>CM050518.1:34226261-35568761 GCA_027563665.1 Antrozous pallidus
TTCCAATAATTGTTATTGAATTTATTAGGATGACATTGGTTAATAAAATTGTATTAAATTGTTTCAGGTGTACAATTCTGTAATACATTATTTATATATTGGATTGTATGTTTACACCCTAAGTCAAGTCTCCTTTTTACCCCTTTTACTCTTTTTTTCCTCCTCCAACCCCATTCCCCTCTGGTCATCACCATACTGTTGTTGTCTATGGCCAATATTTTCTCTTAGCAATGAATAGCCAGAGTGATTTTCTAAAAGCATGGGCCTCATCAGTCCAATATTTTAAAAGACTTGATCCTTCTCCTTTGTATGCAGAAGGGCATCTGAAATGGAGGGGTATCAAGAACCCCTCAAAGTTCCCCAAGTGAACCTGCTCCCCAAAAGAAGTTCTTGGACAGTTGGCCTTTATGTGAGGTTCAGGGATGCCTGGAAACCCCACTCATGGAGGCAATAATGCCTATACACCTCTCCCAGCTGTAAGGTTTGGCCATGGCTTTGACCTGGGGAGTTTGAACTGACAGCTCTTCTGCATCAGAGATACAGGGCCTTGGGAAAATGGCTTAATTGCACCAGAGCTCAGTTTTCTCACCTCTAAATGGGGTTAATTACAGCAGCTTCCTCCTAGGATTATGAAAAATAGACTGGATTCAGACTCTGAAGTGTTTAGCCTGGCACACAGATTGGCTGGCGGTGCTTCTGATGGTGGTAGTGGTGGTGGTGACCACAGTGGTAGTGGCAGTGGTGGTGAGATTGTTCTTATAAGATAAATTCCAAACTCGTTCCTTTATTCAACAAATACGTATTGAGAACACACTGTAGACAGGGACTTGGGAAGGGCTACTCAGAGGTGCAGGCGGAAAGCCCCTGGTGACCAAGGTGGGGGCTGACTGGAGGCCACTCGGGTCATCATGTAAAAACGATGGCTTCACCTAAGTAACAGTCATGAGGGCGGGCAAACGAGGGCAGCCGCCAGCAGAGATGCACAAGAAGCAGAGGTGAAATCAATACCTCAATTAAGAGACTGATGGAGTGTGGGAGAGCAGCAAGGGTTTCCCATCACTCTTAAAATGAAATTCAAGGTTCTCTCCTGGGGTGCCATCTCTGCTGCCCTTATCGCCTCATCTCCCTCCTATTCCCCTTGTTCTCTGAGCTCCAGGCACACCAGCCTCCTTGCAGTTCCTGGAACACACCAGGCCCATTGACATCTGCCTAGAATGCTCTCCCCTCGCCTGTCCTCAAGGCTTGCTAATTCCCTTCATTCAAATCTCTGCTCAGATACCACCTTCTCAAGGAGGCCTGCCCTGACCACCCAAGCTGAAACAACACTCCCCCACCAATCTTTTGTTTTGTGTGTGGGAACAGATACTGACATAAACTTCTCAGTTTTAACCATTTTTAAGTGTACAATTCCATGGCAGTAAGTTCATCCACAATGTTGTGCAACTATTTTCACCATCCCAAACAGCTTTCCACCAACCTTTATCCCCTTGTCTTAGTTTTTCTTCATAAGTCATTACCACC
The DNA here is from genome assembly GCA_027563665.1 of Antrozous pallidus. Taxonomy (NCBI): domain Eukaryota; kingdom Metazoa; phylum Chordata; class Mammalia; order Chiroptera; family Vespertilionidae; genus Antrozous; species Antrozous pallidus. The sequence continues at coordinate 34,227,783 of CM050518.1, forward strand.
TGACTCTATGATACTTATTTATCTAGTTATCTTGTTCACTGCCTGTCTCCTTCGACTAGATTGGAAACTATAAGAGGACTGGGTCTTTACCTGTGTTGTCCACTGCTATCTCACCAGCCCTTCAAGAGTGCCGGGCACATAGTAGGTGCTTCATAAATGATTATGAATAACTTAACCCATGAAAGAAGAAGGATGCAAGGAAATGAATAGACTAATTTTTTGCACAATTCAGGCACATCCCTCCCTGTCAGTCCCTTTCCCACCACTTCTCTACCCTGCCCCAGCCACACTGTCTGTGCCAGCCCTTGCAGGTCCCACTGCCAAGCCTTTGCCCAAGCTGCTCCACTCACTGGAATTATTGTTTCTTCTTCATGCACCAAAATCCTCTTCATTTTTCAATACTCTACTCAAGTCCTACCCCTATCAGAAAGGATTTCCAGTCAATTCTTCATCACCCCAACTGCTCTCCTTCATTGTTCCATGTGTTTCTGCCTGGAATTGGCCAGTTCTCTTTTGGTTGTAAGTGACAGAAATCCAGCTCAAAGTGGCTAATGGGGAAGAAAAGGTAAGTTATTGGTTTCCAGAACCGACTTCAGGACACTGGTTTTATGGCTGAATGCAGATGATCTTAGGATATCAACAGAACTGTATTACTCTCAGACAGCCTCCCCTCTGTTAGAGACAAAGATGGCTGCCAGCAACTCTGGATCACAACTATCCTTTTAGAAACTCCTTTGGAGTGGGCCATCTTCCTAGCAGTTCCACCAAAAAGTCCAGGGGAAGGTCCCCATTGGCCTGACTGGGGCCATATGTCCAACTTTATGCCAATCCCCATGGCCAGAGGACTGAACCATTCTGATTGGCCAGGCCTGGTCATGTGCCCACCTTTGCCGTTGATGTGGGGTTTGCCAGGCCTGAGCTACAACCAAGCAAAACTGGGGGAGGGATGGTTCCCCAAAAGAAAATGGGGAAATGGACACTCTGCAGGCAAAAGCCCTAGATGTCATTAGCAATGTCTTTGTTGGAGCACTTGCCACACTGCCTCCAGGAAGTTGAATTATTTGTGTAGGATGTATCTTCCCCCTGAGTCTCAGTGCCCTTGGGGCATGGTCCAGCACCCAGTGCAGGATCTAGCACATGCTCAGTGCTTCATGAACCCTAACGTGCTTCTCTCCTCTCGGTCAGGGCCCAGGCCCTTTCTGCCCTCTGGCTGTGACTTGGCCAGCTTTGGAGAACCCAGTGTAGTGGCAAGGCTGATGAGAGTGCACACGATCTCTGGCCCTTGCCCGGCACCGCTGGCACACGTTGTCCCCACCACAGAGGGACTTGGCAGTCAAGTTCTCAGTCCATGTGGTTAGTGTGCCCTATTGAACGTCTCCTCCCCTCAGTAAGCCTCAGTGGTCCCTTCTGTTAAGTAGGGGCTGGGAGAAGCATTTGACCTGAGAGGCCTTTCATCCTTTCAGGCCCATCACACTCCTCTTTATTATTCTTTTCATGTCTGGGTACCACCTGTGTTGCCAGTTACACAACATGTTCTTCTTTAAACGGACCCTCCTTTAAAAACATAAAAATATTCATTTCAAAAGGGAACTTCAGATCCCTCCATAAATGGAAAACCAGTATCCCGTGCCATAAATAGAAGGTAACCATAAAAATAAGTACAATGAAAACAAAACAATGTCATTAAATTCTTGCCAACTCTGGCTGCCTGCAGAAGGCTCCGAGGTGGAGGCTGCCTCCCTGCTAAAAAGGGAAGTAAGTGTTAAGGGAGGTGTTAACAACACACCAGCATTCAAGGGAGACTTTCTCCTTCAGAACAAGTTGAAGGAGAAGTAGAAAGGAAGGTTCTCGCTCCGGGCTTTGCTGCTCTTTATTTAGTTAGGTGGGGCTCCATCCAGCAGCAGCTCAGGCAGAGCCTGTGGCACCAGCGCTCCCTTAGGAAACAGTGACCTTTGCTATCTCTTCCTACGGAGGGGCTGCTGAGGGGCTGCGCCTGCAGGCCAGGTGGGAGGCCAGAGCCCCCCCCAGGATGAAGCCCAAGCCAGGGGCTCTGATTCACGTTTCAGGATAAGCGAGAGACAGACAGACAAATCCCTACCAGCTCAGCCCGCTTACCCTCTCCAAGCATAGCTTTGGGCAATAACAATACAGCATATTTTTTTCATTTGCATAAATTTGCTTGAAGAAACTCTGGAAAGAACAGAAACTAATAAAAGTGGTGGGAACCAGGAGTGAGAATGAGACTTCCACAATATATTTATTTATATATTTTAAACCATATGAATGTATGTGGTTTAACTATACTCCATTTTTAAATAATAAAGATAAATATTTATTAGTCTGTTGTGTAAGTAGAGGTGATGTTAGGCACTGTGAGTTCATTCATTCCTTTCATTTATATACTCTCCTATAAACTAGTCAATTCAATGAGCATCAGCACAAACCACTGAGGCTTTATTTGTTCATTGTTCATGTATTCAGTCAACTAATGCTTCTCAGGACTCGGTGACTTTGTTCACTTTGTGGGGATACATTGGTGGTAACTCCTGTTCTCGAGGAGCTCACAGTCTAAAGGGGGTGGCCCGTGGCCTGACAGATAAGTGAGCCCCACAACTTGTGCTGTAGAATCTTGTACATTCTTCTGGGCTGGCTGCAAGGGGGAGGGCTGTGGTGAGGGAAAGTCAGGAGTAGCAAGGGTGAGGCTGGAAAGTTCATGGGGTCACATCAGGAAGACTGGTCCCCCGGGAGAGGAGTTCAGGCATGATGCAGCAGGAAATGGGAGGAGGGGGTTCTTCGATGCTGAGATAAATCCCACCTCACACCAGCCCACCCCCACAAAATGCCTCTCCAATCCAATAGTCTCTTCATTTCCAGAGCCATCTTTCTTTTCATATTATTATCATTGTTGTTGTTGTTGTTATATTATTATTTTAGAGAGAGAAAGGAGAGGGAGAGAGAGAAAGAAACATCACCAATGGGCTGCCTCTTGCATGCCCACCACCAGGGGTAGAGTCTACAACCCAGGCACGTGCCCCAACCAGGAAGCGAACCATGATCTCGGTGCGTGGGACAACTCTCAGCCACCTCAGCCACGCCGGCCAGGGCATCTGGCCGCCTTCCATGTCTGCTGTCAGCTTCTGCCCAAATAACTACTGTAGCCCACTTGCTAGTCTCACTTCTCTATTTTGTTCCCCTCCCGTTTACAGCTGTCAGAGTTCTCTTCTGAAACTTAAAATCTGACATTGTGTCTCCACAATTTAAACACTGCAATGTCTTACTCCTAGAATAAAATCCAAACTCCTTACTATGACCCACAGTGTGTGGTAGGAGCCAGCCCCTGCCAATACCGCTGACCTCACCTCCCATGCTCTCCCTCAGTCACCGTGCTTTGGTCACCAGTGCCTGTACAGGTCCTCAGAGACACCAAACTTCCTTCCTCAGGCCTTTGTGCATTCTTCCCTCTCTGCTTAGAATGCCAGCTTCTTCTCATTCTCCAGGTTTCATCTTAAGTAGCACCGTCTCAGGAAAGTCTCAAGTGATTTCAAACAGGGATCAGCAAACAATGCCCGTATCCCAAATCTGGTCTACCACTTGTTTTTATAAATAAAGTTTTATTGGAACACAGCCATGTCCATTCCATATTGTCTATGGTTGCTTTGCCACAGTGGCAGAGCTGAGAGTTGTAACAGAGACTGGATGTCCCTCAAAATCTAAAATACTTACTGTCTGGTCCCTTCCAAAGTTTGCTGACCCCTAATCTAAAGCAATCCTCTCTTCCCAAGCTTATCTCGATTGTATCACTACACTTACTGATTTCACGGCACTTAACAACAATCTGTAATCATTTTGGTTGCTGCTGTTGTTGTGTGTTGTCTAGAAGAAAATTCAGAGACAAAAGCATTTAGATATCAAACAAAAATTTACCTGAAAAGAAGTTTCATAAGAGGATCCAGGTTTTAGAACAATAAATCACCAAATGAAAACTATTAACAGATACTTGAGGGGAAAAATGACCAAGGGCTAGTCTGTCTAAGGTAGAAGACACAGCAATTTTCTCACCTGATTTTTATATCTGCAAGGGTAATCACATGTTTTCAGATGGGGTTTTGCAGACATGAAATAAAGTCGTTTTTGTTAGGGAGTCAGTAACTCACAGGAAAGGCCCAAGACTTCATTTATTTGGGGATTTAGAGCTAGACAGAAGAGCCCTGGTTTTTCTCAGGGTACAAAGTGCTTTTATAATCTGATTTTAAACAAAAATGGCAAAGACTCAGTTTGGCTTCCAGAAATTGTGTGTTCCCCAGCCCTCCAACCCATCAGGCAACATTATAACCTTCCCCCTGAGGGAGATACTGTGTCTGTATGACTTACCTCTGTGTTACCAATACCAAGCATAGGTCTGACTCATATCAGGGAAAATTGTAAAAGACTTGAAATAGAAGGGAAAAAACCCCCACAAAGATCACTGAATAGCCTAAGGAATGCTATACCTTGTCATCTCCGCATCTCGGGTTATCTGATTCTGTGGCAATCATGCCTTTCTAATATATATTATTTATTGATTTCAGAGAGGAAGGGAGAGAGAGAGCTAGAAATGGTGAGAGAAAAATCATTAATAGGCTACCTCCTGCACACCCCACACTGGGAATCCAGCCTGAAACCCTGGCCAGGCATCAAACTGTGACCTCCATGTTCATAGGATGATGCTCAAAGACTGCCTTTCTTTATCTTCCAGCCATCATACATCTCTAAATTGTAACAAGGCTGATAGCAATACAAATAATTATTGTCCATAGAGATGCAAATACATTTTATCTGCTTGAGGTACAAGTGATTCCCCCCCCCCATTCTGGTCCTCTTGAAAGAAAATCATTTTGCCTTTTTAGCAAATTAATTTCAGCATTCTTCTTATTCCCTCATAAGTTAATGATTTTAATAAAAATTCTGACACGTGTTTATTTTATATTTGAACAAGCGGCATAATTTTACTCTTTTGAAAAATGATCGTCTATCATCTCTCTTGTTAAATACTGGAATAATGGATGCTGGAATGAATACTGAAAATGCTCAGAGCATCCTGTGCTTCTTTGTAGAGCTGATTTAATAATTTAATAATTACAGCTATTCATCCATTTATTTTTGTATCATCTGTCTCTATTGACCATAAGCTTCATGAGGACAAGGACCTTTCTGATTTGCTTGCCACTGTACCTCCTGAGACTAGCATGGTAACTCCTGACACATATGATTATATATACACTAGAGACCCCATGCACAAAATTTGTGCACAAGGGGTGGGGGGAAGTGTCTCTCAGCCCAGCCGGCACCCTCTACAATCTGGGACCCCTAGTAGGCCTGATCCTACTAGGCAGTTGGACATCCTTCTCACAATCCAGGACTACTGGCTCCAAACTGCTTGCCTGCCTGCCTTTGATTGCCCCTAACCACTTCTGCCTGCCAGCCTGATCACCCCCTAACCACTCCCCTGCCAGCCTAATTGATGTCTAACTGCTCCCCTGCCAACCTGTTTGCCCCTAACTTCCCTCTTCTGCCAGCCTGGTCACCTCTAACTGCCCTCCCCTGCAGGCTTGATCACCCCCAACTGGCCTCCCTTGCAGGCCTTGAACCTCCCAACAGTCCTCCCCTACTGGATGTCTTGTGGTGGCCATCTTGTGTCCACATGGGGGCAGAATCTTTGACCACATGAGGGTAGCCCTCTTGTGTGTTGGAGTGATGGTCAATCTACATATTACACTTTTATTAGATAGGATAGAGGCCTGGTGCATGGGTGAGGGCCAGCTGGTTTGCCCTGAAGAGTGTCCCAGATCAGGATAGGGGTTCCCTTGGGGGTTGGGGCAGCCTGGGCAAGGGGCCTATAGTGGTTTGCAGGCCAGCCATGCCCCCCAGCAACCCAAGCAGAGGCCCTGGGATCTGGGATTTATTTATGATCTACAATTGAAACTTTGTAGCCTAGAGTGGAGACCTAGGTGCTAGGGTTGCATAAGCTTGGCTTCCTCCATCGCCCAGGCATCCCTAGCCTCTGCTCTCTCCAGCTCTGTGGCTGTCGCCATTTCTGTTGGATGTATCTTCTACAATTGAAACTTTGTAGCATTGAGTGGAAGCCTAGGCCAGCAAGGGCAGGTGGAAAACTTGGCTTCCTCCATTGCCATGGAAACCCAAGCCTCCCTCCTGCTCTCAGTGGCCACAGCCATCTTGGTTGGGGCTTATTTGCATAACTTGCTCCTGATTGGCTGGTGGGCATGGCTTGGTCAGAGGTACAGTCAATTTGCATATTACTCTTTTATTAGATAGTATATATATGTATATAGATTGTTTGCATGTATACACACACACACACACACACACACACACACACATACACACACACACACACACACACACATATACTAGAGGCCCTGTGCATGAATTTGTGAACTGGTGGGGGCGTGGCCTGTGGGGATTGGCCAGCTATGGGAGCACTGCTCATCCTGGTCAGCCAAGCAGCTGTGGACCCACCCTCTGAGCAGCTGCTTCCACTGTGGGAGCACACTGACCACCATGGGGCAGCCCCCTGATGGTCAGTGCACGTCATAGCGATTGGTCAACCAGTTGTTCTGCCATTCGGTCATTGGGCTTTTATTATATAGGAGATATATATATTTGAGGCATGGTGCACAAATTCACACACTGGTGGGGTCCAGCTGGTCCGCCCTGATGGGGGCCATCAGGGGTGGGCCAGGTAGGGCAAGAGGCCATTGACAGGGCCAGCCAGGGCAGGGGGCCACAGTTTGCTGGCCAGCCCTGCCCCCAATCAGGGTCCAGGTGCCTGCTCAGAGGCAGGGCTGGCCAGGGAGAGGGGCTGCAGGCATTCCGGTTGTTCCACCATTCAGTTGATTTGCATATTAAGCTTTTATTATACAGAAGAGAGAGAGAGAGAGAAAGGGCTATGTGTTGCCCAGGTTAGAACAGACCTGAACACCTGTTTGAAGCCCCAGTACAAGATGAAATCCTTTCTGGAAAAAGGATTCAAATTATTTTTGGGACAAATTGAATAATTAGAGGAGGAAGAAGGAAGGAAGGAAGGAAGGAAGGAAGGAAGGAAGGAAGGAAGGAAGGAAGGAAGGAAGGAAGGAAGGAAGGAAGGAAGGAAGGAAGGAGGGAGGGAGGGAGAAAGAGAGAGAGACTGAGATGATGAGATGTGGAAGGAAGAGAAAGAGGGAAGGAAAGAAGAAAAAGAAGGAGGGAAGGAGGGGATCAGGGAGGGAGGAAGGAAACCACTGGTGGGTTTTTTTCTGACAGGAATGGGGCCAGTGGTATTCAAGACAAACACCTTCCAATCCTCCCACACCCCACCCCCAGCCAACTTTAGGCACCATTATCCTTACCAATGAGATAAGAGTGGGCTGTTGAGCATCCACTGAGGGAAGAGCTGTGGTTACTAAGCCATTCTCCCACACCTCCATGCTGCTTCCGCCTTTCCAGACTCCTCTATGCCCTTTTACCCGGTCCAGCCCTCTTGCCAGTCACCTTCCTGTGTCTCTTCACTGTTGCTGGCTGCCTGCCAGCAGCCCAGCCTGACCTTTAAGCCTCTCCACTTTGTTCATCACCAGCAAGAACCTTATCACATAATAATCTGGCCACTCAGTGTGTGTGTGTGTGTGTGTGTGTGTGTGTGTGTGTGTGTGTGTATTAGAGGTCCAGTGCATGAATTTGTGCATGGATGGGATCCAGCCAGACTGGCCAGAGGGAGGGGATATGGACAATTCACTGGCCTGCCTGCTTTTAAAACTCCTGGTCAAGGGGACAATTTCCATATTAGCCTTTTATTATATAGGAGGATATACATTGAGTGGCCAGATTATTATGCATTCAGAGATCATAATAATCTGGCCACTCAGTGTATATAGAATTTGTTGCCATGTGGACTATATTTAAGTCCCAGCTTAACCTCACAGAAGCTCAGTTTCCTCATCTGGAAAATGGCGATAAAACTAATAACTACTTGGATTTCTGGTGGGGAGGCAATATGAGGTAATGCATGGAAGGCTTACAGATGTGAAAAATACACTGAGCGGCCAGATTATTATGATCTCTGAACACAAAATAAACTGGCCACTCAGTGTGTATGTGGCCACATAATCAATGCTCAATAAAACATGGCTGCTAGAGTAGTAACACTATTAATATCAATTACCTGAGTAAAGGTAACAAGGACATACTAGGAGTCTCTTTTTTGATCCAACTTTACCTAAGAAGCTAAACCCAAGTGCTCCTCACCTCACCCCTTCCCTATTTTTCTTCCTTCCTCCCAAGGCCAGTCTCTCCTTCCCTTTGTCAAATCCATGCCAGTCCTAGGGCTTCTGCTGTCACCTCTCCCTGAATGGAGAGCCAAAGTCTAGAACAGTGATGGGCAACCTTTTGAAGTTGGTGTGTCAAAATTTGCCAAAAAACCAAGCATAACTCAGGTAGTATGTCACTTCAAGAAAAAAAAAATCATAATTTCACAATATTTATAGTTTAAATAGCAAAAATGTATAATTATAATATATAACTGTATTTAATAAACCAAAGACTAATCATTTAACTTACCTGCTTAGTGACTTATTTCTTCATCTGTCAGTAGGTTTCTTTGGTTGGTCTTGAAATTATTTAACTTGTGTAGGGTGCTGTGAACTAAGATAAGTGAGGGGGAATTCTTTAACTAACCTGCCTTTTAGTGATTTTTTTGTTGCTGAATTTCATTGGCTAAACCTTCAATTGAAGGTTGGTATTTTGTACACTTCAAGCCCAAATAAGCGCTACTAACTTCATCTGTCAATCTGTTTCTTTTGATGGTTTTGATATTATTTAACGCTGAGAATAAGGTCGCACAAAAGTACGTAGAGGGAAACATTGTGAGTAAAGACATTGTTATATTTTTCAGGGTGCTGAAAGTGTCTGGTAATTGGTTTCAGGCATTCCAAATTTCCTGTTTGTAGTGGCACTCCTCTTGATTCTCCAAGCGGCACCTTTCCAGATTCTCAAGCTTTGACCTCAAGTCGATAAACACCTGAGCCTAAATGCTGTCTTGAAATTCTGCAAGTTGCATCTCTAAATCATCAATTTGCATCCATTGGAAAGCATTTCATTCCAAACTACTATAGACTACTACATCAAGATATTTATTTTTATGGTCTGTTCTAGGCTTCTAAATTGATTAAATCTATCACTGAACTGGTCAAGTAATGTGTCTAAAACATGCTGGTACTTTATATGCAAGGGTTCCATTTCATTTTGTACAGCTGCACTGGCCTTCTCAAAATACTTTATTACTCGAGGAAAATAACTTAAAAGTTTTAGTTTCTATATCTTGCTTGAAAATTTTAAGTTTACTTTCAAAAACTTTTATGTATCCAAACATAACATCAATATTTTTGCCAAAACCTTGTAACTTTAAGTTCAGTTCATTAATATGAACAGAGAGATCTGTAAAAAATATCAAGGTGTTGACCCACTTATCATCATTGAACTGAGAAAAGTTTCCCAGATCTTTATCCTCAAGAAATACCTTAATTTCTTCAAAGCACTCCACAAAGCGCTCAAGAACTTTGCCTCGGCTCAGCCATCATACATTATTGTACATCAGCAATCCATTGTAGGTGGAATCAACCTCCAGTAAATGTGCAGAAAATTCTCACTTGTGAAGGGGCGAGCAGCTATTAAGTTAACTATTTTTGTAACAATTGACATTAAGTCATTTAAGTTGGTGAATCCTGCCTTGGCACATAAAACCTCCTGATGGATAATACAATGAAAAGGCACAATTGGATGTCCAATAGCTTCCATAAATAATTTGACAAATCCGACTGTTTTGCCCACCCTGTTTGGTGCCCCATCTGTCATCACTGACACAACTTTAGAGATATCAATGCTTAGGTCACGGAATATTTGTATAACAACCTTACATATTTCACTTCCTGATGTACTTGTTGGCACTGACACTAACTTTATCAACTCTTGTCTTATTGTGAGACCATCAGAATATCAACCAATAATGGCCAACTGAGCATGTGATGTTACATCAGTAGTTTCATCAAGACATCAAAAAATATTTACAATTACTTATGTCTCTCTTTAATTGATGTTGTACCTTTGTGTTCAGTCTCATTCGGTCTTTTATGATATTTCTACTGAGTGGTAACTCAGATATTCTCTTAATAATTGCATCTTTATTCTGCATATTGTGAAATAGAATTGGTGCACAGCTTAGGAGAGTTTCTTTAATAAATTCTCCCTCACTGAGTGCTTTTCCATGCTGAGCTATGGAGTGAGCAATGCTCAAACCTGCAGATATTAAATTTGTAGAGCCTTTTATAAATTTAAGGATGAAATTAGATTTGCTCTTATAAAGGTGTAGCTGCCACCAAAACTGGTTTGGCTCAGTGGATAGGGCATCGGCCTGTGGTCTGAAAGGTCCCGGGTTCGATTCTGGTCAAGGTCATGTACCTTGCAGGCACATCTCCAGTGGGGAGTATGCAAGAGGCAGCTGATCAATGTTTCTCGCTCATCGATGTTTCTAACTTTCTATCTCTCTCCCTTCCTCTCTGTAAAAAATTAATAAAATATATGGGGAAAAAAAGGTGTAGCTGCCTGGAAATGTATTCCTTCCTTTCATCCTCACTTTTTTTCAAGAGCTGGGAATGATTAGTTTCAAATTTCTATTTTTTTTTTTTATTGATTTTTTACAAAGAGGAAGAGAGAGGGATAGAAAGTCAGAAACATCGATGAGAGAGAAATAGCGATCAGCTGCCTCTTGCACACCCCCTACTGGAGATGTGCCCGCAGCCAAGGTACATGCCCTTGACCGGAATCGAACCCGGGACCTTTCAGTCCAAAGGCCAACGCTCTACCACTGAGCTAAACTGGTTTCAGCCAAAATTTCTATTTATATTCCATGTTCTACTTACTACCGTTTCAGTACATAGAATGCAAAATGATCTGCCATTTTTTTCTATAATGCCATACATCTTGGTCCACGTCTCTTGAAAGATAGGCTACTGCTACTACCAATTCCTTTACTTAATCTTGTTTTTTTTGTTTTTTTTTTGTTTTTTTTTTTTTTGGTTCTCCATCAGGTGTGCAGTGACAGAAGATAGAATTACAGATAGCCTAGCGCTTTGTGGAGTGCTTTGAATCCCCTGCGGGCAATTAGGGGTTAACTAGTCTAAATGACCATAAGATGGTACATGTAACTGTCTTTTAGGAAAGGGCAGGGTTAATAAGCAGAAATAGGGGTTAATAAGGATGCACAACAGTAATAGTGGTGAAATGGAGTCTGCATTATGCTGCAAAATGACGTTCCTTATATAAATTAACATGGCTGCCACTATTTCTAATGGTGGGAAAAGGCACCTCGCCTTTCCCAGCCTCCCCCTCACTTATCTCAGTAATGATGGTCAATTAGAAATCCACAACAGCCCAGAACAGTAGATTGGATGATTATTGCTGTTATGTGGTTGCTGGTAATGGTGATCACAGGACCCCCAGAAGATGCATCCCCTGCATCATTCTGCTGCTCCCTGCTCCACCGGCCAGAGGTGAGGTCAAAGATCCCCTAATGGCCTAACTGGAAGTCCCAGAACTAGATGCTCTGTGCCGGAGTTCTGTTGTTTTGGCCTACACACCTCCGGCACAGAGTGTCTACACTCCACTACACTACAGCAAATGTTTCATCCTCGGCTACTGCATGGCTGTGCAGTAGCCAAGGATGAAACATCCTTCTCGGCATGCGGCCCCATACTTCTCTGTATGCGACCGCATGCGGCCGTGTGTCATCGAAAATGGCTATGCATGTCAGTGCTGACACATGTGTCATAGGTTCGCCATCATGGGTCTAGAAGAATCCCCTTCTCGACTCCTGCAGCAGCAGCAGCAGCAGCAGCATTCTTCCACAGCTTCGAGGTGGGTTCTTTCACTTACATGTTCTCCCAGATTTGGGAAATGAAAGCAAAGCTAAATCCAAGAGGCTGGAGGCCTGGTTGCAAGTCTCTGCCCCATTGCTAACCCTCCGTACAGTTGTGCACAGTCACTTCCCCATGTTAGGACTCAGTGTTCCACCACAAAACACCAGTGAACTTCTCCTCATCCCTCTAGACCCAGTTCAACTGCCACCCCTTTGTGAACCTTCCCGAGTCCCTCAGGTAGTGTGTGGCTCTCTTCTCTGTGTTCTCCCCCATGGAACATGGTGCAATCATTCCTCCATTACAGCAGCCATCACCTCGTGTATAACTCTTGGCTTGTTTGTCTTTCCCTACTAGACTCTGAACCACTTGAGGACAGATTGTAATTTATTTAGTCTGTATCCCTAGTGCAGATTACATAGTAGGTGATATGAAGCACATGAATGGATGGCTGGATTGATACATATAGACAGACTAGGACTACAGAAGCTTGGCTTCCTCCATCGCCCGGGGAACCCTAGCTTCTTCTCTCTCCAGCTCCACCATTTCTGTTGAAATATATCTTCCATAATTGAAACTTTGTAGCATTGAGTAGAGGCCTAGGCTGGCAATGGCAGGAAGAAAGCTCGGCTTCCACCATTGCCAGGGAAACCCAAGCCTCCCTCCTGCTCTCAGTGGCTGCAGCCATCTTGGTTGGGGTTTATTTGCATAATTTGCTCCTGATTGGCTGATGGCATGGCCTAATCGGAGGTGTGATCAATTTGCATATTACTCTTTTATTAGATAGGATGATAAAATGGTTAGATGAATTGTATGTGATTATTCAGATAGATGTAAGATGCATAGACAAGGATAGATGTGGCTAATAAATGATAGTTAGGGAAAAGGTGAATGAGGGATGGATAGTAAATGGAAGAGGAATGAATGAATAAATTGATGAAATGATGACTGGCTTGTGAATAATAAATATGAAAAAAATGAGTGGGGAATATATGTTGGATGGATAGTTGATCTATGAGAATGGTGTATAGATAAATGACCAATGGAATAATGGATGGATGAATGAATGAATGAATGAATGAGTGATAAATAGATAGATGCATAAAGAATGAAAGGATAAGGATTAATGAATGCAGACAAGATGGTAAATGGCTATTAATGACTGGTGAGTAGTAGACAGATGAATGATGGATAGATGATAACTAGACAGTTGGAATAATGATGGCTAGGTGAGTGGCCTGCTGAATGGATACATAGAGTATAAATTGATGAGGGATGGATATAGAATAGACGATAGGTAGATGGATAGTGGTTTGGTGGGGAATGCATGATGATGGATAAGGAGGAGACGATGGGTGAAGAATGAATGGACATTTGGCTAGATGGATGGTGAATGAATGATGAATGAATTGTTGCTGTTTAAATTATTTTAAGAAATATGAATAGGTAATAGCTGAATAGATTGATGGATGATATGTGAACAGTCATAAATATATGTGTGTGTTACTATAGACATTCTTTGAGGATCCTTCTAACGCTGATATTTTGTGAGTCCACTCTCTAGGGAAAGAGCTGAAACTGATATTTGATGAAGCTCCAGAGCCAGACATCTTCACATGTGCTTGACTTATATCGTCTCAAGTACTCGGTGCAACAGCACTGCAAGGCTGGTCTTGTTATGACACCTTACAGATTAGGAAAATAAGGCTCCGGGAGGAAGCCATCTTCCCAAGCCGGACTCCACTTGCTTCTTTGTCCGTGTTCTGCTTCTTCCTCTAGAGGTACCTCCTCCTCTCTGCTAACAATTTTACACGTCCCTGCACCATTCATGGCTTGCCTCATCCAAGAGCCTCTCCACACTTTGGTCCTCCGGGATCTCTCTATTGCACATTTGAGACCTGCTAGCCCTCCCTTCTCTGGCTTTCACTTGGTTCCTACCATGATTCACAATCTTCAGCAAAATAAACACAATCGTGGTTTGGTGGTGAATGCAATAGCCCTAAAAGTAGTTATTGTTATCCTCATCTTAAAAGTGAGGAAGTCAAGACTCAGAGATGAACAGTGACTTGCCCAAGATCACCAGCTAGCTAGTGACGAAGATGGGGATGTAATGCTGGTCTGTTCAATCCCAAAGTCTGCATCTTAAATCTTAATGTTACATTTCCTTGTGGCTACTGTGATGTTTGGTTATCCATATTTGTTTAAGTGTGTATGCCTGTGTATTTGTGTCTCGTCTCTCCAGACTGGCACAGAGATGCTTTATCACGCTTTTCCTGAACTTGCTTCAGTGTCAGAGAATGGGAAGAACCACAGAATATCAGTGCAAAAAGAGGCACCATCGACATCCTGAAGTTCAACCCCTTCACTGCCCCAGTGAGATCACCAGGGCTCAGAAAAGGGATACAAAATGCTCAAGGCCATTTGGGGACTGGGCTGGGATCTGAACCTGAACCTTGAGCTTGGTGCTCAGCAAAAATTTATTGATGAAATTTTGTAATTGCTGGGCTGGTGCTAGGAATAATAATAACAATAATAATAATAACAACAACAACAATAACAACAACAACAACAACATTAAAATGTGAAACAGATGTAACTGTCAGCCCACACCCAAAATAAATAGCCTCCATTCAACTGGGTAGTAGAAACTTAACCTTGGTCACTTCCAAGTGCCTTCTTTCTCTTTATTCCCCTCAAATCATCTGCACCGCCTCCCCCCCCCCCCCCCCCCCCAACACACACAACACACACACACACACACACACACACACACACACACTTCCTTATGTGTGCAGAAAGGGTCCTGGTCCAGGGCTTGCACACCCACTCAGGTATCTAGGTTTCTAGGTTCCTTAGGTTTGACCGGGAGTAAGGCCCTGGGTCTTGCTCTCCAATCCCTCAAGATTGCCCAAGTTTTCTGTATTCTTTCTTCCGGGTCACACATCAGTATCTACATGCTCCATAGCTTCCTATATCTGACCCTCTGTATCACTTGGGATATTAATTCAGTTCTTGTAACACAGGCCAAACTAACTGTGTTCTAAGTAAGATAGAAATTGATTTCTCTCATTAACTAGTAGAAGATAAGTAGTCTAGGCTGATACAGAGTCCCATGGAATCAGAAATCGAGACTTTTTTCATTTTGTTGCTCTGACATCCTTCACATGTAGCTTCCATCTTGTGGATTTAGATGGCTTCCCAAGCCTCTATCACCATGTCAAAATCTAGCTGGCAGGAATGGGAGAATTTCTGCCAATTAAAGAATGTCCCACCCTAGCCAGTTTGGCTCAGTGGATAGAGTGTCGGCCTGCAGACCTAGGATCCTGGGTTCAATTCCAGTCAAGTCCATGTACCTTGGTTGTAGGTCCTCCCAGGCCTGGAACCTAGTATAGGTTTTTCAGGAGGCAACCAATCGATGTGTTTCTCTCACATTTATGTTTCTCTTTGTTGTTTCCTCTCTCTTCTACTCTCCCTAAAAATCAATGGAAAAATAGCCCCGGATAAGAATTAACCCCTCTAACCACCACCCCCCTCCAAAAAAAGAATGTCCCTTTTTTCTTTATATTCATCACCCAGAAATTGCACACACCACTGGGTTTATTTACACATCCTTTGTCAGAACCTGGTCATATGGCCACACCTAACTGCAAGGGAGATTGGGAAATGTAGTCTTAAACTGTGTGGCCATCTGCAGCTACAGAAGAGGAAGTCAGATCTTTGCCTGACTACTAAATATCTCTGCTACACTTCCCTTCTCCCCAAATAATCTTTATCTCATTTCCTAAACCGGAACACTAATTTGACTCATCTATTCTTCTTACTCTAGTAGCTATGGCAGAAATTGTATACCCTCAAATTACTCAGGGCTTTGACTAAATTTCCATGACTTTACAAGCCAAAAGCTTTGGCCTTTGGGACTCAGAAAATAATTTCTCCCATTTCTGTCCTCTATAGGTAAGGGAGGCCACTAACAAATAGGGGAAAGGTAAGGTGCACTGACAAACACAGGAGATGCCTTCAATATTACAAATATTATACAACTACAACTCAGACATCTCCCTTTCTTGCTAAGTCTTTTGGTGGCTTCCTTAGACTCTTAGTTTTGGCTTAAATTAAGACTCCTCAAAGAGGCATTCTCTGCTACCCTACTTTTTCCATCATAACAGACATCACAATATGAAAGTGAATTCACATCCTACAGCCTGGTGAGATTCAAAAAAATCTTTGAATCTTTTCCCAGGTGACTGAAAACAGAGTGGATATGACCCTACTTAGAGTTACAAGAATAGACCTGGGTGGGGCTTTTCCCAGGGGATGCCAATGAGGGGAGGCCTGTGGAGGACCAGGTGAGCGCTACAGCTTGAGAAATCCCAGTCCGAGACTCCTCTCCCTTCCCCCAGACAATACTAAGATGACCCCACCATCCAGGACAAAAAACCCAGGAAAAAAGGGAGGAAGGGAAACACTTGACTCACTCAATCATGTTCAAATCTGAAATGACTGGGGTGTGTGTGTGTGTGTGTGTGTGTGTGTGTGTGTGTTTCTAGATTTGACTGAAGTTTGCCTTTTCTGGCATTGGGAAAAACAGGAGCTCAGAAGAAGCAAAATTCAGTTATAAAAAATGGAATGTTACATTTCTTGCATACTTGAGTCAGGGCTGATAGCTGTGTTTTGGCAATATTAGAATGATGGCATTGTGGAACTACAGATGGGTTAACTTATGAAAACTTATAATCACAGAATTAATACATTGTCTAAGAATCACATAGGTTAGAATCATAAACTCTATTCAGAAAGAACATTAGAGATTGTCTTAGTTTGGGTTCCCCTAAAAGTAGAGCCTGAGACCGGCTGGGATTTGGGTACCAGTAGCCCAGGCAGCCAGAGGAATCTGACTGGGACAAGGAAAGGGAGGAAAGGCAATAAAGGTAAGTTACTGAGCCAGTCTTCAACATGGTCAACCAGTGCCCTATCTTTTTTTAAAAAAACTGACTGATTGATTTGAAAGAGAGAGAGAGAGAGAAAGAGAGAGAGAGAGAGAGAGAGAGAGAGATCAATTTGTTCCACTTATTTATGCATTCATTGGTTGATCCTTATCTGTGCCCTGACCAGGGATAGAATCCACAATCTTGGCCTATCAGGAGGATGTGTTAACCCACTGAGCCACCTGGCCATGGCTTAGTGCCCTATCTCATTCATACTCCTGAGCTACCAGCCAATGGATAAAAGGCTGAGAAATTTATCCACAAACTCCCATCCTCCAGGGATTAAGGTTTCCCAGGGTGGATCCTGGCTGAGAGAGTTTCCAAGGTTTCAGAGAAGCCAAGACACTGACAGGCCCTTGAAATGAGACGCTGTCTGTGTGCTGGAAGTGCCCACAGTAGCTCCAGCTAAAGTTAGCAGTGGGTTGAGGGAATGAGGAGTGGGATACCAATAACAGGCAATGATCCAATGTCACCCCAAGTAAGAATTCCCTTCTGAAGGTCCAAACTAGAATTCTACAGGCTGCATCAGTCTGTGTGGATTTATTTGGTTCATTTGCACCTTGTTAAAATGAAATTGAAATCTAAAGGCCTTTAGGAGGCTCGTGCAGTTTTCATTTTGTCCTAGCCCCACCACTCCCTATTACTCACACACCTTCAGATTTCTGTTACCTGTCTAGCCCCAGAGGCATTGACTTTGAGGCCCCTGCACAGCACATCTCATCAGCTACAGGTTCCTTCAGATCTTTGTCTCACATCTGTATCTTCAGCTCCCTGACACACAGCCTGGCCCATGATAGGGCCTGATAAATGTTTGCCAGAGAATGTAGCCTCTGCTTGCATTTTTCCCTGCTGGGAGCTCACTCCTTTCAAAACTGCCTGTGGTATGTATTGTCTGCTACCTGCCCCCACCCCTCCTGCCCGGCCCCCAGGCATTCCCAGTAGGGACTGGGGGGTAGGGGGGAGTGAAACTCCCTGCTTGGGGTGAGCACCAGGTTAATTTCCTCCTGGAGCTTCCCTCAGCAAACAATGAGACAATGGCCAGCCGGAGGTGGCCTGCGTAAGACAGCGGAGAAGGGGAAGTTGTAATCTGTGCTTGAGGCCAGCAGGCGGCCAAGGGGCGAGAAAAGCAGCCTGAGCCAGACCGGGCCCTCCACCCAGCCAGCCCCTGGGACCTCAGCAGGCCCCCAACCTGAAGGTCACCTGAGTCGCCCTTGAGGAAAACAGCCACAAACCACCACCCTCGAGGAGAAAACACGGATGGGTGAGGCTCACCCTACAACCCCCTCCATGTCCAAATGGTCCTATTTCCTCTTCACATAACCCCATCTGCCTACCTTCTGGGCCCTGCTGGCAGGGAGACATCCCCAGACAAGACAGCCATCATCTGAAGCTGGCTGCCTGGCCTTGGGGCATGTTACTTAACGTCCCTGCACTTTATCTGTAAACAGGGAATAATACCACCTCCTTCCTCTGCGTGTCAAGAGGATTCCTCCCTCCGTTTACGCGCATTTATTGAGCATCTGCTAAGTGCAGGCGCTGTGTTGGATGTTGTGGATACAATGTCCCTGTCCTCATGGAACACAGTTGTAACATGGAGAGAGTCAATAACCAGGCAATTGCCCCAGCGCATAAAATCACACCCGAGACAGGTGTTACAGCAGAGCAGGCAGCACCACTATGGCCAGGCAACACTGGCCTCTAGGCTGCAGACCGATGTGCGCTTCCTCTAGGAAGAGGCAGCTAACCGAGTTAAACAGGGAGTGGAAGTTGACTGGGCCAAGGGGAAAGGGCCCAGGGAGCAATGCAAAGGTCTGGATGTCAGAGCAAAGTTGGTGCTAATGGGGAAGAGCCAGGCCTGTGCACCGGGGACAGGAATTTGTTCTTTATCGGGAGAGCAAAGGGAAGCCGAGGAAGGCTCCAATAGAGTGACACCATCCTGTTGGCTTTCTGATCATGCGTCGGGGTGCTCAGCACCGTGCCCAAGCCGCTGGGGTCCCACCTCAACAGAGGGCTCCTGTCTAAGCACCTCATGCATGACAAACCACTGCTTTCCCAATACTGCAAGGGCTGAGACTTGCTGTGCCCACCTCCCAAATGAGGAAAGTGAGGCTCAAGGCAGGGGAGAGAGAGAGCTGAGTGAGCACTCCAGATGGGTCCCAGCTTCCTCTTGGAAAGGGTCGCGATTGGCAGGACAACCTGGGATCAAAGAGAAATTCAGGAGGACTCCCCTCCCCAACACACACATCCCAGGGTAGCTTCTTGCCCTCCTTCCCATATCTCAGGAGCTCCCCTAAATCCAGCTCTGTACCCAGAAAGGGAAGAGGACTACAGATAACTGAGAGATATACCCATCCCAGGACATAACCCCACATGTCCAAAAAAGCTGAGTTATACCCACACACCCGGATTCAAAACCAGCCTTTGGCTCTGCCATCAGCGCCTCTCACCCAAGAGACTGGCTGCACCCCACAGAGTCTCCCAGAAAGAGCAGCTCCACACAGGGTCCTTTCTCTCAGCTACCCAGTGCTAGGAGCCCCACTTTACTAAGGAGGAAACTGAGGAACGAAGAGGGAAGGTTCCTGCCGATGGTCCAAGAGCCAGCAAGGAGCTGTGCCAGGTTCCAAGCTGATTGGCCTCAAAGCAGGTGTTCCACATCACCTCCTGCAGGACCCCCCGGTGGCTCACTTTACAGACCGTGTCACTGCGCGCTCAGAGCCCTCCATGGCTTCCCATGAGTCAAGGGAAGTCCTTGCGTTGGCTCAGCCTCTCTCTGCTCATCTCCCCCTCCACAGAGCCTTTCCTTCTTTCACTCACTCCCACCTCAGAGCCTTCAGCACATGCTGCTCTCTCTGCTTCATTCATGCCTCTGCTCACATAACCCCAGAGGAGGCCCTCCGAGACCTTGCACCCCGCTTTATATTTCCCCATAGGACTCATCTCTGCCTGACCACATAGGGGGCATTTATTTGTCTGCTGTTTGAGCCCAAGAAGACAGCAAGAACTTGGTTTCTTGTTCACAGCTGAGCCCCAGTGCTTGCACAATGGTAAATGCCCAACAGGTATTTGTCACATGAATGAATGAAGGATGAAAGGTCTCCAGCCTCACTCCAGCCCCAACTACATCCCAAACCTGCATTCTCAACTTCCCCCATACACCCCTCTTGCTGATGCCAGCCTTTTGGGTTCAGGAAAGGCCCACGCACAGCCAGCTCCTCACTGACAGGCCGGCCACCAGCCTTGATCACAGGCTCCTGTATGGATGGAGGAAACCACTGCTCAGCGAGAACATGTGGCTTATCCAATGTCACAGAGCCCCAAAGGTCACAGAGCCCTGATTCCCTGGGGGAACATCTCACTCCTCCATCACTAAGGTGGAAGGTGCCTCTGCTCGAAGGCCCAGTGGAATGGGAATATGGAGGCTCCAGCTCACCCACTAGCTCCAGAGAACCCAGTTACATTGGGGGGCAGGGTGTCACTCTGCTGCCAGCAGCTCCCTCGTTGCAGCACTGGGACTCCAGCTCCATGTGTTGCAGGAAATCCAGGCCACATTTCCCTCCAGGAGCCACCGCCCAAAGGCACCCTCTGGGGAGAGACAGAGCATTTTTTAAGGAAAAGGGGGGTAAAGGTGGGAGGTGTGGGAGAAAGAGTCACCAAAAAAAATAATAAAAATAAAAATACTGTGGCTGGGCCAGGAATGTGCCTGGGTGAACTGGAGCCAAGCCTCCTGTCACATCCACAGCTGTGCCGGCCAGGGTGGGGTGCAGGGCGCAGGCGGGGCCGGGTCACTCTCAGGACAGGACACCAGCTGCCAACCTGCTCCTGGCAGGCAGGCCAGCTCCCTGCCTCCAGCCTGGGGGGAGGGGGGCCGGGGGTAAGAGGAAGAGAGCTGGGCAAGCACCTGGGACAGAAGTCAGGGCTCCCGGCTCTGCTACCCCAGCCCGTTCACCAGCCTGGACCTCAGTTTCCCCATCTGTGCAATGACAGAAACGCTACAACAGGGTGACTTTTCAACAAGAGACCAGTTGAATAAAATAAGGGACAGGGCAGCTACACTTTTTAGCAGGGTTTGACCTAAGGTCCCAAACTCAGAGACTCTGTGAACTTGGACAGAACAAATAACAACTTCATATTCACCAGCCTCTAACTGAAATTCAGCACTTCCTTCAAAGTATGCATGTGGATCATGAGCCACAGCAGGGTTAGCAGTGGCCTTGTCCCGACAGAAGTTGAAGGCACTTTCGTATAACACAGTGGTTGCAGACACCTCCACAAATCGTTGATGTTCCTCAAGACCGGGCCCTGCATCCACACTGTTTATTTAATGTTCTACTAAAGGAACTCTTTTACTGCATCACAAACCCTTGTTACTATTGCAGTAATGGCATTTCAATATAGTGGGTTTCCTAAAATATAATCGTGCACTTCACTTTATGTGATTTAAAAAAAAGGAATCTGAGAAGGGGGGTCCAACCTGTCATCAGACGTCAAAGGGGTGTACGATACAAAAAGCTACAAAGCCCCTCTTTAGATGCAGCCATTTTTATTTTTAAATGGGGAAGTTCTCTGTATACTGACTTGGAACAATCTCAAAACACAGTCTAAGAGCAGTCAGAAGAGCGGGATACACCAGAGTCTGTGTAAGAACCAGGCGGGTGCCTACGTTCGCCAGCTGCGGGAAGCCCTAACCCATAATAGCGGCCATCCCCATGGCCTGAGCTCCCTCAGACCTGCAGCTCTGCCTTTCTTCCACATACGTATACATTCAGGAAGAGTTGAGATTCTGGAAGGTGGCTGTGCCTGAAAACAGGGGAAACAGGTTTTGAATCTTCCCAAATCCCCACCTCCAAACAGACAAAGCAACTAGGTTGCAAACCAAAATCAATGGACAAGATTTACAACAAAACTAGGTGACAAGCTGTCCCCTCAAATCCCAAAATTCAAGTGGGTGGGGACAAATCTGCGCGTTATTAACGTTCGTGTGGGAGAGCGTTTTTATTTGTTTGGGGGACACACGAAATAATAATAAAGTCTCGGTCTCTATCCTAAGATCCGGGAGTAGTCGAGAACACAGGCAATCACAGAAACATGTGAGAAGAGTAATTCTAAGAGTTTGAGACTCTGAACATGTATAAAGGAGCCCATGTTTGAAATATTTCATTGCTAAAAAAAAAAAGAACAAAGGAAGAAAGAAGGTGAGAAAGAGGCCGGTAGACAGACAGACATGCTGGTAACTCTTTTGCAGGCCCAGACCAGCGGCCACCAGTGGCATCTGAGGGCAGCTGTCCACACACAACAGGCTCCAGGAGAGCTACCCAGCCCCCAGTTCAGAACGCAGTGCCCACTACCCAGCATCTTCCTTTTTGATGAATCATGTGTTTGTGGACTAAAAGGCAGGGTTATCCCAGCCAGGAAGTCCTTAGAGTCATCAGCGGGGAGGCAGCCCCTGACAGCGGAAAAAACACAGCCCTCAGAGGCTCGAAACACAGGTTCGAGCCCCAGGCCGGTCACATAACTCACAGTGTGACCTCACACTGGTCTCAGAGGCGCAGAGAGAAGGCAGCTGCCGGGCTCACCCATAAACCTGCAGACGCTCTGGACGCCCCGTGGAGGAAACCGGAAGCCCCTCGCAGCCACTAAAGGTAGGGGTGAGGGTGAAGCCATGACTTGCCTTCTCTCCTCGGGTTCTCCAGATAGATACTCAGGCAGCACCACCCTCTGGGCAGGACAAGAACAGTGCACTAGGGACCCAGCCAGGCTCCTGTTCACTCTAGAGCAACCCCGGCAGGAGGTATCCTTATCCCCGGTTTACAGATGAGGAAACTGAGGCTTAGAGAGGGGAGGAAGGCCCCAATGTGCTCTGACCTGGGTCTCTTGTGAGGGCCTTCACCCCTGGGACAGCTCTGTGCTGGCAATCCTGACCTCCACCAAGCCTGGAGGTCCACTCAGGGGTGTGGCTGTCTCCCTGTGAGCAGGGCTATTTTTAGTGTCCGCAGCAGGGGCTAAGGGCCAAAGCCAGGAGTGACAATGGGGGGAAGGGGGTGGGGCTGCCGGCAGCCGCCCCCGCACCCAAACAGCCGCCCCATTTCCTCGAGGAACCAGGCCATGCACAATACAAGGAAAGCCGAATGGGGAGCGGCTGGGGGCTCCTAGGTGGGAGGGGGGCTGACCTAGCCCATCAGGGCAGCTGGGGGCCAGGAGGGGGACTCCAGACCAGGGGGAAACGGACCATTAGTCCAGTTGCCTGGTCGAGAGAGAAGTGATCATTCATGCTCCACTCGCTCCCATACACACACACTCACATTCATTCTCTTTCACACATACACATGCTTTCTTAATCGCTCACATAGTCATTCTCTCATACAATAATCAGACTCATTCTCACACACTCATTCACCAACACTGACATAGTCACACTCATTCTCTCTCACACTCACTCATTCTCACACACTCATGTCTCACATATTCTCTCTCTCTCTCTCTCTCTCTCTCTCTCTCTCTGTCTCTCTCTCTCTCTCTCTCTCTCTCTCTCTCTCTCTCTCTCACACACACACACACACACACACGAGTCTTTTATTAATTCCTAGGCCAGAGCATGGTCTAATCCAGCCTAGAGGCTGAGAACTGGGCCCTGGGGACTCATGAAGTGAGATTCCCAAGCAGGAATTGATTTGGGGACCAGATGGGAAATGTTGTCACGAGCACCCCAGACATTTTACCAGGGTCCTGGCCTCTTTGGGGAGGGACATCCCTGCTGGGGAAGTTTCAAGCCTGGGGCTGGTGCTCCTAGACAAGCAAGGGCTGTGTGACAGGAACAGGAAGGTGGTCCCCCGCAGCCTGGTAGCCAGGGCTCCTTCCTTGCTCCTCTAAAAGGGGAATTCCAGTTTTGCCTGGGCAAAACTGAACTTGATGTCTGAGGTTTCCCTGTGTTCTCCCATGCCTTAGGGTAGGAGATGGCTTCTCCCCCTTCCTCATCCCTGCTCTGCCAGCCACCATAGACTGAACTCTGGCTAATGCCTCCTCTCCATCCCATCTCTACACTCTTTTGTGTGCCATGCCCCATGCCAGGGTTGCCCTCCTCGGTCTCCTGTTCTCCTATCACCATTAAAGCTCTGAGAACAAGAACAGTGCTATTCTTATTTGCCATCACATCCCCAAAACCAAACAAGTGCCTGACACATAGTAGATGCTCAATAAATACCTGTGGCATGAAATCCTTGCCTCTTCCTGGAGGCCTCTTTTCCTCCCCAAACCTCGGACAAAATGATCTCATTGGGCCTTCTCCACTGCCTGGTGAGGCAGACATATTCATTCCCATTTTCGGGAGGAGGAAACTGAGAGTGGAGAGGGAACGTGGTTGGCTGAGGATCACACAATGGGTAGCAGCCTAGGCATGACTTATATCCTCAAAGCCCATACCCACCCCCGGCCATCATCAGCTCTGGGCGTGAGTCCACGGAGGAGAAGATGACAGAGCTTTACGAAGAGAGTAATCAATGCTGGCAAGAGTGAGGTTTGCTTGTTTTCGGGTGGTCCTCCCCAAGAATGAGGGCTTCTTCCGGCCTCCCAGGAACCACTCAGAGCTGGGCTCTCTTTCACTCGGATGGTGCTGCACCCAAGGATCAGGAAGGAAAGGCAGAGGATTTCTGGACACATACTGAAGGCAGACTCTGCACCACATAAAAAAATTACCCACTAGAGGAGGTTAAGCAATATTTGGGGAATACTACTAGGCAATAAAAAGAAGCCAACTACTGATACTTACAACAACATGGATGAATCTCGGAGACATTAAGACTAATGAAAAGCCAGGCACAAAACAGTACATGCTGTCTGATGCACTGATATGTAATTCCAGGAGAGGCAAAACCAAGTGATAATGACAGACATCAAATTAATGGTGGGCTAAGGCCCAGGAGATGGATTGATGGGTGAGGGGCACAGATGTTTGGGAGTGATGGAAATGATCTGCATCCTGATTGGGCGATGGTTACACAGGGTGTACATTTGTCAAAACCCATGGAAAGAGACACACTTAAGATGGATAACCTTAAGTACCTTTGATTTTATGTTAATAACATCCTGATACAATTGTCTTGAAAATTAGCACCATGCTCTAACTTTGAGAATCTATCATCACTTACCAGTCAGACTGTGTTCTCTCTGGTAATGGAGGGTGCCTCCTTCCAGATGCTTCGTAGGTTCCGACACTGAGGTCGCATTTAGGCACCTGCCAAAGTTATTTCCAGGAGCAGAATGCCGCAAAGCAAGCGCAGGCTGCTGTTTATTGTGCACATACTGTTCATGGGTAACTCACTTCCCCCAGCACCCAATGAAGTGGGTGCTCATATTATCTCCACTTCACAGAAAAGGAGAAAGGTGGAGGGAGAGGGGTCTTGCTCAAGACCACACAGCTGCCAGGTGGGAGAAAGGGGATTTGAACTCAGCCTGCCTCCAGGGGTTTACCGTTCCACCTTCCAGAATGTTCCCTCTTTTCTGGCCTCAAATGCTCCCCACCCCTTCCATAAAACAAAATCCCAGCAGGGGCACAGGCGTGCCCTCCTTACCCGTGCAAACTGGAACTGCAGCCAGCTTGTTCCACTTCCTGGCTGTGTGGCCTGGGACAAGGGCCTCTACCTGCCCATGTTCATCTGTGAAATGAGGGGAAAACACTGCTTACCTTTAATGGGTACGAGGTTTCCTTTCGGTGATTAAGTGTTTGAAACCAGACAGAGGTGGTGGTTGCACAACATCGTGATTGCACTAAATGCCACTGAATTGCCAACTTTAAATGGTTAATTTATGTTATTAAATTTTGACTCAATAAAAGAGAAAAAAGGGGAGAAGAGATCATCTGTGTAGATATCAATGGACAAATACATTAAGAAAAATACCACTGCCCTAACCGGTTTGGCTCAGTGGATGGAGTGTCGGCCTGCGGACTGAAGGGTCCTAGGTTCAATTCCAGTCAGGGGCATGTACCTTGGTTGAGGGCACATCTCCCAGTTGGGGGTGTGCAAGAGGCAGCTGATCAATGTTTCTCTCTCATTGATGTTTCTGACTTTCTATCCCTCTCTTTTCCTCTCTGTGAAAAACCAATAAAATATATTTTAAAAAGAAAAGAAAAAAACCACTGCCCTAAAAGGTTTGGCTCAGTGGATGGAGTGTCGGCCTGCGGACTGAAAGGTCAAGGGCATGTACCTTGGTTGTGGGCACATCCCAGGACAGAGTGTACAGGAGGCAGCTGATGGATGTTTCTCTCTCATTGATGTCTTTAACTTTCTATCCCTCTCCCTTCCTCTTGGTAAATAAATAAATAAATAAACAAATAAACAAACAAATAAATAAATAAAAAATATATATTTTAAAAAATACCTACCTTAAAAATTATAGCAAGGATTCAAAGAACAGCAAATATCAAGCACTTAGAATAATTTCAGGCTAGCAGTAAGCATGCAAGACATTTGTACTTCCATTCATATTTAGTGGCCCCAATTGTTGATCAAGCTGCCATCTGGATGACCAGCATCTGCACAAGCCTCCCTGAGGCTGGGGCTCCCTGCCTCAGCCTGTCCTCCTGTCTGCCCTCCATCTCCCATCACTCACTTCACTCACCTGTGCGCATCCACACTGGCCTCTTGGCCTCCCGCCCTCCCCCGTGCCAGGCAGGCTCCTGTTACAGGGCCTTTGCCCTGGCTATTTCCTCGGCCTGGAACACTCTTCTCCAGACTCAGATAGCTGCGTCCTCACTTCCTTCAGATCTTTGCTCAAATGTCACCTCTTCAGAAAGGTCCTCCTTGACCTCCCTCAGAAAACAGCTCTGCTCCAACCACTCACCATCCCCTCACTGGCTTTACAGTCTCATGTGAGATCGTACACTGATTTGTTGGCTGTGTTTTGTTCATCTCCCCATGAGATTGGCAGCTCCTTGAAGAGGATGCTGTTTCCTGCTGGGAGCTCAGCCTGGCACATGGTGAACCCTCCAAAGATATTTGCTGAATGAATGAATGAATGAATGCCCAAGACAGTGTCCATCTGTTCATTCAGCGGGGCTCAAATGTGTGAGTCACCAAGGACAGAGACCCTGGGCTTGCCTCAGTGGCCTCAGGATCGCTTAGCACAGAGGACCTCTGTTGAAAAAAAGACCTCTACTCCATTGGGTCCTGCCACCTATAAAAGACTGACTTGCCCCCACACTACCCCTATCCCTGTCCCCTAGGACTGTCAGTTCTGCTTCCTCCCCTTACAGCTGTTCCTTCCACCTCCCAGCCTCTTCCATGCCTCCTCATCTGGTCCCCAGAACATCTCCTTGGGCTTTTATCTTTCCTCTCAGCTGCTCTAGGGGGGAAGTTAGATACCTTCTTCCATCCTCTCTTTTCCCACCCTCCTGCCCTGGGTCCTAAAGCCTGCCCCTCAAGCTCACCACTGCACCCCAGCCTCTCCCCTCACCTCCAGCAATTTCCAGGGAACAGATGTGGAGAATAGTGGACAGGCAAGTGTGGTCAGAGGAGCCCCAGGTCCCTCCTCAGGTCGTCAGCTTGCTGTGTGACCCATCTGGGGAACTAGGCTATTGGTGCTCCAAATCCAGCTCTACCACTTGCTAGCTGTGTAGCCTTAGGCAAGTCACTTAACCTCTCTGTGGCTCAGAATTTGTCTCAGCACAGGGTGCAACGCAATAATGCAGAAGGGCTTTGTAAATTGCAAAGCCCTAAACCACCCTTGGCTGTGTATTTGTGCCATTTCTGCCCGAGGAGCCCAGAACTGAAGGACAACCTCCAGTGGCCCTAAGATATGGCAGATGTTATTTACCATCATCCTTATTACATGATCAATAACATCCTCAGGCTTCACGCAGGCCTCAGTCAAGGGTCCATTAACTTTAAGACAAGGGTAAAGTCCCAGAGAACACTCTAGAAACAGCACACTTCCAGATAAGCCCACTGTCTCGCAGGGGCCTCACAATAATCCCAAACAGGGAAGAGTCATTGTTATTCCACTTTACGGATTTGGAAGTTTCAGGCTGCCTCCCCTAAGCCCAAGATTTATTGTTGTTCGTGGCTGACAGACTGGAGTCCTTGTCCAGCCCTCCGTACCTGCACCCACCCTAGCACCCTGGGGACTCCTTTGAGCTCCCCGCACTCCTGTTTAGCAACATTTCTCCCCGGTTTCCTAGACACTTGCCTATTCTCCCAGAATCCTTCTGATCCCAGCCAGGCTGGCAGCGGCAATGTCAGATCAACCTCACTTTTCCTCCAGGTTCCAAACAAGATCAAATGCATTTCCCCTCCTGATTCCAAAACGAGGCAGGCTGGCAGCACTGAGCACTATTGGGGAGAGGAGCCGGGCAGGCCTAGATTTGTTTGCAAACATTACCAACAGCTACTACATTGGATGGGTTCTATTTCTATCTTAAAATGCAGCTCAGAGGAATTAGGTGAGCAACTTGCTGAGGTCACATAGCTGGGGAGAGTGAGAACCAGAGTTGAAACTCAGGTCTATTTGACTCTAAGATGCTTGACATCAGCCTTCGAAGAATTCACTGACATTGGGTGATTTCACTTTCAGGTTTTCCCCTAAGATTCTTCATCTCTAAAATTGAAAGAGTAATACTTTATTGGTTTTGTTGAGTTGTGAGAATTAAATTGGATACGTTTATAAAGTGCTCAGAATAGCACAGGGTACCTGGATGTGGCTGGGGGCTCTGTGGTCAGGCCAACCAAGGGTTAAGTCCCAGCTTTGGCCTGTAGAGACCATTACTCTACCTCTCTGAGCTTCACTAGACCCGTGTGGACGACAGACATCATCAACCCCTCTCACAAAGATGGTGCTGGTCCCAAAGCTAATTTTCTAAAAGTTAGAAACATGGCTCTCATACCAAAAAGAAGTGAGCACATGCCAAAATCATATGCGATTCATTGCTATTACCTCCTCAGCAGTAAAGCTGCTTCAAAAAGTGTTAGAGAGTCTGAAAGGTTTATAGCTAATGGAAGACAAAATGCTGAAACAAGATTGCAAAGTGAAACTGGTTCATGTCCTATAGGGACCAAACAAATGTAGCCTTTGAGGTGATCTTTTCTACTGGAGAACAATGATTTGCAACTTAAATCTACAAGTGAGCCCGTAACTTTCCTGAGTTTGGGACATAATAGGTAAGGAAATGACAAGTCAAACAAATATCTGTCCCCCTAGAGAGTTAGTTAACTAATCCTGGAGTGGGCCTGTCGGACAATGCTACTCAAAGAACATACAGTTCTCCTTTTGTTTTATTTCCAAGTTTTGGATTTTTTTAAAAACTGAGAATGCACTGTAATAATGGAGGTGGAAGAACTTTAAAGTGCTGAATGCCTCTTGGCTTGTTATTTGGATATCATCTCTGCACAACAACCCAGAACTCCAAGCAGCAATCCCTATACTCACCAAATGAGGTGGACAGGGAGCTAGGAACACTCAAAAGAATGTAAAACTATTTGCAAGCATGGCTTTATTCATCTTTATTTCCTTCCAGAGCACTCTGAGCTCAGGCCAGGGACTAGGATGAGGTGATGCCTCACATCATACAATATGTAAGTCTCTTTCCCACGGAGTCCATGCTCACCTACTGACATCCTATATAATGAGAGGAATATGCTAATTATCCATTACAGCCTGAGACGTATCGACCAACCGCATAAAGACGGGATCACGCATCTGCAGGAGGGTGGGGCGGCGAACTACCAGCAGGACCAGCAGAGGGCTACTGGAGGGGGCAGGGCAGCAAGCTATAAGGAGGGAGTAGAGGGAGCTACAGTAGGGCGGGGCAGTGGGCGGAGAGCTACAGGAGGGCAGCAGCAACCTACTGGCACATGGATTAGTGCATAGGGCTATTAGTTAATAACATTATATAGATTTCAGGTGTACAATTCCATAATCCATCATCTGTGTATTGTATTGTGTTCACCATCTCAAGTCAAGTCTCCTTCCATCTCTATTTATTCCCCCTTTACCCTCCTTTTTATTTTATTTTTTTAATATATATTTTACTGATTTTTCACAGAGAGGAAGGGAGAGGGATAGAAAGTCAGAAACATCGATGAGAGAGAAACATTGATCAGCTGCCTCTTGCACACCCCTTGCTGGGGATGTGCCCACAGCCATGGTACATGCCCTTGACCGGAATCGAACCCGGGACCCTTCAGTCCGCAGGCCGACGCTCTATCCACTGAGCCAAACCGGTTTCGGCTTTACCCTCCTTTTTTAAAAAATGTATTTTTATTGATTTCAGAGAGGAAGGGAGAGGAAGAGAGAGAAAAACATCAATGATGAGAGAGAATCATTGATAGGCTGCCTCCTGCATGCCCCCTACTGTGGTTGGAGCCCGAAATCCAGGAATGTGCACTAACCGGAAATTGAACCATGACCTCCTGGTTCATAGGTCGATGTTCAACCACAGAGCCGGTGTGCCCCCCATACCCTCTTTTACTTTCCCACCCCCTTTTCCCTCTGTTAATTACCATATTGTCTGTGTCAATAAGGTTTTTCGTTTGTTTGCTTAACCCCTTCATCTTTTTTTTTTTTGTCATTAATTCAACCATTATTTTCTGGTGGCCTACCTGCTGCCAAGCACTGTCCTGGGCACTTGGGGTAAAACACAAAACAAGACCGACATAGTCACTGCCTTCACGGGCCTAACGTCTAAACAGGAGACAGATGACTGGTTAACTAAGAGGCTAAATAGTCAAAAATCACCACAAGCTCTAAAAAGAAAAAGAACAGGATGAACATGAGCAGGGCAGCCAGCCTTAGAGAGGGGCTGAAGAAGACTCCCTACAAAGGTGACATTCAAGCTGAGATATGAGGAATAACAGAATGCCAACCAATGGAAAAGCTGGGTCCAGCATGTGCAAAGGTCCTGATGCAAGGTGAGGTTTCAAGGAACACTGTGCCATAGTTTGGCAACTGGCAGGAGATGAGCTGATGGAAGAAAGCAGGACCTGAATCATAGTGGGAATGGAGGGAAGGGGTCTGCAAGAGACCTAGATGTAATTCTAAATATGATGGAAAGATATGGAGTGTTTTGGTCAGATACCTTTGTAACCCCACCTGTGTTTCTACCGTGTCGTCTCTTATAATGGGTGCCTGCACCCGCAGCACCAACATCACCTGGAACTTGTTGGTAATGCAGATTCTTGGGCCCCACCCCAGAACTACAGATCAGACATTCTGAAGGTGGGTCCGTCTGATGATGTTTGGAAACCACCACTCTGGAATTGATAATCCACGAGTTAGAAACACAACCTAGAGTCGTCACCTGGTGGCACTTTATGGGAACTACAGTCTGACTACTGCTTCCACCCCCAGCCCTTTCTGACACAACGGAGGACACTTTCCACTGAAAGGACCCAGACGAGGGTCATGGATAGAAGGATGGCTTTAGACTGTGCCTGTCTACTTTCTCACATGCAAGAACACACAACATGGAAGGGCTTCAATAACTTCAAGTTTCTCCTGCTGTGCTTAGAATAAAACCCTGATTCCTTACACAATTGCTCTGTCCTAACTTCCTCTCTCCTCTCATACACTCCCTGCCAGCCACACTTGCTTCCTCGCTGGTTCTCAGATATACCAAGCAAGTTCTTACCTCAAGGTTTTGTTATTTTGCTGTTCTTTCTGCCTGGAATGCTCTTACTCCACACTTGCATGGCTTGCTCCTTCACTCATTCAGATTTCTTTTCAAATGCCATCTCCTCTGGGAAGCCTCACATGACTACACTCACTAGGGAGCTCTTGCCCTACTGTCTTTCTGTCTGTGACCTTGTCTTCTTTGTTTAAGCAAAATTTTTATTACAGAAAAGCTCTCTGCAGCAGGGAGGGGAGCTGAACTGGTTGCCCCTTTTTCTTCATTCTTGACATTATCTTATACAACTATTTGACTTTTGTCTATCTCCTTATGAGACCACGAGTTTCAATAAGGCAGGGATGTTTCTCTCTTTTGTTCACTGTTGTAACCCCAGTACAAACAGTAGATGCTTCATAGATATTTCCTGAATGAACAGTATACTCAGGGAGGCAAGTATTATCACCCTCTTTCCCACCAGTGGGGAAACTGAAGCTCAGTGAAGGGATCTATCTGACTACTCAAGTTCACATAATGAGTAAGTGGCTGGTGTCCAGATTTGAAGTAGGAATTCTGGAAACTGAAGGGTGAGCTGTGTCCACAATGGCACCTTGAGGCTCCTGAGGCTGGGGAGAGTTTTCAATCAAACAACCACGTGACCGTCACCCAAGATCAGCAAGCAGGTGGCTGTGAGTTCTGAAGGATGTTCTTCATGCTAAAGGGACAGAGGGCAAGGTCTAGATCCTAAGTTGGGCAGTACCACCAGGAGCTGGGCAGTCCCCAGTGATTGCCCCAGGCACACAGCAGGAGGGGAGCAGAGGTGCAGACATCCCAAAATGAGTCCCAAGTCCTATGTGGTATTCATAGTTCCTTTTAGTAACTGGCATAGATGAAACCCGTTTTTAATTATCTGAGCCTGGGGCCAAATTCTATTTCACACACAAATACTACGTGTGTGAGGTTTTGTTCATTTTTACTAGACTTTATTTTTTATAGCAGTTTTAGGTTTATAGAAAATTTATGCAGAAATGACAGAGTACCCCATACTCCCTCTTCCCAACACACATGGGATTTTTTCCTATTATTAATAGCTTATGATACCTTTGTTACAAATGAAGGACACATGTTGATGCATTATTATTAACTAAAATCCATAGTTTATATTAACGTTCACTCTTGGTGTCGCACAGCTCTATGGATTTTGAAAAATGTAAAATGCGCCGGCCAGTGTGGCCCAGTGGTTGAAGTAGGAGGTCATGGTTTGACTCCTGGCCAGGGCACAGGCCTGGGGTTGCAGGCTCAATCCCTCTGAGGGGTGTGAAGGAGGCAGCTGATCAATGATTCTCTCTCTTCATTGATGTTTCTCACTCTCTTTCCTTCTCCCTTCCTCTCTGAAATCAATTAAAAAATATTTTAATTGCATTATGTCCTGTATTTATCATTACAGTATCACACAGAAGCCCACTGCCCAAAAAATGCCTTGTGCTCCATCTATTAATCCTTCCTCCCTCCCCAAATCCTTGGCAACCACTGCCTTTTTTTATTGACTCTATAACTTTGCTTTTTCCAGCGCAGAGTGTATTTGCTTGGCTTTAATGTAGAGTGACCTTGCCAGGTAAGTGACCTCCACATAAGTTGGAACCAGACTGGGTCACGTTTGGTTCAAGACTTTACCTAGAACTGCTCACATTTTGAAGAATCACAGCCATGACAAGGTCGTGGTGTTTGAGTTACCAGAGCTCCTGATTCAGCCTGCAGATTCCACCAAAGCTATGACCTCCCAACTAGTTTGCAATA
This sequence comes from Antrozous pallidus, assembly GCA_027563665.1. Lineage (NCBI taxonomy): Eukaryota > Metazoa > Chordata > Mammalia > Chiroptera > Vespertilionidae > Antrozous > Antrozous pallidus. The sequence continues at coordinate 34,261,094 of CM050518.1, forward strand.
TTTCCTATGTATTGTGCTCAAATATTTACATAGTAATTTATTCTAAACTAATTTCACTTTGTTTGTTTTTTATATTACAACTAGTGGCCCAGTGCAAGAAATTAGTGCTCAGAGAGGTGGGAGGGTGGTCCCTCAGCCTGGCCCGCACCCTCTCCAATCTGGGACCCCCTCAGGGGATGTCTGACTACCAATTTGGGCCCAATCCCTAAACCAGCAGTAGGACATCCCTCTCACAAACCAGGACCGCTGGTTCCTAACTACTCACCTGCTTGCCTGCCTGATCACCCTTAACCACTCTACCGGCCAGCCTGCTCACCCCCAACTGCCTCCCCCACCAGCCTGATCACCTCCAATTGCCCCCCACACTCCTGCTGGCCTGCCTGCTCCCAACTGCCTCCCCTACCAACCTAATCACTCCCAAATGTCCCCCTGCTGGCCTGCTCACCCCCATCTGCCCCCACTACTAGCCTGATCACCCCTAACTGCTCCCCACTATCAGCCTGCTTGCCCTGACTGCCCCCTTCCCCCACTTGCCTTACCACCCCCAACTGCCCTCCCCTCCTGGCCTGATCACCCCTAATTGCCTCTGCCTCAGCCCCACCACCATGGCTTTCTCCAGAAGGTCTCCCGGTCTAATTAGCATATTACCCTTTTATTAGTATAGATTAGATATTATTTATGTTGAAAATTATGTATCAGTAGGTTATATTATCCAGGAATTTTATTTTGGAAAAGAAAAGAAGCATTGCAACTGTTGTTAAAAGGAACAACTGGGAACTCTGGGTCCCCTAGGGTTTCCACCCATAATGATACTGTATGACAATCACAATGGCAGCAAGCGTTCAAAAGGCACTGTGCTGGCCAGTGACTTCTGTATACAAATTATGTCCCTACAGTTCCCCTGCCAGGTGCTGCATGGTGTGCAGTGTTATCCCATTTTACAGAGGGAAAAACTGAGGCTCAGGCAGAACAATGTCCCTGAGTGGGACTGGATATGGAATTCCAGCCATGCTCCTAACAACCCAGCATCCAGCCCTGGATTTCCTGAGCCTCCTGGAAAGACTGTGTTGGGTGAGCTGAATATCTCCAAGCCTACAAGGGCCCCAGAAGAGGGTGGATGGGCACATGGGAGAACTGAGAGATCAAGAGCACAGGTTCTGGTCTGTGTTCCAATCTTGGCTGTGACACTTACTCTGAGTGACCCTGGGACATTAACTCCTCCTCTCTGAGGCTCAGTTTGCCCATCTGTAAAATAGGGGTGATGTCACCAAAGTGTGGTAGGTACTATCTTTGTCCACGTTACTAAGGCAGAAACTATGGCTCATAGAGGGGAAGTGGCCTGCCCAGTGTTAAATGGACAGTGATTCAATGGTCCTCTAAGGACATGCCCCCTTTGCTTGGTAAGGTCCCCATGGCTCCTTCAACTCTCAATTCACTATCACAGGTCACCAGGAAAAGGTCGGTGTCACCTTCCCTGGCCACCTATCCCCCAATCCAACCACCCACTTGTTACCCCACAGGAAAGAAGTATCTGAAAGCCCCAAGACTGGGAGAGTTGGAAGAGGGGTGCTGTCCTTGGAAGCACTGGGGCGAACTCCAGGTCCTAAATTGATGCATTGCTCTCCATCTCCACCACGTCTCATGAAGACCACTCCTTCTTTGCTCCTCCCTTCCTACCCAGCAGCCAGAGATCTTATAAATGTAAAAATCATATCAAGTCACTCCCTGGCTTAAACCTCCCAGGGCTCCCTATTGTTCTTAAGCTACACTTCTCTACCCAGTGCCCGGGACCTTGCCCACTCCTCCTATCTCATGTCCCACAGTGCTGCCTCCACTCCCCACTCCCCACGTATGTTCAGGGCACATTGGGCTCTTCAGGGGCCCTTAATGCACCAGCATGTTCCTGACTGAGAACCTGTGCCCATGTGCTTCTCCTTCTTGGTCAGCTCATAAACAGCTCCCTCCCTCCATGAGGCCAGCTTTTCCTTTTATGCTCTCTCATACCCCACCCACTGGTCTCTCCTAGCGATAATCCCAGTTTTCAATGATAGACTCATCTAATTATCTTCTCCCCACTTGCCTGAGCTGCACCCGGACCCCGATCTGTTTCCTTCTGCATACTGAGAATCGTGAAAAGTGTCTGCCTCCAAGTAGGCACTGCGGAGAACCTACTGACTGGCGGACTAAATGACCACACAGAGGAGAGAGATGGCCCGTCTCCTCTACCATATGGACTAAGACATAGAAGACAACTTGAAAGGAAGGAGAAAATGGGAAAATGGAAGGCACATTCAGTTCACTGCTCGGCATGCCTGGACGTGCCAGACGCCGTGCCATGCACTGGGGACAGAAAGTGAATGTGTGCCACACTGCCCGGGCTCAGAGCCCAACTCACTCCTCACCAGCTGTGGAAGGTTAGGTAAGTCACTAAACCTCTCGGAACCTTGGTGTCTCTATCAAATGGAAGAAGCGGAGCAGTTACTTCATTACAGAAAACCCATGCCCTAGGGCAGTGGTCAGCAAACTTATTAGTCAACAGAGCCAAATATCAACAGTACAACGACTGGAATTTTTGAGAGCCAAAATTTTTAAACTTAAACTTCTAACGCCACTTCAAAATAGACTCGCCCAGGCTGTGGTATTTTGTGGAAGAACAACACTCAATGGGGCCAAAGAGCTGGGTGTGGCTCCAGTCTTGGTTTGCTGACTATGGCCTTAGGGCATTAGGACTTAATAAGTCCTTGAAACCCCAGGGGAACCAGCAACTCTGGTTACTATTGCTGAATCACACAATACTCTAATATTTAGTGGCTTAAAACAACCACTTTTTCCTTCACTGTTGTGTGAATCAGAAACATTGGAAAGAACCAGTTGGGTAGGTCTTTGTTAGAGGCAGGTGTTGGCCAGGCCTGTGATTATTTGAAGACTCAATGGCTGGCTATTGACTGATGGCACCAACCTGTCATATTCGTTACCTGCACCCATCCACCCATCCCCACCATTACCTCAATTTCTAGGCTATCACCTTCTATCATTCCAGCTCACTCTCTCTAGTACCCCAATTCCCACAATCCCTCAGCCCCACTGAGACCTCTGATTCATTGAGCCTACCACCTTTCCTCTCATGTCCTCACCTCCCTCCTCCCTGTTTAAAGCCTCTGGAGTGTCATTATCCTCATGCACTGCACACTCCCGAGAGGCCCCTGCTCCCCTCTGGTGGAGCACCTAATGGTTGGCACCAACTCTCTGTCTTTCTGGGCTTATTCCCCTGCAGTGCAATGTGGCAGAAGAACAACAAACACACTGCCATGTGGACTGGTCTCACTTTACTTCCCTGACTGCTAGGCCCAATGGGCTTTCAGTACACTGCAGTTCCCTTGGCTCATTCCTTCTCCCCAGGCAATTCCTTTTTCTATCTTCTCCTCAAACCTTCATCACCTTCCCCCATCTCAGTCTTAGCTGAAGATCTTACTTCCTATTTCACAGGGAAAATTCTAACAATCAGAAAATACTTCCACAAGCTTCCATTTATAAATACTCTGTCCCAAGCCATGGTCCCATCTTGTGTATAGTTCCCATCATTCTCTGTCTTCTTCCTCTGACATCATCATTATTTCCAATCTCCTGAATCATCTCATCAACATAAAAATATGCTGATATGTCTGCATTTAAGTAACTTCTCTTAACCCCACTCTGCTCTCCACCTACCACTTCCATCATTAGTCCTAAAGCAAAACCCCTCAAAAAGTTGTCTATACCCACTGCCTCAGTAACTCTACTTGCTCTCCTCCATTATAGAAAAAGTACAGAAATAGTACAAAAAAATACCCAAATATCAATCACTCAGATTTTACCATCTTTGCTTTATCATTCTCTTTCTTCCCCTCTTCCTGAACTCTATTATAGAGTATGTTGTAGATGTGAGTTCCTTTATCCCTAATGCTTTATCATTCTCTTTCTTCCCCCCTTCCTGAACTCTTACAGAACATGTTGTAGATTTGAGTTCCTTTATCCCTAAAAACCAGTATATATTTCCTAAAAGCAAGGATATTCTCTTGCAATAACCAGGATCTGGAATTTTTACACTGATACAATATTATTATCTAATATAGAGACCTTACTCAAATTTCACTGATTGTCCTACTGCTATCCTTTAAAGGCAGTGAAAACCAATTTTTCCTGATCCAGGATCTCACACTGTATTCAGTTCTTGTTCTCTTTGGTCTTCTTCTTCTTCTTTTTTTAATATATTTTATTGATTTTTTACAGAGAGGAAGGGAGACAGAAAGTTAGAAACATCGATGAGAGAGAAACATCGATCCGCTACCTTCTGCACAACCCTCACCGGGGATGTACCCACAACCAAGGTACATGCCCTTGACCGGAATTGAACCTGAGAACCTTCAGTCTGAAGGCCGACACTCTACCCTCTGAGCCAAACTGGTTAGGGTCTCTTTGGTCTCCTTAATCTAGACTGCTTGCTCCTCATTCTTTGTCTTCCATGATCTCGACATTTTTGAAGATTACAAGCCGGTTATTTTGTATAGATACCCTTCAATTTGGGTTCATGAATCATAAGCATATCTGGCAGAAATACCACTGAAGGGATGCTGTGTCCTTCTCAGGAGGAACATGATGTCAATTTGCCCCATTAATGGTGACGCTCCCTTTGACCAGTTGGTTGATGTGTCTGCTTGGTTTCTTCACTATAAAATTACCATTTTAGCTTTTGTAATTAATAACTATCTTGTGAGGAGAACTCTAAGACTATGCAAATATCCTTTTTCTCCTCGAAGTTTAATCTACTATTGATTGAAGCATCTATGAATGAGTCTCTCCTGAAACAATTATTACTATGGTGGCTGCCAAATGGTGATTTTCTAATTCTTACTCTTCTGGATTTATTAGGTGACTTTCTGTTCCTTTTCCTTTCTGTCTTTCTGTATTTAAATCCTCTACTCTCTCTTAACCTCACTCCAATTAGGCTTTTGCTTCCACCATTCTCCTTAAAACTCTTTCCTAGCAAAGCAACAATGCCCTCCACTTTGCTAATTCAGATTTTGATTCTCATCTTCTTCTTCTTTATTTTTTATTTATTTATTTTACAGAGAGGAAGTGAGAGGGATAGAAAGTCAGAAACATCGATGAGAGAGAAACATCTATCAGCTGCCTCTTGCACACCCCACTGGGGATGTGCCCGCAGCCACAGTACATGCCCTTGACTGGAATCGAACCCGGGACCCTTCAGTCTGCAGGCCTACCTACGCTCTATCCACCAAGCCAAACCGATTTCGGCTTCTTTTTTATTTTTAATCCTCATCCGAGGATATTTTTCCATTGATTTTTAGAAAAAGTGGAAGAGAGAGGGAAAGACAGAGATAAATACAGAATGATTGCCTCCTGCATGCGCCCTGACCATGGCCCAGGCTGGGGAGAAGCCTGCAACTGAGGCATGTGCCCTTGACAGGAATCAAACTTGGGATCCTTACACCTGCAGGCCAATGCTCTAGCCACCGAGCCAAACTACCTAGGGCAAGATTCTCATCTTCTTGACCTCTCAGCAGTATTTGACACAGATCACCAGCTCTCCCCCTTTGAGCTGTTTTCCTTACTGGTCCCCTGGGCACACCCCTAACTGCTTTGTTTGTTTCTTATCTCTTAATGATGGAGTCTCAGTCCTTGGTCCTCTTCTCTGTCTATGCTCGCTCCCTTTAAAACCATTTCCACAAAGAGAACTCCTGTGTTAATCTACTTGGGCTGTCAGAGCAAGATATCACAGACTGGATGGCTTAAAAACAGAAATTTAGCCCTGGCTGTTTTTCTCAGTGTTTAGAACATCAGCCCAAGGACACAGTTTTGATTTCTGTTCAAGGGCACGTATCTGTGTTGCAGGTTTGATCCCCATCCCCAATCGGGGGGGGGGGGGGGGAGTGGTGAGACAGTGGGAGGCAACCAATTGATGTGTCTCTCATCGATGTTTCTCTCTCTCCTCTCCCCCTTCCTTTGAAAAAAAAAATCAATGAAAAAAATATCCTCAGTCCTTGAGTAAAGACTGAAAATAGTAATAATAATAAGACAAAACAAAAACTAATAAATACATTTTTAAAATGCAGTAAAATTGATCCTATGGCAGTTCTGAGCCTAGGCCTCAAGAGAGGCCTTGCAGCTTTTCTTCTCTTCCTTTTGGAGGTCATCCTGTAAGGGGGCCTGAGCTAGCTTGCTGAAGCCACATGAGAACGAAGGCACTCTAGCCACAGACCAGTCAGTGACCAGATCTCTGAATGAGGCCATATAGGACCAACCAGCCTGTCAACTTGCTGACCGCAAGGGCAGGAGTAAGCCCAGACGAGGCCACGTGCACCATAAAAGAGCTATTCTAGTTGAGACATGTCCAAACTGCCAATCCATGCAAATAAGCAAATAATGATTGTTGGCTAAAGCTACTCTGCTTTGGGGATGATTTGTTAAGCAGCAATAGAAAGCTGATACATGTAGGTTCTCAGTACAGTGACTCAGGTTGAAATGCAAGTTCTATCTCTGGCACATCCTGTAATCTCACTGAATCTGTTTCCTCATCTGTACAATGATATACTTTTAGTTTCTGCCTCCTCCAGCTAATGCGAGGATTAAATTAGATGATGTACATTCGGTGTATGGCATCCTGCAAGGAAGCCTGAGCTAGCCTGCTGAAGAAGGTCTCTAGTCCCATCCTGGTCACAGGATGACCATACACTGCCAACATCTTAACTGTGGTTGTTGCTATTGTTTGAAGGAAGTCTAGCTTGAGACTTGCTATGCAGGGGGTCAGAAAGAGTAAATGTGAAAGATAACTTGAGTTTGTCTTTGAAGGCTCCATAACTAGTGGATGTTGGAGACTGGGAGCTTCTTGGGACCAGAGGCCTATATAGGCTAGACTGGGGGATGGCCAGGGTTGGGTCTCAACTGCGTCCTACATAGTACAAAGGGATTGTACGTGTGTGCCTGGCAAGCCCTATGCATGAGGTCTAAGATAGAGGCTGGAATTGACTGGAAGAATGAATAATGCTGTAGGAGGGGCTGAAATCATAGGAAAGGTGTGAGGGCTAAGTCTTGGGAAATACCCCCACTTGGTGAAATTACTTTTTAAAAAAATATATGTTTTTATTAATTTCAGACAGGGAGATAGAAATATCAACGATGAGAGAGAATCATTAATCAGCTGCTTCCTGTACACCTCCCACTGGGGATTAAGCTTACAATGCGCATGTGCCCCGACCTGGAATGAAACCATGACGTCAACTCAACCACTGAGCCACACTGGCCCGGCTGAAATTACTTTTTTTATTCTTTTGTTTACCTGTGCATAATCTGTTTCTCACTCTGGAAGGTGCGCTCCGTAAGGAACTGGTATGGGTCATGCCCTCACACAATGTCTAGCTCATAGCAAATGATTAATAACTATAAACTGAATAAATGTGAACAAAAGTGGGGAAAAGGGACCCATGAGAGTCGAAAAGACATGGTCCAAGAGCTAAGTGGAAGGCTAGTCATCTCCTGAAAGAGGGCTTCACAGAAACATTGGGATCATCTTTTCTAACTTCCTCAGTCCACAGGTGGGGAAGCAGAGGCCCAGAGAGGAGGAATGACCAGCCTGAGGACACCCAGCCTGAGGTTCCCGCCTATGAGATCAAATGCCACAGACCTGCCTGACAATGAGGCACAGGAAAGTCATGGCCACCTCCCAGGCCATAGCTCTAAGTCAGCAGCTGCCACCACCCCCATCAAATCCCATCCCTCTCATCGGAGGGGGGCGGGGGGGGGGAGAAGAGAAAATTGTCTCTTTGGGAGCAGAGGTGCCAATAAGCTAAACTGCCAAGGAGGGCTGGAGCTGGCAGGCAGCTCAGGAATAACAGCTGGTAATACCAAAATAACCCGGCCTCCTCACCTCCTTCCAGCCCTCACACCTCTGCCCCTCAGAGGTGAGAAGAACAAGAATTCCTCAGTAACACTTCCACACACCAGCTTTTAGCAGGGCCTGCAGGAGGCGGGGTGGTCATGAGACTCAGCCCTGTCCACTGGAGGCTCACAGTCTGATGATGGAGGAGGCAGGCTGGGCACCAGGCTGCTGAATGTGGTGCCTTGGTCTTGGGGAGCTCAAGAGAGGGAAGATCCTCCGAGAAAAGGACTCCTGAATTATTTTAATGTATGTTAGCCAGTCCAGGAGGTAACAGTAACCAAAGGAACTGCCAGTGCAAAGGGAGGGGGGCAAAACAGATAAATTTCAGTAAATTTACAGTGGGAGGGAGCATCAGGAATTGGGGGCGGGGGAGCGGCAGAAATGGAGGTAAAAAGGAGGCTGGATGGGTTGTCCAAATGATGTAGGAACATGGATGTCAAGAGGAGAGATTTGCTATTTTTGTTGTATAAAGGAGAGCCTTGGGAGATTTTTAACCCAGAAGACGCCACGATCAGGTTTGCACTGCAGAAAGTGCCCTGTGCCTGCTTTGGGGAGGTTGCCCGGACAAGAGCAGGGGTGGGCTGGGCGGGGGTGCAGACCGACCAGAGAAAACACTATTCTGGATGGGCAGCTCCAGATAGGGCTCCTATAGGAAGCAGGAATTAGGTTTCAGTCTCTAGAAGACTAGTATCGCCCCCTCCTCGACTCCGGGGCTACACCACTCCCAGGATCCAACTTTCGTTCGCTAGTTCCGGGCTCGAAGTTTGAGCAGACAAAAATGTGCTACTGGAACCTTAATCCTAGACGAAGGGGTCCGAGCAGGAGACTTCAACTTCCAAAATGCCCCGCTCCTCAGCTCGCAGGTCGCGCATGCTTCTTTTCAGGAAAGGCGGGTCGGCTTGCAGATTGACGGGACTCGTCAGCGGGGGAAGTGCGGGAAACCTAGGGACCGCCATCTTAGCTTGGGTCAAACCAATCGGATCTTTAGGGGGGGAGGTTCATGTTGTCTCTCTCGTCAGTTCTTAGAGGTACTGAAATAAAGCGCGCTTAAATATTGCAAGTCTCTTCATTATACTTTACCTTGAGAACTTCTCACATTTTGCACCCTAGACCGGAAATGAACCCCAGGGTACAATAGCACATCCCAGCATGGCGGCGCTCGGCGCGATTCCGCTGGGGGCGGGGCCTGGAGAAGTCCCGCCCCATCTCCTGGTAGAGAGGGTTTCCGCTTCCGGCAGTGGCGGGAGCAGCCTCGCTCTGGTCCCTGCGGCTGGCGGCCGAGCCGTGTGTCTCCTCCTCCGCCGCCGCCATATTGTCTGTGTGAGGAGAGGGGAGCGCGGCCGCTAGCGCTGCCGCTTCCACCACAGGTACAGTGGGAGCCGCCAGGCGAGGCTGTTGAGGGGTGGAGGTTGGCCCCGAATAGGGCAGCCGGGCGCGGCCGCCCCTTGTGCTTCCAGCGGACTCCGGAGTGCCCTTCGCCTTCCCCTGCCCCCCGCTACACAGACACCAGCCGAGGCGCCTGCAACCCACTGGGGAGGCCCGGGTCCACCCCCCAATTCGGGGCGAGGCGAGGGCGAGACGTGGGGGCAGAGGCTGATTTGAAGGTGGGAGCTAGCTTTCGGGAGTCCAGCTTATTCCGGGAAAGGACTTCACTGAGGCGGGGACTAGGTAACTTGGGAGGAGGGGGTCACCAAGGGAGAAGGGGGCATGAGGGTTGGGGCCGCAGGGGGATGCTGGGGCCGGTGCCCAGGGGAGTGGTGCCTACTGGGAAGGGCGGGGTGAACCCTCGGGCGGAGGAGCTGAGCCGCTGGGGGTGGGGGGGCCTTCGCAGGGTCCCTGTGGGCGAGGCTGGGCTTCGCACCTGCAGGCTGGGCTGCAAGGTGGGGGGAACCCCGGGCGCGGTCGCCTAGGAGAAGGGCGGAGAGGACCCCGAAGTGGGGCAGACCGGGTTGGAGCTGGAGTTAAGGGATCGTTGGGAGCCTGGTGGAAGGGGAGACGTAAGCAGAGTTGAAGGCTGGCTAAGACTATACATATTAGTTTGTGACCTTTCGAAAGAGTGGGACTTTTATTTCGTCCCCGTCTCTCCGCCCTCCTCCTCCCCCCCCGGCGTTGGAACATTTTTAGCCGAGGCAGGTGATGGGTGGAGCTTCTGTAGTTTGTTTTTGGGAACCAAAGTCAGGGTCAGAAGTTGCTTCTTGGCTATTGCTATTGTGGGAAGGAAAGAGTTCTGAAAAGGAGGTGGCAAATTAATTTGAGAAAACTTGATTACCTTTCAGCTGCTGAGTTCTATGAGGAGGGTGTGTGGGAAGAGGAGAGGAAAAGAAAGCTAGAAAGGGAAGATGATTCTTCATAGTTGGGAGACCTCCTCCCATCCAAGGGGTTGCAGTACAGCCAGTGGTAAGGAACCAGACTGCCTGGGTGCCTGTAGCAACGTGGTTACTGTGTACCGTTTAAGTCCTGTGACCTAATCTGTGTAAACTTCGGCTTTTCTATCTTTAAATTGGGGCGATAATACTCTCTAGCTCATAAGTTTATGGTGAAGAGTAAAGATAATTTGTGTCAAGTGCTTACCACAGTGCCAGTAAGTACTGGGTAGATCTTACTGTAACTATTATTAAAAGGGACCAGTTGGTATATTTGGTTTCAAGTAAAATTTATAGTCAAGAATCTTAACAGTAGGTAGGGAAGGCTTCAGAATATTACCTTTGTAGCTGCTGCAGTGTTTTTGTTTCATTGTCAGTCCTCTGGGTTAACTGGCTTGTGGGATCTTGGGGATGAAAGATCAGGACCAATACTAGTTCTCCCGCAGATCATTTTAAAAGTTCACCTGCAGCCCAGCCTGCCCAGCTCAGTGGTTGAACGACAACCAGTGAACCAGGAGGTCACAGTTCGATTCCGGGTCAGGGCACACTAGCGTTCAATCCCCAGTTTGGGGCGTGCAGGAGGCAGCCGATCAATGATTCTCTCATCATTGATGTTTCTCTCTCCCTCTCCCTCTCTAAAATAAATTGTGTGTGTGTATGTGTGTGTATTTCTAAAATTTACCTGCAGTTTTCCACAGAAGGTTTGTCCTTCTGTGACTTTGAAATAGACGAATTTTCATTTCTGTTGTAGGAGGATATATGACTTGAAAAAAGAACAAAAAGATTGTAAGTTTCCTTAGGTTGATTTATTAACTGATTACAAGTTAGGTTACCTTAGGGCAGAGGTTGGCAAACTCATTAGTCAACGGAGCCAAATATCAACAGTACAACGATTGAAATTTATTTTGAGAGCCAAATTTTTTTAAACTTAAACTATATAGGTAGGTACATTGTTACTAATTAGGGTACTCCTTCAATCGCATTGTACACGTGGTATTTTGTGGAAGAGCCACACTCAAGGGGCCATAGAGCCCCATGTGGCTCTCCAGCTGCGGTTTGCTGACTACTACCCTAGGGCAACGTATGCCTAGTTATGTCCTTTTGTCCTGAATACAGTAGAGAAAAGCACACATTGGGGGTGGGCACAGTGTGTTATTTTCTGCATAATGGGTTCATTAATTGCCTTTTATTGGGGATGAAACAAGTGGCACTTTCTTAAGCTTTCCTGTCATCTAGCCACCCTCTTCAGGGTGAGGCTTTTAATTGACTGTTGTCTCTGACTCTGAACATACACCTTTACATACTCCTTGGGAGAAAGAAATTTTCTTTAGGAACTGAGTTTAAAGCCTTACATATGGTTTGGGTTTGTAATAGACAGAATGGCCTCTCCCCAAATAAGATGTTCATTCTGTAATCCCCAGAATCTTTACATATATAACATGGTAAAGGGGACTTTGCAGATGTAATTAGGGTTAAAATAGAAAGATTATCCTGGATTTTGTGGGTAAGCTACAGAAAACTTTCTGTAGCTGGGAGTTAAAAAAGAGATGGGTCAGAAGCGAAATTGGGAGATCTGAATCATGAGAAGGACTCCCGTTTGCTGTTGCTAAAGGGGGCCACTGGTAACCCATGAGAAGGGATGTGGGTGGCCTCTGTAGCAAAGACCAGCTCTGGTTGACAGCAGCAAGGAAGAGGAAACCTCAGTTGTACAGCCACAAGAAACTAAATTTAACAGTTTTACATAAACTTTGAAATAGAGTCTTCCCCAAAGTTTCCAGCAAGGAATACACCTTGATTTTGGCCTTGTGAGACCCTAATAGGAGACAGCCAAGTTCACTCAACTTCTGGCCTACAGAAACTAAGATAATACATTTCTGTTGTTTTAAGCCACTATGTTTGTGGTAATTTGTTATAGCAGCAATCACACACTAGTATAGATTTTGGCACCAGGAGTTGGGGTACTGTTACCTAAAAATGTGGAAGGGGCAGTGGAGGCCAGAAATCCATCCATCCTTCCTTCCTTCCTTCCTTCCTTCCTTCCTTCCTTCCTTCCTTCCTTCCTTCCTTCCTTCCCTCCTTCCCTCCTTCCCTCCTTCCCTCCTTCCCTCCCTCCCTTGACCAGAATCAAGGATGAGAGAGAATCATTGATTGGCTGCCTCTTGCTTGCCCCCCATTGGGATCGAGCCCACAACCCAGGCATGTGCCCTTGATCAGAATCAACCCGAGACCCTTCAGTCCACAGGCCGACGCTTTATCCACTAAACCAGACCAGCCAGGACCAGAGCACTTTTGAGGAATATGATAGAAAAGACATAGAAGAACAGGTTGTTGCTAGAAATAGGGATGTAATGTAATGCCTTTGTTAGTGAGGGCTTGGGTGGAAGTGGGATATGCATTCATTGGAGACTGGAGGAAAAAGGATCCTTGTTACAAAGTGGCAAATATGCTTAAGAATTGTGTCCTGTGGTTATTTGGAAAAGACAACTTAATGGGATAAACATGGATATTTGGTTGAGATTTCCATGGAAAAGTCTTGAAAGTGCAGCCTGGTTTGTTTGTGGGTCTGAGTCTGATGAGTGGAGTGAACTTTGTGAAATTCATGTAAAGCCTTCTAGGTTCTTGAGGATTTATACTAGCAGAAATAGCTTGGCTTGAAAGAGAGAGTAGGAAATTAAAGAGGGCTGTGAACCCCCTAAATGCTACTAGCAGAAAGGCTGGTAAAAGTAATCAGGTATAAATGTACTGGTTTTCTTTTTTTTTTTTTTTTTTTTTTAAAGAAGAAGGGTGGAACCAAAGGCGCAGAGAGCTGAATGCCACAGAGGATTTTTCTCTAGTTTGGAAATGGAATGACTGGAGTTAGCTCAGGTGTTAAAACTGCTTTGGACCAATGGATCTGTTTTATATTTTCCCTGTTCGGACTAGAATGTCTATAACTGGTGTCCTGTCCCTGACCCCCATTGCATGTTAGAGCAAATAACTTTTTTTAAGGCATTGTACTCCAGGGATTGTAGTTAATGTGTTATACCCAGAGCCTCATTATATCTAATTTAGATGATGAGTTTTGAGACTTTATGAGCTCTAGTTGGGAGGCAAGAGAGTGGATGTAGTAGATAGAATGACAGACTCTCCCCTACCCCCAAAGATGTTCGTAAGCTCATCCCTGGAATCTGAATTACAGTCACATGCGGCAAAGGGACTTTGCAGATAGGAAATTATTCTTTTGCAGATTATCCTGGTTTTTCTGGGTGGGGATTGTTTTCTAGAGAACAAAGGCAGCAAAGATAATTTTATAAGGTGATTTAGTCCTGGAAGACTTTACAAAATGATGGGCTGAGTGGAACTTCTGCCTGACCTCCCTCCCTCCCTTCTTCTCTCTTCTCTCCATCCTCTCCAGAGGATATTTTTCCGTTTATTTTTTTGGGGGGGGGGAGGACAGGAAAGAAAGACAGAAATTTCATTGTGAGAGAAACACATCAATTGGTTGCCTCCTGCATGTGCCTTGACCAGGTCCCAGGCCAGGGAGGAGTCTGCAACCAAGGTAGTTAGTTGTCCTTGACCAAAATCAAACCCAGGACCCTTTAGTCCTCAGGCCAAAGGTCTATCCACTGAGCCAAACTAACTGGCTAGGGCTTTATGCTTCTTTCTCAATGTTTAAGTGTCCTGTTACTATCTTTAAATGCAATTTGGAGGGACTACATGACCAGCTTGGTTAAATGTAGATTATAGAGCTACAGGCCATTTTAGTAGGATTTCTATAAATTGGTGATTCTTCCATGCCTATAATAAATTTCTTGGGTAAAGGACACAATTCATTAATTTTTATTGGCTGAATAAAGCAATGAGTTTATGTGACAACCTTTTAAAGACTTAATTTCCTATTTTTTAGAGGAGATAGAAATGGGTGATTGTTTTTATGAATTGATAGCTACCTATACGTACAGTGGTCTGTCCTTTCACACCTCCCATCCCAATCCAAAGATATTGTAATGTCGTTTCTCCCTGTCATTGTTATTTGAGGTGAAGAGTCAGATTTGATTTGAAGATCATACTTGCAGAATGAACTTCTAGCTTTTAAGAAAAAGTACTGTTTTTTGTTCTTTCAACAGTATCCTATTGATTAGATTTATAAAATGACTACTGAGGGAGAGAATTCAGAGGATGGAGGAATTTTGTTTTCTTTTTTTGAGTTAGTTACCTAATTACAGAGATTACAAAATCAGAACATTTCAGGGTATGAGTAACTTTTGAGATTATTTGTTGGACTTTTGACTTTAGAAGAAAAGAAATTGGACCACATGAAGGTTAAATGGTTCAACCAAGTATCTTAGCCCTCAAGCTGGCCTAGCATCCTGGTCCAGGCAGTGGAGATTCGCTTTTGAACTATACCACATCCTTGAATAATTTTTTTGTTGTTGTTTTTTTGTTAGAAGCTTGATGAGATGCCAAGGAACTTAACTCTTGCTTATATTGATTAGCCTGCGGTAAAATTGGTTTCCTTATACCCATGGTCAGCAAACTGCAGCTCTTTGGCCCCTTGAGTATGGCTCTTCCACAAAATACCACGGCCTGGCCAAGTCTATTTTGAAGAAGTGGTGTTAGAAGAAGTTTAAGTTTTAAAAAATTGGCTCTCAAAAGAAATTTAAATTGTTGTACTGTTGATATTTGGCTCTGTTGACTAATGAGTTTGCCGACCACTGGTCTAACATAGTTCATTGGGTGACCTGGACCAAGTTCATTTCACAAGAGTATTAGTGGGTTGATACACCTAAATTACTTTGAACTCTTAAAGTGGATAATTTCAAAAGTAGAGTATCATTTAATTTTCTTAATAGAAATCTAGGCCTCCTGACTTTTCAAATGAAGAAATTCCTCTAGGATTATTAAGGAACTGCTGTCATTGTAACAAAGCATATATTTACATTAGGTTATAAGCCATTGGCAGTTTTTCTTAAACATTTGGTGTGCTCCAGCGTAGAGAATCAGCAGTCCTAGTTGTTTACCAAACTTTTTTTTTCATATTGTAGAAATCAAGGATTAAATCTTTAAAAGTTTTAGGTAAATGAATTCACAGTGTCATTTCACTGGTTTCTACAAATTCTGTGTCTTAGACCTAAGAAACCTACTTAGCAACAGTTACTATGGTGGGCAAGCTTTTTTTACATTAGCGATAATAGTGTTTTCTTGCATAGAAAATAATTGTGTTGTCTGAAATTAGTGTTTTAGGGTTTAAAACCAGGGTATACTTAAAAATATCTTTAAATACCTTTATATTGGCCTTTGTTTTTCTTTTCACACTTTTTGATTTTGTGGATTTTTCTGACAGGTTTTTATTAGCTGAAACATTTAAATCTGCTTGAAAAAGTGAACACTAGAAATTTTTCTGAAATTATGACTGATACAGTAACAGGCATTTCTCAGTTTTAGTTATTTCATTAATGTTCTACAAAATTTAGGAAGGCAACCCTGTTAAAAATGAAGAGTAAATTATTTTCCTAAGGAAATGAACCATAGCATAAAGTACAAAATAGTCATTTTGGGCTATTGAATTTATAACCAGTAAAAAGATGTTACTTATTAAATAGATCCTCAGTGCCTACTACATTTCAGATAGATGCTGTGCTAAGAATCTCTAGATTGTCTATCCTCAGGCTTACAACAGGACATTTTGTAATGATGCATATAGGAGTCTATAATTTAGTAACTTTTTGAGTTGTTTTCTTATGAAAATTTCTATTGGCTTTCCTCAGACTTGGGGAAAATTCAATTGTATAGTTTCTGAAACAGCTACAGAAATTTGGGGGTGGGAGTTCAGAATTTCTATCATTCTTTAACATTGCTTGGGGGGGGGGGGGCAACGGGATTGTTGGAATGAGTCAGACCAAGTCTGGGAACCGTTACTTAACATCTCTCAAGCCTAGATTTTTGTCTAAACAATTTAGATAACTTCCTTGAACAACTTTATTATTAACCTGTAAAATGGGAGTTAGTAGTATTTGTGAGGATTAATAACTAAAGCAGCAGATAAATTTATCTCAGGGTCATTGTGAGGATTAAAGGAGATAATTTATGAAATTCTGGACACCTGACTAATGTGAGTTCTTTCCCTTTTCTGTCAGTGAAATCAATGTGTTCATTGTCATTGCTACTACTTTTTATTCTTTATTTTCATTTTCTGCTGCCAGTAGTTCTTATTTTTTAATGAGGCCTTTTGACCTGTACTTCCTATTTCTGGTTTGGCCTGCTTAATGGGTGAGGTACTAAATTGCTGCTGTTGATAGGTGGGTTGGTATGTAACTCAAACTCAGTGTAGATGCCTCAGTTACTCATATACAGTGCAAATTGTGAGAGTGGTTCTTGAATCTTCATGAATATAGGATTCTCTTGCTTCTAGGCAGAGAATTGAATTCCATCTCAGACTTGGGGAAAATTCAAAGTTTGCTTACCTTATAGACTTGTGAACCTGGATTAGAGGTCTTATTTCTCTGTGGTCCTTTGATTTATAATTTGGGAATTACTTATGCATTGTATATTAGGGATATGTTTGAAGAACTTTATCCTGCATTGACATCTTCTGTATGCCCTGTTCTCTTAGGTAATGTGCTAATTTGCTTTGTGTTCTTAAATAATACACTCATTAGATAGAGAAGGAACCTGTCTTTATCAGTAGTTTAAAGTAGTTAATATGTTCTGTGTATTTATGACTATATAGCATGAATACAAATAGCCATCTGCCTTGCAGTTTTTCTTCCTAAACAGAGGGGTTCAGATCTGGCCTCAGCCCTTTAGTAGTCCTGTGACTTGGCAGGTTTAACCTCTGTACATGTTTATTTCTAAAATGGGAGTGTGCATCTCATACCAGGCCAGACTATTAGAGGCATTTAAATTATAACAATAATTATTATATATGTAAATGCTAGATTATACTTTAAATTAATCTTGGTCTCAAATGAAGTTTTCTTTTAGTTCCAGAAGTTGTGGCCAGTGGAATAAAGTGTCAATTGTGACTTTATTTTGTTTTTGTTGCCTGGTAAAAATATATACAGTGATTTCTTTGCCTATCATTCTATGTAACAAAAGCCTATATGCAAATCAACTGAACAGTGATTTGGGGCAGGGCCGGTGAGTGGGTGGTGCCAGGCCAGACAAGGTGGGTGCCAGCAGGCAGAGGGAGGGGACGCGATTGAGGGGCGGGGCTGGCCTCTCACTGGCCAGGAACATCCTCCGATCGGCCTGCAGGTAGCTTCCCACAAAGGGAGGCCAGACTGTGGCTTAGGTCTGCTCCCCACCGTCATTCACACATCGCTCGAGGGCTCCTGGTCTGTGAGAACATAGGCCAAGGACACACACACACATACCCCTGCTTCCCCCGAGTGCATAAAACACATACAGGGGTACAGTCCCTAGGCCTGGCCTGCGATCAGGGCCATCTTCCTAAGCAGCTGGCCTGCCCCTCACCACTACCCAGCCCCGGTTCCCCAATCACCATCAGGCAATCGGAGCCTGCTGGCCTGGTGAAAGGACTGAGGAGTTGGCCGTGCCCGCCCACTTGCCAGTCCCACCTCCTGCCATGGGTCACTCTGTGTGTGTGATTGGTGTGGCAGGGACCTTGGCTTGGCGCCACCAGAGTCCACTGCTATCCACCCCCGGTTTCTCAGTCATCGCCGGGCAATTGGAGCCCACCCTCCAAGGGGAGGGACAAAGAGGTTGGCCAGTAGACCCCAATCGGGGGCTATGGGCTGGGGGAAGATCCTGTGTTGAGCATCCGCCTTTTGGTGGTCAGTGTGCATCATAGTGATCGATCCTTCCAACTTTGGTCGTTTTGCATATTATCCTTTATTCTATAGAACTAGAGGCCCTATGCATGAAATTTGTGCATGTCCCTCAGCCCAGCCTGCACCCTCTCCAATCTGGAACCCTTGAAAGGATATCTGACTGCCCATTTAGGCCCAATCTCGGTAGGATCGGGCCTAATCGGGCAGTCAGACATCCTTCTCACAATCCAGGACTGCTGGCTCCAAACTGCTCACCTCCCTACCTGATTGCCCCTAATTGCTTCTGGCTGCCAGCGTAATTGATGTCTAACTGCTCCACTGCCAGCCTGTTTGTCCCCAACTTCCCTCCCCTCCGGCCTGGTCACCCCTAACTGCCCTCCCCTACAGGCTTGATTGCCCCCAACTGCCCTCCCTTGCAGGCCTGGTCTCTCCCAACTGCCTTCCCTTGCTGGCCTGATCGTCCACAACTGCCCTCCCTTGCAGGTCTGGAACCTCCCTATGGCCCTTCCCTGCTGGCCATCTTGTGGTGGCCATCTTGTGTCCACATGGGGGTAGGATCTTTGACCATATAGGGGCAGCCCTATTGTGTGTTGGGGTGATGGTCAATCTGCAAATTACTCTTTTATTAGATAGGATAGAGGCCTGGTGTAATGGGGGGGGGGGGGGGCGCAGCTGGTTTGCCCTGAAGAGTGTCCCGGATCAGGGTGGGGGTTCCCTTGGGGCATGGGGCAGCCTGGGCGAGGGGCCTGTGGTGGTTTGCAGGCCGGCCATGCCTCTCAGCGACCCAAGCAGGGGCCCTAGGATCTAGGATTAATTTATGTTCTACAATTGAAACTTTGTAGCCTGGAGCAGAGCCAAGCCTTCTGCTCGCTCCATGGCAACAACCATTTCTGTTCAATTAAATTCTATAATTGAAACTTTGTAGCCTAGAGTGGAGGCCTAGGTGCTAGGGCTGCAAAAGCTTGGCTTCCTCCATCGCCCAGGAAACCGTAGCCTCTGCTCTCTCCAGCTCTGGGGCTGCACCATTTCTGTTGGGATATATCTTCTATAATTGAAACTTTGTAGCATTGAGTGGAGGCCTAGGCCGGCAAGGGCAGACAGAAAGCTTGGCTTCCTCCATTGCCGGGGAAACCCAAGCCTCCCTCCTGCTCCTAGTGGCCATAGCCATCTTGGTTGGGGCTTATTTGCATAATTTGCTCCTGATTGGTGTGGGTTGATTGGAGGTACGGTCAATTTGCATAGTACTCTTTTATCCTTTTAGGACTAGAGGCCTGGTGCATGAAAATTCATGCACTGGAGGGGGTGTTTCTTAGCCCAGCCTGCCCCCTCTCACAATCCAGGAGCCCTTGGGAGGGAGACGACCTGGCAGTCTGGGAGGCGACGCCCCATCATACTTCTGCTGCCGCCATTGCCGGTAGCGCAAGCCTCGGCCGGCCCTGGTTACCTGAACCTTATCCGAGGCTTACCTGCACCTCCAGCTGACTCTGTATGACTGGGGGGTTGAAGGGACTGGAGGAATCCGGAGACAGGCACGTGGAGTGGCCAGGCACACCTGGGGAAGGGCTCGGCCTTGTGATGTGCCTGCTGCCCCAGCAGAGCTGAGGGGACTGGGCCCTGCTATCTTTGAAGGCGTGGCAGTCACTTAGCATATTCCCTCCTTGTTGGCTGTGGGCATCACCAACTTTGAGGGCGGAGCAGCAATTAGCATAGTTCCTCTTTATTAGATAGGATAGTATTCCATTGTATAGATCAGTAGTTGGCAAACTCAGTCAACAGAGCCAAATATCAACAGTACAACGATTGAAATTTCTTTTAAGAGACAAAGTTTTTAATCTTAAACTACTAATCCCACTTCCATATACACTCGCTCAGGCGTGGTATTTTGTGGCAGAGCCACACTCAAGGGGCCAAAGAGCTGTGATTTTTGCCAACCACTGGTATAGATGGACCACAGATATCCATTTACTTAACATTCTTTGATTATGAATAGAGCTTCTATAAATTATCTGTATAGTCTTTTATGAACGTAAGTTTTTGTTTTTCTAGGATAAGTAGCTAGCTATAAGTGGGATTGCTGGGTCATATGAAAAATGTACTTTTAACTTTATAAGAAACTGCCGAACTGTTTTCTAAAGTGACTTACAATTTCATGTTGCATTCCCACCAGGGGTGAATTACGTAATTTATGTTACTCTGAATCCTTCTCAATTTATTGTCAGCATTTTTTTTTTAAATTTTAGCCATTGTAATCGATCTGTAGTGTATCTTATTTTAATTAAACTATCCTAATGACTAAAAATAATATGCATCTTTTCATGCTTATTTATATATTTTTTGTTAAATGTCTTAATATTTTTTGCCCATTGTTTAATTTGTTTTATTGGTACAATTCCTTTTTTATATAAGGTGTGAGGTTTAAGTTGAAGTTTATGGTTTTGCAAATGGATGTCCAAGTTTTTCCAAACCATTTGTAAAAAAAAAATCCTTTTTGCTTTGTACCTGTGTCAAAAATAAATTGGCTATTATTTGTGTAGATCTATTTCTATATTCTTCATTCTGTTCTTTTGATCTTTTATCCCTTTGCCAATATCACACTATTTTAATAACTAGTCTTATCTAATAAAAAAGTAATATGCAAATTTGACTGGTCCTTGGCCACACCCACAAGCCATGCCCACAGCCACGCGCACCAGCCAATCAGGAGCAGATTATGCACATAAACCCCAACCAAGATGGCTGCCGCCACTGAAAGCAGGAGGAAGGCTTGTGTTTCCCCTGCAACAGAGGAAGCCAAGCTTTCTGCCTGCCAGGCCTCCACTCAATGTTACAAAGTTTCAGTTATAAAAGATACAGAAATGGCGGCAGCCACTAAGCTGGAGAGAACAGAGGCTTGGGTTTCCCTGGCAACCTGCCGTTGCAGGCCTAGGCCTCCACTCTAGGCTACAGTGTTTCAAACAGAAATGGCTGCCACCACAGAGCAAGCAGAAGGCTTGGCTCCGCTCCAGGCTACAAAGTTTCAGTTGTAGACATAGATTAATCCCAAATACCAGGGCCTCCACTTGGGTCGTCACGGGGTGTGGCTGGCCTGCAAACCTCTACAGGCCCCTGGCCCAGGCCGCCCCTCACTCCAAGGGAACCCCCACCCTGATCTGGGACACCATTCAGGGCAAACCAGTTGGCCCCCACCCATGCACCAGGCCTCTAGCCTATCTAATAAAAGAGTAATTTGCAGATTGACCATCACTCCAACACACAATAGGGCTGCCCCCATGTGGTCAAAGATCCTGATCACATGTGGACAAAAATGACCACCACAAGATGGCCAGCAGGGGAGGGCCATTGGGAGGTTCCAGGCCCTGCAAAGGAGGGCAGTTGTGGGCAATCAGGCCAGCAGGGGAGGGCACTTGGGAGGGACCAGGCCTGCAAGGGAGGGCAGTTGAGGGTGATCAAGCCTGCAGGGGAGGGCAGTTGAGGGTGATTAAGCCGGCAGAGGAGGGAAGTTGGGGCAAATAGGCTGGTAGGGAGCAGTTAGACATCAATTAGGCTGGCAGGGTGGTAGTTAGTGGGTGATCAGGCTGGCAGGGTAGTAGTTAGCGGTTGATCAGGCTGGCAGGCAGAAGCGGTTAGGGGCAATCAGGGAGGCAGGCAGGTGAGCAGTTTGGAGCCAGCAGTCCTGGATTCTGAGATAGATGTCCAACTGCCCGTTTAGGCCCGATTCTAACAGCATCGGGCCTAAACAGGCAGTTGGACATTCCTCAAGGGGTCCCCAGATTGGAGAGGGTGCAGGCTGGGCTAAGGGACATTCCCCACCCCCATGCACGAATTTCGTGCACCGGGCCTCTAGTTTTGTAATAATCTTAAAATTAGTGTTATTCCTCCAGCTTTATTTTTATTTTTTAAAACTGTTTTGGTTATTCTAATTCATTTGGATTTCTTTTTTAATACAATCTCTGACAGTCTTAGTCTTTTACCTGGATAATTTATTTCATTTATAGTTAATATAATTAGCCATATTTTGGTTTAACTTTTGCTTGTGTGTCTTGTGTTCTATAGTTTTTTTCCTACCATTTTTTGGTATTCTTTTTATCACTTCATTCCCCCCAAATCCCTTTATAGTTTGAAAATAATATGGCATTTTTGTTTTGTAAGTAAATACCATCATAGATATTATAAGTTAGAGCCATAATATATCAAAGACTAATATTAATAGTCAATGTTTATTTGAACATTTCCATAAATTTTTCTCTCCTGTGCTCCTTTTTCAACTCAAACTTTCTAAGCGGGATTATGATCTTTCATTACAGATATTTACTGGATATAAAATTTTAATTTGGCGGTTCTTTTCTGAGCACCCTGCAGTATTAAACTACTCTTGGCCTCATTGTTGCTTTTGGAAAAGTCAACTACTATTTTCATATTGCTCTTTTGAATGTAGTCTTTTCTGCTTGGTTTTGCAAGTTCTCCTTGTTTCTGATTTTTCTGCTTGCTTATAATTATACTAGAGGCCCAATGCACAAAGATTCGTGCAGAATGGGTCTTCCTTACCATGACTGCCGGCATAGCCTTTGCTCTGGCCCAGAGCTGCCTTTCTGTCTCCGTTCCACCAGGAGCCGCCTTTCTACCTTCCCATGCTGCCCAGAGGCCCAGAGCAACAGGGCGGTGTGAAACGCCTGCAGTGATGATGCAAGTGTCCCGGCCGCTGGGCACCTGTGTATGCAAATCAACCCACCATCTTTGTTGAGTTAATTTGCATACTCCTGATTGGCTGGTAGACATAGCAAAGTTATGGTCAATTTGCATCTTTCTCTTTTATTAGTGTAGATGTTTAGTTGTGGATTTCTTTTTATTTATCTTGTTTGTAATTTGTTGGTTTCTGGAATATGACTGTATCTGGTTGCTCCTGGGAAATTCTCAACTCCAACTTATTCGAATATTGCCGTTGTCCTTTCCTCTTTTCTCCCTTTTTTCTAGTACCAATTAAAAATATATCAAACCTTTCACTGTATTATACCTCTTGGTTTTTCTTCTTTAAAAAATTTTTTAAAAAAATATATTTTATTGATTTTTCACAGAGAGGAAGGAAGAGGGATAGAAAGTCAGAAACATTGATGAGAGAGAAACATCAATCAGCTGCCTCTTGCACACACCCTACTGGGGATGTGCCCTCACCCAAGGTACGTGCCCTTGACTGGAATCGAACCTGGGACCTTTCAGTCCACAGGCCGACACTCTATCCACTGAGCCAAACTGGTTTCGGCACCTCTTGTTGTTTGTTTTTGTTTTTCATAATTTTGACTTATCTGCTATATTATGGATAATTCCTAGCCTATATTTTAAAATACCTTGTTCCCTACAAATATTCCAAAACATCTCTTACTCATAATAGTTTGATAAGAGTCTAATAAGATCAAAAGTCTTTGGCCTTTTCTATTGTCTCTTTTTCTGTCAGTTTTTACTTTGGAGTTTTTTCTTCTATGCCTAGTTATCTTTTATTATAACTGGATGTTGTATTTGTTTTTGTTTTTTTAATTCTCACTTGAGGATATTTTTTCATTGATTTCTTTCTTTTTTAGAGACAGTAGAAGGGAAGAGGAGAGACAGAGAGAAACATCAGTTTGAGAGAGACACATTGATTGATTGCCTCCCGCACAAGCCCCAACCAGGGCCTGAGATTTAGTCTGCAACAGAGGTACAGCCCTTGACCGGAATCAAACCCAGGATGCTTCCTTCAATCTGAGGGCCAACGCTCTATCCACTAAGTCAAACTGGCTAAGACTTGGTGTTATATTTGAAAAGTTATTTGTCAGAATTGTTTGAAGCCCATACTTTGCAAGGAACTTTTCTCCATGGAGGACTTATTCATATCCGGTATCTAAGCATTACTAGTCCAGGGACCACCTTAAAACAAGCTTCATTCAGATCTGATCGTCCTCCATGGAGTCGTAATTCTTCTCTGGATCTACTCACCCCATCCCCTTCAATGCTCATCCTAAGGTAATAACCCTGAAATCTCAGCCTGTTATGGAGAGGTTCTCTTATTAGACTCTTTACCTCATGAGGGCCCTGGGCTTTGGTTTCTGTCAGAACAAATTTTTAATTTTTAGGGATCAACAGACCCTTTGGGCTTGCTTGCTTCTCTTGAGTTCTCATTTTCTCCTCTTTTGCTTATATGTTTTATTTAAGAATGAGAGGCAGAAAAAGGAAGGGGAAGGGTATGTGTGTATGTGTGTGTTTAGGAAGGTTGACCCAAATAGCCTGTCCCACCCTTACTAGAAACAGGAATATTACCTGAAAAATTCTTGCTTTCTTACTTTGAAAACTGGCAAGTTCTAATCACATTTTCAGGGATCCGTTCACACTCCCCTAGTTATTTGGCCTTTCGAAGCATTTTGCTCTGTGATCTCTGCAGTAAAACTGGAGAAAGGAAGAGAATGAGATTTGAATTGTAATAATTTTGAATTAATGATTCTATTTTGTTTTAGGGTACACCAGTATTCTCCAAATCATATAAAAGGGTTGCTGATCCAATATGCTTCTTACAGGAGTTAACAAGGTGCTCCAGCCTTTGGCAGTTTTAGGGTAAAAATTACAGGTGTTTAAAATTCTTAACTTGCTTGAAGTATTGTTCTTTACAATTTCTTGTTTTGGTGTTCTTCACCTGAATATTTCCTGTGCATTCTTCAAAACTAAGCATAGATGTTATTATTTCCTTGACAGCTTTTCCCAAAATTTTGAGGTACTCCATAAATATTTATTGGATGAATGATAATAGGTTGCAGGGTGACTTAAATTCCTTTCAGTGCCTTCAGAGTACACTGACTTAAGTATTTCAAGTGCTGATCACTGGGGATTGTAATGGTTTGTTTTCCTTGTTCTGGAGTTAGAGAAAGAATCTCTTTTTTGCAACAGGCACACATTTCATGGTACATAGTAAATGCTGATGAACATTATGCTCTTGACGTAAAAGGAGAGTATTGGAAATTAAGGGCAACTGTGGAATTTGAAATAAGTGTTCCAGATGTTATTAACTATTTAATGCTTTTTTGTGTTTATATGGTCTTCTAAGCAGTGCCACTTTTTCTTTTCTTTTTTTTAAATAGTTTACATTAGAGTACACTCTTGATGTTGTAAATTGTATGGGATTGGACAGATGTATGATGGACATGTATCTGCCATTGTAGTATCATACAGAATAGTTTCACCGTCCTACAAATCCTTTATGTTCTACCTATTCATCCTTCCCTCCTCCCAACCTCTGATAATCCCTAATCTTTTTACTGTCTCCTTAGTTTTGTCTTTTCCAGAAAGTCATAAAGTTGGAGTCATAGTTTGTAGCCTTCTCAGATTGGCTTTGTTCACTTAGTAATATGCACATAAGTTCCACTGTGTCAGCCAGGAAAAGAAAAGCAGTGCCACTTTTGAAAGGGAAAAAGGTAAGTTTATGTGACTCAATATTTGTCTGCTTCAACAACAGAGCACAAGCGTGTGTGTGTGTGTGTGTGTGTGTGTGTGTGTGTGTGTATGTAGTTATGCTTTCCCTGAATGTTTCTCTCTTACTGGTATGTACTGCCTGATTGCTAGGAAGAATTCATTCTCTGTAGCAATGCTTAAAGGGTGTTGTTTTCTTCATCCAACTGCTTTTCCTGTCAACCGTCAGTCCTTAATCATGCTGACAGTGCAATAATAGCACGTTCCTCATTCTTTGCCATAGAAATCTTTGCCCTGTCTGGATGGTTATGAGATCTTGTTCATTCACTATGGTTGATCTAGGAATGGCAAGAGGCTTTGTGTTGCAGGGTGTTTTTTATTTATAGATACCCTAATAAATATTACGGTTACAAGAACTAATAAAATTGTATTACAGTTTGAAAATGAAGTTAACTTTTTAACTTTAAAGTTCCAAAATAATTTTTACAGCTCTACTACTAGAATATTAATGTATAAAAGTATATTAGAACAAATGACCAATTAGACTTGTGCAGTTTTCTGATTTTTAGATAGACCATTTATTAAACCTCTAATTTTATTTTTTATAGTCAGATTGAAAAACAGACATCGTAGGGAATAGTAAAGATTAAAGGGAAACACACTAGCTGAGAAGGGCAAGAGAAGTTTTTATTGAAATTAATTAGTTCTATTACATTCCATTTGTGTTGGTAAACTTCTGATTTGACAGTGTATGTTTTAGCCTTATTTTTTAATTGAGTTTTTATTTCCTTGCATTTTATAAAGAACTAGAGGCCTGTCCTAACTGGTTTGGCTCAAAGGATAGAGCGTCTGCCTGCAGACTCAACAGTCCCAGGTTCGATTCCGGTCAAGGGCCTGTACCTTGGTTGCGGGCATATCCCCAGTAGGCGGTGTGCAGGAGGCAGCTGATCGATGTTTCTAACTCTCTCTCCCTTCTTCTCTGTAAAAAATCAATAAAATATATTTTTTTAAAAGAAGAACTAGAGGCCCGGTGAACAGATTCGTGCACAGGTAGGGTCCCTCAGTCTGGCCTGCGCCCTCTTGCAATCTGGGACCTCTCTGGGAATGTAGCAGTGCCGAAGGAGCAGGCGGCCAGTGAGGAGCCCCAGCTGGGCCTGGCACAGCTCCTCTGCCGCTTTTCCTGGCCCCACTGCACCTGCCACAGCTGCAGAGACGGAAGATGTTCCTGCCACCACAGATGCACTCAGCAACTATGAGCCCAGCTTCTGGCTAAGCAGGAGTGCACTGACCACCAGGGGGCAGGCAGCTCCTGCGTTAAACGTCTGCCCTGTGGTGGTCAGTGCATGTCATAGCAACCAGTCATTCGGTTGTAACAGTCACTTAGACTTATATATATACACTCACAGACACACACACATACATACATACATACCAGAGGCCTAGAGCATGGGTGGGGTATGGCCAGTCCACCACAATCAGGGGCTGATCAGGCCGGCTAGGGGGGAGGGGCTGTGGGCAGTTGGCTGGCCCTGCCCTCTGGTCCAACTCCCAGTTGAAGGGACATTTTGCATATTAGCCTTTTATTATATAGGATAGATAGGTCAAGCAGAGCCATGTATTTGGTTATGGGTGTGGTCTGACTTTAGTAGGGAAAATGTTGACAAGATAATTTTTCATAGTTGATTATAATTGGCTTCTGTTAGGTTAATCATTGAATAAACAAGTTAGCCATATCTTTAGAATTAGTCTGGTGGCTTTTTAGATACAAATAGTGGTATGTTAGATTTTCTTAAGGTATATGGTACATGTGTTATGAACAGTAGGTAGGAGAATTAACCTTCAGAGTATCCAGGACTTAGGCACTTCTCCAAACTTCCAAATAACTATTTAAAAAATTGCTAAAATAAAGTTTCTCCAGTATTCTCTTAATTATTGAGGTGGGGGCAAATTTTAATTGTGGCCCTGTTCTTTAGTAGAAGAAGCTATAATATTGGGAGGGAGGGAGAGGAAAAGGAGCAATTTCTCAAGAACCGTTGAGTTGATCTTTTAGTGTCCCCTGGCTGTGCACCAGATGATCAGAAGTGTTTGAGGCACCCTGCCTTTCAGATGGGACTGCATTTTCTTTTTCTTTTTTTTTTTTAATATATTTTTATTGATTTCAGAGAGGAAGAGAGGGGGAGAGAGATACAAACATCAGTGATGAGAGAGAATCATGGATCGGCTGCCTCCTGCCTGTCGCACACGGGGGTCAAGCCAGTAACCCAACCCAGAAATAGGCCCTGGTTGGGAATCAAACCATGACTTCCTGGTTCATAGGTTGATGCCCAACCACTGAGCCACAGCAGCTGGCCATCGTTTTACTTTATTTTTTAAAATAAATCAAGCCCAGCTGGCTGCTGTAAAGTAACAAGGTAAATTAGACATGGATCTTGACTTAAGGGAGCTATGGGTGTAATTGAGAAATTAAGGTTTGAAGACTACTGTATAAAAGGTTTAGAACGTGGTAAGTCTTATATAGGCATGAAAAGAATTAAACCTTGGGAGGTAAGCCAACTTGGATTTGCATTTCAACTCTATTTTTACGGGATATTTTAGGTTAAGCTACTGAGCTTAACTGTAGGTTGGGGAAAGAAACGTCCGTCTCATGGAATTGCTGGTGAAAGTTAGATATTTAAAGCTGAGAAGCTTTTTCAGCTCCAGACTTGTAATATCTAAGTTCCAGTTCAGTATCCTTTTTAATATCTCAAAACCATTTTCACCTTAAGTCCAAAACTTGACTTTGTGAGTTCGCTTCCAGAGTGTTTTCTGTTTTCATGAAACATCAGCAGTCTGTCTAGCTAGAAACCTAAAACTCACCTCCCACTCCTTACTCCATTATCCAGTCTGCCCAGAGGTGTTTTGTTGTTTATTTTAGAGGTAGTCAGTGAGGAGGGAGAGAAAGAGAAGCATCAATGTGAGAGAGAAACGTTGGTCTGTTGCCTCCCAAACATGCCCTGAACCCACAACTTGGGTATGTGGCCTGATTGCAAATCAAACCCAGGACCCATTGGTGTACTGGACAATGCTCCAACCAACTGAGCCAAACCAGCCAGGGCCGGAGATACTGTTTCTACACCATAAATTTTTGTTCCTCGTTAGCCCACATATCTCCATTGCTACCACCATTGGTATTGGTCAAGCTTCCATTCTCTCTCTCACACAGGTGACTGTTAGCAGCCTTTTTGTTCTTAAATCTAATCTGCCTGTCCCATACTTGGACAGAACAAACTTTAGAAATCACTTTTCTGCCTAAAACTCTGATGAATTTCCATTATTCTTAGTCTGTAGATAAAGGCATATGTATCTCATCCTGTTCTGCCTTGCTCATTATATTTCCAAGGCCTAGCATAGTAATTTTTCATAGTAAACTAGTAGCCCATCGGGCATAGTAGGCCACCCGCTGCTTCCACAGGAGCTGGCGAGAAATAGCGTGCCACTGGGAGCTGCACAACTTCCATGGGAGTCGGGCTGCTTCCTTCCGTGGGAGGTGGGCCCATTGTCTCCTCTCCAGGCCTGCACTCGGCCACGGAGACTGCGGGCCGGCCACCCTGTCCCCCAGAGGCCCTCCATGGCTGGGGCAGCGTCCCGCCCCGGCTGCGCTTTGCCTGCTGCCCAGAGGCCCTCTGTCACCGTGGCAATGAAGCAAGCATTTCACCAGGCCGCTCATGCTGCCCGCTCTCAGCAGCAGCCCCCACAGGACTGGGGGACTCCAGCGAGGCTGAGGGGACTGGGCGCCACCATCTTGTGGCTATGGGCACTGCCATCTTTGTGACAGAATGACAGTTAATTTGCATATTACCCTTTTTATTAGATAGGATAGGATGCTCATATATTTAAGGGGTGGACAAAGGAAGGGATGTATGAAAGGATCAAAGTAATAATATTTATCTTTGATGACTTCTCTTTCCTATCTTTTTACATCCCCCCCTCTATCCATCTCATTACCTTCCTTGTTTGAACCATTTTATTTAAAGTTGCTGAGTTCAAGAACCTTGTTATCTTCTCTCCATCCTATCTAATAAAAGAGTAATATGTAAATTGACCATCATTCCAACACAAGATGGCTGCCCCCATGTGGACACAAGATGGCCAACAGTTGGGAGTGATCAAGCCTGCAGGGGAGGGCAGTTAGGGGTGACCAGGCTGGCAGAAGAGGGAAGTTGGGGGTAACTGGGCCTGCAGGGAAGGGCAGTTGGGGGGGGGGGGGGGGACCCAGGCCTGCAGGGGAGAGCAGTTGGGGACAAACAGGCTGGCAAGGGAGCAATTAGGCATCAATTAGGGGAGTGGTTAGAGGGTGATCAGGCAGGCAGGCAGGCAAGCAGTTGGGAGTCAGCAGTCCTGGATTGTGAGAGGAATGTCTGACTGCCCATCGGGCTTAAATAGGCAGTAAGACATCCCTTGAGGGGTCCCAGGTTGGAAAGGGTGCAGGCTGGGCTGAGGGACACATACCCCCATGCACGAATTTCAAGCACCGGGCCTCTAGTATATTTAATGAAGGCCAACCATTGAAATTTGAGTGACTGTTATAAGCAAACTAGAGGCCCGTTGCACAAATGCGTGCACTTTGAAAGGAACTGTGAGCCCTAACGGGTTTGGCTCAATGGATGGAGATCAGCCTGTGGACTGAAAGGTCCCAGATTCAGTAATGGTCAAGGGCATGTACCTTAGTTGCAGGCACATCCTCAGTGGGAGATGTGCAGGAGGCAGCTGTTTGATGTTCCTAACTCTATCCCTCTCCCTTCCTCTCCGTAAAAAAAAAAAAAAAAAAAAAAATCAATAAAATATATATTTAAAAAAAGGAATGAAAGGAACTGTGGGCAGCAAGACTGCAGTAGGTATAGGGGCGGGTCTCAGCTCATCCTCTGCGCCCCCACCTGTTTCCCCCCCCCCCTCCCTGTTCCCTGTGTGCTGGCTCCTGCCACCACCTCTCCCACATGCTGATGGCGCCAGCCCCACTCGCACCTGCTGACAGCGTGTAGTAATTGGAGCCAGCACCAGCAGTGAGTGCAAGCAGGGCTGGTGCTATCAGTGGGTGTGAGTGGCACCTGCTGCCTCAATCACCCCTCAGGATCAGGGGGAGGTGAAGAAGCCCTCAGGGGTGATCAAGGCCAGTAGCCACTACTCGCATCTATTGATGGTGCCACGTGATCAGGACTGGTGCTGGGCACCAGCAGCAGGTGTGAATGGCAGCACTGGCAGCGGGTGCGAGAGGCAGTTGACAGCCTGATCCCCCCTCAGGAGCAGGGGGATGTGGAGAAGCCCTGAGGGGTGATTGGGGCGAGTGCCAGGCGCCTACAGCAGATGTGAGCTGAGCTGGCAATGACAGCAGTTGTAAGTACTGGGTGGAACTGCAGCACATGGGAGCAAAGAATTTTCAGTAACCACCAGGGGCTCACCCCAATGACAGCGACTAATGCCCCTGCTCACCTGCTCCATCATCCTGCTGTGCCTGACGCCTGCCATGTTTTGCACATGCCCTCTAGTGATCAGCCCATGTCATAAGGACCGGTTGTTTGGTTGTTCCGCCATTTGGTCTATTTGTATATTAGCCTTTTATTGAATACTAGAGGCCCGGTGCACAAAATTTGTGCACTGGGGGGGGGTGTCCCTCAGCCCAGCCTGCACCCTCTCCAATCTGGGACTCCTTGAGGGATGTTCAACTGCCCGTTTAGGCCCGATCCCAGTAGGATCGGACCTAAAGGGGCAGTCGGACATCCTTCTCATAATGCAGGACTGCTGGCTTCAAACTGCTCATCTGCCTGCCAGCCTGATCACCCCCTAACCACTACCCTGCCAACCTAATTGATGTCTAACTGCTCCCCTGCCAGCCTGCTTGCCCCCAACTTCCCTCCTCTCCTGGCCTGGTCACCCCTAACTGCCTTCCCCTGCAGGCTTAATAGTCCCCAACTGCCCTTCCTTTCAGGCCTGCTCCCTCCCAACTGCCATCCCCTGCTGGCCTGATCATCCACAACTTCCCTCCATGCAGGCCTGGAACCTCCCAGTTGCCCTCCCCTGCTGGCCATCTTGTGATGGTCATCTTGTGTCCATCTTTGGCTACATGGGGGCAGCCCTCTTGTGTGTTGTAGTGATGGTCAATCTGCATATTACTCTTTTTTCAAAATATATTTTATTGATTTTTTTACAGAGAGGAAGAGAGAGGGACAGAAAGTTAGAAACATCAATCAGCTGCCTCTTGCACACCCCCCACTGGGGATGTGCCTGCAACCAAGGTACATGCCTCTGACCAGAATCGAACCTGGGACCCTTCAGTCCGCAGGCTGACACCCTATCCACTGAGCCAAACCAGTTTTGGCACGTATTACTCTTTTATTAGATAGGATGGCCTTCTTTTCATGTCAACGAATTCGATGTACAGACATAATTTTTAATGGCTATAGTGTTATTCCTGACTGTTTAACATTGCTGTGTTTTACTTCACTAACCCTTTATTGTGGGGCAGGTTGCTTCTGGTTTCCCCCGTCATCAACAGTGACAGTAAACATAATTACTTATTTGACTGTTTACTTAGGACACATTCACACACATGGAACTCCTGGCCCAAGCTAATTCACTTGAATTTTGATCCACATTTCCAAATTGACTTTCTAGTTTAGTCCATTAGTTTTAAGTCAGATTACACTCCCACAATGGGTTAGGAGAAAACTGTTCAACATGCCTTGGGCAAATTGCAAACTTTTGCTGAATTTGAGCAACCCCAGGGCTTGGGACCTGGAGGATCCGGGCTGGAGGGTGAGGTCCAGGGAGGCATAGGTGGCACAGTTGAGGGCCCTGTGTGAGTGCTGGTATGTGTGTGTCGCTTGGGTCCGCGTGCCCCTGCCTCGCATGCGCAACTTGGCCACACCCCCTCGCCTCGAGCGCCACTCATCCCCCGCTCCCCTGCCTCGCATGCGGCTCGGGCCCCGCTCCCCCACCTTGTGTGCGACTGGCCCCTCTCCCCTGCCTTACGCGTGCGCCTCAGCCACGCCCTTCCACCTCGCACGCAACTCTGCCATGCCCTTCCACCTCACGCGCGCCTTGGCCCACTCCCCTGCCTTGCATGCCACTGGCCCCGCTTCCCCACCTTGGCATGCGCAACTCATCCACGCCCTCCTGCCTCGCTCGCTGAGCTGGGGGCGTGGACCCAAACTACCACTTGGATTCAGAGCTCTCGACCCAGCCCCTGCGCCCGATGAATCACAGCCCCACCTCATGCCTGGCGCTCATTACCCAAGGTGCCCCAGGCACTCATTTGCATGTCTCATGTGACAGGTAAACCCCACAGCTCACTCACAGCCTAACAGAGCCTCCTGAGGGGATCCCATGGCATCAAATTCCCCTAACCGTCCCAAGGTCACCACGAAAAGACGAGACTCAGTCACAATACCTGTAAGGAGGGATCTCGCCGGCCCTTAAGTACTGTGGGCAGAGCTTATAGCAGGTGCTTGCTTCCCTGGCACTGTGGCCATGCCCCCTGTCTACTGGCCACACCCACTGGCCATGCCCCCTGTCTGCTGGTGACGCCCCCTGCTCCTGATTGGCTGGTAGCATAGTGGAGGTATGGGCAATTTGCATGTTACTCTTTTATTAGATAGGAAGATTATTTGGTATGCATGGCAGTAAAGTGAAGCTTTTTGGGGGGGTGTACCGTGAAACAGATAATTGCCCTCCCATTGGAGAGTCAAATCCACTATTTCATAAATTAGGTTCTAGCTAATAATGAGGCACAAAGCTGCAAGAGTCCATCAAAAGAGTACTTGAGAGTCTCAAGAATTTCATTAGTGAATAGTCTTGCTCTGCTCATCACAGAGAATGCCAAAGCTTTAAGAGAGCAGCAAAGACTGGGGGGTTGTGATACGTAGGATAGTAAATGGGAGTTGGAGAATATTTTTCACGTGAGTCGGGCGGTTTTTGAAAGGGAGAAATGAAGTCTCATTTTGTAATGTCATCTTCACCCATGAGTTGGCCCTGAAAAGCTGGGTATTAACCACAGCTTCTATAATTTTTGTAAAGAAATGAAAACTGTAGTCTTTTAATTTTTTTTTAGAGATAAACATTGACCCATTGCCTCAGGTATGTGCTCCATCAGGGATAGAACCTGCAATCTCTTGGTGTACAGGCTGGCCCTCCAACTGATTAAGCCACCGGGCCAGGGTAAAAACTGTAGCTTTTTAAAGATAGGTTTCTTATTAGTTTTCACGGAGGAGCTATGGCATAGTAATAATTTACATGTGTTTGGTGTTCCTGAGCGCTTTCTGGGAGCTGTCTCATTTGATCTTCTCTTCAATCAGCAAGTGCAGTTAGACAGGTTTTGTAAGTGATGAACCAATATTGGAAGAAGCCCAGTAGCCAATTAGGGATTTGAAACCAGGACTCTACTGTTTCAAAACCCTATTGCATCTAATTCCTGTTACTAAATTTGTGTTGACTGTTCAAACTTCTTAAGCTGAGAGTAGAAGTTAAGGCTTTGCGATCCACAGATGCCTATAAAGGAATATGGAGACTGAAGAGAAAGATTGTTTTTATCAGAGAAGATGCTAAGAATTTAATAGTTTACTATCATTTTATAAGTACCTGTGGACGGTATTTTTGTTGGTTTCAACTATTGTCTATACTGTTGCAGGTGGCACACACTCACATGTTTACCCATTTTTCTAGTGTCTCACTGTTGTTAATACAGTCGTCTCTAGCCATATAAAAAAGCCAGCACTAACACAGCACAAAGGACCTTGTTTCTTGGGAAGAACAAAAGTTACAATGAAAGTGTCTGCTTTCTGTTTTGTTCTTGCTAGTATGGAGGATGTGTGTGTTTTTTACACTTAACCAATATTAGGTAAAGATAGATTATTATAATCTGGTTGTTTTATAAAACCAAAGAAATAAGTTCTTGGAAATAATTTTTAAAACTGTTTTGGTTCACTTTTTAATAATTATTTGAACAATTTTGTTGTTTTCTGGCCATTTAAATTTATACTCATGGGGCTCCAGAATATCACTGGTTGTTTCTCACATTTTCCAGTACAGCATTAATCCCCATCCCAGTCTCTTGCTCATTCTCTGAAAGCTTTAAGCCATTAAACCATGTGCACAAGGAGACATCTTTTCTGGTTTATCTTCTTTATGTATGCTTGCTAAGCTCCAGCTTAAATACACATTGGAAAGTCATAGTTGCCATAAATGGGTCTCTTAGAGCTGTCAGGTAGGCACAGTTGTAAACAGTTGGCATTCATTAACTTACTGAGTCCTCACCACAAACCTATGATGTAATTACAGTGATCCCTATTTTACAGTCTGGTTAAATGTCAGTTCCTCCAGTTCTGTGTCCTTTAGCAAGTAACTTAACCTTTCTTTACTTCAGTTTCCTCATCTATAAAATGGGGATGATGATAACTTTCTCACCATTTGTGTGGTGAGGATTAAATGAAATCCACATAAAACATATATTGAATGCTTACAGTTAGCTGGGTATTAACCAGCTGGGTATCTAATTAGTTTGTATCCCTGGTCGGCAAACTGTGGCTTGCCAGCCACATGCAGCTCTTTGGCCCCATGAGTGTGGCTCTTCCACAAAATACCATGGCCTGGGCAAGTCTGTTTTGAAGAAGTGGTGTCAGAAGAGGTTTAAGTTTTAAAAATTTGGCTCTCAAAAGAAATTTAAATTGTTGTACTGTTGATATTTGACTCTGTTGACTAATGAGTTTGCCAACCACTGATTTATATATGATTGATGCCAGAGAAATCACTGTCACAAGAATTAAAGTTTGGTTTCTGGTCCTTGTTCTGCTATTAAGTAGCTATGAGATTATAGGTCAGTTTTCCTCTTTCTGGGCCACAGTTTTCTTATACAGATTGTATTTTAACCTTTTATTTGGAAGTAACTTCAAATTTACAAAAAAGATAGTACAGATATGACACTGAAAGTATAGACAAGAGCATTACCCAAGCTACCATCTAAATTACAGTTTTGTCATTTGATCTTCATAGTATTGTTTTATTTGTTTGTTTAAGTATATTTTTACTGATTTCAGAGGGGAAGGGAGAAGGGGGAGGGAGGGAGGGAGGGAGAGAGAGAGAGAGAGAGAGAGAGAGAAACATCAGCAATGAGAGAATCATTGATCGGCTGCTTCCTGCACGCCCCACATTGGGGATCGAGCCCGTAATCTAGGCATGTGCCCTTGACTGGAATCGAGCCTGGGACCCTTCAGTCCACAGGCCGACGCTCTGTACACTGAGCCAAACCAGCTAGTGCCATGGTATTGTTTTATAACAGCGTTTCTCTCCTCCCTTCCAGTACAGGATAGAGTAGGACATTGTATTTAGTTGTCATGTCTTTTTAGCCTTTCTTTGTCTTTTATAATTACACTAGAGGCCCGGTGCACAAAATTCATGCACGGTGTGTGTGTGTGTGTGTGTGTGTGTGTGTGTGTGTGTATGTGTGTATGTGTGTCCCTCAGTCCAGTCTGCAGCATCTCCAATCTGGGACTCCTTATGGGGTGTCCGACTCACAATCCAACTGCTCGACTGCCTGCCTTCCTGATTGCGCCTAACCACTTCTGCCTGCCAGCCTGATTGATACCTAACTGCTCCCCTGCCAGCATGTTTGCCCCTAAGTGGCCTCCCCTGCAGGTCTGGTCATCCCTAACTGCCCTCCCCTCCAGGCTGGTCACCCCCAACTTCCCTCCTCTGCCGGCCTGGTCACACTTAACTGCACTCCCCTGCAGGCTTGATCACCCCCAGCTGTCCTCCCTTGCAGGCCTGCTCCCTTTCAACTGCCCTCCCCTGCTGGCCATCTTGTGGTGGCCATCTTATGTCCACATGGGTGCAGGATCTTTGACCATGTGGGAGCAATCATCTTGTGTGTTGGCGTGACGATCAGTCTGCATTTTACTCTTTTATTAGATAGGATAGAAGCCTAGTGCATGGGTGGGGGCTAGCTGGTTTGCCCTGAGGGGTGTCCTGGATCAGAGTGGGGGTTCCTTTGGGGTATGGGGTGGCCTGGGCAAGAGGCCTGCGTTGGTTTGCAGGCTGGCCACACTCCCTGGCAACCCAAGCAGAGGCCCAGGTATCTGGAATTTATCTTATACAATTGAAACTTTGAAGCCTGGAGCAGAGCCAAGCCTTCTGCTTCCTCCATGGCGGCAGCCATTTCTGTTGCAGTTTATTTATGTATCTTCTATAATTGAAACTTTGTAGCCTGGAGTGGAGGCCTAAGCAGCAAGGGCAGGCTGAAAGCTTGGCTTCCTCCATTGCCAGGGAGACCCAAGCCTCCCTCCTGTTCTCTGTGACTACATCCATCTTGGTTGGGTTTATTTGCATATTTGCTTATGATTGGCTGGTGGGCATGGCTTTGGGGTGTAGTGGAGGTATGGTCAATTTGCATATCACTCTTTTATTAGATAGGATTTTTGTAGAACACAGTTGGCATTCATTAACTTACTGACTCCTCACCACCCCTCTCTTTTGTTTGTTTATGGGTTTTGATTTGTTTGATTTTAGAGAGGAAAAGAAAGATGAAACCATCAATGATGAGAGAGAATCATTAATCACCTGCCTCCTGCACACCCACAACTAGACATCAGGCCCACAACCCAGGCATGTTCCCTGACCAGAATCAAACTGCAGCCCTCACCAGTTTGGCTCAGTGGATAGAGCATCGCCCTGTGGACTGAAGGGTCTCTGGTTTGATTCTGAACAAGGGCACTTGCCCGGATTGTGGACTAGATCCCCAGTGGGGAACATGTAATAGGCATCCAATCAATGATTCTCTCTAATCATTCCTCTCTGAAATTAATAAAATGTGTGTGTGTGTGTGTGTGTGTGTGTGTGTGTGTGTGTGTGTGTATAAACAACAGCAAACAAGAAACTGTGACCTCCTGGTTCACGAGTCTACATTCAAACACTGAGCCACACCAGCTGGGCACTCCCCTCACCCCCTTCCTTTTAATAGCATCTTTCTTGTTTGTCCAGTGTTTCCTTGTAATATGATTGAAGTTATGCAGTCTTGACTAGAAAACTAGATAGGAGGTGATGTGTCCACAGGTTATGACCTCTGGAGACTCAATGCATTTTAAAATATATATATTTTATTAACTTTTTTTTAAATATATTTTATTGATTTTTTACATAGCAGAAGGGAGAGGGATAGAAAGTCAGAAACATCGATGAGAGAGAAACATCGATCAGCTGCCTCTTGCACGTCCCCTACTGGGGACGTGCCCGCAGCCAAGGTACATGCCCTTGACCGGAATCGAACCCGGGACCCTTCAGTCCACAGTCCGACGCTCTATCCACTGAGCCAAACCGGTTTCGGCTATTTTATTGACTTTTTACATCGATGAGAGAGAGAAACATCAATCAGCTGCCTCCTGCACACCCCCTATTGGGAATGTGCCCGAAGCCAAGGTGCGTGCCCTTGACAGGAATTGAACTTGGCACTCTTGAGTTTGTAGGCCGATGCTCTACCCACTGAGCCAAACTGGTTAGGGCTAAATGCATTTTTAAATAAATGCAGAGTAACAGGAATTAACATGCTACAGGAATCTCAGAACAATAAGGGAAGACATCCAGTTTGTCTCTATTTCTAAAATTTCACAGATTTTTCTCTCAGATTTTGCTTTAGTTCATCCAATATATGTTAATGTTTTCTTATCAGTTTTTTTTTTAGCTTGTAGCTGTATTAAGTAAATGAAAATATTACTGATTTTATTTTTAAATTTAATGAAATAAACTGTATATTTCAAATGGTGATCATAAGCTTCATCAAATGATTTGGATTAATATAAAATGACATTGAACTTTGATGTTTGGGAACAGTCTATTTCCTTCCTTGTTTCATCAAATATTAGTCAGACTGGCAGTTTATATTGTCTTTGTCACCACTCCAGAGCCTTTTAGCATCCCTACTTGAACTGTAGAAAGCTGCTGAAAGGAAAGTACTATTCTTGCCAACATTTTCTGTAGAATTTATAAGTAGTAGTAATGCTGATGGGTCTGTCCTCAATGCCATGTTTCCCTTCCAGGCTATCTAAACTTTAGCTGAGGAGGTAACAAACTACCTCACAGAATAGGATTAGGGCTGATACAGGTTGGTTTTGTTGTTGTTGTTCTGTATTAAGGGAAACACTGTGACACAGTTGGGATATATTTATTGGTTTAACAGGTAGGAGAGCCAGAACTATATTTAAGGCCATTGTTGTAAGGTGATTTTTATTCCTGTATGCTTTTAAAAAGTAATTCCTTGGCCCTTGTGCATTTTGTTTCTGCAGTTTGAAGAAAACAGTTCTGAAACAAAGTCTTACCCCACCCCACAGCTGCCTCTGAACACAGTGACTGCCAGATCTCCAAATATCAAGTTCAGCTTTGTTCGCCAACCTGTCTGACATGTCGGGACCCGTGCCAAGCAGGGCCAGAGTTTACACAGAAGTTAATACGCACAGACCCCGAGAGTACTGGGATTACGAGTCACATGTGGTGGAATGGGGGTAATTGTTTCCTTTTATTTCACTATATTCGCCCAAAGGGCTGTCTCATGGAGTAATTTATGTCAGATAACCTCTCTCACTGAGATTTGTAAACCTTGGGATTGAAGTCCGATTTGTGTTTTCTTCTGCAATGAAGAACCAAGATATTGCTTTGACAAATTAACAATTTTGATGAGTTTATCATTGAAGAATCATTTCAGTCTTTTTCTTATTCTTTGATTTATATATTCTGTATACAAAGCTGATAAAAAGTTACCTATCAACTTGCCTGAGCTAAGAGCTTTGTGGTTAGGTGAGAATTAAGAGATTTGGAAAACGCTAAACTCTTACATAAAGTTTTTTTGAGGTCAGGGAATGTTGTCCTATGATGATTCTGAAGAATGAAACAGTTCTCCAGAAAGGTGTCCTCTTTCTAATGAGAAGCAAAATTAAACCCTTAAACACTTGCCCTTATCATAAGACTAGACATGTGTAACATGGAATTCAGCCCAAATTCCATCTTGAACAGTTGCACTCTGCTGGAACAGCAGTTATTTGCTCTCCTAATTCTCTGTGCAATCTCATTGGGATGGTTGCATTTCTTGTCCCAACATGGTATGTATTTAATTCATCAGGTCCTACTTTTGTCATAAAAAGGTTTTGACATTCAAATGGAAAAGAAAACTATTTGAAAACTCATAAAGCTACAGCTTTCATATGCTATCTACACTAATAAAAGAGAAACATGCAAATTAACCCTCACTCTGCTACACCCACAAGCCATGCCTACTAGCCAGTCAGGAGCGATTATCCAAATTAACCCAACCAAGATGGCAGCTGGCTATGGAGCTGGAATGAGCAGGAGGCTTAGGTTGCCCCCAGCGATGGAGGAAGCCAAGCTTCCTGGCCGGCCCTGGCCTCTGCTCAAGGCTACAAAGTTTCAATTATAAAAGATAAATAAATCCTAGATACTTGCTTCCAGCCATCCCTGGCCTCTGCTCAAGGAGGTGCTGAAAACAAAAAAAGAAAAAGAAGGAAAGAAGGGGCTGGGACCTTGGGTCACCAGGGGATGATAAGGCCAGGATGAGATGGCAGGGGCTGTTGGGGATAAGCAAACCTTGCAGGGGGCAGTTGGGGGCGAGCAGGCCAGCAAGCAGAGTGGTTAGGGGCAATCAGGCAGGCAGGCAGGTGAGTGGCTTGAGCCAGCAGTCCCGGATTGTGAGAGGGATATCTGACTGCTGATTTAGGCACAATCCTTGTAAACTGGCAATAGGACATCCTTCAAGAGGCCCCAGATTGGAGAGGGTGCAGGCCGGGCTGAGGAACACCTCCACGCTGTGCACGAATTTCATGCACTGGGCCACTAGTATTTTATATCTATCTACATGTGATGTCCATAGCCTGTAAGTGGATAATTATAGCCTTCGAAAATTGTGAGTGTATTTAATTATGACTGGGTTGTGAATCTTAACAGTTAAGTCATTGCCTCTGCATAAGGAGACATAGTGTGCTTTAAAGATACACTGTCAAGAACCAGTGGTGCAATACCAGTAAATGTTATCTATAATAATAAAGAGTAACATGTTAATTAGACCGGATGTCCTTTCTGACAAAGCCAGGATTGGAGGGAATCAACCTGGGTCCTGGGTGCCAGAGGGAAGCCAGTGCTAGCAGCTGTGGGAAGGAAGGCCTACTCTTGCATGAATTTTCATGCGTCAGGCCTCTAGTTATTGATAATCTAACAATTTTCCTTATATCAGGCTTTGGGTTCTAGGAATGCCTCTCCATTTTACAGAAATTCAACTACTATGTTCATATTTAGTGCTCTGCATTTAGTTCTGCTAAAATAGCACTATTGAGTTTTTGGCATGGTCCCATTCACATGCTTGCTCTTATTTCCTAT
Organism: Antrozous pallidus; assembly: GCA_027563665.1. Classification (NCBI taxonomy): domain Eukaryota; kingdom Metazoa; phylum Chordata; class Mammalia; order Chiroptera; family Vespertilionidae; genus Antrozous; species Antrozous pallidus. The sequence continues at coordinate 34,301,992 of CM050518.1, forward strand.
TAAGGGCCCAGTGCACGAATTTGTGCACCTTGAAAAGAACTGTGGCCTGTGAGGCTGCAGTGGGCCCAGGGGTGGGTCTTGGCCCATCCTCTACACCCCCACTCAGCCCCTCCCATAGCAGCACTGGTCCCCAGTCTGCCTGGAGCCCTGCTTCTGCTGGCCCCACTTGCACCGCTGATGGCACAGAGCGATTGGGGCTGGTGCCAGCAGTTGCGAGCAGTGTTGGTGCCATCAGCGGGTGCAAGCAGCTGCCCTGATTGCACCTTACGAGCAGGGGGAGGTGGGAGAAGCCCTCAGGGGCAGTCAGGGCTGACAGCCACTGCTCACACGGGCTGACTGTGCTGAGCAATTGAAGCCAGTGTTGGGACCCAGCAGCAGGTGTAAGCAGCAGCTTCAGCATCAGCAGCAGGTGCGAGCACTGGGAGCAAAGAATTTTTAGTAACCACCAGAGGCTTGCCCCAATGACAGTGACCTGTGCCCCACCTTGGTCTGGTGCTCCACTCACCTGCTCCACCATCCCACCATGGCTAAGGCCCACCATGTTCCATGCTCTGTCACCTGCTGCACACACCCACCATGTTCTGCGCGTGCCCTTTTGGTGGTCAGCGCACATCTTAGCGACCACTTGTTTGGTTGTTCTGCCGTTCAGTTGATTTGCATATTAGCCTTTTATTATATAGGCTACCTTCCTACAGGAGGACATCTCAATCAGAAGAGCTTCCTTTCCCTAGACCTGCCATGGTTATTATGTTATTCATTGTCCTTACTACCTTTTGCCTTTTCTGTTCATTCACTTTCTTTTTAGTTGCTTGAGGAAAATTAATGGCTGATTTGTTGCATGTTAGATTCTCGGTATCTCCAGCAGGAATAAATATAATTTAGATGTTACTAAAAGGACTATGTCATTCTCTGGTGCCAAGTGTTCTAAATTATAAGCAGGGGCAGAGAGAAAATGTTAGCATTTTTGTTGTTTTACCTCTGATATTGTTTAGTGGTCATGAAATAAATATGGGTAAAATAGAGGAAGGGACCCCTAACTATAGTTCAGGATCTATAATATAGTTTGCAAAACTCCATTATATGGACTGTCCTTGGGGCTTGCCTATGAGAACAAGTGGGAGGTCAAGCCTATATATTTGAAAGCCACTTATCTACAAAGAAGCCCATTCAAAATAGGCTGCTCCCAAAATGTGGTTAAATTGAAATATTCTTGTAATGTGAATTTACTTCCTGCTAAGTACCAACAGTGGGCCAGGCATCAGGAGACAGAAATATATAAAAATTATTCTCCAAGGGAAAAAGCTCTTTGTTGTTGTAGGTCAAGGGTATATAATGAATGCTAATACAAGCTATCTATCAATATAGTTGTAAACCATTTTGGATTTGAAAAAATCATTGAAAGAATTTGGAATGTGCCCATTTTTAATTGGCCCAATTAAAATAAAGAAACTGATTTGGGAATTATTTGAAATTAGAGGCCCAGTGCACAAAATAGTGGAAAGGTTGTTCCACTATCTGGTATAATTAGCATATTAACTCTTTATTATGTAGGACTATTACCTCATATTTCTTTTACTGGTAATAAATTTTATGAGTTGAATTAGTGCTTGATAAGTTGAACTTTTTAAATGATTGTGATTTTGATTCTTTGTTTACAGAAATCAAGATGACTACCAGCTTGTTCGAAAATTAGGCCGGGGTAAATATAGTGAAGTATTTGAAGCCATCAACATCACAAATAATGAAAAAGTTGTTGTTAAAATTCTCAAGGTGAGTAAAAAAAGAGAGAGATTATAATTTCAGAGGGTTTTGGAGGTTAGATTTGTTTTAAGTAATAGTGATGCCTTTTTTAAGGTAGCCTTTGAAAGAGCGTTTGGAGTACTTTTAACACCTTTATTTATTTTGTCATCTGAAATCAATAAGAGATTATCTTTATTTGACAAATCAGGAAACTAAAACAAGAGAAGTGATTGGCTCCAGTCATACAGCTATATTATGGCAGAGGAAGGGAGTAAAGGTTCAGTCCTCTAAGCCTAATACTGATTTGATTTCCTGTTTTTAATTCTATTTCATGCTTTTGTTTTCAATAAATTGTTACCTCTAAGTGTAAGGATGAGGAGGAGTCACAAATGCAGGCCTTTAGAGGTCAGGCAGAGGACATGCAGCTAGTCTGATGTAAATGCCCTGGATTAGAGGAGGTGAGAGGTGGGTATACCAGCATTGCTTGATACTCCTTTGCAGAAAGAAACTATAAAGACTAATATATGTATATGAATTCTCCTGACTTTTAAATGTTGGCTCAGTTTTTTTAAAAAACAAAACAAAGCACTGTATAGATTCTGATTGAGCATATGTAGGTGAGTCCTGGGAATCTATGTATTAAAAAAAATCCAGGTTATGGATCATTAAAGTTTAATAGCCACTGATCTTATTAATGAAGAGGTTGTATATGCTTAAAATAATTTCTGAGAATTGTATGCAGTATGTCAGTAGTCTGAGGTGACTGACACCCTGGGAAAGAGCTGCGGGTCCAGTACAGCAGGCAGACGTCACATGTGACTATTTTAAGTATGGCTGGTCCAAACTGAAATATGCTATAAGGATAAAATATACTAGATTTCAAAGGATTAGTAAAATAAATATAATATACTGCCCATTAATAATTTTTTGTATTGATTTACATGTTAAAATAAGATTTTGAATATATTTTGTTAAATACAATATGTTATTAAAGTTAATTTTGTCTGTTTATTTTTTAAATGTTTTTATTGCCTTTTAGAGAGAGAGGAAGGCAGAGGGATAGAAACATTGATGAGAAACATCATCAATCCTGCACGCCTCCACCTCCTCCCCAATACACACACACACACACAAACACACACAAGGGATCAAGCCCACAACCTGGACATGTGCTCTGACCTGGAATCAAACCGGCGGCCTTCTTGGTTCCTGGGTCAGTGCTCAACTGCTGAGCTACATCAGCTGGGCTGTTATCTTTTTTCAACATGGGTACTAGAACATTAAGAATACATATGTGGCTTGCGTTATATTTCTTTTAGACCTGCACTGTTTTAGACTGTTTAGGAGGAAGGCTTTGTGGAGGGGTACAGTTGGACCAGAGCCCTCCTCAGAAAAGTGAAAAAGATTCTATTCCAGAGCAGATGTGGAAATGATGAGTGAGGACAAAAGAATATGGAAGTATGTTAAGGGACTCTGCAGAGTGGTCTTTTTAGACTAGAGATATGAGTTCATTTATAGGAATACTGGTTATAAGGCTAGTTAGATACTGTGTCCCAGTAATATTCTGAGATTCACATATTTCTTTTTTTTTTTTCCATCTTTATTGTTCAGTTTATTAATTACATTGTTCCCTTTTTTTCCCCCCTATAGTTCCCCTCCACCTGGTACCCATCCCACCCTCCACCCTCCCCTCCCCCTCCCCACTGTCCTCTCCCATAGTTGCATGATTTTTGTCCAGTCTCTTGCTGCACTTCCCACACCCCCTTTCTCCCCAAGAGTTGTCAGTCCATTCCCTCTCTATGTCCGTGATTCTGTTACATTCACCAGTTTATCCTGTTCATCAGCTTATTAATTCACTTGATTTTTAGATTCATTTGTTGATAGATGTGTATTTGTTGTTCCTAATTTACACTTTTATCTTTTTCTTCCTCTTCTTAAAGAATATCCTTCAGCATTTCATATAATATTGGTTTGGTGGTGATGAACTCCTTTAGCTTTTTCTTGTCTGCGAAGCACTTTATCTGACCTTCAACTCTGAATGATAGCTTTGCTGGATAGAGTAATCTTGGTTGTAGATTCTTGCTGTTCATCACTTTGAATATTTCTTGCCACTCCCGTCTGGCCTGCATCGTTTCTGTTGAGAAATCCGCTGACAATCGTATGGGTGCTCCCTTATAGGTAACTAACTGTTTTTCTCTTGCTGCTTTTAATATTCTCTCTTGTCTTTTGCTCTTGGCATTTTAATTATGATATGTCTTGGTGTGGTCCTCTTAGGGTTCCTATATATTGGGGTTAGGTGCGCTTCTTGGACTCCTAAGTCTAGTTCTTTCACCATGTGTGGGAAGTTTTCAGTCACTATTTCTTCAAATACGTTTCCATTGTCTTGGTCTCTCTCTTTTTCTGGCACCCCTATAATTTGGATGTTGGTATGCTTGAGGTTGTCCCAGAGGCCCCTTACACTATCTTCAATTTTTTGGATTCTTTTGGTTTCTTGCTTTTTCAGCTGAGTGGATTTTACCTCTTTGTATTTCAAATCTTTAACTTGGTTCTTGGGGTACTCCAGAGCACTTTTAGGTCTTTGTATAATATTTTTTTTTATTTCAGTCAGTGTATGCTTAATTTCTGGTTGGTCCTTTTTCATATACTTGGGAGTCTCCTTCATATCCTTGAGGGTCTCCTTCATTTCCTTGTAGGACTCATTCATTTCCACGTTGGTCTTGATCATTTCCACGTTGGTCTTGATCATTTCCTTGCAGGTCTCATTCATATCCTTGAGGGTCTCGTTCATTTCCTTTGCGGTCTCGCTTATTTCCTTGTAGGCCTCGACCTTTTGTTGGAGCCTCTTGAGAAGCCCTATATCATGGTTTTGAATTCCATGTCCAGTCGTTTTGTTTTTTTTCCTCCATTTCTTTCACATCTTTTTCTTTCCATGTCTCTGCATGGTGGCTGCTTCCCTGAGTTGGTCAATTAGCTTTGTGTGGTAGACGTCCTACAAGGGTCAGTGGCTCAGCCTCCCCGGTTACCTGAGGTAGATATGGGTTGCACAGTCTTGTTGAAGTTAAGCTCAGGTTAATCGTTGTTAGCACTTGGAGGGGTTGACCTCCAGACCAATTGTCTGTGAAGCTCAGCTGTGCTCAGGTTGGATGGGCGGAGTCTCCGGGCCAAGCAGACAGCATTAGCTCCACCCTAGGCGGCCCCAGGGACCCTGCTCCGGGGGCAATGGCCACCAGCACCTCTGAGAGAGAGCCGCTGTCAAGCTCCACCAGCTGCCGGGGATTTCAATGTCTCCCCAAATGAGTTTGCACACCCAACGTCTCACCCAGGGTCGTAAAACAAAGCAGTCTGACGGTTTCCCGAATGAGGGAGCAAGTTGAGAGCGCTCTCCACGCAGTCACGCAGCTGCGCTGTTCGTGCAAGCTGCCTTCTCCACAAGCCGGGAGACCCCCGTAGCACCCGAGCTTCGGCGTGCCCTTCCACTGTACAGTTTTCACCCCGTATGATAGTGGGTTCCCTGGACTTCGCCCAGAACTGGAGAATCAGTCCAGTGGGATGTCTTTGTCTCCCTATTCGAGAAAAGTGGCCAGTTTTCAGCCGCCCGCCCTATCCGCTGGCGCGTGCTCCAAACCTCTCTCCACACGAATCTTTCAATGCTGTCCTCAGTCGCTCCTCCGAGTCACAGTGTCTTATCTTCACTTTTATTTGTGGAATTTTCACTCAGCCAGTTTTCTGGTGATTCTGGAAGGTATTTGTTCTTTCGTTAAGTTGTAGTTTTAAAATTGCTGAGTATGACGGCAAGATAGGTGTTTTACCTATGCCGCCATCTTGGTTCCTCGATCTCACATATTTCACTTGATTCTTATAACAATCTCATGATCATTTTTTCCCAAGTGAAGGCTTAGAGAGGTCATGTAACTTATCCATAGCCATACAGCCAGCAGGACATGAAAGTATGATTCACATTAGGGATTTCTTACTCCAAGGCCCACATTTAACCCACAAGTTTATGCTGCACAAGATGGTTTGGTTGTCCTTGATGTTGGTCTTGTTCACCAAACCTCTGTTGGGTGTTTATTTATAGACTTAGAGGAAGGAATAGAAAACGTCTGTTTTTCACTCTAATTGGTCGAAAGATCTTTCAAGATTACTATTTATAATATTAGTATTACCATTTATAATCGTAGTTTGTATAGTTGTAAAGAGTTAACAAATTTAAGACTGATGATTGGAATTAAATGCTAATTCTGCAGAGGTCTAATCTTTGGAATGGAAATCTTTTTCTTTCAACATTTGCTAAGTAACCCACAGAGTGCCTGGGATAGGGCTGGGAGAAGGGGGATTCAGAGATGAATCTGACACATTTCCTTTTTTCAAGGAGCTCATAAATATGTATGTATTACATTATCGGTTGAAATATCCTAAAATACTTTATTCACTGATGTATGTACTTTTATTCTTTCAGCCAGTAAAGAAGAAGAAAATTAAGCGTGAAATAAAGATTTTGGAGAATTTGCGAGGTGGTCCCAACATCATCACACTGGCAGACATTGTAAAAGACCCTGTGGTGAGTATAGTATGTGCTGGCAAGGCCCACCAGGGCTGAAGTGGTGTTTGACTCAGAGCACAGCTGGCCTCTCTCTGTTGCCCCCTCTACTGTTAAGTCCTGCTTTAAAAGTGCTTAATCAGTTATAGCATTTAACTAGTTTGGGTCTTTCTTTCAAAGAGACCTCCACCCACAGACTATTTCTTATTCTTCTAGGATAAGAGACTGATAGCACTGGAAACTGAAATGTGTTAATCCATTTTGCAAACTCAGGTCCGATGCCGATGGGCGATGGGCGCATTGTCGGGCTGCCTAGAGCCTGGTGAGACTTCAGCTCCATGTCTTCTGTTTGAAATCCATCCCCAAAATGACCTAAGTGTGGTGATCAGAGCGGGAGGGCTTGTAGCAATAAAGGGATTTCTACTACTGAGGCGAGGACTGCCAAATTCACCACGTAGCATCCGCAAGCATTGTGCTCATTGAAGCTGCCAGGGCTTTTGCTAATGTGTGTTTTCTTTTTCTTTTCCCTAGTCACGAACTCCTGCCTTGGTTTTTGAACATGTAAACAACACAGACTTCAAGGTATAATATATAACCAATCATTTCAAGCTGTTGCGTTTTCAGGCCACCTAGAAAGCCTTTTAGGGATATTAGTATTGGAAGAACTTCCTTCCAACTTCCTTCACAGTGTTAAATTATAAGGTAGATATACTGCTGTACAAACTGCCACTTTCCATATCTTGGTAGTTTGCACTTTTATTTGTTGGGTGCTCTCTTTAATAACCAAATACATTTACTTCTCACCACCTTTACCATTCACTTAACAGTTTCCCCTGATGTCAGATGTAATGAAAGCAATAACACGTTCAGTCAAGATCTGTCCTTGGGCATTTTACTTTAAAATGGCAGTGTTCAAGGAGGAATGTATAGTGTATGAAAAGCAAAATCTTCTTATACCTTAGGATTCCTCCGGGTTAGGGTGGTGTAAATTCTGCTACAACACATACCTCTACAACTGACCTGACTTTCTGCCCATCGAGCAGCCTACTTCAGACAGTTCTCAGTTCTAGTACAAAAGAAAAGTATGGACACTCTTGGGTTTCAAGTTTTAAGGGTATTTATTTGACTTGCCTTTGAACCAACTCAGTATGAAGGATTTTAGGTATCAATAAGTGGATGAATTCTTTTGCTGAAATAAGGAAAAAAGAAACTTTTAGAATCGGAGCAATAACTTCAAAGAAAACGTCAGATGACATCCCTAACCATTTAATGACATGCATGTGTTGTTTTTTGTTTTTTTAAAGACCATAACTCTTTGGAAGCTGGAAAGGATACATAACAGTTGTTCAAAGTTTATTTCAAATTGGGAGAGGAATAATTCTGTTAAATTGGCTTGACAGATTTGGCAGTGAGCCATCTGCACACTCACTGGTGATCTGTAGATGAGGTAGTTTGCTACTACGGAGGCTGTGTATTTGCCAAAATGAATTTTATAGAAAGTCTGGAGGTAAATGAAAAGCAAACTTGATTGCAAATGTATATCAATGCATATTAGATAAACTGGTATATTCCCAACAATGGATTTTAGCTTCAGAAATACAAGTTAAGTAATTCTTGACTTTTGCGTATATAAAGACTCAACGTATCTCTTTAAAGGGAATGTTATGTTGAAGCATTAGAGACTAGTGTAGATATAGATCTTAGTGTGATGGCAAATGAGCCATGTCTTGGTTTGAATTACTACAAATGAGGATGAGAAATTGCCTTCCATCAGCAGTATTTCATTGCTCAAATGTTGCATTTGTCTTTAACAGCAATTATACCAGACGTTAACAGACTATGATATTCGGTTTTACATGTATGAGATTCTGAAGGTAAGGGAACTTTGACTACTAAATACCTTTAGATTGATCTTACCTTTGTTAAATAACTCAAATGACTATAGAAAAGCTAGTAAATTAACTTTTTAAAATAGTTGAAAGAAGGGGTCTTTTCATGTAAGTTTTTAATAAGTTAATAGCATCAGAACTCTTTTGCTAATGTGAGGGTATGGAATAGGGTCTAGTAGGATGTTATTTAGAATGGTTAGAAAGGTATTTAGAAGAGAGCTGGGGCTGCATTAATATTTGTAGTCTCCATCTTGCTCCTACAAAAATTAACAATTAAATTGTTCAAACTTGTTAATATATCTCCAGATGTGTTGGCTTCTGGTATACTTTACTTCACTTAAAATTGAATAAGTAAAACAAGAAACTTCCTCAGCTGTCAAAGGGTCATTGTCCTAAAATTATATAAATCACTGCTTAGAGATTGCTGATTTAGAGTGGACTTTGACTTCTAAAAGTGGGATCACCAAATTATCTTCCTCCTAATAGTCACAAGATCAACTTTATATATGAGAAAATTGCTAAAAGTGCACTAAAGTTTCTTATTAAATGAGGGCTTATGTAAAGCCTGTATTCGAACCTTAAGAAGTACCTTGAAGAGACTATGCCAGTAGAGATATTTGCTCTTCCCATTGGCTCATGCAGTCTTATGGCAAGCAGGACTTCATAAAGTTAAGGACATGCTTGCCTAGTCCTAGAAACCATAGGAATTCAAGTTGCCCTTTAAAAAGCACAAGAATTGGGCCAATGACATCAGCTGATCTAAAAGCCAGGATTAGCAAATCCCAAAGGTTGTACCTGTCAGTTCACCTTAGTTTGAGTTTGGACATGTTTTTCAAATTGGATTTGATGTCATAAATCAGGAGTTGGCAAGCCTCTTTACAGGAATAAACAGTAAAATTTTTGACTTTGTGGTCCATGGGGTCTTTCTCAAGCTACTTAGCTCTGTTGTAGTATGAAAGCAGCTACAGGTAACATGCAAATATGTGTGGCTGTGTTCCAATAAAATAAACATTCACAAAAACAGGCATCAGGCAATATATGGGCCATGGACCTATACTGTAAGCACTTTTCTACTAAAGAATTATTGTTCTTTGAAGAACACTTTGTAGTACATACCAATTTTCTTCTTTTGAGAGGCCTATGCTTATGAAAATAATCCAGGCTTTATATAAGAGAGAGAAATTGGAAGTAATGCAGTTGGTGTCACTTTGGGTCTTTTTGAACAGAAAGGATACCGGAACAACTGTGTAAGAACAGAAGTTGAAGTTCAGAGGCCATGAGTTTGACTTTAGGATCTTGAGCAAGTCTGCAAAATAGCTGTCGTAGTGATTGTCCTAACCCTGACTCCCAGGGATGTGAGACTAGAAAGAACTATAGAGGAAAAAGTAAAAAGCTTTAACTATAAAATCACTCTTATGCAAGCTAACTTTTTTTCCCTGTTTCTTTTACAGGCCCTGGATTATTGTCATAGCATGGGAATTATGCACAGAGATGTGAAACCCCATAATGTCATGATTGATCATGAGCACAGAAAGGTAATGTGATAGACTAATAAATCTTTTCCTGCGTGACAGATTGAACAGCCCATCTTTAGCACTTTATCCCTAGCATCTGTTACAGTTCCTGGTACCTATTAGGCACTTGACACATATTTGGTGAATGAATAAATTAACTAATCAGAATGTTTAAAGCATTATTTAAATTCCTAATGATACTATCAAGAAGGACGCCCTGGCCAGTGTGGTCCAGTGGGTAGAGCATCAGCCTCTGCACTGATGGGTCACAGGTTCAATTCCTGGTCAAGGGCATGTATCTGGGTTACAGGTTCCATTCCTGACCCCAGTCTGGGAGCATGCGGGAGGCAACCAATTAATGTGTCTCGCATTGGTGTTTCTCTCTGTGTCTCTCTCCCTCTCCTGTCTCTCTCCCACTCACTTCCCCTTCCACTCTAAAAAAAAAAATCAATGAAAAAAATATCCTCAGGTGAGGATTAACAACAACAAAAAGAATACTGTCACAAAGGAAACATTAGAATAGTGGGCAAATCAATTTGGGGCATGAATCCTGGTGGCTACTGGTTTTATTTATTGAATAACTAGTATCTGGGAAACTCTTTTTCTTGTTTGCCTCCTTTCTCTTACCTGTACAACAGGTATAATAATATTTGCTCTGCATGCCACTAGGTTATTGTGAGAATTAAGTGTGCACAGTTAGCTGTGAAATGGATGAGATATTTAGCAAGTACAAGTGCTACTAATGAAAGTTCTACTGAACACATACTTTATAATATTTCAGTTTTGTAAGATAACCAAGCATATCTTTTATAAGTGATGACTGTTGTAGACTTTGGAAATGTAGAGGATTTGTTCATTCAACTAAAATTTTTTTTTAGACACACTGTGCATGGTATTGTTCTAGAAGCAGGGGATATATGCCTAAAGCAGATAGTAAAAAATTCTTGTCCACAATGAGCTTGCCTTTAGGGGGTATGCTGGTAGGCCAGAGAGTTAAAAGTATTGTGGAAGAGAAGTAAGTCAGGAATAGGGAAGAGCAGGGGGTTTTAAACAAGGGGTAAGGGGAAGATTTCATTGGGAAGATGACATATTTAGAGAACTCTTGAGGGTATCAGCCATGCAACCTTAGGAAGAAATATATCTCAGACAGAGGATGCAAAGTTCTGAAGCAAAAATGTTCCTGGTTTGTTGGAACAGTGGCAAGGATATATAGTGGGGACAAGGATGGGGAGTGGGAGTGGGATGAGAGATAAAGAAAGCCAGGTCATGTAAAACCTTAAATATTGTCAGATCTCTTCTCTAAAGATGCAGAGCTTTTGCAGGGTTTGAGGAAAGGGTTGGCAAGCTCTGACTTGGCATTTTTAAAGTTTATTACACACCTATTAGAACAATTTAAAAAATAGTGCAATACCAAATGCTGGCAAGGATGCAAAAAATTCAATCTCTCATACATTGTTGGTGGGAATGTAAAGTGGCACAGCCATTTTGGAAAATGCCAGCCTGTTGTTTTGTAATTTGTTGGTTTCTTTAAAAGATAAACAAATAGCGCCAGCTAGAGTGGGTCAGTTGGTTGAGCATCATCCTGTTCACTGGAAGGTCACCAGTTCAATTCCAGGGCACATGCTCAGTTAGTGTTTCCAGTCCCCAATGTTTCTCACATCAATATTTCTCTTTCCCTTCCATTCTCTCTAAAATCAATTTTTAAAAAAGACATATTATAAATAAAAAAGCTAAACAAACATGCTTACCAAACAATCCAACAGTGGCATTGATTCCAGAGAAACCAAACCTTAGGTCTGCACAAAAACCTGTATATGAATGCAGCTTTATTCCTAATAGTTAAAAATTGGGCCCTAGCTGGTTTCGCTCAATGCATAGAGCATCGGCCTGTAGTCTGAAGGGTCCCAGGTTCGATTTCAGTCAAGGGCATGTGCTTTGGCTACAGGCTCTTCCCGGGCCCTGGTCAGGGCACATGTAGGAGTCAACCAACCAGTGTGTTTCTCTCACATTGATGTTTCTTTCTGTCTTAACCTGTTTAATTTAAAAAGACTTTTTTTTTTTTTTTAAAGAAAATTGGGGGGGCAAATGTCCTTCAGTGAGAGAATGGTTAATCAAACAGGTATATCTATACCATGTAGTGTTATTACTGAATAGTATTACTCAGGACTAAAAAAGGAATGAACTATTACTGATATTGCAACAATTTGGTTGGATCTCATGCTGAGTGAAAAAAACTTGTGCTGATTTTTTCATTTATATTACATTCTCAAAGTCATAGAGCTAGAGAATAGAGGTTGCCAGAGGTTAGAAATGGAAAACTAATAGCAAAAAGGACATCTGTGATGATGGAATAGTTCTGTATCTTATGGTAGGAGTTACCTGAATCTATACATGATAAAATTACATTAGAACTACACATACACACACCAGCATGTAAAACTGGTGAATAATACATGTCTGTGGAATGTGGCAAAGTCAACTTCATGATTTTGATGTTGTACTATTCAGAAATGTAAAGTTGGGTGAAGGGCACACAGAATTCCCAACTTACTATCCTATCTAATAAAAGGGTAATATACAAAATAACCATCACTCCATCACAAAGATGGTGGCGCCCAGTCCTCTCAGCCCTGCTGGAGTCCCCCAGCCCCAGGGGTGCAGCCACTGAGAGCGGGCAGCATCAGCAGCCCAGTGGAATGCTTGCGTCATCATCCCACCGACAAGGCAAGCGTTCCGCGTCTGGCCGTGGGTGGGCCTTGAGCTGCGAAGAGCCTCTGGACAGCGGGCACAAAGCAGGCGGGCCCGTAGGGAGCTGCTGGCTCATGGATTTGTGCGCAGGGCTACTAGTGAATTTATAATAATTTTAAAATATAAAGCATTTAGCCCTAACCAGGTTGGCTCAGTGGATAGAGTGTTGGCCTGCGGGCTCAAGGGTCCCAGGTTCGATTCCAGTCAAGGGCATGTACCTTGGTTGTGGGCATATCCCCAGTAGGGAGTGTGCAGGAGGCAGCTGATTTATATTTCTCTCTCAGTGTTTCTAATTCTCTATACCACTCCCTTTTTCTCTGTAAAAAATCAATAAAATATATTTTTTAAAATATATTTCCTCTAATTAATCCCCTTTTAATGTACACAAATTTTGTGCACCAGGCCACTAGTCTATATATATAAAAGCCTAACTGGCCCTTATGATGGAACAACTGCTTGCAATGATGTGCACTGATCACCAAGGGAGCAGACGCTCAACAAACGGAGCCGCCCCCAGCCCGCAAGCCCTGGGCTGGGGTGGGGAATTGGGGGTGGTATGTGGGGAATGCGTCCCCTTTTCTCGGGGTGAACAGAAGCTCCCTCTTTGGGGCTAGTGGCCAACCTCCCAGGTCCCTTTCCCCAGCCAGCAAGCCCCCATCACCCAACTGGGGCATGGTCCTGGGCTGGGACAGAGACCTTGGGGTGGTTGGCGGTGACAAACCTCCTATGGCGCCCAGATGGAGGCTGTGACCTCTCGCTGGCTACCTGGGGGCGGGGCTGACAAAGATGGAGGTGCAGTGAGAATGTGCAGTGTCCGCTAAGCTTGCTCGAACTCCCCCTGCTACCCTCCCCTGAAACACCAGGGCTCAGACACCTGGGGAAACCCCTGCGCTCAGGTGCCTGGCAACCCAGGTACTTCCCAGTACCCAAAGGTCGGCTGGGACCTGTTCTTCTATGCCAGACGCTTGTGGTTTGATATCCAGCTGGGCCTAGGGACTGTACCTGTGCATGCACTGGGCCTCTAGTTTTTAAAAGAGTACCCTAAAGGCAATGTTTGGAGTAGCTTGGAAAATAAAATTGCTTATGATCTATTCTCTTTTTTCTTTCAGCTACGGCTAATAGACTGGGGTTTAGCTGAGTTTTACCATCCTGGACAAGAATATAACGTCCGAGTGGCTTCTCGATACTTCAAAGGTCCTGAGCTACTTGTAGACTATCAGGTGAGAAGAGAAAGGCAAATAAAATTTCTGTCCTAGCTCTGGCCAGTGTCCCTCAGTGATTAGAGCATCAGCCCCAAACCAAAGGGTTACATGATTCCTGGCCAAGGGCACTTACCTGGGTTGCAGGTTTGATCCCTAGCCCAGGACAAGGCATGTACAGTAGGCAACTAATCTGTGTGTGTGTCTTTTTCTCCACCCCTCCCTCCCTTCCACTCTCTCTAAAATGGAAAAAATATCCTCAAGTGAGAGTTAACAAACAAAACAGTTTCTGTTCCTTGCTTATTTTGTACATAATTTGCGAAAAATATCATTTTGAGTAGGTTAATTATACATGTCCATGGCTGTCTCTTTTATTTAAATTTAAAATATGAATCACCTCAGTTCATCTACTGTAACTTATGTTTTTATTAACATAATGTCAGTAGAGTATGAATAGATCAGTATTTGATCCTAACTAAAGAAAAAGTACACCAAAGATAATCTATTCTATTTAGAAACTCAACCTAAGGACTAAACTAAAATAATCCTCCCAAGATTTTCATAAATTGTATCTATATATATAAAGAGCCAGCACCCGGAATGCAAGAATGACTGGAACCACTGATAGCTACGAAGCCCACTGCCGCCAGCCAACTAGCCTGATCAGGGCAGGGCCGGCTGGCCAAATACCTGTGGCCCCTCCCCTTGGCCAACCAGATCCCCCCCCCCCCCAGTGCACAAATTTGTGTACTGGACCTCTAGTTCTATGTATAAAGACCTTCCTTTTAATAAAAAGCCATCTTCTCACAGAAATAAAATTCTTGGGTGTATCTTTCATGCCCAGTCCTCCCAGATATTATCAGATACCTTAAAAAGTTCAGATTGTTCTAGAAATTATTTTTCTGAGATCTTGAGGATATAACCCTGAGCTCGAGCATTTTATTCATAAAAATATTCTTTAAGAAAATTACTGCTTTTTTTGAGAAAGAAATATTGATTTTGGTTCCACTTATTTATACACTCAGTGATTGATTCTTATATGTGCCCTGACTGGGTATTGAACCCACAACCTTGGCATATCAGGACAGTGCTGTAACCAACTGAGCAACCTGACCAGAGCCAAAAATATTCTTTATGATATTATTTATAATTATTGTATTATTAAACAAAACACTATAGCCTATTATAGAGAAAGTAAAGATAAAATTCTGAAAGATTTGTTCAATAAAATGTTGAATGTTACATATTAAAAGGTTTCCAGAGGCTAACAACTTGAGATGTTTTTATGTGAGTGAAAAAGATAATTCAAAATAGTATGCACAGATTTGTTTTAAAATGGGGGAAATGCAAAGAAGAAAAAACTGAAAAATATATGAAGTTGTTATTGGTGTTTGGTTGGACATTTTAGTGGAGTGATTTTTTTAAATAGTAATTTTTTATTTGGAAAGTACAAGATAATTTATTGTCATTTCATATATAACTGACTTGTTTTTAACTTCAATGCAGATGTACGATTATAGTTTGGATATGTGGAGCTTGGGCTGTATGCTGGCAAGTATGATCTTTCGGAAGGAGCCATTTTTTCATGGACATGACAATTATGATCAGGTGATACATGTTTTTCTCATTAGGCAACTTACCGGGCTAACCTAGTGATGATGACATCTGGCTACTTAGTAGAAACTGGGGTGAACTTTGCTAAAATCTACATGCCCACCCAATCATTTAGAGTGAGCCCATAGAATAATTTTCAATTCATAGCTTATTCCGTTAGCCCAACATTGATCCTAATATTGGTGTTTGGGGAGCTACTATCTAGCCTTTTGAAATCGCTGAGTTTTTCCCCTAGTCTTTTGATTTGTTTGCTTGTTTTATTGTAAATTATACATGTAAAATAGGGCATTACCTTAGAATCCTTTGAGTTTTCACTAAAGTTGGGAATATTTTCTTCAACATGTTGGTTTATATATGGTATTTCTATGATCCTTTAGTCACTTTATATGGATTGAGTTGGTGTATGTCAGTAGAAATATAGATGATGTTTTTTTATACTAGCTCCACTTCCCCTTGAAGATCAATTAAAATCAGCAAGTCCTTATGAGGCGCCATGCAGGTTTGGGAAGACTTTTTTGTTTTGTTTAAGTTTAGTCTAGCCCTGGCCTGTATGGCTGAGTGGTTGAGCATCCATCCAGACACTAAGAAGTCACTGGTTCAATTTCCATTTAGGGCACATGCTGGACTTGGGGCTCGATCCAAAACCAGGGACTTGCAAGAGGCAATGGATCAATGATTCTCTCATTGGTGTTCCTGTCTCTTTCTCCTTCCTCTTTCTATAAAAAATCAATAAAAACATCTTTAAAAGTACTAAGAAAAAGGATTAGTCCAACCTCTCAAATAGTTCAAACATACAAGGAAATAAGTTACAGTGATAAATGTCAGAATAGAAAGGTAGACAAGGTACAAAAGGCAATTGTGGGAGTGAGTGGTCTGAGTGTACAAGGGGAGTTTTCCAAAAGAAGTGACACCCTTAGCTGAGTTGTGAGGGTAAAAACAAGACTTCATCTGGGAGATGTTTCAAGGGGAAGGAACCAGGTTATGTCATTGTTTGTTTTTTCTTTTTTTACACCATCCCATTGAGTTCTGATTTAGAGAATTTTGTGTGGAAATTATTCCTGTGGTACACAGAAATCTGAAGTAAATTTAGTGTATATTCATACCTGTAGCCACAATGATCCCTTGCTGTTAATCCAATCATAGCTGTTTGTTGATTTGATCTTGTAACATGATTATTGTGTGGGTTTTTGTCTTTCAAGTTGGTGAGGATAGCCAAGGTTCTGGGCACAGAAGATTTATATGATTATATCGACAAATACAACATTGAATTAGATCCACGTTTCAATGATATTTTGGGCAGGTGAGTCAAAACAAAATCTATGCATCTGTGCATTAATCACTTTAAGATGCACTGTAAATTGACATTTCAAATCCTCAGCAAATACGTAAGAACCTGGCCAGTGTGGCTGTGGTGTTTGGTGTTATCCTGTGCACTGAAAGGTTGCCAGTTTGATTACTGGTAAAGGCACATACCAGATTGCAGGCCCGATTCCCCGGTGGTATCACTGGTCCTGTACTGCAGGATGCTGCTTGGGAGATCCTGTGATAAAATCACAGGATTGAAGGGCCATTTTCCCAAATTCACTTACAGGACGGGTGTGGAGGTTATTGTCAGAGGATTCCTGTAAAATTAATGAAATATAGATTCTAATAGAAGGGTTACAGTTGACTAAGCTTCTCCAATGACAAAACCATCTAAGAGAAATAAATAGTAATAGGAAATGAATGTTTCAAGACTGATGTGCAGACAGAAAATGAACAGACTGAAAATAGTGGGTAGGCACAATACTGATTCATTTACCACTTATCAGTACATGGACATTCCTGATGCAAAGGCTTTGCTGGCTAAGTGGCAGAGATGCCAGGAATGTGTGAGGGGACGGGAAAGAGGCCTGGTTAGACTAACCATCTGACCCTCCTTGCTGTGTGGAAGTATTCAGTATTATAAAGGAATAGGAATTATGGTTTGTAAAATTGTGAGCATCCAGATTTCCCTTTTGTGCAACACTGCTGTTTTCAGTCTCCAGTTAGCTTGGTTGTCTCCCTAGTGACAGAGTGCTATAACACTGCTCTCTTGAGGTTTGATTTCTTTTTGCTAGTGGCTGGGCTCCTAGTTACTAGGGGAAATTTAGGAGGAAAATAAATGTTGGGCTTCTCTACCCCTTGTTTCATTTCTCATTACCCTTTTTGGCTCTGCAGACATTCCCGTAAGCGATGGGAACGCTTTGTCCACAGTGAAAACCAGCACCTTGTCAGCCCTGAGGCCTTGGATTTCCTGGACAAGCTGCTGCGATATGACCACCAGTCACGGCTCACCGCAAGAGAAGCCATGGAACACCCCTATTTCTGTGAGTCTAACTGTTAAATCCACAGAGCCTGTGTAGGTCTGCCCAGCAGACTGTACAAGACCAGGGAAAATGCATGCTGTGAAGAAAACTGTGGACCCACAGTCCCGCCAGAAGAGAGTTGGAATCCCAGCTCTGCTTATCTTGTGGCAAAGCTATTTCACTCATAGCGAGCCTTGGTTTCTTCAAATGAGGATAGTGATAGCAACTGTCTTACAGAATTGTTGGAAGGATTCTTGTCTAACAGTACTTAATACATGATTGTTCCTAATCAACGTGCTTTTCTTACTGTGTGAGGGACACTTATCAGGGGTTAGCTAGTCTGGAGTGGTTGGATTATAATGAACTAGAAGCCCAGTGCACAGATTCGTGCACTGACGGGTGGGATCCCTCCTCCTGGCCTGTGGGGATTGGGCCAAAACCAGCTCTCCAGTATCCCCCGAGGAGTCCTGGATTGCGACAGGACAGTTCTCTGATGACGCACCCCAGAATCAGGCTCCCTCCTCTCTGATTCCAGGTGCATCACCCTAGACCCACAGCTGCCAAGTCACCACAGTTTGGCAGCTCCTGCATTGAGCGTCTGCCCCCTGGTAATCAGTGCATCATAGCTACTGGTTGGACAGTCAGATGGTCGCTTAGGCTTTTAGATGTAGACTAGGGGCCCGTTGCACGAAATTCGTGCACTGGGGGTGGGTGGTCCCTCAACCCAACCTGCCCCCTCTCACATACTGGGAGCCCTCAGGGGATGTCCAATTGATGGCTCACCCCCAGCCTGCCCAAGGCATCACCCTGCTCAGCTCAGCCCCGGGGGCTAGGTGCTCCCTGCCACTGTCACCACTGCTGCTGCTGTTGCTGCCGCTGCTTCCCCACACAGCACCTGGGGCTGGGTGCTCGCCGCCGCCGCCGCCACCATTTCATCTCCACCCTGGGGCCCAGCACTTGTGCCACTTGGCCCCGCCCCTGCTCCTGATTGGCTGGTAGCATAGCCAATCAGGAGCGAAGGTACAGTCAAATTTGCATGTTTCTCTTTTATAGTATAGGATTAGCAGCCCATCGCACGATATCGTGCAGTTAACCACCTGTCACTTCTGCGAGAGCCAATGGTAACCGCAACACACCACCAGGAGCCGCACTGCTTCTGTGGGAAGCAGACCTGCTGTCTCCTCTCCCAGCCTGTGCTCGACTGTGGAGGCTGTGAGCTGGCCCCCCTGTTCCCCAGAGGCCCTCTGTGGGGCTGCAGCAGAACGCTTGCCTTGTTGCAGTGGTGATGAAGCAAGCATTCCGCCAGGCCCGCTCATGCTGCCTGCTCTCAGCGGCCGCCACCCCAGGATTGGGGTATCCAATGGGGCTGAGAGGACTGGGCGCTGCCATCTTTAGTGATGGAGTGATGGTTAATTTGCATACCCTTTTATTCATTAGGATGGCCATATATCTGTCCTGTCTCTCATTATAATTTATTGGAGAGCCAGGGAAGCTTGAAAATCTTAACTGTATGAACACCTTGACTTAGGTTTGTGATATAGCTAACTGCTATCCTGGGTGAAAATGTCAATTAGACCCACTCCATCTCCACTGTGATGTTAGCTGCAACATTGGATTATTTCTTGGAGTGTGGGAATGGTTTTGTAGTGAACTGATTATGTGGTTGCCCAGTCTTCTGTATCTGAAGCAGACTGACCTGAAGTCTATGGTAATAGCACTAATTTGCACAACCTGTAACTTTGGCCTGTTTGGCACCATGCTTAACCAGTTGAGTTGTGGACTGCAATAAGATCATTTCACCCTGATACTATATCACTCTCTAGGCCAGGTTAAATTATATTATCTCATTAAACCCTAACAGGATCTGTTTTGTGTTAAATTAGATCTATCATGGATAATTACCTCATTTTCCTACCACTTAGTTTTAGAGGTTGCCTTTACTAGTTTGACAGGAAAGATAATTCTATTTTCTATTACTTGTCTAATTCATGGTGAAGACAAGGCAGTTGCCACCTTAAGTTCTTCTGGAAGTTATATGGAATATAAATAAGATTGAAAGCATGAGCATGACTGTTTTAAGATCATTAGTTTAATCGTAAAGCATAACAGAACTTAACATATTTGTCTTTTTCTAGACACTGTTGTGAAGGACCAGGCTCGAATGGGCTCAGCTAGCATGCCAGGAGGCAGTACGCCTGTCAGCAGCGCCAATATGATGACAGGTCAGTTCATTAGTGAATTTCTTTTTTTTTAAGCGGGACAAGTCAATTATTCTTCCTTGTTTGTATGTTTGTAGCCTGATTTGGTCCCTGTTGTAACCTGATTTCTTGTGAAACTCCTCTCCTCTCTGTTATGATTATCTTACTGATAATTGATATACTAACCTGTGCAGTTCTCTCCACTAGGCTTCAGGATGCTTTTGACATCTGATACACTTCAGTGACACTACTTTGAGTAGGCTATCAACAGGCTCTTCTAGGCCAGAATCCCCAAAATGTCTCAGAGGGACATGAATGTCCCAACAGGCCATGAAAAATAAAAGGTGATCCTTTTATTTCACAGTTAAGAGTGACAGTAGTTGACATGGTCCTCAGAAACAAGATTAAGAAATGGGGAGAGAAGAGGTGGGGTTCGTGGGGTGTATATAAGTAAAAGAATGTTCTTTGATTTTTTTCCCCCAAAGCAATTACAGTGTACCTAATATATTGTAAATATATGAAATTATTTTTCTTTACTGTTGAATCACTATGATTTAGAGCAAGTTTTTGTACAGAGTACACAATTATTCTAAAGAAATTATTGCCCCATATTGTAAGAATTATACATATAGGCAGATCCACATGGGTACACTTGTAGTAAGGGCCTTTTACTCAGACACCCTCAAAGAATTAATGAGCTAGCTGCCTTCTAGAATTTATTCCCTGGGAGTCTGGCCTGTGTGCAAAATGATGCATGTCTGAGGTTGTAGCCTTATTTGTAATAGCAAGATATTGAAAACAGCTCTCAGTAGGGAATTATGGGACATCCATTCAGTGGAAATCTATGCAGCCAGAGAAAAGAATGAATGTTTCGTGTTCTTTTCTAGCTCCAACTCCAGGATAATGTGAAAATAAAATAAGCAAGATGCAGAGCCATGTCCAAGACCAGGAGTGGGCAAAAAGTATATAATCACATTTCTATATATGGTATCCATATGAATAGTCTAATAAAATTGTATTTATGTATATGCATAAAATACTTCTGGAAGGATATACCCTAGAAATGGTGCCATAGTGACAGGGCAGGGGAGAGTTATTAACTGTATATTCTTTTGAACTTTTTCAAATACTGTTTTAGCTTAGAGGTGGGAAGTGTTCCTTTAAGTCATTTTGAAACTAGCTGGCAGTGTGATATAAGCACATGAGTTTTTACTCTAGCCCTCTGCTGTTCAGTATGGTGGTGACTAGCCACAGGTGGCTATTTAAATTAAGGAAATTGTAATAAATGTTAAAAGAAAGTTTTGTAGTGACACTAGCCACATTTCAAGTGCTCAGTAACTACATGTGGTTAGTGGCCACTAGGTTAGCACCGATTATAGGACAGGAAATTTGATTGCACAGTGCCACCCTAGATAGGCCTGGATTGGAATCCAAACATAGTTGCCAACTTTACTAGCTGTTTACCTTTGGTCAAATTGCTTAAACTCCCCAAGCATGGATTTCTTTATTTACCTCCTAAATAAAATTAATTGGAACTTGTCATTTCAATTTGTGAGGATTTAACTGGAAATTAGCTTAATTTGTAAAAATCTGGCAAAGGATATGTCTTTAATAAAGAGAATTTTTTTTGTGTGTGGAACATAATGAACAACATAAACTGATGAACAAAATAGATCCAGAGACATAGAAGCATCAAACAGACCAAGAGAACTGTGTGTGTGTGTGTGTGTGTGTGTGTGTGTGTGTGTGTGTGTGTGTGTGTGACTTTTGAGGTAGGGGCTATGGAAAACTTGACTAAGATTTCCATAGTTGGTGTCTCTGGCTTACCCTCATCTGTTTTCTTTCAGGGATTTCTTCAGTGCCAACCCCTTCACCCCTCGGACCTCTGGCAGGCTCACCAGTGATTGCTGCTGCCAACCCCCTTGGGATGCCTGTTCCGGCTGCCGCTGGCGCTCAGCAGTAATGGCTCCTTCTGTCTCCTGATGCCTGAGCAGAGGTGGGGGAGTCCACTCTCCTTGATGCAGCTTGCGCCTGGTGGGGAGGGGTGAAATAACTTAAGAAGCACCGTGTCTGAACCGTTGCTTGTGGATTTATAGTAGTTCAGTCATAAAAAAAGAATTATAATAGGCTGATTTTCTTTTTTTTTTCTTTCTTTTTTTTTTTTTTTAACTCGAACTTTTCATAACTCAGGGGATTCCCTGAAAAATTACCTGCAAGTGGAATATTTCACGGACAAATTTTTTTCTCCCCTTCCAAATTCAGTTCATCACTAAAGAACAAAGATAAACCAGCCTCAATTCCTGCTGCTGCATTTGGGTGGAGATTTCTTCCCATGCCGACCATTACTCACCCACCATCCCACACTTTGGGGCCGGGAGCTTGTATCTCATGCTCTTTCCAGAGATTACAAAAATGTAGCTTCTTCAAGGGAGGTGGTAAGGAAGGAGGGAAGACCCAACCTATAAAAGCAGTGTCCTGTTCGTCATTTACATCACTTTATTCCAAAAGTGCTTCAGTGGGGTTATCCTGGTGAATCTAGTGGAAATATGTCTTAATTATAGTTACATTGAGATGCTGAAAAATCTACCCAAAGTGCTGACAGGCCGTGAAAACTTCTGTTTAGTCTGAATCATGTCTTATTGACCTGACCCTAAATCCGACTCACTTATAAGTTTAAAACTTCAATAACCTTTCCTCCTAGGCTCCTTACCTTGGTCCTCTTCCCTCTCGTCTCCCAACATACTCTATAGCTGGAAGGAGACTTGGCCATTTTGAATTCAGTTAGCTACTAGGTATAATTTATTGCTTTTTACAAAAGAAAAAAAACATTGTATAGGTTTCATGTTAACAACGCTTTAAGAGCTAATGGGAGATGTGGCCACAGTTTCATTTTACGCTTTCCACCTTCTTTCCCTCCTACCTTCCCCTTTCTTCACATGCCATTCAGTGAGAAGGCCTGCCCTCAGTCTGGTAAATGTATCTGAGAGGCAGGAGCAGAACCACTGTCTCCAGTGAAACTGAAATGGTAGACCTGTAATTGTGGGAAAACTACAAACTCTTGTTACAGCCCTGCCACCCCTTGCTGTGTGTATATATATAATACTTTGTCCTTCATATGTGAAAGATCCAGTGTTGGAATTCTTTGGTGTAAATAAAGGTTTGGTTTTATTTATCAAGGTTAGATTTAAGTTCCCTGTGTAAAGGTCTCGCTGGGTGGGTGTCTCACGTTCACATCTGAGGGGCCTGCAGCCCTGTACCGTGGAGGCTTCCTGAAGCCACCATTTTTATACACCCCTCATTTGACCCATGGTACCGGGCAGGGCAGAGAGGCCTTAAAAAAGCACCACAAGCCAAAGCGTCTCTGGGGATTAAGGATCCTTTGCCATAAAATTCATTTTGTGTCTCAGCAGTGCAGGGATTGGGGATGGAAAAGTCGCCAGTTTTGTGTGTTTGTATGTATGTAAAGTGGATTTTCCACTGTAATCCAACCACCTAAGTTTATCAGGTGCTTCACTGAGGAAGCCTAGTTTTTTAAGCACAATAGCAAAACCATCGCTCTGTATTTTCTCCTGTTAATTTAATTACAGTAGCTGCTTGTGGGGACTAGGAAAAATTCTTCCAACATATTTTAAGGCCTAAAATCTTAGTTCCCCATTCTCCTACCTTTATAGATTCATAAGCCTTTCTCATCTGGGCGTCATAGATAAATGTAATTATTTGAGGAGTTGAATCTAATGAACTTACCTAACTTTGTAACCCAAATTGGCTCTAGTAATTTACTTTATCAAGATGATGGCTTTAGTGAGTATAAGGGTGAACTTTAGAGAAAACTAAAGCCTCCTTTTATAATGCTTCTCAACCATAGGGAGAACATTCTGTGTGGCAGGTGGTTTTCTTTCTTGTAGCCACTTACAGTGGATATTTATTGTTCTTGACCCTTTTATGCCCTAGAATGCTGTGTGGGTTACCATGTTGAATTTGTGCAGAAGCTAAAAGCACCGGATGTGCCAGAGATGCAATTTGTGATTACGTTTGCACTGGATTGTGATTTGAACAAGACATGATGACTAATGAATTCTTTCTTTTTAGGTGGGGAGGAGGGTTGTTATAAATCAAGACTTCACATCCTACCCTTATAGCTCAGAGAATCTAGGTGTAGCAGAGGCTGATGTGAGGAGCTGCAGACAGCTGAACCTCCTAACACGCATCAGACCTTTCAAGAAACTGAAGGTAAATGCAGAGGACTCCGAAATGCCACCCAAGAGCCTTTTAAAAGAAACAAACTTTTTAAAATGCTAATTAAGGAGTCACTGCAAAAGCATGAAAAAAAGACCCAATTGGGTGGGGGGTGGGGGGAACAAGGGTTTACAGAGTAACAACTTCTTTGTTGTAAATTACCTCATCTGTATACCTTGTATTGGGACACTTTATTTCTCAGCACTACCTGTAGTCTGCATTGATCAGATTGCAGGAGATAGAATGCCAATATAAGACAATTGTGTTGGCAATTACTCTGAAAAGGTTTTTTGGTATTTTTAAATTTTGTTTGAAGTGGGCTCCCCCTCTCCCCCCCCCCCCTTTTTTTTTTAAGTTTGAAGTCAGAAGTTCCCCCTCTCCCCCTTGATATATTGGTTGTAATTGTATTGTAATTGGTATAACTAAAACATAACTGTGCTGGGAAGAAGTTGTGCCATGAAGGTCTTTATTTTTTTTTTTTAATAAAAACATTTAAACAAATGAAATGTCCCTACAGCCTGAGCAGTATGCTTCTCCAACCGACACCGTATGTGATAGATGGCTTAGTTCTCACATACTTTAAATTTAATATTGAGTTTATAGGTATTTGAAGAGGGATGACTTAAGATTGGTTGAGGAGATCTAAAGTCGGGGAGTTTTTGACATTGAGATGCAGTAAAAGAGAGCATGTGTTGCTAAACAGGACTGGTTTCATTCCTGACCTTGTCACAGACTTGGCTACTTGGCAAATGGCAAATTACTTAACTTCTGAATCAGTTTCATCATCTATAAAATGGGGCCACAGCTTCCTTGGAATTGATTCAGTGTAAATGTCAAGTATTATGCACTTATTAAGCCCTTGATAAACCTAGTTTCCTTGTCTCCCTCTTATGGAGGATTAGTCCTTGGTCCTGACTTTGCTAGTAATTTCACTACACAATCTTCTGGATCTCTCCAGACCTCTCTGTTCAATCAGGGGAGACTGTGAGCTGTCTTCTGAGTTCCTTTTCAACTCTGACATTGATTTTAGAAAAGACCAGTGTTCAATAAATGGCAATAAGCCCTGTGGAAGGTGATAACCCCAGTCTCAGAGACAATTTGGCAAAGTCTCAGTGCTTGGAATGAAGGTGTGCTGGTAAGCTTATGGGAACATACTTGGCAGCTCCGATTAAAACTATCAAGAGGGCAGGTAAAAGAGATGAAACTGGGTTTTACCTGCTTATCAATGCCAAATAAGTAAATTCTACAAAAGTATATACTTGAATTGCCTTTTATTCTTTCTCATTTACAGTTTTTAAAAATTAGTTTCCTTTAAATCTTCACTGCATACTATATTATAGCATCTACATCTTATCAATATTTGGAGTTAAGTGTGATTTAGATAAGAGTCACTATGTAATATCTTAAAACAAATGCCTAACATGAAGTTTAATTTCAATATTCCCATTTTATACATGATAAATATAGGAAGTTTAAATTGTTAGAATGGGCCTGTTAAGAGTCAGAAATATATTTTGTAAAATTAGATTTTCAGGGTATGGCTAGTTATAGCCTTAAAGTAGTACAGAAAATTGGAGATTGGTTGACATACTTGGGAAAATTAATTTCCTCTCAGTCTTTAAATTTCATTTTATTTCACCTATTGTCAAGTGTGGTTATAATTAATACTGACTGTTTGAGCATCTCTTGAAAAATCTAGTTTTGTCACAACTGCCTAAAGATTCCCACCAGCAGATTCTCTCCTAAGATTAGAGTTTGGTTTGATTAGTTGTTTAATCATTATTCTTTATCTGCCTCCCTAGTGGTAATTCCTCCTCCCTATGCCTCCCTGTAGGGACTGTATAGCCTGTAATTGGTGACATGCATGCCAGAAAGGCTGTCTTCCAGGGCCTCTTCCTCCTTAAGGAAAAAGTTAGCCAAAGGCTTTGAAGTAAAGTAGACCCTAGTTCCCTCCTCCAAATGGGTCTGAAAACCTTTGATGTCACCTGATGCTCCACCCTATATAAAGTGTCTCCTTGCTCCTTTCACTGCCTTCACTATCACTAGCCCATTGCCCTTTTTTCTTAACACCTGAATTTTTTTTTTTAACCTCACACAAGGATACCATTGGTTGCCTCCCACATGAAGTCCCACTGGGGCCAGGGATTGAACCTCAACCCAGATACATGCCCTTGACCAAGACTCTTTGGTATGAGGGTCACTGCCCAAACCACTGTGTCACACCAGCCAGGGCAACACCTGCACTGTATGGTATTATTTTGTTGATTTATTTATTGTCTCTCTCCCCACCTGCATATAAACTCCCTGATGATCTTGTATGTCTTACTAAGCTATGCTTAATTATAAAAACCTTTTTTTTTTTTTTTTTAAGTGGGCCACTATCCCTCAGTATGGAAGATAATTGACTGGAGTAGCACAAGGACAATGCTTAGCATCACATCAGACTCATAATAAATGCTCAATAAATGGTAATTTCATCCTCTATTCCCACCACACACAAAAAGTTAATAGAAGTACTATTGCATAAAGAGCATCTCAAGGTTAGTAGAAACTTGATCTGAGGCTTGCAACTGTAATTATAAGCCACAAACCCCAGACTGAATTAACATGAGAAAAGATTAGTTTAAT
This sequence comes from Antrozous pallidus, assembly GCA_027563665.1. Taxonomy (NCBI): domain Eukaryota; kingdom Metazoa; phylum Chordata; class Mammalia; order Chiroptera; family Vespertilionidae; genus Antrozous; species Antrozous pallidus. Next base: position 34,328,625 of record CM050518.1, read on the forward strand.
GGGTGGTTGGTGAAATTATATGTTACTGGAGGCTAAACAATGATCCTGACCAGATTATGTACAGAAAATGATGCCACATCTAAAGGGATGCTATACTTTTATGGGTAAAGAGAGGCTGTAAAATGTCTTATTCTAGAAAGGGAAAATATGCATACATTAAACATGACAGGTTCTCAACAGATGCAGGTCAAGGGTCTAATTTGAATTACCTTGTTCCCATCCTCTATTATTTCCCTCTAAGATTCTATCACTCTGTCTCCTCTGAATTTTTAATTTTTCTACTAAAAGCCAAATATTCTTGCACTGGATTTGCCTCTATGGCTATATTCACCAAGGATTTTCACTGGCCTTACTGTAAGAAGCTCTCCCCCACTACCTCCATATGGGAGTTTATAGGATGGCCAGTCTGTTTATTGGAGAGGCTCCTAAGGGGATTGGGTATTTCTGAGTCAGGTTCATTCTTACATCACCTGTTTTGGCAGTGTTTTCTTGGCTCCTTTAAAAAGGGAAAGCAACTGTAGCTGGTAAGTGGTTCCCTGATCCCACCCTGTGAGTCAGAGTCAAACATTTGTAGGCTTACCTAGAAATGCAGGACCTTGCTTTTGTATACTGAGCAGTTCTGTGAAGGAATCCAGATAGCCACAGTTCTCCGCATCTCATGTATACCTCATTCTGGTCCTCATTCACCCACTCAGCTTCTTCTCAACCCAGGTTTCCTTATGTACTCACCTGTAAGATGCCTTTCAACAAATATTTGTTGTCCATGAGACTCAATCCTGTGGGGAAATGTGTTCTTTGCAAATACAAAAGCAGGAAATGAAATCATGTATAAGGAATCATTTCATCTGTTAAAAAGAAATAAAAAGTTCTCTAGGGGAAACAATCAGATTGCCCAGTGGAAATGGTAGTCAGCTAACTCCTCCTGCTCCAAATGAGGATGCTGACTAAAATAACAATCAAATAGCCAATTTCAAGGAAAGAAATGGAAATTCCTGGGTGGCAGAAACATTGAGAATTCATCCTGAAGGTAAGTGAATGTTGAAGTCACAGTGGCCCCTAAAACAACCGATGAGCCTTAGGGGATAGGGTTAGAATGCCCCAGAGAGTTAGGAGACAAGGGTGGAAACTGAAACAATCACCTGACACTTGAAAGGGCTGTTTCTAGAAAAAAAGGATTGGAAGAAAACAAAATATTGACTGCAATTGCCTTGGGGTTGAGGTTAAGATAGATGTCACAGAAAAACTCAGTAGAAAGAAAGGAGTCCTGAGCTTTTAGGGAAGGGACAACAAGGGAGTCCTTCCCAGAGGAGGGGTTGCTGGAGCTGGCTAAGAAGCTCACCTTTAGCAATTCAATCTGCCAAGGCCAGCAGCACCTGAGTTTGGAGCCCATTTCTCCTTGGTTCTTCCTGGAGTGCTTTTGCATACCTGTGCTCCCCAGAATCCCTGTTCAGGTTTCCAGCCAGCCAATGTAGATAAACTTTTCTTTCTCTTGCTCTCTGGCCCTTTCGACAAAAATTTTTATTCTCACATGTATTTCTAGGCCAGCTGATCTAGAGTCAACTGATACACATGAGGCTCAGCCAAGCAGCTCTACTTCAGGTTGAAGATTGGGTGGGCTGAGCAACTATGTTGATTGGATTCGGGTTTGTTCCATTTGGGGGCAGCTCCTTCTGAGCCCCATGCTGAAGTTGCAGCAGCTACCCAAGGCATGCTCCTCTTTTTTTTTTTTTTTTTTTAACCGTCACCCAAGGTTATGTTTTTACTAATCCTTAGAGAAAGAGGAAGAGGGAAAGAGAAACATTGATCATTTGCCTCCCCTACAGAACCCATCTGGGGACCAAACCTGCAACCTTTTGGTGTAAAGGATGATGCTCCAACTGAGCCCACAGGCAGGGCCTGAGACATGCTCTTGTGGATTGCTAGAGCCAAATAAAATCACATGGGCAAAATTGACAGACACCACACCATAGATCCAAGACACTCAACACCAAGCAGAATAAATTTACACACAAGGCATATCATGTTCAAAATGCTTACACAGAAAATCTTAACCCAGGGAATAAAGTGGCATATACAGAGGATCGTTAAGAATTATCAGACACCATTCAAACTAGAAGACAATGGAATGGCTTTAGTGCTGAAAGAGAAAAAGAGAACCCAGAATCCTATTCCCAGTACAAATAACTTTTAAAGGAAAAATAATGCCTTTCTCAGATAAAAATTGATGAAATACATTGCCAGAAGACCTATAAGAAATACTAAAGGAAATTCTCCAGGCATAAGGAATATAATACCAGACAAGTTTAGATCTATACAACAAAATTAAGAATACTGAAATTGGGCCTTAGCCAGTTTGGCTCAGTAGATAGAACATTGGCCTGTAGACCAGAGGGTCCTGGGGTTGATTCCAGTCGAGGGCATGTACCTTGGTTGCAAGCTCCACCCCGGTCCAGGCCCTGATTAGGGCTCATGCAGGAGGCAACCAATGATACGTTTCTCTCCATCGATGTTCCTGTCTTTCACCCTAAAAATCAATGGGGAAATCTCCTTAGGTGAGGATTAACAAAAGAATACTGGGAGTGGAATAAATGAACGTTTTAATTGCCTTTACTGAAGTCGGCAAACTTTCTGTAAAGGAGCAGATACGTATTTTAGGTTTTGCAGGTCATGATTTCTGCTGTAACCACTCTACTGTAGTAGCATAAATAAAAGCAGTCTTAGGCAATAGGCAAATGAGCATGGCTGTTTCAATAAAACTATTTTTGGACTGAGATTTAAATTTCATATTTTATGTGCCACTAATCTTGATTTTTTCCTCTCCATTTAAAATTGTTAAAGGCCATAGAATGTCAAGTAGTGGGCTGGTTTTGGTTTGTGAATGGACCATCCTTTGCTACCCCTGATCTAAAGCAAAAATATTAGCAATGAATTGTGTGTTTATAGCATATGGATAAACGAATTGTAAAATCATACGATGAAATGTTAAGCAATAAAAAAAATAAACTTGATACATGCAGCAACATGGATTAGTCTTAAAATAATTTTGTTGACTGAAAGTCATACCAAAAAGACTAACATTTTGTATGATTCCATCCATTTAAAATTCTAGAAAATGCAAACTATAGCCACAAAATATAGTTAAATGGTTGTCTGCAAGTGTGGGGTAGGGCAAGCAATGGGAAGAGATGGAGAAAAGAAGGGATTTTAGAAGAAATGGAAGTATGATAATAACATGAAGAATAGGAGGAAGGAAATGGAAATTGACTGCTGTAAGGTCTTTAGACTTACTCTACATGAAGCTGGATATTTGAAGGCAAACTGAAACCAGTTGATTAAAGATGCATGTTATAAATCCTAGGGCAGTCAAAATCTTTCACCTTTTCCCTACTCAGCTCCAGGGTTTTGGACAAGGCTCCATCTCTGGCTCAATGGTAGAAAATAATATTCAGCCCTAACCAATGGGCACATGGTGACTACAGTGACTGGTTCAGTCTAGGCAGGTGACAGTAAGACAAACACTCTTGGAAATGCTGGACAAAGAATTTAAGGTATTCATACGGTGAGACCAGGCTGTCGGGGTCGTGTTAAAACCCCAAAGGCCTATGTGGGGTTGTAATTCAGTCAACATGAAGAAGTGGGCAGCTGAGAGGTGGAGATACGGGATGCAGAAGGGCAAGAACTTAAGTTACATGAGCCAATAAGTCTTTGCCTGAGCTTTTTGGGGGTCAGGTTTTTCAGTCGCTTGTGTAACGAAATACCACAAATTTAATTATCTTAGTTTTTGCAATGCAGGTATCCAAGTGTAGGTTAGACAGAACCTTTACTCGGGTCTCGCCAGGCTAAAATCAGGTCAGGCAAGGCGGTGATCAACTGAGGCTCCAGGCCCTCTGCCAAGCTTACTCTTGGCCAAATTTAGTTTCTTTTGGTAAAGGACTGAGATCCTTCACCCCTAGAAGCCACCTGCTATACCCTGTTTGGCCTTCTCAACAACATGGGAGTTAGTTCATTTCTTAAAAAGCAACAGGAGAATCGCTGCTTTGAATTTCTCCTTCAGAGAAGGTCCCCCACCTTCTTTTAATGAATCATCTGATTAGGTCTACCCAGGTCAAACCCCCCTTAGGGATCCTGGTTTTACCTGCAAAATCTCTTCATCTTTGCCTTATAACATCACCTAATCACAAGAGTAAAATCCCATCATATTCAAAAGTGCTGCGCACATTCAAAGGGAAGAGGATATGTTATAGCCTACCATGTGTTTGGTGTTCCATAAACAGTTGTAGTGATAAGTAAAAGTGATTCTTAACATTGGAAATGAAGATTAAAGTAGCTTGACCCTCTCTCTTTTCCCTGAAAGCCAGTCACTTTCTTGTTTCACAGAGAAAGAGCTAGCCCAAGCCTCACAATAACAGTATGCTGCTTAGCCCTAAAATTGTGATGACGGGGAGGAGAGCAGGTCCTTGTCCCACCATTATTATAGGCAAGAATCCACCAGCCAGCACAGTAACAAGGAAATATCCCAAATTGCTTAATTATATTACTCCCAAATTGGAACGACAATTCTTTAGGACAATAAGCATCTTTTAACCTTAAATACAATTTAGAATCATGACTAGAAATGTTTTAAACTCACACTAATATTTTTGCATTAAGCAATCTATGCAAAAATGTGATGCTTTAAATTCTTAAAATATTTAAGATAATTTTGGAAATTCTAACAGATTCTTGTACTATAATTACAAACATTTGAATAGATTTGACTTGTGATTTTAAGTTGAAGTCTTACTAAATTTGTATTGACATATTTAAAAGAACTCGTGACCTAACATATACGCTGAGTGGCCAGGTTATTATAATCTCTGAGCGCATAATAATTTGGCCACTCAGTGTTTATCCTATATAATAAAAGGCTAATATGCAAATTGTCCCCTCAACCAGGAGTTTGACCAGCAGGCAGGCCAGCCAACCACCCATGTCCCCTCCCTGTTGATGAGGCTGGCCAGACTCCACCCATGCACGAATTCATGTACTGGGCCTCTATATATACTGAGTGGCCAGATTATTTTGCATTCAGAGATCATAATAATCTGGCCCCTCCGTCTAAATTTATTTCAGTCACAAGAATTAACATAACTCAAAAGGCTTTATTAGAAAATTGTGATACTTAGAAAAGTGAATTATTTATAAATGCGATTTCAAATCTTCAAAAGGATTTTAATCAAGTTTATCAATGGGACCAATGATATGATTGTTAGAATTGACTAGATTTGTGAATGGAATTGTAAAATTAGTTCGTTGAAATTAAGAAAACTCGATTTGGGGATTTCTAATGTTAACAAATTGAATATTAGTTTTAAAAATCAAATTAACCTCAAAGTAATCGTTTCTGCTCATGAAACCTATGCAGAGGACCTTTTTAAAAATGACTTGTAATGGGAGATAGACCATAGAATTTAAATTGAACAAGATGGGCATGAAAGCAAGGGAGGTCAGTACTAAACCCAATGGGCTGGATGTCGAGAGAATAAAAAGCTGTTTTGGTAGGGGTCATCCAGCAACCAGAATTTAGGGAACTTGAAGTGTGTGGGCAGTTTCTGGCCTCAACAATAGGGGGAATGCGTGGCCAACTGAAGAGAAAGCACTGTCACTGGAGATGAGAAAGTGGTCAAAGATCTGATGAGACGTCTTGAATGAGTGGCCAGTTTTGTGCAACTCAAAGGGGGGACCCTTCACATAATTGTGTGAAAGGCGCTTCCTGGAGTGCAGTGAACAGCCTGCGGAACTACATAAAATGGTTCGGATAAAAGCCTGAAGTCGCCAGTATGATGACAGGAGTATGTGAGTAGGTGAGACAAGAGGTAAAATCGTTGTAAGCAAAAACACGAACTTTTAATTGTGAAGCAGTTACTATATGCTTGGTAGTATTCTAAGCACTTTCCCAATAACTCTGAGTTCAGTACTCTCATTATTAGTATCACTTTACAAATAAGAAACGCAAAATAAATGAAAATCTGGTCCGGAACATACTTGCTCAAGAGCGCCAAGCTCTACACTTCTGATGGAACTCTCTCGGGCGCGCTCCCTGCGTTTTCTCTCCGCTTAGGGCGCCTGCGCGCCTGCCCGGAGACCCGCGCTCGTTCTCGCGTAGCGAACGGTCACGTGCCGGTGCGGGGGCGGGGCCCGTGCGCAGATGCCTAGGCGCCTGCGCGCAGCGGGCTACCAAGCCGGGCCTGCCGGGAAGTGCGGGCGCGTCTTCTCCCAGCTCCGCCACCAGCCGGGGCTCGGGCCGGGGCCCGGGCCCCCGGGACATGGCCTTCCCAAGTGCGCTGGGCGACGTCCCCACCTCCAGTCACTCTGACGACGGCGCGGAGACAGCAGGTACGGAAGCCGGCCGGGGTGTCGAGGGGTGGCCTCCAGGACGGTCCGAGGGACTGGGGCGACCCTAGGAGACGGGGACAGCTGTCGGCGGAGCGGGTTCCGGCGCCAGCGGCGCTGGACGGGCCACCTGGGTGCGCCCAAGGCCTTGGGCCTTGGGCCGTGCCGGGTTCGGGACGGCGGGAGAGGAAAAGGCCGAAGGGGAAGAGAGCCTAGTATAGGGGGTCCTCGGATGCGGAGACCAGAGGAGCCATGGTGGCAGAACCGAATCCCCAATGGGAAGGACGGCGGGGACTTGGCCCCGTCGCATCTGAAAGGGAGAATTGGGTCAGAACTGGGGCTAAGCTTCACTCCGGCCCGAAACTGTCCGGCCACGTCCACAGACTCCTGCCACCTCCCTAGTTGTAAGGCAGGCTTCCAGGCTTCATCTTGACTTCCGTGGTGTGAGTGAACAAATATTTCTTTTCATTGCCACAATATCCAGTCCTTTTAAAGTGCACCGTTCCGTGGTTCTTAGTACTCTCACAGGATTGTGCAATCATCACCACTGTTTAATTCCAGAACATTAATATTCCAAAAAGAAAGCCCATTGCTCCCCATTCCCCATTCTCCACGGTTCCTGGCAGACACTAATCTACTTTATGTCTCAATCCTGTCCCACCTGTGTTAATGTTATTTAATTATGTAAAAAGCTATTTTCTATTTTTATACTGTTTCATCCTAAGCAATTATTTCTATGAAATCATGATTTCATTGTGCATTGTTTACAAATATGTTTTGCATATTAAGATATGACTGCTGAAAGTATTCATGTTTATTCTGTACCAAGTAAAATCATTTCTTTTTCCTTTGGGGAAGATAATTAACTTTCCCACTTTTTCATCCTCAAATGGGTGGTGCCCATAATAGAACCAGTTGACATATTCAACCCACATATTATGATGAAGCACCTGATATCCACAACTTGTTTCTCTGGGCTCATTTTCTGTTATCCCCCTTTTCTCCTACTCGAATCCTGGATGGAAGTGGAACTCACTCATCGTGTTACTTCCCTGGGCCCTTTGGCCTTGTAACCCTTTGAAGGTGTATGACATCTGTCTTCGTGGCGTAATAGTCCATGCCCCAAGTGGTACAGGTCTTGTGACCTGTTGTAGTGTAATTGTTTTGAGACTCTACCTCCCAGTTTCCTTCATTTTATTTCTCTGGATGAATGGGAGGAACTTAGAAATCAGAGTGTTTTTATTTTGTTTTGTTTTGTGGTTTTTTCCTGTTTGTTTTTGTTGTAGTTTTAATCATATTGGAGAATTGACCGTTATTAATCCTGGAAGCTCTCCTTTGTAGAGGTCATGGTTACGCTCTAAAATATTTTTCTGCATTGTTGAGATAAAGCAGTCTTTCTTAATGCACACTTGTTTTTATGTTTCAGTAACGAACCTCTGCTAACCCTGCTACTGTTTGTTGAAACTAAATAGGACTTCCAAAAACAAAGGCTATGTTTTATTTAATAGGAACCTTACTCAGAAAAGGGTAAGGTTTTCTTCTCCCACTGTCTTTCTCCAGTACAGATATGAAGTGCAAGCATAAAATTTTAAGTTAATTTCCTTGTTTTTTTAAAAATTAATTTCAGAGAGGAAGGGAGAGGGAGAGAAACATCAATAACAATCACTGATCAGTTGCCTCCTGCACGCCCCCTACTGGGAATCAAGCCTGCCTTGTGCCCTTGACTGGAACCGAACCTGAGACCTTTCAGTCCGTAGGCTAACGCTCTATCCACTGAGCCAAACGAGCTAGGGTTTAAGTTAATTTTCAATATTAACATCAAGAGTTCAAGGAATGGAGTAGGGCAATATCTGAGGGAATGGATCTCTCCCTCTCTGATTGCTTCTTTCATTGTTTGATTAAGTCTAACACAGCTTAGTTTGAGTTTAACTTCTATTTAAAGACTGCAAAGCTTTCTTGATGTGCAAGCTTAAACCAAATAAGTATGGAATTTTGTACTTAAGTCAATGAAGTATGTAGACCTTTTACCTGATGTAAGCCATTAATGTGTATTTTGCTGATATGGAAAAACTTTTAGAGAATCATAGCTAGTGTTCATCTTTAGTCCTTTCTCTATATATCCTTCTCCTTTCCCTGTATATCCAGGTCCCAAGCAGATGTTTGTGGAGATAACCTGTTGCTCTGAGGAGGCAGAAATCTACACCTGGGTTCTGTAGCCAGAGTTGGGAAATATTTGAAACAATAAAGGGCTCATCCATCTTTTATCTGAACTGTTAAGAACTGCTGCTTCAGTGTCCTTATTAAAATGATTGTTTTAATGGAGAGTAGGCCAAGTAGTAACTCTGTATCATTTTTTCCTGTGTTGAATGTATTGCTTTTCAGGCATCAAGGATTTATTTATAGCAGTGTCTTATATTTTGCAGCCAATTGTAGGATAATCATTTCATTCTGTCATGGTTATCATAGCCAAGATCTCTTACTGTAAAGGAATTTGGAAAGTCTCAATTTTGGATTATGTAATGCATCTCTCTTATAAGGGGGCAAAAAAGATTTGGAAAAGAAAGGACTCGGGGAATTAGGATTACATATAGACTACTTCCTAATGAAATGTGGACTGTTATCCCAAGCCCAATATTAGCATTCTGGAGTCAGGAAGTGTGTGTCCCACCTCAAAATCCATATATAAAATTTATCTTAAAGTTAGATAGTAGGCATTAATTTTTATATTTTCTTGAGCATCCCAAGAATAGTTCTATAATTTTTCTTTGAGATGAAGAGGATGCGTATAAATTAGTTTTAATTGAGACTATGCTAACCTTTTTTCCCCTCTTTGTATAATCTAACAGTTGACCTTATCATTCTATAATTTATACATTTTTAGCTTACCTGAGTTTTCTGTTTTCCTTTTTTATGTCACAATGGGGGTTTATATAGTAACTGTAATAAATGTGGGGTGGGGACAGATTTAGGAGTGCCTCTTTTTTTGTTTGTTTAAGGTATTCTATATAGTAGTAGTACTTATGTCTCCTTTTTTCTCCCATTGACCTCCCCTGGCTTGCCCTACCCCCCAGCACATAACCTCACCTGCCCCCCCGCCCTCCCCCCCCCCGTGTCTTGTATCCATTAGTTATACCTTTATGCATGCATACAAGTCCTTCAGTTGATCTCTTGCAGCCCTCTCCCCCAACCTCCCCTGCTTTTCCACTGTAGATTGACATTCTGTTCCATGCTTTTTTGCCTCTGTATCTATTTTTTCCCTGTTTCTTTTCTTTAAAAAATCTTGTCTCTGCAGACTAGAAATAAACATATGAGAACAAGAAATGTTTGTGTCCCAATTTCAATGTCCAACAAACAATTCTGAGTCCCAGTTTCAGTGTCAAACAGTTCCTATGTGTACATGTCAGCAATGATATCTGGATGGTGGACAAATGTTGGCAATGCAGGTCTGACCCTCTCTGTTCCTGGGCAGTGACAGACAGCGGCTGACTGCTAGCATGGCAAGGTGTCATCACCGTCTTCCATCTCTGGACTTTCTCCTCTTGTTTTTGTGGTTGGAGCAGATCTGTCAACTCCTAAATATTGCAGGAATCCACATGGTCTGGGAGTTGTTTTCTGAAAATATACAAACATTCCTGACCAAAAGTTAATAAAAGAATCTTTTTTATAAATTTGACTTGGGATCCTTTTTATTTTTGCATTACAAATGAAAATTAATTTCCTAAAGTAAAAATTTTCTAGATGTAATTTACTTATAGAATATTTTTCCTTACATGATATTACCCTACTATCCCCCCCTTTTTTTTATTAAGGGGGCTTTTGGAAATTTTATAATGCAGTCTTGATAATTTTAAATTTTAATTTTTTGCACAAAAATATGACTGATTTAGGTTCATTGCATGTTAAGCAATTTTACCATTAGATGAACTACCAATAGAAATTTTAGTTAATACTTTAGGAACAGCTTTTTGTCCCATACAATTAAATTTTCTTGAATATTCACTTATTTCAATTAGCCAATTTAAATTAATTTGAAAACTTGATTATTATTTTACTGTCAAATTTAATACTCTACCAACAATCTTAGTTTACTCTGTAAATATTAGTAGAAAGGATTATTTGCATTCTTGAGTAGGCCCTGATCATTCCTGGTGCTAGGCTGGCTTTAGATATAGGGCAACTGTTGTCGGCCAAGTCTCTGTCTGTTACTTGGGTCCCAGTCTGTGCTGGGCGTGGGAAGTGAAGCAGCCATGGGGGTAGGAGATCTCCCTCAGAAGGGGTGAGGGTTTAGGTTCCTGCAAGGTTGGGGAGGTGAGGTTCTGTGCCCCATCTCTGTTGACCCCCCAAGTTCTCTCCTGATGGCCCCTCTGCGACTGTGCCTGTCTTAGATTATTTCTTCCCTGAGGAATCTTACCCGTCTCTGGCTAACCAGTCATCCTCTGGGGCCAAGCAGGGTGATGTGAGGCTCAGTTCTGTCTCCTTGGTAGTCTAGGCCCCAGGGCCTCCACGCCCAGCACCTGCCGTGGGGTCCCCTCGCCTGCTGGCCGGGGCCCCGGCAGTGATCACATATCTCTGGGGACTCAGGTAGGTGTGTCTTTTCTATCTGCCGTTAATACTTAATCACTCACCTTCTCGAGCCGCCAGCCGCTGCCGCCGCTCCCAGCTCCCCCGCGGCGGGGAGGGCACCAGGATGCAGGGGCCTGGTTGTGAGAGTCGGGGAAAGGAAGTCACATACTGACCAGCAAAAGTCCCTCATGACCAAGAGGAAGTAGCCAATGAGAGGAGAACCTTTGCCACAGCAGTATAAATAATCACAGGGTTTCCGGAAGCTCTGTTATTTCCAGAACTCAGAAGAGCAGTTCCTCATCCTGAGGCCCCGTGAGCTGCAAAGGGAACAGTGCCTCCACTACAGCAGCTGCACCCACAATGCAGAGCATAAAGTGTGTGGTGGTGGGCGATGGGGTTGTGGGCAAGACATGCCTGCTCATCTGCTACACAACTAATGCCTTCCCCAAGGAATACATCCCCACAGTGTTCGACAATTACAGCACCCAGAGCGCAGCTGATGGGCGCACAGTGAACCTGAACCTGTGGGACACAGCGGGCCAGGAGGAGTACGACTGCCTTCGCACTCTCTCCTACCCTCAGACCAACGTCTTTGTCATCTGTTTCTCCATTGCCAGTCCACCCTCGTGTGAGAATGTGCGGCACAAGTGGCATCCAGAGGTGTGCTACCATTGCCCTGATGTGCCCATCCTCCTGGTGGGCACCAAGAAGGACCTGAGAGCCCAGCCTGAAACCTTGCGGCGCCTCAAGGAGCAGGGCCAGGCGCCCATCACACCGCAGCAAGGCCAGGCACTGGCCAAGCAGATCCATGCTGTGCACTACCTCGAGTGCTCGGCCCTGCAGCAGGATGGCGTCAAGGAAGTGTGTGCTGAGGCTGTCCAGGCTGTGCTCAACCCCACACCGATCAAGCGTGGGCGGTCCTGTGTCCTCTTGTGACCCTGGCACTCAGCTTGGAGGCTGCCCCCGCCCCCCTACCAGTTGTGCCTTGGCGCCTTGTCTGCCCCCAGCTGTGCCTTGTGCCTTAAAGACTAATTGTGGCACCCCTTGCCAGGGGGCTCCCTGAATGCCTGTTTTCCTTAAGGAGGCCCATGGGGGAAGGGGCTTTGGGTCCCAATCTGCTTGGGAATACTAGGTATTCTTGAGAGCTCACCCAGGCCAAGGTTGGACCCTTCCCCAAGAAGCCAACCCAGTGCCCCTCCCCATTTTCCCCTACTGACCAGTTGATCCAGCTTTCTACACAGATGTTGCTGCCTATTGTGCCTTCTCTCAGGTTAGGAGCGCTTAGCCATCCCTAACCTCTCCCTTGCGGCTCTTCAAATTGCCCCCTCCTCAAGTGCTCTCTCCCTTCCCCAGTGAAGGAACCACAAAATCCTGAGAAGATGAATGTGCCCTAACTTGTCTCCATGTGCCCGGGCCTTATGCATTGCTGACTGACTCAGCCCCCACCCCACCCCTCAGGCTCCTACCCCCATCAGCATCAATAAAACCTGTCTCCAGAAAAAAAAAAGAAAGAAAAAGAAATACTTAATCACTCAACTGTGGGATTGAGGAAGGTTATATTGGAGCCTGAACAAGCCCCATATTTGGGCAGCATCCAACTCTGGGAAGTACCAGTAGCTTTAGAAAAAGGCCAAAGAATCTGCGTCTCAGTCATATGCTACATAGTGTCAGTCAATGATGGACTGCATATACAAAGTTATACCATATAGCCAGGTCTGTAGTTGGCAAACCACGAGCCTCATGTGGCTCTTTGGCCACTTGAGTGTGGCTCTTCCACAAATACCACATGCGGATGCACACGTACAGTGCGATATTTACTTACAGGATATTTTAACTAAGTTAATATCAATGTACCTGCTTATATAGTTTAAGTTTTAAAAATTTGGCTCTCAAAAGAAATTCCAATCATTGTACTGTTGATATTTGGCTCTGTTGACTAATGAGTTTGCCGACCACTGGTCTAGGTGTATGTGGGCTATACCATTTAGTTTGTATAAGTGCACTCACTCTGTGATGCTCACACAACAAAATTGCCTAACAACGCATTTCTCAGAACGTATCCTCGTTGTTAATTAGCACATGACTGTGTTTAGAGATGTGCAGTAAGCATATTCTTAACAGTAATATGGGCAAAATTATGTCATTTATTATAGGCCAGTGTTTCCAAAGGAACAATAGCTAAGCTAACTTTTTATTCTGTTCTGTACGTACTTACTGTGTTCTCACAGAGCACCAAAAACCAGAAGGTAGTAGTAAATTTTGTAATGCAGGATTAAAAATAGAATTGGAACTGTGTTAAGAGAACTAAGTACAGGAGCTGTGGTTTGGGTTTAGAAATAGTAAATATTCTGACAGATTACTTACCCAAACCTAATAGAAATCCAAGTGATTGCAAACAATTTATTTCCTTCAATATACAAGCAAGAACTTTCCTTTCCCCCAGATTGCTGAATGAATAGCTTACTTGGAAAGAGGGGCAGGGTGAATATATGTCTAAACAAATGAAGGAAATTTTTCCACACTCTTAGTAAGTAAATTAACAAGATTTCAAAAGTCAGCTTATCTCAAAAAGTATTCATAGTACCATTTAATTGTTCTTAATTTGTGATGTGTAGAAAATACAAGGAAACTCTTAAGTAAAAAAAAAAAAAAAAACTTACAGGCTATCTGGTACTTTATATTCTTTGTTGGAAATTAATTCCATTTCTGCTCATATTTTAAATAGAAAGTCTTCTCACCCTAGCTGGTTTGGCTCAATGGATAGAGTATTGGCCTGTGGACTCAAGGGTCCCATGTTCACTTCCAGTCGGGGACATGCGCAGGTTGTAGGGTAGATCCTCATCGAGGGGCATGCAGGAAGCAGCTGATCAGTGATTCTCTCTCATCATTGATGTTTCTGTTTCTCTCTCCCTCTCTCTTCCTCTCTGAAATCAATTTAAAAATATTTTTTTAAAATCTTCTCTGTGTCTTATCTGTGATCCTCTTTGAAAACATACAGCCTTCTCTTCCAAAGAATGGCCCCTCGACCCTGTCTTTCCTGAGTGTAGGATAAATCAGCCCACACTCTTGCATAAGCTAGGTTTTTTGCAGTCCTTCAAGCCTCTGTCTTCTTTTACCTAACATTCAGCCTCATAGAATTATCTCTGTGTTTTCTGGACATGATAAGTCTTTCCTGTAACAAGGTGTTTACACACCTTCCTCTCCCTGGAATGCTCTCCTTTCAACCACTCTTCCATGTGCAGTTTTCTTTAAGAAAATACCAGATATATTCTTGGCCAAGCCTTTTCTGATTACATGAGAAGTAGTCATTCTTTCCTCAGGAGTTTCATAATTCTGTTATATCATGTATAATATTTGTACCCTCCCTACTGTGAGCCTCTCAAATGCTGGGAAGGAGTCAAATTAATCTTTTTATCCTTAGTACAGTGCTTACTACAAGTAGATGTTCATTAAATGATAGGCTGATAAATGTATGGACTAATGGACAAGTGGATAGATGGACAGATGGATGGATACACTCAAGCCACGAGCATGAAGCACCTTGTAAAAAAACATTTAACTAGTTAGGTGCCATGCTGACCAAGGAAATTGGGACTTAATTTTTATGATTTCTAGGTAGAGTAACCATTTAATTTACCATCCAAACTGGGACATTTTTGAAAGTACAGATAGCAGGAGGGATTTGCTATGAACAATTATGCCAGAATTATAGGCGTGAGCCAGGAATCTCTCAAACTTGAAAGAGACGATCACTCTACTAGGTTACCAGGTAAAAGAACATTCTAGACAGGAGAACAGGTTTACCTAGGTGAAAAGTGACCTGTGTTATTTTCCTGTCTGCACCTCTAATTGCATGTGACTCTAAAGCAGTTAATTTATGTCACAGCTCTCATAGGTAGGTACCAACTTTCATTTGTGTTAATAATGTGCAGCTTCATCATGGAAAAATTTGTAGACTGTTGCCTCAGAATAGAAAATTGAGGAAGACTGCTTGTTTAGAAAATGTCCCTTCTAAACCTAATCTACCTTCCATTAATCTTCTCTAAAGCCTAACCTACTTTCTAGTGTTTATCTTACCCCTTCTATTACTCCAGTGCCTTACACCTAATATATGCTACATACATATCTTCAATGATCTGTTTACTGTTTCCTGTCTCCAAGCTTTTTTCTGCTCTCTGCCTCTTGAAATCCTCCTTTTCCTGTTTTTTAAAACATGTTAACTTTATTATATACTGGAGGCCCAGTGCACAAAATTTGTGCATGGGGGGGTGTCCCTCATCCAGAGGTTCCTCTCCTTCTCCCGCACAGCCTCTGGGGAGATGCTTGTCCTGGGGCCTCCTCAGGACCCTGGCACACGAAGCCCTGTCAGGTACTTGGGGGCTTGGGCTTTCAGATCTGGCTTCCCTGCCTGGCATAGTGCAAATTTGCTACCGCGGGCCTTTTCTCTCCCTCCAGGCAGCAGGAGAGGGTCTGCCGGGGGCACAGACAGCCCGCCCTCTCCCACCATGCCAGTTAGGGGCCCTGAGAGTCGCCCTCTCCCGCTGCGCTGGCCCCTGCTGAAGGCTGTCCTCTTCCGCCACAGGCCCGCTCTCTCCTGCTATGCTGGCCAGGGACGCAGATGGTCTGCCCTCTCCTGCTGCGCATGGCTCGTTCTCTCCTGCCCCCTGGGCGGAGAGGGCAGACCACAGGACGTGCTGGAGGTGCGAATGGTCTGCCCTTTCCCGCTGCAGGACCACCCTCTCCCACTCCAGTCCCGCTCTCTCCCACCACTCCGCCAGGGGCATGGACAGCCCGCCCTCTCCCGCCATGCTGGCTAGGAGTTCTGAGGGCTACCCTCCTCCTGCCGCAGCCCTGCCCCCCCAACTCCTGATTGGCCGGCCCCCGGCGCGCCCTGCCGCCGCCACCGCCGCCAATGCTGCTGCTGCTGCTGCTGCTGCGGCGGCGGCCGCTTCCCCTCACAGCGCCCAGGCTCTGGGTGCTCACCCCGCCATTTCCACCCCCACCCCAGGGCCCAGTGCTCATGCCATTTGGCCCTGCCCCTGCTCCTGATTGGCTGGTAGCAGAGCCAATCAGGAGCCAAGGTACAGTCACATTTGCATGTTACTCTTTTATTAGGCTATTTTTTATTTATTTATTTATTTAAATATATTTTATTGATTTTTTACAGAGAGGAAGGGAGAGGGATAGAAAGTCAGAAACATCGATGAGAGAGAGACATCGATCAGCTGCCTCTTGCACGCCCTCCACTGGGGATGTGCCCGCAGCCAAGGTACATGCCCTTGCCGGAATCGAACCCGGGACCCCGCAGTCCGCAGTCCGACGCTCTATCCACTGAGCCAAACCGGTCTCGGCTATTAGGCTATTTTTTAAATCCTCAACTGAAAACATGCTTTTATTGGTTTTAGAAAGAGAGGAAGGGGGAGAGAGAGAGACACCAATCTGCTGCCTCCCCCAAGTGCCTGATGGGATAGAACCGTCACATCTGGCAGGGCCCTCCTTTTCCTTTGTAAATTATACTCTTTGCTAATGCTTCCTCAGTTTAGTCTGACTCTCAACATTCTCTGAGCTCTTAGTGTCTGCACATTCCTTTTTTTTTTTTTTTTTTTGGCATTTATAGTGCACTTCTTTGTGGCATCTGTTTAACTTTTGTTGTGTTTGCTGTTCTTAAAATTAGACATTCTGCCTGAAAACTTTAGGAGCCTGTTAATTCATTGTTTTAAATAGAATAATTATAATAAGATAAACATCAACCAGAAATTCTCAACCAATTTCCTAAAAAGACAAACACAGTAAAATGCCTAAGTATAAATAACAAACTATCACAAAAGGAAGATGCTTAAACCATAACTTCCTGATCACAGTAATTAAAACGGTTTTTAAAAAACAGTTGTTTTGTGTGTAGTATTATGCCTCTCTTACCACCCAAACTGGAGACCCAATTATACGCTTTGACATTCTGATTTTGAAAATATTTCTGTGATTTTGATATTTTATCAATAACTGGGAACTTTTGTGGTTTTGTTTTAAAATGTATTATTGAATTTCAGTGGCATGTATGTACATTTTTTCTCTATAAACAACAGGAAAAATATTAAAAGATATATATTAAGAAAGAACAGGCATTCTATTAGGAAAACATTAACAGTAACAGTTAGATATGCCTGAATTTACTGAGCATTTATTATAATTACTTGCTGATTACTTACATGGCATATCTCCTTAGTGTTTTGTACATAATGTGCTAATTAAATATCTGTAGGTTGGCTTTAAATATGCCTACCTGTACCTCGACCAAATAAGGAGATTGAGTCCTAAACAGAAAATGTACACATGTTGAATATGTGCCTAATGCCCCGCCAACCCCTGTGTGTTGTTTGTTTATTTTTGCAGGCTTTAATGCCAAAAGGAGAAAGAAACTATTCAAGATAAAACAGGCTCTGAACAGTGATCCCACTGACGTGGCTGCCCTCAGACGCATGGCTATTAGTGAAGGAGGGCTCCTAAGTGATGAGACGAGACGAGAAGTGTGGCCCAAACTCCTCAATGTCAACACCAGTGACCCACCTCCTATATCGGGTGAGATGGGGAGTGCATGAGGGGGGCTTATTTAGGAGGCAAGGGAAAAAGAATTTCAGAATCTTTTATTTTTATGCTAATTCAAACCAAGAGTAGATGAATAAATCTAAAGCATTTGTGGATATGATTGATCCAACTCTGAAAATAAGACCAAACTACTAAGTAGAATTTTATTCAAAAATAGAATGAGCTTTTATTGGCTAGATAGAGAAGTTTATTAAAAATGTATATTCCAGCCGAGACCGGTTTGGCTCAGTGGATAGAGCGTCGGACTGTGGACTGAAGGGTCCCGGGTTCGATTACAGCAAGGGCATGTACCTTGGCTGCGGGCACATCCCCAGTAGGGGGCGTGCAAGAGGCAGCTGATCGATGTCTCTCTCTCATCCATGTTTCTGACTTTCTATCCCTCTCCCTTCCACTCTGTAAAAAATCAATAAAATATATATATATTTTAAAAATGTATATTCCAACCTGGCCCGTGTGGTTCAGTGATCCCCCAAGAACCAGGAGATCAGGCTCAATTCCTGGTTAGGGCATATGCCCAGGTTTTGGGTTCAATCCCCAGTAAGGGTGGTGCAGGAAATGCAATCAGTGATGCTCTCTCATTTATGTTTCTATCCTTCTCCCTGTTCCTTTCTCTCTCTGAAATCAATTAAAACATCCCTAGCCAGTTTGGTTCAGTGTATAGAGTATTGGCCTGTGGACCAAAGGGTCCCCAGTTCAATTCCTTGGTTTCAGGCTCCTCCTCGGCCTGGGCCCTAGTCGGGGCTCATGAAGGAAGCAACCAATTGTTGTGTTTTTCTCACATTAATGTTTCTCTCTGTCTTTCCCTCTCTCTCCTACTCTCCCTAAAAATCAATGGAAAAATTCCTCAGGTGAGGATTAATAACAAAAAATAAAAAATAATGTATTTTTTTAAAAAATGTATATTCCAGTCCATATTCACTTAGAGATGGGCTGTAGGAATCCGTATTTTAATAAACACTCCACCTATTTCTGATGTAGATGGACTACATTTTGAGAAACAGGATATGGGAAGAAATAATCTTTAAAAATAAATAAATAAACACAAAAGCTCTAGCTGGTTTGGCTCAGTGGGTAGAGCTTTGGCTCCCAGGTTCAAGTCCGGTCAAGGGCGCGTGCCCCGGTTACTGACTCGATCCCCAGTAGGAGGTGTGCAGGAGACAGCAGTTCAATGATTCTCTCTCATCATTGATGTTTCTCTCTCTCACTCTCCCTTCCTCTCTGAAATCAATAAAAATATATTTAAAAAGAATTTTTAGGTACATTATGGATTCTAAAATTCTGTGAAAAGCTATAGCTTTAATCTGCAAGGCCTGTGTGGTAAAAAGAGTTCCTTGGAATATAGTGTAGAATACAGATAGAAGTACTACAGAACAATGAACCTATTTTGTCATTCACTCAACAAACATTTATTGCTTTATTGCTATGTATGGCAAAAGTCCAGCTCTTGGGGATTCTTTCGCTCATTTGGAAGATGTTAGTTGTGCTCCTGGTGTGTGCCAGATACTGGGGGTAATTAAAACGGCCTCTGCCAGTAAAGCTCAGTGTCACAGTGCAGCAAGTAGGCGTTAAGTTGCCGCTTGTTTAATCTTTGAAGCTGGCTGCCTTGGAGCAGGCGGCCTTTTGTTGGGAGGAAAAGGCATTACCATGTCCACACTCTGAATCCTGAGATGGTATTCTATCAGATTCCAGATTTTCCTTATCTTTATAAGATGAGGTTTGCGTGGGGAAGTTTTGCCCAGCCTCTCTTGCTACCTTTTGATTTCAGTTTGTGAAGGAGATGTAGACTTGTTACACAACACTCGGTTTGGATTGAGGGAAATGCACACTTGTTATATACGTATATGACAGATAGAGTCTGCCTCCTTACATTCACACTGTATTGGGCTTCACCTGAGCAGAAATACAATGTTCTGTTTGCAGTGTGTTAGTTTTAGAATTTATGGGTCAAGACAAGTTAGGTTCTCTCTTTATATAAATTTATTTTAATACATATATTAGAGGTTTTTTTAGTGGTCTGTTTCCACATTTATGATCTTATTTGATCCTTACAGTAACTTGAGGGGTATATTATAGAAGGGAACAATGCCATTTTTATAGATGTGGACTTTGAAATTCAGAGCAGTTCCCTAGTGATGCCACAGGAAGCCTCTGGCCTATTTGATCCTTACAGTAACCTTAAAGGTACATTATGGAAGGGAATATGGCCATTTTATAGATGTGGACTTTGAACTTCAGAGCCATTACCCAGTGACAGCACAGGAGGCCCCTGGCCTCCCGACTTCTCTGCAGCTTTTCCACCTAACTTGATTACCAGACAATGCGATCCTTCCTCTTAGGTCATCAAAACTGCATGTTTGCGACTAAACTTGGGATTTCTCTCCAATTGTATTTGAGTCGTATTCTTTTCAGAAAAATGCAGGAGTATGCCCTCCTGGCCTTTGGTGTAATACCACAATATTTTGTTCCTGATCTGGCTTCTCAGACATTCCTACAATGACATGTTCCTTTTCCTCCTAGGGAGAAACCTACGACAGATGAGCAAGGACTACCAACAAGTGCTGCTGGATGTCAGACGGTCCCTACGGCGGTTCCCGCCTGGTGAGAAGCTCTCTCTGTCTGTCTTGTTACATGAAGGTTTCTGTCCCAGTTGCACTTACTTTCTTGTGTTGATGCTTGCCAGTCCCAGGGAGTTTTCATCCCAGCACACAGTGTGACCTAATATCTGTTCCCAGTCTGCTGAGTCATTCTTTAATTTACTCCATCACACTAAGACCCCCACTGAAAGCCTGAGCCAAAAGTAATTTCTCTTGGTCTAGAAGTGGTAAATGAGAGAAGTTTCTTCCCCCTTTCAGAGCCGCAGAAGAGATGTCATAGAGTTTGCTAGAGCCGTGAGCCTGGCTTTAAAGAGCAGGTTGTTTTGAAAGGGGGCATTAACAAGAACTTTTTTCTTTTTCAAATGTTTACTGATTTCAGAGAGCAAGGGAGAGGGAAAGAGAGAGAAAAACATCGATGATGAGAGAATCATTGATTGGCTGCCTCCTGCACACCCCCCACTAGGGATTGAGGCTGCAACTGACCCGGAATCGAACCATGACCTCCTGGTTCATGGGTCGATATTCAACCACTGAGCCATGTTGGCCAGACTAACAGGAACTTTTATCATCTTTGATGAGATTTATAAATAGTGATATCTTGCATATATATGTATTGAGTTCCTTGGACTAGAAGGGAGGCAGCCATTCTCTGCATGTTTAAAGAGTTTATTCCTAAAATTGCCTCCCCATTCCAGGAAGAATGCCAGCTTCCCTCACGCCCTGCCCTAACCCAGCTCCAGGTTCCATTGTCTCCATTTTCACAGTGAAGGCAACTGGGTAAAAACCTCATGTTTATGATCTATTTCTCTTCTTTTGGCACTCCACATTTAGGTCCATGAAGAGAGGAGAATTGCTAACAGAAAATCAGTTGCCATGGCAAACTAGTGTGTCCCAGAAAATTTTAAGGGGTTGGGATGCAGCAGAGGGGGCGCAATAGGCTAGGTGGAGGCTTAGCATGGTCCTAGAGATGGGGAGATGCTGGTGTCTGCAGTGAGGCCTGGAGGAAGAGCTGTGCCAAGTACGGCTCTGGGCCATGTTGGGGCAGACCTGCTGCTGTACCATCATGTTGGGGGGTTTGGAGAGTGTGGCAAGACAGCGCTCCTTCAGGTGTTTGCCAAGGACACCTACCCTGGGAGTTATGTCCCCACCATGTTTGAGAACCATCATGTTTGAGCTTTGAGATAGACAAGTGCGCATTGACCTCAACTTGTGGGAACTTGTGGACACCTCAGGTTCCTCTTACTGTGACACCGTCTGGCCGTGGCCTCTCCTAATTCAGGCACAGTGCTCATCTGCTTCAACGGCCAACAAGAAACACTGAGCAGTGTCCTCCAGAAGTGACAGGGAGACTCAGGAATTTTGTCCCAGTGCCAAGGTTGTGCTGGTTGGCTGTAAGCTGGACATGTGGACTGACCTGGCCACACTGAGGAAGCTGTCCAAACAGTGGCTTATCTCTGTTGCACATGAGCAGGGCACTGTGCTAGCCAAGCAGGTGGGGACCGTGTCCTACATTGAGTGCTCTTCCCATCCTCTGAGCACAATGTGAGGGATGACTTCCATGTGACCATAGTGGCCTCATTTGGTAGTGACCATAGGTAGCAGTGCTGTAAGGACTCACACCTGGGACTGCAGCATTCTGCTCAGCTGGCAGAAAGGCCAGACTGTGGGAACAGGAACAAAGGCGAGATTCACAAGAATCCAGCCAAGCATTGCAACTTCATGTGAAGGGCCAGGGAAGAATAGAGTGTCAGGAAGGGTGGTGAAGGGCACAATTGTTCCTCTACTCGTGCCTTGTCTTCCTGACCTCCTGACTTTGGCTGGAACTTCAGGGCAGGCTGAATGAGCAATTCTCTCAGACAAGGGACCCAGAGGCAGAAAGAGGTGCCACCATTCCCCATCTCTTCATCCCCATCCTCTCCATAAGAAACTGAAGGAGCTAGCAGGGCAGGCATCTGGGCCTGGAGCTGGGTTAGGGCAGAGGCGTGAGGTAAGCTGGCATAAGCAGTGACATTGGTTGAGTCTCAGTATATGAAAGGTGCCTTCTCTCCCCACTTCCAGTCTCCATCCAGGTTCAGGCTTCCTTCCCTAAGGAAAGTGTCCATTCCATGACTTTCCCTTTTTCTCTTCTCTCACTTCTACAGCTGTTCTCACTCATCCTAACCTCCAGGCAACATGCACTAACTTAAAAAAAGCAAGTTGAAAAGCCCCTTCCCCTATATCAACAGGTCCCCCAATAGTCCACAAATAAAGCCCATATCCATGGCAGGGGATGTCCATGGGCGCGGAAGGAGGATTTTTTTTTAACATGCAATAACTTTAGTTAGGGCTACTGATCTCTTTTTCCTTAGCATGTCAAATCCTATCTAATAAAAGAGTAATGTGCAAATTGACCATATCTCCGCTACACCCACAAGCCATGCCCACCAGCCAATCAGGAGCAAAATGCAAATAAGCCCAACAAAGATGGTGATTGGTTTGCATATGCAGGCACCGAGCGGCCTGGGTCCCAGGAACATGCTTGGGACCCAAGCCACTCCTAGCCTGTAGGCCCGCACTTAGACCCTGAGCAGCAGGGGTCCCAGAACACCCCCAGCCACTTTGAATATTTCATGCCAATCCTTTCTAGCATGGAAAGTTTCTGTTGAGGAATCAGCTGACAGTCTTATGAGAGCTCACTTATACATAATTAACTGCTTTTCTCTTGCTACTTTTTAAATTTTTTATTTATTTTTATTTATTCTTAATTTTTTTTTAATTAAGAATGAGAGAGAGAGAGAGACATACCAGTTTGTTGTTCCACTTATTTATGCATTCATTGGTTGCTTCTTGTATGTGCCCTGACCAGGGATCGAACCTGTAACCTTGGTTATTGAGACAATGCTCTAAGTGAGCTACCTGGCCAGCGGTAGCTCAATTAGTGTTTTTTATTGTTGTTGTTGTTGTTAATCTTTACCTGAGGATATTGATTTTTAGAGAGAGTGGAAAGAAAAGGGAAAGACAGAGAGAGAAACATCAGTGTGTGAGAGACACATCAATTGGTTGGGATTGAGTCTGCCACCAAGGTACATGCCCTTGACTGGAACAGAACCTGAGACCCTTCTGTCTGCAGACCAATGCTCTATCCACTGAGCCATACCTGCTGAGGCTTTCTTGCTACTTTCAAGATTCTCTGTCTTTAATCTTTGGCATTTTAATTATGATCTGTCTTGGTGTAAACCTCTTAGGGTTGATCTTGTTTGGGATTCTTTGTACTTTTTGGACTTGCAAAATGCCTATTTCCTTCACCAGGTTGGGGAAGTTTTTTGTCATTTTTCTAAATAGGTCCTCAATTTTTTGTTCTCTCCTTTCTCCTTCTGTTACCCCAATGGTACAAATGTTGTTATGGTGGAACTCATTAAAAAATGTTTTTCTCTTCTGATTGGGTATTTTCTACTTGTTTTCCAAATCGCTGATTTGATTCTCTGCTTCATCTAGTCTTCTGTTGATTCCATCAAATTCTTCACTTTTGACTGTTTTTTTTTTCAAAGTTTTTATCTCTTTGTACAGTTCTCACGGAGTTCATCTATTGTTTCCCTAAGTGATTGACCATCCTTATAACCAGTGTTTTGAACTCTGTATCTGGTAGATTGTTTGCCTTCATTTTATTTAGGTTTTTTTTTTCTGGAGTTTTGTCCTGTTCTTTGATTTAGGATACTAGTAGCCTGGTGCACGGAATTTGTGCACATTAAAAGGAGATTAATTAGAGGAAATATTTTAATATTGCTATTTGCCCTTTCTCTATAAGAGAAGTGTCAGAGATGAAAGAAAATTAGTAAAATGTATATGAAAATCTCCCTCCTCTCAGAGTCTGAGGCGTACCGTGGGACCCAAAGTCAAGTCCCTGCCCACCTGCAGTGCCTCAAAATTGCACCATACCCAGCCAGCCCCAACCCCATTTGGCGAGATCCAGACCTGGCCGGCCCCACCCCCGTCAAGCCCCACCTAGTGCAGCCTCAGGGCCCCCGTCAAACCCCACCGGGCAGGGGACACAGCCTCAGGTCCCCCCAGTCCCTCACTGGGCAGGGGGCGCACCCTCAAGCCCCCCAGTGCACCCTCAGGTCCCCCAGCCTGGTGCTGGGACAGGGGGCATGGCCTGAGGTCTCCCGTTAAGCCTTACCAGGCAGGGGGCATACCATGAGATCCCCCATCAAGCCTCATTTGGTGGGGGGCACAGCCTCAGGTCCCCCATCAAGCCCCGATGGGTAGAGGGTGTAGCCTCAGGTTCCATGCGCTGGGGTGGGGGATGAAGCCTGAGGCCCCCTGTCAAGCCCCACTGGGTGGATGGCATGGCCTTAGGTCCCCTGCTCTGGCCAGCGGGGATGATGAGAAGAACCAATGCCATGCAGCCTCAAGTCCCTGCTGATTGGTCCTTAAGGCTCGTTACGGGAACTTGGCCTCTGCTGTGGGTGCAGCCATCCTGTGGTGTGGAAACCCTGCCACTGCTATGGGTACCGCCATCTTTTGTGATGGTCAGTTTGCATATTCCCTCTTTATTAGATAGGCTGGGGGTTTTTTTTGTTTGTTTCTTCATTTTGGCTGCCTCTCTATGTTTGTTTCTGTGTATTAGGAAGATTTGCTACATCTCCCAGGCTTGGAGAGTGAGGCTTTATATAGTAGTGCCCCGTGGGGCACAAGTTTCAGACTCCCTGGTCACCTGAACCAGTGGTATCCCTTTTGTCAGTTGAGTGTGGCCCTCTGTTGTAGTACGCCCTTGACTACTGTTAGCACATCAGTGGGTGGGATTGATCCTCAGGCTGACTATGAGGACTGACCGTGAATATAGCAGATAAGCTATTGTGCAAGGGCTGACCCCACAGAGCAGGATTCAGTTCAGTGTGGCTCTGGTGCCTCCCAAGTCAACTCTTTGGGTGTGTCATTTGTGGAGCTAATTTGGGTGGTGCTCTTAGATGGTCTGAAGCTGGCCACTGGGTGTATTGGTTCTGGGGCCGCTTGGGAGGAGCTCTGGTGCACGCTGAAGTCTGCCACTGCCTGGGCTCAGTCCAGGGTTACCTGGTAGAAGCTATAAAGTGATCTGTGGTTGGTAGCTGCATATGCTAGACTTGGAGGTACCTAAGAGATGCTCCAAATTGATGCTGGCTGTCACTAGTGCCAGAGCCTGCTTAGCAAGAGGGACAGAACATATTGAGGCCAGTGGCTGCTTAATTAGAGTTTGTGGACCTTTGAGAGTTTTTAGGAACATCTGCAGCGTGGGCTGAGATCAATAGCTTGTGAACAAGAGCTGCTGAAAGAAGTTGGGGCTGGTACACAGGTTGGGTGGGATGGTCAGGGTCTCCCTATCTTTCTGCTTTAGATGAGACCACCTAGTACAGATGCCTTCCATATTTTTCCCCTGGGAACCCTTTATTCTTTTCTTTTTATGTAACATCAGCTTATGGTATTCTTTTTGTAGGTTTGAACTTTCCATCTGGTTTCTTTCTTTCTTTCTTTTTTTTTTTTTTTGCATTCATGATGTTCTTAGCTTAGTTGAGTACTCTTATACTCGAAAGTCAAACAGAGTTTAATGTTTTTCTATTATTACTTTTACTAGTGGCCCAGTGCACGAAATTGGTGCACTGGGTAGGGGGGGAGGGGTATACCTGAGCCTGGCCTGCACCCTCTCCAATCTGGGACCCCTCGGGATAACCGGCAGTAGGACATCCCGCTCACAATCCAGAACTCTGCTCCTAACCACTTGATTGGCCCTAACTGCTTCTGCCTGCAAGTCTGAATGCCCCTAACTACTAACCTGCTGGCTTGACTGCCTCTAAACACATCTGCCTCAGCTCCGCACCCAGGACCCAGAATTCCCTCCTCCAGCTGGCCACAGGCACCCAGGACCCAAGCTTCCCTCCCTCTGGTCAACCATAGGCACCCAGGACCCGGCTGGCTTTGCCTGGACCGGCTGCAGCCACAGGAGATGGTGGGCAGGTGGCTTCGCCCGGGCCACAACCACAGGCTCTGGTGCCCAGGACCATGGGGTTGGCAGCTTCTCCATCTCCCGGGCCACAGCAGGCCACAGGTGTTAGTGTTCGGGACTGCTGGCAGGCGGCTTCACCCAGGCCTGGCTTTGTCAGGAAGGACGTGAAGATGTTCGTCCAGAAAGTGTCCAGTCTCATTAGCATATTATGCTTTTATTAGATCATGGTGTGTTTTTTCTCGCCATCATTAACCACAGTAACTGTTGCTTATGTATTAAAGTAAGTCTAGAAGTAGCCTCAGAATCCTTCTCACCATTCATCTTAAGTCTGATGCTTAGTTGATCAGAATCAATATCTGAGCTGAAGCCTCTGACTGCATATGTATGTATTCCAGAATGTATGGCATCCTCTCTGCTTTATGATCCAGCCAATAATACATTGCCTCAGTCATGTTGATTGAGGTCATTTTCTCCCTTTCAGTTTCTAGTGTAGATTACAAAACTGACTGTCTCCATATAGATCTCAAAATAAGGTATTTTTCTCATCAGTAAAATTTCATTCTTTCAGCATGAGTAATTTTGTCAACAACGTTTTGAGGTAGTAACAGTTTATTACAAATTGAGTGAAATATTGTTTCAGGTACTGTGTCATTCACAGATTTCAGTTTACCTTTGCAATAACTCTATACAGTAGGTGCTATAATTACACAGGTGAGAACACTGAGGTATAGAGAGATCAGGTAACTTGACCAGTGAAACCTGAAAGTGGCTGAGTCTCATTTCAAATCCATGAGCCATGCCCTTTAACCATTATACTCCACTCAGTATTGTGCTGGAACCTGCTCTTACTGGCTCACAAATTTTCAGGAATTTTGTAAGCTGGTTGTTAAATGGTCATTATTAAAAATTAAATTATGTAATCTTAAAAGTGAATAAATTACATTAAAACCAAAGGTAATACATATTCTAAATTCATCACTCCTCAGTTATTTACTACACTTTACTGTTCTGTCTCTTGACATTATTTATCTCTTTTGGGTCTTTCTGGTGGCATATAATAGTGTATTACTGCACGTTTCTCCTCAGCTCTGCAGTTAGTGGCATCACATTCGCAGCTGAAATCAGCCATGGAGGGAGAATTTATGCCACAGAAATTGGCCGATACTATAAATCAGGGTTTTGTTTTCTGTGATTGAGAGCCAGTTGTTAAACATTTACCAGCACAACACTAACTACATTGGTGGCGGTGGTCTTGTCAGAATGTGAAATATTATGCAGGTGAAAGTTTATTTAAATAGACTTGATATAGATATTTTCAAAGATGGAAGAATTGTCCCTGTCAACTATTATAGTTGATTTATATCTTCACTGATTGTCATCACTGCAAAGTTTTCAGTCCCCACATGCATTGCTGGATACTCTATGTCTTGCCCCGTCCCTGTCCCCTCTCTTCCTAGTCTTTGTTACCTTAAGGACTCTAGTTTTCCATGTATATGTTTAAGTACCAACTTTACCTGCTTAAAAATGTAAGCTTCTAACACTGCTCTCTCTATTCCCTATCCTCCAGGTGAAAAGTGGAGTTGGGTCGCGGCAGCAGAGAGAAATTCAGAAGGGGGGGAATATTGGAGTAATGACTGTAGAGGGAGAAGAGGGAACCTATTTCCCAGGCCACAGGCACTGCTGCCCTGGACCACAGGACTGGCAGCTTCTTCCGGTGGCTGCAGCCTGGGACCTCGGGGCAGGTGGCTTCTCTGTCTCCTGGGCCACAGCCAGCCGCAGGTGCTGGTGCCTAGATCTCAGGCAGGCGGGTTTTCCATCTCCCTTGGGATGCAGTGTGGGCAGCTTGTACGGCTGGCTGCGGCCTGGGGTCTTGGGGCAGACAGCTTCTTCATCTCCGGGGCCACAGCCAGCCTCAGGCGCTGGCACGTGACTTCTCCGTCTCCCCCAACTTCTCCGTCCCCACAGGCCCAGAGCAGCCAGAGGAGGACGCTTGTGTCCTGGCTCCAGCTGCTGTCAACTTTATCACATTAATTTGCATATTCCCTCCTGATTGACTTGGGTGTCTCTGAGTGTTGGTCAATTTGCATATTTCCTCTTTATTAGATAGGATGGCTTTACCTATTTATAGTACTTGGTTTACTTCATTCTTTTTTATTTACCTTTTACAATGTTTCCTTTTGAAAGGGTCGGGGTAAATATAGGCAAGAGATGAGGTTTGCTTTCACCTTAAGTCTTTCATTCAGTTTAGTCTGGGCTCTTACATTCGCTGTTTTGTCTCACAGTATCTTTTTAACTGACAAAGCTAATGGTGTAAGAAAACTGTGCTGTGTGCTATTCTTCCAAAGCAGTTCACAAGGTCAAGATTTGGTCTTTATACTAAAAGTCAGATGAGCTGAGGAACCACACTGACCACTGCCCGAGCCAGCTGCATTCTCAGAGCTCCCAAGAAGGTTCCCTTTTTCCAGCCATATCTTTGGAACAAGATCAATATTTCCTATATTTAGTTTGCTTTAGTAGGGAACGTGCAATTAAGTCTTTTTTATTTTATTTTATATGATTTCATACCTACAGAAAGTTACAAAAATAGGACAATTTCCCACATACCTTTTACCCAATTTTTTTATATGTTAATATACATACATATGTTCTTTTTCTCTTTTTTTAAATAATTCTTTATTGTTCAAGTATTACATATGTCCCCTTTTTTCTCCTATTGACCACTTCCAGTCTCCAATCCTCCACACCCACCCCAGGCCTTCAGCACCCAATTGTCTGTGTCGATGGGTTATGCATATATGAATACAAGATCTTTGGTTGATTACCTTCCATCCACCTACCCTCCCCCAGCTTCTGAGATTCCACACTCTGTTCCATGTTTACAGGTCTCTGGATCCACTCCGTTCATCAGTTTATTTTGTTAATTAGATTCCATATATGAGTGAGGTCATGTGATACTTGTCTTTGACTGACTTTTTTCACTTAGCATGATACTCTCCAGGTCCCTTCATGCTGTCTCAAAGGGTAAGAGATTCTCTTTTACTGCTGCATAGTATTCCATGGGATAAATGTACCACAGCTTTTTTATCCACTCATCTGCTGATGGGCACTTGGGCTGTTTCCAGATCTTAGCTATTGTAAATTGTGCTATTATGAACATAGGGGTGCATCCATTCTTTCTAATGGTGTTCAAATTTCTTAGAATATATTCCTAGAAATGGGATCACTAGGTGAATTGGCAGTTCCATATGTAATTTTTTGAGGAAACTCCATACTGTTTTTCCATAATGGCTGCTGCACCAGTCTGCATTCCCACCAGCAGTGTACTAGTGTTCCCTTTTCTCCACATCCTCACCAACACTTGTCATTTATTGATTTGTTGGATGGTAGGTATGAGGTGATAACTCATTGTTTTTTAATTTGCATCTCTGATGATCAGTGACTTTGAGCATTTTTTTCTTTTTTTTAATATATTTTATTGATTTTTTACAGAGAGGAAGGGAGAGGGAGAGTTAGAAACATCGATGAGAGAGAAACATCTATCAGTTGCCTCCTGCACACCTACTACTGGGGATGTGCCCGCAACCAAGGTACATGCCCTTGACCAGAATCGAACCTGGGACCTTTCAGTCTGCAAGCCAACGCTCTATCCACTGAGCCAAACCGGTTTCGGCTGAGTATTTTTTCATATGGCTCTTGGCCATCTGTCCATTTTAGAGAAATATCTATTTCGATCCTTTGTCCATTTTTTAATTGGATTGTTTGTCTTCCTTTCATTAAGTTATATGAGTTTCTTATATATTTTGGATATTAACCCTTTAGCAGATGCATCATTGCCAAATATGTTCTCCCATACAGTGGGCTCACACACACTTAATTATTCTTTTTGAATAATTTAAGAATAAATTACAGATATGGTGTCCCTTTGTTCCTAAATATTCCAGGGTGTATAGTTCCTAAAAAACAAGGCACATATATAATCACAGTATGTTTATCAAAATCAGTAACAACATTAAAAAATACTGCTGTCAAAAAAAAAATACTGCTGCCTAATCTACAGATTGTATTCACATTTCATCATTTATATCAGTTATGTCCTTTATAGGAAAAGGAAATACAAACTCATTCATTTCCCATTCAGGCATCATATCTCTTTAGCCTCATTTAACCTGGAATAGTTTATTTATATTTTATGAAAGGCCAGTTATTTATTGATTTCAGAGAGAAAGGGAGAAGGAGAGAAAGAAACATCAGGGATGATAGAGAATCATCGATTGGCTGCCTCTTCACACCCCACACTGAGGGTTGAACCCGCAACCAGAACATGTGCCCTGACTGGAAATCGATCCATTGCCTCCTGGGCCATAGGTCGATGCTCAACCACTGAGCCAGCTGGGCAACAGGCCAGTTATTTTATAAAATTTCCCTTAATTTGAGCTTGGTATTTCTTCAATGTTTAGGTTGATACATTCTTTCGTGTGTTTTGTTTGTTGGTTTCTTTGTTGTTTTGTTTAGTTCTCACCAGTGCATATTTTTCCATTTATTTTTAGAGAGAAAGTGTAAGGGAGGCAGAAGCGGGAGAGAGAGAGAAAAGGAGGGAAGGAGGAAAAGAAGGAGGAAGTGAGGGAGGAAGGAAGGAGGGAGGGAGGGAGACCCTTCAGTCTGAGGGCTGATGCTCTAACTAGTGAGCAGCTGGCCAGGGCGTTTTATACACTCTTGATAGGAACACCACAGGAGTGATGCTGAGTCTTTTCAGTACATCGGGGGACGTGCTGTCAAATGGTCACACTTCTGGTCTGGTGAACGGTGATGATTTAGTTAAGAAGGTGGCGGGGCTCTCACTGTAAGGTTGCTAGTTGGTGGCTCTTTTTTGATGTCACCTAGTTCCTATATGTGTGTGGATCTAGAAATGTGTTACTAAGATGCAAATTTTGTTTTATTAAATACTTTCTCTGAAAATCCATTACTGTCTGTATTCCTATTCTCTGTTACTAGGCTGCTTGCCATACTTAAATGCATCTCTCCTCCCCACCCCAGGCATGCCCAAAGAACAGAGAGAAGGGCTCCAGGAAGAACTGATCGACATCATCCTCCTCGTCTTGGAGCGCAACCCTCAGCTGCATTACTACCAGGGCTACCATGACATTGTGGTCACATTTCTGCTGGTGGTAGGAGACAAGCTGGCAACATCCCTGGTAGAAAAAGTATCTACCCACCACCTCAGGTACCAGCACAGAGGGCTATAGGAGACTGAGCATCACTTCCCAAACCCCCTGGGGGTAACTCCGCAGGCCATTTTCTAATCAGTGTTTTCAGTGTGTTAGCTCCATTCCATTCTCACCCTTATCTAAGTGTTTGGTCTGATCGTACTCATTGAATTGTCTCCCTCTAGGGATTTCATGGATCCAACAATGGACAACACCAAACATATATTAAACTATCTAATGCCTATCATTGACCAGGTGAATCCAGAACTCCATGACTTCATGCAGAGGTATATATGTGTCTATATTTATGTGTACACATCCACACACCCTTCTTCAACTTTCTCTACCCTTTATTTCTTCCTCACAAGTCTAGTTCATCATCATCTTACTAGAGGTCCGGTGCACAGATGGGGTCCCTCAGCGTGGCCTGTGCCTCTCGCAATCCAGAACCCCTTGAGAAATGTCAGACTGCCAGTTTTGGCTCTGCAGGGATCAGGCCAAAACCAGCAGTCCGACATCCCCCAAAGGATAGAGTAGTGTACAAAGCCGCACGCGGCCAGGGAGGAGCCCAGGCCAGGTTCTGTGCTGCTCCCACTCATCCCAGCCCCCCTGCGCCTGCTGCCACAGCTGTGCTTGCCAGCTGTGAGCCTGGCGTCTGGTGCCTGTTGGACAGCTGAGCGGCACTCCCGCTGTGGGAGTGCACTGACCACCAAGGGGCAGCTCCTTCATTGAGTATCTGCCTCCCTGGTGGTCAGTGCACATCATAGCAACCAGCCAATCGGTCATTCAGTCGCTTAGGCTTTTAGATAGATGATAGATACATACATAGATAGATAGATAGATAGATAGATAGATAGATAGACAGACAGGGATATGTAGATATCTTCTGAGCTTTCTTTTGTTTAAAATATATTTTTATTGATTTCAGAGAGGAAGGGAGAGGGAGAGAGAGAAACATCACTGATGAGAGATAATCATTAATCATCAGCTGCCCCACACTGGGGATTGAGCCCGCAACCCAGGCATGTTCCCTGACCAGGAATCGAACCGTAACCTCCCAATTCATAGGCTGACACTCAACCACTGAACTATGCCGGCCGGGCCTGAATTATTCTTTCTAATTAACCAATGATCTGGATAATTCAGTTCTGTACACAGTCTTAGAGCACATTTTGAGTGCTCTGGGGATATTATGTAAGAGAAGTGACAGCTCACTCCCTTGAGGAGTTTACATCTGGAGGGAGTAGGTGGACAAGTTAAGTATGCCAGCGTAGACTTTGAGAAGTACAGAGTCCTGCAGGATCCAAGGATAAGAAAGACAAGGCCATCTGTGGGTGGTAATATTTACCAAGTATCAAGGAGAAGAAATACTTCTTTGCAAATTTCATATGATTTATATTTCTCTTCTGTTTAGTTGGAAATTTGTCCTTGGCCAATGTCTGACTTTTTAAAAAATTTTGATTGATTGATTAATTGGTTTTTAGAAAGGGAGAAAAACATCGCTTTGCTGTTCCACTTAATTTATGCATTCATTGGTTGATTTTTGTATGTGTCATTACTGGGGATTGAACCTGCAGCCTCGGTGTATCAAGACAAAGCTCTAACCAACTGAGTAACCCAGCCAGGACCTTTTCCTTTCAAATAATAGCTGTGTCTTAATATATTTCAGTCACCTCATGTTAACTAAAAAATTAACAGAGTTGTTTTCAATCCTGAGAATATATACCTGTGCCCCCCAGAAGAGCATGACTTTCTCAGAAGGAAAATTATGGTATAGTTTTCTCTAAACAGGTACTTTTCCTATAGGTAACATTTGTTGGTCATTAAGAGAGCACCTAGTGAAATAAGGTAATCAGGGACCTATTGTAGTGTTAATATGATTGGGGCTACAATTTAAGGACTTTGTGTTTTTTGAGGAGAAAATTCTGAATTCCTAGGTGGCTGAATTTTTTATAAAGTATATTTCCCAAATGTATCCTTCTAATTGCACTGGGGACAAAGAGGGCCCAGAAAAAGGGAAGGGACGACTCAGCAGGGAGCCTAACGTCTGGATTTCCTTGTTTCTAGTGCTGAGGTCGGGACCATCTTTGCCCTCAGCTGGCTCATCACCTGGTTTGGGCACGTCCTGTCTGACTTCAGACACGTGGTGCGGTTATACGACTTCTTCCTGGCCTGCCACCCTCTGATGCCCATTTACTTTGCAGCTGTGGTAGGTACAGGCCATAAGCCAGCAGCTAGGTTCACATCACCCAATCCAGCTTGATCATTTCCCCTAAAGGGAAACCTGGTGGTTTTAGAAAGATGCAAAAGACAGCATTTCCCAGGCTGGTGTGCCCAGATACCACTGTGTGCAATGGTAATGGGGAATGTCATGGGGAAAATGTTCTGTGTGACACTGAGGTTGGGAAATATTGATTAAATGAAGACAAACAGATTTGTTATTACATGACTAGAGGCCTGATAAACGAAGTTCGTGCAAGGGGCTCAGCCCTTGCAGCCCCGGCTCGGCCAGCCCTCGCAGCCCCAGCTTCATCCAGAAGGTTGCCCTGCTGTTCGGTCTAATTAACATATTAGCTCTTTATTACACAGGATTCTTCTGAACATTTAAAGTGCTTCCCCACACTTGAATTCTGTGTTCTTGTTGTCTTCTGGCATGAGTGCAAGTTGCCAACTTTGGGTCTAAGAAAAGATGGATGTTACGATAGGAAGTTGAGATGGTTTGGGGGTGCCCTAGTTATTAGAGGGCCTGAATCATTGGGGTGAAGTGAAAGTGAAAGTGTGGACTTACAGGCACCATTCATTGTTCTTTAATGAGAGCAAGACCATTCTTTCTATGGTTTTGAACCATTATTTTCTGTGCTGGAGCGCCAGGAATCTTCCAGGAATCCCTCCCCTCTTCTTCCTCCTAAAAGAATCTCCTTCATTTAATTAGTCTTTTACATCTTAGGGTAGAAGTTTGCCTCCCACAGGAAGACCCAGCCCAGTAGGAAAAGCATTCAGATATGTACGTTATTATGTCGTAGATGAACATTTGGAGCGAGTCCTGTCACCAGTGTAAACTCATCTCTAAGGAGAATGAATGCACATGGCCAGGACTTTGTATGTTCTGGTCCCTGACGTAAGGCTTGCTCTTCACAGATCGTGTTGTATCGAGAAGAGGAAGTCCTGGATTGTGACTGTGACATGGCCTCGGTTCACCACCTGCTGTCCCAGATCCCTCAGGACCTGCCCTATGAGATGCTGATTAGCAGGGCCGGAGACCTTTTTGTTCAGTTTCCCCCATCCAGACTTGCTTGGGAAGCAGCTGCCCAACAGCAAGCCAACAAGTGAGTGGACCCAAGCTACTGGCTGGGGGTGGGAGGTGTTCGTTAGTGAGCAGAAGTGAGGGAAGATGGTATCTGGTCAGGACAGGGATGGGGGGTGTTTTCAGAGTTCTAAGCTTGTGCCGGCAGAATCCCTACTTCAGTTTTGATGGGTCTTTATCAAGAAGAGTTTCTGAGCAGTGGATGGCTCTGCCCTCAGCCTGTGTAATCGAGTTTTTCTTTCCTGCCTTGTGTTTCTTTCATATTCTTCCTCTTCCTGTCTCCTTTTCTCCAGTACGGCAGCCTCTACCTTCAAAGACTTTGAGCTGGCATCCACCCAGCAGAGGCCTGACATGGTGCTGCGGCAGCGATTTCGGGGCCTTCTTCGGACTGAGAATCAAGCAAAAGACGTCCTGACCAAACCAAGGACCAACCGCTTTGTGAAGCTGGCGGTGATGGGGCTGACGGTGGCACTCGGAGCAGCCGCTCTGGCCATGGTGAAAAGTGCCCTGGAGTGGGCCCCTAAGTTTCAGCTGCAGCTGTTCCCCTAAATGCCAGAGGAGAGCTTCCTCTGGCATTACGTTAAGGTCTCGCCCTTCCATGGAAGGATGGGGAGGGGTGGGATGTCCTTTATTAAAAGGGTTTCTGTCAAGGGTTTTGTATTCCTACCACCCTTCCCTGCCACTCCATGGTTTGCCTTTGCTTCAGAGGCCAATAGCAGAACCTGTGTGACACTGGGCACTTGGGGCACAGAACTCTTCTCCCTCAGTGGGCTTCTGACTGTGCTCTTCATTGCCTCCTCTTGTGTTGGAGGAAGTGGGGCTTTTAGCTCCCAGCTGCCTTTGGAACCTGCTGGACCTGGTCACTGGGGACCTTTTGGCTGCTGCCTAGTAGTGAATAAGTTAGACCTTTGAATGCCCGCCTCACAGCTCCTCCTGTTCTGTCTGCTTCGGCCAAAGAAGCCCGATGGTAGAATGAAGGCAAGGGGGTTAGAGAAGGTAGCCCAGGAACAAGATTGGCCCTTGTTAGGAGCAGTTCTATTAGCTGGTCAGAAATCAAAGAGACAGATGAGAACTGGGTTACTGGGTAACTCCTACTGATTTTCAGTCTAGAAATCACAGGATTTCCAGATAAACAGGAAGGAATGTTAAGTTGGAGGGCCCAGACATAGACTGGTTTTGCCTACCGTTTTTCTTTTTTTAAATCCTCACCTGAGGATACCTTCCCATTGATTTTCAGTGAGAGTGGTGGAGAGGGACAGAAATGTCAGTGTGAGAAACACCATCACTTGGTTGCCTCCAGCATGTACCCTGACCAAGGCCCAGGCTGGGAAGAAGCCTGCAACCAAGGTACATGCCCTTGATCGGAATCAAACCCGGGACCCTTTGGTCTGCAAACTGACGCTCTATCCACTGAGCAAAACCGGCTAGGGCAGAGCTTTTTATTTTTAATCCTCACTCCGAGGATATGTTCCTCGACTCTAGGGAGAGAGGAAAAGTGAAACATTGATTTGAGAGAAACATTGATATGTTGCTTCCCTCAACTAGCCTTGACTGGGGATCACACCGGCAACTTAGGTATGTGCCCTGCCCGGGAATTGAACCTGTAACCCCTTTGGTGCATGGAATGATGCTCTAACCAACTGAGCCACCACCCAGCCTGATTTGTTAGCGCCCCCCCCCCCTTTTTTTCCCCTACCCTCTTCCACGAGCCACACCAAGTTGCTTTAAAAAAGATACTTTTATGACTATTTTTAGAATTATGTAACACCCAAAATATAAAGCACCCTCGCTTTAAAAATAATAGTTCCCTTATGGAAAAAAACAGTTATCATTGGAAGGATGAGCTTCGAAGACCGTGAGGGTTCCTTTTACCCAATTGTTTAACATTTCACGTTAGCCAGAGCGGCTGTTTGTGAACAGCCACACTCCCGAAGTGCCCTCCTGTGTCTCCCTGTCCTCCTCAGATCACCCGTCTGCTCCGGGTAGGCACCCACTCCCTCACTACCTTGGCTCGTTTTGGGGGTTTGGTTTATCTCCTGAACTGCAGGTCTCTCCCTCCTGGTTGGAAATGTCAGTGGAGGTGTTCAGTTCTCAGAAAGGGACAGACTGCAGCCTGAAGAGCGGCAGGAGCCGGAACGGCCGCTCCCCACTAGCCTGAGGGAACAGGCCTGGGACAGCTTTTCCTGTGAGCCATGCCAGCTTTGTTTTAGACGAGCTCTGGCTTGGAAAAAAAGTGCCTTTTGCTTTAAAGAATTGGGGTGTATAGTCTGAAGTAGCCATGTACTTGTATTTTCATGGTCTCTCTCCAGCACTGTTCTATCTTGACAAGTGTTTTAACGTGAATGTGCCAGAAGCACTCGAGCTCCTCTGCTCAGACCTCCCCCCCTTCCCGTATGCCCCTGTGTGCAGAGTGGAGGGCGTGCAGTGTGCCCGGCAGCTGGCAAGCCCAGACATTCAGAGAGGCGGCCATACTAAGTCACGCTCAGCACTTTAGAACCAAAAAAGCTCAGTGACGGATCATTCTCCATAGCGGAGTCCCACCTGGGGTGAGTGTGGTGTGGATGTGTTAATCCAGAAAGTGGAAGATAAGTCAAGACAAAGGAAATTCTTTCAGGATCCAGAGGTGATGATGTGACAGATACTCCCAGTCTTCTCCCTCAGCAAGTTTGTCCTCTTGTTACAAATGGACAGCAGCAGCAGCAGCAGCACCTGCCACAAGCACTCGGGCCTGTCTGTAATACTGCAGGAATTGATGGGGGAGAGGAAAGAGGGTGCACGTGATCAGGGTCCCAAGGCCACAGCTTTTTGGAACCCAGGAAGCAAGTGGCATTTGCTTCAGTTGTGGCCTAAGAAGGAGCAAATTCATTTGTGTGATAAGCTTTGCTGACATCAGGATTCACCTTATCGATGAGAAGAAACGGTTATCTTTTTACCTTCAGGTGGTTACTATTCTGTAAAGAATGTGTGTAAATATTTTGTACAGAGCCATGTATGAAATACATAGCCATATGTGGTTACTGATCTCTCTGTCATTCTGTCCTGTCTGCCACTTGGTAGGACTAGACTCTGGTCTTAGACAGATGGCCTCGATGCTCCCTGCTTTCCACCCTGGCCTGGGACTATGCTCTGGTTTCTGGACTCCTGGTCAGCCTTGAGTCGCCTTGAGAGCCGAGATGATGCCTGCAGGTCCTGTTTCTGTTTCTTCTGCAATAAGTATGATTTACACATGCCACTGCCGTGCGCCACTGGTTAGTTAGGCAGCAAAAGTGGTGTGGGGTTTTAGTATGGGCGATCTTGACTATTTCTCACACTAATCTGCGGATGCCCTTGTTTCCAAAGGCTGACATTCGGGTTTGGAACCTAACCAGAGCCTCGTGAACATAACTTTGCCTCCACGTGTAATTTCTGTCCCAGAGGAGCTGTGAGCGCTTTTTCTTGCCAAGCTTTTCCAACATGACACTCCCAGCAGTTGGGGATTGGGAGCCAGAACAGTTGCCAAGTGCCTATTGCCGCCATCCTGTGGACGGGCCAATCGCAGAGGCAAATGGGATGTTTATTGTTTCCCTGTCCCAGAGGGTGAGGGGGGAGGGCCGAGGCTGAACGGCATCACAGCCCCCTGACCTTGTCCCACCACTATAGCCAGCTGCCCGTGCTGCCCTCTGACCTGACGCAGAGAATGCAGAGCTGGGACACGGCCAGGACACTGCTGGCCTCGAGCCCACACCGGAGTTGCACCGAAGGGACAATTTGGGTGGCAGGTTCACCGGCCGTTTCATGGAAACTGATTAGTGTGCAAAGTAGAATTTTGAAAATTGGGACATTGAAGGAAAGGTGTATGTTGTATGAGAAATATTTGTGTGGCTTTCTTTGTTGTTTCTTCCCTAAAATACTTGGAATTTCCTGATAGGAGTAGATGGCTTACAGTGGGACTGCTTAATGGCCTCAAAATGGGGCAGGGCCCGGGAAAGGCCAAAGTGGGTTCTCAGCCTTTCTAATGCCGCAGCCCTTTAACACGGCTCCTCACGTTGTGGTGACCCCAACCAGAAAATTATTTTTGTGGCTACTTCAAAACTAATGTTGCTACTGTTATGAATCGTAATGTAAATATGTGTTTTCCAATGGTCTTAGGCGACCTACAGGTTGAGAACCGCTGCTGTAGAGCCTAAGACCATCGGGAAACACAGATATTTACATTACGATTCACAACAGTAGCAACAAAAATAGTTTTATGGTTGGGGGTCACCACAACATGAGGAACCGTATTAAAGGGTCAAGGCATTAGGAAGGTTGAGAACCACTGGATTAGAGTGGGGACTTTTGGCCCCCTCCCCTGACCTTCTGGGAGAGGCAGGGCTGGAGATTGAACTCCACAACCTTGATTCAGATGCTGAGAGCTTCTGGATTGGTGAACAGATCGAAATGCTGGGAGGGAAGTGCACCCAGAAAGGACTGGGAAGATCTGCACCCTCTCCCCACACCTTGATCTATTCATTTCTTCCAGTGAGCCATTTCTGAGTAATATCTTTTATTAAAAATTGGTAAGCATAAGTGTTTTCCTGAGTTCTGTGATCCCTACTAACAAATTATTGAATCTGAGGGGGAGTTGTAGGAACCCCTGAATTTGAATTTGGCTAGGAATAAGTGTGGATAGCCTGGGCACCGTTTGCAGT
This sequence comes from Antrozous pallidus, assembly GCA_027563665.1. Lineage (NCBI taxonomy): Eukaryota > Metazoa > Chordata > Mammalia > Chiroptera > Vespertilionidae > Antrozous > Antrozous pallidus. The sequence goes on from CM050518.1 coordinate 34,367,891, forward strand.
TGGCATCTGTAGTGGGGCAGTCTTGTGGGACAGCCCTTTAATTTGTGGGATCTGATGTTAACTCCAGGTAGTGTCAGGATTGAATTGTTGGACACCCAGTTGGTGCTGGAGGATTGGAGAAGTGCAAGGCTGAGGGGAAAGAAGTACAAAAATAACTGAATAAAGTGTGTGGGTGTTCTGTAGACAGCAGAGCCCAGGAGGACCGGAGTTTGGGTTGTGGGGATGGAGAGGGCAATGGCAATGGAAGGAACTTAGAGTTCAGGTCTGGAACAGCTTTGAGCTGTGGAAGAGAGTGGGACTCTAGTGGGGGAGAGGGCGGGCCCAAAACGGTCCAGAGAGAGAATTATTGGAAGGATATGACAAGCGTGTTACTTCATGGCAGTTTGAGCTATTGTAAGTTTGACATCTGAGACTCAACCTATATAATAAAAGGCTAATATGCAAATTGACCAAACAGAACAACTGGCCGCTATGATGTGCACTGACCACTAGTGGGCAAATGCTCAATGCAGGAACTACCCCTGGTGGTCAGTGCGCTCCCACAGGGGGAGCACCACTCAGCCAGAAGCCCTGAGCTGGGCTCATGAGTGCAGCAGCGGTGGCGGGAGCCTCTCCCGCCTGTGGCAGCGCTAAGGATGTCTGACTGCTGGCTTAGGCCCTCTCCCCACATGTTGGACATACCCTGAGGACTCTTGGACTGTGAGGGGGCACAGTCCAGCTGAGGGACCCCTTCCCCTGAGTGCACAAATTTTGTGCACCAGGCTTCTAGTTATCCATACCAGTAAAATAGGGATAGTCCCATCTCACACAGACAGTAATGAGAGGATGTTTGGTAAAATGCTTTACAAACTGTGAGGTCATGCCAGTGTTTTAATTCCATTTTGGTGAACAGTTATTACTAAATGCCTTTGGCCAGCCACGGACCCATGTTCATTCAGAGATTTAAGTGGTGACTAAAAGGAATAGGCCAGCCGAAACCGGTTGGCTCAGTGGATAGAGCGTCGGCCTGGGAACTGAGGGGTCCCGGGTTGATTCAGATCGGGGGCATGTACCTTGGTTGCAGGCACATCCGCAGTGGACGGTGTGCAGGAGGAGGTTGATCGATGTTTCTAGCTTTCTATCCCTCTCCCTTCCTCTCTGTGAAAAATCAATAAAATATATTTTTAAAATAAAATAAAATGAATAGGCCAAGGCTTTTGCCACATCCAACCAAGAGATGATGGGCCCGAGCTCAGCCTGACTGTCCTTTCCCTGCCCTGCTGCCCTTCGTGTTTCCTGTGGCTCCTACTGTCTTGTTCCGTCCTCACAAAGGCCCTCTATTTGCTAGCAGTATTCTTCCCAGATTTACGTATGGTTGGAATTTGCCCAGGAGCCTTTGTGAGCCAGCAAGGCTGTGGGCTTGCCTCCTGCTTCCTGCTTTTGAGTGAGTGGCTTTCATGCCAGCCCAGCACTAGAGGAAGACACATGCAGCTGACATGGGCTGTGGACACATCCGCCCCTCCCTGTTCATAGCAGCAGCAGCTCTTTATCTGAGCAGTGGGCTTCCACTTGCCTTTTCCTGTCCCGGAGACAAAGATCATGTCACACAAGTATATTCGGGACCTCCTGCTGCTTCCTCCGGTAGGTGGTTTGAGTCCAAAGCTCATGGGGCTTGGTTTCAGGTCTTCTCTGGCCAGTTGGCGGTGGATTCTCAAGAGCTAGGACCCAGGCCTGGGGTGGCTCCTTGGGAGAGCATGGCACTTCCCCTTGACCCTGCAAGAGCACTTGTGAACCTCACCCCCTGGTACACTGAGCATGGCCTGGAGGCTAGAACCGGGGCTGCCCTGATCTCCCTCCATTCTGGCTGCAGCACACTCCCTGTGCGCTGGCGTGGATGGAGTGGGCTGAGGTAGGGATGTAGCCACGAAGCCCCTTCTACCCGTCTTGTCCTTATTTTGATGCAGCCACAGTAAACACTTCAACACCTAGTAATATGGGGAAGAATGGCAGGCAGTGGAAAGACCTGTGTTAGCAGTCTGCACCCTCTGAACCCAGAAAATTGTCTCTGCTTTTCTCTTGTGCCCCAGCCCCTAAGGTACAGGTGGGGAACATCCAGCCCTCAAAATCATTTGGTCTGGCCTTGCCAAGGCATTAGAGGTGAGTTGATTAAATGTTTGAGCAATTATAGCAGGCCAGTTTTCCAAAAACGTATTATTGACTTCAGCGAGGAGGGGATAGAAATATCATTAATAAGAGAATTATCAACTGGCTGCCTTCTGCATGCCTCCCCACCCCCACCTCCACCAGGTATTGAGCCTGCCACCCAGGCATATGTCCTGAGCAGGAATCAAGCAGTGACCTCCTAGTTCATAGGTCAATACTCAACCACTGAGCAACACCAGTGGTAATAGCAGGCTAGTTTTTAAGTTGCTAATTTTGTATGGCCCATGAATGATGTTATAGCCAAACTAGGGGCCTGGTGCATGAAATTTGTGCACTGGGGGGAGGGGTCCCCTCAGCCCAGCCTGCCCTCTCACATACTGGGAGCCCTCAGAGGCTGTCTATTGATGGCTTAGGCCCATTCCCCATGGGGAGCAGGCCTAAGCACAGTCTGGCCTCCCTTTGTGGGAGGCAACTGGGCTGATCAGAGAAAGGCACCAGCCCCATCACCCTATGCTGCAGCCACCAAGGTGTTTTCATCAACCCAGACTCTGGTCCCTTCACCATGAAAAAATGACAACTTTCTTTAGGTATTTTCAAGATGTGTCTTTCATAGGACATGACATTTCTTTATTTTTCTTTTTTTATCCTCACCTGAGGTTAATGTTTCCATTGATTTTTAGAGTGTGGAAGAGAAAGGGAAAGACAGAAACAAAGTGAGAGAAACACTGATTGGTTACCTCCGGCCTGAGCCCTGACCTGGGCCCCAGCCAGGGAAGAGCCTGCAACCTAGGTGCATGCCCTTAATCAGAATATAACCCGGACCCTGCAGTTGGCAAACCTAGGCATTATCCTCTGAGCCAAACTGCCTAGGGAAGGATATATTTCTTAGCCCTCCAGCAGCAGACCTTTGTTTTTTTCTGCAGCAGTGTGGTGGAAGAACCCTAGGTTACTTTTTTGGATTCTTATACCCAGTTACTAAGAATATTACCAGTGGCATACAGGGAGCTTAGCCAATGAGCAGTCAGGGTGTTTCCTCTGCAGTTTACATCTATCTCCTCTGATCTCTAGCTCCACTCCTGCCAAGGCCTAAAGCCTCTGGCCCTGGGCGGGGAACCCCAGTTGGCTGCGATTGCCCTGCTCCACCCTGGCCAAGGCCCCAAGCCTCTGGCCAAGGCTCCGAGGCTCAGGTCTAGATCCAGCGCGCTTGATCGCCCTGCTCCACCCCCGGCCAAAGCCACAAGCCTCTGTTTGAGGCTCGGGTCCTGGGCGGGGAACCCCCAGCGCATACGATCGCCCTGCTCCACGGCCACAAGCCTCTGGCTGATGCTCTGAGGATGGGACCCCAGCAGGCATGATCACTCACTCTGCTGCCTGTGTTTTGAAGCCCTGGGCCTCCACTCTCCTGCGCCCTGCTCCTGATTGGCTGGTAGCGTACCGAAGGTATGGTAATTTGCATGTTTCTTTTTTATTAGATAGGATGGCCCTTTGCAGAAAAAAGGTTCCCTGTCCCTAAGGGATGCTAAGATGGACCCTGGTGGGAGAGGAGGGAGGAAGGAGGTGGTAAGAGAGTGCTCTGCCCTGATCTGGGCCCCATCTTACTCCTGTGGTCCAGTTCTCAGCTGCTGTGCCCTCCAGGTCAGTGGCTCTGCCTGTGTCTTGCTCAGAGTCGGAGGCTGCCCGGGCATGTCCTCGAGCTTCCACAGCTGCTCTGAGCCAGCGCTGGCGAAGCAGGAAGGCATCCATGTTCTCTGATAGCTCTGCTCACAGGGCCTGTGGTCAACTCCAGTCTTGGCCTCCAAGGACTGGGTGGCATTGCGTTTCCAGGGGTTAGAATAAGCTCATTGCCCAAAAACTACATGCCCCAACTTCTGGAGCCCAGGCCTTGAATAGCAGACACACTGTACCTCTTTGCTGATGACCCATGGCACAGTTCAGACATGCTGGCCCTCAAATACCAGATCGCACAGAGGAAGGGAGGGGGTTCAATGCAGTAAAACTTACAGAATGAACACCCAGAACTCTTTATTCATCCCTGACCGACACAAAAAGGGACTGACAAATATTACCGGACCAAAGCTGTGCCCTTTTTACCTGAGATGCTAAAATTAGGACGGGCAGCCTCACCCCTCAATTGCAGCAGTTTTGCCCAATCCTGAAATGTTTGTTCCCCGACCTTGATGCCCACTGAGCGGCAGAGGGAGCAGCAGGCTTTTCCTGCCAGCCTGTACCTGCTGCCTTGGCCCCTTCTGCCCCTCGAGCCCACAGGGATCTGCAGCACCTGCTTTGTGGCCTCTCAATCTTCCCCTGTGCAGGCGAGCAACTCAAGAACGTCCTACCCGCTCAAGCTGGGCACAGGGATGCCAAGCGGCTCAGACGTACACTTCCTGCTGCAGTTCCTGCAGAGGCTAGGACCCTGCTTTCTGCAGAGTCCCAGCCCATGTCCCTCTCGCCCCCTCAGACATCACACTCATCCCTTCCTGGAAAGCCATCTTAATTAGCCTCACAAACGGCAGAGGGAGACGTGGAAGCTGGGCCAGATGAGCAGTGCCAGGCCTCCCGCCGGCTCTGAACAGGACTGGCAGCGGTTCTCGGAGGCCCCGGGCCGCCAACAGCAAAGCCAGAGAAAAGTCAGCCCAGAAAGCCAGCGGGAAGTGGCAGGCTGTGGGTGCGCGGTATTCAGGAGACGAGGTGGTGGGTGGGGTGGATGTATGGACTCACACAGGGCCCTCGGAGGCTCTATCCAGCAAGACCTATGGCCAGGGCTGTGTTTAAGGCTGGGTCAGGCAGAGGTGCGAGCCACAAAGAAGAGATGAAAGGTCTGGCCAGTAAGCCCCAGGGAAGGGGCAGAGGCACTGGCACAGAGGTGGCTGTGGACAACTGCCAGCTCAGGTGGGGCCCTTGCAACACCCACAACAAACAAGGCCGCCATGCAGCTCAGAGGCCATGGGCTCTGCTGGGTCCCTGTCTCAGCCAAGCATAAAGGCAGGTCCCAGGCCAGAATTCAGAGCCGAAGCCCCTGCCCTGTCCCACAGCAACTGTGGACGTGGGGCTGGGTTGGCACGAGGACTGGGCCATCTTCAGCTCAGTGACAGTTCTGACAGCTGGGGTGGCAAGGAATCCCATTCACCCGGCAACGGCAACCCCCGCTGGTGTCTCCAGGGCCCTACAGAATGGGGGAAAGAGGTCAGGGCAGGGAAGACAGTGGCCCCATGATCTTCCGTCACACCGGAAACACCAGGCCCTGCTTCCGAACGGGCCTCGGCCTCAGCAGCCTGATGGAGGCTGTCACAAAGGCCTTTCTGGGCACCCAATGACATGGCCTCAGCCTGCCTCCCCCAAGACCCGAGCAGGGAAGGAGCTGATGGATCTCTGCATATTCTGGAACGGTCAGGACATGGCAGCATGAAAAGGGCTGCTTCCTCCCCTCCACTGTCTCAAAGCCTGTCTGTAACGACCCCCCAATTGTAGGAACACACCCCTAACTTGATAGCTACCACGTATGAAGTGCTCCAATATGACAGGCATCCTGCTACGCCCGTTTCTTACCCTTTTTCATTTGATTCTGACAATAAGCCGAAGTAAGACAGGCCAGCTGTCACCTCCATTTTCCAGATGAAGAAACAGGCTCAGAGAAGGCAGTAACAGCCTAACCCACACAGCCCACTGTGCCAGAGCCCAGGACCCACGCCCCCGACTCCACACTGAGCCCTTCGTCACTGTCCTCGGGCCGGGGCTGCGCCTTTCTGTGAAGAGCCAGATGGTGATCTCGGGCTTTGCAGCCACGCAGTCTGCCTCTGGAGCACAAAGCCGCCAGATTCCACATAAAAGAACAGGCAGGACTGTGCTCCCCTAAAACTTCACTTATGGACCCCCAAAAATCAGATTTTCACATCACAAAATACTCTCAATATTTTCTAACCATTTAAAAAGTAAATAATGTTCTTACTTCACAGGCTCTACAAATATAGGCAGGGGATTGGATTGGGCTGTAGTTTTCCAATTCCCACTCCTGGGCAAGGCCCTTGAGACCCCCCCCACCCCACCCACCCACCCACCACCTCACCACACCTCTCCTGATCCTCTGCTCCCTAAAGACTCACCCCCGGGCCCCAGCGCGGGCCCTTGGTGACCCAGCAGATCTCGGTGTGGCACACAGTGCAGCGGATCCAGTCACAGCCGTCCTTCTTCTGCACCACGATCTGGCACTGCGGGCAGTGCATGGCCTCGCCCTGCTGCAGCATGGACTGGGGCAGAGCAGGGGCTGGCGTTGGGGCCAGGCGGGGGCATCGGCACGGCCTCGCTCCCTCCCTGGGCTCCCCCCCCCCCCCCCCCCCGACTACGGAGGAAAACCGAGACTCTGCTGCAGTGTGGAATCCCTTCCCTAGGCTCCCTGTTCCTGCGGTCTCTCGCTCCACCCAGACACTTGTCCTGTTGCTGGCCACCTGAGCACCCATCCCAAGCCCCAGCTCCGGATGGGAGTGATGCCAGCAGGGGGGCCAGAGCCTCCAGGGCCCATAAACCACAGTCCTTCTAGCTCCCCAAACTCAAATCCCCGGCCCCCGGCCCTTCCCAGCCTCACCCGCAGCATCTCCGTCGTCTGCCGGGCGGCAAGGTCGTTCTGCGCCCGCAGAGCCAGGCCGTCCTGGTACTCCCTGCAGCTCATCTGCTCGTGGATGGCCTACGGGAGCGGGGGCTCGACGTGAGACGGCTCCGCAGGACTATGGGAGAGGTGGGGGACACAGCAGGCCCCCACACCAGAACATAATGCCTCTGGTGTTGTCACTGACCGGGCCTCACGTTCTAAACCATACACACACTTTACAGAAGACACAAGCCAGGGAGGGGAAGCCAAGGTCAGCATGACTGGTAACATTTACCTGTTTATTTTAAGTCCTGATGGCACAGAAACCCTCAACCACCTCTCCCTGGGCTGCGGCCCCTTGTGCCTAGCTACACTGAGACTAAGCGGCACAGCATGACTAGGCTCAGACCTGTCTACTTCACTAGTCTCTCTAACCATCAACTGTTGAGATGACAGAGTCAGGGACAGCTTGGGGTCAAGGCTCGGGGTGAGGTTAAGGTTCAGTCCGGGGCCAGAGCTCAGTCTAGGATGAGGTTCCACCTGGGATGGAACTTAGGGTCAGGGCTTGGTCCGAGGGCCCAGGCCAGGCCCAGAAGGACGTCCAGCTCCAAGTCATGACAACCAGGCCCTTCACAGAACAAGCATGGAAGGGCGTGAGCTCCCAGCAGGACTAGGTGACTAAGCAGCGTGGGCCCCCATCTCCATCCCACCTTGCAGAGCAGGCAGTTGACGCGGGAACACACGGGGCAGGTGAACTGGTTGACGTCATCCTCAAAGAAGCACCACCCCTTGCAGTCCGGGGTCTTGCAGTGGTAGCTGAAGGCACTGCGGTTCTCGGCGATAGAGACACCCAGGTCCAGAAACCGCTGGTAATCCTCGGGGCTCAGCAGCTGCCAAGACCACAGCCTCAGTGTCTGGGACTCAGAACCTGCTCTGCCGCCGCCCCTGCCGCCGAATATGCTCCTGGAAGCCCCAATCCATAAAGTCCCACCCAGCCCCAGGCTCGTTTCTTCCCGACAGTATTTAAAACTCCATTCAACACGCGCGCAGATTACGTTCTGGAGAGGCATGGCGCTGATGGCTGCACACAGTGTGAATATTCTTACTGCCACAGGCCTTTTGTTTAAAGGTGCTTAAGATGGTAAATTTTACATACATTTTACCACAATAAAAAAAGAAAAATATGGACAAAAACAATAACAAGCAATGCTGGGGAATATGTGGTTAAACTAGTGCCCTGGTACATTCACTCAGAAAGCAATGTGCATAACACTTCAACCACCCAAACTTTCCTCATCTTTTGGGACTCACTCCACTTCTACACGTTTAAATATTAAGGAGAAAGAGACACCATGCAAAATGTTCCTTGAAGCATCACTTACAAACTGAGACGTTGGAATTATTAAGAGGTGTAAACAGGATCTATGCCATAGAGATAACCTTTAGACTTTGTAGCAAAACAGCAAAGGTTGCCCTAGCCAGTTTTACTGAGTGGCCGGAGCGTCAGCCCACAGCCTGCAGGGCCTCGGGTTCGATTCTGGCCGAGGGCTCGCACCTCAGTTACAGGCTCGATCTCAGGTGCTGCTGGAGTAGGAGGCAACCAGTCGATATGTCTCTTTCACATCAATGTTTCTCTCGGTCTCTCCCCCTCCGTTCTACCCTATCTAAAAACCAATGGAAAAAATATCAAGTGAGGATTAACCAAAAAATAGATAAAATAGATAAAATAAAATAAAAAGAGCAAAGGCCATTGTATCTATGCTGATCATTACCAGTAAAAATCATGCCCAGGTCATGGTTCGATTCCCGGTCAGGGCACACCCCAGGCTGCAGACTCGATCCCCAGTGTGGGGCGTGCAGGAGGCAGCCAATCAGTGATTCTCTCTCATCATTGACGTTTCTCTCTCCCTCTCCCTTCCTCTCTGAAACCAATTATATATATATATATATATATATATATATACACACATATATATATATATATATATTTTTTTTTTTTTAATCATACCTACATTCTATATCTTGATTGGGATGGTAGTTACGAGACATTTGTCAAAATTCACCCAATAGTACACTCATAATGAGTGCATTTTATTTTATGCAAAGTATACCTTCATGAAGTTGATTTAAAAAAAGAAAAATATCATGTCTGCCCAGAGACACCAAAGTTAACAGGAGAAAAATGCAATCAGGGATCTGCTGGGATGGTGGGGTTGTGGGTGACTTTTCTTTCATTCCTGTTCTAGTTCTATGTGGGTTAGACATGTTTGTTTGTTTGTTTGTTTTTGTAAAAACAACCTGCACTGCATTATCCTGCTGATCCCCGTCCCTTTTCCCGCTGCCACACTTGATCACTCTGCGGCTGCATCAACTCTCAGGGGCTCCAGGCAGGCATGGGCCCTGTGCCCTGGGCCTGGGAGACTGCACGGGAACGCCTCTGCAACGACTGTGGGCACCAGGTCACAGGGACTGAGCCTCCAGGCCCCAGAGAGGAGGCCTCAGCCACCTTCCAGAGCTGCCCTCCCAGAGAGCCCAGAGAGGAGATAAACATGGGCTGCTCTTGGGGTAGCTGTGGAAGTTCCCAAGTTCTACCCTCTACGGCCCTTTATCCCTTGAGGCAGAACTCCTTGGGCTCCACGAAATGCTTGGTGAAGTCAGAGGGTTCTCAGAAGCAGTCACAGGAGAGGCAGGATCAATGGGGAGAAACGGGGTCTGGTGTATGTGCCTGTGGAGTCCCCCATTTGGACCTCGGCCACCTTGGCCATGCCTCATGTTTTTGCCTGAGTATCCGAAGATGCCCAGTTCTGGGAAGGCCACTGCCCAACAGCTTAACCACCATAAATCAAGCCCAACAGTCCACTTTACAGATGGGGAAATGGAGGCCCAGAGGAGGGAGAGATCAACAGCAGTCAGGGAGAGAACCTGATAATAGCATTAACAGCAATAGCGCACATGTGTGCACACACACAGGTGCACACACACAGCACTGTGATCGACCGCGTAGTGCACACACACAGGTGCACACACACAGCACTGTGATCGACTGCATACATACGCGCACACACAGGTGCACATATGCATACACACAGGTGCACACACACAGGCATACATACACACGCACGCACGCACACAGACAGCACTATGACAGACTGCATACATACACATCACACACACAGACAGCACTGTGATAGACTGCATACATACACACACACGCACACACACACAGACAGCACTGTGATAGACTGCATATATACACACGCACACACACAGACAGCACTGTGATAGACTGCATGCATACATACGCACACACACAGACAGCACTGTGATAGACTGCATACATACACACGCACACACAGACAGCACTGTGATAGACTGCATACATACGCACGCACACACACAGACAGCACTGTGATAGACTGCATACACACGCACACACACAGACAGCACTGTGATAGACTGCATACACACGCACACACACAGCACTGTGATAGACTGCATACATACGCACACACACAGGTGCACATATGCATACACACAGGTGCACACACACAGCACTGTGATAGACTGCATATATACACACGCACACACACAGACAGCACTGTGATAGACTGCATACATACGCACACACACAGGTGCACATATGCATACACACAGGTGCACACACACAGCACTGTGATAGACTGCATATATACACACGCACACACACAGACAGCACTGTGATAGACTGCATACATACATACGCACACACACAGACAGCACTGTGATAGACTGCATACATACACACGCACACAGAGAGCACTGTGATAGACTGCATACATACGCACACACACGTGCACATATGCATACAGGTGCACACACACAGCACTGTGATAGACTGCATACATACACACGCACACAGAGAGCACTGTGATAGACTGCATACATACGCACACACACGTGCACATATGCATACAGGTGCACACACACAGCACTGTGATAGACTGCATACATACACACGCACACAGAGAGCACTGTGATAGACTGCATACATACACACGCCCACACACAGACAGCACTGTGATAGACTGCATACATACACACGCACACACACAGACAGCACTATGATAGACTGCATACACACACACACACAGGTGCACATATGCATGCACACAGGTGCACACACACAGCACTGTGATAGACAGCACACACATGCGGGCGCGCACAGGTGCACACACACACAGCACTGTGATAGACAGCACACACATGCGGGCGCGCACAGGTGCACACACACAGAGCACTGTGATAGACAGCACACACATGCGCGCACACACAGGTGCACACACACACAGCACTGTGATAGCACACACATGCGCGCGCACACAGGTGCACACACACAGCACTGTGATAGACAGCACACATGCGGGCGCGCACAGGTGCACACACACACAGCACTGTGATAGACAGCACACATGCACGCACACACAGGTGCACACACACACAGCACTGTGATAGATGCTGGAGGAATGGCAATTTGTTCATGTCTCCCTGACTCCTAGCTCGCCAGTGGTCTCCTTCTGCACAGAATCTGGGTTGAGCCCGTGACTTGCTTTAGCCAGTGGAGCAGCAGCAAGTGTGAAAGGAGCAGACTTGAAAAGCACTCCTGCACTGGGGCTCCCTCTGGCTGCTGGCGAATGGGAGACCAAAGTGGAAAGAGGCCCAGCCATCCCAGCCATTGCCGATAAGCCCTCCTAAGCCAGGCCAGGACAGCTGACCACCGGTTAAGCCCAGATGCGGTTAGCCAGGCCCAACCTGGACCAGAAGAGCCGTCCAGATAAGGGCCCCCCCACCCCCGAAATTACTAAGTGGCAGACTCATGAGCTAAATAAATGGTGGCTGTTTTAAGCCACTAAGTCTGAGTGACCTGTTGCACAGCACAAGGTAACCGATAAGCACTTACCATGTGTCAAGCGCTACTCTCGATTCCTCACGCAGACCCCTCACAACTTTGAAACAGAAAGAATGCTGACTTTGCCCTTCGTTGGGATGAGAAACTGAGGCACACAGAGGCTCAGAATCTTACGGGGGTCACCCAGGCCCACTAACTTGCTTGGCTGTCTTTCCTTCATAAGGGGGCTTCTTGGCTAGCTACCTTCCCCAATTCCTGTCCTGTTGACTTCTTGGGCCCCCAGCACCCCGCACAGAGAAGGCTCTTGATAAATGTCTGCTGTCCAAGCCAGTTCCCAGCTGCCAGCTCAGGGCCTAGCTCCCGGGACGAGATGTGCCCCCCCCCCCCGCCCCCGCTTACCTCCCGGATCTCCCTCTGCAGCAGCTTGCCCGAGCACGAGTAGGTGTTGTCAATGAAGGGGCAGGCAACCTCTGCCTCCTGGCTGTTACGGATGGTGCCCTGCAGACACTCCCTGGGAGAGGGATGGAGTGGAGCTGAGGGTCATCTGAACCCCACCCGCCGGGACTCCACCCTTGAAGGGTGAGCCTGTCCCCAGGTGGGTTTCTCAATGTCTCCCTTCTGTCCCACCAACCCTTCACCATGGCCTCAACTCCTGCCCACCCACTGCTCTGGTCCAGGCCTCCGTCCCACTCACCCGGAAGACAGCGATAGTCCGTCCCCCCCCCCCCCGGCTCCCAGTGTCCCCCACACTCCTCCCCAGTGGCTCCCATCCCATCCTGCTCAGGCTCAGAACAAATCCAAACTCCTACCTGTGCCCATAAGCACCCCCGTGACTTACCCTTCCTAACACCTGTCTGTCCACCTGCTCCAGCCACACTGACCCCCTGCTCCTGTAGAGGCCAGGCACATGCCCACGCCAGTGCCTCCTCCAGGGCTCCCTGGCCTCTGCTGGGGCAGGGCCCTGCTATAATCCGCTGGAGCTTGGCACCTCACAATTACAGTTCATCTGTGATTATGTGGTAACTAATCGGCCTCCCCACCGGTGACCCCAGAGGGCAGTAACTGAACTTTCTGATCCCTCCTGGATGCCCAGGCCCAGCAGAACAGATTATCCAGCCCAGGATGGAGAGCCGGGAGAGGAGAGCCTGGGAGGGTGGCAGACTGCCCACCAGCAGGTGCAGGGCTAGGGCCTCACTGCCCTGCCTGGGCCTGGGTGGGAGTAGTGAGGGGCACGGGCTCTGGAGCCAGAATGCCCAAGCCGCATGGCGCTGAGCAAGTTGCTGGCCTCTCTGGACCTCGCATTTCTCCCCTGAGAAATGGGGAGACAATGCCTGACAGGATTTTGTGGGTGTCAAGTGAGATGTGAGAGCACACGACCCACCCCCTTTCTGCCTGGTTCACTGGCCGGGACCCAGGCTGCGTTGCAGGGGCGGGGCCCCACCTGCAGAAGGCGTGCAGACACTCCCGCAGCACCACGGCCTCGCCGGGCGCCAGCGCCGAGTAGCACACGGGGCACTCGGCGGGCTCCGTGTTCAGCACCAGGCTCCTCTGATCCAGCTGGACGTGCTGCAGGTAGTTCCCCTCCTGCTGCTGCTGCTTCCGCTGGGCACATGGGGCGGGCCATGGGCAGGTCAGGGTCTCGGGGATGGGTCAGACCAGGAAGGGGGCAGGACAAGGGGTCCTGGTCAGATCCCAGAGAGGGGACAAGGCTGGGAGAATCAGGGTTCCCAGGTAGGGGTAGCAGTGGCTGGGCGGTGGGCATGAGCGAGAGCGGCTGGGAAGGGAGGAGCCCACAGCAGGGCAGGCAGAGCAGCCGGGGCAGGAGGAAGGCCGGGCAGGAGCAAGTTGGGGCTGCAATCAGGAGTCAAGCCAAGCCAGGGAGCGATGGCGGTAAGCAAAGGCCAGGGTCTGAGGAGGCAATCAGAGGTACCAGGGCTCACAATGCTGCCAAGCTGAGCAGGCGGGGCGAAGGGTTGGAGATGGGGCGAGGTCAAGGTCAGGGTAGTCAGGGGTATGGGAAGGGGAAGTGAGCAGAGCAAGGCGGGAGAGGGGAGGAATCCAGCCAAGGTTGTAGGTGGACCAAAAGTGAGGTCATGGCTGGGCAGGCAAGGGAAGCTCTGGGTCCAAAGGAAGGAGGTGGAGGATGGGGCATCCCATCAGAACAGGGAACACTGGGGTCAGTGGCACTGACAAGACGGGACTACAGAGAGTGGGGCCAACCTCCCAGGGAGCAGTGAGGGGCTGGGTCCTGAGGTCACAGGAAGTCAGGGGTGGGATACAGCCAGAGACGCAGGGTGGACAGGAAGAGTAGGACCCAAGGTGAGGTCACAGGTGGACAAGGGGGTGGCAGGTGGGACACGGTCAGGGTCTCAGCCAGGATGTTGGAATCCCAACCAGGCCCACCTGCATGCACAACTGGTGTGTATGTCAGAGCGGGGGTGGAACCCCAGACCCCACAGAGGGCAGGGCCCGAGAGCCCAGGAGAGGGAGGGTCAGTCAAGGGCAGCGTCAGTGCCTGCCCTTTGACCAGGAGAGACCAGGCAGCAGCTGGGGAGGAGCAGGGTATGGAGGGCTCCCTTCCTGGCCTCCTCCTCCCAGGCCCGGCCGCATGTGTCTGCCTGGGGACACCCCCGCCCACCTGCTGGTACTGGCGCAGCGCCTCCTCCTCGCTGGCCAGGCGCGCCCGCTCCTCTGGGTCCGGCTGGTACGAGGCGGGGACCTGGTAGGTCTCGGGCCTCGCCCGGCAGCACATCTCACAGCCCGGCCGGGTGGGCTTATTGATGAAGGTACAGCCAGGGCACTGCCAGCCCACCTGGGACAGAGGCGTGGTGAGCTCAGCGCGGCGAGGGGCCGGGCAGGGTGAGTCGGGGACCAGGGGCGGCTTACCCGTGGGGGCTCAGGAATGGTGTCAGGCCCCTGGCCTGGCTCCTGGTGGGCCCCAGGCTTCGGAAGTGCCGGCTCCTGTGGGCCCCTGGGCTGCAGCGTGAGGTCCTTAAAGCCCAGATCTGGGAAAGAGGGTTAGAAGTTGGTAGATCCCTGCAACCCACTTCATTTATACCCCCTAGCCAGCCAGGCCCCACAGTGTGCCCTGCACCCCACTCCCTCCCATCCTCTCCCTCCTCCCTGGAGGAGTCTCCAGCTTGGTCCTACCGGGTGGACCCAGACCTGGCTGAGTGTCCTGGTGCCCACAGGGCCAGAGTCCCTCCGCCCCCCATGAGTGACCCTGTGTCCGGTGGGGGGCTTACAATTCCTGCCCAACCACCGGCCTCTTGTGCTCCTGCAGTGAGGACGAACAAACAGCACTCCTGAGCTGGATCTGTCAAAATACTGACTCTGACCCATTCACGAGACACTGGACGAAAAAACTGGACTCAACACATCAGTATCAGGATGGTCAAGGGAAGACTGAGTAGACCACGGACTGAAGGGACAGAGAGGACAGCTGAATGCCAGGGCTTCTGTTACAAAGGACATCCATACTAATAAAAGGGTAATATGCTCATTAGACCACGTCTTCCGAGCATCATTCCAGACATCCTGCCGGACAAAGCCAGAGCCGGAGGGAAGCCAGCCCGGGTCCGGGTCCCTGTGGGCAGCCGGAAAAGGGAGGCCTAGTCCCGGGTGCCAAAGAGAAGCCGGAGCCGGCGGCCAGGGGGAGAAACGCCTCCTCTTGCACAAACGTCCATGCATCCGTCCTCTGTCAGTACACAACAGTGCTGTGTCAGAGCTAACTTTCTAATCTGATTGTAGATATGGCAATACAAGAAAATGAGCATTTTGTTAAAGGAAATATGGGGATGGGGCGAGGTCAAGGTCAGGGTAGTCAGGGGTATGGGAAGGGGAAGTGAGCAGAGCAAGGAGAGGGCTTATAGGAGAGGGCTATCATGTCTGCGACTTACTCTCAAAACAGTTCAGAAAAAAATTATTTATAACCATACCAATAACTTTAATTAATAATGTTGTGGAAAGATGATAAAGCAGAGCAAATACGGGAATTTGTTATACAATTACTTATACTATTTTGTAACTTTTCTGTAGGTCCGAAATATTCAAAAGGGTAAAGCAGCCCTAGCCAGTTTGGCTGGGTGGACAGAGCACCGCCTGCAGGCCACCGGGCCAGGCCTGGATTCCGGGCCCGGGCGTGTCTCCGTTCGGGCTCCCCCCGGCCGGCCCGGGGCAGGGCTCCCGCAGGAGACAACCAACCCATGTGCTTCCCTCACACTGATGTTTCGGTCTTTCCCTCTCTTCTATTCTCTCTAAAAATCAATGAAAAAATATCCTCAGCTGAGGATTAACCAAAATAACAGCAACAAAAATAAATAAATAAATAAATAAATAAATAAATAAATAAATAAATAACAAAAACGTGAAGTAAAAAATGTAAACACTAGTAATTATTATCTTATCTAATTTACAGTTAGGAAACTAATGAGCAAAGACGGGAAGGGCCTTGCCAAGACCACCCAGCTGGTAAGTGCCGGAGCCAGGACTGAACCCAGCGCCCTCCCCTCGGCCAATGTCCCCAAAATGGATCCCGAAACGACTCCCTCCCGGGACGTCCTATGTCCTCTCTTCCCGCTGCAGGGAGGGTCCTCCAGGGCCTCTGCTCCCTCCAGACCCCTGGGCTCCGGCGAGCCCGCCCCTCAGGAGCAGAGCCTCACCTTCCAGCATCCGCAACTGGCGCTCCCGCTGCAGCTCCTGAGGGTCGAGGGGGGTGTTGCAGGCCGACAGCAGGTAGAGGTAGGCGCTGTGGCCGCTCCGCCGCACGCCATGCGAGTGCAGCGTCTCCGGGTCCCGGGCCAGCCGCTGCCCAATCACCCACTGCTGCAGGGCTCGCGGGAAGCCATAGTCCAGAAACACCTGGGCGGGGAGTGGAGGGGGGAGTGGGAAGGGGACCAGGGAAGACGCAGAGCAAAATGGGAAGCCTCTGCCCTGATGTCTGCCTTCAGTCTCCTCACTCACCATGTCCTTGAGGGAAGCCACTGTCATGTCAGGGCGCACTGTGAGCCAGATGGTGACGGTGTGCATCTGAGCGTCCTCCACGCTCACCCACAGCCTGCAGAGAACAACTGGGGAGTGACAAGGGCTGGGGCTGCAGATCCCACCTCAGCCATCAGCTGTTCGCATGGACGTTTGTACACTTGTGCATGACATGAACACACACACACACAAGCCCCCCACACACACACCATCCCCCCGTCTGTGTCAGGGGCCTCTCCTAGATTCTTCAACCCTGTGCTTCCTTTATCAGAACCCACTGCTTAAGCCCCTCCAATGGCTCCACAGTGCTCCTAGAACAAATCCACAGTCACTGTGCACCCCTCACTACCTCTCCCCCTCTTCTATCATTCTCTCCCTTGCTCCCTAAGGAAGCCACCCAGTTATTATTTATTATATGCCAAGACTCTGAAAGCACTTGACTTGCATTAACTCACTTAACCCTCTCCACATACCCATGAGGCAGGTACTGTTGTTATCCCTAATCTACAGATACAAACACAAGCCCAGCCCTAGCCGGTTTGGCTCCGTGGATAGAGCGCCAGCCTGTGAACTGAAAGGTCCCAGGTTCAATTCCAGTCAAGGGCACATGCCCGGGTTGTGGACTCAATCCCCAGTGGGGAGGTTGCAGGAGGCAAACAATCAATGATCCTCTCTCATCACTGATGTTCCTCTCTCTCTCTTTCTCTTCCTTCCTCTCTGAAATCAATAAAATATATGTTTTTTAAAAATACGAATGTATAAACCTTGCAGGGGCTTGAATTCTCACCCCTCCTGAGGAAGGTCTCCTACCCCCACGGCTGCTACGCCTCCCACGCACAACTCAGACCGGGACCCAGGTGGCAGAGACTCGGCCAGCAATAGCTGCTCTATATCTAAATTTAGTTTGTTACCAGGAATGCTGAGGACCTACTCAAAAATGCAAATATTCCTTTCCACAAGTATTTACTGGGTAAACTAAGATTTCTGCTTGAGTATTAAAATGACAGTAAAATAGTAATCAAGTTTTCAGATTAATCTAAATTGGTCAAGTGAAATAAGTGAATACTCAAGAAAATCTAAGTGTACTGGACAAAAAGCTTTTCCTAAAACATTAACTAAAATATCTATTAGTAGTTCATCTCACTGCAAAATTGCCTAACATCCAAAGATCCTAAAGCAGTCATATTTATGTGCAAAAATTAAAATTTAAAATTACCAAGACTGCAATATAAAATTTCCAAAAGCCCTCATTAATCAAAAAAGGGGGGATAGTGGGGTAATATCATGTAAGGAAAAATATCCTGTAAGTAAAATACATCTAGAAAACTCTTACTCCAGAAAAGTAACTTCCATTTGTAAAGCCAACAGCAGGACACCCATGAAAAAACACACATGGTGTCAAAATAAGCCAAAGGAAAATCATTTAGGCAAAAATAAAAAGAATCCCAAGTCTAATTTGCAGAGAGGATCCCTTTGTTAACTTTTGGTCGAGAATGTGTTTGTGTGTTTGCAGAGAACAACTCCAAGACCATGTGGGTTCCTGCGACAGTGAGGAACTGACGGGTCTGTTCCAGCCACGAGGACGGTCCAAAGATGGGGGACACTGACGACACCTTGCCATGCTAGCAGTTGGCAGCTGTGCGTGGCTGCAGGCGGCCCAGGACCAAACCAGAGAGGATGGATCTTGCATTGCCACGATGTGTCCACCATCTGGATACCATTGCTGACATGTACACATGAAGAACTATTTGACATTGAAACTGGGACTCAGAACAGTTGGACATTGAAACTGACACTCAAACTTTTTTTTTTTTGCTCTTATATGTTTGTTTCTAGTATGCAGAAGCAAGATATTTTTGAAGAAAAAAAACAGGGGGAAGTGATTGATATAGAGGCAGGGTGGCCTTGAACAGGCTATAAAGCTACAGGGGGAAGGCTGGGGTGGATGGGAGGCAGATGCTGGGGGAGATCAACCGAAGGACTTGTATGCATGCATATGAGCATAACCAATGAATGAAAGACACTGGGGCGGGGAGGGGGGCAGGTGGGGACATGTGCTGGGGGGTAAGGGAGGCTGGAGGGAGAACATTGGGGGGGAAAGGAAAACATATGTACTACTATTAAATATAAGTTATATTGTAAATTAAAAAATTAAAATTAAAAAAAAAAGAATGTATAAAAAACAAAACAAAACATGAGCCCAGACAGGTTACCGTGACTTTGCCAAGTAAACAATTAATAACTGTTAGAGGCAGAATTTCAATCCAAAGAGTCTAATTCCAGAAGCATAAAAAGGAAAAGCTAAGCCTTACCCCGTCTGGCTCAGTGGATAGAGCGTTGGCCTGAGGACAGAAGGGTCCCGGCTCTGATTCCAGTCAAGGGCACGTACCTCCGTCCCCTGCCCTGGTGGGGGCGGGGTGGAGTGCAGGAAGCAACCAATTGATGTGTCCCTCTTACATCAATATTTCTCCTCCCCCCCCCCCCTTCCTTCTAGTCTCTCTAAAGATCAATGGGAAAATATTAACAACAAAACCAAAAAAAGGGGGGACTAAGATGAAAAACCAGAAATGAGGCCAGAAGAACCGGATAAATTAGGGTACAGAACAATAACAGGAAAGCCTACTTCCTACCTCTGGAGGGATTTGGGAGAACACTGCATCCATAAAGCAAGAACAGAAGAAGCGATCATAAAATGAGGAAGAATTCCTGAAAATTTATGTGACTCCAGATTAACCTCGCCTCTAGAGCAGTGGTTCTCAACGTTTCTAACGCCGTGACCCTTTAACACAGTTCCTCGTGTTGTGGTGACCCCCAACCATAAAATTATTTTTGTTGCTACTTCATAACTGTAACTTTGCTACTGTTAGGAATCGTAATGTAAACATCTGTGTTTTCTGATGGTTTTAGGCTCTACAGCAGCGGTTCTCAACCTGTGGGTCTAGCAGGGTCGCCTAAGACCATTGGAAAACAGATATTTCCATTACGATTCATAACAGTAGAAATATTACAGTTATGAAGTAGCAATGAAAATAGTTTTATGGTTGGGGTTTAGATCTAACTACAAGTTCACAAGAAAAACGGAAGATATTAAATGACACCCTGAGGAGGCAATTAATGAATCCAGAATGTAGGGAACTCCTAAAAGTCAAAGACCAATTTTCTTAAAAAAAACTAACGGCACAAAAACAGAGGAGAATAAAACAGGCTTAGCGAATATTAAGAAACGCTATGTGTAGATCTCATTTGGTTCCTGATTGGAACAAACCAAGTATAAAAAACAGTAATGAGATTAAAAAGAAAAACAAAAACAAAAAAAACAGTGATGAGATAATTAGGGAAATTTGAATATAAACAGAGTATTAGGGGATTTAAAGGAATTAGTAATTTGTAAAAATGGTTTTGAGGTTATTTTTAAGTTCTTACTTTTTAAAAGATAACAGATTATTCAGGAATGAAATAATATCTGAGATTTGCTCTAAAATACTCCAGAAAACACTCTCAAAAGTCTTCAGGTAATGATTTTCAACACCCAGCCAACCATAAATGAAGTGAGGGCAAAATATAGAAATTTTCAGACACGTAAAGATTAGAAAGTTTAGCATCCACTTTGCCATGCGAAAAGGTTTTGAAACCTAAGAAATAAGAATGGCCTGTCCAGCAGGGCTCAGGGGCTGAGCACTGACTCATGCCCAGGGGGTCAGGGTTCAGTTCCTGGTGAGGGCACACGCCTGCGGTTTCGGGCTCCATCCCCAGAAGGGGAAGTGCAGGAGGCCACCAATCAGACTCTCTCACTGA
This sequence comes from Antrozous pallidus, assembly GCA_027563665.1. NCBI lineage: Eukaryota > Metazoa > Chordata > Mammalia > Chiroptera > Vespertilionidae > Antrozous > Antrozous pallidus. The sequence continues at coordinate 34,388,275 of CM050518.1, forward strand.
TGTTTCTACCTCTCTCTCTCCCTTCCTCTCTAAAAACAAAATATATTTTTTTAAAAAGAAGTAAGAACAGCTGAGTCTGATGCTAGAGAGTGGAAGAGAACTAGTAGGCAATTGAGAACTTCACCTTCAAAACATTAGTCTTTAAAAAGTAGGGGTTTTCAATTGCACTCTTAGCCTACAGTGAATAATATTTCCATAATCAAAGTACTATACATGCTATTTTAGTAGGTTTAGTATTTTAGAATAAACCTAAAGGCACAGCACAAGAGCCTGAATTGTAGTTAGAAAACAAAATCTAAAAGCTGTAACTTTAGCACCAATAACAAAAACATACAGGTGGAGCCCAGGGACAGGGGCTTGCCCCACACCAAGCAATTCTCAGACACCCACAATCACTCAGTCCCAGCACTGTCTTCCGGGGACAGCGCCAGCTCCACAGGCTGGGGCTCAGTTCTCCGAGATGGCGCCTCCCATTCCGATCCCACAGACACGACAGAAACCAGCCCCGCCTTGGACTTCAGACAACAGTTGCAAGTCCAGGTTGTTACCTGTACTTCTGACCAACTGGCTGTAAATCAGAGATTTATATGTCTATATAAAAACCTCAACACAATTGTTCATGTCACCATTATTCATATTAGTCAACGAGTGGAAACAACCTAAATATCCAATAACTGATTAACAAATAAAGAAAATATGGTGAATCCACATGATTGTTATTCAGCAATAAAAAGGAATGAAGTTCTGATACATGTTACAACCTTGATGAATCTAGAAAACATGATGCTAAGTGAAAGAAACCAAACATAAAAAGCCATATATTATATAATTCTATTTATATGAAATGTCCAGAATAGGCAAATCGAGAGAGAGAGAGAGAGAGAGAGAGAGAGAGCGAGCAGATTAATGGGAGCCTAAGGATGGGCAGTTGGGGAAAGGGGGAGACGAGGAATGACTGCTAGTGAGTACAGGGTTTCCTTACAGGCTGATAAAAATATAACTGATTGTGGTGATGCTTTGTATAAATGCAAAGCCTTGAGCTATCCACTTTAAACTATTGAACTGTATGTCAATTACATCTCAATAATATTGTAAAAAAATAAAATTGGATCATCTAGCAAAAAGCAGGAAAAAAATAAACACCAGTGTTTACTGAGTTATTAACATGTACTAGGCACCGTGCTGTGTTTCACACCAAGTTCTGGTCTCCGGGGGCAAAGCCTCTCTTACTTCTCTTGCTAAAAGAACCTCTGAGTTCTTGTTGGCTACCTGGCTCACTCCACAGCCTCCCTCAGGCTGAGTATGGTATGAGAACACCTTCTGGTCCCCCGGGACTAGTGGGAGAAGTGTGTGTCACTTTCTGAGCTGTGCTCTTAAAAGGGCTGTGGGAGGGGTTACTTCCCTTCCTCCTCCTTGCTGATAAGAGTGCTGATGTTATTAACCAATGTCACCCCAATAAATTCAATGTAAAAAAAGAGAATGCTAATGTCATCACTGAGCTGGAATCACCACGCAGGACCATGATGGGAACCTCAGAATGGAGGCCATGACTGACAAGCATGAGGCTCTGAGGACCACAGGAGCGGACCACATCTGGAATACCTGCCATCCAACTTGGTTATGCCACTGTTCTTACGTTTTTTCCTGTTATATGAGCCCTAACATACTAGCATACTAATATATCTCCTAACAACCCCATGAGATAGCTACTATTACTGGCCCATTTTTTAAATGGACAACACCAACCAAACAAATAGTGAAAACTGAGAGGTGAAATGATCTGCCCCAGATTTCACCGTTGGTTAGTGACAGAGTTGGGGGTCTGAAGCTAGGTCTCCTGATACCCGGAACCTTCAGTGAAGAATAACTATCCCCGTGGGGCTGAGAATCCTGAATTCTTACTGGGTTAGTTGAAGACTCCCCGTAGTTTGAGATTATCCTCTCTGATCCATCAGGCTCTGAGAAGGAACCCCGACGGCCAATGGATCACCAAACCCATCCACGAGCCCAGGAGACAGGAGGGTTGGGGAGGCCTTGGGAAGGCCTGGGCCCCGCCACGTCACTGGCGGTTCTCCCCGAGCCGCAGGAGAAGGTGAGGGCCTCTCCCGCCCCTCATTACTGCTAACGTAAGTAACGTGAACATTCTTACCTGGTAAACAACTTAGGACAGTCATGTCTGCATAAAAGTGCTCTTTAATTAGCTGAAACTAGTTGTCTGCAGGTTGTTTCATGAACGCACTGTCAAATAATGGATGTTAAAGTGTAATAATGTTTGAAGACTATTTAAGTGATGCATGGTGTTACCTCCTTTCTCATAAGGTAAAAGCTTTTGACTTTGCTTTATCTTATTAGGGGGTTTTCTATGTCAGTAATTAAAATGCTGATTCGTAGCCCAACTGGCATGGCTCAGCGGTTGAGCACTGACCCACGACACAGGAGCTCACGGTTCAATTCCTGGTCAGGCACGTGCCTGGGTGTGGGCTCGATCCCCAGTAAGAGGCATGCAAGAAGCAGCCGATTCATGATTCTCTCTCATCATTGACGTTTCTATCTCTCTCTCCCTCTCTTTTCCTCTTTGCAATCAATAAAAATATATTTTAAAAATGAAATAAAATGCAGCTTGGTATAATAGGTATAAAATAAATTCTGTGGAAGAGGGAAAAAAATAACTGTTCTGTTGGCAGAATATATTATGGCGCACTAGGGTGCAGCAAGCCCTATGTCCCTGGCCAGCTGTACACTCCTCACCTGATGTCCTGTGTTGGGGAGATCTCAGGCTTCAGGTGCACTCTGAGGGGTACCCGTTGCTCTGCCAGCCAGGTGGCACACTCCATCGCCACCTGCTTGTCCCCACCTGCCACTGCTCGGCTGAGTCTCAGGGCCATCTCCTCGGCTAAAATTCAACACAGTGGAAGCAAGTTAACACAGGGTTTATTTTTCAGGATCTGAGGGTGTGGGAGAAGTAGGTGATCCTTTTACATGCTGCTTCCTCTGTCATCCTGGTGAACTCCTACACATCCTTCAGCACCCAGCTTAAAAATCCCCTTCTTGCCTGGCCAGAATGGCTGTCAGTGGTTGAGTGTCAACCTATGAACCAGGAGGTCAGGGTTCAATTCAGGGCACTGGGGATGTGCAGGAGGCAGCAATAAATGATTCTCTTTCATCATTGATGTTTCTATTTCTCCCTCTCTTCCTTTCTCTGAAATCAATTAAAAAAATATATACAGTTTTTTTTAAAAAAAAACCCTTTCTTTGGGAAGTCTCTGATACTCCCCAGTCCCCTCCCTGCTCATTTGATTCTATTTTTCCTTCATACTCCCAGGTCCCCCATACTTCCATTCATTTATCTGACAAGCATTTATTGAGCTCCTACTGTATGCCAGCCACTGTCCCAGAACCTGGGATTCATCCAGTGAATTAGCTAAACACAGTCCCTCTCTTCATGTATGTTTCACCCTGGTAATTAGACAAGTTTAATAACAGGAAGGAAAAAAACCAGAGTGTGATCCATGCTGGCAAGGAAATAAACAGGGTAAGGAGATTAGAGAAGGCCTCTAGGAAGAGGTGACACTGAAGCTGAGCCCTGAAAGAGGAGCTGGATAGTTCAAGACCCAGTTGGGAAAGAGTGTCCCAGGTAGAGAGAGGTGAGGGCGAAGATCTTGAGCAAGAAAAGGTTGTATTAGATCAGAAAGAAGCCGGGTTGGGGGGGGGGGGGGGGGGGTGGAGGGCACCTCCAGCAGAATGAGCAAGAGAGTGAATGGAAGAAGACTGTGAGGTCAGCCAAGGCAGCAGCAGGGCCTTGTGGGCTATCCAGGGCCCCAGGCTTTGTTCCAAAAACACGGAGGCACACAGGAGGGTTTGCGCAGGGTGGTGACAGGGGCAAGAGGCGAGGCAAGGGCCCTTGTATTCAGGTCAGGGAGGTCTGCCTCCCCCCAGCCTGGGAGGTTTGCTGTGTCCTCTAGGCGCTCCCATCGCGGCTCAGAGCTGGCCCACGGAGGCCTCGCGCAAATAAATGACCAGGCACCTCCAGAAGTAGCCGGACCCGGAGGAGGAAGTGAAGGGCAAGTGGGCAGTGCCCTCTCCCAGGCCTTTCTTGGCCGGGGAGGCTGCAGCTGGGCAGCAACCCCCCACCCCGGGAGTTCCCCAGGCGCCTCCAGGCTGTGCCCACCTTTCTTGGTCTTCTCGTCCATCTGGCCTGGTTGCTCCCATCACCCCAAACGGGGCCGCTCCGGGAAAGGCTAGTCCAGGTCACCGGGGGGAGGGCGCGAGACCAGGTGCAGCGCAGCCCGGCCCGTGGCCTCGGGCGTGGCCCGAGCCCTCTCTGTGCCTCGCTGTCCCCGGCAGCCGTCGGGTGGCATCACACTCCCGCGCACCAGGGACGGGGCCTGGGCTAGGGGGCCAGCCGGGACCCCGCGTAGGAGGTGAACGGGCAGGAAGCTCCGAGCCCGGCCCACAAAGGGCGACAGAAAAAACGAGACACGCCTAGGGTGCCGGGGCGACGCCGCGCAGCCGGGACGCCGGAAGCCCGGGCAGGGCCCCCACTTCTCCCTGCGGCGAGCGCCCCCCGGCGCCGGAAATGCAGCCAAGCTCCCTGCCCTCTGGTCCCAAGGAGCAGAGCAGTTTCGGCGGAAGAGAAAGTGAAAGTGGCGGCCCCGGAAGTGGGGCGGGAGAGTGTCGCCAGATCCGGGACACCTTCCCCCCGCGCCAGCCCACCCTAAGCAGTCCCGGGGGGGCGCCACCCGCAACCCGCGAGCGGACTCCGACTCCCAACCCTTCACTCTCCAGCCCGGCCCGGCCGCAGCGCCGCGGGGGGAGGGGCGGGGCCGCGGGCGGGGCGGGAGAGTGGGCGGGGCCGCGGGCGGGGCGGGGGGAGTGGGCGGGGCCGCGGGCGGGGCGGGGGTGGGCGGGGCCGGCCTCAGCTCAGTGGAGCTCTCGGCATGTGGTGGCAGACAGGGTCCTTGGCTTTGTTTGCCGAGGAGGAAATGGAGACTCCGTTTGAGACCTGCCCAAGGCCAGAGTCGGAGCCCACCCGTAGCCAGCCAGGCTCTGCCACCTCTTGGCGATCACTCTCCGACTTTTATTGGGCCGCTGATGAAATTTGCATTTGCTCACCACAGGCTGGACGCTCTTTGCATCCGCTAGACAGCCTGTCCCTTAATTTTCCTTCCACCCATCAGCCCATAGATCAGGGATCAGCAAACTGCAGCTCGCAAGCCACATGCGGTTCTTTGGCCCCTTGAGTGTGGCTCTTCCACAAAATACCACGGCCTGGGCGAGTCATTTTGAAGAAGTGGCGTTAGAAGAAGTTTAAGTTTAAAACATTTGGCTCTCAAAAGAAATTTCAATCATTGTACTGTTGATATTTGGCTCTGTTGACTAATGAGTTTGCCGACTACTGCCATAGATCATCAGGTTACGTGTGGGCTCCACCTGTAGAGGAGATCCAGGATCTGTCACCTCTCACCTCCGTCCCACCCCGCCCCCGTATTTCTCCATTTCTCCTCTGGTGTTTCTCAACAACCTCTTCTTGGGCTCCTTGCTTCTCCTTTTGACCCCCCAGTCCATTTTCCACCCACCTGTCAGAGGGCCCTATTAGAGTGTAAATCAAGCCCTCATTGGCTTGGCTCAGTGGATAGAGGGTTGTCCATTCCGGTCAGGGGCTGCGGCACATGCCCAGTAGGGAGTGTGCAGGCGGCGGCTGATAAATGTTTCTCATCCATGTTTTTAACTCTCTATTCCTCTCCCTTCCTCTCTGTAAAAAAAAATCAATAAAATATATATGTTTTTAAAAGAATGTAAATCAAACTATTCACTCCTCAAAACAGTCCCAATAGTTCCCATCTCACTAAAAATAAAAGCTTAGTAAAAGCCTGTAAAGTGCTTCCTCTCCTTTGGCTTCTCCCACCTGGCTCACTGCATTCAAGCCCCACTGGCCTTCTAGGTTCAGGGACAAGGCAGACTATATACACCCACCTCAGGGCCTTTGCATTTGCCGTAACCCAAATATCTTCATGGCTTGCTTTCTCCCTTCATTTTGGTCTTTACCCAAAAGTTTTCCCTATCCACTCTACCTAAAATTTCATATACACACCTACATGAAGCATTTTGTAGCCTCTTTCCTGGCTTCATCCGCCCTCCTCTTACCCCCAAACATGTATCACTATTTTATTTATTTATCTTGTTTTTTGTCTATTTACCTCTTCCAGAGGGCAGGGACTTTCGTCTTGTTTTGCTCACTGCTGAGTTTCTGTCGCTTAAGGATCATATATTAACTAGAGGCCCAGGACATGAATCCGTGGATGGGTAGGGTCACTTGGCCTAACCAGAAATTAGGGTTGATTGGGGCATCTCACCTAGTCTGGATCACAATCGAGGCCAGCCAGCGAAGGGGGGGGGGGGGGGGGGGGGCGGGGGTTGGGAGCCCTGGGAGGTTGGCTGGTCAGGGGGAGGGGCTGTGGGAGGTTGGCTATGGGAGCACCCTGACCACCAGGAGGCAGCTCCTGTGCTGAGCATCTGCCCCCTGGTAGTCAGTATGTATTGTATGACCCATCATTCTGTTGCTTAGGCTTTTATATACATAGGAAGAGGTGACACTGAAGCTGAGCCCTGAAAGAGGAGCTGGATAGTTCAAGACCCAGTTGGGAAAGAGTGTCCCAGGTAGAGAGAGGTGAGGGCGAAGATCTTGAGCAAGAAAAGGTTGTATCAGATCAGAAAGAAGCCGGGTTGGGGTGGGGGTGGGGGGCACACCTCCAGCAGAATGAGCAAGAGAGTGAATGGAGGAAGACTGTGAGGTCAGCCAAGGCAGCAGCAGGGCCTTGTGGGCTATCCAGGGCCCCGGCTTTGTTCCAAAAACACGGAGGCACACAGGAGGGTTTGCGCAGGGTGGTGACAGGGGCAAGAGGCGATGCAAGGGCCCTTGTATTCAGGTCAGGGAGGTCTGCCTCCCCCCTAGAACCATCACCACAATCCAATTTTAGAACATTTTGTCACCCCTTTAAAAAAAAAACCTAGTACCTAATTGCAGACACACCCCTCTGCCCCTCTCCAGCCCTCAGCACAAATCTACTTTTGGTCTCTACAGAGTTTCCTATTCCGGACATTTTATACTAACTAAATCTTCCCACACATGGTCCTTTGTGACTGCCCTTCTTTCATAATGTTTTTGGCATTCATCCATGTTGTATGGCTGTTCTTTTGAAAATAATCTGGTTTTCCTTTCTGATTCTGTTAAGGTTTTATCTTTGCTCTTTTTGCATTTTCATGATGATGTATCTATGTACAAAAACTTAGGGAGTCTCTTAAAATCTGTGATTGATGTCTGATTTCTGTCTCAGTAATGTCCTTTTTAGCCACATCTAATCTGCTGTTTAACCCATCTTTTGGATGTTTATTTTGGTTATTGTGTCTTTTATTTTAGGAGATCTGTTAGGTTTTCAAATCTGTTATGTCACTTAATATAATCCCTGGTCATAGAATCAATTTGTTATTTATTTAATCCCTGTTAGTAAACATTTTTGTTTTATAACTTGTGTACGATAACATGCTACCTGAGCTCTGAATGTCTGTTTCTGCTGGTTTTCACTCCCAGTGCCCTGTTTCTCCTGCTGGCCCTGCTGGTGTACGATGGCCATGTTCCCTTCAGCCCTGAGCCCACCTGCACAAACCTGTCTTAGGGGAGATACAGTTTTTCAGTTGTTCTGGTCTTAGCCTTGGCCCTTCAAGGGCAGAGACCCTTCATCCCAGTGGGTAAATTCCAGCCATTCAAACCTGGGTTCAGTCCCACAGTTCACTATCTGTGTGACTCTGGACAAGACACCCCCCTCTCTGGGCCTCAGCTTTTTCCTCTGAACAATGGCGATCATGATGGTCCCTCCCTCATAGGGTTCCTATGAGGATCTGTATCAGTTATTGGTTATTGATATGTAACAAATTATCCCCAAACTTAGCAGCTTAAAAACAACAGTTTATATGGGTTAAGAATTTGGGAGCAGTTTCTGATGTCATTTGACTAAAGGTCACTCATGAGGTTGCAGTTGGGATTTTAGCTGGGGCCTCAGTCATCCAAAAGCTTGATGGGGAAGGAGAATGAACTTTCAAGAAAGCCCACTCAGCCGAGACCGGTTTGGCTCAGTGGATAGAGCGTCGGACTGAAGGGTCCCCGGTTCGATTCCGGCAAAGGCATGTACCTTGGCTGCAGGCACATCCCCAGTAGGGGGCGTGCAAGAGGCAGCTGATCGATTCTGACTTTCTATCCCTCTCCTTTCCGCTCTGTAAAAAATCAATAAAATATAAATTTTTTTAAAAAGAAAGCCCACTCATATGCCTGGCTGGTGCTGGTCAGTGCCAGATGCTATGTCCCTCACCACATGTACCTCTCTATGGGGTGACTTGAGTGTCCTAGTCACATGGCAGCTGGCTTTCCCCAGAGCAGATGATATAAGCATCAATGCAGAAGCCACAGTATATTTTATGGCCTAACATGAAACGTCATACTTCATCATTTTCACAGTCTCCTCTTAGTGACCCTGGTCAGCCCAGCTCAGGGTGGGAGGGAACTACACAAGGACATGCATATCAGGCCTCAAGGACCAAGGACAAGGCTGGCTATCACATGTCCAAAGAGATAATGTATGTAAAGCACATAAAACCATGCCTGGCATGTGGTACTAGTAGGTGCTCACAGTAAACATTAACCATTCCTAATAAGGGTCCTGGCTTTCTCTAGGCATGTAGGATCTACACAGTAACCACTTTCAGTCGTTCAGCAAACATTTACTGAGCAGCTGTGTGTGCCAGGCACTGTTCGAGGAGCTGGGGACACAATAGCAAATCATGCGTAGTATGAAACTGACACAAACAAACATCTAGAATGTTCTGGCAGGTGGTACTAAGTGTTACGAAGAACCACAAAGGCAGGGAAGCAGGGGGAGGGTGATGAGAGGATGAGGGCTATCGGTGTCTCCCCATAAAGCTGGTACAACAGTAGTGGTGGCTTGTGGAGAGTGGCTACAGCGTTTGGACAGGCTTAAGCCTCGGACTAATGAGAGGACACAGTCCTCTCATGGCCACACGCAAGTCCCACCTTGGAGGGCAGAGCCCTCCCAGCACAATTATAGCCCACAGCTAGAGTTGTAAGCTTGAACCTATGGCCCAAACTCGTGGCCCCACGTGCCTGAGTGATGTGGGCTTGATGGAGTTCAGGTGCATGTAATAGAGTAGGATCGAACCCACGAGAATGTTGTCAACATCTTGACCACGCCCTCGCTTTGCTTCATGAAACCTGGCTATAAAATGAAGACACGGCTTACAGTCCGTGGCGCTGTCATTGTCTCTCCATTAGAGGACTGGGTCCCACCCAGACCCAGCTTTCCTTCTCTTGTCTGTCTTTCTCAATCCTTCACCTCCCCCTCTCGGGCTCACCCAACCTGGCTGCGCTGGCACGCACATAAGGCGCCCTGGGGCTGAGTAAGCCGTGGCCATGCCGGCTCCCCACCGTGGCTCAGAATTTGACCTCTAATGAAGCCCCCCACACCTGTGACCCCATCCTAGCCTCACAGGCAGGTACAATTTATACCCATTTTCCCTTGAGCTGGAGTCAAACACACAGAAGAAGCTGAAATGAACTGAGTCCCTAAGGAATCAGGATTTCTCCCAATACACAGGCACTCCAACCAGAATGCACAGCCATCAAAAATAGGCTTGTTAGGAGGCAGACACCCCCCACCCATCCCACATCTGATTCACTAGGTCTGGGGAGAGTCCAAGGCTCTGCATTTTTTTTTATGTATATTTCAGAGAGGGAGAGAGAGAGAAACATAATGAGAATCACTGATCAACTGCCTCCTGCTCACCCTGCACTGGGGATGATTGAGCCCCAAACCTGGGCATGTGCCCTGACTGGGAATTGAACCTTAATAGGAGGACTCTCAATCATTGAGCCACACCATCCCAGCAAGTATCTGCATTTTTAAGCAAGCACCCCAGGGTGCTGCCCGGCCACATCTGAGAAACCCGTTGTGAGGGCTGCGGGGGTGCAGAGGCGGGCAGGCGGCTCTGACAAGCGCCAGAAGAGGCTCCAGGTCCAGCCGGGAGGATGGGCAGGACGTAGCCACAGAGAGGCCCAGAGACACCACACAGCTGGACTCGGGTACGACAGCGGACAGCGCCACCCTCCTTCCTCAGGGCACGGATGACTCTGATGTGACAGCAGGGACAACAGAGCAGAGGCAGAAAGAGACGGGAGCCGTCCCTGAATCAACCAGCCCTGAAACCACCCCCTGTTGACTTCTTGCTTTGTGGGAAGTACATTTCCTTCTGCTTTAAGCTACTTGGACCCAGGGTTTCAGGTCCTTGCAGCCAAAAGTGACCCCAGGTGAGACCCAGAGTCTCCAGAAGACAGGGAGGGAGTGCAGGCAACTCGCGTGGGGCTGGTTTGGGAAAACCGATGAGGGGCCAGGAGAAATGCCTGGGAGAAATGAAAGTATTCCATAACTGCTTTATTAGGCACAAGGTAAAAATACATACTCAGAGCATCCAAAACCTATAGTGCTGGTGTGGGGTTCTGGACCCCAAGTGTCCCCAGAACCGGACTTAGGCCTTTCCAGGAGACCAGGGGCAGACCCCACCTAATCCTGTCCCCCAACTCCAGTCCGCAGCTCAGGTCACGGGCTGCTGAGACGGACAGGCCGGGACCCTCATTCCAAACCGCTCCCTGAGCTAGACCAGGACCCGCCTCACAGTTTGGACTCTGTCTTCCAGCCCAGATCCTTGGCTCAGGCCTGGGCAGAGGACCCCGGACCAAGAGGACACGGCTGCCGGAGCGGAACTCGCCGCAGGGCCTGGCTCCGGGCCTCAGGTGCCGGGAAGGGGCTTGAAGGCTTTGGCACAGGACGCTTCGCTTTCTCTGGGCACAGCGTACAAAGGCCGCTGGGCGGGTTGGGGAAGGGGCTGTGACTGCAGTGCCGGGGTGCAGCACGAGTGCACGCCGTCCCCGGCGCGGGCTGTGCCCAGCCCGGGGCAGACGCAGGCCTGTGGGGCGGAAGAGGCCTGACAGCCGGGAGCAGGAGTGCTGGCCGGCGTTCCCAGCTGTGTTCTCGGCTCCTGGAACAAGGCGCACAGGGGGCTCCCACAGAGGCGTGTCGATGCGCCAGCCCGCGGGCTCAGGCGTGTGAGCCACACAGGCATGCCTCCAGCACGCCTCAGCACGCCCCCTTTCTCCCTCCGAGAAGGCACTTAGGGTTTGTCTCAGTTCAGAGAGGCAGGAGAGAGCCCGGGGACGCCCCACACTCAATCCACAGTTCACAGCTGAGCGTCGGGTAGGGTAGTCCTAGCCATACAGGCCCACTTCCCTTTCTCCCTCCTCTGCCTCCACTTCCTCCAGCCCTGGCCCTTCGGGGACCACCTGGTCAGCCTCCCAGAGCGGGGCTCGGGATGGGGCTGGGGGGGTCAGGTCCTCTCGCAGCCAGGGGTGCAGCAGGATCCCCGAGGCTGTGAGCCGCTCGGCCGGCTCCCGGCGGAGCAGGCAGCGGACCAGGCAGCGGGCCGGGGCGGAGAGGCCCCGAGGCAGGGCGTAGGTCCCCCTGCGGATCTTGCCGAAGAGCAGGGCAGGCTCCGAGTCCTGGAAGGGGTAGTGGCCGGCCAGCATGGTGAAGAGCGCCACGCCCAGGCTCCAGACGTCGGCCGCCTTGCCCGAGTAGGATGCCCGCGAGCTGAGGATCTCAGGCCCCACGTAGGCCGGGCACGCGTGCTTGTCCCACAGGGAGTCGTCCGGCCCGGTGAGCACGCAGGCGTCCTCCAGGTTCTCCAGCACCAGCCTTGTCCTGTGGCAGGGAGAGGCAGCGGTCAGCTCCCGCTGGCGCTCCCTCACCCCCACCCCGCCTGCCTCCCCGCTTGTTACCTGCTTCCCCAGTGCCCGCTGCGCCTGGCAGACGTGACCCAGTCCCGGTGGCTGGGTCCCCGGGCTCACCGCACGGAGGGGAAGCCCAGGCCCAGAGGGTAAGCCATTGCTCCAGGTCACAGAGCAATTAGATTTGAAACTGGGACTCCGAGAGGAACACATTTCCCAACAGCCTCTGGGGGAGAGGGCTGAGGGCATTAAGCTTCTCATAAAACAGAGGCTAACTTAGGGTCCAGGCAGGTAATAAAATGAGAGAAACGGGAGTGAGACTGGGCCCAACATCTCAGCACAAACCCTGCCTAGAAAGGCTGGGGTGGATGGGAGGTGGACGCTGGGGGAGATCAACTGAAGGACTTGTATGCATGCATATGAGCATAACCAATGAATGAAAGACACTGGGGCGGGGAACGGGGAGGTGGGGATATGTGCTGGGGGGTAGGGGAGGCTGGGGGAAGGATAAGGGGGAGGGGGAAAGGAAAACATGTACTACTATTAATTATAAGTTATACTGCAAAAAAATCAATAAAAATATATTTTAAAAAATAAAAATAAATAAAAATAAGAAAAAAAAAACCCTGCCTAGAAAAGGTAACATTACAGTCAGTATTTACAAACTGTCCCCCGGGTGCCTAGCCCTGAGCTGAGCTTGGTACCTGACGCTTTATTCCAACCGCATACCCCCTGAGAGGAAGACACCATCCCACATCCGCGGGCCGGGGCAGGGATGTGAGCCCCGCTCTCACGCACCGGCCAGCGCCGGGAGCTGCGCACCTGCTTCCCAAGGAGGCCCCACATTCTTTTTTTTCTCCGAGAGGCCAGAATCATAGTTCAACAAAAAAGTCCTGTTTTTTGAAATGTTGGCAACCTATTTCAATCGAAAACAAATGAACACGTATGTGGGGGCCACCATTTGCAACTACTGCTTTAAACAACTCCCAGGGAGCATTCTAGTTTACTTCAGTAGTAACCGTTCCGTTCCCACTGCTGCTCATCTTATTCCCATGGTGCCACTTCCTGGGTGCTTGCTGGCATTTCACGGACATTGATCAACCCTGCAAATTACAGCGTGGGGGTGTGGGGGTCAGTGTCGGCATTATTGGCTCATTTTGCAGCTGCAGAAATCAAGGCTAAGCAGGTGAAGCCGTTCCCCAAGGCCAAAGAACAGGTTAAAAATGAGAATAAAGGCCCTAGCTGGTTTGGCTCAGTGGACAGAGTGTTGCCCTATGGAAACAAAGGTCTCGGGTTTGATTCCGGTCAAGGACACATGCCCAGGTTGTGGACTCAATCCCTTGTAGGAGGCAACTGATCAGTGATTCTCTCTCATCATTGATGTTTCTCTCTCTCCCTATCCCTTCCTCTCTGAAATCAATAATGGATATATACATATTTTTTAAGTAGAATCAGGATTTGAACCCAGGTCTGTCTGAGTCCACTGTTCCTCTTCTATGAACAGTGCTTCTCAAACTAATTCCTTGAAAAAAGAAAGAAGCACTTTCTCACCTCTAGGAGATCTGGGGGTGTTGTATTCGCCCTTAAGCTCAAAAAGATTTGAAGTTGTGCATTAGCTTAAAATTTTTACATTCCAGCACTAACCAGTTTGGCTCAATGAATAGAGCATCGGCATGTGACTGAAAGGTCCCAAGTTCGAGTCTTAAGGCATGGGAGTGTGGCTTACCCTCTGGGCCTGGGCTTCCCCTCCGTGCGGTGAGCCCGGGGACCCAGCCACCGGGACTGGGTCCTGTCTGCCAGGCGCAGCGGGCACTGGGGAAGCAGGTAACAGGGAGGCAGGCGGGGTGGGGGTGAGGGAGCGCCAGCCGGAGCTGACCGCTGCCTCTCCCTGCCACAGGACAAGGCTGGTGCTGGAGAACCTGGGACTGTGAGTGTGGTGACAGAGGAGCCACCCACGAGGTGGGCCTGATGGGGGAAGCCCCTCAAAGTAGCCAGCACTTAAGGCATGTGAAATCGAGTCACAAAGGCATATACCCTGGTTGCGGACACATCCCCAGTGTGGGGTGTGCAGGAGGCAGCTGATCGATGTTTCTAACTTCCTATCCCTCTCCCTTCCTCTCTGTTAAAAATCAATAAGATATATTTTAAACAAATTTTTTACATTCCACTTCTTACAAAAGGCATTTTAAAATATATTAAAATGGGTTTGGAGCTCGATCCCCAGGAGGAGGCAATGCAGGAGGCAGCCAAACAATGATTCTACATTTTATACACTTTTAGTGTAAAACGTAGAAGGAACTAGAAAATCACCCTTAGACAAACATCACCGTGTAACTGCTACAGGGAAGACACATGGCTGCTAAGACTAGTGGGTGAAAGTCTGAGGAGAAACACACAATCTCAGAGCCCCTCAAGGTACTTATTAATGGCAAGGTATTACTCAAGGCATTTATTAATTACAAAGGGTAAAATGGGAACTTGACAGTGAGGCACTTGGCAGACACCACCCTAACCGATGGTGGATGTTAATGTCACAGTAATACATATCACCATCGTGTGCTTCCTGATATCACGCACTGAGAAGGACCTATCACTGTTTTTACCCTCACCTGAGGATATGTTTACTGATTTTACAGAGAAAGGGGATGAGAGGGAGAGAGAGAGGGAGGGAGGGAGGGAGAGAGAGAGAGAGAGAGAGAAACATGGATCGGAAATCAAACCTGAAACCTAGGTTTGTGCCCTGACCAGAAATCGAACTCGTAACCTTTTGGTGTGTGGGATGAGCTCCAAGCAACTGAACCACCTGCCAGGGCTTCTGTGCTGTTCTTGCCAAAGATGTATCACCTCAACTTAACCATGAGAAAAACATCAGCTGAACTCTAATTGAGGGGCTTGCTCACAGTGACCGCCTGGCTCTCTTCAAAGGGATCACGGTCAAGACAGACCAGAGAAGCCTGAGGACCCATCAGCCCGGAGGGCACTAAGGAGGCATGACTCAGGAATCCAGGAATCCCGGGCACAAGGGTTGAGGGGAAACTGGTGAAATCTGTGGTTTAGTCCGTAGTAGTACAAAACCAAGGTTAATTTTTTTGGTTTTGGTAGTTATACTATGGTCATGTAAGATATTAACTTCAGGGGAAATGGTGAAGAAAATATGGGACATCTTTGAACTATTTTTTGCAACTTTTCTGAAAGTCTAAAAGTATTTGAAAATAAGGTTTTTAAAAATTCAATGGGGTCACCCTCCTCCCAAAAATATCTTGAAACGAAATCAGTTCTAATGGATATGCATGTGCACCTGGTGGCTCCCTGACACACCCTGCAACTCCTGGATTTTGGGGGGGTGGACAGGATGCCAGATCCCTTTCTGCCCCCCGCCCCCCAAATCACTGATTTTCAGTTTTAGAGGAAAAGGTTCCTGTGTGGGAAACTCAAAGCACATTTTGGCTGTGGCCCTGAGTTGTGTGTGACCTTGAGACATCTTGACAATCCAGCCTTTCCCCTACCCATCGGGAAACCGAGGTCCAGAGACAAAGGGCCACCCAGAGTCGGCAAGTCACCCAGCCAGGCCTCCCACCGCTCAAGCTCAGGGGGAGCTAGGGCCCTGGCTCCGGAGTCACATCTGGGTTCAAACCCCAGCTTCGTCTTTATTCAGCTGTAGCCCAGTAGGGTCTCTGTTTCCTCACCTGCCACATGGGGACAATCACAGCGGCCGCCTCATGTTTACAAGGATCCAGGCCACGTCGGGCAGAGCAGCGATGCTCTTATCACCGCCGCTAGGATCACAAAGGCAGCGCTGCGCTGGCCGGTTTGGCTCAATGGACAGAGCGTCGGCCCGCAGACGGCAGAGTCCAGGGTTCAGTTCTGGCCAAAGGCCCTGGCTGGGGCGCGGGTGGGAGGCAGCCAGTTGCCCTGTTTCTCTCTCTCAGTCTCTCCCGCTCCACTCTCTCTAAAAATTGATGGAAAAATATGCTCCCGCGAGGATTAGCCACAAAGGCAGTGCTCCACCCCCAGGGGCTTCCGCACGGCCGGGGTCCACTCCTTCCCTGGCACCGGGCAGTGGTGTTGCTGGCCCAGGCTTCCCCGAGGTCTGTGCCGGCTACTTTGAGGGGCTTTCCCCATCAGGCCCACCTCGTGGGTGGCTCCTCTGTCTCCACACTCACCTCTCACAGTCAGCGAAGACAAAGCGTCGCAGCTTGAGGTCCCGCAGGACCAGGCCGTGCTGGTGACAGTGCGCCACGGCGGCGGCCATCTGGCGGAAGAGCCGGGCGGCCTCGGGCTCGGGCAGGCGGCGGCGGCGGCGCACCAGGCTGTGCATGTCCCCGCGGGGCCGCGGGAAAAAGGTGTAGAGGTGCCGAGAGCCCGTCAGGACCTCCGCTGGCCGGGCCACATGCTTGTGGGGAGGCAGCCGCGAGTAGGGCTCCAGCACCTTCAGGCTCTCGCGGGCGGGGTACACCTGTGGGCGGGCGCGGCGTGAGCACAGGTGGGGACCGCGTGGCGCCCAGGCTGACCTCGGGGACTGTCAGCCGTCCCTCGATGCCACTGGGTGCTGGCAGTGTGCCAAGCGCTCCCGCAGCCACTCAACCCCGAGAAAGCGAGAGGCCACACAGCCAAGTGTTCTTAACTGCTGCCTTCCATGTTCTTAAACTTCAGAGAACTGAAAAAATAACAGAGCCCAGCCAGTGTTGCCCTGCGAGTGCCCCACATTGGGCTGCCAGTTGCGAGAGTCCCCCCAAATCCCGTGTGGTTCAGGGTTCAGGTTCAGGGTTCGGGCTCTGGAGGAGGCCGCACGCAAATGAAAGAGACTAGAAAAATATTAATTTGGAAATATTGGGGGCCAGGCGGGAGCCCAGCTCCAGGGAAAGGACTTCACCCTGCTCTGGCCTTCTGATCCCTTTTATTAAGACTACTAGAGGCCCGGTGCACAAAATTTGTGCATGAGGGAGGGGGGTATCCCTAAGCCCAGCCTCTACCCTCTCCAATCTGGGACCCCTCAAGGGATGTCCAACTGCCCTCTCATAATCCAGGACTGCTGGCTCCCAACTGCTTGCCGGCCTGCCTTCCTGATTTCCCCTAACCGTTTCTGCCTACCAGCCTGATCACCCTCTAAACATTTCCCTGCCACCCTGATTGATGCCTAACTGCTCCCCTGCCAGCCTGTTTGCCCCTAACTTCCTTTCCCTGCAGGCCTGGTCCCCCCAAGCTGCTCTTCCCTAGAGGCCTGGGTCCCCCGTAACTGCCCTTCCTTGCAGGCCCGGTCACCCACAACTTCCCTCCTCTGCTGGCCTGGTCACCCCTAACTGCCCTTCCCTACAGGCTTGGTTCCCCCCAGCTGGTCTCCCCTGAAGGCCTGGGTCCCCCAACTGCCCTTCCTTGCAGGCCCAGTCACCCCCAACTTCCCTCCTCTGCCGGCCTAGTCACCCCTAATTTTCCTTCCCTGCAGGCTTGATCGCCCACAGCTGCCCTGCCTTGCAGGCCTGGAACCTCCAACAGCCCTCCCCTGCTGGCCATCTTGTGGTGGCCATCTTGTGTCCACATTGGGGCAGGATCTTTGACCCCATGGAGGCAGACCTCTTATGTATTGGAGTGATTGTCAATCTGCAAATTACTCTTTTATTAGATAGGATAGAGGCCTGGTGCATGGGTGGGGGCCAGCTGGTTTGCCCTGAAGAGTGTCCCAGATCATGGTGGGGATTCCCTTGGGGTGAGGGGCAGCCTGAGTGAGGGGCCTGTGGAGGTTTGCAGGCCGGCCATGCCCCCCAGCAACCCAAGCAGAGGCCCTGGTATCTGGGATTAATCTATGTCTACAATTGAAACTTTGTAGCCTGGAGCAGAGCCAAGCCTTCTGCTTGGTTGGTGGGGACACCCATTTCTGTTTGAAACATTGTATCCTACAGTGGAGGCCTAGGCCAGCAACGCAGACTGAAAGCTTGGCTTCCTCCGTTACCAGGGAAACCCAAGCCTCTGTTCTCTCCAGCTCAGTGGCTGCCGCCATTTCTGTATCTTTTATAATTGAAACTTTGTAGCATTGAGTGGAGGCCTAGAGAGGCAGAAAGCTTGGCTTCCTCTGTTGCAGGGGAAACCCAAGCCTTCCTCCTGCTCTCAGTGGCAGCAGCCATCTTGCTGGGGGTTATTTGCATAATTTGCTCCTGATTGGCTGGTGGGTGTGGCTGTGAGTGTGGCTTGTGGCTGTGGCAAAGGTATGGTCAAATTTGCATATTACTCTTTTATTAGATAAGGTGGGCCCAATAACAGTAACTACCTCATAGATTGTGTGAAAATTAGAAGAGATTATCCACACTAAGCAAGCAGCACATTCCCTGGTGCATGGCAAAGTATAACACCCGTTTTATACTTTCTCATCTCTTCTTGGGCTGTGACCTGCCAATGTCTTGTGTGGGCCTGACCCTCCTGGGTCCTTGGTCCTGCCTGGTTCCTGATTTCAGTCTAGAACCCTGGACCTTGCCCTAGGAAGCCAGGCCCAATGTTATGTGGATTTGTGCATGACCCTTCTCCTCTCTTGACCTCAGTTTGAATTCATAAAATGGCTGTAGGTTAGGTCCTATGATCTCCAGGATCCCAGGAGTTCTGATGCCTATTCTGTCTCATCCTTCTCCGTGCAGTGTCTTCCGTGGCTTCCCACAGGAGGTCCTCTCTAGTGCTGTCATGCCCAGTGGCTGTCAGCCCCTATCTCCTGCCCCTGGCTGCACACCCTCTCCACTCCTGGTAAAGTCCTGTTAGTGCCCTGAAGAGCCATGCTCTCACTTCTCTAGGCCTCTCCGCACAGCTGTTTCCCTGCCTGGGCCTTCCTCTTTCTGCTTCTCACTAGCTAACTCCTCCGTCTCTTCTGACGCCCCCTTGAGTACATCAGAGGCTTTCCCCCTCTGCTCTCATGGTCCCTAAGCTCCACCCCTGCAACCTGTACCCATTATGGGGACCTATGCTTTGAATTCCCCAGGGCTGGGACCATCTGGTTTACCTCTCTGGTCATAGTCCAGCCTGGGGCTTGACAGAGAGTTGGGGGCTAAATGAATGTAAGGATCCTTCAGGCCTGACAACCTCTGTAGCCAAGGCTCTTTCCAAGCCCCTGTGATGCTGGAGGAGGGCCCCTTGGGGCACTTACCCGGCAGGTGTATTCGGTGCCTGTGGGACAATGCAGGGCCCGGTAGGTCCGGCCGCCCTCCTCGGGTTCCAGGAGGACATAGGGCCCGAGCCGGGAGGCGGTGGTCACAGCAGGGGCATGGACTGGAGCAGGGGGTGGGCTCAGGGGCAGAGGGCAAGGGGGCAGCCTGGGCTGGGGTTCACTTCGAGCTTGCTTCCGGGTGGGACACTGAGTGTCTAGGTCATCATCCAACTTCAACTGCTTCTTCCTGGAAGGAGTGCCCATAGGAGCTGCCAGAGGAGTGGCTCGCATCTACAAAGTAGGAGAGAAAGGCACCAAAGTGAGGCTGTCTGGGGGCTCCTGTCCTCCCTGCTGATGGGAGGGCCTATTGGCACAACTTATACAGAGGGTGACTTGGCAGTGTGCACTACACTGACAGCAGCATGCACCCTTGACTGGGTGCCTCACTTCTGGGATTTATCCTCCAATTAAAATACCCCCAAATTAGTCTTAGCTTGTTTGGCTCAGTGGATAGAGCGTCAGCCTGCAGACTGAAGTGTTCTGGGTTTAATTCCAGTCAAGGGCATATGCCTGGATTGTGGGCTCAATCCCCAGCGTGGGGCATGCAGGAGGCAGCCGATCAATGATTCTCTCTCATTATTGATGTTACTATCTCTCTCATCTTCTCTCTTCCTCTCTGAAATCAATAAAAATATTTTTTTTTCAAAAAATACCCTAAGCCAAACCGGTTTGGCTCAGTGGATAGAGCATCGACCTGTGGACTGAAAGGTCCCAGGTTTGATTCCGGTCAAGGTCACATACCTTGGTTGCAGGCACATCCCCAGTAAGAGGTGTGCAGGAGGCAGCTGATCAATATTTCTCTTTCATCAATGTTTCTAACTCTCTATCCCTCTCCCTTCCTCTCTGTAAAAACATCAATAAAAATATATATTTAAAAATACCCCAAAATTAAATATGTAAATTAATCAGAGCCTGTGTCTAAGAGCAAAAGGCATTAAACACCCCCAAAGGCCCAGTAGTAGGGGGCTGGTTAAAACATCATGCTATAGTCATAGTGAAATATTATAAAGTTCTGAAAAAGGACTGGGAAGCTCTCTCCACACTAATGTAATGTACAAGTACAAGGCTATTCCTGTAGCCCATGTGATAGACACAATTGAATGTCTATCATTAGGGGACTGGTTACGTAAATTATATTTCATCCATACATGGAACAATTGGTGCCCATTTAAAAGATTGAGACAATTCTTTATTGCTAATTGAAAAGGTCTCCTAAGTGAATTATTAAGTGAAAAACAAAAGTAAAGTGGAAAGATGGATTTGGTAGTTAATGCGAGGAAGAAAGAGAGACTTTGCATGGTATCCATTGAGTATGGTATCTATTGGGTAGGGAGCTGGTACCTATGAAAGGGAGAAAGGGGTGAGAGGCATGGGTAAGGAGGGGGGAAGGATGATGAATGAGTGAGGTAGGTACATATGACTGTATGCTCTGGAATGGATATATTGTCAAGTGAACATTGTGAGCTGCCATTGTCTCTCCATATTTACAAAGCTATAGCTGTGGAAACGCACAGGAAAACGTCTGGAAGGACCCAGGTTTAACTGGCTGCACAGCAGCTCCTGGCCTCCTGGGAAACTTCTAGAAGAAAAAGGGATTTGGTCAGGAGGCAAGTGAATTTTTTTATTTCAATATTTGAAAATAAAGATTCTCCATTCATTTATTGCTTGAGTATTTCAAAACAGGTGAGTGGATTTCTTTTTTTCAATTGTGAACTTTGTGATTGCCTGGTGGCTGGTGGCCCGAGAGCCACCAGAATCAGAGTCCACACAGAGCATTCACCTGCTGCCAGCTCAGTTTCACCATTGGGTAAGAAGTGAGCAGGGCAGGGAGGTCTCTCAAAGGCCCCACGAGTTCGTTCATCCAAAGGTAGAGGAAGTCACCGGCCTTGCAGCTGTGTCGCTGTGTGCGGTGGGTGGAGGAACAGCCAATGGCATGCCGGGCAGAAAGGTTCTCTCCAGAACCCATCTGCCCACCCCTTCAGAGTCCAGCTGTGGGACAAGGAGGCCAGGTATACGATGTTAGAGGGAAACTTTTACCTGATTAAAGACCTTCCTGGCAGCAGTTTGAGGCATGATTCATGGGGGAACATCAGTCAGAGTAAATTCTTAGATTGACACCCACCCTCCAATCACACTACTTCCTAGTCGGCAAACTCATTATTCAACAGAGCCAAATATCAACAGTACAACGATTGATATTTCTTTTGAGAGCCAAATTTTTAAAATGTAAATGTCTTCTAACGCCACTTCTTAAAAATAGACTCACCCAGGCCATGGTATTTTGTGAAAGAGCTACACTCAAGGGGCCAAGGAGCCTCATGTGGCTCGAGAGCCGCAGTTTGCTGACCAAACCACGACCCTAGTGCATGGGCCGCCTTGGGAGGGAGCCCCCCCTAGGACCACCTTGAGAGGGAGAGAGCCATGCCCCCCACTCCCCTGACTCCCCTGGACTAAAAGGCCATAATCCTGTCTTGGTAAGAATGCAGTTGGGGGTGGCATTCGTCAAATATTCCCAGACCCTTCGCTGCTGGGGGCAAGGTCTTCAATCTTCCTGCACCTCAGCTGCCTCACAAAGCTCATAGGATTTTTGTGGGAAGAAATTAAAATACAAATAGGGTAGTGTGGCCCTGTTACACAATAGGTATCAGGAATGAGTCTCTACTGTATGATTATTATTATTATTCATAGATGAAGATGGCTTAAGTGCTACCCTTGGGAGCCTCAGAAATCTCCCTAGGGATAGATGACACTCCTTACCTCACAGGTTATTCTGAGTCAAGCAAGGTAATCCCTAGCTGTGTAGATGCTGGTGCCTGGGACGCAGAGACATCTGGAGTGGTTCTCCCGCGGTTGGATCAGCACTTACTGGACCCTATCCATGCCTCAGAGCCCGGTGGGGCCGAACCTGAGTCTACAGATGAACAAGGGAATGGGCAGGCAACACTGAGGGGTCTCCACTGTAGGGTGGGACAGCGCCTAATCCCTGACACCCCGGGGTGGGGGATAAGGTCAGGTCATACCACACACTTACTTATAAACAACAGGGCAGACAGGTGTGCACACGCCCCTCAAAAACACACTTTCTCCAAGCCCGCCAGCCCAGGCACCCATCCACAGCAGAGAGGGGCACGCACATCATTCGGTGACACACGCGTCTCCCTCCCTGGGCAAGCGTGCATTACACACACACAGAGCTCCCCACCTATCGCATTCACGACCGCACGCCGGACACCAGCCAGCCACAGAGTCTGACCGCCCCGCCCGTGTCCCCCGCCCCCAGGTCTGGCTGGAGGTCGCCGCGGGCTCGCCCAGCCTCCCGCAGCCAGGCTCCTCCCTGGGGAGCGGAAGCGGAGCCTGGGTGTCCTAGGACAGAAAGTTCAGCGGAAACCCAGGGGCGGCGGGGAGTCCTGGAGGGGATGAGGCGAGGGGAAGGAGGCCGGGCCCCAGGGTGGGGGGAAGGGGTGCACCTTGCCCCCCTCCCAGCCTGCAGAAGCAAAACACGCGCGAGCACAGCGCAGCGTACGAACCCGCCGCCGCACCTCTGGGTGCACACCGGTGGCGGACGCCCCGCACTCCCCGGGTCCCCATCCGCGCTTGGCATCCGCGCTCCCGCGGGCCCTCCACGGGTGCCCCGCCCCCGAGGCGCCCAGCCCTGCCCAGCCGTGTCCCCTGCACAGCCCGCACCTGCCACCAGGTGTTCGGCCATCCTCGCAGCTCGCACCGTCCGCGGAGACACAGAGCCCCGAAACACATCCCCACCCAGACCCCAGACACCCCCACAGTGACACAGACCCTGCACACAGTCCTCCAGTCCCCCTAGTCCCCCCAACGCCCCCCCCCCAGTCCTTTACACACGACCGCCTGCACCAAACCACACTCTCCCGCCCCGCATTCACCCAAAACTCACACAGCCGCACACCTCTCCCGGGGCGCCACCCCGACATCTCAGTGCCGCTCCCTCCGCCCCCGGGACACAGGTGCCACACCCGGGCGACCCCCAGCCCGGCGGGGCCGCGTTACCTGACACCGGCGTGAGCACCTCCGGCGGCGGGTTTGTTGAAGGTGTGTGTTGGGGGGGGGGGGGGTGAATACAAGCGGCGGCCCGGAGGCTCCCGGCCACCCTCCACCCAGTGGCCCCTCCAACCGACCGCCCTGGCCCTCAGCCGTACCTCTCCTCGTGCAGCACAGGAGCCCGAGCTGTGTCTGAGCTCCGCTGCGGCCGAGCTCCGGGTCCGGGGGAGCTCTGGCCTCGACCCCCCCACGGCCTCCCGGGTGCGGAGCCGCCGCCGCTTCCGACGCAGGTGTCCCGGGTCACGGGCGCCAGGCTCCGGCCCCGGCTCCGGCCCGGGGTGATGTAAACCTGAGCTAACAGCCGTCTGATGCGCTCCGGGCCCGGATTGCACCATCCTCGGCGCCCCGCCCCTCGGGGTCGTGCCCGAGCGCGCCCCGCCCCGGCCACACCCTCACCCGCCTGGGCACCTCGCCTCTCGGCCCTTTAGGGGTGTCTCGTCGCCAGCCCTTTCCCTTCCCGCCCTGCGCCCCAAGTTTGAATGCAGACACCAGGCACAGATTCTCCCTATCATCTCTGAAAAACGCATTTTGTTTTTCTGAGCTTCAGTTTCTGTGAAATGGGGGGGGGGGGGAAAGTCTTTCCTTCTCAGGCTGGTGCTGCGGAGAAAAAGGGCAAACCATGACAGTGTCCGGGTGCTTCTTTCCCCCCATTGCCTTTTAAACCGTTAGAGAGCCCGTGGCAGCGGGGAGCTCCAGTATTCCCATCCTACTGAGAGGTAGCTCGAGGCTCAGCTATGGGGAAGCAGCCCAGAACCTTGCAAACACCAGACTTATAGGTGCTGATTCGGGGCTCCAAAGGGCCAGGAGAGAGCCCTGGGGAGGCCTGATGTTGGGTGGGCTTCACAGCATTCATTTGCTAAAAGCAGTGCTACCTAGTGGTTAGGAGCAAGCACCCTAAAACCAGCCTGCCTAAGAGTGCACCTCCCCTCTGCCCAGACCCACTCAGGAAAGCTCTTTAAATCCCTGCTTCAGCCTTGGGAGGTGTGGCTCGATTGGTTGGGTAGGGGGCCCGTGCATTTTAAGATTACCGGTTAGATTCGCAGTCAGGGCAGGTGCTGCACGCTCCATCGCCTGTAGGGGGCGTGCAGGAGGCAGCCAATCCATGTTTCTCTCCTCTGTTTCAGTTTCCTATTCTTATAAATAGCACAGCACTTATTCGTGGGATTGTTGGTTGAATTAAATTAATACCTGTAAAATGCTTAGAACAGTGGTTGGTACATTGTAAGTGCTCAATGGAAAGATAGATGCTTAATAGAAAGAGTGGACACAGTGGAGGCTCAGAGAGGAGAAGGCACCTTTAAGAGGACTTGCACCTCAGGCCTGGCAGGCCCACTGGCACTTGCTGTTTGGGGAAGCATTCCTGAATAACCCCGCCTCCCCCCGGGGCATCCAGCACCTTTCAGTGGAAATCCTGGTTGGGTCTTGATGTGGGATATACCAGTGTCAAAATATAACAGCTCCTCAGGCAGTGGCTGAATGGGAGGCTAAAGGAGTCACCTTCGTTTCCCTGGTTCCAGAACCCCGGGGACCAGCTCACCTGTGTCTCAGAGCTTTCAGGGCACAACAGGGGAGTCTGGGATCTCATTTAACCCTGGAGACTCTGCTGCCTGCGAGGGATAAATGAATTCATTTCCTACAGCAGGACATTTAGACTCCGGTGGGAAGGACCTAGAGCTACAAGGGACAAAGAAAGCAGTTGTTTGTCTTCTGAGCACACCCAGGAAGCCAGCACTCTGCTGGATTTATTCACACATTCCTAACTTTGTTTCCTGCTGTATCATGTTCTGAATGCAGGGGACTTATTGGTGACAAGACTAACCTATCCCTGTCCTCACAGATTCTATAAATTAGTGGAAAGGCAAACCATTATTAAGAAAATATAATAGCCCTAGCCAGTTTTGCTCAATGGATAGAGCATCGGCCTGTGGACTGAAGAGTATAAGGTTCGATTCCTGTCAAGGGCATATGCCTGGTTGCGGGCTGGATCCCCAGTAGGGGACATGCATAAGGGCCCTTCTCTCTCATCATTGATGTTTTTATCTCTTTCTCCCTCTCTCTTCCTGTCTGAAATCAATAAAAATATATTAAAATAATAATAATAATAATAAAAGCTTAATATGCTGGTCAACTGGTTGGCCTTTCAACCAATCAAAGCATAATCCTATCTAATAAAAGAGTAATATGCAAATTTGACTGTACCTTTGCCACACCCACCAGCCATGCCCACCAGCCAATCAGGAGCAGATTATGCAAATAAACCCAACCAAGTGCCTTTTAAACCGTTAGAGAGCCCGTGGCAGCGGGGAGCTCCAGTATTCCCATCCTACTGAGAGGTAGCTCGAGGCTCAGCTATGGGGAAGCAGCCCAGGACCTTGCAAACACCAGACTTATAGGTGCTGATTCGGGGCTCCAAAGGGCCAGGAGAGAGCCCTGGGGAGGCCTGATGTTGGGTGGGCTTCACAGCATTCATTTGCTAAAAGCAGTGCTACCTAGTGGTTAGGAGCAAGCACCCTAAAACCAGCCTGCCTAAGAGTGCACCTCCCCTCTGCCCAGACCCACTCAGGAAAGCTCTTTAAATCCCTGCTTCAGCCTTGGGAGGTGTGGCTCGATTGGTTGGGTAAAATTTGCATATTACTCTTTTATTAGATAGGATTATGCTTTGATTGGTTGAAAGCACTGAGAGCAGGAGGAAGGCTTTCTGCCTGCCATTGCTGGCCTAGGCCTCCACTCTAGGCTACAAAGTTTCAAACAGAAATGGCTGCCACCTTGAGCGAGCAGAAGGCTTGACTCTGCTCCAGGCTACAAAGTTTCAATTGTAGACATAGATTAATCCCAGATACCAGGGCCTCTGTTTGGGTCACTGGGGAGTGTGGCTGGCCTGCAAACCTCCACAGGCCCTTCGCCCAGGCTGTCCCTCACCCCAAGGGAACCCCCACCCTGATCTGGGACACTCTTCAGGGCAAACCAGCTGGCCCCCACCCATGCACCAGGCCTCTATCCTTCTAATAAAAGAGTAATTTGCAGATTGACCATCACTCCAATACACAAGAGGGCTGCCCCCATGTGGTCAAAGATCCTGCCCCAATGTGGACACAAGATGGACACCACAAGATGGCCAGCAGGGGAGGGCCGTTGGGAAGTTCCAGGCCCTGCAAGGAAGGGCAGTTGTGGATGATCAGGCCAGCATGGGAGGGCAGTTGGGAGGGACCAGGCCTGCAAGGGAGGGCAGTTGAGGGAGATCAAGCCTGCAGGGAAGGGCAGTTAGGGGTGACCAGGCCGGCAGAGGAGGGAAGTTGGGGGCAAACAGGCTGGCAGGGGAGCAGTTAGACATCAATTAGGCTGGCAGGGTAATGGTTAGTGGATGATCAGGCTGGCAAGCAGAAGTGGTGAGGGGCAATCAGGGAGGCAGGCAGGTGAGCAGTTTGTAGCCAGCAGTCCTGGATTGTGAGGATGTCTGATTGCTGGTTTAGGAT
This sequence comes from Antrozous pallidus, assembly GCA_027563665.1. Taxonomy (NCBI): domain Eukaryota; kingdom Metazoa; phylum Chordata; class Mammalia; order Chiroptera; family Vespertilionidae; genus Antrozous; species Antrozous pallidus. Next base: position 34,414,847 of record CM050518.1, read on the forward strand.
CGGGCCTAAACGGGCAGTCAGACATCCCTCGAGGGGTCCCAGATTGGAGAGGGTGCAGGCTGGGCGAAGGGACAACCCCTGCCCTCCATGCACGAATTTCATGCACCTGGCTTCTAGTATGCTAATAATATGCTAAGGTTGCTCAACTGCTCGCTATGATTTGCAATGACCACCAGAGGGCAGATGCTCAGACTGGTAGGTTACCTTGCTGCTGGGGTCCAGCTGACAGGACTGGGTGAGACTGGCCAGACCTCCCTGGAGCCCTTCCACAGTCCCTCCTCAGCCCAATTGTGCACTGGTGGGGTCCCTCAGCCCAGCCTGTACCCTCTCACAATCCGGGACCCCTCAGGGGATGTTGGGGAGCCAGTTTCAGCCTGATCCTGCAGACCAGGCTGAGGGACCCCACTGGTGCACAGATTCATGCACCAGGCCTCCAGCCTACATAATAAAAGCCTCAGCAGCCGTTATGTCAGAGCAACTGGAACAACTGGTGGCTATGATGCGCACTGACCACCAGGGGGTAGACACTTAACACAGGAGCTGCTCCCTGGTGGTCAGTGCACACCCACAGGAGGAGTGCTGCTCAGCCAGAAGTCGGGCCCACAGCTGGTGAGTGCAGCTGCCACAGCATCGGAAGCCTCTCCCCACTCTGTGGCAGCAGGCGCCGTGGGCTGGGCTGTGCTCCCAGAGAAGACTCGTGGGGGTCTGAGGAGTGCTAAGACAGGAGCCTTGCCTGCTCCCTCCCGTTCCACTCAGGTGTCGCTAGTGACTGCTACATGCCCGAAATCCCACGCCTGGTGTCCTTAGACTTTAATCTTTATAAACTCTCCCCACTAAAGTGAGGAAAGAGTTCTGGTTAGATTTGAGGTCTGGCTGAAGCCATTGACCCTGTGAGATCAGGGGCAAATCATCTCTCCTTTTAGGGCCTTAGTTTTCTTACCTGTAAAATAGGAAGAGAGAGTTGGATTGGTCAGTGTTTTCCAAAATATGATATGCACAGCAATGGTTTTAGGGGCTCCAGACTCTTTTACATAACATCAAATCATATCATGATACATATATTTCCTTTTGATTTTTTCCCTGTTCCTCCAGTTACTGGGGAAGAAAATATCATTTAATAGCTTCTGTGTCTTTAACACTTCACTTGCTAAGGAAGAGAAAGCAGGACTCAGCTCAGAGCTGTCAGCAAGAAATGGGATTTAAAATCCTGGTTTGTGGCCATAGCTGGTTTGGCTCAGTGGATAGAGTATCAGCCTGCAGACTGAAGGGTCCCAGGTTCGATGCCGGTCAAGGCCACGTACCTTGGTTGCAAGTGCATCCCCAGTGGGTAGTGTGCAGGATGATGCCAACTCTCTATCCCTCTCCCTTCTGCTCTGTAAAAAAAAAAATCAATAAAATATATATATTTTTTAAATCTTGGTTTGCTTTCCTGGTATTTAACTTTATGATTACTCCACCTTTATGGTAAATGATAACGACTTTCCATTTGAGGTCAGTAATTTTCCACTTTTAATAAAATTTTTTTTAAATGAGTTGATTGAAAGAAAAGCAGTATAGAACTAATATATGGATTTGGACCAATGGACTTGGGAAAGATGGTGGGTGGTTCAAGAGTTGCAGCTTTAGCCTCCACTTGGGGAGCCCTTCATAAGAGACTGGGCACCATGCCTTCTCTGGGGTCTCCCAGGGGCTTTGTAGAAATCCTCCATCATCTGAATCAGGCTCTGGCTGGGCCCCCGGGGAAGGACAGGCAGGCCAGTGCCCGGCATCATCAACCCAGTGGCAGCCACAGCCCTGGGGAGTGATCTTGCTCTGTCTGCCCCGAAAGCCTGAGTTTTCTTTGCAAAGAATGTAATCTCGAGCATGGCCCCATGGGGGTGCTTCCCTTACATGGTCTCACTGCATCCTCCAGCCTCCCCACCAAACTGCTGTTTCCATCCCTGAAGAAGATGAGGACACCAGGGCTCTGAGAGGTGACATCACTGCTCTAAGGACGGAGGGGGCAGTAGGATCAGAAGCCAGCTGGTCTGGCTCAGCCTGGCGGGTCTTTGGCCACTGCTTTATGCCACCTCCTTGACCTGAACTAGGTGTATGACACTGAGCAGGTCACTCCGCTGCTCTGAGACCCAGAGCCTACATCTTTTTAAAAAATATATTTTTTATTGATTTTTTACAGAGAGGAAGAGAGAGGGATAGAAAGTCAGAAACATCGATGAGAGAGAAACATTGATCAGCTGCCTCCTGCACACTCCCTACTGGGGATGTGCCCACAACCAAGGTCCATGCCCTTGACCGGAATCGAATCTGGGACCCTTGAGTCCGCAGGCTGATGCTCTATCCACTGAGCCAAACCGGTTAGGGCCAGAGCTTACATCTTTAAAACGGTGTTAATAATGGCATCTTCCTGATAGGTTATTGAACTGCTCGTTGTTATTGGTAACTGCTATTGGATTAAATGGAAATTAAATGAGGTAATACATTTAGGAAAGTTCCAGGCACTTGGTAAGCACTTGATGATAAGTGACTAATCTCGTTTCCACGGAGCCCAGGCTGCCACCTCTCCCCCAGCTGCCCAAACTCCCACCCCCTGCCCCCGAAAGCTGAGGGTGACAGGAGAAGTAGGGACACATTTTCTGAGCATCGCCCCTGAGGCAGACCTGGGCTCTGGACTGCACCTGCTCTCTCCTGTAATCCTGGCCACAACCCTATGAACCAAGGATGAATGGATGCCTTTTTACAAGTGAAAAAAACAGGTGTCAAGGGAGACGCAACCTGCTGGGATCACACAGAAAGCCACGAGGATCTGAACCAGGTCCAGTAGTCCTAAAGACCAATGTCAGTCTGTTATTTCAGGAGCTTCCATGAGATCCATTGAAAGTTCCTGGGGGGTCCCATGCCCTCCTCAAAGGTGAGAGGTCCTCTCCCTAACCTGTGGTGGGAGGTGCTAGAACCTGCACAAGGGAGAAAAGTTGGTTTTTGGTTTTGACCTTGCCCTGACAGGGGGTGACCTTGGGCAGCCACTAGCCCCTGCCTGGCCGCAGCTACACAATGACCGCTCTGTGCGTCAGGAGTGGGGCCCTCCAAACTTCTAGGGGTCCTGCTTCTCTTGTTCCCTTCCAGCAGGGAGGAGGAGGGAGCCGGGGATCCACTCCCTCCCATTACTGGCTTTGCTGATGAATTGCTGTCATCTGATCCCTTCCTGCTTGCCCGCCTGCCTCCTTCGGGTCCTGAAGCCTAGGAGGCTGGCGAAGAAGAGGAATTATGTGTGTTCAATCCAGGCCAAAACCCAGCCCTTCCCTTTCTGAGAAAAGACTGCCCTTCGGGTAGGGAGTAGGAAGGGGGTGTCAAGTTGTTCAGTCAGCAGCCAGTTGCATCAGAAACCTTGCGAAAGGCGCCCCATAGCTCTTACCCCCACCCAGTCCCCTGAGGTGCCAGAGTGAGGACTGTTAGGCCGTAGGGAACACAACCCAGGCCTGGTCCTCAGAGAGTGGCAGCGAAGGGCGGGGGGTGAAGCGGAGGGTTTGGGGCAGGTGCTGCTCATCTGTGCTCCGGGGAATAGAACTTCAGGCTGAAAGGTGCTCCTGGAGGAATCCCGAGCCAAGCCACCGGCTCAGTCCCGTCTGGAGACAGAGGACAATAAGCCGGTGCCCTGGACACTGACTGACCCTTATTCCCTGACCTTGGACTCCAACAGGTCTCTGACTTGAAACCTTGGACGCAGCCTGGTCACTGAACCCTGACCACAGTCCCTAGCCATGGCTAAATCCTGGCCCCGTGCCCCGCTGAGCGCTGACTTGGTCACTGACCGGCACGCTCCTTGTCCCAGGCTGACCCCTGACGGAAAGTCCAGTTCCAGCTCCTGATTATAAGCCTGCAGACACTTAGCTCTAACCCAGTGATTTCCAACTGGTGTGCTGCATTTCAGGAATGTTTAAAACATGCAAAGCCTGGCTGTTTATTTAGACACTGCCCTCTTTTCCCTCAGATTGTCAAATAAAAATTACAATAGCCAACACAATAGCTGTCCAGTGTGAATGAAACAAAATTATACTTTTTTTTTGTCAGCTTGGCAATATATATATATATATATATATATATATATATATATATATATTGGTGTGCAGCAGAATTTCTGTAATTAGTTTCTATGTGCCATGTGATGAAAAAGATTGAAAATCGCTGCTCTAACTCATGAACCTGGACCCCAGTCCCCAGACAAACCCCAGCTCTAGCCTCAGGCCTGGTCAGGGACACTCTGGAGAATCAGGAGAGCTGTGCTCAGGCACAGGCATCGAGACTTGGCACCTGCTGGTCTCCCTTCTGGTCCTTCACCCTCGCCCAGGCTGAGGGTAGCTCAGGACCAGGCGGAACTGGGGGCCCCATGCAGCTGTCCTCTGGCCAGCCCCACACTGACTCAGCAGGGAGCTGGGTGCGGAGTCAGGACAGTGCTGAGTCAGGGCACAAAGGGAGGCCAGAGTCTCTGAGGTTCAAGCTGCAGGCGGGGTTTGGGGAGGGCCCGGATCTGCAAATGGATGCTGCATGTGGCTGGTAAAGCAGTCCAGCCCAAATTCTATCCACCCCCATCTACCCATTTATTACACATTTTCCATCACTCATCCATATGATTGTCTCTCAGAGCATCTTGTCCTTTTTCTTCATAGCTTAACTGTTAATTAAGAATTATGTATGTATTTAATGACATGTAATTTTTATATATTAATAATATATAACTACTATATATATATATCCAACTAAATTGTAAACTCCCTTAGGGTAGGCACCTGCTGGCTTGACTCATCAGTATATCTCCAGTGCCTCGTATAGCCTTGGGCATGGTAAGCGCTCAGTAAATATTAGCTGAATGGATTCAATCCCTCCACTTATTTATTCATCCCTCATCCATCCATTTATCATTCACCCATAACCCATTCCACACCATCTATCCATTCAACCGCCTCCTACTATCTCTCTATTCTGGAGCTACCTACGTATCTTTTTAGCATGAATCAAACCATTTATATTTCATTCACCCATTCAACAAATATTTATTCCTATTACTTGCCAGGCACTGTTCTCAAGGCTGGAGATACTGCAGTAAAAATAACAAACAAAAATGGGGCTTTACCCCTCCCCCAGCAGATAGAAAATATGCAAGAAATAACACACAAACACTTAAATGATAGGGCAGGTTAAAAGGTAATAAGTAAAGGGTGATAGAAGAGTGGGGAGGGTGAAAGCAGGCAGTGGCTCTAGTGAGCTCCGGGGGATATCATGGGACCCTCTGGAATGTCCACACAGGGGCAATGGCTTATGCAGAGGCCAAGGGGGAGCTTGACTGGTGTGCTGGCCAAGGAGGTCAGTGTGGCTGGAGTGGAGCAAGTCGGGGGAGGCGGTAGTAGATGAGGTTGGGGCAGGTTCAGACCATCGGGAGCTCTGGAGACCTTTGAAAGGACTCTGAGAAGAAGGGAGCAGAGGTTGCAATACTTTTGAGAAAAACGCAGTGGCTTAGAGCAGGGCAGTGGTCATACAGGTGTGGCTGGATTCTGGGTAAAGTTAAAAGGTGGAAGAAACAGGATTGCTGATGCTTCAGATATGGAGTGTGAGGACATGGAGGTGTCAAGGATGCCTCCAAGTTGTCTAGGCCTGAACAACCAGTACCTCGAATGAGATGAGCAAGATGTTTGGGGAAAACAGAGGTCCAGCTGTGGGAGCTTTGCGTTTGAAGTGTCTCTTAGGCGTGCTAGAGGAGACGTTGGGTAGGCAGCTGGATGTTTGTGCTGGAGTTCAGGGGAGAGGTCTGGGCTGAGTCCTGGACCGCTCTAGCAGGAAGGGCTGGGAGAAACAAAGCTGAGGTAGGCGAAGAGCCTGGAGAATACGAAGACCTGGATGCCAAGGGTACAGAGAAGGTTATCGGGGTGCAGGGAATGGTCAAAGCTGCTAATCAGTTTGGAAGACGAAGACTAAAAGGTGAGCATTAGATTTAGAAACAGGGTGACCTTAACAGGAACAATTTCAATGGGGGTGGGGTGGGCAGCTAGAAGTGTGATTGGAATGAATGTAAGAGAGAAGAAGAATTAAAGACAGTGAGTGCAGACCATTTTGCAAAGACCTTTGCTGCAAAGGGAAGCAAAATAAATCGGTATTAGCTGTGGGTAGGGCTGTGGGATCAAATGAAGGCTGTAGTCTTAAGATCTATCCATCAGTCATCATCTGTCTGTCCATCCACCATTCACGATGCAGTTACCTGACTGTCCATTCCTCGTCTGTAAGCTAAGAAGTCTGCCCTGAACTCCTACAGAGTACCACCTCGTGCTAACCAGGGAAGGGCAGGCAGGTGGTTTCTATTCCAGGACATTCTGTCCGGAGCGAGGACTCAGTGGCCCACGTGTCATTCGCACATCTGTGTGGACCTCCCTGGGGCACTTTGGCTGCTTGGCATGTGCAGCCAATGTGTAAAAATATGGTCCTTTCCAGAGGACAAATTTAAAAATATTTTTACTTATTTATATTTTGGCTCAAAATTCCAAAGGTACAAGTTATAGAACTAGAAAGGTCTCCTTCCATTCCTGTCTCTAGCCGCCTAGTTCCTCTTTCTGGGGGTGACCAATTAAGTTGTGCTTATTTACTTTCCCCTTGCACCCAGATGAGAGCATACGGGGCAATGGCTTATGCAGAGGCTTTTTTCTCTCTGTCTCACCATTTGTCTCAGGGATTACTCCACATCGGCTCAGAAAGACCTTCCTGATTTTTTACAGCTTCGTAGTATTCCGTTGTAGGGATGTACTGGTTTATTGAAACCATTCCTTGTTGATGAACATTTCATTATTTCGGGTCTTTTGCTGTAACAAACAGTGGGACAATGCTGCAGGGTTCAGACATGGAGAGTGGAGAGAAACTCTGAGCTAATGTCCTAGAAGTCGAATTACTAAGTCAAAAGCGTGTGCGCTTTCCCTTTCGGTGGAGACTGCTGAATGAGCCCCCCATCCAGAGGGAGCCAAACCGCCTCCTGCCAGCAGAGCGTGAGCGCCACACTGGGCAGAGCCTGTGTTACGGGGGTGTCTGAGCTTCACTGATCTGATTTGGAAAAACAAACGTGGCTTTCCCTTGTTCTGACATGAATCTTCTCAGTTGTGCAGCTGCAAAGGCAGAGCAGGAAGAGGAACTTCTGGAGGTCAGCGCCCCCAGGCGGCCGTGGTGGGCAGTGAGCGCCCAGCTTGAGAGGTGACTCAGCAGAGTAAGAGGAGGCCAGGTGGTTGCCTGGCAGGGTCTGTGTGACTCCCTCTGCCACCTGGGTCCTTGGCCTGCCCTCTCCTCCCAGAGGTGCTGTCTTCTCCCCCCATGTGCACAGCCCCACAGGCCGCTCCAGACCCCACCCCTGTCCTAGGAAGCCATCTCCCCCTTCCTGCCGTTTAAAGTTCCCTTAGCCCAGAGCTTCTGGAAGGCTGAGCTAAGGTGACAGCTAGCCCTCCTACGTGGCCTCTTAAGACCCCAGGGAAAATGTTAGCATCTTAGGTTGTCTCTGCTAGCCTGGCACCCAGCGATGGTCAAGCCCACACCCCCTCATCACGGGGCAGTGTGCACGGTGTGTGTGGGCTGATGTGCATATATTGGTGTGTATTGCTCAGGCGTGTGTCTCTGTGGCAGCTTCGAGTAAAAAAAAAAGAAAAAAAAGCCTGGTTTGGCATTTCAAGCTGGACTTGAACCCCTGCTTGTCCTCGAATCAGCTGTGTGACATTGGGCCAGTCACTCACCCTCAGTGAGCATCAGTTCTGTTGTCTGTAAAGTTGGGATGGTAGCCCTGGCCACCATTGCTAAGTGGTCAGAGCGTCAGCCCACACACCAAAGGGTCTCGGGTTTGGTTCCCGGTCAAGGACACATATGAAGTACCTGGGTTGCAGGCTCATCCCTGGCCCCAGTGGGGTCTCTGGGGCCTTGTGTGCGGGAGGCAACCAATCAATGTGTCTCTCTCACATCGATGTTTCTCTCTCTCTCCCCCCCTTTCCTCCCTCTCTCCCACTCTCTCTAAGAAGCAATGGAAAAAATATCCTATTCTCAGGTGAGGATTTAAAAAAAGTTGGAATGATCATCAAGGAGCTGACTCCCGCCAGCCTTGCCGAGTCATCACCTTCCGCAGTCCCTCATCCCTCCTTCCAGCCACGCCCCCTTTTTCTAGAGCTTGAAGAAAACAAATTCTTCCTGCCCCTGGGCCATGGCCCTTGCTGTTCCATTTGCCTGGAAGTTTCCCTGCATCTTCCCAGGCTCCCTCTCCTCTTCTTTCAGGCCTCAGTCAAATGCATCTCCTCTGAGAGACCCTCCCTGACAGTCATGCTCCCACCCAGGTTCCTGCAGCCTGCCTCCAAACCATAACTGTCTTGTTTTATTCACAGCATTTTTCAGCGTTTGAAATGATCTCATTTATGTACTAAATGGCTGTTGTTTGTCCCTCTTGCTCTTGTTATGAAGTCAGAACCTTGAGGGCAGGCTTGCTGTATCCATCCCTAAGTCTAGCACAGAATCAGGCACCTACTAAGTGTTCAATTAATGGTTGAATGAATGAATGAAAGAAAAGTGCTCAGCACAATGCTTGACATCTAATACAGCTCAAAATTGCTGCTGATTATTATTACGTAAGGGCTAGTGGCTATTCATTGTTTAAGAGGAACAACTTTGCTCAGCAATTCTTACAGCAAGTACTTCTGGGAGAAACAGGATCGTGAAACTCAGTGGGTTGTTGAGAATAGACCACGTAGCTGGGAAGACGAGGCCCCTGGGAAAACAATCATGATGCCTTCAGATGGTGATGCATTGAGTTATTCTCACAACAAGACTGGAGTGGGTATTGTCACTCATTTTGTAGATTAGAGATTGGGGCTCAGAGAGGCTGAGATGCCTAAGGTCACCCAGCTGCTCTGCGTGTCTCCAAAGCACTTAGGGTACCTGTGCCCAAGTGTCATTTGCACAACTGTCTGGACCTCCCTAGGGCACTTTGGCTGCTTGGCATGCGCAGCACGTGCCTGGGCCCCACACATCTGGGCACGAGGGAGGCGGCCATGGGCTGCATGCTTTCCTCAAGGTCTGGGCTCTGGTGGAGAAGTCCATGCAGAGGGGCACCAGGGCTGTGTCTGCTGGGAGGTTGTTACCACTGGAGGTAAAGCCTCTGGGCTTCTCTGTACCTCTGCTGAGGTCCAAGTTCTGGGCCAAGGAGGTCCTATGGTGGAAAAAGCAGCTTTGACATAGGACAGAACTGGGGTGGGTAGTGTGCTCATGGGGTGGGGGCGGTTTGGAGGGGACACACATTGGCAGACACCAGGCTGTTCAGGCACATATGTCCGTACACACACACACACACACACACAAACACACACGCACACACTTCTTGCACACTCTTGTTCCCCAAGACATGCTGATGATTGCTGAGTCATGTTGAGTCACGTTGCATCTGGCCTGACTGGCATCACGTGAACTCTCAGTTTTGCAAAGGCAGGGCTGTGTCTACCCTGCTCACTGAGCTTCCACAGAGCCCAGCCCAGGGCGAGCTGAGAGCAGGCACTGAAGATTTATAGAGAAGATAAATCCAGGTCCTTCTATCCATCATTATCACCCTTCCTCCACTCACTCTCTTGCTCACTGAGGGCCTTCAGGATCAGCACCAGGCGATGCTACCATCCATCCTGCTCCCTCCCTCTCCACCGCTCCCCCAGCATGCCCATTAGATGCCAAGTCTTGACAGCTCTTTCCCTGCCAAACCTGGTTCCTGGATCCTTCCAAGTGCTCACTCAGTGGACATCCTGTTTCCTCCCTCCTGCTCTGACCACATGTCCTGGGCCAGACACTTATGCAATCCTATGAATTCTTCCATCACCAGGCTCCTGATGGCCTGGTGCCCAGGGCTTGGCTTTGAGTCATGTGCTCTGGGGTTTGGCAGGGCTGGGACAGGAAGTTCATAGCCCTCAGAGACACTTGGAGGGAGGCCAGAGTCACTGGTTTCATCACCACACACCCACAGAGCACACCTGTGCACAAATATGTGAGGATGTGGCCTGGAAGAGGATGTGATATGTCCAAGGTTACAGGGAATGTCAATGTCAATGTGGGAATCCAACCGTGGCACATCCGTTCATTCATGAACACAACTGCACAGCAATGGAGACAGGCTGCACTTCCAAATATCACAGGGCCAGGGTTGAAGTCCACCTATTTACCAGCTATGTGACCTCTGGCAAGCCACTTCACTACTCTGAGCCTTATCTTTGCTTGTTTGCACATAGTAGATGCTTGATAGCTGTAGCTGCTGAAAAAAAATCAATAGCAAAGTGCAAGTACACAGTTACCAGTATGTCTACAGACATACATCATCATAATGTACACGCCCGTTGGTGTGCATGTGAATGTATATTGGTGCACACCTATGCATGTAACATGCTTATCCAAGGGCTTGGATAAGGCCCACCAATTTGCATATGGATGCATGTGTCTGTGAGGTCATTTGGACTGATTATTTTTTTCCAGGAATGCACACTAGGAGGGTGGTTTTCCAGAGGGTTTTCGGAGCACTCGTGGTGAAAAGGATTTGGTGTTTGTCTAGGTAGACATGCATATGCTTGCCTGTGTCTGTGTGAACCTGCGTGAGGGGGAATGAGTACAACCCCATCCATTATCAGGTTGATTAGTTGGTAGGATCTGTGGGGATGGTGTCACCTCTGTATGGATGGATGCCGGGGCTTTGGGGCCTTCTGAACCTGGATTGTTTGGGTTCAAATCTCACCTGTGTAACCTTTGACAGGATGCTTAAACATTCTGTGCTCATTTTCCCATTCTGTGCCTTGGAGATAATTATAACCACCTATGGTGGCCTGATGACTAACAGAATTAGTTATGTGAAGTACTGACTACCTAGTCCAGGACAGACAACTGCTATAGCTCTGCGTCTGTCCTCTGTGATATATGATTTGCTTTCTGTTTCCACTCTCACCCTATTAGATCTCCATTGCCTCTCTACTGGACTGTCCTTTCCACTATACTGGGTATCCCTGGAGGCCGGGCCATGTCTGAGTCGTCCCCAGTTATAACCTGTGCATTGCCTGCTAGTTCTGACCCTCAGACTCCTTCATAACAACAGCTGGCATTTATAGCGCTCTGCTATGTGCCAGGCACTGTGTTAAGCTCATTAGATCTTCAACGATCTCGAGAGATGGCATCTCTTTTGGCCCTACTTTAGAGAAAAAGAAACTGAGGCTCAGAGAGGTTAAAAATTGCCCAGGCTGCCGAGACCGGTTTGGCTCAGTGGATAAAGCGTCGGACTGCGGACTGAAGGGTCCCGGGTTCGATTCTGGCAAGGGCATGTACCTTGGCTGCGGGCACATCCCTGATGGGGGGCGTGCAGGAGGCGGCTGATCGGTGTCTCTCTCATCGATGTTTCTGACTTTCTATCCCTCTCCCTTCCGCTCTGTAAAAAAATCAATAAAATATATATATATATTTTTAAATTGCCCAGGCTCACACAGTGGCTTGAACCTGGCAGACTGCCTCACTCCCGGCCTGATCTCGGCATAAGATTTGAGATGAAGAGTTTAAGGCATGAAGGTTGCATCTCCCTCTTAGACTCCCCTGTGTTGTTCTTTCCCTCTCTCTCTCTCTCTCTCTCTCTCTCTCTCTCTCTCTCTCAACTCTCTCTCTTTCTCTCTCTCCCCCCACCCCCCCATGTCACTAACACCTGCCCCATATGAATATCCCTGTGTTTCTCTTTCTCACCTTGGGGCACATCAGCTCCCTGCCCAGGCACAGCGTCCCCAGAGGCCAGGCACTGCTCCAGATCATTCCTTCTTTGGTCCAGTTGGGGGTGAGGTGGAGGAGCTCCTCTGAGGCTGGTCAGCAGGGAGCAAGGACAGAATGCAAGATTTAGCAGGAGGGAGGGGCAGCTTCTGGAGAGTGTGGGGTTGGGTGCTCAGGCTCTGGCATAAAAATGGAGCAGAAGGTGCCTCCTTCCAGAGCTCAGAGAAGGGACAGAATGCAGGATAAGGGAGAAGAGCTTTCCTCTGAGGTCCAGGAAGCTGTCAAACTGCTGAGCTGCCACCGTTTTGAAGGACACCAGAGGATACCCTGAGGCGGCTATGAGCTCTGTGTCTATTTAGTGCCCCCATGTGCCCCTGGGTCTCCAGGGGCCACCAAGGCCCAAGGTCTTGTATATTCTGCCCTTGTTAGATGTCAATTAGGTCAAGTTGGATGATAGTGTTGTTCAAATCTTCCCTAACCTTACTGATTTTCTGTCTACTTGTTTCATCACTTATTAAGGGAATATTGAAATCTGTTCTATGGCCTGGAAACTAGGGGAAGTTGACAGGGACAACTGTAGAAATGAGGAAAACGTATTCTCATGCATTTATTTCCTGACCCATATTTTGTTTTTTCCAAGTGGGAGAATAAACCTGATTTTCATTACTCCATCTTGGCCAGAACTGCATTATTTTTAACTTTGGGGGGTGAATAATTTTAGATTTATAGAAGAGTTACTGAGACAGTACTGACAGTTCCTAGATGCCCTTCAGCCATGTCTCCTTGCCTTTCCTTATCTTTCATGCAACAATTATTACTGTGGCATGCAATTTTTTCTCTCAATCCTTCTGTGTCTATTAATTGAAATTCTTCTATAAGAAAGATAAATCTCTTCTCCCCATTAAATGCATTCAGTCAAATATATTCTTTTAAAATTTTAAAGAAATACTGGGAAGGCATCTGAGTATTCTATATTGGCCCTTCTTGCCCTTTCTGCCAAGAGGGACCTTCTTCTTACTATCCAAATACACACAGCTGATGCCTGAGTTTTCAGTTCAAGCTGTGGCTGAAGCCTCTGGGCAGCTGGCACCATGGATCTGTCTCTCGACCAATGGTGTGAGCTGGGCCCTCTCTGGAGAAGAAACCTGGGTCCCCTGAGATATGTGATCAGTACTGGGACCCTGCCAGCAGGCGAGGGGACCCCAAGGCAGGTACTGGACGTGGAGGCCACTGGGGCATAGACTACAAAGGAGACAGAACTGAACCTCACATCACCCTGTTTGGCCCCGGAGGATTGGCTGGTTAGCCAGAGACGGGTAAGATTCCTCAGGGAAGGAACAACCTAAGACAGGCACAGTCGCAGAGGGGCTAACAGGAGAGAACTAAAAGGTCAACAGAGGTGGAGCACAGACCCTCACCCACAAACCTTGCAGAGGCTTGAATTCTCACCCCTCCTGAGGAGGGTCTCCTACTCCCACGGCTGCTTCGCCTCCCACGTACAACTCATACCGGGACCCAGGTGGCAGACAGAGACTCGGCCAGCAATAGCTGCTCTATATCTAAATCCAGTCTATTACCAGGAATGCTCAGGACCTACTCAAAACTGCAAATATTCATTTCCACTAGTATTTACAGGGTAAACTAAGATTTCTGCTTGAGTATTAAAATTGACAGGAAAATAGTAATCAAGTTTTCAGATTAATTTAAATTGGCCAAGTGAAATAAGTGAATACTCAAGAAAATTTTAGTGTACTGGACAAAAAGCTTTTCCTAAAACATTAACTAAAAAATCTATTAGTAGTTCATCTCACTATAAAATTGGCTAACATCCAAAGAACCTAAAGCAGTCATATTTGTGTGCAAAAATTAAAATTTAAAATTACCAAGACTGCAATATAAAATTTCCAAAAGCCCCCATTAATCAAAAAAGGGGAGGGGGCAGTGGGGTAATATCATGTAAGGAAAAAAATATCAAGTAAGTAAAATACATCTAGAAAATTCTTTTTTTAAAAAAATATATATATTTTATTGATTTTTTACAGATCGGAAGGGAGAGGGATAGAAAGTCAGAAACATCGATGAGAGAGACATCGATCAGCTGCCTCTTGCACTCCCCCCACTGGGGATGTGCCTGCAGCCAAGGTACATGCCCCTGCCGGAATCGAACCCGGGACCCTTCAGCCCGCAGTCCGACGCTCTATCCACTGAGCCAAACCGGTCTCGGCTAGAAAATTCTTACTCCAGTAAAGTAAATTCCATTTGTAAAACCAACTGCAGGACACCCATGAAAAAACACACATGGTGTCAAAATAAGCCAAAGGAAAATCATTTAGGCAAAAATTAAAAATAATCCCAAGTCTATTTTGCAGAGAGGATCCCTTTGTTAACTTTTGGTCGAGAATGTGTTTGTGTGTTTTCAGAGAACAACTCCAAGACCATGTGGGTTCCTGTGACAGTGAGGAACAGACAGGTCTGTTCCAGCCACGAGGACGGTCCAGAGATGGGGGACACTGAAGACACCTTGCCATGCTAGCAGTCGGCAGCTGTGCATGTCTGCAGGCAGCCCAGGACCAAACCAGAGAGGATGGATCTTGCATTGCCACGATGTGTCCACCATCTAGATACCATCACTGACATGTACACATAAAGAATTATTTGACACTGAAACTGAGACTCAGAACAGTTGGACATTGAAACTGAGACAGAAACATTTTTTGTTCTTATACATTTATTTCTAGTATGCAGAGGCAAGATATTTTTGAAGAAAAGAAACAGGGGAGAGTGATTGATATAGAGGCAGGGTGGCCTTGAACAGGCTGTCAAGCTACAGGGGGAAGGCTTGGGTGGATGGGAGGTGGATGCTGGGGGAGATCAACTGAAGGACTTGTATGCATGCATATGAGCATAACCAATGAATGAAAGACACTGGGGCGGGGAGGGGGGAGGGTGGGGATATGTGCTGGGGGGTAGGGAAGGCTGGGGGGAGGATAAGGGGGAGGGGGAAAGGAAAACATGTACTATTATTAATTATAAGTTATACTGCAAAAAAATCAATAAAAATATTTTAATAAATAAATAAATAAAATAAAATAAAATTTTAAAGAAATATATTTTAGAATGAAGTATACTCCCATGGTTCAAAATTTTAAAGGGGTGCAAGTCTCCCTCCCACTCTTGTCCCCTCCCCAAAGACAACCAGAGGTAGTAGAGATTTCACACATGTACAAGCGAGGTCCATAAATCTTCTTTTTACACAAATGGCTTAGAAGAATTGTAAAAGACGCTGCACCTTGCACCCTTCCACCTAGCAATATCACTCAGAGAGCAGTTAACTCGGTACCTAGGAGCTTTTTCATCCTTTCACATAGTGTTCCAGTGAGTAACTGTCTCAGGATTTATTACTTAGCTCCCTATCAATGAACATCTAGATTGTTTCCAAATGTTTTCTGTTACAAACAGTGCTGCCATGTCCAACGTGTGGAATTGAACCTATAAATAGGCCCACACAAGAGGGAGGGATCAAAGGGCATGTGTGTGTCCCATTCTGATATTGCCACACCGCCCAGGGCTGCACCAGCGTCTAGCCTGTTTCCAAAATATGGGATGCTGTACAAAGAACCCCATACCATGTGACTTAAAACAACAACAATTATTCTCTCAGAGTTCTGGAAGCTAGAAGTCTGGAAAACGTTGGCTTTTACTCTGAGTGAGGTGGAGCCGTGGGTGGGTTCTGGGCACAGGAAGGACAGGACCCAGTTGTGTGGTAACAGGATTTACCTGGCTGCTCTGAAAAGATTAGGCTTGGGGGATGGAGAAGTGGGAAGTGGGGAGACCAGGGAGAAGCTAGTACAATAACCCAGATGAGCAGTGATGGTGGCTCAGGCCAGGGAGCTAGCTGTGGGGCTGGGTACAGGATGTATTTCCAAGGTTGAGTTGACAAGACTTGCTGATGGATTGGATTCAGGCCATGAGGAAAGGGAGGAATCAAAGATGACTCCAAGCCGAACCGATTTGGCTCAGTGGATAGAGCATCGGCCTGCGGACTGAAAGGTCCCAGGTTCGATTCCGGTGAAGGGCATATACCTTGGCTGCAGGCACATCCCCAGTTGGAGGTGTGCAAGAGGCAGCTGATGGATGTTTCTCTCCCATCAATGTTTCTGACTTTCTATCCCCCTCCCTTTCTCTCTGTGAAAAAAAAAAAATCAATAAAATATATTTAAAAACAACAACAAAACAAAACAAAGATGACTCCAAGGTTTTGCTGGAGCCACTGGGAGGCTGGAGCTGCCATTCTCTAAGGTGTGGACAGCACATGGGGTTCATTAAGCACCAGAGCAGGGCCTGGGCCCTGGTGAGTACAGCAAACCCATAATGGCTGGAAGAGATTTCATCCCTAAACCATCCTGCCCTCCTTCTCTCTCAGGGGTGGGCAGTAGCTTATCAAGATGGCTGAGAAATTTCCGTCCCATCCAGCAAGCATTTAAAATCCCCCCCAGGAAACCTAGGCAAGTGGCTTCACTTCTCTGACCATGAGTTACCTAATCTGTAAAATGGAGGTAATGATCTCCTTTCTCGAGAGAGGCAAATGAGAAATAATGGACGTAAGTGCCCCGCACACAGGACAGTCTCTTTCCTCCCTCCCCACGCCCCAGTGGTCAGGAAGAAAAGCAGCAGAATCAGTATTACCCCAGCTGTTTATTGAATAGGAAGGTGGGATGGAAGAGGTGCAGAATGGGGAGACCATCTGGGGCACAAGAGCAGTAGGGCTTGCCTGGTCAGGGAGAACTGGGGATACCCCACCCCTTCAAGGGGGCCTCAAGGCTGGTGGTGACAGGGACCCCAGAGGTAGGTAGTAACGGGGTCCATGGAGGTCTCTTTCCAGCTGTCTTAGAGCTCCCCCTGGTGTCAGAGAACAGAGATGATGCATCATCTGTGGATGATGGTTTCTGTGTGGGGGAGGGGGACTTTTTTATGTCTATCTCTTTTATTTTTCTTTTTTTAAAATATATTTTTATTGATTTCAGAGAGGAAAGGAGAGAGATCAATGAATAGAGAGAATCATTGATAAGCTGCCTCCTGTACGCCCCCTACTGGGGATGGAGCCTACAACCTGGGCATGTGCCCTTGGCTGGAATTGAACCCAGGACCCTTCAGTCCGAAGGCCAATGCTGAGCCAAGCCAGCAAAGCTGTGGGGGGGACTTGAGGAACAGACATCCTAGTTCTCCTGCCCGTTGGCCCTTAGAGGCCATTTAAATGTGTGTTCAAAGTCTTTTTTTAGCCATCTGGGACATCAGACTTCCAGCTAGTTTCTCTGGGCCGAGCCTGTCCCTAACCCCTAGGGGTCCCAGGAAAGCCGGGAAGACGCACGCCCTGCTACAGCTGTGCAACAAGAGCTGGCCCAGGAGGAGGCAGGAAACGCGCAGCCTGCAGCCTGCCCACCTCCCTCAGCCCCCTCATCTGGACACTGGAGCTAGCAATAGCCCAGAATGAGGTGGACAGGGAGGAAGGTTCTGATGCCAAAACGCATGAAGAAATCACACTGTAGGGAGTAACTGATTTTGTGCCATCCTGGACAGGAAGTCCAGTGAGCATCTGTGACTCATCCTGAGGCATCCTGTGCAGCTGAGAGAGGGTGGAGCCAACGGAGGAGAATGACACCCACTTTTGCCTATAGAGGGTAATACTTGCATCAGGTGAGAAGAGGAAAATCACGGAACTCGAGGATCTGGCCCAAACTCCTTTTACTTCAGAGGCAGGAACTGGTGGCGTGAACAGGTAAGGGGTGTGGCCACAGAGAGAAAAGAGTGGGGACAGGTGGAAGGAGATGCTTTCTGCCCCTGAAGAGCCTCGGGAAGGAGGGGTGGTGGGGAGTTTGGGGCGGACTTGGGGAAGGTGGGCATCTTGGATGAGCTGGGCCCTGCCCTCTGGGAATGGGCATGACCTGGAGCTGAGCCTTTTGTAGGCTTAGGCAGAGGGTCCCCGCTGAAAGGGAGCCGTTAGGAGACGACGGGGAATGGTGAAGAGGAGGCGGGTGCAGTCTCTGGGTCTGTGCCTCCTCCAGCTCTGTGGGCAGCTCACGAGCTCCACTGCGGCTGGACGGTCTGCACGGAGGACTGCCCAAAGGTGCTGCTGGGCGGCGAGAACCAAGAATGGCCACTGGCATCACAGAAGATGGGGGAGAGCTGCTGCTCTGACTCGTCCCCAAAGGCTTCCGCATGGCTGTCAACTTCAGCATCCAAAGGCTCTGCCTTGGTGTCCCGGCTCAGCCGGCCGGCCATGGCCCAGAGCAGGCAGAGGGCCAGCAGGAGCCCGGCGGCCGCGCACAGCACCACGCCTGCCAGGCGGCAGGTGCCCAGAGCCTGGTTGTAGTCAGCTGCCTGCTGATCCAACACCAGGAACTCGCCCTCTCCGATGCCCTCCAGCTTGGGGGGCACGGCAAAACCGGTGGTCAGGGCTGCCACACCCAGCAGCAGAAGCAGGGTCCCTGAGGACAGGCTGATCTGGAGAGAGGCAGACAGATTGGGAGGCAGTCAGGGTCAGTCGGGGACCTTAGGCCAAGGGATCCCTAGTGCACCTTGGATCCCAACTGGATTTAAAGGTAACCCCTTAACCCAACCTTAAGAGATGGGACTCACAGAGCACACCTACTGGAATCTAACACTGCCATGTTCTGTTTTGAATCTTGAGACCTCTCGATTAATTTCCTTCCCAGCTCCAACCTAGCAGTGGGTTTCCCTTGCCAACCTGAGTCCCCCTCCATCATTACTTGGGTCTTATCCCTAGTATCATATACTCTCTGTCTCTATCTCTCTGTCTGGTTAACTCCTACACATCCCTCAGATATCATCTCAAACCTCACCTCCTCAGGGAAGCCTTCCAGGACACCTCTGAACTGGGTCAAGTCACCTGCTCTACACTCTGCAAATGCTCTGCCCAGTCACTCTCCGGTGACTTCACCTGGTGCACAGTAGGACGTGTGCTTTGGCTACTATGTTCGTGATGTCGGCCTGCCCCATCGCATTGAGCGCTGAGAGCCACGAGAGCAGACTGTCCATTTTGGCTCACGAGGTGTCTTCCATGCCTAGCACGGTACTATTACAGAGTCGTAGCCGAGTGAATATTTGCAGAATAACTGAATGAGCCACAGTTAGGAGCTCCTTGAGGATAGGAACCACATCTTCTTCAGTTCTGTGTCCCCAAAAGCCGAGCATGCTGCCTGGCAATTAGAAGATGCTTTTAAAAATGTAAAAAGGTACTGACTTTCCTGGAAATCTTCCCTGATCACCACAGGGAAGATCAGCATCCTGGAGTCCAGCGGACGGAGCGAAGGGTCAGTGAGAGTTGCCTGTGGTGACCCTCCCCGGCTCCTGAATCTGTGTGTCCTATCCACTTCTCCCCTTTAGGACACCCCACACTCACAGCACAGCCTGGCCTTTCGGAATCCTGGCCTGGGTTTTTCTAGTATAGAGTGAATGAGCCAGTGCACTGAGCATGTCTCCTCCCAGCATCCTCTGCACACCTGGCCTGAGGCTGTGATTCACTCTGCACAGGCTGGCACCTCACCTCTCCACTAGAGTAAAGCGTTTGGAAAGCAGAGGGGCGGGGCTCTCTGCCTCAGTCTTCCTATAGCGTTGATCAAAGAGCTATGCCCACTGTCAGGACTCTGCTCACGGCCACCTCCATACCTCTACTCACACGGTGCGCCCTGACTGACCGTTCTACCTGGCGGCTGTGAATCAACTGCTTCTCTCACATCTTCCACTGCCCTGGAAACAGGACCCCACTAACCTGGGAAGCACAGTAATATTTCAGTGGGATGGACCCCATCCCTGCCAGTCAGCATAAACAATCCCTGGCTGCAATAATTAGTTCAGGCCTGGACAAGTGACCCGGTCTGAGCTAATGCAGTACTTGCCAGGGACTTCTAGAAATAAAAAGCATTGCTTCTTTTCTGAAGGAAATCCTAGAGGAAAGTCTGATTTCCCTTGGATAGTGTGGAGTAGAAGATTGAGGGGCAGCACAGTAGCAGCCTTTGGGGCACCTGTGGGCAGAACCTGAAGCTAACAGGTTGCAAGAGTGGGAGCATCTTGGGCAGCCAGAAGACTGAGAGAAATCTTGAGTCCCTCAGTGTGATGGTTTGAATTGCTGGATCAAACATTGCCTGAAGGCACACCTCTGATATCTTCTAGAAAATAAGCAGCATTTTCCCTTTATAGTTTAAACCCATCCGAGCTAGGTTTTCTATTGCTTGAACATGCAAGGTTTTTAATTGCTACGCCATCCCTTTTCTTTCTGTCCTCTGAGTTCATCTTTTCCCAGAAGCCCTGGGAAATCACTGGAGCTGCTCCTCCTCCGGCCTTACCTTCCAGCACAGCAAGGGCCCAGATCGACGAGGACACAGAACAGGAGGCCCCTCAGGGTCGTCACTGAGGGCGGTGCCTGCACAGTCCTCATAGAAGAGGTGCAAGTAGGAGCGGACCCCGTACCACTTGCCGTCTTCCACATTGGGGCCTGGGCCACAGCCACAGGCACGGTCCCAGGTCAGCATCCCGGAGTCCTGCGGGGTAGGCAAGGTTCGCGGACAGAGGGAAGGGTGAGCGAGAGCTGCTGTGGTGACCCTCCCCGGCTCCTGAATCTCTGTGTCCCGCCCCCTTCTCCCCTTTAAGACACCCCACACTCACAGCCTGGCCTTCAGGAATCCTGGCCTGGGTTTCCCTCATACCCAGTGAATATGAGCCAGTGCACTGAAGGGATCAGCCCAGGGCCTGGCAAGTGGAGGTGTCAGTAAAGGTGTGTCCTTGCTCTGGAGGCCACTCGTGGCTGGGGCTGTGGGCTCTGGAGCCTCGCTGTCTGGACTGGAACCCCTGATCCACCACTTCCTGGTTATGTGACCGTAGACAATGCTTGCACTTTTCTAAGCCTTAGTTTCCTCACCTGTAAATCAGGGCTAATGATTACACCTGCTGTGTACAGTTATTGTGTCTTCTGGTAGCCATTGTGATTATTATTATTACTGTAATTTCTTTCTTTCTTTTTTTTTTATCTTGAACTTTTTGAGTTCCATATCTGGAGTGAGAGGTCCTCATCCCCCTCTTCTCTCAGAATCTCCCCCTTGTAGGGTACTCTTGGGGGTAACTGTCCTGGCTGCAGTCAGAGCTCCACAAACTGTAAACCCTAAAAGACCCCCTCCCCAGGGCGGCCCCTCAGAAGGCAACAACCTCCAAGTCCCAAGGCATCTTGACTCTACAGGTAGTGAAAGTCGGGGGCCCTTGGGATTAGGGGCTCTTAAGTTCAACAGCGGTTAGAGTTCTAGAGAACCCTAAGACCCCCTCTTCTGACCAATGGAGACACTGAGGTTTCAGAATGAAAGACACTTATCCACACACAGTAGAACTAGAGTCAAAGTGGGAGGTGGGGGCAGGGCTGGGGAGGCCTGCACTCCTGCCCTGCCCCCTCCAAGGTTGGCCCTCAGCCCCTCTGAGCAGCTTCAGACAAAATAAAGCAATGAGCTTACACTGAAGGGGAAGGCAGATTTCCAGTCTTCTCTCCTTTCCAGTCGGATGCGGCCCTCCAACCCCAGCACATACACACACCAGTACAGACACACAAAACACCCCAGAGACATACCCAGACAGGCACACATATCGTACCACACAGACATATGCAGATAAGCGCACACGGCACAAAGAAGCACACAAAAACATACAAACACACATAAACGGACAGAGACACAAGTATTGACAGCCACAGTGTGTGTTGGGTCCCCACGGATGCCTACAAGTCCCAGGGGTGCTGGTGGTTAAAGCCTGTCTATAAATTGCAGCTCTTCACAGCCCTTGCCCACAATTCAGGCGAAAAAGAGGGAAAAAGATAAAGGAAAAAATAGAGAACGGGGGAAAGCTGAGAAGGAGGGCGAGAGGTGTGGAGGAAGAGAGGTGTGGAGGGGTAGGGGGGGACGGAGCTCGGAGGGGCACGGCACTGCGGGGCCGCCGGGCTGAGGAGCGAGGCAGCTCGGGTGGGAGAATGAATGGGGTCCGCGGGACAGCAGTTAGTGCAGCGGCCTTAACCGAAGGCCCGCAGGGAGAGGGTTCAGGGTGCTTGCCCGGAGCAGCTGCTCCCCCGCGGCTAACTGTCCCCCGACAAGTCACCGATGCCGCTGGCCCGGGAGCGGGAAGGTGACCTTGGCGCTGCCTTCCCGCCGGCCCCGCCCCTCCTGTTCTTGGGCTGCTGGGAGGGTCTGGCGGTCTGGGGTCCGGAGGGGGAGGACCCGGGACCAGGGTTGCCATAGAAACCTCAGGGGAGGGGCCCCTCGGCGGGAGGGGCAGGAGCGCGTTGTAAGGGAAGAAGAGGGGGCCCCAGGGTGCGGGGGGAGACCGCGGCGCAGTGGGCGCGGGGGAAGGCGACGTGCGCGAGGGCCGGGAGGTGGATGGAGTCTCACTGGGCTCTGCCCGGAGCCCCAGGCCCGCCCACTCCCGCGTCCGCACGGCTGAGGCCTCGGGAGGGGGCGCCCGCCGGGAGGGGGGCCGAGGCCCGGGAAACCAGGCCCCCGCAGCACCAAAGTGTCCGGCCCGCGCACCCTCCCCGGGCCGGGACTCAACGCCTTGTCCCCGGGAGTGAACTGAGTCGGGCGGGAGGCGATGGGATCTCCGTGGAGCGTGTGCGGTGGAGCCTCCGCCCCTCGGGGTCCCGGGCGCGGGAGCTGGAGCGGCCACTGCCTGGCCGCTTCCCCGGGGCACCCCCTCCCAAAGTCCGGGGCACCCCCTCCCAAAGTCTGAGCCACACCAGGGCTGGGGCACGGCCGAACCGGGGAGGCGGGCAGGGGTGGGCTCTCCGGGCGGAGAGGGCGGCGGGGTCGGCCGCGGAGCAGACTGAGCTCACCTCTCCTGCCGACAGCCCAGCCGAGTCCGCGTCCGAGTGCGAGCTGAGCGAGAGCCAGTTCGGTCGCGCCTGCGCCGCAGTCGGAGGTGGAGGTGATGCTGGGGTGGGAGCCCAGCCACCCCCCACTCCCCCCGCCAAGGCCGGCTCTGCAAATTGCAGACCCCAGCCGGGTCACCAGGCCCTGTCCCCTTCCAGGGTTCCCTTCTCTGAGACTCCAGGCCCCTCGCAGAGAGAGACCTGACTGCATTCTGCACCCCACCCCTCTTGCAGTCCCCTCAAACTCCTCACCCG
Source organism: Antrozous pallidus (assembly GCA_027563665.1). Classification (NCBI taxonomy): domain Eukaryota; kingdom Metazoa; phylum Chordata; class Mammalia; order Chiroptera; family Vespertilionidae; genus Antrozous; species Antrozous pallidus. The sequence continues at coordinate 34,437,789 of CM050518.1, forward strand.
CTTTCCAATCACTCCTTCTCACTGAACCCTGCCCTCGCTGAGCCTTCATCTCTTCACTGTCTCCTCAGCCCCTCTCTCATCCCCTCCAGGAGCTCTCATCACCCCGTATACAAACGCTCATCTTCTACCTGAACCCCCCTTCTCTCCCCGCCCCCACCCATCACTGACCCTCACCTTTCTCACTGGGTCCCTAACAGGATTACCTTCCTCTTACATGGGGGCTCCTTATCTTTTCCCCTCTTTGAGTACCTACCCCTGGCTAGGGATCAGCCCCCAGCCCCCAATCTTGAGAAGGGAGTAGGGTTGGGGAAGAGGAGTTAGAAGGGAAGGAGCCAATGAGACAGCCTCCTTCGTTCTCTCAGAACCCATCCTGGTTCTGCCCTGGGCGGTGTGTGCCTATAGCCCATCTCCCTGGAGAGCCAGCCTTTGCCAAAGGCTTGTTTGGATCATTCCTTGTTATGTGGCCACAGCCCTGGTTTTGTCCCACATTTGCTGTGTGGCCTTTGGAGCGTCACCACGCCGCTGGGAGCCCCATCAGCTCCACCAGGCACCGCTGCACAAACATGTCTCCACAGCTTGAGCACCCCTTCTGTCTCTCCCTAGGCTATGGGTGCAGGGGTGAGTGAGCTCTGCATATCTCCTTCATTCACTATTGTATCCTGAGCCTCACATAGTGCTTGGCAGGGAGTAGGCAGCTCAATAAATATTTTCTGAATACAGACTAGTAAGAATATCAAATATATAGGATGGGGCAAAAGCAGATTTACAGTTGTCCATATTTTAAAATAATACATTAAGAGAGAAACCAAGATGGCGGCATAGGTAAACACCTAAACTGCTGCCTCGCACAACAATCTCAAAACTACACCTGAAAGGCAAAACAGACATCTTCCAGAACCACAGGAAGGCTGGCTGAGTGGAAAGTCTACAGCTAGAAGGGAAGAGAAGACTCAGAGGAGCTGCAGCAGGCAGAGGTACTGAGACACACACGTAGAGAGGACTGGCAACTGAGTGCACCCCTGGCTTTCAAAGCGGAAGGGAGACAAAAGCTCCTGATTGCATTGAACTCCAGTTCCAGGGGAGACTCTGGGGACCCAGACTCATTTGGGGAGAAACTGGACTGTCTGGCAGTGGGCGGAACTCAAGGGTGGCTTTCTCTCAGAGGTTCTTGAGGCAATTATCAGGGGACACTGAGACCCAGGGGCCTCTTAGGGCAGGGCTGGTGGGAAGCCAATGCTGTCTGCTCCACCCTGAGACTCTGCCCCATCCAAGCTGAGCACAGAGGCTTTTGCAAGTGTTATCTCATAAGGCTGTCTCCAGAACAGAAGTTCTCCCAATTGGCCTGGAGGTCAATTCCTCCCAGTGATGCCAACAACAATCAAGTCTTAACTACAACAAGACTGTGCACACAGCCCACAAAGGGGTGCACCAAAAGTGTCCACCTCAGGTAACTGGGGAGGCTGAGCCACTGGGCCCTATAGGACACCTAGCACACAAAGCCACTCTAATCAACTCAGCGAAGCAGCCAAAATGCAGAGACAAAGAAACAGATATACAAATGAAAGAAATGGAGGAAAGCAAACAACTGGATATAGAGTTCAAAACCATGGGTTATAAGGTTTTTCAAGAATTTTCTAAAAAAGGCCAATAAATTTAGCGAGACCCTTGAGGATATGAAAAAGAATCAACTAAAAATTAAGCATACACTGACTGAAATAAAAAATATTATATGGAGATCTAACAGCAGACTAGAGGATCACAAGAATCAAGTCAAAGATTTGAAATACAAAGAAGCAAAAAACACTCAACTAGAAAAGAAAAAAAAGAATCCAAAAATTTGAAGATAGTGTAAGGAGCCTCTGGGCAACTTCAAGCGCACCAACATCAGAATTATGGGGGTGCCAGAAGAGAGAGAGCAAGATACTGAAAACGTATTTGAAGAAATAATGACAGAAAACTTACCCCACCTGGTGAAAGAAATAGACTTACAAGTCCAGGAAGTGCAGAGAACCCCAAACAAAAGGAATCCAAAGAGGACCACAACAAGGCACATCATAATTAAAATGCCAAGAGCAAAAAGACAAAGACAGAATATTAAAAGCAGCAAGAGAAAAACAGTTACCTACAAGGGAGCACCCATATAAAATTACCATATGATCCAGCAATTCCATTTCTGAGTATACATTTAAAAGGACTAAAATCAGGGTATCCTGAAGAGATATTTGTAAACCATACTTATAGCAGCATTACTCACAAGTCTTCATGTGGAAGCAACTCAAATTCCATTTTATGGATAAACAAAATGTGATCCTATATAATAAAACCTTAATGTGCAAATCAACCAAATGGCAGAATGACCAGTTGCTAAGATGTGCACTGACCACCAGGGGGGCAGATGCTCAACACAGGAGTTGCCCGCTGGTGTTCAGTGTGCTCCCACAGGGCAGCGCCTCTCAGCCAGAAGCCGGGCTCACAGCTGGTGAGCGCAGTGGCAGTGGCAGGAGCCTCTTCAGCCTTTCACAGCAATGCTAAGAACCCTTTGGGGGATGTCCAACTGTGCTTTTGCTGGGAGCAGGCCTAAGCCAAAGTTGGACATCACCTGAGGGGTCCTGGACTGGGAGAGGGTCCAGGCTGGGTTGAGGACCTCCTGCCCCCCAGAGCACAAATGTTGTGCACTGGGCCTCTAGTATACACATACAATGGAATATTATTTAGCCTTGAAAAGAAAGGAAATTTTGACACATGCTATAACATGGATGCACCTTGAGGACATTATGTTAAGTGAAGTGAGATAGTTAAAAAAGACAAATAATGTAAATTCAACTTATATGAGGTACCTTGAATAAATTATAAAGTCAGAAAATAGAATGGTTTTTGCCAGGGGCTGGGGGAAAGGAGAAAGGAAGAGTTTTTTAATGGTTACAGAGTTTCAGTTTTGCAAGATGAAAAGAGTTCTGAAGATGGATGGTGGTGAGGGTTGCACACCATGGACTACTTGCCACTGATCTCTGTACCTAAAAATGGTTAAGGTGCTAAATGTCATGTTATGTGTATTTACCACAAATTTTAAGCATCAAAATATTAAATAAAGGAGGAGATCATCCTAAGGTTCTCAAAAGTTTATAGGCAGGAAGTAGAAGGAAAATGCTGAGGTCCTCCCAGGATCACAGGCAGCTCTGAGTCCAGTTGCCTTCCAGTCCATTCCTCACTCTTTCCTGCTCAGGCTGCATTTCCCAGCCACCCTTGTCAGTGGGTATCCAGCTGAGCTCAGCCAAGAGGAAGAGGCAGGATAGGAAGTTGACAAGAAAAAGGGAGAAGCCATGATTTTTCTGCCCTTCTTCCTCAGCTTCTCTAGCTCACCTAATACAACCACCTCAGCTGAAATAGTGGCCCCTTCTCACACTTTATCCCCTTCATCACATGATATTATTACATACTAGTGACCCGGTGCACAAAATTCATGCATGGGGCAGGGGGCGGTGTCCCTCAGCCTGGCCTGCACCCTCTCCAATCGGGGACCCCTCAGGGGATGTCCGACTGTTGGTCCCTGTGGGATCATGCCTAAGCTGGCAGTCGGACATCCCTCTCGCAATCGGAGACTCCTGGCTCCTAACCAGTCACCTGTCTGCCTGCTTGATTGCCCCTAACCACTCTGCCTGCCAGCCTGCTTGCCCCCAACTGCCCCCCCCCACCAGCTGGCCTGATAACCCCCAACTACCCTCCCCTCCTGGCCTGATCACGCCTAACTGCCTCTGCCTCAGCCCCCCCACGGCTTTGTGGAGAAGGAGGTTTGGAAGGTCTCCCAGTCCAATTAGCCTATTACCCTTTTATTAGTGTAGATATTTAAGTGTTGTTTCCATTCACTAGCATGTAAAGCTTCATAAAGGCAAGGACTATGTCTGTTTTGCTCACTGAATTCCCAATCCTTAAGACAGTGCCTGGAACAGAGCAGGCACTCAGTAATGATTTGTTGAAAGAGTGAATAAATTTAGCAGTTGGATAAAATACACACACACAAAAAGGAGGGAAAGCCCTAAGGAATACCTGACAGGTATTCATAATCTGCATTAAAAGCAGAGAGATCAGGTAATTTAAGTCACACAGTAAATCCTTCAATGACCTCAAACCCAGACTTCATTCCATTCTGGGTTGGTACCCAGGTTTCTAAAAAGATCCTTAGTGTAAGATATTTTTTGGATAGAAGAAGCAGAACTTGACATTCATTTAGTTAACAGGAAATCCTGAAAACAACTGAGAGTGAAAAATTAAGTTGCTAAGAAACCCCCGAGGATTGGGGAGAGGGTTGGAATTCATTGCTAGGCAACCTGGAAAAAGCCAGACAGGCAGATTTGGCTATCAACACCTTCTTCCCACCCTTTCAGAGGCTCCCACAATGCCATGCTGGGTATGCTCTTAAAGACCTCCAGTCTAACCACCTACCTGTACAGACGGGAACACTGAGGCTCCAAAAGGCAGTGTGATTGCCCCAAAGTTGCTCCCATTTCTCAACAAGAGCCAAGACCAACGTATGGAGAGTGGCCCGGCATGGCTGAGGCAGAGTTTTAGAGCAAAGATGGTAGCTGAAGAAGAGTATAAAACACACTGCAAAAGGCCTTGAATGCCAGGTCAAGAACTTCAGCCACTACCCCGAAGGTGGTGAATGAGGTGGGGAGCCACCAACAGGTTTTCCAATGATAGTCAGATTTGTGTTTTCAAAAAACCCCTTGGGTTTCAGTGTGGAGACTCTGGAGAAAGTCCAAAATGCCGTCAAGGGCCTTCATGCTCTTGCCAGTCTATCTCCCCTCTCCCAGCCACCCCTCCAGCCACAGCCAACTTCTTCCCATGTCTGCCTCTCTGGATGAGTCTTCCCATTTGCCTTTCCTGGTGTCTGGAAAACTTTTTTCCTTCATCCGGATCACCTCATCCTGCTGTTCTAGTTATAATGGCCGCCCCCAAACTCAGTAGTGTGAATGACCACCCTTCATTATGCTCATGAGCACTCTGTTCAGGGGCTGAGACAGGGCGAGAGAGGTGGCTTTTCTCTGTTCCACGATGGCTGAGTCTCAGCTGGGAAGAGAACAACAGCTGGGAGTGACCTGAATGACAGGAGGCTTCTTCACCTGCAAGTCTGGCCCCTGAGCAGGTGCCTGCATATCTAGAGCACCTCCACGTCACCTCCCCGTGTGTCTTGGGCTTCTTTCCCACGTGATGGGCTTCGGATCACTGGGCTTCACACATGGTAACTGGGTATGACCGAACCTTGGGAACATACAGTGTCATTCTACTGTATCCTGTCTGGTACAAGTGGAGCACAAAGACCAGCCCAGATTCAAGGGGAAGGAGATTCATGGAAGGAATGTCAACGAACTTGTGGCCATATTCTAAAACCACAACTTACTGAGGTCTCACAGTTTCAGTATCCTGGAGGGAAAAAATATGTATTTTTTTAAAAATTAAAAATATATATCCCGGAGGAGGTGACCTGACCACACTCTGTTCCATGCCTGGACTAAGTGCCCCCTCTGTGTTCCCCAGCCCTGCTGTCCATCTCCACCAGTGCATTCCTATCTGTGTTTGTGTATCTTTCTCCTCCTCAGATCTGTCTTTTTTATCTCTGTATGTCCAGAGTCTGGCCTAAGTAACCTCTTAACAAATGTCCGCTGAATGGGTGGGTGAATGAGAGACTGAATGACCTACGCAAAGAGTCCAACGCAGAAGTCATTCCTTCCTTGTGAAATTTACATATTAATTGAAAAGACAGACACCCGAAACCTGTATGTTCATGTTGACCAATGTCACCCCAATAAATTTAATCTAAAAAATAACTGGAAAGGTACAAAATAAAAATTATGTGTGATAAATGCTATTAAGCAAAATAAAGCAAAGGAGGTATAAGGGGTGGTGGTGATACTTTGTATAAATGGTTGGGGAGGACCACTTGGAGTTAATGACATTGGAGCTGAGACATGAAGAAAGTGAGGGGGTGTCATGTAAATATTTTGAAGAAGCGCATTTCAAGCGGAGGGAACAGCATGTACAAAGGGCCTGAGGTGGGAGGATGTGTGCTTGGCAGTTTTGAGGAACAGCAAGGAAGTCAGTTTGGCTGGAGCATGGTGGGAAAAGGAAAAGGCAGTTGGAAATAAGTACCAGGATGAGCCACAGCCAGATCACATAGGGCTTTAGAGGACATGCTGCGGACTTTGGCGTTGAGCCTGAATGAGATGGAGACCATTAGAGAGTGTTGAGCAGAGGGAGGACAAGGTCTGATTTATCGTTTACCAGGTCCCTTTGGCTGATGTGTGGACAGTAAGACCGTGGACAGGGCAGAGGAGGAAGCAGAGTCCAGTGAGGTCAGTACAGGATCCAGAGATGATAGGAGCCAGGACCAGGGGGTGGCCATGAGAGAGGTGAGAAGTGTTAGGACACAGGACACGTTTTGAGGGTGGAACCAAGGGAAAAAGAGGAGCAAAGAGACGGAGAGGTTCCGGGCCTTTAAGTGATGTTTGAAGATGTGGGTGGGCCTAGGGGGTAGGCTTGGGAGCTTTGTGGAAACAAAAGCTGACTTTCAGACATGCCAAGTTTGGGGGACCAGTGAGATACCCCAGTGGAGATAACCAGAAGGCAGCTAGACAGACAAGTTTGGAAATGTTGGGATGGAGAGACAAACCCGAGAACCCACAGTTAAGATAAGCAGAATTCTAAGATGGCCCTCAAGATTCCCATCCCCTGCTGGGCATGCCTGACATAAGCTCTTCCCCAGTGTGGGTGAGACCAGGGCGCTTCGTCACCCGTCAGTCTCCTGATTAGGTTAAAACAGCAAAGGTGAAGGGATTTTGCAGATGTGACGCAGGTCCCAAATTAGTTGATTTTTAGTTCATCAGAAGGGCGATTGTTCTCCGTAGTGTGATTGAATCAAGCACGTCCTTTAAAAGAGAGCCTTCCTTGAGTCAAGTGACTGGAAGCGAAGACTCTCCTGCTGACCTTGACAAAAAAAGCTGCCATGCTGTGAGAAGGCCTGTGAAGAAAGAAACCCTGAGCACTGGCTCTTAGGAATCAAGCATGGCCCCAGGTGACAGCCAGGAAGACGACAGGGACCCCATTCTTAAACACAAGGAACTGAATTATGCCCACCAGCACGTGATTCGGGAGATGCTGAGCTCCAGAGGGGAATGCAGCCCAGCCAACACCTTCACTGCAGCCTTACTCATAAGGCTAAGGACAGGCTAAGGCCCACCTGGCCTCCCGTGAAACAACAAACACGTTGTTTTAGCTGCTAAATCTCGGCAACTTGTTATGTAGCAATAGATAACCAACAAACCGGCGTGTGTCTTTAAGCCTTGGAACCAAGATGGCTCAAAGAACCCAGGCAAGGGACCTGAGTCAGGAACTGCAGTGAGCGTGGGGTTGGACACACCCCCAACTGCTTCCTACTCTTTTCAGCCACTAGGTGTCCCCAGAGTCCACACCAGCAGATCCCCCCACCTTTCTCAGGTCAGAATCCATTTCCTTCTGAAATGGAAGGAACCAGAAAATAAATGGTCTCGCCTTTATTCCTATCCCATCTCCTCTACTTTGTATATAAGGAAACTAAGGCCTGAAAAGGGAAAGAGCTTGGCCCAAGGTTGACGCACTGAGAACTGCCAGGCATTTTACCCTCCCCGCCCGCTCCTCTCCGCCTCCTCCCTGACTCCCTGAGGATTCTGAAGGGCAAACAGACTGATGACCGCCCTTTCTCAGCTTTGACCAGGAGAGGGGGTTCACATGAGAATGACATCAGCAGAGGGCTCTGGAGTGCCTTGTGGGCTGAAGCCGGGGAGTGTCTATAGGATGTCTACTGGAAAGGGTACAACCCTAAGGTTGGGGCCATGCTGGTGGTAAGGTGAATAGACTTCTCCTGACACCAACTCCCAGGGATCAGAGGTGCCAGGCCAGGATTGCTAAGCCAGCTACCCAATGCCCTTTGTCCAGCCCCTTGCGGACTGGGTTCTCCAGAAACAGACACAGAGACTGAATTTGGGGTGTAAAATATTTATTAGGGATAAACACCTGTGAAAAGAAAAGGGAAGCAGGATTGGGTATAGGAAGTCAAATGGCACTGCAGGCCTGGCAAAGCTTCCCCCACCGGGGAGGGGCCCTGGGTGAGTGTGGGGGAGGGCAGTGCAAGTACTGCCTGGATCTGTCCCACCCTGCACAGAGATGGCCAGGCAGTCATTCCTGACCTCACTCAGACACCAGACACAGGCGGCCCTGCATGAACGGCGCTCTGCACCTGGAGCAGACCCTCAGCGCTGGCAGGAAGAGGCTCTCCGCTGACCAGACTTCCCACAGCTGGGGAAGTCCTTCCTGGAAGGGGGTCTTGGGGGACACCTGACTTCACAGTTCCTTAGCTCTTTCTTATAGGACTTGGGGGTGGGGTATCTTGTCTCCAATCAGAGAAGCCGAGACACTGTCACTGTAATTTCTGCACTGCCCCAGATCACCTTTCTGTCCACACCCAGCCCTCCCAAACTGTGCTCTAGCCCCCCTTTAAATCACTATGGGTATCCCAGTCCCCAAATACCCTCTCTAAATGAGGCCTGCACACTCGGGCTTGGTTCTTACTGGGGAAACAGGCTTTGTCCAACCTTAGGAATCACAGGATCTGCTAGAGGAATAATTAAGGTGCAGGGGTTGTGCGGGGGACAAAAGAATTTTGAAAGCCTTGGTCTGTTTCCAAAGCACATGATGAGAATCTCGAGGGTAGGAATCATTGTTGCTTGCTGCTTTTCTTTACTCATTTAATAAATGTATACTTTGGGCCAATTATGTGCCAGGCACTGGGGCCAACACCATCACTCTTGGGCTCTGAGCCATGTGCGGTTTCAAACAGGGAGAGGCAGCACCCTGACATAACACAAGAGACCAGACCGACCCAAGATTTGGAGCCCCGTCTCTCATCGTGATTGCTCCTCACCACTGACCCTCAGTTCCCTTCTCTGGACAAGGGAGTAATATAATTCCTGAAGCACCGTCTTAAATGCTTCTCACTTCGAACTCCATTTCACCCTAGGAAGCAGGTTCTACCTACTATCATCCCCATATTGCACATAGGGAAAGAAGAGTCAGGGTCAAGTGAATTTGCTCAAGGTCACACAGGTAATGGAGCTAGGCTTTGAGCCCAACATTGCTTCTTAATCCTCATTAAGATCAGGGTCAAATGGGCCTCCCTGGACCAGCTGTGTCTCTCACATTTCACTTGCTCCACGAGGATTTAAAAATATGAGTCAGCTTTCATTTGGAAATTGAGGTAGCCATAAAAACAGCCACTTTCCACTTTTTCTTGAAAAATCTAGCCATCACCTGGCCACTGTGGGCTGCAATCCCACAGGGTCAACTGACGGGAGGTGAGCCCCCTCCTCTCCCCGCTGTGGGTCATGAAGCCCATGTCCACCCAGACGATCATTCATTTATGTTACCCGCCTGGCCCCTGAAGGAATAAGCTCACCATCCTTAATGAAGACAGGGAGTCCTGAGCTAGAGGAAGACAGAGGCTGGAGGGGCCAGGTGCCTTGCTCTGGAACCCCTCAGCTCCTCCTGTATGGTGCTAAATCCAAAGACTTAAATCTGGCAAACTGTTTGGGAGGGGTTGAGGAAAGGCACAGACATGTAGAACCACAGGGCGAGGTAGGGGCAAACACACTTTATTCAGTCCTGGCATCAGACGGGCATTAAGTCCTGCTGTGGGTGCCAGTGCCCCAGATGGGAGGGGTCCCTCCCCTCAGCTACTAGACTAGTTCTCCAAGACCACAGACAATGACATCTCTTCACTCACATGACGTTTTCTGGGTTTTTTTTCATTGTCTTTTTGTTGTTGTTTTACTTACAAAAAGAAAGAGAAAGAGAGAGAGAGAGAGCGCGAGAAAAGGCCCAGAGCCGGAGCACCAAGCGTAAAGGAGGCAGCTGGTGGCTTTGTCAGCGACGGGAACGCGTGGGGCAGAGACCAGCAGAGACCCTGGGCAGGGGTCCCGGAGGACTCTGGGACCGTTTGTTCCTGAGATTTGTGTGTGTGAATGAGAGTGTGTGCACACCTGGGAGGGTGAACACACGCCGGTGAGATACAGGTAGTGAGGGCAAGGGGGGGTGGGGGGAGGCCGGAGGGGCGGGGCTTATGCCAATAACAGGGGTAACATCAGGGGCAGGGTCCCGAAGGCACCCGAAACTGGACACAACTTCTTCCTACAGCAGGTCTATCCCTATTTTTCACGGAAAAACTGAGGCGCACAGGGCACACCTGCACTGCTCTGACCGCCCTTCAGTCTCTCTGGCCCAGTCGATGGTCTCCTCTCTCAAGTCAGCTGCTTAAAAACGAGGCTCTTCTTTAAAACGAGGCTCTTCTTGCCACTCCATCTGCCATCACGCCTCAGTCTCAACCCCTAGTAGCTTCGTGCCTCAATTTCCCCCACTGATAGAGGAGCCTGGGTGGTAGAATGGGGCTGTGGGCTTGAGGAGGAGCCCAGGCTGGGAGTGTGCCCTGGGGTGACAGGGCACTTCCGGGGGAGGAGGGGAGCAGCAAGGGACCCTGTCCCCAAACAGCTTGGTATGTGTCTTGGTTCAGAGTTTTCTTGGGTAGGCAGCCCCTTTTGTCTCCTGGTGAATTTCCAGAAAAAGACCCTACCCCCAACTCCCATGTAGGAGAATGAAAGAGAGGTTTCTGGAAAACAAAATAGGCTGTAGAGGCATTCAAGCAGTCGGTGGGGGTGGGGGGAGGTTGCATGTGGGTCTGGGCGACCCCCGTAAGCGAAAGGGGGTTAATGCCACTTGGAGCAGTTCCAAGTTCCGAACCAACACTTTCGGACCAGCTGGTCCCTTTCTCCCCCTTCTGAGTGCTCCTCCCATTAAGGCAGTGACGCCCCGTCGGGTTAAAAGGAAGCCGCAGCTCCCGAATCAAAATGTGTCTCAGGACAGCTCCACACCCACCCCGCTGCTCCCCAGCGCCGGACAGAGGGACCAGCCCCCTCCTCCCAAGGAGCATTAAGCATGCGCGAGAAGGGGGCGGGCCCAGCGCTCGGAGAAAAAGGAGCGCGCCCCTCCCCCCGCCGTGGAAGGGGAGGGGCCGGGAGAGGCGCGCGGGGCCCAGCGCCCCCTCCGAGAGAGAAGAGAGGAGGCGGGCTGGGAGAAGGCGGAGGGATCCCAGAGCAAGGGCAGGGGCGTGTCCTCCGGCCTCGAGGAAGGGCAAGTGCATAGTGGGGGAGGGGCACAGGTTTGCAGGAAAGGACGGGAGGTGTATCGGAGGGGGCTGGCTGCTGGTGGCTGTGCAGGAGGGGGCAGGACGGGGAGGGGCTTGGGTGTCAGGGAGAGGGTGGGGGTTGGGCTCTCTTGGGGTGTGTCTGCGGGGGAGGGGCATGTCTGGATTCGAGGGGGATGGGCACGTCTAGGAGGGGGGAGGCTGCGTGGGAGTTGGGGTGCCAGCCTCGGCCTCCGAGGGGCCCCAATACCTGATTCCTGTATGTAAACAGCTGGTTTGGGGGCTTGCGCGCCCCGCTGACGGTGGGCTCAGTAGGTGAAAACCAGGTCGGCGATGCTAGACGGGCGCCAGTCCCCCGCGATCATCTCGGTAACCTCGGGGGTGCAGTAGTCCGGGAACTCGAAGTGCGACGTGCCCGAGGGAGGCTGCAGATCCGGGTCGCGGTCGAGGGCGCTGCAGTCCAGGCCGGCTGGGCACGGGGGCAGTTTGGACAGAAAGCCCAGCGTCTCCTCCCCCGTGGCCACCGTCTCTTCTTCGCCATCCTCCGCTGCCGCCGTGGTCTCCTCCTCCTCTTCCTCGGGCTCCTCGTCCTCCGACGGATTCGAGGAGGCGGTGGTGACGGCCGCCCCCTCGCCCGACGGCCCCTGGGCGCGCTCCGCCGGGCCCCGGGCAGCCCGCCCCGCGGGGACCATCTTCCACAGCTCCCGCCCGGGGGTCTCGACCAGGCGCACTTCTAGCAGCTCCTCGTCGTCGTCCTCTTCGTCGTCCTCGGGCGCCGCCGCGCCGCCCCCCAGGGGCCCTCCCGCCGCTCGGCGGCTCCCGCGGCCGGGCAGCTGCGGCCCGGACTTGAGCCGGCTGCCGCCGCCGCCGCCGCCGCCGCTGGGGGGGCGGGGCCGCGCCTTGGCTGGCGCCCCCTTGCTCTTTTTGCGCGGCCGGTACTTGTAGTCCGGGTAATCCGCCATGTGCTTGAGGCGCAGCCGCTCCGCCTCCCGCACGAAGGGGATCTTCTCCGAGTCCTGCAGCAGCTGCCAGCGGCGGCCCAGGCGCTTGGAGATCTCGGCGTTGTGCATGTCGGGCCACTGGTGCATGATCTTCCGCCGTTCGTGCTGCGACCACACCATGAACGCGTTCATCGGTCTCTTAATGTGCCCGCTCGGGGTCTTGCACCAGCCGGGCTCACGCGCCCCCTCTTCGGCCGTCCCGGGCCCCGGGGGCGGCGGCCCGCCGTCCCGTTTGGCCCGCGCACCCCGCTGCTGCACCATCGCGCCTGGGCCCGGGGCCGCTAGACGCCGCCGGGGGCCGTCCGCATCCTCCGCGGCTGAGGTGGGGGAGGAGGCAGCAGCGACGGAGGGGCGGCCCCGCCCCACAACTCGGCCCGGCCCCCGCGAGCTGAGGAGCGAGGAGCTGGGCGCTCGGGCCCAACGGACGGCGAGGGGGGGAGGTCAGCGGCTCAGTCTCAGGCGGGTTCGGCGCGCCCCCGCCGCCTCCCGCAAGTTGCGTCCCGCTGCACGCTACACATTGTTTTGCGGGGGCGGAGGAATGGTCCCTCCCGGGCCCCCGCAGGCTCTTCTCGCAGCCTCCTGCTCAGCCGCGGCCCGCGCGCGCCGCTCCCCGCCCCGCCGCCTTCCAGTGTCTTTCTCCCCGCGCGGCCCCGCCGGCGCGCGCACCGCCCCTCCCCCTCGCCGTCTGCGGGCCGCTGCGGCGCGCGCGGGGCCGCCCCGTGTAAACACCGAGGTGCCCGCTTGGGCTGCGGCCGGGCCACGCCCCGCGCTCGGGCGGCGCGTCACCCGTTGCTGGGCAGAGTACCCGGTATTTGCATCTCCCAATCGCTGGCTGCCAGTGCGGGGCGGGACTGGGCGGTCTCGCGTCCAGGATTGGGGGTGTCGGATGAGATCGGTTTCTTTTCTTAGATTGGGGACTGGAGAGGAGGGGGGGCGCCTACCGTGCTTCCCCTCTGGCTCCGAAAGCTTGACCCCGCCCCGCCATGCCTTTGAGATTTTAGCTTATTCGATGACACCTGCTGCCAGGTAGGACCTCCGCCCTCTCCTCTTTCGGGGCGTCATTTTGGACCGTCCCGAACAGAATGTTGGGGAGCCTAGCTTAGAAAAGCCCCTTTAAGGGAACAAACTCATCGTGCCCTAGATGTAGTCCCTTGCCAGCACAGGCAGGGTCCAGCCACTCAGGAGCTCAACAAAACGCTTTTGGACCCAGTGAACCCGTTCATATTTCTTATCTTGTTCGAGGCGCCAGTGTATCCTGAGAAAGAAGGGAGTATCACGCTCACTCGATGTACGGAACCTGTGGATGAGTGGACAAGGGCTGGAACCCTAGGCTCGTGGTCTTTCCTGCTCCGCGCACAGGGCCCGGGGCCCCTCGCCTACCAGCCACATCCCGAGCAGGCGGACTTCCCGCTTTCCACAGTCCTCGGGTGAGGTTCGAGGACGTGTGGGCGCCCCATCGCCGGGGCGCAGCGCACACCGCAGCCCTTGTGCTGCGGGATAAGCGCGCGACGCACCTCCGAGGTCCGGACTGGCGAGCGCGTGCACGGGGGCGGGGCCGGGCCGAGGGGCGTGGCGCGGACGCACGCTCGAGGCGCGTGGCGGGGAGGGGCTGCGCGCTCCCCGCTCACCACGTGTGAGCCCGCGCGGGCACTGCGGGGTGTGTGCTAACCCAGGGGGAGGTCACCTTCACGGCGACCCGCACCTGGGCGCCGAGAGAAGGCGTTGAGGCCCAGCCCCCCCGGAATCAGTCGCTGGAAGGGGTGGGAATTAGGGGCTCTAAAAGGGCATTCTGCTGGGGCGCAGTGGGTGGGCACCGTCCGGGCGGAGGGAACTTGTCTCCGGCAGTAGACCTCACCCTCCACTCCGCGAGTTGGAGCTGAGAGCCCAGCCCAAGGGTGTGGGGCGTGGAGGAGGGGTTGCTATGCCGAAGCGGGGGCAGGGGGGCGGGATGATGCTCTGGGTGCCCTGGAGGGAAATTAGAGCATCGCGGGCGGGAGGGGGGTGACTCTTAAAGGCACAGGACACTCCAAAGGAGAAGGGCCTGTTCTCTATCAAATGCTTCCTCAGCTGACTTAATGGATGACGATGAAGTCATGCTATTCCCGAGTTTGAACATTCACAACGGCAGCCTGGCCGATTCAATGCTCGATGGAGTCAGAATTACTCTATTCATATCTTGGTACCTCCTTTGCTTATCGTAAAATGGGAAAGCAGTTTCTCATAAGGTTGTTTTACAAATTAAGTGGGATAATGGATGTAAATACAAACACATCCCTGCCTGACCCCAAGTAAAAGTATCAAAGAGTGATCATGGGGAAAATAAAAGCTTTAAATTTTTTCTAACACTTTTCCACTTTTCCCATTTAATATTAATTTTATTTTTAAACGACATGATGGATACAGCCATCTTTTAAGTGCTCAGGGCTTCTGAAATGTCTTACTCTGGTCCTGTAGCTGCTGCTATTAATAATAATAATAATAATAATAATAATAATTATTATTATTATTATTTACAAGCATACTTGCCTCCTGGATGTTCCTCAAAAACAGAAGGCTTGGGCCCACTGCATGGCCTTTGTACACACTCTCTCCTCTGCCCAGAAAAATTTCCCCTCCTATCCCCACATGGCTAGACCATCTCAGTTTAGTAGCCTCAGTTTAAATAGGACTGTCCAGAGAGGCCTGTCCTGACCACTCTCAATGTGGTCTCCTTTCTCTTCTTACTTTTTAAAATGTTTTTCTTATATATTCTCTAGCTTTATCAAAGCATCATGCTCTATGCAGTATTCTGGTATTTACTTTCACACTCATTATTATAGTGCTAAAATTCATCTACATGATCACACCTGTGTGGGGTACATTCATTTTCCTACTGTGGGATATACACAATTTTCCTACCCATTCTCATGGCCACAGACATTTGAATTACTGCCAGATTTTTGTTCTTATGAAGAGTGTTACTGTTAACAATCTTGGTTCTCAAGGGCAGGAAGTTCTCCCAAGTATTTCATGGAAAGTATGGTTGCACATCTGAAAACATATGATTGCTAGCTTTTACAAGGAAATGCCAAACTTCCAAGTTGTACCAATTTACTTTTCCACCAACAACATATGAGAAACCCTGTTCATCCACATCAGCTTGGTATTATCAAGTGTCTTTGTTTTGGTCACCTTCTTCCCTTTCATCACCCTTCCTCTCTTCTTCATAACATCTACTACATCTGCAATAACAATCTGCAATTGTTTACTTTTTTTCAACATCTCATCTCCACTAGAATGTCAGCTCCAAGAAGTAAAAATGTTTGTCTTTGATTACTGCTTTATCCCTAGGAGATTCCCTGGCACACAGTAGGTGTTCAATACATATTTATTGAATGGATCAAAGTCAGCGTTCCATGATGAGTGCATAGGAATTCAAATTCCCTATGGAAGCCCAGAGAAGGAAGTAACACTTTGAAAAAGAAAACCCCAAACTGCAGTCTGCCACTGAATTATGGTTATTCTTACACACAGATTATCCCAAGTCCTTTGAATGGGTGCCCAGAGTCTACACCTGACAGGCCACAGGAGTTCAAGACTGGGCTCCCCACTAAGCTGTTCAGTCTAGACTGTAGTAGATAGATGATGAGGTTTTTGCCACCATCATCCCTTACCGGGCACCTGCCCTGCCTCCTCCTCGTCCCTGAACCTACCAGGTCTCCTCCCTGCAGTCAGAGAGATAGAACTTCCAGTCTCAGATTTGATTATGTCTCTTGCCTTCCTAACACCCTTCAATAGTTCACCCATTACTCTAAAAATAAACAACAGACTTACCTGGTCCACCAAGATGAGCTTAGTCTGACTTCTGCTCTCCCACTTACTCTATTTTGAGCCAGCTTCCATTCAATGAGGCCCACTGTGTCTCCACACAGCTTCTGGGAAACCCCTTCTCCCAGCATTTCCACCTCTATCTACCTCCTCATAGCTCTCCTAATTCCATGTTCCTTTTCTTCAATGCATCAGTGGCCTACCTAGCTTATTTGTCACTCAGAACAGATCATTTTTAAGCACTCACCTCTAAGTAACATTATTTTCAACTAGGGGCCCAGAGCACAAAATTCGTGAACTGGGGGTGGGTGGTCCCTCAACCTAACCTGCTCCCTCTCACATACTGGGGAGCCCTGAAGGGATGTCCAACTGATGCCTCACCCCCAGCCTGCCCAGCCTTGGGCACCCAGCCATTGCCCTGCTCAGCTCAGCCCCTGCTGCCTGTGACCACCCAGCCCCTGGGGCTGGGCGCTTGCCATCACTTCTGCTCAGAGCACCTGGGTGCTCCGGCCACCGCCATTTCATCTCCACCCCTGGGGCCTGGCACTAGCACCACTTGGCCCCACCCCCGCTCCTGATTGGCAGGTGGCATAGCCAATCAGGAGCAAAGGTACAGTCAAATTTGCATGTTTTTCTTTTATTATATAGGATAATAGTCATGAATGCAATGAATAATACTAATAATAATCTCCAGAAAATAAATGCAGACTGAAAATATTCTTTTATTGAACTTTATGTAATCATCAGTAAAAATAAATAGTATAATACAAAAGAGGAAAAGTGTTGAAACAAGAGTATTCTGTCACATTAATATATTTCTTTGAAAAAATAAAAACATATCTATATAGCAGTTTGTTGCAATAATGATATTACATTAATCACATTATAGTTTAAAAACAAGAAAACAGCTGGGCCGGTATGGCTCAATTGGTTCAAGAGGTCCAAGATTTGACGGGGCACATGACCGGATTTGTGGACTCTAACCCCCAGTGCAGGGTATGCAGGAAGCAACCAATGGATTGATGTTCCTATTCTCTCTCTCCCTTTCCCTCTCCTTTCCTTTCTCTCTCTCTAAAAAAAAAAAAAAAAAAAAGCAATGATAAAGACATTTTAAAACAAGCAAGAAAATACTTTTTAAAATAAGACTCAATTTCAATATTAAATGTATTATTTATATCAGTAAACAATTATACTAAATAATAAAATTTTACTAAGTAAAATTTGCAGTTCATTCTATTTTAATTTTTTTAAATATATATTTTAGCCGAGACCGGTTTGGCTCAGTGGATAGAGCGTCGGACTGCGGACTGAAGGGTCCTGGGTTCGATTCCGGTCAAGGGCATGTACCTTACCTGCTGGCACATCCCCAATAGGGGGTGTGCAGGAGGCAGCTGATCGATGTTTCTCTCTCATAGATGTTTCTGACTTTCTGTCCCTCACCTTTTTCCTCTGTAAAAAATCAATAACATATATATATATATATATTTAATATATTTTATTGATTTTTTACAGAGCGGAAGGGAGAGGGATAGAAAGTCAGAAACATCAATGAGAGAGAAACATCGATCAGCTGCCTCCTGTACACCCCCTACTGGGCATTTGCCTGCAAGTAAGGTACATGCCCTTGACCAGAATCGAACCTGGGACCCTTCAGTCCACAGGTCGATGCTCTATCCACTGAGCCAAATCGGCTAGGGCAGTGGTCAGCAAACTCATTAGACAACAGAGTCAAATATCAACAGTACAACGATTGAAATTTCTTTAGAGAGCCAAATTTTTTAAACTTCTAATGCCACTTCTTTAAAATAGACTTGCCCAGGCCGTGGTATTTTGTGGAAGAGCCACACTCAAGAGGCCATAGAGCCGCATGTGGCTCGCAAGCTGCGGTTTGCCGACCCCTGGGCTAGGGCATGTTTTACTGTATTAAGTTTTTAGTTGTAAAAGGTTTAAGTGGTTGCACGAAATGAAAGAATTGAAACAACTCAAGTTCTGGTTCTTCAGCTTCATAATCACTGTGCTATCATTGTTTATTTGGGATCTATTGTTTAAGCACAGACATATATTGTTCCAAAGGGTCTGAGACACAAGTGGTCAGGAAAAGAGCTTTAACAACTCCAGATTGTTCTAGACTTAGTCTCAAAACAAATACATGTAGTTCTGTCAGACCTGGCGTGTGACAGGAGCCAGCTGAGTGAAGGAGTGCTCTGAATTAACTTCCTTGTAGAATATGATGTTTAGTAGTGTATAAGTAATTTAAATATCCTGATTTAAAGCTTACAAATATATTATTTAGACTCAAGTTAGACCAACAACTTGATCTTCAGGGAGGGGAATTTTGTCACTGGCATGGTTTAGGATTATGGGCACTTGGTGATAATAAAGTGCAGACTGGCCCGGGCCAGTCTGCTCATGGTTGGAGCATAGGCCAGTGCACTGAAGAGTTTTGGGTTCAATTCCCGGTCAAGGGTACCTACCTGACTTGCAGATTCAACCCCCACCACCACCACCACCACCCTCACCGGGACAAGTGTAGGAGGCAGCCAATTGATGTATCAAGGACATATGGATCTCTCTCTCTCTCTCCCCGTCTCTCTCTCTCATTCTCTTTCTCTCCACCACCCATTTTCCCTCCCCCCCACTTACTGTAAAAGTCAGTGGGAAATATTTCCTTGGGTGAGGATTAACAAAACACACACACACACACACAACCAAAACACAGATTGACTCTCTGGGGTTTTTATTATTATTATTATTGTTTTAAATTCTCTACAGACACAGCCCCACTTGCCATGCCATGGCAGAGCTGAAGCTCCATGAAATCCAAGGACCCACCTGGTTTCCACTCTCACCATTGTGTCCCCAGTACTCAGCAGAGCTTGGCAAACACACACTCTGAATATCTGTCCAATGAAGGGAGGAAGGAGCCACTCAGGTACCATTCACCCACCCTAACTGTCTAGCTCCAGACATCAATCTGCAAACTGGCATGGTCCTTAAGGATATTCATAATAAAGAACCAGAACAAGCAGAGCAAGATAAGTAATTTTTGATTCATGATTCATCTAAATGTCTTTAAAAATTCGGAGATTATGATCGCATATATGTGCGTGTGTGTACTATGGGGCTCTTTATCGAATAATAGTATAGAATTGGACATGTGGTTCTTGAGCACTTAAATATGGCTAGTGCAAATTGAAATGTGTTGTCCAGAATCTCACCACTTTTCAAAGGCAGCATAAAATGTAAACAAATATCACAATATTTTTTCTGTTCATTATATGTTGAGATAATACTATTTGGACATATTGGGTTGAATAAAATATGTTAAAATTAATTTCACTTGTTTTCTTCCTTTGTTGCCTTTTTAAATATGTCTTACTGGAAAATTTTACATTGCACCTATGGTTTGCATTATATTTCTGATAGATGGTGTTAATACAGAAGATGGGGGTCTTTTTGGTCTTTACCTGGCAAAATAAAAATTTGGCAATCCTTTTGTCCATTCCCAAACTTTATTTATTTATTTTTTTAATATATTTTATTGATTTTTTTACAGAGCAGAAGGGAGAGGGATAGAAAGCCAGAAACATTGATGAGAGAGAAACATCGATCGGCCGCCTCCGGGGATGTGCCCGCAGCCAAGGTACATGCCCTTGCCGGAATCGAACCAGGGACCCTTCAGTCCGCAGTCCGACGCTCTATCCACTGAGCCAAACCGGTCTTGGCCATTCCCAAACTTTAAAACATGTTAGTTTGCGGGGGCAAAAGAGGATTATTTTTAACTTTTTTGTGAACTCTCAAAGTCTCAAAAACCCTGACGGAATGCTGGGCTACCAATCCGGAGATATAGTTTGAGACTCAGAAGCGGGAGGCAGAGAGGAGAGAGTGGAACTGGGGGCACATTCACAGTGAGAGGAAGACAGCATCAGAGTCGTTTCAGCAGCATCAGCAGGATTGGTGGAACTGGCACATAATCAGATTGGGAGAAGGAAAGGGCCGGTGACGAGATGGGAGAGAGAATTTTATGTGGATGGTGGGTCCCATCTGGTGATTCTGAAATCATACCCCATTGGTTCATGTCTACATCTGCTGGAGTATAATCCTTAGCCCTCACCATCTGACTCTGAAATGCATTAGACTTTTCTCTTTGGGAGTGACCATATAATTTACCATAGAAGAGGACACTGTTAGTAATTATGCTGGGACAACAGAAATAAACTGACACTGCCTGGGTAAAGGGGGAAGTCATCCTCACCTTATTGACTAAACTGTAGTGGATTCTCATATGTCAAGAATGGAAATACTCGGCAGGACTTTAAACAATCAAAGCAACCAGGATGTTAAGTCAAATTTTGTTTAGTGTTGTAAGTCTTTAGGGAGTTTCTTTATCTCATTTGCCTCAGTTTTCTCATCTGCAAAATTGAAAGAGCATAATAAGTCAGGACATGGGTTGTGGTAAAGGTGTAATGAGTGATAGCTATAACAAGAGCTACAACAAAAATACTCTGTTGTATGTGTTCTATTATTTTTTTAAGAGAGAGAGAGAGAGAGAGAGAGAGAGAGAGAGAGAGAGAGAGAGAGAGAGAGAGAGCCCTAGTCAGTTTGGCTCAGTGGATAGAGCGTTGGCCTGTGGTCTGAAGGGTCCTAGGTTCAATTCTGGCCAAGGGTGCCTGCCTGGGTTTCTGGCTCGATCCCCAGTAGCAGGGTGTGCAGAAGGCAGTTGATTAATGATTCCCTCTCATCATTGATGTTTCTATCTCTATCCCTCTCCCTTCCTCTCTAAAATCAATAAAGATAATTTAAAAAAATAAAAAAAGAGAGTAAAAAGGCAAAATTATAGAGGCAGTAAAACGATCTGGAGTGGTTGGGGTTTGGTGGGGAGAGGGTTGAATGGGTGAAGCACAGAGCATGAAACTTCTGTATGATACTGTAATGGTAGGTAGAGGACATTATGCATTTGTTGAAACCCGTAGAATGCAATGCATGCAAAAATTTAAAAATCATTTAGTACATCTGGAGAATCCCAAGACAGGGTATAGCATGTGACAAAACAATCAACTGTATTACAAATGTATGAAGCAAACTCACTAAAGGGGATCAGGGAAAGGCTGCTGACTTGAGTAACTTAGAAATGAGTGGAGTGTATAAAACTAAAAGCATAAGAAAGTGTCTTGAAGTGTTATACTCTAGTTGACAAAATTTCCCATGGGGTATGGGTTAACAATGCTGACACTGCTATATACGTAGACTGTAACTGAACAATTAAGTTAATGGATGGTGAATTGGGGGAGCCAGGTTTATCACTGTTGGAGTAAGAATTCACAGATAAGCAAGAGAAGGAGGCTAGAATGATTCATGTAGTAATGGATGAGAGTTGGAAATATAAATATGAACTGGTGTTTACCTTACTATAGATACAGGTGGTTACATACAGAAATATTTATAGATATGTGATAAATATGGATTAGTATATATACACATATGTTCTGTTAATTTAGAAGGTTTCAAAGAAACAACACCCCAACAATGAGCACACTTAGTGCTCAGGTCTTGGTTTCTAATGTCATTCTCCAACAGGAGGAATCAGGGCTGAATTCCATTAAGAAACAGCTGATTCTAGGACTGGGGCAGGAAATATATGGCATCACATAGTGCCAGAAAGTAAGAGAATGCTCAGGAACAACAACAAAAAGAAAAAACATACAAAGATGGGGGCATGTCAAAAGGACACAGGAGCCAAGTAAAAAAGCTCACAAAGCCAAAGCTGGAACAGTTGTTGTTGTTGTTGTTATTACTACTAGGGGCCCAGTGCACGAAATTCGTGCACTGGGGGTGGGTGGTCCCTCAACCCAACCTGCCCCCTCTCACATACTGGGAGCCCTAAGGGGATGTCCAACTGATGTCTCACCCCCAGCCTCCCCAAGGCATCGCCCTGCTCAGCTTAGCCCCGGCTGCCTGCGCCCACCCAGCCCCAGGGGCTGGGCGCTTGCCTCTACCACCTTTTCATCTCCACCCCCAGGGCCCTGTGCTCGCACCACTTGGCCCTTCCCCTGCTCCTTATTGGCTAGTAGCATAGCCAATCAGGAGCAATGGTACAGTCAAATTTGCATGTTTCTCTTTTGTTATATAAGATTATTATTATTGACTAGAGGCCCAGTGCACGGGGGAGGAGGGGGTCCCTCAACCCAGCCTGCACCCTCTCCAATCTGGGACCCCTAGAGGGATGTCCAACTGCCCATTTAGGCCCGATCCCAGTAGGGGGATCAGGCCTAAACAGGCAGTCGTATATCACAATCCAGGACTGCTGGCTCCCAACTGCTCACCTGCCTGCCTTCCTGATTGCCCCTAACTGCTTCTGCCTGCCAGCCTGATCACCCCCTAACCACTCCCTGACAGCCTGATTGATGCCTAACTGCTCCCCTGTTATCCCGCTTGACCCTAACTGTCCTTCCCTGCTGCCTGGTTGCCCCCAACTGCTCTCCCCCACAGGCCTGGGCCCCCCCCCCCCAAACTGCCCTCTCCTGCAGGCCTGGTCTCCTCCAACTGCCCTCCCCTGCAGGCCTGCTCCCCTCCAACTGCCCTCCCCTACAGGCCTGGTCCTCCCCAAATGCCCTTCCCTGCAGGCTTGATCGCCCCCAACTGCCCTCCCTTGGAGGCTTGGTCCCTTCCAACTGCCCTCCCCTGCTGGCCATCTTGTGGTGACCATCTTGTGTCCACTGGGGCAGCCATCTTGTGTGTTGGAGTGACAGTCAATTTGCATATTACTCTTTTATTAGATAGTATTTTAGAAAGACAGGAAGAAGGAGAGAGAGATAGAAACATCAATGATGAGAGAGAATCACTGATTGGCTGCCTCCTGCATGCTCCTTGCTAGGGATCAAGCCTGCTACCCAGCAGAACTGAACCCAGGGCCCTTCAGTCCGTATGCCGATGCTTTATGCACTAAGCCAAAACTAGCTAGGGCCAAAGCTGGAACAATTTGAGCAACAAAATTTAGTACAGAGTTATAACCTAAAGTGTGAGATAAATACCTATGGGTCCATAGTGACATACATAAATAAAGAACTGAATAAATAAACAGAGGAAAAGACAAATTTTAAGTGTGGGCTAAGCATCACCACTTCCTTCCAAAGAGGACTTAGCCCAGTGATCAAGGTCAGCACCAACAGGGATGCAGCCGGGAGGATCAATACACTGTGGTATATGGATGGGATCCTGGGGTAGAAAAAGAACAGTAAGTAAAGAAATCTCAATAGCCCTAACCGGTTTGGCTCAGTGGATAGAGCGTCGGCCTGAGGATTCAAGGGTCCCAGGTTTGATTCTGGTCAAGGACAGGTACCTTGGTTGCGGGTACATATCCAGTAGGGAGTGTGCAGGAGGCAGCTGATCGATATTTCTAACTCTCTATCCCTCTCCCTTCCTCTCTGTAAAAAAAAAAAATCAGTACAATATACTTTAAAAAATCTGAATAAACTGTTAATTTTCATTAATACCAATGTATCAATATTGATTTACTGATTGTAATTAATGTAAAATGTTAATAATGGAGAAAAAGGAATGGATGGAAGATCTAGGAACTTCGTATTATCTTTTTAGTGTTTCTGTAAATCTAAAAATGTTCTAAATGGCACAAGGTAAAAAAAAAAAAAGACATTTAATATATCTGTACCTTAGAACATCAAAGCCATTACTCGGCCTACCTTAAAAATGGAGTTTCTTCAATGGATTAAGAGAAATATTCATTTATCCTACAGTTTTAATATGCTTTGAATCCAGGAGTTAAATTGTCCAATAAAAGTCAGCTACCAATTACTTAGGTCCATGTCTCATGAACTCAGCATCAACAACTCAGCATCTTTAATTTGTATGTATTTGAAATACAAACAAGGAAAGATGGCTAGTTCTTTGATTATTTTAAATTAAAATACCTATAATGAGAGAAATCCGTAGCACAGATATGGATTGCCTAAATTTCATTGCCTAAAATTGTTTTAATAGAGAATGACATATATTGTGTAATTGGAAGTTTTGTTCTCCTTAAATAAAATACCAGCCAAAGATTATTCAAGGTACAGCTGACAGAGGCGTTACTGCTAGTTTCTTCTAATTTGGAGAATTCCTTTTTTTGAAAAATCGAGTCTGTTGCTACTTTGAAGCTAGAGGGAAAGCAGGATGGAAGCTCATTGGTAATGTCCGTGGGCCGAGGGCGGGCTCTAAGCTAAGGGACATGCCCATTGGTGAGCTGCCCCAGCCGTAGGGCGGGGGAACCCGGGATGGAGCTGGGAGCCCGGGATGGAGCTCGGAGGCCATTGGCTGCGTGGCTGGAGGATGGTGTAATGGACCGCCAAGGCCTGTGCAGCCCGTTTCTATAGCAACGGAGTCTTGAAAGAGCCACTCAGATTTCGGCGTTCGCCCCTAACTCCCCCTTCCGGAGGGGGCAGGGCAGCCTGGATTTGAGGGCCGGGGCCGGGTGCGTGGGGGCTGGGAGTTAAGAGGACAGGGCCTTGTGCAAACCAATCAACCAAGCAACATCTGAACTGGGTTTGGGGAACCCGGCCTGCGTGGTCACTGGAAAAAAAGAGCCAAACAGGCATAAAGAAGAAAAAGAAAAATGACACATAATTTCCATCCTTTACTGCCTTGTGCACTGGTAACATTTCTCATGTGAATGAACACAAAGCCTGGCACCGAGCAGGAATTTAATACTCCATGGGAGGGAGACAAAAAGGGAGAAAAGGGGAAAGGGGGGAAGAGGGGGGGAGGGCCCAGGATGCGGGCAACGTGGCGTGAGACAAAGTGCCCGCCCCCCTGGGCGGAAAGTCCGTGGACAGACCCCTAGAGCCACGGAGTGTGACGGCCTTGGCTATGCGGGGGAGAGGGGAGAGGGGTCGCCTGTGCACGGCGAGGAGGGCGGCGGCGGCGAACAGGATTGTGACTCTAGGTACTGGGGGGACCCGACTCAACTGTAAGACTCCCTGGGTTCACGTTCCCGCGAGCTCTCCCGCTTACCAGCTGCCAGGGCTTGGGCGCTCCCGATCCCAGTGTCTTTGTGTTTGGGGCGAAATAAACTACCTACTTCATGGAGCTGGTGTCAGAAATGAGCGGAGATAATACCTGTCACGTTCTTAACAGATGCCTGGGACAGTAAACGTGCCATCACTAGTAGCTATTGTAATGGAGGAAGGGGTCGGGTTTGACTACGTGGAGAGAATTGGGAGGTTATCGTTGGTGTGGGTCAGGAGGGAGGAGCAGTGTGGGAACCCTACCAAAGACACCCGTTTGGAAGTCACATCGTACAGAAAAGCATGGGAGATGATAGCCAGGGAGCAAGGAGGAAAAAATAACAACGATAGTTACTGTTTACTGAGGGCCTGGCCCTCTGCCAAGCCCTTTACGTGAATTAATTGTTTCATTTCATTTTTTCACCAGCCCTGATGGGGTAGTTGCCTTTAAACCCATTTTTTTCTGGAAAGAAAACAGGCCTGGAGAGGTTATGTGGCTCAGAAATGATACAACCAAATAGGGGTCCAGGACAAGAGTACAGCTGGCGTCCCAAAAACTGTATGTCTCCAGATAGGAGTTGTATGTCAATCTACAGCAATGTGTTAAGTGAAATATGTTCTATTCTCCTCCTTGACGAATATACCTTCATAACAACCTGGAAGTCCAGGTTCAAATTAGAATTCCAGGACCCATGGAGTCCTGGGCCAGAATGTGTTGACCTGAAACCGGACAACAAATGGGTTGCCTATCACTACCTGAGCCAATTAAGCAGAGGCAACGTTGAGTCAGGGGTGAGCATTTATTTCAACAATGCCAGCAGTATGGGAGAGCAGCAGGCTATTCATGAGAACCTGCTCTGCACTCCCCCATAAATCAGCTGTTTGTATGAGGTAGAAGGACAAAGCTTACATGGGGAAGCAGGCAAACGGAATAGAATGGGTATAATGATTGCAGATTACAGGCAATGTGGGTTGAGGGGTTGCAAAGTGCTGAAACAAGGTTGTTAATCTTTCCATGATAATAGGCAGTTCTTGGATGAGAGTGAACCACATTTCAAGGTAAACCCCCAGATCCCAGCCACATCATAATATGCCTTCTTTAATCAGAACAAAACAGTTGTGGTTAACAGAGCATGATTAATATTTCTCATAATTACATATAGCTAGTCCTCGTATTCTATTTCTGCCCCTAACAACCCAGGAGAGCTACCCTCCGCATCCTGCATCCAACCTTTGTCCGGCTACTTCCCATCCCATCAGTGTCATGTCCAAAGCTGTCTTGCAAACAGCTACTCTGAGACCTAAGCCTCAGGTCTGTAAGGTGTGCAGCAGGTGGTACAGTTTGCCCTCAGCTGAGATAGGACCCAGGAATGAGGCTCAGGTAGGCAGTTGTCTTGTGCCTCTGGGTAGGCACTTGTGTTGTGCCTACGAAATCCTCCCCCTGTCCCCTGGGGCCTCAGGGCAGGGACTACCCTTGCTAGGGGTAAGGGAGTGTTGAACACAGGCGTTCAGAATCCAAGAGCCTGTGCCTCTTAGTGCCAGGGGACATGCAGGCTAAATTTCAGGGATATTCCCTCAGAGAAATAGGGGGTTGGGGGATGGGCCTGACCTCCCAGGCTGAAGAGAGCCTTTCCAAAGGCAAGAAAACTGAAGGAGTGAATTAACTTTTAAATCAATGGATAAGTCCTTCTTCAGTATAGAGTCAGTGATGACTGCTTAAGGGCATTATTAAAGGACAAGTAGCCTACCCAGGTATCTCAGTTGCTCAGAGCATCTTCCTGATGCACCAAGGTTGTGGGTTCAATTCCTGGTCAGGGCACATACAAGAATCAATCAATGAATGCATAAATAAGTGGGACAACAAAAATAAATGTCTCTCTCCCCTTCCTCTCTCTCTCAAATCAACAACTAAAAATGTCCCCCTCCGCCCTCCCTCCCCCGCCTAAGGAAAAGTAGACACATGATGAGTAACCTCAGCTAAGTAATTCTAGATCATTCATGCCATAAATATTTATCAGGCTTCCACTATGTGCCAGGCACAGTCCTAAATGCTGGAGCTACAGCCAAGAGCAAAAAAGTCATGATTCTTGCCCACTCTCTCAAAGCTCAAAATTGAGAGACAGAGGCAGATATTAATCAAACCATGGTATAAATAAACTAACCCTAACAGTAACCTGAACTGTTAGAAGGAGAGGAGGATGTAAGAGAGCAGGTCTAGTCTAGAAAATTAGGGAAGGCTGCATTTAGGAAGTGGCATTAGAACCGAGCATCAGGGAAGGTAAGGGTTAACCACATGTCAGGGAGGGTGAATTCCTGGAATGACTAGCGGGAGACCAGCCAGGGTTAGGGGGTGAGACTGAGAGGCAGGCCCGATGGGCCCCAGGGAGAACACAGAGTCTTTGAAGGTCTTCAAGCTGGGGAGTAAGTGATCACATTTCATTTAGAGGACTGTTTTTTGGGATTGAAGGAGACCAAGCTTGGAAGCAGGGGGACCAGAGTTTGTTGCTGTTGTTAGAGCATTAAACTTTCCTATTAACATTTCTTATTTGTAAACAGAGGAAATGGATTCCTGTCTTTGCAGAGTCTACAGGAATTTCTTTGAAGTCTTGTGTTGTGCTTTGCATTGATTTTTGTTACTAAATTTTTTTTTTTTTGGCCAGAGATAACATATGAAACAGTTAAAACAAAAACAAAATTAAAAAGCAAAATAAAAACCACAGGGATATGCCATGGAAAATAATTTTTCTTCCATCCCAAACCCCAAATATGTAGATCTTCTCAAGCTACAACAGTTACCAATTTCATTAATAGCCTTCCAGAGTTATTTGTACATAAATAAGCATATATATATATATATATATATATATATATATATATGCTCAGCCAGAGTGCCGATTACATCTCTTCATGTCAAAGCAGATATCCTTTTCCATCAGGGAAAACTCTCACATAAAGTTGCTTAAGGCACAATCCAAGTTGCTATAATTTTTCTCCCCTCCACTTTCTCTCATGACCCATTAGGAGATTGTAAAATCAATTTAATGGGCCATGTAAGTATTTATAAGACAATGAAGCAATAGAATAAAAAATATCAGCGTACCCAGCCAGAGTGGCTCAGTTGGTTGAGCATCAGTCCTTCTCTTGCACTGAAAGGTTGCTAGTTTGATTCCCAGTCAGGGTACATGCTTGGGTTGAGGGATTGACCCCTAGTTGGGAAGTGTCCATAAGGCAACCAAGATCAATGTTTCTCTCACATTAATATTTCACTCCCCTGCTCCTCCACTCCTTTTCTAAGCATGTTCTGGGGTTAGGATTAAAAAAACATTGAGGTGCACTACCCACAGGGTTAGTATTATATATATATCAAGGGTGGGGGAACTTTTTCTCTGCCAAGGGCCATTTGGCTTTATAACATAATTCATGGACCATACAAAATTATTAACTTAAAAATTAGCTGGCTATATTTGGTCAAACATTTAATTAACTCACCTTGGCAGGGCCAGACCAAATGATTTCTTGAGACTTATATGGCCCATGGGCCAGATATTCCCTACCCCATATATATAGTTTACCTATTGTTTTATACATATATGTATATATATACACACACACACACACACACACACACACATGTGCATACACGTCTTTGATGGCTGCAATGTAAAAAGTACATATTAATGTGGGGGTGTAGATAAAAAATGTGAAAGCTATTGTTACAAGACTCATATATATTTATTTCTCAAGCCCAGTACTTTTCTTAGCATTTAAGATGGTGCATA
This sequence comes from Antrozous pallidus, assembly GCA_027563665.1. Taxonomy (NCBI): domain Eukaryota; kingdom Metazoa; phylum Chordata; class Mammalia; order Chiroptera; family Vespertilionidae; genus Antrozous; species Antrozous pallidus. The sequence continues at coordinate 34,466,602 of CM050518.1, forward strand.
CTGAACCACCTGTTCCACACCTTCTCTTAGACATCCTCTATGGAGACCTCAAACTCAACACAAACTCAAGGCTTTCATCCCAATCTTGGTATTTTCTCTTTTGTTCTACCTCTCAGGAAATGGTCCTTTCATCGTTCCAATTGCAGAAGTGGGAAACCTGGGAGCCAATTATGGTACTTACCCTTTCCTAGCCCATGTCTATCTTATTGACTTACATGTCTAAATATCTTTACCCTGACTGCTTTTCTCTATCTGCATCATCTAGGTCCACTTTACCCGTATCTCTCTCATCTGGTAAACTGGACATCTTTCTACTTGGGCTCCCCCCTGACCCATTCTCTACAATGTCTCCTGAATGGTGTTTAAAAAATACAGCCCTGGTTATGTCACTTCCTTGCTTAAAAATCCTTCAGTGGCTTCTCATCATTCCTAGACTCAAATTCTAGGCCTCTCTCTCTCTCCTTTCCCCAACCCCTTCCCCCAGGCAGCAGGCACTTCTTTGCTTCTCTTTTTCTCCTAAGCTCCAAGGGTCCTTCTTCTTCTTCTTTTTTTTTTTCTCCCTCTGTAACTTGTTCCCTGAGTTCACTCATGCAGCTCAGCTGGTTCCTTTCTTTAAAAAAATTTAAAAATCTGAACATGGCTGACCAGATTCCATGTAAACTCTCCGGCCTTATTTTCCACCATCATTCCCCTCCCCGCCTCTGTGTGATAGTCACACTGGCAGGGCTGGATAAGGCTGGTTGGCAGACAACATCCATTCCCACTCTGTTTATATGCCTTCCTGTGCATATGTGCTACATATTTCCAGACTTCTTTTAAAAAATATATATTTTATTGATTTTTTTTTACAGAGAGGAAGGGAGAGGGATAGAAAGTCAGAAACATCGATGAGAGAGAAACATCAATCCGCTGCCTCTTGCACACCCCCTACTGGGGATGTGTCCGCAGCCAAGGTACATGCCCTTGACCGGAATCAAACCTGGGACCTTTCTGTCTGCAGGCCGACGCTCTATCCACTGAGCCACACCGGTTTCGGCTTTCCAGACTTCTTTTCAGGAGGGGCTCCAGCAATGAGATACACTTGCATATTTGGAAGGTGGAAGGAAGGCAGAAGTCACAGTTTTGGCTATTTTTGCTTGTAAGCTTGGGGAAATACCAGCTTATGGTCTCTGGCTTCAAGAACTTGACATTTCATTGGCCTGGCAATATATAGCTAATCCTAGCACCCTGTCCTTGGGTAGCAGGCTCAGCACTGAGTTCTCAAACTCAGCCTTTCCAGTGGTGAGCTCCTGGTTCCTTTCTGACCAGGAGAGGTAGTAGCTCCCCTGGCGGGTCAGTTCCTGTGGTGTTCTAGGAGTCATTCCTGATACCCAGCCGGGCCCATCACTTTCTTCACTAACTGGAGTGGTTTCTGTTTCTAAACCTGGACTTCACTTGATTTCTAGATTTGGCCAGAGCTCCTCCCATTACAGGGTTATTATACTTGTTATCCACTTTGTCTAGGCTAATAGCCCCATCATCCCTTTACCCTCACCCCATCTCTCAGTTAACTCCTTATATATCCTTTCCATCTCAGTTCAAACACGTTCTCTGGGATGTTAGCCTTGACCCTTAAGACCAGATCAGTTTTTCCTATTAAACACGGTATCACAGCATATTTCTCTGAATGCATTATCACAGTTTGTAATTAATGTACCTATTCGTGTGATTCTAGAATTTGAGCCCCAGGGGACTTGACTCTTTTGTTTCATTCCATCGCCTAGATAGAGTTAGTGCCTAACATAACATGTTGAATGAATGACTGGAATGGAGGTGGCCGGACTGGAGGATGTTAAGACAAAATCAAATCTTTTCAATAAATGACAAGCCCCGAGTCACCTCCTCTGGGCACTTCCCCAACCACATCTTCTGTGACTTTCCAGACTGAACATGCTGTGTGTTCCAGGGCTCTGCACAGGCTGTTTCTGCACTCGGATATCTCTTCCTTCTTTACTGGGCTCTGATTCACCCTGCAGGTTTCAGAGAAGACATCATCTCTGCCAGGAAACTTGTACTTCACACAATTCTGCACGTTTTGTATTTCTTTTTACAGTATTTAAAAGCACTTGTTATTTTTAAGATTGTTACTTATCTGGATCTCTTTCTGCAAGTGCACTGTCTTGCTCCCGGTTACTGTATACGCAGAGCAGCGCCTTGCACAGGCCTGGCAGCCAGTCCGCCAGCTTCAGTCTAGGCATCTCAGCACACTCCCCTGGAGCCCATGAACAGCGAGGGATTGTGATTTGGGGGCTGCTGGATGGGGAGAGGAAGCTGGGGGAGGTTTGTTCCGCTCCAACCCTTGGCTCAATCCCCAGAACGCAAGGCAGGAGGCCCTGGAGCGGATTCTGTGGGGGATGGGCAGGGAAAGTTTCCTCCTCCGCTCACGCCAGGAGAGTTGTAGGGAGGGGCGGGGAAAGGGACGATCCTTCCTAAGAGGCTCCTTGGCACAGTGCCTGCTAGGAAGAAGGGGGAGGGGACTAAGGATGAATGCAGGCTTTCTCCTGCCCACTGGCCTCCAAGAGCTGGGAGGAAAATGCAGAGAAGAGAAAGATGAGGGGGAGGGAGAGAACAAGAGGGAGGAATCCAGGAGGGGTCTGTTTGCTTTGGGAGACAGGAAGGAGAGGGGCTGAGCTGGCTATGAAAAAGAAAAAAGGTTCCCCAGAGCCAACCAGGCCCCAACTACTCCAGATCAGCTCCGTAAATATCCTGAAATCATTGACTCAGAATCAGTATACTGGGAGAACTTTCTTAGGATCCTAACATCTCAGAGCTGAAGTCCTTCAGAGGCTTGGGTCTGGGGCAGGGGGGAGGGAATCTCCAGCATTAGATCAGTTTGGAGGAGTGAGTCAGCTCTCCCAGAAGAGTCCCTGGACTCTCTCTTCCTCCCTTAGAGCCAGAAGAGATGGCATTTTTAAAAAGCCCATGAATACTTTGCATCCAATTCCTGGCACTTACAACTGTAAGATGATGAAACGGACATCTCCCCTGTCCTTCCCACTAGTTTGTAATTTCTCAAGGACAGAGTCCCTCTCGCTCATTTTAGAGTTCCCTGACCGCATTTCAGAACTGTGGTCTCAAAACTGGCCACCCATCAGAATTGCTGGGGATGCTTGCTAACTGTTTTTTCTTCGCTCCAGTGATTCTGATTCTTTGGAGTCAGGGACTTAAAACTTGAGTTTAGCGCAACCAAAGGGTGAAAATTCGAGAAGCAAGGTATAGGGAGTAACAAGTACAAACCTCCACTTTCCCAATTACAACTTGAGTTTTAAGTGTCTTAAGCGATTAGCACACTGAGTTTAGGGAGCAACTCCAAAGGGCCTGGTTCAACAGAGCAGGTGATTAAGTGTTGGCCTGCAGGGGCTGGAACTGTATTTGCAAGGTAAACAATGGTGTGTAGGAGGAAGTATGGATTGAAATAGGGTCTGTGAACCCACACACCTAATACTTTGAAAGGAAATAGCGCAGCAGTATTAGCAATACAAAAGATAAATATTTATTCAGAACAAAACTTTTAACAATGGATTTTACATTCCAAGCCACAATAGCAAAACTTAATGCAAAGGGAAGACAAAAACCCAAAGTAGTGTATTGTCTATTCTCCTTTAACTTGATAACAGTTGACCCAATGTTCTCTCGCATGGCCTATTTCACAAGTACATTTTAGAGTTAACAATTCACTTATAATTCTGGGTTAAAACAGCCTTTCTCCTGAGACTCAGGAGTTTACAGATGAACTCCATTAGCTGCTTCTCTGGGGTGTCTACTATTGAGACTAAGGTGCAAATGTAAACCTTTATTAGGTTTCCTTACACAGGAGCACCCCAATTTCTCACTGGTGGCAACAAATGGGGAAGGGGAAGGCCCCCAAAGGACCAGGCACACTTTAATCCAGGTGTGGTACCCCAGGGAATGAGTGCACCCTGGATTATGTCTCCCAAGTATTCAGAAGCCCCTGCTAAATCTTCTTTTTCTGCTTTCTGGCCCAGATGGCACATTGTTCTGGAGAGATCAGGCTTTCTGGGCCCTCAAGTGTTGAGGAAAATGTTGTGAAGTGTGAGAGGTAGTGGAATGAGTACTGGCCTTGGGGTCAGGGAACTCTAGGCTAGCTCCGGCACCAGACAGCTTTGGGATTTGGACCCAAAATCACAGACCTCTCTGGGCCTGTTTCACTGTTGGAAAACCTGGGGATTGGTGTAAACCAATTTTTAGGTTCTTTCCAACAGGAAAATTCTAGAGTCCATAATTTTGTGGCTCTTCTAAGCCACCGAAAGAGCTGTCACAAAGTCCACGTATTTTAATGCCATAAAGAGAGGCCCTTGGCCACCATTCAGAGCTTATTGACTCAGATTACATACACTTCTAACAACACTGGTTTCACAAATTCTCAGACCACACAGATTAAAAGCAGCAAATTATAAGGGGAGGGGGGGAGCCGCACAAGCTAGACATCCTGACAGAAGTCACAGTCAAAAACGTTTTCAAGTCAACAAACACTGATGGAGCGCAGTGTCTACCACGTGCTGGGCCTGCACTTCGTGTTGGGACATCAAGATGAGCAAGGCAGCCCAAAGGGTGAAAATTCGGGGAGAAGACAAGGCATAGGGAGTAACAAGTCCAAACCTCCCCTCACCCAATTACAAAAAAAAGAAAAGAAAAAGAAAACGAAATTCAATAGAGGGACTGACGACATATCTGCACACTAACAGTTGTCGGTAGTCATTACTAATGACAGTTCACCAGTTCAGAAAAGGCTGAAATGGAGTAAACTCGGTTTAAGAAGGCAGAGAGAGATATCTCTTGTTTAAAAAGGTTTCTTTCAAACACGATAGAAAATGGTTTCAAAAAAAGTTTTGGCACTTTAGAGGGGTAAACTGGCTCTGTATTCACTCTGGCAGGCAGGCGGGAGTTCAGTGGCCGGCGACACCAGGCAGCGGGGGTGCCCCGGCATTGTGAACTGCTTTGGGGCACTGAGCGAAGGCGTGCCCTCGCTTGCCACAGAGGTTGCACACGATGCCCTTTCGGCAGTACGGGCTCAGGTGCCCCTCTTCCCCGCACCTGAAGCATCTGTCTTGCGTGCAGCTGCCGCTCAGGTGGGTGCGGGAGCCGCACTTAAAGCACGTCTTGGGCTGCCCCTTGTACCAGCTGTAGCCCCGCTCGGCGCCCAGGAAGAAGGCCCCCGGAAGGTGCCGGACGCCGCCCTCCCCCTGGCGCAGCTCGATCTCGCACTTGTACTCCCCGGTCCAGATCCCAAACCTGTCGGTCACTTTCACGGGCACGGCCAGCACATCGCAGTGGCGCTTGAGCCAGGTCACGATGTCCTCCACGTCCACGGTCTCGTTCCGGAAGAGGATGAAGAGCGTCTTCAGGCTGGCCTTGCTCCGCCCCAGCACCACGAAGTTCTCCCAGCAGTCCTCCTCCTCGCGCTTCTCCTCGTACACGCGCAGGAACAGGGCCAGCTTCTCCGCCGAGCGGAAGCTCACGTCGAACTCGCGGCTGCCGGGGATCTGGATGACGGCGTAGATGTCGCCGGGCTCCATGCCGATGGAGCGCAGGATGAGCGCGCCCACCACGAAGTCCCGGGTGGGGCAGGCGCTCTCGTCTCCCTGGAAACAGATGCGCACGAGAAAGCGGCCCTTGCTCGGGCCGGCCGCGGGGCCCGCCGCCGCCGCCGCCCCCGTCCCCGGCTCGTCCTGCGGGGATTCCTCGGCCGGGTCCTCGGCCGCGCCGAGCCTGGACGGGGTCGCCATGGCCGCCCCCTCGGCCTTCTTCCTCCGGACCGCCTCCGCTGCGCCTTTCTTCTTGCGGGGGTCCGCCGCCTCGCCGGACTGCTCTCTCCTTCGGCCCTTCGGGTCCCCGCGGCTGGCCGGGGGGAAGTCGCCGAGGCACGGCGCTGCCAGGCCCGCGGGGGCGCCGAGCGCGCCAGCCGCGCCGCCGCCGCTCCCTTCCTCGCGCCGCGGCGGCCGCGACTCGCGGAACTCACCCTTCTTCTCGGCCAAGTTCTTCACCACCTGGGCCCAGCCCATCTTCTCGCGGCCGCCCTCCTTGTTCTCGGCGCGGGCCGCCGGGCGCGCGGGGGCCAGGAGCTGCGGGCGCCCCCGCTTCCTCTCCTCCTCGGGGCCGCCGCCGGTGGCCATGTTACCTACTTCCCAGCATCCTCCACTCGCTCCCGCAGGCGAAGGGCGCCCATCGCGCGCAGGGCGGTGGGTTTTGGAGGCTTTTTTTTTTTTTTTTTTGAAATTTGATGCCGCTTTTCCCCGCCCCGCCAAAAATATTGACTTGCGGCGGCCGGCGGCCGGCGCGGCCCGGGCCCTGGTAACGGCCGGGCGCGCTTCCGGCGGCCCCGCCCCCGGCCCGCTCGGCGGGAGCTGGAGGCGGCCCGGCTGGCGAGGCTTGGCAGCCGCGGCCTCGCTCTCGAGGATTTGGCGTTTCGCAAGCGGCCCTGGATGATTCATTCAGGCCGCGTTACCACGGCCCGCAGCCTCCAGGCGGGCCGAGCCGAGGACCCCGCCCGTTTTGTCGTCCTTTTGTACCCCTTTTCCTTTCGGTGCAAACAGAACTTGGCTCCCCCTCCTCCCGAAGCCTGCCACAGTGCGAGGTTTTTCAACGTTGGGTTATTTCAAACATACAGAAAGTTGAATTTAAATGCGAACGTTTCACTTTTTGACTATTTTATCTTTCTAGCATTAGAATTTTACTGTGTGAAACCGGTTTGGCTCAGTGGGTCGATCGAGTGTCGGCCTGCGGACTGAGAGGCCCCAGGTTCGATTCTGGTCCATGTACACTGGCCGCGGGCACATCCCTGGTGGAGGGTGTGCAGGAGACAGCTGATCGATGTTTCTAACTCTCCCTCTCCCTTCCTCTCTGTAAAAAATCAATAAAATATATTTTTAAAAAAAGATCTCCAGCATACTTACAACTTACGTGATAGCATTGAGAGCCGAGGCGCCCAGTCCTGTTCTAAGCACAGCACAAGCCTTGTCATATGGAATCTTCCAAAACAATGCTGCATTTTCACTTTTCAGGGCAGGGACTCGGAGACGGGGTTAAGTCGTGTGGCCCAGTGGCAGAGCTAATAGGGAGCTCCTAATTACAAATGGGTGGCTTATATTTATTTATCAAACTGCTTTGTTTCTGACATTGTGGATCAAGCACTGTTTGCATCTGACTCTCCAGGAAACAATCTTAACACAGATTCCTGGCTGAAATGAGCACAGGACAGAATCCATTCCTCTCATCTATCCCAACCGGTGTGTTATGGAAATATAACATTTGGGTGATTGAGGGGGTGCGTTTCACATTACCTTTCTGTCAGTTTTGTCTTTTTTTCCTGCATATCTGCACATTTCAGGGTGCTTCAGTGGCCTTTTCCATGTCAGTGAAAGGAAAGGTGGATTGTGGAGCCAGGGAGATAGTCCCTCGCGTAAATCTGAGTGCTTCACATCTCAGCCTGGTCCCGTGGGACCAATGACTTCATTTTTCATGGCTTCAATTTGCTCCTCCACAACAAAGGTATATTAATAGCTACTGTCAGAGGAGGGATGTGGGAGTTCAAGGAGACAACATGTGTTAAAGACCTTGATCCATGTGGGTTTTTTATTTTTTTTAAGTTTTTAAAAATATTTTTTTATTGATTTCAGAGAGGGAGGGCGAGGAAAAGAGAGAAGCATCAGTGATAAGAATCATTAATCATCCCACAGTGGGTTTTCCAGGATGGGTTAATTTAATGCCTCAACGATGCCATCAAGGGACAGGTCCTCTCCACTTTCCCCTCTTCCATTCCGCCGTTTAGTTACTTCCCCTCACAGCTCCACAATTCTGGGAATGCCACACAGATATGACAGTATCCAGTAGCAGATGAGGAAATGTTTTTCTTCAATGACTCTCTCTCTCTCAAAAAAAATCATATATATATACATATATATGTATAAATTATTTCAGAGAGGAAGGGAGAGGGAGAAAGACAGAAACATCAATGATGAGAGAGAATCACTTTTCCCCCAACCCCCAATCGGGATCAACTGCAGCTCAGGCTGGACCAAACACATAGGTTGAAGCTCAACCACTAAGCTACTGGCCTGGCTGTAATGTCTATGTTTTTTTTAAGTGTTATGAAAAGCTTTCCCAAAAGTCTCTAAGTAGACTTCTCACCCTATTCTTTGGCCCGACTTTTATCAGATGCCTATGACCAAACCTAAAACTGGCAAGAGAAATGGACCCACCAAACCTAGCTCAGACCAACCATGACTTCTGGAGAGGGAGCTGGGACTAGGGCTGGGGCCTGCCTCCTCTAAAGACAGTGCCTGTCGCTGAAGCCGGTTTGGCTCAGTGGATAGGGCATCGGGCTACGGACTGAAGGCTCCCAGGTTCGATTCCAGTCAAGCGCATGTACCTTGGTTGCAGGCGCATCCCCAGTACGGGGTGTGCAGGAGGCAGCTGATGGATGTTTCTCTTGTCGATGTTCTAACTTTCTATTCTTCTCCCTTCCTCTCTGTAAAAAAATCAAATACACACACACACACATACACACACACACACACACACACACACACACACACACACACAAGACAGTGCCTATCAAGTAAGATCAAGCTGAGATGCACTGGAAGAAATGGCTGTTGGGTAGGCAGCTACCCAGGTTTGCCACATATTGCTACCTCCTACTTTTTAAGTGTTTGTGGTACAGAGCTTCTCAGTTGGAGTTGTACAGCGGGCTTTGTAAATGGGGGTGCCCGACAGTGACTCCTTCAGCCCTAGGGGCAGCTGAGATGATCCTTGATGGCCAGAGTACCCAGCTGATTGCTCTTACCATAGCAGTCTCTTCTGTTTACCACAGTGTACAGTGCAATTTAAAACATTTTCCTGTGATTTTTAACAGGGGGAGAAGATGAGGAGCTCTGGCTTAGTATTCTTTAGTAACATTTCCCTATTCAAGTTTAGGTGATTTCAGTTTATTTGCTCCCCCCCCCCAAATTATTTTGTAAACTGGAATGCACTTTTATTTTATTTATTTTTAAAATATTTCATGGATTGATTTGAAAGAGATTGATTTGTTGTTCCACTTATCCATGCATTCATTGCTTGATTCTTATATGTGCCCTGACCAAGGATCAAACTCACAACTTTGGCCCCAGCCCTTTTGGCTCAGTGGTTAGAGCATCAGCCCATGGACCAAAGACTGAAGGGTCTTCAGACTCTGTCAAGGGCACATACCTGGGTTGTGGGCTCTATCCCTGGCCCTGGTCAGGGTGCGTGCGGGAGGCACTCAGTTGATGAGTTTCTCTCACATGGATGTTTCTCTCTCTGCCTCTCCCCCTGCCTTCCACTGTCTCTAAAAATCAAAAATATCCTCAAGTGAAGATAAATAAACAAACAAACAAGGAAGACACACTCACAACCTTGGCTTATTGGTACGATGTTCAAACCAACTGAGCTACCTGGCCAGGGCCAAATGCATTTTTAAATTTATGCTATATAGCCCTAACCAGTTTGGCTCGGTGGATAGCAGACTGAAGGATCCCAGGTTCAATTCCGGTCAAGGGTACATGCCTGAGTTATGGGCTTGATCCACAGAGGGGAGGCATACAGGAGGCAGCTGATGGATGATTCTCTTCCATCATTGATGTTTCTTTCGCTCTCTCTCTCCCTCTTCCTTCCTCTGAAATCAATACAAATATATTAAAAAATAAATTTATGCTATATATAGCAAATCTGGAATGTGGAGAGAGAATTGGAATGGGGCAAGAGTGGGAGCTGATACTGTAGTCCAGGCATAAGAGGAAAGCAGGGTACGGCTGGGTGACAGTAGTAAACGGCCTGATTCCAGATGTACTTTAAAGGTATTGCTGACAGATTTGGATGTGGGATGAAAGATGAGGCAAGGATGACTTCAGCAAGAGTTGTCATTTTGAGTTGGGTGAACATGTTTCTGGGGAAAGAATGCATGCTAGTTGCCTAATGATGTCCAAATGGAGATATTGAGTAGATAATTGGCTGTGTGTGACAGGAATTCAGGGAAGAGGCTGATGATGTGAGGCTGGGAAGCATCTGGGTAGATGTGGCATCTGAAGTCAAAGACTGGAAGGGAGCACATGGAGTGAAAGCAGATATTACTGGGGCAATCCAGTAATAAAGGGAGAAGAGGAGGGGCCAGAAAAAGAGAAGAAAAGGAGGTAGGAAGGAACTCCAGAGAGTGGTTTCCTGGATGCCAAGTTTAGAGTGTGTCAAGGAAGGAGTGAAGGAGTGACCCATTGTGCCAAATGCTGCATATGGGCCAGGTAAGATGAGGTTTAGCAAAGTGGAGGTCACTGGTGGTATTGATTGACAAGGGGCGTTTCCGTGGAGAGGGGGACAGTGAAACCTGGCTGAAGGGGCAGAAGGGAATGGTAAACAGAATAGGTAAACCTCTCTAGGAGTTCTGCTGTGAAGTGATGCAGAAATGGGAGGGGAGCTGGATGGAAGTAGTCACTTAAAAATTTAAAAAAAAAATATTTTTATTGATTTCAGAGAGGAAGGCTGAGGGAGAGAGAGAAACATCAATGATGTAAGAGTATCATTGATCAGCGGCCTCCTGCATGTCCCACACTGAGGACTGAGCCTGAAACCGGACATACGCCCTGACTGGGAACTGAGCCAGGACCTCCTGCCAGAGGACTGACACTCAACCGCTGGGCCATGCTGGCTGGGCTGCTCACTTCTTTTCCAATAGAGGAAATTAAAATATGTTGGTCTGACAATGAGAATAATACAGAGAAAAGAATGATGGGAGAAAATGGGGTGAATTGCTGGGGAAATATCTTAGAGAAAGTAAAAGAGAACAGGATTCAGTGCATAATTGTAGGCAATTTATACAAAGTCACAGGAAAGAGGCAAGGAGGTGAGTAAATAAGGTGATGTGAACTTTTGAGTTTACTGATCCCAAGATTTTCTTAGTGAAACAGAAACAAATTCAAGAATAAGGATTTGTTCCTTCCTCCCTTTCTTTCTTCCTTCCCTTCCTTTCCATTCCCTTAAAAAAAAAAAAAACAAATAAGGATGGGGAAGGAAGTAATGGAGATTTGATGAGAGTAAAAATATGACATAATTTTTTAGGCTGTTGGGCGAAGCCAGCTGAGGGATATTTGAAACCAGGTTGCAAAGAATGTGATTGCAGAGAGCTACCTTTTGCCCTGAGAGATTAGTCCCTCTAGGCACTCCGTAGTCTGCGTCCGTTTCCTTGGAGACGTAGACCCAGAAGAAGCGTCTGGTCTCTAAGGGCAGTTTGAGTGGCCTGAGTTACCACGCGATCCGCGCTGAGACTCGGAAGTTGGAGAAGACTAATAAATAGGCATCCCGAGAGATCGGTGCCCCGCCGACTCCCCCGCCTCTTTTTCCCTTTCCCCCGATGGCACTGGTCTTTCCAAAGTAGGTAAAAGGATTAACGGGGTGGCGAAGCGCGCAGGAATCTGCCTCCCGCCCACGCTGGGGGGTTCTCCGCGGTCTTTTGTCCTCCACCCCGCTTCGCCCGCATCTCCCGAGCCCCGCCTCTCCTGGCGCTCTCCGGTTCGGGCTTGGCTGCGCCCCTAGGAAACTGCGTTTCTGGATTCGAGACCCCGCGCCTGTTTCATGTTTGCTGCTTGCATCCCGTGGGTTGGAAGATGGAAGGTCTTTCCCACCCTAACTCTTTTCTGATCTACCTCCTCTAGGGATCGCTCTCAAGTCCAACAGTTCCAGAATCTGGTGAGTACGAGGGGGTTGGGGAGGGAAGGGTTGGGGGTGGGGTGGGGGAAGAGGGGAGAGGTTCGCTGATCCTGAGCCTGCAGCCCTCCTGCTCTCCGTTCCGCTGAAGCGACAGTCTTAGGTGGCAGAGTCCTGAGATCTGAATTCCAGGCCCTGCTGTGTCACACATTTGCTGTGGGACCGAAGCATGCCTTTGAACCTCAGTTTTCCTACCACCTTAATCAGAATGCAAGGGTGTGGGTATATTATGCTGCTCTCTTTTTTATCTGTCGTTCTATTCTGGTTCCCTTTGGGTCTTTTTCTTGCCTTCTGCTTCTCACAGTTTTAGCATCTCACAGCCTGGGTGTGCTTAGTCAGTCCAGGCTGGCTGATAAAAGAGTGGCAGCTGACAATTAGGGAGCACTCTCCACCTGCTTTACAAAAATCCGTCAGAATTCTCACACCAACCTCTGGAGCTAGGTTATAATTAGATCCAGGTTACAGATGAGAAAAGTGAGGCTCAGAGAGGTAAAGTCACCTGCTCAAGGCCACTGATATCTGTAAGGGGTGAAGCTGGAATTATTATTATTTTTTTGGGTTGTTACTTTTTTTCCAGTTAGAATAACTGCTCTGACTGTTGAAATCAGCTAATCTCATTACTGCAAAAGGCTCCCTTAAATTTCGTTTTGGGAATAAACACATAAGCACGCACACAGACAGACTGACCTCCGCCACCCAGTAGAAAGCACATCAAAATGTTCTTCTGACCAGAATCCTCTTCCATTGGAATTTTTAAAGAAGATATATATTTTTATTGATTTCAGAGAGGAAGGGAGAGGGAGAGAGAGAGAAACATGAACGATGAGAGAGAATTACTGATCAGTTGCCTCCTGCATGCCCCCTTTTGGGGATGGAGCCCACAACTCGGGCATGTACCCTTGACCGGAAGCGAACCTGTTGCCCTTAAGTCCGCAGGCCAACTCTCTATCCGCTGAGTGAAACCGGTTAGGGCTGAAGCTGGAATTTGAACCCTCAAGGCTGTGTGACTGATTTTGTTTTGTCTGGTAGGATTATGTTTCATGGCAGCGGTCCAAACATAAAGTCAAGCCATCCGCTGTGCTTCCAGTCCTACCTACCAGTGACCATAAAAAAAGCAAAATGAAGACTTGGATCAGTGACCAGCCAGGTGAGCAGAGGCACTTTGGGCTGATATGGGAATTGGAGATGGGAGGGAGTGAATGCCCTTGGCCCTTGGTGACTCCATTTATTTTAGGGGAGGCCCACTGCTTTTATACAGAAGCTTATATCTAAGAGACATCAAAGGACATTGTGCATCTGGGCAGGAGGAAGTAATCATTTCTACGTGATTATTTAGGGACCGAGACTCCTTTAGCCTTGTGGCTATAACATTTTGTAAGGCCTTAAAGTTCTCTGCTGGATACTTCTGCATCCAGCTGGCAGAGCAGGGGCAGAGAGAAAGCAAGAATATGGATGATTTTGTTGGCATTTTATTTTTCAGGGCCCAGATTTGAAATGACACAATATCACTTCCAGTCAGTCATCTGACCACTCCTAACTACAAAGGAAGATGGGAAATGTAGCTCAGCTATGTGTCCAGGAGGAAAAGAAAGTAGGGTTTGGTGAATTCAGGGTCACCTCTGCTACATTATTGTCATGCCTTCCAGGGGAGTTCTGAGGCCCTTGCTAGGCTTCAGATCTTGGCTCTGCCTTTTACTCTTGTGGGAAAATCATTTATTCCTCCGTGCTTACCTAGTAGGATTGTTGTGAGAATTAAATGAGTTGATCTCTTTAAAGCATTGTTTGTTGCTCAACCTTGCCGGACTCAACACTCCTTTTAATAACAAATATTTGTAATATTCCTTTAGAAACCTGAAATAAATTTCATAAATAATATAAACTACCTACATATATAACAAAGAAATAATATAATATCCTAACTATAAAGAAAAATAAGCTTTTTATAGTTTAATAAAATGTATTTCAATATGTAAATGCTCAGGTTGGATTCCACTAGAAGCTATGATAAAGTTATCAGAAGCTTACTCATAGATGTAGAGCAAGCATGTCAAACTCAAAGGCTAACATGGGCCAAATAAACAAGGTTTAAGTTTATGTGGGCCGCAAAAAAACAGAAGCTTCAATTTTCATAGAAACGTAGGCTTATTTTGATAGAGATATGCTGAATATAGAGGACTGAAATAAACGAGTTGTTAACATAAAATAATAGAACATTTTAATAAAAAATTAACATTTTTTCTTGAACATTAGCTTACTAGACAGTGAATAACTGCACAAATTAATAAGCATAACACAAATAAACCTATTCTTCTTGTTCTCTGAAAGCAAAATATTTCCTGTTGTGCCCAACAAATAAGTTAGTCCAAGACTAATGACGTGGCAATCGGCTGCTAAAATATTTGCTCCTAGTGTTAGTGGAGGGAAATAGTGAGCCTGCGTGTAAGGTGCGTAAGAGAAATGAATGCAACACGATTACAGTAATCAGTCATCAGCGAATGTTGTAGTTTATTATTAATAATTATGTATAACAGGAAATTGTAAAAATTAAGTTACGAAATTTTTATTAAAACGATTCTTACAGCTGAGACCGGTTTGGTTCAGTGGACAGAGCATCGGCCTGTAGATGGAAAGGTCCTGGGTTCGATTCTGGTCAAGGGCATGTACCTTGGTTGCAGGCACCTCCCCGGTAGGGGGTGTGCAAGAGGCAGCTGATTAATGTTTCTCTCTCATCGATGTTTCTGACTTTCTATCCCCTTCCTTCCTCTTTGTGAAAAATCAATAAAACATAAAATAAATAAAAAGTATGGAAGTCTTAAAAAAAAACACCACAAAACGATTCTTACATACTGTTATATTGGCTGGGCCGCAAAAATATTCGTTGTGGGCCGCATGTGGCCTGTGGACTGTGAGTTTGACATACTTACTGTAGAGAGTCCTGGTGAATGTAACAGTTCAAAGGCAGACTAACATGTGGTAGGGTACTGGGACTCTAACACCAGGGGGATTTTTCATTGCTGCCATGATTTACAAAGTGGTACCCATCTTTTGGTAAATTCCAAACAAAACAAAGCATGACTTTTCTCTTGATTATAGCTGCTTTCTTGGAAAAGTCCTCATAATAGTAAACCTCTGCAAAATATCCTTTCTTTCTTTCTTTCTTTCTTTCTTTCTTTCTTTCTTTCTTTCTTTCTTTCTTTCTTTCTTTCTTTCTTTCTTTCCTTCCTTCCTTCCTTCCTTCCTTCCTTCCTTCCTTCCTTCCTTCCTTCCTTCTTTCTTTCTTTCTTTCTTTCTTTCTTCTTTCTTTCTCCCCCCCCCCCCCCCCCCCCCCGTGAGTCCTCACCTGAGGATATTTTCCATTGATTTTTAGAGAGAGTGTGGAAGGGAGGGGGAGAGACAGAGAGTGAAACATTGATATGAAAGAGACACGTTGATTGGCTGCCTCCGGCTTGTGCTCAGATTGGGGTTGGGGATTGAGCCTGCAACCGAGGTACATGCCCTTGACTGGAATTGAACCTGGGACCCTTCAGTCTGCAGGCCACTACTCTATCCACTGAGCCAAACTGGCCTGGGTGCACAATATTCTTTGTGTTTATGTGTGACCCACAGTCAGGTTCTGGGATCAAACCATTATAAACAGTGTTTTCACCTACATCAATATCTGATAGGACCTTGGAAAGTCAGGTAGAACATAGGGGGATTCTGTGTTCTGTGGGGCTGTCCTGTTTGGGGGATGTCTAGCATCCCTGGATGCCACCCACAGATGTCAGTTGGACCCCCAATATTTGTGAAAACTCTGCCAAGGTACCTAAAACACCCCTTTTGAGAGTCATTGATGTAAAGTGATGAGCTTAATGCTTGGTGGTGGTGATAGAATTTTTGCCTAGAGCCCTAGACTCTATTTAAATAGCATTTATTTATTTTAAAAAATATACTTTTATTGATTTCGGAGAAGAAGGGAGAGGGAAAGATAGAAACATTAATGATGAGAGGGAATCACTGATCGGCTGCCTCCTGCACACCCACAACCCAGGCATGTGCCCTTGGCTGGAGTCCATCCTAGGACCATTCAATCCATAGCCCAAAGCTCTATCCACTGAGCCAAACCAGCTAGGGCTCAGACAGCATCTTTAATGAAACTCTTGCCCTTTTCCTTCACTGAGAAGCCAGTGAGGTTTATAACAGACATAACCACAACAAGAACAAGAGTAATTACATGCCAGATACTGTTCTCAGCACTTTACAAGTATCACTTCATTTAATCTTCCAAACAAACCTCTGAGGAGGGTGCGGTTGTTATCACCTCCTCTTACAGATGAGGCACAGACAGGTGTAACACCCAAGGTCACTCAGTTAGGAGGGGCATAGCCAGGCTGTGACATTTGACGGTTTGGCTTTAGGACCCACAGTTTTTCTTTTTCTTTTTCCTTAATCCTCATCCGAGGATATTTTTTCATTGATTTTTAGGGAGAGTGGGTGGGAGAGGGAAAGACAGAAACATCGATGTGAGAGAGACACATTGATTGGGTGCCTCCTGAATGTGCCCTGACCAGGAGTCAGGCTAGGGAGGAGCCTGCAACCGAGGTATGTGTCCTTGACCGGAATTGAACCCGGGACCCTTTGGTCTGCAATACCATGCTCTATCCACTGAGCAAAACCGGCCAGGGGAGGACCCACAGTCTTAACCATACATATATAGCTGGAGAGAGTGTGGGCACTGGAGAAATATAGACCTGAGTTGGTGTTCCAGTTTCCCTTCTTGCTGGCAGTTCCATCTAAGTTACCCGTCACCACCTCAGTTTCCTTACCTGTGGAAATGGGCACAAAGATTCTTGTCCTATGCAAGTGAAATAAGCTGTATAAATAATGCTAAAAATAGCTACCATTTGCTGAGGATTTATTTTGTGTCAGCCTCTGTATTAGAGGCCTCATTCATTCATTCATTCATTCATATATTCATTCAGCAGCAGCTTGAGATGGAGGGAGATCATCATCTCATTCACTCCTTACAATGACAGGAGATGATGTTACCACCATTTTACCGATGAGAAAACTCAAGCTTAGTTTGGTAACATGTTCTGTGCAAAGTCGTGTCCTTGACAATAGTTTTGTGTATTCAAGAGAAATCAGTCATCTCTGCCAAGATGGAGTAGCCTTGTTCCTTTCTATTCCTCCTTTTACAACTAAAACATGTTGGATATAACACACAAACAGAAAGACTCTGCAAACTGGAAAGAAGAAGGTGGGCTGTTAGGGTGGTGAGCGGACACAGTAATCTGGCGTAACAGTGAGTATGTGGAAACCAAATTTAAAACAATACATTTACAATCACTAAAGAAAGTGATTGGCTCGGCGGGTATATGCATAGCTCATGGTTGAGTGTTAACCTGTGAGCCAGGAGTCACATTTCGATTCCCTGTCAGCGCCATATGCTAGGGGCTGTGACCTCAATTCCCAGTGTAAGGCATGCAGAAGACAGCTGGTTAATGATCCTTTCTCATTGATGTTTCTCCCTCTCTGAAATCAATTTAAGAAAAGGAAAAAATGATATTTAGGTATAAAATTAACAAAACATATATAGGATCTGTATGCTGAAAATTATATATAATGCTGGTGAAAGAAATCAAAGAACTAAGTGAATAGAGACATACCATGTTCATGGATTGGAAGACTCAACATAGCAAAGATGTCAAATTTCCTAAATTGATGTATATATTTAATAGAGTTTCTATCAAAATTCCAGCAATCTTTTAGACAAAGACAGCTTTATTTTAGAATTTATATAGGAAAGCAAGGCCCTGGAATAGATAAGAAAATTTTGAAAAAGGAAGAACAGCATGGGAAGAATCAGTTTACATGATTTTAAGGCCAACTATAAAGCTATAATAATAAAGAGAGCATATTATTGGCAGAGAGACACATAGGTCAATGGAACAGAATAGAGAAGCCAGAAACAGAGGCACACAAATATGCCCAACTGATTATTTTTGGTTTGTTTTGTTAAACCTCACTTAAAGATATTTTTTCCATTAATTTTTAGAGAGAGTGACAGGGAGGGAGCAAGTGGGAGAGAGGGAGAGGGAGGGAAAGGGTGGGGGGAGAAACATTGATGTGAGAGGAGACACATCAATTGTTGTTTCCCACCTGAGCCCTGACCAGGATCAGGGATTGAATCTGCAAACCAGATACTGCCCTTGACCAAGAACCTTTGACCTTTTAGTACGCAGGCACTCTTGGCCAGGACCCAACTGATTTTTGACAAAGGTGCAAAAGCAATTGAATGGTGGAAAGAAACCTTTCCCACAAGTGGTGCTGGAGCAAATGGACCTCCATAGACAAAAAAGGAACCTCAATTTAAGTCTACAACTTACACAAAAATTAACTCAAAATGTGAATGTAAAATGAAATAAAAATTAAATGTAAAAGTGTAAAGTTTTTAAAAGAATCATAGAGTTCTTAAACTTTACACAGACAGCTTGATCTATAAAAGAAAAATGAAATAATTGATAAATTTGGCTTCATAAGAAACACACTCTTGTTCTGTGAGAGACTTTGTTAAGAGGATAAAAAGATGAGCTTTAAACTTGGAGAAAATATTTGCAAACTACATATCTGAAGAGGACTGCTATGTAGACTATATAAAAAATTCTTAAAATTCAACAGAAAAAAAATTCAGTTAGAAAATGGGCAAAAGACATAAAGAGACATTTTACTAAAGAGGATATACAGATGATAAAGCACATGAAAAGATGCTCAATATCATTATCCATTAGGAATATGCAAATTAAACTACAAAGGGATGTCACTATCTACCTATCACAATGGCTAAAAAGAAAAATGGTGATAACACTAAATGCTGGCAACGAGGAGAAACTATATCATGCATTCATTGCTAGAGGGACGGAAAAATGGTGCAGCCATTCTGGAAAAGAATATAGAGGTTTCTAATGAAACTAAACATGTAATTCCCATAATAATCCAGCAATTGCACTCTTGCATATTTATTCCAGAGAAATGAAAACATATGGGGCATGAATGTTTCATAGCAGCCTTATTTATAATACCCCCAAACTAGAAACAACCCAGATATCCTCCAACGGGTGAATGGTTAAACAATCTGTGGTCCATCCATACTATAGAATACCAGTCAGCAATGAAAAGGAAAGAACTATTGATACCTTCAGTGATTTGGCTGAATCTCCAGGGGATTTTGCTGAGAAAAAAAAAAAAAAGCTAATCCCAGATACATACCATATGATTCCATTTATATGATGTAGCTGTGGCTGTAAAAGGCAGCATGAGTGATCCTGTGGTTGGGGATCACACTGGGGATTGAGTCCACAACCTGGGCATGTGCCCTGACTGGGAATTGAACTGTGACCTCTTGGTTCATAGGTCGACACTCAACCCCTGTGTCATGCTGGCTGGGCTATCCTGCCCTTTAAAAAAATCTTGTCCTTCTTAATGTTAATATCCTGGTTGTGATACTGTTCTTAGTTTTGCAAGATGCTACCATTGTGAGAAACTGAATTAAGGGTACATAGGATTTCTCTGTATTCTTAAAATTGCATGTAACCTAAACTTAAAATAAAAGTTTAATTAAGCTCTCTCTGGTTATGCTCAGTGGATAGATCGTCAGACTGTGGACCAAAGGGTCCAGGTTTGGTTCCGGTCAAGGGCACACGCCTCAGCTGCAGGCTCCTCCCCGGCCTCGGCCCTGGTCAGGGCGTGTGCAGGAAGCAACCAATCAACGTGTTTCTCTCTCTTCGATATTTCTCTCTGCTTTTCCCTCTCTCTTCCACACTCTCTAAAAATCAATGAATAAATATTCGTGGGTGAGGATTAAAAAAAAAGTTTAATTAAGAAGAAAAGATAAATCAGGGCTGCTACCATTAATGAAAAGAAATAACCATTATTAAAGCTACAGATCTTTCTAAGTACTTAAGTTCAATTTACAAATCTCATTATTTTTATAAATACTTAAATGGGGGATTTTAAAACTTGGTTAATTAAATTCCCCTATGTCCTTTAAGCCCCATTAAAAAATTTAGTATATTTTCATTTCTAAGTAGTTCATTTATCTGATTAAGAAAAACCATTGAGTATTTAAACAATTTTTGTACGTCTAATAAACTGTTAAATATAGGTAACCTTATGTTTTTTATACATATATATATATATACACACATACACACACACATTTATTTTTTATTAATTTCAGAGAGGAAAGGAGAGAGAAACATCAATGATGAGAGAGAATCATTGATTGGCTGCCTCCTGCATGTCCCCTACTGGGTCAGGGCAGAGGTTTGAGCCTGCAACCCAGGCATGTGCCCTTGGTTGGAATTGAACCTGGGACCCTTTAGTCCGCAGACTGACACTCTACCCACTGAGCCACACCAGCTAGGGCATCATCATTGATGTTTCTATCTCTTCCTCTATGAAACCAATAAAAATATATTTAAAGTAAAACAAAACAATAATTACTACTAATTAAGTAGACAAATCAGTGACAAGCAGCTGCTGTGGTGAGAGGCAGCTACCTGGCTGGGTATTTTCATGACAAGCAATTACAAGTGCCAGAGCATGTAGCAAGCTAGACTGTGTCGCAACACAGCCACGCGCATGGTCGTTTCCATGATAGGTAATAAGGGACAAAACACGATATGGTCTTGAATGGAAAGAGCCTAATAATAATTTTTTAATATTTATTTGTGTTTTTATCTTGTTTTTATTCAGAGAGGAAGGGAGAGGGAAAGAGAGATGGAAATATCGATGAGAGAGAATCATGACCCACTGCTCCTTGCGCACCCCACGCTGGGGACGGGGCTCACCGCCTGCGTCCGCCCCGACCGGAACTGAACCGGACTGAACCGGGACTTCTTGGTTTACAGGTTGATGCCCAACCACTGAGCCATGCTGGCTGGGCGAGCCTAATTGTTTTTTAATCCCATATTTATTTACTTGTGTTATTTTTACTATGTCAATGGCTAGCAAAAAGTTTGTAGGAAAATGCAAAAAAGAAGAAGAAGAAGAAGAAGAAGAGGAAGAAGAAGAAGAAGAAGAGGAAGAAGAAGAAGAAGAAGAAGAAGAAGAAGAAGAAGAAGAAGAAGAAGAAGAAGAAGAAGAAGAAGAAGAAGAAGAAGAAAATAAATAAAAAATGAGCCCTTTAAAATCTGGAGGAGTTGGAAACAGAGTCAGAGGTCAAGGTAACCTCTGTCCAACCCGTCCCTGACAGGTGGACACCAGACCTGTGTGGAAACTGCTGCGAGGATGGGAGCCTGCCACCCACCAGTGCCCGCCCTCCCGTGAACAGCCCGTTCTGGATAAGACAGCCCTGTGATTATTGGGACCAAATTCTCATTCCCTGTAATTATGACCTGTGGCTCATGATTTGCCTTAAGATTAGATACATATGTCTAATCCTGAGTGTATACATTCAGCTGGTCCTTACTTAGCCCAGGGTTAGCCCCTGAGGGACCTGAAAACCGGATTGGGTGATTCTCCTGAAAAACACAGAGAATGACTACGCTATGAAAAAATATAGAACAGTCATACAATATACTGTATTAGAAGTTATGTGAGTGTGATCTCTCTCGAAATAATGTGAGGTGATACAATACCCATGTGATGAGGTGTAGCGAGGCGAATGAACTAGGCTTTCCGAGGTAGCATTAGGCCACTCCTGACCCGGGGACATGTCAGACGGAGGGTCATCGAGCCTCGATGATGTCATGTCTTCTACCCCCAACTTGGTGCCTTTCCCATCCTGGCTAAGCAATTACCATGCACTGTGGCTGTGCCTTGTGCAGCCGGAGGTGCGTAGATTTATATTTTCTTCAGTTTCATGGACAGAAGATGTGTTGTTATCATGGACCTTAGCAACCTCAGCATACGATTTGTGTTTCTTTCCTTCTTGAGAGTTTTCACCTAGGGGAAGCACTGCACGGCTTCTCTTTGGCACACTGAATTGGCAGCGCCATTTCTAGAGCTTTGGGGCATCGCTCAGGAAAGGAAGGGTGACCTGAACACAGGCACGGCGGTGCCCGACAGCGGGCCCGGCAGCCGGGGGCTGCTGAGCGGCGGACAGGCAGGGCGCACGGACAGCGCGGGGCTGCCGGGAAAAGGCTGCCGCGGGCAGGATGGGCTGGGTGGCGTGGGATTTCCCAAGCTTCAGAACAGTGGACACTTTAAAACTTATGAGTTGTTTATTTCTGGGATTTGCCATTCTGTATTTTTGGACCCTTGTTGACCGTGAGTAACGGAAACTACAGAAAGTTAAACCGTGGGCGGCGGAGGGCCGAAGGTGGATACTGTGCGGGTAATTCCTAACGTTCACACAAAGTTATTTATTTTAAAATATATTTTATTGATTTTTACAGAGCAGAAGGGAGAGGGATAGAAAGTCAGAAACATCGATGAGAGACAGACATCGATCAGCTGCCTCTTGCACGCCCCCCACTGGGGATGTGCCCGCAGCCAAGGTACATGCCCTTGCCCGAATCGAACCCGGGACCCTTCAGTCCGCAGTCCGACGCTCTGTCCACTGAGCCAAACCGGTCTCGGCCACACAAAGTTATTTTGACTTATCACTTCGGTCCTTAATAGCAAGCTCTCGCGGGGCGGAGGGTATCGATTCATTAGAGGAGGAGCGTTTTCCTGAGCTGAGCTGTGCGGCGCGGCGCGGCGCGGCGGCAGGGGCTCTCGGGCCGCGGGGCTCTGGTCACTCGTCTGGGCCCTGCGTGCAGGCCATGCTGAGGATGCAGTGACTCCGAGGACGTGCCCCCACGTGTCCTGTTTAGATCAGAATTATCCTCCTATCCTCCTGTTCTGGCAGGACCACACAGCTTTTGAAGGTATTTCAGAGACAGCCAGTTGGAGCTTTGTGTAGCTTCTGTGCTGATGGGTGATCCTGACCCCAGTTCTCAGGTCATTATCGTCACAGCAGTGACAGCGAATAATGTGCATTCAGTACTCAGTGCATGTCAGGAACCTTCAAACGCTTTAAAATTAGTAACTCATTTAATTTCCATGACAACCCTATCAGGTGGGCGTGATGATGATTTCTATTTCACAGATGGGGTCACCGAGGGACAGAGAGATCGTGATTCATGCCCATGGTCACACAGCTGATACAAGGCAGAGCCTGGTTTCACACCCAGGCTGTCTGGCTTATTAGTTCTTGCTCTTGACCCTTACCCCGTTTGAGCTTGCCACTGGCCAGGCTGGTGGGAGAGATTGGGGGCACATGGCTGTTTCCTGTTCCTCTCTCCCCACTCTGTTCGTACCCACAGTCACTGGGTATGTGGAAGTTCCCTGGGCTTCTCCATCCCTTAGATCAAGGTCCAGAGTGGGACTGAGGGATATGAACTTCATCCTTTGTCTCACTGACACACATAATCAAGTTGTCAGTGGCTGGGGCTGGGGCTTGGGCCATCTTTCATGGATGGAGCATTCCTTGGGACCTGACCCAGGCCTGCTTATACCACCAACTGTCTCCTCCCTGTACCCTGCCCTAGGGTATTCCAAGTCCACCATGCTGATGACATGCCAGCTGAGGAATCCACATGACATGTGCAAAGGGAAGCTGGACTCTGGGAAGAACAAGTCTCGACTAATGAGGGTATTTGGAGAATCCCCCCAAGGTGCTGGGGCCCAGGGCAGGGGTGTGGGGATGGCGGTAGCAAACACCCACCGAGCGCTTGTGGAAAACGGTCAGAGTCCCTTTTCATTTCAGTGTGTCAGGGCTGCAGTCTGTGGCTTATTTAAATTCCCCATGCATTCCTTTCATGGAATACACTGCATTTTGAAACAAGGCTTAGAACCTTACTATTAACTTTTCTACACCAGCTGACACACTTTTGGATAACAAATTTTCTCATCACCCATTTCATATGGTTTGGGACAATGTGTCAAAGTATTTGAAATGACTAAAAGAAGGAGGGGGCTTTCATGTGTATAGCAAGAAGTAAAATACTAAGTACTGTAAGCGCTATCAAATACTAGAGAAGAATTCTTAACTTCTCCAGAAAAGTGTATTTTAATAGCTCAATGAGCAATGGCTTCTGTATAAAGAAATAAGGGGAAATGTATTTGCTTTGAAACCTTTTACCCCTTTAACCTTCAATTTTGCAAAATGATTTAAAAGCCGCCCAGCATTCTTAAAGGAGGAACTCGTATTTCCGATGTTGTTGTTATCCTGACTTTAGAAGGCTTCATGTATTTTTGTTTGATAAAAATTGTGAACTTGGACAATTTGGCTCTAAAACCTGTGCTACCAATTTCTGATACTGTCTCTTGTAGTCATTCATTTGTTTACTTAGTCAACAAATATTTTTGGAACACTGTGTGCCAAGCCCTGTTCTGAGTGTGGGGATTCACCAGTGGTTTGGCCTCTGACATTAGGTAGCTCACATTCTGCGGGGGAAGCAGACAATAAACAAGACAGATATATAAGACTAGAGGCCCGGCCACGAAATTCATGCACGGGTAGGATCCCTAGCGCTGCCAGCTGCTGGCCCAGGCCTCCCTTCCCTGGCTGCTGGCCGCAGGCCAGGGCCTGCCTTCGTTTTGTGTGCTGCGCCGGCACAGCCAAGGGTTCGGCGAGCCTGAGGGGGGCCGGCGAAGGATGAAGAAGAGACAAAGGGAATAAGCTGGTCTAGGTGGATCTTGCCTGGCTGAGGCTGCAAGCTGATGCTTTATTCTATAGTCAGATAAACAAAGTAGTGGCCACCATAGCTACAATGTTCTTGTGAGTGTCACTTGTTTTGGCAGCACTTGCTGCACCTCCCACAGCCCATTAGCTTCCCAGGAAAGGTCTAGGGAGTGTCTTAAGGTCAAGCTTAATTATACTAAGAGGGCTGGGCCCTCTAAGCGGGGACTTGTTTGTGGCTTTGCCAGCAGGTCAGTCTGAGGCTTAACCCCATAACCGCTCCCTAAGTTACCTGTCGCCCTCTGGTGGTCAGCATACATCATAGTGAGCGAGGTGATCAAACTCCCAGCTGGTCAAGCTCCCAAGGGGACACTTTGCATATTAGGCTTATATATATATAGATGTGTGGTGAGGCTAACTGCCATGAAGAGGCATAAAGATAAGGTTTTGGGGCTAGAGAGGTACAGAGGAGGGAGTGACTGTGACTGTTTCAGATAGGGTGGTCAGGGAAGGCTGCTAAGGTGGTAATATCTGAGGAAAGAAAGTTCCAGGTAGAGGAACCTCAGTGCAGGGGCCCTGAGGTTGGTGTGAGGTCAGTGTGGCTGGAGCAGTTGATGCCCTTGACCTGAATTGAACCCGAAACCCTTCAGTCTGGGGGCCAAAGCTCTAACCACTGAACCAAACTAGCTAGGGCGATAAATGAATGTTAAAAACCCAGAGAATAGGTCCTCATCAGTGTATTCAACTCATATCTCCGGAGCTCTTGGTAATGTCCCATGTGCTGGCTGTGACATTTTATTTTATTATTTTTATTTTTTAAATACTTTTTTTTTATTGATTTCAGAGAGGCTGGGAGAGGGAGGTTGAAACATCAACGATGAGAAAGCATTATTGACCGGCTGCCTCCTGCATGGCCTACACTGGGAATCGAGCCCTCAACCCGGGCGTGTGCCCTCGACTGGAATCGAACCCGGGAACCCTTCAGACCGCAGGCCTATGATCTATCCACTGAGCCAAACAGCTAGGGCTGGCTGTGACATTTTAGTGGGGGACACAGGAAACGTGGTAAGAAAAATACCTGTTAACGTTGATTGGTGATAAGTCCTAGGGAAAAATACATTGGAAGAGGGGAAACATAATTATAAACTATAATTAGTAATTACAGATTGGAGTAAGGCTCAGGAAGGAAGCAAGAAGGGTTTCTACACTAGATCTGGTGGTCAGAGAAAATCCCTTTCTAGGGCAGAGGTCTGTCGTGTGTCTAAATGACTGGGAGTCCCAGCGGTTTGACTCGGTGGATAGACTGTCGGCCTGAAGTGGGGTGTGTTAAAAGTAAGATTGCTGGTGCCAACCCCAGTGGCGCTGGCTTAGTGGACCTGAGCCTTGGAGACTGGCATTTTTCACAAAATGCTCTGATCCCTGTGGGCCATATTTGGATATTTTGGTGTGGAGCTGTGGAGGCAGGATAGTGGAGTCGGCTCTGGCTGGTGTCCTCGATGGTTAGAGCATTGGTGCATGTGTTTGATTCCTGGTTAAGGGCACATAGTGAGGTTGCACGATCAACCCTGGCCCTGGTCATGGCATGTGCGAGAGGCAGACAATCGATGTGTCTCGCTCACATCAATGTTGCTCTCTCTCTATCTCTGTCTCTCCATCCCTTCCTTCCATTTTCTAAAAATCAATGGAAGAACTATCCTCGGATGAGGAGTAAGAACAACAACAAAAAGACTGTGGAGTGGTTAGGAGCCCAACTTCAAGGATATGCTATGTGTGACCTTGGATAACTTACTGAACCTCTCTGACTCAGTTTCTGCTTCTATAAAGAGGGACTAATAATAATGCCAAGTGAGATAGTGTGTATAACATGCTTAATACAGTTTTGGGCACATAATAAGTACATAGGTTTGCCCTATTACTCTTTTTAAAACATATATATTTTATTACAACAAGGAAGGGAGAGGGAGAGAGATAGAGAGTTAGAAATATCGATGAGAGAGAAACATCTATCAGCTGCTTCCTGCACACTCCCTGCTGGGGATGTGCCCGCAACCAAGGTACATGCCCTCGACTGGAACCGAACCTGGGACCCTTCAGTCTACAGGCCGATGCTCTATTCATTGAGCAAAAATGGTTAGGACTGCCCTATTACTCTGAGGAATATGAAAGCTGAGGACTAGTAGCGAGTGGGGGTTTTAGCAAAAGACAGAAGGAAAAAGAGAAGGGACAAAGCAGAGGGCACACAGGCATGGCAGAGGTGGAGGCTTAGAGCCGGTGAGAACAGTATCAGCTGCTCACTGAGTGGACGCTGATTATGTGAGACTTGCTACTAAGTGGCTTGATTGTGAATAGGATCTCGCTGATTTTTTTACAGCAGCTCTCTGAGTGGGTAGTAGTTGCCTATATTTGAAATCATAGTGGGGCTCTGGGAGTCTAATTTGCCCGGTTTCCCTTAGGTGGTAAGTGCCAGAGCTGGGGTTTTTGGTGTTAATCCTCACTTGAGGATATTTTCCATTGATTTTTAGAGAGTGGAAGGGAGGGGAGAGAGAGAGAATACGAGAGAGAGAAAGAGAGAGAGAGAGAAAGAAAGAGAGAGAGAGAGAAAAACATTGATGTAAGAGTCACATTGCTTGGTTGCTTCTGGGGGGCCTGGAATAGAACCTGCAACCCAGGTAGGTGCCCTTGACCTGGAATTGAATCCAAGACCTTTCAATGTATGGGCTGTTATACTCTAGCCACTGAGAAACACTGGCTAGGGCCAGGTCTGGGATTTGAAGCAAGGTATATCTTGGCCTAACATCCACATCTTAATCACTTTGAGGTTCAGCCACGCCTTGCAGCTTTAAGCCCATTCAGTTCCTTGTCTTACTTAGTATAGTGAAAAGACAGGCATAGTCAGAAGTCTGCCTTTCCAGTTCCGGTGACCTCACTTCCTGTCTGTGTGACTTTGGGCAAGTCACTTAACCTGTCTGATCTTACACCTATCAGTAAAAGAGTTAGTAAACAGGGCTGTTAGAGGATAACCGATACCATGTGCCATGTACCAAATGAGACACAGTGTGCAACCCATAGTAGGTCCTTAACAATTGTTATTGCTGTTGTTATTGTGATTATTGTACTTGCTGGGGGTGACTTAAGCCCTTATACCCTCATTGTTTCCCCAGGGGCATTGTATGAAATGAGACATTATTCGGTGCAGCTGCCTGATGAAAAATGTTAGCAATCATCATTCACTCTGCCTCCCTGCTTCTCTAGATATGGCCCATTACCTCTGCCACCTCTTTACCTACCTGGGGTATTTTCTATTTCAATAATTATTACTACTATATTTCATTGATTTTTAGGAAGCTACTGATAATAAAACGCACCTTTATTTTGTTTATTCACTAATAAAATATTTGTCAATTTTATTGATACAGCCAACTGTAAGATGCACCCCCAGTTCAGAGAAGTAAAATTATGGGAAAATGGCTATTTCAGAATGGATGAAATAGTTGGCAGTGCTGTGCGACCCGCTGACAATGGGGAACCGCCTCCCAGCATGGGTCGCATTTACTAGCCCAGGCCACTAGGGGGCGAGCGTGCGACCGGAGGGAAGTGGTCCCTAGGCTCAGGGATGCGCAGGCCGCCCCGCCCGGCGCAGCACCACCTCACACGCTCCTCCCTCCGCCCACAGTCGTTGCTCAGGAGCCGGCGAACCTCACTCCAGGAGCTCTGCAAGCAGGAGGAGTTTCTCATCAAGCTCAACCAAGACCTGATCAAGACCATCAAGGACATGGAAGATAGCTCAGCCCTGAAAACACGCAGGATGCTGCAGCAGCAGGACATCTTTGGGGTGAGGCTCCACCTTGGCCCTGCAGCCCCGCCTCTGCCCTCTGCGCCTTGGTCCCGCCTACCGCACCGCCCTCCTGGGCGCTTTGGCGCCCTCTCCTGGTCTCCTGGCCGGTTGCACAGCTGCTGCTTCCGTCTGGAAGATCCATCTCTTACACACTTGGCCCCACCTACCAGGGCTTTGAAATCAGACCTGGATCAGTGCTGATTAGCTGAGAGACTTTGAGTTAACCTGAGTGTGTAAAATAGCGCTCAATAGCACCCATTCCAAGGGGTGATTGTGGTGTACTTGGTACACACACAGCAGATGTGCAGGGGAAAGTAGCTGCTGTCATCACCAGCAGCAAATACTTATACAGTGCAATACTAAGTGCTTTATATATTCTCAAATAGCCTTGCAACAACCCTGTGGGCTAGGTATTATTATCTTTATTTTCCGTATGAAGAAATAGAAACAGAGGCTGGGTGACGTGGTCAGGGTCAGTTTAAGTCACCGAGCCAGCAGGATCTGTGTTCCTTCCACCAGCTGTGACTACACTCTCATCCAGTGGTGGCACGTCCAGTTCATGGGCTGAGAGTGAGTGGCTTTGCAGAGAGCCCAGGGAATGTCCTCAGCCTCCTTAGGAGAGGCTAGATAAGCTGGGGTGAGACCCAGGAGTTCGGGATGAAGAAGAGGCGGAGAAAAGGGTTTGATGCAGAAGTGATTCTCCTCTCCCACTGCTGTCTGCCCAGGGAGAAGAGGGAATGGGCTCACCTGAGCCTGTGAGATAAAGAGAAAATTAAGTCTTGTGAACTCAGTTGGTCTGCTCAGGCTGCTGTAACAAAATACCACAGACCAGGTGGCTTAAACAGCCAAAATGAGTTTCCTCATAGTTCTAGAGGCTGGAAGTGTAGGATCAAGATGTCAGCGGGGTTGATGTCCGGTGAAGTCTCTCTCTTGGGCTGTCCTCGCACACGGCCTTCTCTCTGTGCTCACATGGAGTGAGAGGTCTCTGGCACCGTTTCCTCCTCTTATAAGGATACTAGTCCAGTGGGTTAGGTCCCCAGTGTTCATTTATCCTGAATTACTTTCCTAAAGGCTTATCTCCAAATACAGTCACATTAGGGATTAGGACTTCACGTTATGAATTGGGGGTGGGGTAGGGATACACAATTCAATCTATAACAGAGACCAAGGACATACAAGATATTCAGCGCAAGGACACTTAGTAGAATGTTCTCCATACCTAAAGTCATTGTCCCGCTCCTATTTCATGGATTAATTAATACATTTTAACATTAATTTTACATTAATTAATACATTTCCATGTGTACTTGGGAAACAGTGATCAGTGGACCATCTTGTCCATCTCAAGCTCTCATTCTAGTGGGTCCCAGGCAGTTAGAAAGCCATCTGTGTGTACTGATGGGGATGAGGGACTCAGAGCTTAGTGGATCTCTCTCACCCAGACCTGGAGGATCGGGAGGGCTTCCTGGGGGAAGTGGTGCTTGGATTGAAGCACGCCGACATAGGTATTACATGGTAGAGAGCAGAAAAGTGTCCCAGGCAGAGGAAATGGGCCATAACGGCCTGGGGTGAGAAGGAGCATGGGCCTTGTTTACAGGGCAGAGGGGAGCCGTCGGAAAGTTCTAAATAGGAGAGGGACAGGTCACTGTTTTTGAAAGAAGGGTCATTCTGACTGCTGTGTGGAATATCACTCAAAGGAGAGGACTAGTTAGGGGTAGCTGCTGTCATATTTCAGACAGGAGCTGGAGAAAACTTCAGATAGTGGCAGCAGGGATCGAGAGAAGGGCATGGCTGTGAGTGCTGTTTGGGATATAAAAGCCATACCACTTGGTGACATTTTGAGTGAGAGAGGGGAGTAGAGGCTGATGCCTGGGTTTGGGCCCTGTGCCTGGGAGTGTGGGTAGGGCCATTGGCTGATTGGGTGGTAGGAAAGGGGAATGTTGGATGGGGTAGGGTAGTAGGTGACTGCTTTCTAGCCTTGGAAAGGTTCCTGGGCCTGGGAGTGGGACTGGGTTTGAGGAGGACTTGGAAGCAGTGCTGAATTCCCTGAGAGGCCATGCTCTTGGGGCTGGGGGAGGCGCGCTAACCCCACCCCTCCCGCAGACCATCATCAACAGCTTGGGGTGCTCAAATAAGAAGAAGCTGCAGCAGATGACGTGTGAGCTGCAGGAGTGGAAGGAGAAGGAGGAATCCAAGATGAGCTGTAAGGATCCGTAAGGCAAACTCCTCGCTCCTCCTCTGGCCCTCTGGGGAGGTCAGCTGCAGGGCACTCACCTTATGCCTGCTGTTCCATCATCTCCCTTCTTTAAAAAAAAAATTTTTTTTTATTGATTTCAGAGAGGAAGGGAGAGAGAGTGGGTCATTATTAGGCTGCCTTCTGCACGCCCCTACACTGGGGATCAAGCCGGCAACCCGGGCATGTGCCTGACTTGGAATCGAACCTGACCTCCTAGTTCATAGACTGATGCTCAGCCACTGAGCCCTGCCAGCCGGGCTCATCTCCCTCCTCAGGCAGGTGGAATTGTTGACACCCAGAGCTAACAGCTCGCTTGTGGAGCGTTCGGCTCTTTCAGGTCCCGTTTTCATGCGCGCACTCGGTCATTACATCTGCCTGTGAGGGAAGGGATGGTCTCCCATTTTACAGATGAGGAAATGGAGGCTAAGAGAATTGAAGTCGCCTGCTGAAGGTTGTACAGCTAGGGGCCAGAATCCAGTCCAGGCCTGCCTCTGTCTCCTGCAATGTCCGCTGCGGGAGTGGGGCCTGGGCCAGGTCCCAGGTGTCCTGGTCTGTCTCCTGCTGAGCCTGTGGCTTCATTCCCCTGAGCAGACTAGAAGCTTTCTCAGCGGAGGTACGGCGTGGTGTGTCAGGAAGCATGAGAGTGGGGTCCCCTCCCAGGAGGACGGCAGGATAGGCTTTGTCTCCATCCTGCTGTGGCTGTGTCTTGGGAGCCAGGGCTGCACCATCTCCCTGGGCTTGTGTTGAAGGTGTGAGTACGAGGAGACAGAAGTCCAGGGAGGGAGGTCTTGGTGAGGGTCACATAGCAAGTTGCTGATAGGGCTGGGACCAGTCCCGGATCTTGCACCAGCTTCGTTTCTCATTCCTACTCTGTGCTGCTTCTCCAGTGGGTGAAAGAGTCTCTGGGGCCTTAGCTTGTCACCACCCCCCAGCCTTGTGTGAGCTGGCTTCAGCCCAGAACCCAATCCATTGGCCAAGGAGAGCTTTGCCTCCTGGAATCCTGGGAGGGGTCCTTGAGGGAGGTTCCTGCCTCCTGTTCCCCCTGACTTCTCCAGACCTGAAGCAGCAGGTGGAGCAGCTGAATGACAAGATCAAGAAGACCCAGGAGGAAGTGAATTTCCTGAGCACTTACATGGACCATGAGTATCCTGTCAAGGTGGTCCAGATTGCCAACCTTCTGCACCAGCTGGAGCAGGTGAAAGACAACCAGCAGGTGGGTGAGCCCCTGGCTTTGCCTGATAGGACCAGGGGGAGGCAGGGCCAGTGGCCAACATGCTCCTGCTGCCCCCCAGGATGAGTTGGATGACTTCAATAAGGTACACAAAGTGGTCCTGGAGTCTTTGTCTGATCAGATTCAGACGAAGAAGAAGAAGCTTCTGCGCTCTCTGGTGGTGGTGAGTAGCCAGCTCGGGCTCCCAACCCCGCTCTCTTTCCCATCCTCTGCCTCCAGGCCCCCTGCGCCCCCACCAGCCTCTCGCCTGCACTGCTGCCCAGGAAGAGACACGTGGGGACCATACTCTCCTTCATTCACAGAAAATCCTGCAGCCCAATCAGGGAGTCCTTCTGAAGAAAATCTGGGAAAACCAGAGCATGGCGAGGCACATGGACAAGTACAGAGAAGTGAGTGGGCCAGGACGGATGGTCCCTCTGAGGCAGCAGCGGGGTGGGCAGGCCCAGCACCCGTGGGAGACAAGCTGGTCCTGACCTGGTACTCTGGAGTCTTGGACTCCGGGTTGGCCCTTCTCCTTGCCAGTGCCGTTCCTGTCACTCGTTACTCATCTGAGAAGGGGATTTTGGTGGCCTAGGCCTCGCCTCGGACACCAGGATCACTGGGCACGACCCGTCAGCAGCATCACCAAGTGTTGCCCACTCACCCCTGTTTTACTGTCAGCAGCCACCCCTGTCTTCACCCCTTTATTCTTTTTTTAAAAAATATATATTTTATTGATTTTTCACAGAGAGGAAGGGAGAGGGATAGAAAGTCAGAAACATCGATGGGAGAGAAACATCGATCAGCTGCCTCTTGCACACCCCTGCTGGGGATGTGCCCACAGCCAAGGTACATGCCCTTGACCGGGATCGAACCTGGGACCTTTCAGTCTGCAGGCCAACGCTCTATCCACTGAGCCAAACCGGTTCGGCCACCCCTTAATTCTTTTTTTAAATAATTAAAAAAAATTTTTAAATTGATTTTTTGCAGAGAGGAAGGGAGAGGGACAGAGTTAGAAACATCGATGAGAGAGAAACATTGATCAGCTGCCTCTTGCACAACCCCCTACTGGTGATATGCCTGCAACCAAGGTATGTGCCCTTGACCGGAATCAAACCTGGGACCCTTCAGTCCACAGGCTAACACTCTATCCACTGAGCCAAACTGGTTAAGGTTCACCCCTTAATTCTTATCATTGACCAGTGTTAATGAACTTCACCATCCCCACCTTTTTGTGTTAATTTTCATTACCTTCACCATCTCCGTCAGCCCTCATTAATTCAAGCACTGCCTTCTGCTCTGCAGCCTGTATCCATTCCCCATGGTGCCCGCACCTTTCTCGGGACCATCAAACACTGTCACTCGTTTGTGAGCCAGCCCTGCCTACCAGAGAAGCCCCTCTGGAGTCCTGAAGTCCCTGTCTTTACTCCTCGCCCATTTTGCCCTTTCCTACCTTTGGTTGGGGTCGTATGCATTCTCACTTTCCCTCGCTGTTCCTCTCAGTTTGCCAACGAGTCTAAGGAGGAAATTCCCAAATTAAGGGCGGAGGTGGAACAGCTCCAAGTCCAGGCCCAGGAACCCCGAGAGATTGTGTTTGCAGACGTTCTGCTTCGGAGACCCAAGTATGTGATCATTTTGCAGCTTCTCAAACTAGATGGGAGCCTCTGCCTCTTGCTACTGTGTGGAAAGAATAATGCCTGTCACTTAAGAGCATTTATTGCATGCCAGCCTGATCTCATGCCAGTGATTGAGGTCGGAATTACTACCTTCCTTAGATCGAGGAAACTGAGGCCCACCTGGTGTCTGTCACATAGTGAGTGCTTGTTACAGAGGTGCCAACAGGAGGACCGAGGGTCTGAGAGGGCAAGTAGGAAGCTCCCGGTGACACTGAAGTCATCTGACTTCAAAGAGTGCTCCCCCTGAAGAGCCCCAGCATCTCAGAGCTGAGTTCCTGCTCCCTCTTGACCTTAGACCTCTGTAGGGGGGCATCAAACCCATTCCTTTTTAATTTTTGAGTGTTTGTGTGTGTGCATTCTTAGGCGGTTGGGCTGCAAGGTTACAGATAGGACTCCCCAAATAAGTACCAGTGTTCTCAAGAGCAGGGCTCCCCTGAGGACATGCTTCCCTACCCTACAACTCTGGAGCCCCTAGTTGGCCTCTCACACCTCTCCTTGCTCTTCCTTACCAGGTGCACCCCAGACATGGATGTCACCCTCAACATCCCTGTGGAAGAGCTGCTACCCTTCTAAATGGCAAGGCCAAGGCCACCCTTCCCTCCCTGCTCTCTTCCCCACACCTGGGGCCTGAGTCGTCTCCTTCCAAGACCGTATTCCCATTGGCACCCTCCTCGTCTGCCTCTCCTTTCCCCCTCTGTCCTTTTGGTTTGGGGCTACCACTTGGCCAGGTGGGAATTCCCAGTCAAGTCCACCATTCCCTTTTACCAATAAAGCTGGATCTGCATTTGCTCTTTGCCAGTGCCTGAGGGGATGGACTTTGTCTTAATATGAGGGCAGCTGTGCTGGCTGCATCTGGGACTCAAAACTTCTCGAGAAATACCAGACCCCCAACTTGAATCTCCGTGGCTCTGTGGCTCCAGGCTGCCCCCTTCCTGGTTCAGTGGAAGCTCAGGTTCCCTCCCAATTTGTGCCCAGTCCTGTTAGGACCAGTGCCAGGGTGGGAAACTTGCTGAGCCTTCATTGACAAATGAGCTCCAATAAAGCTAAGCATAACAAAAAGGCCATACAGTGAGAGTTCGTGGTCATGGTCATTGTGGCGGAATCCCACCATTGTAGGTGCGTGGGAAGCAGGGGGGTGGGTGGGAGGGAGTTGCCCATGGGTTAGCAGGAGTGTAGGTCTGGGTGACAGCACTTGGTAGGGAGGGACCAATCCACATACATTTGAGAATATTTCTCTTGTGTCTGTTTTAAGCTACTCTGCTCACGATTCACTATCCCCACCCTATTGTCTGCTAGTATAGTTACCTCCACCTCCTGTGAAAGTTCATCATTATTAGCTCTGAATTGGCTCTTATAACTGGAATTTTGGCAAAGTTTCTGCCTTAGGCAAATTAGGATTATCAGGATTCCAAATCAGCATATTTGGGATCATGGGAATGGGGGTGGGGCACTAGATAATGAAAGGATCCCATCCTGTTACTGTCCTTAGTCTGTCCACCATCCTTTATTGGAGCATTGGAAGGCGGCAGGAATGAGAATGGGTGTATGGGAATGAGGAGGAGGGGGAAATCAGCTTGCTGTTGCCTTTAATGGCAAGAACAGGTGTCTCCAGAGCATTTTGCAAAGGTGTAGAATGCCCCAAAGGGGAACATTTAGCACAATAAAGGTTGTAGGCAGGCAACCCAGGCACTACTAGAAGACCAGGCATTATTTTTAAATTTTATTAGGGGATGTTTGAAAAACCTATTCTGGCATTCGGGCCTGCTAATCGAGTAAATGTCAGTTTCTCGCTCTAAGGCCAGTTTCTGGAATCTTGTGAAGTTCCTTGATCTAAATCTGGCTCAGGACACCAGTAGGAATTGGGGGGGCTTTGGAATGGCCCCGGGCAGCAGTCAGTGTCCTGGCAACGCCCACTTGTGTGTAGACTTTGGTTTGGGCATACCGAGTGTAACCAGAAGATGGCAGTAAAGGGCTAATAAAATTAACCTGTCAACAACTTTAAGGCCTGGACTGGGGGAATAGATACCCAGATTTTAAATGTCCAGAGTATTTTTATTGTAGAGTTCACAATTGGAGAAGATCCTTTTGGCCATCAGTGTGTGAATGGGAGGCCGTTGTTTTGCTTCTATTGCTCTTCCTTGCTCCCTGTCCGCCTGAGCTGGCCAGCCTCCAGCCTCGTCTCACCAGTCTCCTCCTGTCCCTGTTTCTCAGTCCAAGGAGCCTTCCTTACTCTGCCAGACGAGCTCCTTTCCTGCCCAGGTCCCCTGCTCCAGACTGTCCCCGGGTCTTCATGCAGCTGAGTCACATGCCCTCTGAAGAGGCTCAAGTTTCCTTTCTTAGGGAGGCCTTGCATGACCATTTCTTTTCTTAAAAAAATATTTTTATTGATTTCAGAGAGGAAGGGAGAAGGAGAGAGAGGGAAACATCAGTGCTGAGAGAGAATCATTGGCTGCCTCCTGCACGAACCCCAACCTGGATGTGCCCTGACTGGGCATCGAACCGTGACCTGGTTCACAGGCCAGTGCTCAGCCACAGCTGTCTCTTCATTTTGTTGACGGTTTCTTTTGCTGTGCAAAAACCCTTTCGTTTGATGCAGTACCGTTTGTTTATTTGTTCTTTTATTCCTTTGCCTGGGGAAATATATCAGAAAAAAATGTTGCACCCTAGGCAGTTTGGCTCAGTGGATAGAGCATCAATCAGCCTGTGGCCTGAAAGGCTGTGGCTTCAATTCTGGTCAAGGGCACATACCTTGGTTGCAGGCTCCTCCCCGGCTCGGTTTCTGTCGGGGTCTGTGCAGGAGGCAACCAATCGATGTGTTTCTCTCACATCAATATTTCTCACTGTGTTTCCCTCTCTCCCACTCTCTCTGAAAAATCAATGGGAAAATATCCTCAGGTAGGGGGGTGAGGGCATGTACGGCAGTGGGGTGGGGGAGCAATGGGGGGATATAGACACATATGCAGTACCTTAATCAATAAAAAAAATCAATTAAAATATCCTCAGATGAGGATGAAAAAATAAAAAAGGAAAAATATTGTTATGTAATATGCTCAGTAAAATGCCTGAGATTTTACTGCCTATGTCTTCTTCTAGGAGTTTTACAGTTTACATTTGATAATTTAATTCATTTTGAGTTTATTCTTGTATATGGTGGAAGAATGTGGTCTAGTTTTATTTTTTTTCACAAATGTTT
This sequence comes from Antrozous pallidus, assembly GCA_027563665.1. NCBI lineage: Eukaryota > Metazoa > Chordata > Mammalia > Chiroptera > Vespertilionidae > Antrozous > Antrozous pallidus. The sequence goes on from CM050518.1 coordinate 34,503,173, forward strand.
TTAATTTCCCCAACCATTTATTGAATAGAGCCATCTTCACAGGGGTGTGTCCCCAGTTACACATCATTTTGTGTAGCTTTTCTTCCTGGTTGGATTGAACCTGCAAATTGTCCCCTGAGAACACAGCAGCAGCTAGTGTCCTCTCTCCTTCCCCTTCCTGCTCCCCACCACCCCCCAAGCAGGATTCAATTACTTCCATTTCCTGTGAAAGTTCATCATTGTTATTAGCTATGAGTTGGCCCTAATGCTCATGGAATTAAAAAAAATTTAATTTTTTACAGAGAGAAAGGGAGAGGGATAGAGAATTAGAAACATTGATGAGAGAGAAACATCCATCAGCTGCCTCCTGCATACACACCCCCTACTAGGAATGTGCCTGCAACCAAGGTACATGACCTTGACCAGAATTGAACCTGGAACCCTTAAGTCCACAGGCCAATGCTCTAACTCCTGAGCCAAACCAGTTAGGGCATGGCCATGGAATTTAAGCAAAGCTCCTATCTTAGGCAAATTAAAATTTGCATAAGGGAGATAAATAAGGGGGGATAATGCAAGAAGGCCAAAAGATACAAACTCTCACTGCTTCAGATGGTGGTTTGGTTTTAGTCGACATCTTGGGACTGGGGTGAATTTTTGTTAGTACAGGCATATTCAGTTATAAGTTAAAATGTTTAGATAACTATATTAAACTTGCACAGATTTGTATAGTTATGGGCAGAGTCATTTTGAACAAGCCAATGAAAACACTGCTATAACAGTGACTGAGCATTAAAAATTTTTTTAAATTATTTTATTGATTATTTTACAGAGAGGAAGGGAGAAGGATACAGAGAAACATTGGTGAGAGAAACATCGATCAGCCACCTCCTGTACACGCCCTACTCAGTATGTGCCCGTAACCAAGGTACGTGACTTGACCAGGATTGAACTTGGGACCCTTGGCCAACGCTCCATCCACTGAGCCAAACCGTTGGGGCTGAACGTTTTTTTCTTTTAAAATGTTTACAGTAAAAACAATTCTAAATTAAAAACAAATCTGAGCACACGGTGCTCACGGCCCTGAGTCATTCTTGAGAGCGGCAGGGTGTGCTCCATCAAGGCGCATCCGTGTGACTCTGGACTCTTTCTCTAAGGCTGGCTCTCAGCTTTGTTTTTGTTCTGTTTTTTGAAATATATATTTTTCAATTTCACAGAGAGGAAGGGAGAGGGAGCGAGAGAGAAACATCGCTGATGAGAGAATCATTGATCGGCTACCTCCTGCACACCCCTTATTGGTGATTGAGCCTGCAACCGGGGCATGTGCCCTTGATTGGAATTGAACCAGGCCCCTGAGTCAAACCAGCGAGGGCTAGACAATTTTTTTTAAAATTTATTTTTTAACAAATAGTCCAAGTGAGCCAGTCACTCAAGAAAAATAACCAGTAGTATTTTTGGCAACAATAAAATTCAAAGTGTATCCATCACTGAGTTTGAAGCTTCTCAGGTTTTAAAGACTTTTCTGATAAATGGCCATATTAATGAAATGATATTTTGATATTGTATAATGAAAAGTCAAAATCTGGAAGATCTGTATAACTCTGTGAATCAATATTTTCCAAGGGATCAGTGCAGGAAGTGACTAAATCATGGAAGGGTGCCGAGACCGGTTTGGATCAGTGGATAGAGCGTCAGACTGCGGACTGAAGGGTCCCGGGTTCAGTTCCGGTCAAGGGCATGTACCTTGGCTGCGGGCATCATCCCCAGTAGGGGGCGTGCAGGAGGCAGCTGATGGATGTTTCTCTCTCATCGATGTTTCTGATTTTCCATCCCTCTCCTTTCCGCTCTGTAAAAAATCAATAAAATATATAAAAAAATAATAAATCATGGAAAGGTAATAGACCCATTTAAAGAACAATATAGACTAATGCATTTTAATGTAACATAGTACAAGAAATTCTTTTGACATGGTTTCAAATTCTTTGTTGCAATTAATCTTTAAGAAACTACCACATGTTTGAGTTTTGGTGTAATATCAAAGAAGACTATCTACAAATATCTGAAAAGGCTATTAAAATACTCCTCCCTCTTCCAACTACACACATTTGAACCATAGCAACATATAGCAGCAGGATGAATACAGATGCAATGTGAGAACAGTGATGTCCTCCATCACTAGTAAATCTATGATATTTGCAGAAATTAAAATAGCCACTTTTCTTACTCAATTTTCTAAAAATATAATCACTTTCCATAATATATTTATATTTGTATGTAACGAGTTTATTACTGCTATTTTAAAATCAATTAATAGCCCTGGTTTCTGTGGCTCAGTTGGTTGAGCATCGTCGGGCGCACTGAAAGGTCACTGGTTTAAATCCCAGTCAGGGCACATACCTAGACTGCAGGTTCGATCCCTGTTTGGGGCATGTACAGAAGGTACCTATCAACGTTTCTCTCTCTCTTCCCTCTTTCTCAAATCAATAAAAACATTTAAAATCAATTAAATAAATACTTAACATTTCCTAGTTTTAACTTCAAATGTAGTAATTATTGATAGGTATAACCTACATAAATAAGCTCTCTAAGGTCCCCAATAATTTTTAAGAGTATAAAAGGGTCAAGAGACCAAAAATATTTGAGATTGTCATAGCTTATTCTAACTGGTAGAACTGTACGTTTAGCTACATTGTTTAAGTATTCTTTTATTTGGTCATTTATGTATTAAATCAACAAATATTCATTGAGCACCATTACATGCCAATTATTCCAGGCCCTGGGATTTCAGCAATGAATTAAAGACATAAGACCATTCACTTTAAAAAAAATATTTTACTGATTTTTTACAGAGAGGAAGGGAGAGAGATAGAAAGAAACATCGATGAGAGAGAAACATCAATCAGCCGCCTCCTGCATGCCCCTTGTTGGGGATGTGCCCGCAACCAACATAGATGCCCTTGACCGGAATTGAACCTGGGACCCCTCAGTCCGCAGTCCGACACTCTATCCGCTGAGCCAAACCAGTTTCAGCAAGACCATTCACTTTTATGGAGGTTGCATTCTAGTGTGTTGGGGAACAAAAAATCCCCCAAATAGACATGTAACAATTGTAAAATGTTAGATAGCATTGAACTTGTGGAAAAAGTATTCGATTTTAAATATGAGCAGTCAGGGCAGGCCTCACCTAGTGACATTCCATAGAAGACCTGAACACAGCGAGAAAGGGAACCACGTGGATGTGCAAGCAAAGGTCACTTCAGTAACAAGGAATTGTTACTGTGCAAAGGCCCTGAGCAGGAGCCCTGTTGTGTATCGCAATCAGCACGATAGGAGAGGTGGATCCTAACTGTATCTGGCATAATGCAGTGGATATAGGCTATTTTGCTGGATAATTTTGGTTGGAATCTTCAGAATGTGACCTTAATGTTTGTTTATTGCTCATATTTTAAATTATTACTCATATTATCTCAGACAGCAGGTATGTCCGAGTGAGGATTTATTCCTATTTGCAAGACCCTGTTCCAGGCTCTTGCGGTATATCTGTGAATAAAACAAAGATTCCAGTCCTCAGGAAGCTCGATTATTAAGTAAGGGAGGTAGAGGATAAGCAATAAATGTCACAAGTAAGTGAATTGTATGCTTTTTGTTGTTGTTAATCCTCACCCGAGAATACTTTCCCATTGATTTTTAGGGAAGAATGGAAGAGAGGAAAGGACAGAGAGAAATCGATGTGAGAGAAATACATCAATTGTTTGCCTCCTGCACTAGCCCTCACCAGGGCCCAGGCCAGGGAGGAGCCTGCAACCAAGGTTTGTGCCCTTGGCTGGAATCGAGCTAGGGACCCTTCGGTCCTCAGGCTGATGCTCTAGCCACTGAGCCACACCGGCGAGGGCCATGTTGGAGAAACTTATGGCCTTGATTGTGGTGATGGTTTCACAGGTGTGTACTTATCTCCAAACCCAGCAAGTTGTGTACATTAAACACCTACAGCTTTTGTGTGTCTCAGTGCAGTGGTTTTAAGAAAGGGACTGACAAGTGCCAGGGGGAAAAGGCAGAGTAGGGGTCCCGACTTAAGTCTTTGTAATTTTTACACATAAGTTCACAATGAATCCATTTTTAAAAATTTTGTGGCAAATGCTTTTTTACTTTTAAATTTAGACTCACATATTCTACCTAGGTAGTGAGCTATGAAGGTGGATGTGGCCCCTGGTGGTTATCAAGCGAATTTTTTTTCTCTGTGTCTAGAAAATTTTAGTGCCTGTTATTTGACACTCTTCTTCGACGAAGGAAAGGTTAGGACTGTAAATATTTGTCTCTATTTCTTGTCTCTTTATTGGTATTAGGTCATATAACAAACAGACGTTCCAATTCAGCTGTTCAGCCTCATAGTTTACTTCTCACGTACATTCCAATGACAGGGTGCGGTGGGGTTTGCTCCTCTGTGACACTGGTCAGAAGGCCATGCTGGCGGAGGCCTTGACTTCTACATGTGTCTTCCAAGGCCACACTGGGTATTACCATCCCCTTGAAGGACATTCAGTGAGGGAGAATGGGATATTCTGCAGGAGGATTTTATAGGTCGCCAGGAAGAGGCATAATCATTTCCACCTGCATTCTGTTGGCCAGAAAGAACTCAGTCACATGACCGCCTTAACTGCAGACCAGTCCAGGAGATGTAGTGCAGTGGTGTGTTCAGGAGGGAAGTTAGTTTTGGTGACCAGCTACCCTGGCTCTGTTTCTTTCCCTGTGGAGAAAGATCACTGTCAGACTTTCAGTAGGGAAAAAAGGGCAGGGTGTTTTTTCTGCCCTAGAAGCTGCAATTTCACATTCAGCTGCCCTGTGGCCAAGACTGTGCTAGCATCTGGCAAAACAGATACGGAGATGATGACATTTCAGTTGGTCAGAAGCTGCAGGTGGCTCTAGATGTCCCATGTAAAAAGGTTTGCCAACAAACTATTGATTGCAATTTAAAAAACTATCCACATATTAAAGCTTATCAATTACTTTTTTTCCCCTTTTCTGATTTTCCTCAGTCTTTCTCTTACTTATAACTGGTATGACAATCTTAAATCTTAGTTACTACACTACACTTAATAATGTTAAGGTAATATTACCTATATTGTCATATCAAAATATGTTTAAATTGTAACATTATTTAAAACAACAATCTTAATTAAAACAATTAAATCTAACTTAAGTATATTATTAAGACCTTTAGGTATACATGGGTATTTACCATTATATTAAAGTCTCAAAAGGCATTTTTTTAAATATCAGAAAATATAACATGCGAATGCAAAGAATATCAATGTTAAGAATTACTAGAATGAAAACTTATTTTTAATGTGGTATTGTGGAAAATTCCAAGTAAAGAACTGAGGGTCAACTTGTCCTTGTCTCTATTCGGTCAGATTTAGCAGATATCTGTTTATTTACTAAGGATGAACCCAATGTAACTCCTGAAAAGACGGGACATTTTTATAAGAAGCTTCTAAACAAGCATGGAATTAAAGTCATTTCTTAGATTATCCCCCCCCCGAACTTTAACAAAGGAATATAAAGCCTGTGAGGCCAAGCTCTGCCTCCTGGGTAGTTTCGACTTGTTCCTTTCCGATGCAAAAATCCAGCGGCTCTTACCCTCACACCTCAGGAGACATTTCATTAAGAGAAAGAAAGTTCCAATACCTGTAAAGCTTAAAGCCAAGAATCTTTCCCAAGAGATCAGCTCATCAGTAGGTGGGCCGGTGTTGAACATCTCTAAAAGTGGTTCCTGCAGCACCATCCGCCCTGGTCACGCCGGAATGCAGGTTCGGCAGATCACCGTGGACACTGCTGCTGTCACGAGAAAGCTTTCACAGAAATTGCCGGAGGAGTGGGAGAGTGAAACTCTTGTACTTGAAAACTGAGAGATCAGTTGCCCTTCCTGTCTTTTCTTCATTTGTCAGCTGTTGGGATGAAGCTAAAGGAGCGAACATTTCTAGTCTGAAGAAACAAGAAGCCAAGAAATTACAAAAACAAAAAGAACACGAAAAGAAACACAAGGAGAAGAAAAGAAACAGAAAATCTATGAAACGGCAGAAAGTCTGCATCATCCCTACCTACACAGGAGATGGCCCCTAAAACTTGTGGTTCTCCAGTGAAGGGCCCTGGACCCCAGCAAAAAGAGAAACCCCTCAGCCTGAGAAGAAAGAGACTTGCAGAATAAAAGCCCAAAATGAAGTGCACGGTGAATCTGAAGAAGAAATAACGTCGCTGGTCCCAACAGGAGAAACTCCTGCCAAAGAAAATGTAGAGGTGCAAAAACATGCACAGGAGAGGTCTCCAGCTACGAGTCTGCATTCCAACCCCCCTCGTGGGAAGAAGAGAGAGGCCTTTCCAGCTTTGGGGATGCCAGAGCACCAGAGCACGAGACCCCAGGGAAAGGCCCAGGGAAGAAGCCAAGAGTCAAAGAAGAAGTGGAGAAACAAAGAAACTCTTCTTTGGGGAAAAAAGACCAAAAACCAACAGCCAGAAAGCCAGAGGCCAAGTTCACTACAGCTAATACATCTGCAAAACAAGCTTCCCACACCCCCAAACAACGGCCCCCCAAACCCAAAGTGCCCCGTGCCTTGACCAGGAGGAAACATGAGAGCTGCCTGGAAAGCCTTTGAGAACATCCAGGTCCTGACTCCTGTCACGGCCTTCTCCGCGAGAGAGGCCCCGCCTGGAACCTCACTGGATTCTGATGCGTCGTGGGTGTAAAAACCAGTAGTTTGAACCCATTTTTAAAAATTGTTCTTTCAGCCCAGACCGGTTTGGCTCAGTGGATAGAGCGTCGGACTGGGCACTGAAGGGTCCCGGGTTCGATTCCGGCAAGGGCATGTACCTTGGCTGCGGGCGCATCCCCGGTGAGGGGCGTGCAGGAGGCAGCTGGTCGATGTCTCTCTCGTTGATGTTTCTGACTTTCTATCCCTCTCCCTTCCATTCTGTAAAAAAATCAATAAAATATATTAAAAAATGTTCTTTCATGTATTAGCTAATATAATAGAAATTACAATGCTTTTATTGAAGTGTAACATTTGCTTCTGAGTCAACTTAAAAAAAAAGAATTACTAGAAAAATGTTATTCTGTTAAATCTACACAGAAATTTTTAGTGGAATTTTAGTTCACAAATTTTTATAATATAATCTGAGCATAACCAATTTGTAAGTCATTAACTCACAAAATCAAAACCCATTTAGTTGGTTCCAGTGCTGCATAACAGATGCCCACAGAGCTGGCACCCTAAACACCACATGTGTGTGTTTGCTCACACACGTTTATTCGCTCATGGTCCTTGGGTCAGAAGTCCTGGTGGGCTGGGCTAACTTCTCTGCTTAGGGGGTCACAAGTCTAGATCAGGGTGTCAGCTGGGCTGGGCTCTGGGAAAGAGCTTCCAAGCTCATTCAGGTTGTTGACAGAATTCTGTGCCTTGGGCAGAACTGAAGTGCTTTCAGCTTCTAGAAGCCACTCACATGCTTGGTCATGGATCCCCTCCATCTGCAGACCAGCACGGATGTGTCAGATCTTTGTCATGCTTCAGATCTCTCCGACTCCTCCCACCAACCGGAGAAAACCCTGCTTCTACAGAGCTCCCCATTCGGGTCATCTCTGTGGATGAAGGCCAGTTGACCCGAGACTCTAATTGTATATCTGCACACTCCCCTCACGGCAGGCTGGATTAGCGTTTGGCTAACCAGGGGACAGGAACCTGGATGAGGGGCCATGTCAGAATTATGCCGACCACAGAACCCATGCTTACAGCACACTTACATGGCCTCAGAGTAATGGGAGATCTAATGCTTTATACAAAGGCGAAGGGAATTACAGTGTTTATAGACAGATTTGGTTTGGTTTAAAAAGCTCATTCAAAAAATAAAGTATGGCTCTTTCCCTGCCGCTGCGGAGTTGCGGGGAGGCGTGGGTGCCTTCCAGATTTGGCTCCACCCACAACCCGCGGTGCTGGGGCGATGGCCGTCAGTGCCGCTCTGCGGGAGCCGCTGAGGAAGCTGCCAAAGCCTTAGGCGAGCGCCAAGCCCACCTTGGTGACTCCAACCGTGCTGGGCCTGGTACGTCCAGTTGGTGGGGGCTCTCTGTGCCCAACACTCAATCATCCTAACTAAGGGGGACAAGAAACTAGGCAGGGACTTACAAGGATCAACGACAGCCTGTAGTGATTGGAATCAGTCGCTCTAGGGCAGTGGTCGGCAAACTCATTAGTCAACAGACCCAAACGTCAACAGTACAACAATTGAAATTTCTTTTGAGAGCCACATTTTTTAAACTTAAACGTCTTCTAACGCCACTTGTTCAAAATAGACGCCCAGATGTTTTGTGGAAGAGCCACACTCAAAGGGCCAAAGAGCCGCATGCGGCTCGGGAGCCGCAGTTTGCCGACCATGGCTCTAGGGGCATGGGTAGGCCTCTGTAAAATCGACAGAGAGGGAAACCCGGTAACGCGGTTGGCTGCAGTGGCTGGTGGTTAAGGACTATGGCAAAGAGCCTCTGGCAAAGGATGGCATCGGGGAGCACTTCAAACAGAAGAAACGAACACATAAACGTGGCTTTTGTTTTAAAAAATAAAGTATGTCATGTCTGTATTTTCATGATTTTCTACATTATGTAATCAATGCCCTATTATGAAAGAGTTGAAGCAGGTCTATATTCATTCTCTCAAAACAGTTACAACTATGTACCAACGGACGTTTTCGTTTCTGCGAATCGGTCGCGTTGAGGACTGCAGGTCCCAGACTGAGCGCTCTGCGCTGGACGCGTGCGTCTCCCCCGGGTTCCCGGGGCCGTTCACAAACAGGTCCCGGGGGAGTCCGACACTGGCCTCAACGTGGAGGGCGGGAGAGCGGGGAGGCAGACAGACCGCTTTAGGCTGGTGGGTGGCAGTTTATTTTGTTTTCAATGTATTTTTATTGATTTCAGAAAGGAAGGAGGAAGGAGAGAAAAATAAAAACATCAATTCTGGGTCAGAGCACATGCCCTGGGGGTTTGATCCCCGGTGGGGGTGTGCGGGAGGCAGCTGATCAATGATTCTCTCTCAGCATTGATGTTTTCATCTCTCTCTCCCTTCCTTTCTGAAGTCAATGAAATATGTAAAAAAAAATAAATAGGGGCCTTAAGGGGTACAGTCGTTTCAGATGGTCTGCGCAACACATTGCTCTGCCAAGGCCGTGTCCTGGAAAATGGCTCCCGCTGTGATACCCGGGAGCGGAACGTAAATCCCAAGGAACGTATGTTCCGAGGACCCGGCGCGGAGTGAGGGCCTCTGATTGCCGAGGTCCAGCGTCCGGGTCAAGCTGGGGTCACGTCCCGGGGCTGAGCAGCCGCGCTCTCTCCACCATTTGAGGACCCACAAACCAAGGAGAGAGGAGAGCTCTCACCGTAAACCCGCCCTGCCGACACCTGGGCCCAGGACTTCCGGCCGTCACAACTGTGAGCAAATACATTTCTGTTGTGCACGCCCCGCCCGCTATGGCGTCTTGCTAGCCGACTAAGGCGCTGAGAAAATTAAAATTTACAGTATGGTTGTTTTATTGTTTGCCTTTCAACTTGGAAGTAAGATAATTATTAAAATTTAAAAATCAGTCCTCATCTAAGTTATACTACAAGAGTGGTGGTTTTATTCTTTTCAGCTTAATTAGGGCCATAAAATTTTTTTTTTCAAAAAAGGAAAATAAACATTTTATTTTAAAAAGCCTCAGGATTTCAGCCTTGGAAAAGAATGTCTTGACAGAAGCTACTGTGCCACTCTTTCTGGGCATAATGCCATGGTAAATACATGATTTCATCAACTTCATCCCTGTCTGCCAGTTGCAGTTTTGATAACTCACAAGTTCAGTTTCCCACATGAATACGATTCCACTTTAGGATAGAATATTGAGGACAATTTAATTTCCATGAAGCATTCGGTTTTATTGGTTAAAATTCCCGTGGAAGTGGGCTAATAGAATAAACCTGTTAACACATCTCTCCCCTCTGTCTCTCTCTCCCCCTTTTCCTTCTTGGCCAAGAATACAATGGTCAGAAAATTAGCTTTGAAAGAACGAGATTCAGAACTGTTTTTCTCTTTCTTCTTTATAAGACAAACAACTAGTTAAGAAATAGGAGCAAGCTAAGCACATACCTATTAAAGTAGTGATTGAGACCGAGTGTGTCTAGAGCTCTGTTTCCGCCTTTTCCAGCATTGCCTGCTCCTCACAATTACTGTTTCAGCTAGGCTTTAGGACTTTCTCGTAGCAAAACGAGAATGGGAGAGGAAAAGAGAAGTCATTCTTCTCATAGGAGAGTTGTTTACTTAAGTTATGTGATGGAGTTTGTCATAGTTCTTGAAAGTTTAGATTTTAATATTTTATATTAACATTTTAGTTTATGAGAGTCAAGTTTGTATAAATTAAAAGTTCTTTATTATCTTGATATATTGAATAAAATTTTCCTGTGATAATGAGATTTTTGTGATTATATCTTTTTAACTTATAAAACACAGTAAGATGGACTATATTTTGGGTGGACAGTTGCATGAGTTTTTTTTTTTTTTTACTCTTGTCAAAAAGGTTTATTAACATGGAATTTCTTCAGATACAGGTAAAAGCACCTTTCTGTTCAAGTTTGAATATTTTTAATATACAGGAATTTAAAAGAAAAAATTCTGAATCTTCATGTTGCAGTTTTATTTCATTTTAATTTTTGCCTTTAAAAAAGATATTGGCGCCGAGACCGGTTTGGCTAAGTGGATAGAGTGTCGGACTGCGGACTAAAGGGTCCTGGGTTCGATTCCGGCAAGGGCATGTACCTTGGCTGCGGGCACATCTCCAGTAGGGGGCGTGCAAGAAGCAGCTGATCGATGTCTCTCTCTCATCGATGTTTCTGACTTTCTATCCCTCTCCCTTCCGCTCTGTAAAAAATCAATAAAATATATTAAAAAAAAAAAAAGATATTGGCACTGCCTGGCTGGCATGGCTCAGTGATTGAGCATTTATCTTTGAACAAGGAGGTCACAGTTCAATCCCCAGTGGGGGGCATACAGGAGGCAGCCGATCAATGATTCTCTCTCATTGATGTTTCTCCCTCTCTCTTCCTCTCTGAAATAAATAAAAACACATATATATATTTTTAAAAAAGTATTGGCACTACAAGGTTCTATAAAGAATAGAAGTGACAAATTTAAAACACATGAAAATATTTTCTTAAATCAGTTTGAACTACCATGGACATCAGGATATAGAAGAGTTCTATTACCTCCCCAAATTCTTTTGGCATCCCTGACTCCCACAGAAAGCAATTCTTGCATCTCCTGCCCAGGAAATCTAAGCCTGGCTGGCAGCCTATTTAGAGCTGATAAGGGAAAGGAATCAGCTGTCTTATAGCTCAATAGATGTGTTCTTTTTTCCCTCCTTTTTTTTTTTTTTCAAATTGAATTTATTGGGGTGACATTGGTTCACAGAACCATACAGGTTTCAAGTGTACAACTCAACAGAACATCATCTTCACACTGCATCTTGTGTTCATCGCCTAAAGCACAGTCTCTTTCCATCCCCAATTATCCTCCTCTGCCCACTTCCATTTACTCCCAGCCCCTTTCCCTCTGGCTATCACTATACTGTTGTCTGTGTCTATATGTGATATGTATATATATTATTATTATTTTTTTTGCTTAATCCCTTCACCCATCTTCTCTGACAGCTGTCAGTCTGTTTCATGTATTCATGCCTCTGTTCTAGTTTGTTTGTTAGTTTATTTTGTTCATTAGGTTCCATATATATGGTCTGTGACAGGATATGGTATTTGTCTTTCTCTTACTGGAGTATTTCACTAAGCATATTAATCTCCTGGTCCATCCATGCTGTCGCAAAAGGTGTGTTCATATGGCTTTCATTTGACCTGGATTCCTTGAATCCAGCAGCTCCTTTTCATACTTTCAATGGAGAAGACATTGGGTTTTCTCTTTATATTCATTTTTCTTATTTTGCTCTGAGTAAAGACTGTGTAGTAATGACTTTATGCTTTTAAAATTAATTAATTGTTAATTCTGAACAGAGGATATTTTTCCATTGATTTTTAGAGAGAGTGGAAGGGAGAGGGACAGACAGAGAAAAACACCAATAAGAGAGAGAGACATCGATTGATTGCCTCCCATATGCCCCCAACCGGGGGTGGGAGTCAGCAACCAAGATATGTGCCCTTGACTAGAATTGAATCTGGGATCCTTCAGTCTGTAGGCCAATGCTCTATCCACTGAGCCAGACTGGCTAGGGCTTAATTTTACTTTTAAACATTTTGATTCCTAGCTCAAACTTTGCTAATTTTTGCGTCTCTTCCATAGGTTTTTGAAAGAAATGCTTATTTTTTTTCTAACCTTGCAGAATCTTCTTCCTCTGTATTGATTACTTCAAGTTTGTTGATTGTATAGTAGAAGTTCTCTGTGTTTTTATTTTTCCCTCTTTGTACTTGATTTCTAATAAAATTGGAGGTCATTTACTGGACAAAATTTTAGGAGAGACATTCTGGCTTGGAAAACTACAAATATAAATATTACGGCACCTTTTGTGTATCCTCTCAATTCTGTCTTTCTCCCTTCTCTGTGGATGAAGGGGATAAAAGTGAGGTGGTATCGTATCTTTTCTAGGGGTTCTGTTTCATCCTCTGATGGTTCACCATTGGTAGCACCTCAAATAATTTTTGGATTGTGCCTTGAAGAAACTATTTACCTAAATTTTATGTATCAATGGAACTGTTCCTTTTTATAATTATATTCTTTAATAAGTTATTTATATATATAAAAGGCTAATCAACTGTCTGACTGGCCAGTAGTTGTGATGCACACTGGTCATGGAGCAAAAAGAGTACCTGTAGATAGGGCCCCAGCATTTCGGGTATCTGACTCTGTGCGTGCATGTATTTTTATTATGTAATGAGATTAACCACCATTAATTCTAAAATTTTTTGAATGATGACATTACTAGATTTATTTTATATGATTGAAGAAACTCTAAACTTTTATTTTTTAAAGGAATGCATAGCATTCCACATTATGAATATATTTATTTAACAATCCCCTTATATCTGGACTTTTAAGTAGTTTTTAGTTTTTCACTATTTTAAACTATGTTGCTAGGATTATGTTTGTGCATTATTTTTTTTATGAGTTCTGTTTATTTCCTCAAAATATATTTATTCCTAAAATAAGAGTCTCTGAGCCAAAGAACCTCAACATTTTTAAGGTTTTTGAAAAGTGTCTTCCAGAATTTACCCATTTAAACCTAATTAGGAGTGTTTAATGACAATACTTGTTTCTGTTTATGCCTTGTCAAACTTGGATTTGCAAATCTTTTGACTCTCTGGAAATTTAATAGATAAAAAATGAGATCTCATAGTAGTTTTAATTTGCATTTATTTCCTTACAAGTAAGACAGATTTTATTTTTTTTGCCCATGGTTTTTGGGCATTTTAGTGGTTAAGTTGCTACTTCATGTCACATTCATTTTCTACCTGAGGTTTCATGTTTGCCTTGTTACTTTTATTAACTTGTTATGTTTTTAGGGTATTAACACTTCATTTTAAGATTTAAAGAAAATTGAATTCAGAAAGGAAGAGAGAGAGAGAAATAGAAACATCAGTGATGAGAGAGAATCATCAGTTGGTTACCTCCTGCACTCTCCCAGGGCATGGCCCTGATTGGGAATCAAATAATGACCTCCTAGTCCATAGGTTGATGCTCAACAACTGAGCCATGCTGGCTGGGCTCATTTTTTTTTTTAACTATGACACTTTAAATTTTCTGTTTCACTTTGAGGTTTATTTTAATAGCTTTTATTGAGATACTAGAGGCCTGGTACACAAAATTTGTGCACAGGTAGGGTCCCTAGGCCTGGTTGGCAATCATGGCTTATCAGATTCCTTGTCTCCTCCTTCCCTCGCTATCTATGCGCTGTCACCATGTGGTTCCCCCTGCCTCCCCACCTCCTCACCTCTCTCCTTCCCTCGCTCCCTCAGTGCCCCACTGCCTATCATGTTCCATGCCACCCCCTGATGGTCAGTGCACATCATAGTGAGCGACTGAATTCCCAGTCTCCCGGTCGAACTCCATAGGGGACACTTTGCATATTAGCCTTTTATATATGTAGTTAATTGACATACAATGAACTGCACACATTTAAAATTTGCTAAGTTTCTGACTTACTAGTACGTATATCACCATAATCAAGACAGTGAACATATCCATCACCTCTCAAGGTGTTCTGATGCTCCTGCCAGTTGTTTCTACCCACCCTCATATCCACAGGCAATCTGCTTTCTGTCATTAGAGCTTACTTTGAATTTTCTATGAATGGAATCATATAGAATACACTATTTTGGGTAATTAGTTACTAAAGAAACGCAAATTAAAATCACAATGAGATACTATTACACACCTATTAGAAAGGTTGAAATTAAAAAACTGTAGCAAATATTGGTGAGGATGAAAAGCAACTGGAATTTTTATATGCTGCTGGCGGGAATGTGTAGTGATACAAGTCTCTTGGAAAACATTTGGGTATTTTCTTAAAAGTTAACTATTCACCTACCATATGATCTAACCATTCCACACCTAGGTATTTACCTAAGAGAAATGAAAACATGAATCCATACAAAGACTTATATATGAACGTTCATAGACACTTTGTAATAGCTCCAAATTGGGACCAACTCAAATGTCTATCACCAAGTCAGTGGATAAAAAAATTGTGGTATATTTATACAATGGAATAGTATTCATGAATTAAAAAAAGAACTATTGATACATGCAAAAATATGAATATATTTAAAAATGATATCTTCTGACATATAGAAGTTTATGCTATGTGTAATTAGTTTATTCATATATGAGTTTGCCTTTTTTGCCATACCTACTGAGAACTTCCTTGCTCCCAAATTAAATATTTAATTATGTAATCTTTTAATACTTTATTTTTCACCCTTTCATTTTAAAATTACCTGGAATTAATTTTGGTCTTGTAGGGAACTGGTATTTAAATTATTTTTTGTATGGTTAGAATGTTTGCAGGATTGCTTTAAATTGTTTAGACTCAAGTGTTGTGATTTGTTCTCAGGTTGAATTTGGTACCTGTCACACAAATGTTATACAACATTAACGAATAGCAAACTTTAAGAGGAAATTTATAAATGATCTTGCTGTCCCACTAAATAAGGAAGTCATAATTTTCATGAGTTTCATTGTATTGCTTGGAGACAATTTTGCCATAATAGCAAACATATTATAAATGCTATTTTGAATAATATTATTAGTATTTATCAATATTCTATAAGCATTTCTTTTCCATTTGTCCATAATAATACATGTTACTTATATATAATATTTCATCATTTAGAATGTTCTAATTTTCTTGCCATTTAAATAACATTGCATTGAACCCCTTTGTGCCCATAACTTTTTGCTTTTTTGGAATAACTTATGATGCATAAAGCCAGAAGTATTGTTAACTGGATTAAGCAAATAGAAGTTCTGTTTCTTTGTACTTATTTCCACTCTGCTTTTCAATAGGGTGATGCCAATTTTATATTGTGGGTGGGCACATATGAGTCACTAGCATTATTTCAGCCTTGCTTTCAGAGTATTACCAATATTAGATCTATGTACAGTGTGGGGCAAAAGTTGATCTACAGTTGTTCATATGAAAAATAATACAATAATTAATAAATAGTAATACAAGAATAAACTGTGTTTTGTATACTCACAACTGTAAGCCTACTTTTGCCCCATCCTGTATTTTGTCCAGTTTATTACATGAATGAGTAAGTGAATACCTCATCAGTCAATCCACTGGTCATGCACACACTTTCAGCTCTTTGCTCTCTCTCCTAATGCTCTCTCTCCTAATGCTCTCTCTCCTAATGCTCTCTCTCCTAATGCTCTCTCTCCTAATGCTCTCTCTCCTAATGCTCTCTCTCCTAATGCTCTCTCTCCTAATGCTCTCTCTCCTAATGCTCTGTGGCAGCCATGAGGGCTCTTCACTCAGATCTCCCTTCCAGACAATCTGTTGCCAGGATGTACAGTCCCCAGTTGCCATAACTCCAGAATTCCAGGAGCATTCAGGCCAAGGCCATGCTCTCCTGGAGCTGCTTCCAGCCGGTGACAGTGGAATGCTAGGGTCTGGGCATTCCTTCTTCTTGGTGGGGCTCCTCTGAGGGACAATTCTTGCTTTGGGCCTCCTCACCCAGTCTCATGGCTGAGACTTCCTTAGATCTGCAGCCTCAGGTTCTCCTATCCAGGCCTCCTCCTGCCTCTCTGCTTGTGCACGTTTCAGACCAGCATTGCAGTCTGACGGCTCTCCGTGCCTACTGTTCCCTCTCACCTTTGTCCATCACAGGCGTTTCTCTTCAGTAAATCTTTCAAGACTAATTCTGTGTTGGCATCACTCTTGGGGGACTCAGACTGACATAACCCTGTGGATGAATCCACATGGCATAATTCCTGTAGGGCAGATACAAACTCCAAAATTTTAAGTGAATGACGGAGTGATGTAGAAGATAGGAGCTTTGAGGTTGGTCATAGGTTGAAGCCCTGAAAGAGGAAGCCCCAACAATTCACTGGTAGGTAGTCTGAGGACGTTTAGTTCTCTTTGGAAATGATAGCGGTTTTGGTGTTTTACTCATTCCTGGCTGTTGCTTTTTGCTTTTTGTGGTTTGTCTGCATGGGTGCCTACGGGCAGGTGGTGGCTTAATGGGCTCTGGCACCAAGTCGTTCATGACACAACATAGTTTGTAGCTGCCACACATGAACGTAGACCTTTCAGAGGAGTGACATTGTAGCCTGCAGTGTCCGGGGACCTTACGCCCACATCTCGTTCCGCCTCCACTGGCTGCACGGAGAGAAAAAGACCAGACAAGTCAAAGTTAGAAGCAGCATAGGAACTATCAAGGGATGGGGGCCAGATGGGGTTTTTATTTTGAGATGTATGCTCGAGATACCCAGTGAATGAGACTTGGGAAGGGCAGTGAAGAGCAGACACGATCTTTCTTGACTGATGGCCTCTGGGAACCCTGAGGAGCTTTTTCTCTTTGCCAGTATCTTCATCTTTGCAGCTTATTAAGACCTAGCTGGTACTGCAGAATGTATGGGTGAAAGTGGGGAAGAGGGGAGAGCCAGGTCATCATTGTCAGGGAGGCGCATGAACACAAATAAGGGGGAATTGGGGCTATTCCTACCCACCCACAGTCTCTGCTTTTATGGTGTTTCTGCTTCATTTGTTCTCAGGGAATATAAAGCTGTAAATGTCAGTCAATCCGCCCCCCCCCCCAATAGTTATATCATTCTCCAAGAGCATTCATAGGGCAACTAATGGTATCTACAACAACTTTTGTGTGTGTGTGTTTGCATTCAGACACTGCCCAGCACCAGAGACCATCTTCTAGTTAAACCCGGGGCTTTATCTCAGCTGTGTCTGCCATCGGCTCACAGCACTGGCATCTTCTGAATACCCCTCCGCTGTCTGACTTCGCACCTATCGCCTGGCTTTCTGATCTCTTTCTCTCTTCGGTTCTTCATTCTCTCCTTGTCCCAGGCTTTGAGCTGAGCACCTTGTTTGCCATCCCTTGTGGAACTTGCCCTCATCACCCTGCCTGCCAGCGAGGTGGGACCCTAAGCTTCTTCCCAGGCTTATTCTCACCTCTGAGCACTAACCAGGGTTGGTCTCAAAGAATGAAAATTGTGAAGAAAAATGCCTTAGGAGATAAAGGGAGGGTGCAAAAAGTGAGGAAAGATACTTTAGATGAGGTTGAGGCCGACTCTTGCTTTAGAACAGGAAGAATATTTTGGGAAAAAAAATTTTTTTTGTACAAGGTTGTATAGGATGGTGGTTGGGTATGGGGTATGAGGCAAATGGTGGATGTGGGGAGGTCCTTAGCTTAAGTTGGAACTGAGTGGAGTGAGCCCTGCCTCCTTCCACCCTCACTTGTCTGTTACCAGAGCGACCACACCTAGTGTTTCTGGCCTCTAGGTCTCCTTTTCCCTCCTCCACCCCGTTTACCTGGAGTCACCAGGGATCCAAGAGCTGCAAAGACCAGGATCAGGAGCTTCATGGCTGAAGGGATGGATGGTCTGGAGAGCAGGTGGAATTTAATGGAGTCAGGGACCTTTGTGTGATGTGCTTGGAGCTGCTGCCTTTATAGGATCCACATGATGCCAGGATACTTGGCAGTGAACCAGAGGGAGAGGTCTCTGCCACCTAGATCAATCAGGTTAGATCAGAATGTCTACTGGTCTGCAGCCTGGATTGATTTATTGGGCACCTGTACTCTAGGCTGTTAGGAGAGAGAGGGGGTAGAACACAGACATCAGTTCATAGTGCCCCATCTTTAAAACTATGCTTCGCAGCCAGTGATGGTGAGGGTGTGGGGAAACTGGTGTTTTCTTGCAATGGAGCTGAGAGTGTTAATTGGTAACAGTTTTAATTCTGGAGAGCAATTTGACAATATACATCAGAAGTAAAAAGTGCCTGCCTTTTTATTCAGAAACTTTGTTCCTTGGATTTGTCTAATGGAAATAATTGAACAAGTACACAAAGGATTATCTCAACATTGCTTGCTCTAGCAGAAAACCAAAGCTACCTAAATGATGGCATAACATAGATACAATAAACTATAACAGAACACTATACAGTCATTAAAACGATCAAAATGTAAAAATATAGGCTACAAGATATACATCTAGCATGATTTAATATCCGAAAAAGGAACATCTGTGCTTCTGATCAAGGTGGCAGAGTAGATAAATGTGGTACTTTCATCCTTCCACAACTGCATAAAAATTACAACTAAATTATAAAACAACCATCATTCAGAACCCCTGAAGTCGAGCTTAACAGAACTCCTATAACAAGGATATAGAGAAACTACACAGAGACTGGTAAGAGGTGGAGGCTTGGAATGGTAACTTGATCACACGCCCACATGTGGCTATTAAAAATCAGGAGGGATTTCTCAGCTGTGGAGTGAGGAGTCCCAGCCCACACCAGGTCCCCCAGCCCAGGATTCCAGTGCAGAGAAGAGAAGCCCCATAACTTTTGGCAATGATAATCAGGGAGATTGTGACTGAGTGAAACAGAGGGTTGTGGAGTCCCAGGCTTTCCCCTTAAAGGGGCCATGCAAGGACTTACTTGCTCTGAGCTTCAGTGCTGGGGTAGCAGCTCAAAAGGCACCAGGAACATATGGGTAGAGATTGGATTATCTGGCATTAGGGTGAGGGCTTGAGGGGTAGCTTTTTCCCAGGCAGAAGTGATGGCAGAGGCCATTGTTCCTTTGCTGAGCCCTCCCCTCCCAGAACCAGCTGTCAGGCACCATATCTGAGTCTCCATCAACCTTGCTAACACCATTTGCCCCACCCTGGTGATTCCCTGAGATCCCACCTCACCAAACTTACAGGCCACTGAAGCCTTTCCAGTGGGTTTTTCTTACAAGTGGCTTATTTGGCTCAAATTTCTCAAACAAGCAGCATCTGGCCTCTTGCTAAGTAGCCCTAGGAATGGCAGCAGCCAGTCTTGGTTTGCAGATTGGCCTTTCTAGCGCACCTGTAAACCTAGCACAAGTATCAGCCATTTGCAGATTGCTTTATAGCTCATGCTGGGTGGCCCTGGGCATAGCACAGGTGGCTGCTGAATTTGGTCTGCAGCTCCTGGGAGTCCCCAGAACCAATGTACCTGGTGGCTAGCTTCAGACCACTGTAAGGCACTACCCAACCACTTCTATGAGTGACACATTCAAGGAGTGACCTCAGAGGGCATTAGAGCTCTATCTAACACATAGAAAGGAACACAGGGAGGCAGTCTCAAAATGAGGAGACAAACAAACACGTACAAATGAAGGAACAGAACAAATTCCAGAAAAAGAACTAAACAAAATGGAGGCAAGCAATATACCAGATACAGAGTTCAAAACACTGGTTATAAAGATGTTCTATGAACTTAAGGGAGGGGTGGATGAACTTAGAACTTCAACAGCCCTGACCAGTTTGGCTTGTGGATAGAGCATTGGCCTGTGGACTGAAGGGTCCCAGGTTCGGTTCTGGTCAAGAGCATGTACCTTGGTTGCGGGCACATCCCCAGTAGGGGGTGTGCAGGAGGCAGCTGATTGATGTTTCTAACCCTCTCTCCCTCTTCCTTCCTCTCTGTAAAAAATCAATAAAATATATATTAAAAAAAAAAAAACTTCAACAAAGATATAGGAAACAAAACATGGCGATAAAAAACATAAAAAAGAACCAGTTAGAAATGAAGAGTACATTAAGTGAAATGAAAAATACATTACATGGGCTCAGCAGTAGAGTAAATAAAGCAGAGGATCAAATCAGATATTTGGAAGATAAGGAAGCAGAAAACACCCAATCAGAACAGCAAAATGAAAAGAGAATAAGAAAATGAGGATAGTTTAAGGAACCTCTGGGACAATTTCAAGCCTACCAACATTCACATAATGGGGGTGCCAGGAGACGAGAGAGAGCAAGAAATTGAAAACCTATTTGAAAAAGTAATGACTGGAAACTTTCCTAACCTGGTGAAAGAAGTAATCATAGAAGTCCAGGAAGTGCAGAGAGTCCCAAAAAAGATGAACTCAAAGAGGCCCACACAAAGACACATCATAATTAAAATGGCAAAGGTTAAAAAAAATGCCAAAGGCTAAAGACAGATTTTTAAAAACAGTGAGATGTAATAGGTAAAGTGAACACAGCTTTTTAACATAATACTTGCTTAAACATTCCAATTTTCACAATTTTATTAACAATTATACTTTCACATTCTTTTGATCTAATTGTAGCCCGAGTTAGGGCTTCACCAATGGATTTTTGGTACCAAGTTAATGGGATTTCTGTATCAAGGAGTTCTGGAAACTTCTCCATCTCTTAACCATTTGTGGAAAATAAGAGGAGGAGCCAAGGGAGTAAGTCCTTGCATGGAGCCAAAATTGCTATTGTGGTTGTCTTTTTGTGGTTGAGGGTTTGCTATTATTTTTATTTTTTAATAATTTTTTATTTTTCAATTACAGTTGACATACAATATTATATTAGTTTTAGGTGTATAGCATAGTGATTAGACATTTATATAACTTATTAGAGGCCCGGTGCAAGAAATTTTATGCATGGGTAGGGTCCCTAGGCCTGGCCAGTAATCAGGGCCGATCTGTGGGAAGACTGGCAGGGTGATCAGGAGGACCCCACTGGCACCTACCTTGAAGGTGACCAGCAAGGTGATTGGGGGGGTGGCACTGGCCTGCTTGCCAGCCAGTCTCATCCCCCGCTGCCATTGCTGCCATTTGCCTCCCTCTGTGGGTGTGAGCGCTGGGCCAGCGCTGGCAGTGGATGCGAGTGGGGCCATTGCTGACAGTGGGTGTAGAGGTGACTTCCCGCCCTGATCTCCCCTCAGGAGCAGGGGCAGGTGGAAAAGCCCTCAGGGGTGATCAGGGCTGGCAGGCGCTGCTCACACCTGTTGATGGCGCTGAGCTATTAGGGCTGGCGCCGGGTGCCAGCAGTGGGTGCGAGTGGTAGCTATGGTGCTGGTAGCGAGTGCGAGTAGGGCTGGCACCGGTGGCAGTTGCGAGTGCTGGGAGTGACCACGTTGTGTGGGAGCAGAGAATTTTCAGAAACCACCAGAGGTTTGCCTTAATGACAGCGACTGTGCCCTGACTTGGTCTGATGCCCCTGCTCACCTGCTCCACTATCCCACTGTGGCCGACACCCACCATGTTCCATGCATGCCCCCTGGTGGTCAGTGAACATCATATGACTGGTTGTTCTGTTCCAGTTGTTCCACTGATTGATCTATTTGCATATTAGCCTTTTATTATATAGGATGTAAGACCCTGAGTAGAAGTTGTGACAACAAATTTGATTTTTAGTTTTTTAGTTTTGCAACAATAAGATTATATGGTGTATCCATGTGAAAGGGCCCCTCTTAAGGGCATCTTTAGCAGGTGACTATCCTGGTTATCATAAAGCTACTCCCACATGGCTTGCATACAAAGCATTGCAGCTCGGTGTTCCATCTGGCATTCACAGGGGAAGAGGAATAGTCCACATTCTCCGGGTAAAGTGCCTTATTTTTGTCCAGTGCGTTAGGCTCGCTGTCCCATCAGGAATAACCTCCTATGTTTGAAGCATATATAGCCATCTGTGATTGTTCCATAGTGAGCTGTGGGTCCTGTACAAACGCAACATGCTTTTCCACTCTGCAGCATTCAAAACCAAAGACACAGCCTCCAAATTAGTTACTCTCACAATCCATTTTAGTAAAGATTCTTCAGGAAGCTCATGATACTAATAAAAAATGAAACAACTCCCTCACACTAATTCCCAGGATTTTTTCCTGTTCCCGCATGTTGGTTACGTTCTTGTTTCTGCGTAATTGGGAGTCAGTTTTGAGGCTAGTGGTGGAAGGTCAGACTCACCAAAATCTGAGCTTGGTCTAGCATGAAGGTCTGATGCAACTTTTTTTTTTCTTTTGAGAAAGAAAGAAAGAGAGAGAGGTTAGAGAGAAACATCGACTGGTTGCCTTCTGTATGTGCCCTGACCAGGGATCAAACCCGCAAACTAGGTATAAACCCTAGCTAGGAATTGAACCCAGTAACAGTTTGGTATACGTGATGATGCTCCAACTAACACCCACCCAGCCAGGGTTTTTTAACTTTTAGTTTAGCTATTATAGATAATGATAACCAAGGGATTGAATATTTTGCTTATTTCTTATTTGTTTGCATTTCTTTATGCATCCAGTGAGACCACTTCCCAGGAGTTGGAATCATCTCTAAATTCCACTGGTAACTTTTATCTTGACTGATTGCGGCTCAGCTGCTGCTGCATACCATGGGGGACCACATGGCCACCCAGGAATCAAAGGTTCCTCATCCCAAGCCCTTTCATCCATTTTCTTCCCAAACTACATGTTTCCATGAGCTAGGATAGTTTGAGCATATCCCAATTCTGACACTGATCTGAATGTGTGTTTTCCAACACCAACAAGCAGTCAACTCAATCTGACACTATCTACTTGGAGACAGCATCAGATCCCACAGTTTAAGGCCTCAGTCTGAAAGACTGGCCGTCAACCCCAGTCAGGCAGCAATCGCAAGTCTGGGTTGTCGCTAGTGCTTCTGACAAACTGGCTAGACATCAGTGGTTTCCACTGCCTCCTCCTTCGGTTCAATCAGTTTGCTAACGTGGCTTACAGATCTCAGAAACCTTTTGCTTACTAGATTACCAGTTTATTATAAAAGGACATAACTCAGAAACAACCATATGGAAGAGATGAGTAAGACGAGGTATGGGGAAAAAAGGGTGCAGAGTTTCCGTGCCCTCTCTAGCCATGCTATTCTCCCTGAATCTTTAAGTGTTCACCACCCGGAAGCTCTCTCTTTCTAATCTTTTCACTGCTGGAGGCTGGCAGTCCAAAAGCAGGTGTCAGCAAGGTCAGTTTCTGATTAGAGTTCTCTTCTGGGCTATTAAAATGGTTGCCTTCTCACTGTGTCCTTACATGGACTTCATGGTGTGCATGCATGGAAAGTGACTGAGCTCTCTGGTTTCTCTTCTTATGAGGAGACTAATGGTATCAGATCAGGGATCCATACTTATGACCTCATTTACCCTTAATTACTTTCTTTGAGATCTCATTTCCAAATACATTCACATTGGGGATAGAACTTCAAAATATGAGTTTTTGGGAGATACATATATATTTAGTCCATGACACCCAGTAAGACTTATTTCAATTTGTTTTGTCTCACGTCCTTCAATTTGGAATATTTATACATAATTTCTTTGTCTTTATGGCATTGTAATTTTTTGAATAATATAGACCTTCCTATTTTGCTTTAATAAAATGTTCCTCATTTTTTATTATTTGTTGTTTCCTTCTGATTAGGTTGTTCTTAGGCATTTTCAGTTGGCATTTAGCATAGATGATATTGTACCTTTCTCAGATATCACATCTAATGTCCATCTGTCCCTTCTAGGCAATGTTAATTTTGATCAGATGTTGAAGGTGTTGCCCAATTTCCCCACTACTTTATATGTATAGAACTGTGATGTTTCTCTCATACTCTAAGACCTTACAAATTTCTGCTCATGATAAAAATTTTATCCAAGATTTGGAAATTTTTGCCTCGTGTAATCTCTACCCTGATGGTTTCAAAATCACCCAATCTACTTTTGAATGTGCTCAGTCTTTATGACTTACTAGAGGCCAGTTGCATGAAGAGATTTGTGCAATAGGCCTTCTTTCCCTTGGCTTCCAGCACTGGTTTTCCTTCAGCACCCGGGACCCCGGCCTTCGCTCCAGCTGGAGTCTGCCATCTTTGTCTTCACTGCTTCGCTGCAGACTCCATCTGAAATCTGCCATCTTCGTCTTCGCTGCAGACTCTGGAGTCTGCAGTCTTCGTCTTCACTGCACTGGAGTGCTGCTCCTGTAGATCCCTTCACCCCCACCCTCCCTCTCATAGCAGGAGTCCTGCCCCACCTGGCCACTCCATACCTGGAGCAGATGGGCAGCTGACATTTTTGTCCTTCTAATTTGCATATCCCCTCCTGATTGGCTGGTGGACATAATGGAGTGATGTTCAGTTTGCATGTTTCTCTTTTATTAGCGTAGATGATCAGAACCTTCATTTCCTTAGATTTTTTCACTCACATGTGAACATTAGAAGTTTGTTTGTTTATTTATTTATTTATTTATTTATTTTTTAGTAAATTTTATTGAATTTTTTTTACAGAGCAGAAGGGAGAGGGACAGAAAGTCAGAAACATTGATGAGAGAGAAACATCGATCAGCTGCCTCTTGCACGCCCCCTACTGGGGATGTGCCCGCAGCCAAGGCACATGCCCTTGACCGGAATCGAACCTGGGACCCTTCAGTCTGCAGTCAGACTCTCTAGCCACTAAGCCAAAACAGTCTCGGCAGAAGTTTATGTTTTTAAATTGATTGATTTGAGAGAGAGAGAGAAGGAGTGAGAGAGACAGATCAATCTGTTGCTTCACCTATCCATGCATTAATTGGTTGCCTCCTGCAATGTGCCCTGACCAGAGATGGAACCTGAAATCCCAGCACATTGGGAAAATGGTCCAACCAACCGAGCTACTTGGCCCAGGCCAGAAGTTCATTATTCTTTGAAGTTAGGTTTCATGAAGAAAGACAATTTAAAAGTCAGTTTATAAGAGTTGTCAGTTATCATATAAGCAGAGAATTATAAAGCCACTAACAACTGAGGACACCAGCAGTTGCCTATATAGGATTTCTCCTATATTGATAACCTAAATATATGCCTCAGAAAAATGAATAAAGCCATAAATTTCAGTGGTCTGCAGGGTTGCCCACAAATTACAGAAGGAAAATTTTAATGTATGAATTTGAAGACTAAAGTATTTCTGTACTTTTATTAGTAAAACCTAAAACTTCACTTCCTTTTTTAAATTTTTTTTTGTTTTTTCCCCAACTTTATTGTTCAGTTTATTAATTACATTGTTCCCCTTTTCCCCCCTGTATCGTTCTCCTCCACCTGGTACCCATCCTACCCCCCGCCCTCACCTCCCCCTCCCCACTGTCCTCTCCCATAGTTGCATGATTTTTGTCCAGTCTCTTGCTGCACTTCCCACACCCTCTTTCTCCCCAAGAGTTGTCAGTCCATTCCCTCTCTATGTCCGTGATTCTGTTACATTCACCAGTTTATCCTGTTCATTTGCTTATTAATTCACTTGATTTTTAGATTCATTTGTTGATAGATGTGTATTTGTTGTTCATAATTTACACTTTTATCTTTTTCTTCTTCCTCTTCTTAAAGAATATCTTTCAGCATTTCATATAATATTGGTTTGGTGGTGATGAACTCCTTTAGCTTTTTCTTATCTGCGAAGCACTTTATCTGACCCTCAATTTTGCATGATAGCTTTGCTGGATAGAGTAATCTTGGTTTTAGATTCTTGCTATTCATCACTTTGAATATTTCTTGCCACTCCCGTCTGGCCTGCATCGTTTCTGTTGAGAAATCCGCTGACAATCGTATGGGTGCTCCCTTATAGGTAACTGTTTTTCTCTTGCTGCTTTTAATATTCTCTCTTTGTCTTTTGCTCTTGGCATTTTAATTATGATGTGCCTTGGTGTGGTCCTCTTAGGGTTCCTATATATTGGGGTTCGGTGTGCTTCCTGGACTTTTAAGTCTATTTCTTTCACCAGGTGTGGGAAGTTTTCGGTCACTATTTCTTCAAATAGGTTTCCATTGTCTTGTTCTCTCTCTTTTTCTGGCACCCCTATAATTCGGATGTTGGTATGCTTGAGGTTGTCCCAGAGGCCCCTTACACTATCTTCAATTTTTTGGATTCTTTTGGTTTCTTGCTTTTTCAGCTGAGTGGATTTTACCTCTTTGTATTTCAAATCTTTAACTTGGTTCTTGGGGTGCACCAGAGCACTTTTAGGTCTTTGTATAATATTTTTTATTTCAGTCAGTGTATGCTTAATTTATAGTTGGTCCTTTTTCATATCCTTGAGAGTCTCCTTCATATCCTTGAGGGTCTCGTTCATTTCCTTGTAGGATTCATTCAATTCCACGTTGGTCTTGATCATTTCCATGTTGGTCTTGATCATTTCCTTGCAGGTCTCGTTCATATCCTTGAGGGTCTTGTTCATTTCCTTTGTGGTCTTGCTTATTTCCTTATAGACCTTGACCTTTTGTAGGAGCCTCATGAGAAGCCCTATAACCGTGGTTTTGAATTCCATGTCCAGTCGTTTTTTTTCCCTCCATTTCTTTCACATCTGATTTCTTTCCATGTCTCTGCATAGTGGCTACTTCCCTGAGATGGTCAATTAGCTTTGTGTGGTAGACGTCCTACAAGGGACAGTGGTTCAGCCTCCCCAGTTACCTGAGGTGGATATGGGTTGCACAGTCTTGTTGAAGTTAAGCTCAGGTTAATCATTGTTAGCACTTGGAGGGGTTCACCTCCAGGCCAATTGTCTGTGAAGTTCAGCTGTGTTCAGGTTGGATGGGCGGAGTCTCCAGGCCAAGCAGACAGCGTTAGCTCCGCCCTTTGTGGCCCCAGGGACTCTGTGCCGGTGGCAATGGCTGCCAGCACCTCTGAGAGAGAGCCGCTGCCGAGCTCCACCGGCTGCCGGGGAATTCAGTCTCTCCCCAAATGAATCTGCACACCCAACGTCTCACCCAGGGTCGTAAAACAAAGCAGTCTGAAGGTTTCCCGAATGAGAGGGCAAGTTGAGAGCGCTCTCTACGCAGTTACACAGCTGCACTGTTCCCAAGTTCACGCTCAAGCTCGCCTTCTCCGCAAGCCGGCAGACCCCTGCAGCACCCGAGCCAGTGCACCTGGTGGACAGCTTCAGGTCATACCAGATTACAGCTCTACACATCCACAAGTCAAGAGCAGACTCAGTGAGCACCAAAGCCCCGGAGCTATGGAAGAAGAAGCAATCTGATGTAATGCATTTCTTTCTCAGATGCATTGCTGGCAGTATTGCCAGCTCTCTGTGCTCCATAGGTCCCCTGCCCAGCTCGGCCTGAAGAAGTGTGCATGCTGGGATACAAGGCTAAGCAAGGTTATATCACATCAGATTCATGTGCGCTGTGGTGGCTGCAAAGCTCTGTTCCTAATGGTGCAACCTACAGCAAGTCTGTCCATGTAGTGTTAACCAGCTAAAGTTTGCTCGAAGTCTTCAGTCTGTTGCCAAGGAGTGAGCTGGATGCCACTGTGGGGCTCTTAGAGTCCAGAATTCTTATGGGTTGGTGAAGATGGCATGTACATATTCTTTGAGGTCATCCTCATTGATCCATTCCATAAAGCTATGAGAAGGAATCCTGACACCCAGTGGATCACCACACCAGTCCACAAGCACAGGGAGATGTGAGGGTTGGCATCTGCAGGCTGCTTGGAAAGGGCCTCAGGTTCCACTACACTATCAGTGGTTCTCATTGTGCAGCATGGAGAAGGCACAGTACTCTCCAGCTCCACCTTTACCACTAATATAAGTAATGCTTGTAAAATTCTTACCTAGAGAATGGCAATAAATACTTATCTAATCTATCAACAATTGAATTTAAAAATAAAAATAAATGAACAACAGATCTAATGAACAAAATAAACTGATCACTAAAATAGAACCATGCCCAGCTGGTGTGGTTCAGTGGTTGAGCATCTACCTATGGACCAGGAGGTTCTAGGTCCAATCCCGGTAAGGGCATATGCCCAGGTTGCGGGTTCAGTTCCCAGGGTGGACCGTGCAGGAGGCAGCCGATCAATGATTCTTTCTCATCATTGATGTTTCTATCTCTCCCTCTCCCTTCCTCTCTGAAATCAATAAGAATATATTAAAAATAAATAAAACGAGAGGCATGGAAACATGGAACAGACTGAAGGGGAAAGGTTGGGAAGAGATTAACCAAAGATCTCATATGCATACTAGAGGCCCATTGCAGGAAGATTCCTGCAAAAATAGGGCTTCCTGTGGCCTGAGCGAAGCAAAGACAGGAGCGAAGCCTGCTGAGGTGGGCTTCCCTCCCATTGCCGCTGCCACCCCACACTTTCCTTCCTGCCGCTGCAGAAGCAGCCCCCTGTTTTCCTTCCCGCCGCCACCACTGCTGACCGCTTTCCACTTTCCTTCCTCTTTCTTCTAAGCTGTCTTTAGTCTTGACTCTGCACTTGTGTATGCAAATTAACCACCACCATCTTTGTTGGGTTAATTAGCATACTCTGATTGGCTGGTGGGTGTAGCAGAGTGATGGTCAATTTGCATGTTTCTCTTTTATTAGTGTAGATATGCATTACCTATGGACACAAACAATAGGATGGTGAAGGCCTGGGGCGAGGTGGGAACTGAGTGGAGGGGGCCAATGGCAGCGGGGGTAGGGGGAAGGGGTGGGAGGATATCTGTAATACTCTCAACAATAAAGATTTAAAAAAATAATTGAAAGATTACAATGTGTACTAGCCATGTCTTAGACCATGCATGAGGCATGGTTACTGTTTGTTTACAAATTCAGGACAATACAAACTCCACCCAATATGCAGCCATTAAATAGCAATTGTAAGCTTATTGCACAAAATATTAGAATTTGGATTTAATCAGGGAAGGAAATTTCTCACTTAAAGAAGAAACTTCTAAAGAAAGATTAAAATTGTCCAGAATTAAAAAAAAAAAGCGAGACCATTACATCAGTAAGATCAAGAACATAATTTTAATGAAAATAGCTATTTTTCAAAACAGAAAAGTTAGTGAGAATAGTGGCATTATTTTACATTTTCTCTAATCTCTTCAAAAACCTGGCTAAATAGCCCTGGCTCCCTGGTTGGAGTGTCGTCCCATACACCAAAAGGTGGGTTTGGTTCTCAGGGCACATAACCAGGTTGCAGATTCAATCCCTGAGGTGTAGGCAGGAGGTAACCCACCAATATTTCTCTTTCACATAGATATTTCTCTCTTTCCCTTCCTCTCTCTCTAAAATTAATAAAAACATATCCTCAGGTAAGGGTTAAAAAAACAAAACCAAACAAACAAACAAACAAAACACCTGGCTAAATAAAAGACATCCGAATTCTTATATCCACTTCTGCATTATAATTGGTTATGGAATAATATGCCATGCACCCCCTGGAAAATGCCCAGGGAGAGGATGAGAGTGAAAATGACAAGTAATGTTTTAGAATTCCTATAAAAATAGTTTTAATTTCATTGGCCTCTTGAAAGTATTTTTTGGAACCCCCAGGAGTTTCCAAACTAGATTTAGAAGAGAATTTTTGATTCATAAAGAAGAGAGATCTGTCTTAGAAAGTATTACAGACATGCGTTTTGGATCGTGATATTAGTGTTAGTCAGATTCATGAGAGGTCCACCAAGTTTTAAAGGTAATTGTACAAGCAAAAAACACCAACTAAGAGTAAAAGAAAAGAGACAATGCAACATGAAAAGATTCCTCTAGCACTCCAATGCCATATAGGCAGAAAGTAAGATAAGCAGTGGCAAACACTGGCCCTTCTTATATCTCATGGGGTGGAGTCAAGTGCCCAGGGTAAATCCAAGAGCAGAAGTGAAAAAGTGAATTAGGGAATCATTCCTAGGGCATGGAAGTGCTTACTACTCAGAAAACATTCTCTGTTCCCAGAGCACAGGAAAGTGTCAATGTATGCCTGACTGGATTTAAGAATTATTTTGGACCAGTGATTGTTATGTATGTTGCCTCCGGGTCCCCCCCTTTCCCTTTTGAACAGGAGTGTTAATTGTTGCAATTCCGTCCCTGTGTCTCCATTGTACTTTGGGTGAGATGTGTGTGGGGGTTGGGGAGATAACTTACTTTTTTAGTTCATAGGCCTCTGGATCAAGAGGGTCAGGTTGAAGGAATTTTATCTATATTTGGACCCAGTTTAGATGATGGGACCTTTGTCTTCAAACCTAAGTCTGAGGTCATGATATGATAAGAGATGGGAGTTATGGGAGGGAGGGGGTATATTTTGTATGAGAGAAAGATATGAATTATTTGGGGCTAGAAGAAAGAATGCAGACTGTTGGATGGTCTCCACTGAATCATGTCTCCCACTGTTCCCATCCTTGTGTTGTCACTCCAACACCGAGGCCAAGTTCTTGTTCCTAATGCCACAGACTCCCACAACTCAATGAGATATAGTAGGTTTTCTTAAATAAATGCTTCTTGTATTTGCTGTATATGCTTAGGTCAGTTTCCAGAGCCTCGAAATGGTTGTTTATAATCCTCCCCCTCCTAGAAATGTTCATAACATTTTTCTCTTCATTTAAAAATAGACGTATCTAATGCTTTTGTTTCTGATTCCCCTCCCCTCCATCACTCTCTTCTCAATATGGAGAATTCAAGTTACTTAAGGTCATTGAAGCCAGGAGTAGGAGAACAGCAAGAGCCAGAGGCAAGAACTTCATGCCTGAAGGACAGGGACGTGCCTGGGGAGAATGCAGTGGGTGGATGGGACAGCTGCTTGTGTCACTTGCCTGGAGCTCTAATTTAGACTTTAAATGAGATCAAAAGTTGGGCAGTGAGCCAGTGATGAAGCAGAAATGCCTGCCATCAGGCCAACAGATTTGGTCAGAGTATCTAATTGGCTATTGCACAAATTTATTGAGTACTTACAGAATACCTGAAAGTCTAGCACCCTTTCTTTGAAAATCAGCTTTCTAGCTACTGTTGGCAAGGGTGAGGCAAGACAGGAACAGCTATATATTTTTTAAGTATATATTTCTTTATTGATTTTAGAAAGAAAGGAAGGGAGAGGGATAGAAACATTAATGATAAGAGTGAATCATCCACCAGCTGCCTTCAGCACGTTCCCCACTGGGGACTGAGCCCGAAACCTGGGTGTGTGCCCTTGGCAGGAATCAAACCTGGGACCCTTCAGTCTGCAGGCCGATGCTCTATCCACTGAGCCAAACCAGCTATGTGATTTTAGTATTTTGGTACAATATATTTTGTCAATATATATTCAAAATCTGAAACAGAATAAAATAAAATAAAACTATGCTTGTCATTTGACCCAGAATTAACACACAGAATAAATGGATAAGTTCACAAGGATATAAGAATTATATCCCATTCTTAGCATTACTTATAACAAGGGTTTGAAAATCTCAATGTTCATCAATACTTTGCTAATTTATGGTACATTAATTTGAATTTCATGCAGCTTTAAATGATAATTGAGGATTTAATGACATAAAAAGCCATCAATGATGTATTAAGTGTAAAAGGAGAAGATGCATGCATTGTATGATTTGGTAGGATAGATACCAAAAATTTTAAGGGTTTTCATCTTTGGGAAAGATTATTTGTAATATAAAATATATATATATATATATATATATATATATATATATATATATATATATATATATATATCTTCACCCAAGGATATGTTTTACTTATTTTTATCTTTTTGAGAGGGAGAGATTGATGTGAGAGAGAAATATCGAGTGGTTCCCTCCTCTTCACGCCCTGACCCGGGATTGAACCGGTGACCTAAGTATGTGTCCTTGATAGTAGAAGGGCACATAACAAGAATTGAATTACAGTTAAAAAAAATTTATTGATTTCAGAGAGGAAGGGAGAGGGAGAGAGAGAAATATCAATGATGAGAGAGAATCATTGATCGGCTGCCTCCTGCACGCCCCCTACTGGGGATTGAGCCCAAAACTGGGCATGTGCCCTTCAGTCTGCAGGCCAGTGCTTTAATCCACTGAGCCAAACCAGCTATGGCTGAACCACAGCCTTTTAATTATTTACCTTACTAACTATAGATAACAGGTTTTCTCACACACCCTTGGAAACGAGGATGTGCTGCAAGAAGAGAAACAGGACTGTGAAAAGATTAGATGCCTTGGAGCCCAGATGGGTCTATTACTCAGGAGAAAAAAACCCATATTTTGAAAGTAGACCGAGGACAGGACATGCTTTGATTTGGTTGCTGTGCCTGGACTCTGACCCCCTCCGGGAGTTTGCCTCAGGAATGCTGACCGTTCTCTAGCCCCAGGAACGGGCTGAGCTCTTTGTAACATCAGAGAAGATTAGCCACCATGTTACCGGACTTGGAGCTCCTGGAGGCCAGACTGCAGACCTTCCCTCCCCTTTCCCTGTTACACTTACCGTTTGCGGCTGCATATAGCTATCTTCCCTATATAATCAGGCGGCTGGTAGAAAAAGGCAAAGCGGAATTTTCAGGATAATCTGAGGGTCTCCCCATGCTGCCCACATTATTGGAATAAGCATTCATATATGATTCAATCCTGTCTCTGCTTAATTTGACTTAAGTAGTGTCAGGCAGCCTCTGACCCATTCAATGTCCATGTCACCCTGATTGAGAATTGAACCTGCAACCTTTTGGTGTATGGGACAATGCTCCAACCAACTGAGCCACTGGGCAAGGGTTGTAATTTTTATTTTATCTGTAATAATTTTGTTTAATCTGAATGTTATACAATGACTATATGTAACTTCATAATCAAAAAAGTCAATTAAGCTATCATGTAAGGAAAACATCTTGTTGAAAAGTTTTGAGACACAGCCGAAACCGATTTGGCTCAGTGGATAGAGCGTTGCCTTGCGGACTGAAAGGTCCCAGATTCGATTCCAGTCAAGGGCATGTATCTTGGTTGCGGGCACATCCCTAGTGGGGAGTGTGCAGGAGGCAGCTGATCGATGTTTCTCTCTCCTCGATGTTTCTAACTTTCTATTCTTCTCCCTTCCTTTCTGTAAAAAATTAATAAAATATATAAAAAAATAAAAGTTTTGAGATGCATATATGCACAGAGAAATATTTGATTTCTTTTTCTGATGAACACAAAAGATTGATCAGATTCACAGGAATCAGAGATCTGTTCCATATTTAGCTTTAGTAATAATTTCAAAGCCATAAGTAATAATGAAGCACAGGTAAAACATGGATCAGTGTGTGTGTCCACACCGCTTCCTAGGTCCTTCCTTATCTCATCAAAATGAGCTGTGGGTTGGAATTAGTGTTAGATCCCTGAGTACTGTCTCAGTGATACACACATCACTTACAAAGATGGGGTTATTTCAGTGAGAAACTCCTTTATTTTATTCTCTGAAAATTACATAGCTTGATAAATATACAACATTTCCCAAGGAAGCATGTCCTGGAAATCCATAGTTTCCAGATATGTTTATCAGAAACAATTGTGGAGGGAGCAGATGCAGCCTGCTAGAAAAAGGCTATGTATGATGCTAGTGACATTAGTGAGTTCTCCAGCTCACTAATGTTTATAAAGGGGATCTGATGAAGCCAACTTTGTTCTTTTCTTTTAGAAGCAATGCTGGTAAAGGGAGAAAATTAACTATAGGGACTGTTGTCAACCTTTCCTTAAAATGAAAGCATTGAGAGGTATTATCACTGAATTTATGACCTATAAAGACTGTGTGTTTTCTCCTTTTTTTAAAAAAAATATATTTTATTGATTTTTTACAGAGAGGAAGGGAGAGGGATAGAAAGTCAGAAACATCGGTCTGCTGCCTCTTGCATACCCACTCCTGGGGATGTGCCCGCAGCCAAGGTACATGCCCTTGACCTGAATCGAACCTGGGATTCTTGAGTCTGCAGGCTGACACTCTATCCACTGAGCCAAACCGGGTTTGGCTCTCTCTTCTTTTTAAATGTGTTTTTATTGACTTTAGAGAGAGAAGAAAGCAGGAGAGAAAGAAAAACATCTATCGGCTGCACCCCGCACATTCTCTGCTGAGGATTGAGCCTGCATCCTGGGACCAGGAATCAAACCGGCAACCTCTGTACATGGGCCAATGCCCAACCAACGGAGCCACATGGGGCAGGGCGTGTGTGTGTGTGTGTGTGTGTGTGTGTGTGTGTGTGTGTGTGTGTGTTTGTTTTAGTATTTTCATTATCATGGCTACTACTCTGTACTCTAATTCCATCTGTCCTAAATTCCTTTACAATGTGGTGGTTAGAAGCAAAGGCAAAATTTGAATGTGAATAACCAGGTCATTTAACTTTGGCAATTGTAGGAGTTGTGTCGGGCTAGGCATGCTCACTCCTCCTCTTCCTTACATTGGGTCACTAGCAGATGCAATAATCAAGTCTTCTGGAGCCTCTTCCAAGCCATTGCTAAGAGTATAAGATGAGGTTATCCACATAGATGGCCTTCTTTTCTATCTGGCACTGGGCACAGCTGTTGCTCCAAAGCTGTTGCGACTGGGGAGTCAAGGTGGCATGGCACCTAAAGGGCTCTGGTGTTAGACAGGCATGGAGTTAAGTCCTGGTCCTACTTATCTGTGACCTTCAGCAGTTCAACTTAAACTTCAGTTGTATTAGTTATTTAATGGGTATAGGGTTATTATGAGGACTAAATGAGATCATATATTTAAAGCCCTCAGTACCATACTTAGCACTTAAAAAGTGCTTTATCATTCTTAAATTTTTGCATTATTAATATTGCTTATATACAGATCCTCATCCAGGTTGCTATTTTTTAAAAAAATATATTTTATTGATTTTTTACAGAGCAGAAGGGAGAGGGATAGAAAGTCAGAAACATCGATGAGATGAGAGAGAGACATCGATCAGCTGCCTCCTGCACACCCCCCACTGGGGATGTGCCCGCAGCCACAGTACATGCCCTTGCCGGAATCGAACCCAGGACCCTTCAGTCCGCAGTCCAACGCTCTATCCACTGAGCCAAACCGGTCTCTGC
Organism: Antrozous pallidus; assembly: GCA_027563665.1. NCBI lineage: Eukaryota > Metazoa > Chordata > Mammalia > Chiroptera > Vespertilionidae > Antrozous > Antrozous pallidus. The sequence continues at coordinate 34,538,387 of CM050518.1, forward strand.
AGGTTGCTATTTTTTTTAATACCCCTTGGTATTGTCATGCATCACTTATTAATTCATTGGGTTGCTTTTGAATTAAATTTCTATATACTGAACTTGTTCACCAGGATCAATTTTCAATTCTCAGGTTTTCTGAAAATTAGAAGGCATCAGTGATAAGCCTTGGATATGTGAAATCCAGAGTTATTAAGAGGTTCTTTGTCATAGATGCATAGAATCTCTAGAGCCAAGGTCATTTTTCCGATTAGCATCAAATGGTACTTTCATTATGATTATTTGTTAGTTTTGGGATTGTGCTCAAAAGTTGAAATCTGAGGTGGAGGACAGAAGGCATAAAGCACAGTGAATCTTGTTTCCTTTCTTTGCCCAGACTCACTAAAGAAAGGAAGCAGCAGCCCATGGTGTCAATTACCCATCATGTAGTTCTTAAGCAAGTAGTTTTCACATAGTAGACTCTGCAGTACACGCTCATCATCTTGTCTAATGTTTCCATAATTTGGATCCACAGGAAGCTTGACAGTTTTATCAGCCCACAGAATATTACACAGGTCCACTGTGAAGACCTGGTGAAGAGAAAGTTGTTGTGCCCTAGTGACTGCTAGTTGTAAGCCTGAGGATGCTGCAAAAAACTCCAGGAAAATAGTGGAATCTTCCATTTCAGCAGAGTTGTTGTAGATCCATAGTCTGAAGTTCAAAGAGAAACAATTGCCTCATCCTGTACACTTAGATGCCAGCTGTGTCTTTTTGAATTTTTGAGGCATATGAGAGTGTTCTCTATCCTCTGCCTTCAAGATTTTACTGGGGCCAAGAGCAGGCAAAAGCTTTTCAGCTGGTCCAAGCTACTCATTCTCTCACTCCCACTATTTTTTTGATCTAGCTATTGAATTGATCATTCTCCCCCATTTGTGACAAATCTTCCTCTTGTTCTAAAGAGTTTAATGACTTTATTTTACATGTATACATTCTGCATATATTTTTAGTTATATAAATCGCATTGTAGGTCTGCTTTTTCTTTTTCACTCAGAGCTGTAGTAGTTAAAATCCACTCACATAGCTATATGTACGTTGAATCTGTTGCTCCTAACTTATGCGTGATATTCTAAAATGTGCGTCCATATACTTTTACTGATCCAGTACTCCAGAATGGCTATCTAGATTGCCTTAGATTGATATTTGTCTTACCAATTGGATAAGAATATCTGGGATAGGGGAGGAACCAAGATGGTGGCATAGGTAAACATCTATTGTGCTGCACCACGCAACAATTCCAAAACTACAACATAACAACAAAACAAACATCATCCAGAATAACCGGAAAGCTGGCTGAGTGAAAATTCCACAAATAAAAGTAAAGGTGGGACACTGAGACTCAGAAGAGCGGCGGAGTGCAGCCTTGAAGATACGCCTAGAGAGAGGTTCGGAGCCTGGGCGCATGTGGCTGTAGGGCTGGCAGCAGCAATCCCGGCTGGATTTCTGCAACGGGGAGGGCGGAGACGTCCCACTGCACAGATTCCCCAGTGCCAGGTGAGGTAGAGGTCTGGGGTACGCACCCTAAAAGCCGGGCGCCGCAGTGGCCTCCGAGTTTGAGGAGAGTCAGTGTAGCTTAGAACAGCAGTTTGTGCGCATAAAGTGCGAGACAGCACAGACGGGCGACGTGCTCGCTCATACCAGAGAGCACCAGACAACTTTGTTTTACAACCCTGGGCGAGACTTTGGGTGTGCAGACTCATTTGGGGAGTGGCAGTGTTGTCTGGCAATGGGTGGAGACCAGTGGCGGCTTTCTCTTGGAGGTGTTTGCAGCCATTACCACCTGACAGAGACCCTCGCGCAGCATAGGACTTAGCTGATGCTGACGCTGCCTGCTCAGCTTAGAGACTCCGCCCATCCAACCTGAACACAGCTCACCTCCACACCCAATTGGCCTGGAGGTCAAATCCTCCTAGTGCTAACAACAATTAGCTGGGCTTAACTCCAACAGTGCTGTACAACCCATAAAGGATTGCAGTAAGAGTATCCACCTCAGGTAACTGGGGAGATTGAGCCACTGTCCCTTAGAGGACATCTGCCACACAAAGATAATTGACCAACTCAGGAAAGCAGCCACAATGCAGAGAAATGGAAAGAAATCAGATGTGAAAGAAATGGAGGAAAAAAACGATTGGACATAGAATTCAAAACCGCGGTTATAAGGTTTTTTAAGAGGCTCCTAGAAAAGGCCGAGAACTACAAGGAAATAAACAAGACCCATGAGGAAATGAACAAGACCTACAAGGAAATGAACAAGACCTGCAAGGAAATGAACAAGATCTACGAGGACATGAATGACACCCTCAAGGATATGAAAAAGGACCAACTAGAAATCAAGCATTTACTGACTGAAATAAAAAATATTACACAAAGTCCTAAAAGCAGACCAGAGGGCCGCAAGAACCAAGTCAAAGATTTGAAATACAAAGAAGCAAAATCCACTTGGCTGGAAAAAGCAAGAAACAAAAAGAATTCAGATAATTGAAGATAGTGTAAGGGGCCTCTGGGACAACCTCAAGCATGCCAACATCCGAATTATAGGGGTGCCAGAAAAAGAGAGCAAGGCAATGAAAACCTACTTGAAGAAATAGTGACTGAAAACTTCCCCCACCTGGTGAAAGAAACTGACTTAAAAGCCCAAGAAGTACACAGAACCTCAAAATATAGGAATCCAAAGAGGACCACACCAAGACACATAATTAAAATTCCAAGAGCAAAAGATAAAGAGAGAATATTAAAAGCAGCAAGAGAAAAACAGTTAGTTACCTATAAGGGAGCACCCATATGATTGTCAGTGGATTTCTCAACAGAAACAATGCAGGCCAGACGGGAGTGGCAAGAAATATTCAAAGTGATGAACAGCAAGAATCTACAACCAAGATTACTCTATCCAGCAAAGCTATCATGTAGAATTGAAGGTCAGATAAAGTGTTTCGCAGATAAGAAAAAGCTAAAGGAGTTCATCACCACCAAACCAATATTACATGAAATGCTGAAAGATATTCTTTAAGAAGAGGGAGAAGAAAAAGATAAAAGTGTAAATTATGAACAACAAATACACATCTATCAACAAATGAATCTAAAAATCAAGTGAATTAATAATCTGATGAATAGGATAAATTGGTGAATATAACAGAATCATGGACATAGGGAATGGACTGACAATTCTTGGGGAGAAAAGGGGTGTGAGAAGTGCAGCAAGAGACTGGACAAAAATCTTGCAACAATGGGAGAGGACAGTGTGGGAGAGGTGAGGGCAGAGGGTGGGATGGGTACCGGGTGGAGGGGAGATATAGGGGGATTAAAAAAGGGGAACAATGTAATTAATAAACTGAACAATTAAAAAAATAATAATATCTGCGATATATTAGGAGATAAGTATCTAATGAATTTGACTAAATGGTAGCAGATTATTCGCAAGAAATAGGAACCGTCCATACTTCTATAAGCAGTATTAGAAAGGTTCCTATATTCTTACATCTTCCCTAATATGTGCCATTGTGCAACTTTTATTATTATTTTTGAAATTTTATTGAATTTATTGGGGTGACATTGGTTAATAAAATTATATAGTTCTATAATACATCATTTGTATGTTGTATTGTGTGTTCATCACCCCAATTCAATTACCATTTATCCCCCCTTTCCCTCTTCTGCCTCCCCTCACCCCCTTTCCTTCTGGTAATCACCATACTGTTGTCTGTGTCTATGTGGTGTGTTTTTTTTCTTTGCTTAATCCCTTCATGTTTTCACCCAGCCCCACAACCGCACTTGCAGCTTTCTAATTTTACCAATACCATTGTTGGTTTGATTTGCTTGTTTCTGATTACCAGTGAATCTGAGTATTCCTTCTTATGTTTTGTTGCCTATAGGGTCAACACAATCCCTATCAAAATTTGAGCAGGACTTTTCAGCAGAAACTGACTAGCTTATCATTTATGTAACAAGGCAAAACATAATACAAAAGTTATTTATTTAAAAATATTTTTATTGATTTCAGAAAGGAAGGGAGAGGGAGAGAGAGATAGAAACATCAATGATGAGAGAGAATCATTGATTGGCTGCCTCCTGCATGCCCCACATTGGGGATTGAGCTCAGAACCTGGGCATATGCAAACCGAACAGTGACCTCCTGACTCAACTATTGAGTCACGCTGGGCAGGCAATAAAAACAATTTAAAAAAAAAAGAACAAAATGGGGGGACTTATACTTTCTGATTTCAAAACTTTATGCTGGGTTTGAGTATAAAAATCCTACTAAGCTTGCTTAGCTTTGCCCGGGCACAGTGACTGACAGACCCAGAATGAAGGCAGAGGCTCAGGGTGTTTCAGGAATCTTCTATTGTTCTTTCATCTTTTTACCCAGAACTCAGAAAAAAGGAGGAAAAAGATATCCTCTCTTTTATGGCATGTATTGGTCTGGTAGGGCTTAAGCAACAGAAATGTATTTTCTCACAGTTCTGGAGGTTGGAAGTTTAGATAAAAGTGCCTGAAGGTTTGGTTTCTCCTGGGGCCTCCTCCTTTGGCATGTAGATGGCCGTCTTTTCTCTGTGTCCTCACAGGGTCTTTTCTTGGTGCGTTGGCCTCCAGTGTCTCTTCCTCTTCTTACAAGGAAACCAGTAATATTGGATTAGGGCCCACCCATTTACCTTGTTTAACTTTATTTGCTTATTTAAAGGCTTTATTTCCAAAAACAGCCTCAATGCATAATTTTTCTTGAGGGACACAATTCATAACATGGCCCTTTGCTTATTTAGTGTGTTGTCAATGGAAGTAGACAGCCCCTGTCTTCCACAGGAACAGGTCAGGCCAGAACGGTCTCTGAATAGATGGGCTGAGAGCAGGGAAGCTAGCGTGATGCTCTTTCTTGTCACATTTTTACCTACTCACTCAGTTGGATATAGGCTGAGCCTGGGCAAGCCATGCCAGCTGCCATGTACCTCCCTTGTCCTACAGGACCCTGCATACTCCATTTACTTCCTGAGTCTCAGTTATTGAGAGATGGCTTTTACTTTATTAAAATTAACATTTTCCCCTGTACATTATCTCCAGATCCCAACTTTTAATCTATAGTTTTCTTTAGTGTCCTTTTTTCCATCATCTTAGGTTATTTACAGGACAACCTAATTTATATGTACTAATAGGCCTCAAACTTTACAATTTTTTTTTGACAATTCATATTCATAAATAACATTTAAAAAGTAGTTCCAAACTGGAAATCAGGCCGTGATAAGTAATGTGGATAATAAAGGGAAGGCCTTCTGATGTGAGCAGCAACATTATCATTATGTTATTTATTTAAAATATTTTTATTGATTTCAGAGAGGAAGGGAGAGGGGGAGAGAGAACAAAACATCAATGATGGGATTAACCTGCTGCTTGTCAAAAGCTGGAGGGATTCAGCTTCATACCTAGTTCAAGGTAGGGTAGCAGTTAGTTTATTTTTGTATGTATTTTTTTATGGATGACTCACTGTGAAGTGCTAGCATGTCAAACTCGCTGCCTGTGGCTGCATGCGTCCCCACAACGAATATTTTTGTGGCCCAGCCAAAATAACAGTATATGAGAAACGTTTTAATAAAAATTTTGTAACTTAATTTTTACAATATCCTGTTACACATAATTATTAATAACGAACTTCAGCGTTCATTATTGCCTGATTACTATAATCATTTTGCATTCATTTCCCTTACACACATTTCTCTCCACTGATACTGGCAGTGAATATTTTGGCAGCCGATTGCCACATCATTAGTCTTGTACTGACTTGTTTGGTGTGCGCAACGGGAACTATTTCGCTTTTGGAGAAGAAGAAAAAGTGGTTTATTTGTGTTACGCTTATTAATTTGTGCAGTTATTCTGTGTCTGGTAAGTTAATGTTCAAGAAAAATATTAATTTTTATTAAAATATTCTATTATTTTATGCTATCAATGACTCATTTATTTCAGCCTTTTGTATTCAGCATGTCTCTATCAAAATAAGTCTATGTTCCTATGAAAATTGAAGCTTTTGTTTTTTTGTGGCCCACATAAACTTAAACCTTGTTTATTTGGCCCGTGTTAGCCTTTGAGTTTGACATGCTTGCTGTAGAGGCAGTGGTAGATGTTCATGCGTCTGTAATTTGATTATTCTGGTTTTGAATATTGGCTCTGAGATTTGAAAAATTCAGAGTCACACAGCTTTTGAATGGTGCTGTGTGGGGGCAACACTGGATGTGCCTTTATGAATCCCAATCTTATAGACCCCGAGTAGCATAGTCTGGGGGTTGCACTAGGATGTGCTAGGGAGAATCCCAAGTGAGAACTTACAGTCACTGTAGGGCTCTCAACACTTAGAAAAAGGCCCCTCTTTGTCCCTCAGAGGGAAGACAGGGGTGAGTGGTGGATGGGAAGAGATCAACCAAAGAACTTGTGTGCATGTATATATAACCCATGGACACAGACAATAGAGTGGTGAAGGCCTGGGATGGGGGGTGAGGGCTGGCTAAAGGGACCAATGGAGAAAATAAGTGAACATGTGTAATACTTTCAACAATAAATATTAAAAAATAAAGTAAAATAAAATAAGACTCTTTGGAAAAAAAATAATGTTAATGCACTAGAGGCCAGGTGCATGAAAATTCATGCACTGGAGCGGGGTGGTCTCTCAGCCTGGTCTGCCCCCTCTCATAGTCCGGGAGCCCTGAGGGGTAGGAGGTGACCCATCACACCTCTGCTGCTACCACTGTAGGCAGCCGGCAGCGAAAGCCTTGGCTGGCCCTGGTTAACTGAGCTTTTGGCAGCCCTGGGTGGCTGGGCAGCTGCCATTTGAGGCTTGCCTGTGTCTCGGGCTGGCCCTGGGCAGTTGGGGGGCTGAGGGGACTGGGGGACTCTGGAGGCAGGCGCAGAGTGGCTGCCCCTGTGGGCCCGGCCTTGCCGCACACTTGCCACCCCAGCGGGGCTAAAGGGACGGGGTGCCACCATCTTGTGGCTGTGGGCGCTGCCATCTTTGAGGGTGGGGCAGTCAATTAGCATATTCCCTCTTTATGAGATAGGATAATGTTGGGAGTGGCCAGTTCTGGACTCTCTGCATAAAAGTATAGCTGTTCCATCTGGTGAATGTATTACTGGCTGGTCTTGGTCCATGCTGACATTAGGAGGATTCTACTACTGTAGTGAAAGGAGAGAGCAGATATTGGAGACTTACCATATTTGTTATGTGAAATTTCCCTGAAAGAAAAGCGTATTCCCCAGTATCAGTCATCTTGAGAAGAGATGATGGGTGAGTTCTCTGACAGGAAATGAGGATTCAAAAGGAGGCCTTAAACTTAGGTGAGAAAGGCACTTTCTCTTTTTTCTGTAGATAGACCATGAAGAAAGCACTCCAACTCTGGGAAGGTAGGCTGGACTTTCAAGAGTTTGGCTTAGTTGGTTGGAGCATCATCCCTACACTTAAAGGTTGCGGGTTCAAGTCTCATCAAACTTAGGTTGCTGTTTCGATCCCTGGTTGGGGTGCATATGGAAGGCAATTGATGGATGCTTGTCTCTCTCTGTATCTCTCTCTCTCTTCCTCCCTTTCTCTGTGAAATCAATAAAAACATATCCTTAGCGAGGATTAAAATAAAAAAGGAGTGTGGCAAATAGCTATAGCAGGGAGAAAACCTAATGCCCATAAGATATACTTGGGTTCTTCAGGGAACACGTATGTAGCTAGAGTTGAAGTTATTCTCTGCATAGCAACTTTTTTCCTCTTGTACAAAACTTCCAGGGACATAATTAAAAAAGTTGCACTCTAATATCACTGTAGGGCATTGTGGGAAAATCTTTGCCTTTCTTGGGGTGACACTGTAGTAAAGAACCAGTAGGTTAAGGAAAGATGGTCTTTAAATTGATGGGAGTAATATGTAGCAGAGAATAATATGTTAAAAACTGGAATAGGGGTCCATGCCATTATAATTTGGCCAATAAAAGGAAATGAGTGTGACCTGAGATATAAGGAAATGAATTCTGGGATACAATGTCTTTACATTTCTATTTTATAAGTGAATAAAGGGATGATCATATATAGATAAGTATTATGTTCAAGGCCCACATAGTTAAAAAGTTACCAGAACCAGAATGCTAGCCAAGGCACATCAGACCTGGATTTCTATATTCTTAATTCTATACTACAGCCCTCAGAAATATGGTTGCCTTCTCTGGGTTAGATCATCCCCTTTACCTAACAATGCTGTAGCTACATGCCCCAGAACTCTCCAACCAGGTGCTATCCAATATGGTAGCCACTAGCCACATGGGACTGTTGAGCATGTGAAATGTGGCTAGTATGAATTGAAATGTGCTGTAGACATACTGAGATTTCAAAGCCTTAGTGCAAAAAAAAAAAAGAATGCAAAAAAACCCAAATATTTTTTTATATTGAGTAGCTGTGGAAATGACAATGTTTTGAATTTATCACATCAAATAAAATATATTATTAATATTAATTCTACCTATGTCTTTTTACTTTTTATAATGTGGCTACTAGGAAGGCAAAGTTGGTTTGCGTTGTAGTCTGCATTCTGCATCTGTTGGAAGCACTCTTCTACTGTGCCTTCTCTCATATTCTCTCCTCCTTTCTCCATTCCTCCACATTCTTATCTTAAATGGCTTCATAAATTAGGTTATGGTCTTTTGTGGGGAATAGACCTGACCCTCCCACATTCCATTTTGCATACGGGCCTTTGCCCCCAAAATGTATGAAAAAAGAAAATATGTCTCTCGATAGTTTTCTTCCCATTGCTCTAAGAAAAGAACACCATGTGAGACCGTCAATCCTTGTTACAGAGGCCTAATCTGGGTCATCCCTGGGCCAAATTCAATGCAGTAGTCAACACTCCGGATGCTTGCCTTCTCCGGGGCATGTAAATGAAAATTCCATCCCTCTCCAGCTCTGTCTCCTCTGTGAGGCTCTGCGAGAATAAGATTGTGTAAACTCTAGGTACTTAAACAGTATCTATTGAATGACTCACGACAGAGGGAACGGTTGTTCTGTCTGATTTAATAGATAGCAAAGATAGAGAGGAACCTAGTTTTAAGGGAAAGATCTACATCCCTTGCTCATCTGTTTCCTCCAGCTCCATTTGTGGTATTGGCAGTGTCTATGGTGGTGACGGCGGGGAGAAGTCAGTGGCTGAACCTCTGCTTTTTTTGGTATCACTCTTGGTAGAAGTAACAGGGTCTGTAAACTTTCCTAAGATCATGGCGTTGGTGATGGCAGGGTTCACAGCCCTGGCATTTAAGATAATGGTAGTATTGATGTTGGCAAAAGGGCTTTTGATTTTGGGAGGGAGGGATAAAATATATTTTGTTTGTATCAGAGCCCTAGAATTCTTGATAGGTTTTAGCTGTTTTGCAGAGCTCTCTTCATGTCCGTGGGGCATTTCATTTTGCAGGTAGTTATTTATCAGTTGAAGTGCTTTTGGTCCAATACAACATTTTTTCTTCTTGCATTTCTGTATCTCTTTTTCATCCGCGGTGCAGTGGTTTTTGCATCTCCCCAAACCCATTAAACATTTTTTCCAGCCAAAGGGTTCTGCACAAAGAAAAAAACAAGTGGGTTAAGTTAATAATTAGAGATAATCTTAAAGCTGCTCGAGGGAGAGAAATAGAGGGAGTTTGTCAATGCTAAGCCTTAAGTACAGTGTTTAGGAACATTGATGAAGGCCCCTGGAAGACCGAGAGAGTCTCTGTATACTTATGAAACCCCAAATAAATCTCTCTAGTCTCCCTCACGGAGTTACTTTAAAAATCTAGGGCACACACAAGAGAGAAGAAAAGGAATCCAATTATTTGCTTCTGGATAAGATTTTCGACCTCCAACTTAGTATCTTTAGACATTTGTAGGGAGGGCATCACTATTTCTCCTCATGATCCTAGGAAATACCAACAGGAGTAAAATATGTCATAAAACTAGTCCAGGAAAGAATTTCAAAAAAGAATCAATAGCACTTTCAGGATGCTGGCATCTTGCCCAATGCAGTGGTTTATGACCTAACCCTCCTAGACAACGGCTTAACCTGTGTTCCCTGGGGCATGGAGTTCTGTCATTTTCAGCCTTTCGGGACACTCTGTTCCTCAGTTATTAGTTATTATCATAACCTTGCCACCATCAAGATAATTCCCACATTGTTCCCTGTAGCTGTAAATCCCTGCTTAGTTTAGTACCTCATCTTCATCTGCCGGGTGATCTTTTTTTCTATCCCAGTGTCTCACCTTTTTATTTCTGAATCAAGAAAGTTCTTTCTCACTCATCTTATCAATTCATCTCATAATGTTCACATACATTCCAACATTGTTTCTCATCAAAGACAAGACAGTAAAGTTCATGTATTTCAAGCGGCTACATTGATTAGCCCAATCACACCCGCATGGACTTTGAGGCCCAAAGTGGCTAAGCTATTTTACCCAAGTGACACAGTCATGCTTGCTTATGCTACTCCCCTCTCTTAGGATCCCGAGATAAAAACATTGGAAACATCTTGGACTCTTACTTTCCTTTCCCTCACCAATTGCCAGTTATTCCAAATATCTGGATGGTTCTTGTATTTTGAAACATGTCTCAGTGCTTTTCTTTTCTTGTCAAGTGACAATAGCCAATTCTGCTTCAGCCTTTTGCCATAGTGTATTCCTAGATACTCTATGGGTAACTTGTGGTTTTCCAAGACAAAAAAGACTGAGAGAAGGGATGAAACTGTAAAAATCTGAAAAAGTTGAGATGGAGAACATATATCTATTTACTGGATTCTAAAGGAGATTTTTTTTATAGCATAAGGGTAGGGGTCTCCTCCTTATGCCAAAGTACAAATTGATAGGAATCTTTGCTTCAAGAGATGGTTTAAATTAGAAATAGAGCAAAGATGAGGGAGACTTGGGCTGAGTCCCAGATAATTGCTCTATAGCGGGTAGGAAGGAAGGTAGCTTTGTACCTTGGATAGTTTCTTTTAAAAAAAATATTTTTATTGATTTCAGAGAGAAATGGAGAGAGAGAAAGTAAGAGAAACATCAATGATGAGAGAGAACCACTGATCAGCCGCCTCCTGCACACTCCACACTGGGGATCGAGCTCACAACCCGGGCATGTGCCCTGACCACGAATTGAACGTGACCTCCTGGTTCATAGACAGACACCCAACCACTGAGCCACACCAGCTGGGCTGTTAAACAGCTTCTGAGCACCCCCCCAAACACACCCTGCTTTTGCTTTAGGGAACTCCCGATGTGTCCCCATCAGACACAGTTTGGGGTTGGAGCCTATGGGGATGCATGGGGGATGGCACATAACTGATGCAATAGGTAGACTCTGCCATCATCTCTTTGGGCAACGCATCTTTCAGCATCTCTTGGGGTTCCCATTGTCATGGACAACTCAGTGCCTGCTTCCTCACACCAACCCCTTTAAAACCCAGAATTCCACCTTACCTGAGTTCACCTCTAACTGTAGCATGAGGCTGGCAAAGATAGGGAAAACGAGCTTCATGGCTGGGTATCAGAGAAGAAGGCTTGGCTCTGGGTTGATGATCTTGAGTTCCAGTCTTTATTGGCCTCTTCATGGCCTTGGGCTATGAGCAGTGAAGTGCACCAAAGCTTACAGAATTTGTTTTTCTCTGATTCTGTTTGAGAACAACCTTCTCTGAACACTTTATGCAACGTATTTCCTGCCCTTGATCCTGGGGGGAATACAAGGCATAAGATGTGGAAGAGCCGAAACCGGTTTGGTTCAATGGATAGAGCGTCTGCCTGCGGACTGAAGGGTCCCAGGTTCGATTCCGGTCAGGGGCATGTACCTTGGCTGCGGGCACATCCCCAGTGGGAGGTGTGCGGAAGGCAGCTGATTGATGTTTCTCTCTCATCGATGTTTCTAACTCTCTATCCTTCTCCCTTCTTCTCTGTAAAAAATCAAAGTATATTAAAAAAAAAAGATGTGGAAGGAAGTGCAGGCCCTTTACATCTCTTTTTCTTAAAATTTGAGCAGGGGGTGAATATTATATTTGCTTCACGATTTGTCAGGTAATTATGCCTAAGACACTCAGTGTGCAAGAATCAGAAGAGCAGCAATTGCTATAAGCATGGACTCCTGGAGGGTAGAGACTGCCTTTTTTGTACTGATGTCTCCAATGGCCAGCATGGCTACTAACTCAACATAAGAACTCAGTATGTATTTGTTAAATGAATTTGTGAGAAGCATCTCTTGGCATAAATTTAACTTATTTTTTTAAATTTTATTATTTTTTAATCTTTATTGTTCAGTTTATTAATTACATTGTTTCTTTTTTTTTTCACCCTATAGTTCCCCTCCACCTGGTACCCATCCCACACTCCGCCTTCACCCCCCTCCACTGTCCTCTCCCATAGTTGCATGATTTTTGCCCAGTCTCTTGCTGCACTTCCCACACCCCCTTTCTCCCCAAGAGTTGTCAGTCCATTCCCTCTCTATGTCCGTGATTCTGTTACATTCACCAGTTTATCCTGTTCATCAGCTTATTATTTCACTTGATTTTTAGATTCATTTGTTGATAGATGTGTATTTGTTGTTCATAATTTACACTTTTATCTTTTTCTTCTTCCTCTTCTTAAAGAATATCTTTCAGCATTTCATATAATACTGGTTTGGTGGTGATGAACTCCTTTAGCTTTTTCTTATCAGCGAAGCACTTTATCTGATCTTCAATTCTGCATGATAGCTTTGCTGGATAGAGTAATCTTGGTTGTAGATTCTTGCTGTTCATCACTTTGAATATTTCTTGCCACTCCCGTCTGGCCTGCATCGTTTCTGTTGAGAAATCCGCTGACAATCGTATGGGTGCTCCCTTATAGGTAACTAACTGTTTTTCTCTTGCTGCTTTTAATATTCTCTCTTTGTCTTTTGCTCTTGGCATTTTAATTATGATGTGCCTTGGTGTGGTCCTCTTAGGGTTCCTATATATTGGGGTTCGGTGTGCTTCTTGGACTCCTAAGTCTATTTCTTTCACCAGGTGTGGGAAGTTTTCGGTCACTATTTCTTCAAATAGGTTTCCATTGTCTTGGTCTCTCTCTTTTTCTGGCACCCCTATAATTCGGATGTTGGTATGCTTGAGGTTGTCCCAGAGGCCCCTTACACTATCTTCAATTTTTTGGATTCTTTTGGTTTCTTGCTTTTTCAGCTGAGTGGATTTTACCTCTTTGTATTTCAAATCTTTAACTTGGTTCTTGGGGTACTCCAGAGCACTTTTAGGTCTTTGTATAATATTTTTTATTTCAGTCAGTGTATGCTTAATTTCTGGTTGATCCTTTTTCATATCCTTGAGAGTCTTCTTTATATCCTTGAGGGTCTCCTTCATTTCCTTGTAGGACTCATTCATTTCCACGTTAGTCTTGATAATTTCCACACTGGTCTTGATAATTTCCTTGCAGGTCTCGTTCATATCCTTGAGGGTCTTGTTCATTTCCTTGTAGGACTCATTCATTTCCTTTGCGGTCTTGCTTATTTCCTTATAGGCCTCGACCTTTTATTGGAGCCTCTTGAAAAGCCCTATAACCGTGGTTTTGAATTCCATGTCCAGTCGTTTTTTTCCCTCCATTTCTTTCACATCTGATTTCTTTCCATGTCTCTGCATGGTGGCTGCTTCCCTGAGTTGGTCAATTAGCTTTGTGTGGTAGACGTCCTACTAGGGACAGTGGCTCAGCCTCCCCAGTTACCTGAGGTGGATATGGGTTGCACAGTCTTGCTGAAGTTAAGCTCAGGTTAATCGTTGTTAGCACTTGGAGGGGTTGACCTCCAGGCCTATTGTCTGTGAAGCTCAGCTGTGCTCAGGTTGGATGGGCGGAGTCTCCGGGCCAAGCAGACAGCATTAGCTCCGTCCTATGCAGCCCCAGGGACTCTGTGTTGGTGGCAATGGCCCCCAGCACCTCTGAGAGAGAGCCACTGCCAAGCTCCACCGGCTGCCAGGGAATTCAGACTCTCCCCAAATGAGTCTGCACACCCAACGTCTCACCCAGGGTCGTAAAACAAAGCAGTCTGATGGTTTCCCGAATGAGAGGGCAAGTCGTAAAGCGCTCTCTGCGCGGTCACGCAGCTGAGCTGTTTGCGCAAGCTGCCTTCTCCACAAGCTGGCAGACTCGGCAGCACCTGAGCTTCGGCGTGCCCTACCACTGTCAAATTTTCACCCCGTATGATAGTGGGTTGGTTCCCTGGACTTCGCCCAGAGCTGGAGAATCAGTCCAGTGGGACGTCTTTGCCTCCCCATTCAAGAAAACTGGCCGGTTTTCAGCCACCTGCCCTCTCCGCTGGCGCGCGCTCCAAACCTCTCTCCACGCGAATCTTTCAACGCTGTCTGATGCCGCTCCTCCGAGTCACAGTGTCTTATTTTCACTTTTATTTGTGGAATTTTCACTCGGCCATCTTTCTGGTGATTCTGGAAGGTGTTTGTTCTTTCGTTAAGTTGTAATATTAAAATTGCTGAGTATGACGGCAAGATAGGTGTTTTACCTATGCCGCCATCTTGGTTCTCTGTCTTAACTTATTTTTTTTATTGCGATATTATTGACATGTAACATTATATTAGTTTCAAGTGTACACAGTGATTCAATATTTGTATAAATTGTAGAATGATCACAATGTCTAGTAAGCATCCATCACCACACAGTTACAATTGTTTTTTTTCTGTGATGAGAACTTTCAAGATGTGCTCTCTTAGCAACTTTCAAATAAGTAATATGGTATTATCAACTCTAGCCACTCTGCTGTACATTACATTAACAGAATTTATTTGTCTTATAACTGGCCATTTGTGCCTCCTGACCACTATCATCCACTTTGCCCCTCACCTCTGACAACCACCAATCTTTTCTCTCTATGAGTTTTTCTGTTTTGTTTTTAGGTACTATATATAAGTGAGATCATGTGATTTTTGTCTTTCTCTATTTGACTTACATAATTTAGCATAATGCTCTAAAGGTCCATCCATGTTGTTGCAAAAGATGTGATTTCTTTCTTTTATGTCTGGGAAAAAACATATATCACATTCTCTTTATCCATTAATCTGTCAGTGGACAACTTAGGTTGCTTTGATGTTTGGCTATTGTAAATAATGATGCAATGAACATGGGATTGCGTATGTTTTTTTTGAGATAGTGTTTTTGTTTTGTTCAGAAAAACCCCCAAAAGTGAAGTTTCTGAATTACATGGTAGTTATTTTTTGAGGAACCACCATACTGTTTTATAAGTGGCTGCACCAATAGCATTCCCACCAACAGTGCACAGGGTTCCCTTTTCTCCACACCCTCTCGAACACTTGCTACTTTTTGTCTTTTTTAAAAAATATGTTTTTATTGATTTTTTACAGAGCGGAAGGGAGAGGGATAGAAAGTCAGAAATATCGATGAGAGAGAGACATCGACCAGCTGCCTCTTGCATGCCCCCTACTGGGGATGTGCCCACAGCCAAGGTACATGCCCTTGCTGGAATCGAACCCGGGACCTTTCAGTCCGCAGTCTGACGTTCTATCCACTGAGCCAAACCAGTCTTGGCTACTTTTTGTCTTTTTAATTATAGTTATTTTAACAGGTGTGAGATAATATTTCACTGTGTTTTTGGCTTGCATTTCCTTGATAATTTGTGATTTTGACCACATTTTCATGTACCTCTTGGCCATCTGTATGTCTTTTTTAGAAAAAAAGTCTATTTAGATCTTCTGTTCATTTTTTTTTTTTTTTAATTTTTTTTATTGTTCAGTTTATTAATTACATTGTTTCCCCTTTTTTATCCCCCTATATCTTCCCTCCACCCTGTACCTATCCCACCCTCCGCCCTCATCTCCCCCTCCCCAATGTCCTCTCCCATTGTTGCAAGATTTTTGTCCAATCTCTTGCTGTACTTCCAACAACACTTTTCTCCCCAAGAATTGTCAGTCCATTCCCTCTCTATGTCCATGTTTCTGTTATAGTCACCAGTTTGTCTTGTTCATCAGCCTATCAGTTCACTTGATTTTTATGTTCATTTGTTGATAGATGTGTATTTGTTGTTCATAATTTATATTTTTACCTTTTTCTTCTTCCTCTTCTTAAAGAATATCTTTCAGCATTTCATTTAATACTGGTTTGGTGGTGATGAACTCCTTTAGCTTTTTCTTATCTGCGAAGCACTTTATCTGATCCTCAATTCTGAATGATAGCTTTGCTGGATAGAGTAATCTTGGTTGTAGATTCTTGCTCTTCATTATTTTGAATATTTCTTGCCACTCCCGTCTGGCCTGCATCGTTTCTGTTGAGAAATCCGCTGACAATCGTATGGGTGTTCCCCTGTAGGTAACCAACTGTTTTTCTCTTGCTGCTTTTAATATTCTCTCTTTATCTTTTGCTCTTGGCATTTTAATTATGATATGTCTTGGTGTGGTCCTCTTTAGATTCCTATATTTTGGGGTTCTGTGTACTTCTTGGGCTTTTAAGTCAGTTTCTTTCACCAGGTGGGGAAAGTTTTCAGTCACTATTTCTTCAAGTAGGTTTTCATTAACTTGCTCTCTCTCTTTTTCTGGCACCCCAATAATTCGGATGTTGGCTTGCTTGAGGTTGTCCCAGAGGCCCCTTACACTATCTTCAGTTATCTGAATTCTTTTTGTTTCTTGCTTTTCCAGCTGAGTGTATTTTACCTCTTTGTATTTCAAATCTTTGACTTGGTTCTTGTGGCCCTCTGGACTGCTTTTAGGACTTTGTGTAATATTTTTTATTTCAGCCTGTGTATGCTTGACTTCTAGTTGGTCCTTTTTTTTATCTGTGAGGGTCTGGTTTGTATCCTCAGAGTTCTTGCACATTTCCCTGAGGGTCTCATTCATTTCTTTGTAAGTATAATTCATCTCCTTGTAAATCTCATTCATTTGCTGGTTGGTCTTGTTTATTTCCTGGTTGGTCTTGTTTATTTCCTGGTAATTCTCATTAAGTTGATCGGCCTTTTGTAGGAGCCTCTTGAAAAGCCTTATAACCGTGGTTTTGAACTCTATGTCTTGTCGTCTTTTCTCCTCCATTTCTTTCACCCCTGATTTCTTTCCATGTCTCTGCATGGTGGCTGCTTTATGTGGCGGCTATCCTCAAAGGGACAGTGGCTCAGTCTCCCCAGTTACCTGAGGTGGGTACTCTTACTGCAATCCTTTATGGGTTGTATTCAGTGTTTTTGAATTTAAACCCAGCTTTTTGTTGTTAGCCCTAGGAGGGTTTGACCTCCAGGCCAATTGTCTGTGAAGCTCAGCTGTGCTCAGGTTGGATGGGCGGAGTCTCCGGGCCAAGCAGACAGCGTTAGCTCCGCCCTATGCGGCCCCAGGGGCTCTGAGCCAGGGGCAATGGCTGCCAGCACCTCTGAGAGAGAGCCGCTGTGGAGCTCCACCGGCTGCCGGGGAATTCAGACTGTCCCCAAATGACTTTGCATGCGCAATGTCTCACCCAGGGTCGTAAAACAAAGCAGTCTGACGGTTTTCCGAATGAGAGACAAGTCGCAGAGCGCTCTCTGCGCCGCCACGCAGCCGAGCTGTTCGCGGGAGAGCTGCCTTCTCCACAAGCCGGCAGACCCGGCAGCACCCGAGCTTCGGCGTGCCCTCCCACTGTCCAGTTTTCACCCCGTATGATAGTGGGTTCTCTGGACTTCGCCCAGAGCTGGAGAATCAGTCAGTGGGACGCCCCTGTCTCCCAGTTCGAGAAACCTGGCCGGTTTTCAGCCGCCCGCCCTCTCCGCGGCGCGCGCTCCAAACCTCTCTCTGCGCGCGAATCTTTCAGCGCTGTCCGCCGCCGCTCCTCCGGGTCACAGTGTCTTATCTTCACTTTTATTTGTGGAATTTTCACTCGGCGAGTGTTCTGGTGATTCTGGAAGGTGTTTGTTCTTTCGTTAAGTTGTAGTTTTAAAATTGCTGATTATGACGGCAAGATAGGTGTTTTGCCTTTGCCGCCATCTTAGTTCTTCTCTTCTGTTCATTTTTTAAAAATATATTTTTATTGATTTTAGAGAGAAAGGGAGAGGGAGAGAGAAATAGAGACATCAATACTGGTTTGGCGGTGATGAACTCCTTTAGCTTTTTCTTATCTGTGAAGCTCTTTATCTGACCTTCATTCTGAATGATAGCTTTGCTGGGTAGAGTAATCTTGGTTGTAGGTTCTTGCTATTCATCACTGAATATTTCTTGCCACTCCTGTCTGGCCTGTATCGTTTCTGTTGAGAAGTCAGCTGACAATCATATAGGTGCTCCCTTGTAGATAACTGTTTTTCTCTTGCTGCTTTTAATATTCTCTCTTTGTCTTTTGCTCTTGGCATTTTAATTATGATGTGTTTTGGTGTGGTCCTCTTTGGATTCCTTTTGTTTGGGGTTCTGTGCACTTCCTGGACTTGTAAGTCTATTTCACCAGGTGGGGGAAGTTTTCGGTCATTATTTCTTCAAATAGGTTTTCAGTATCTTGCTCTCTCTCTTTCTGGCATCCCTATAATTTGGATGATGGTACTCTTGTGTTATTTGATAGTGTCCCAGAGGCTCCTTACACTGGTTTCATATTTGATTAGAGAGAATCATTGCTTGGCTGTCTCTTGCACACCCACTATTGGGAAATGAATCTGCAACCTGGGCTTGTGCCATTACCTGGGATTGAACTATGATCTTTGGTCGATGCTTAACCACTGAGCCACCCAGAGCCTGGCTTTTCCATCCATTTTTAATCAGAATTTTCTTTTTGGAATTGAGTTGTATGAGTTTTTTTTTTATATATTTTAGATATTAACATCTTATCAGATATATGGTTTGCAAATATTTTGTCTCATTTAGTAGGTTGCTTTTTCATTTTGTTGATGGTTTCCTTTGCTGTGTAGAAGCTTTTTAGTTTGATGTGCTTCCAGTTGTTTATTTATTTTGTTGTCTTTGCTTTTGGTGTCAAATCCAGAAAGTCATTGCCAAGACAGATGACAAAGTGCTTACCACCTATTTTCTTCTAGAAGTTTCTGATTTCAGGTCTATGTTTAATCCTTTAATCCATTTTGAGTTAATTTTTGTGTACACCATAAAATAGTGATCCAGTTTCATTCTTTTGCATGTGGCTGTGCAGTTTTTCAAGCAGACTGTCCTTTCCACATTGTATATTCTTGGCTCTTTTGTCTTAAATTAATTAACCATATATGCCTGGTTTTATTTCTAAGCTCTCTATTCTGTTTTATTAACCTGTGTGCCTGCTTTTATGCCTAAACCATATTGTTTTGTTTACTATAGCTTTGTAAAATAGTTTAAAATTAGAAAGCATGATGCCTTCAGCTTTTTTTTCTTTTCAGGATACCTTTGGCTACTCGGGGTCTTTCTTTCTTTTTAAAATTTTTTTTATTGTTCAGTTTATTAATTACATTGTTCCCTTCCCCCCCTATAGCTCCCCTCCACAAGGTACCCATCCCACCCTCCGCCCTCACCCCCCTCCACTGTCCTCTCCTATAGTTGCATGATTTTTGTCCAGTCTCTTGCTGCACTTCCCACACCCCCTTTCTCTCCAAGAGTTGTCAGTCCATTCCCTCTCTATGTCCGTGATTCTGTTACATTCACCAGTTTATCCTGTTCATCAGCTTATTATTTCACTTGATTTTTAGATTCATTTGTTGATAGATGTGTATTTGTTGTTCATAATTTACACTTTTATCTTTTTCTTCTTCCTCTTCTTAAAGAATGTCTTTCAGCATTTCATATAATACTGGTTTGGTGGTGATGAACTCCTTTAGCTTTTCTTATCAGCGAAGCACTTTATCTGACCTTCAATTCTGAATGATAGCTTTGCTGGATAGAGTAATCTTGGTTTTAGATTCTTGCTATTCATCACTTTGAATATTTCTTGCCACTCCCGTCTGGCCTGCATCGTTTCTGTTGAGAAATCCGCTGACAATCGTATGGGTGCTCCCTTATAGGTAACTAACTGATTTTCTCTTGCTGCTTTTAATATTCTCTCTTTGTCTTTACTCCTGGCATTTTAATTATGATGTACCTTGGTGTGGTCCTTTTAAGGTTCCTATATATTGGGGTTCAGTGCGCTTCTTGGACTCCTAAGTCAATTTCTTCCACCAGGTGTGGGAAGTTTTCGGTCACTATTTCTCAAATAGGTTTTCATTGTCTTGCTCTCTCTCCTTTTTTGGCAACCCTATAATTCGGATGTTGGTATGATTGAGGTTGTCCCAGAGGCCCCTTACACTATCTTCAATTTTTTGGATTCTTTTGGTTTCTTGCTTTTCCAGCTGAGTGTATTTTACCTCTTTGTATTTCAAATCTTTAACTTGGTTCTTGGGGTGCACCAGAACACTTTTAGGTCTTTGTATAATATTTTTTATTTCAGTCAGTGTATGCTTAATTTCTGGTTGGTCCTTTTTCATATCCTTGAGGGTCTCGTTCATATCCTTGAGGGTCTCCTTCATTTCCTTGTAGGTCTCATTCATTTCCTTGTAGGTCTTGCTTATTTCCTTGTAGGTCTCGGCCTTTTCTAGGAGCCTCTTGAGAAGCCCTATAACCGTGGCTTTGAATTCCATGTCCAGTCGTTTTTTTCCCCCCCCCATTTCTTTCACATCTGATTTCTTTCCATTTCTCTGCATTGTGGCTGCTTCCCTGAGTTGGTCAATTAGCTTTGTGTGGTACACTTCCTACAAGGGATAGTGGCTCAGCCTCCCTAGTTACCTGAGGTGTATATGGGTTGCACAGTCTTGTTGAAGTTAAGCCCAGGTTAATCGTTGTTAGCACTTGGAGGGGTTGACCTCCAGGCCAATTGTGATGTTCAGCTGTGCTCGGGTTGGATGGGCGGAGTCTTCGGGCCAAGCAGACAGCGTCAGCTCTGCCTATGCGGCCCCAGGGACTCTGTGCTGGGTGGTAATAGCTGCCAGCACCTCTGAGAGAGAGCCGCTGCCGAACTCCACCAGCTGCCAGAGAATTCAGCCTTCCCCAAATGAGTCTGCACACCCAATGTCTCACCCAGGTTCGCAAAACAATGCAGTCTGGCGGTTTCCCGAATGAGAGAGCAAGTCACGAGTGCTCTCTGCGTGGTCACGCAGCTGCGCTGTTCCCAAGTTCACGTACACTCTGCACAAGCTCGCCTTCTCCACAAGCCGGCAAGCCCCTGCAGCACCTGAGCTTCGGCGTGTCCTCCTACTGCCCAGTTTTTACCCCGTATGATTGTGGGTTCCCTGGACTTCTCCCGGAGCTGGGGGATCAGTGAAATGGGACGTCTTTGTCTCCCCTGTTCAAGAAAACCAGCCGGGTTTTCAGCTGCCTGCCCTATCCGCTGGCGCACGCTCCAATCCTCTCGGGGTCTTTCTTTTGTGTTTCCATACAAGTTTTAGGATTGTTTTATCTATTTCTATGAAAAATGCCATTGGAATTTTGATAAGGATTGCATTAAATCATCAGTTTCTTATCGTTTTCAGTATAGGTCATGAATGTATAGGTTACTTCTTTAGTTAAATTTATTCCTGGGTATTTAATTCTTTTGGAAATGTACTTTAAATTTTTGTTCTTTTCTTAATTCCTAGTCCCAACAGTTCATTATTAGTGTATAGAAATGCAACTAATATTTGTATATTGACTTTGTCTTATAACTTCATTGAATTTGATTAAAGTTCTATCAGTTTTTTGGCAGTCTTTAAGAGTTTTCTGCATATCATATCATGTTATTTGCAAATATTCTTATGTCTTCCTTTCTGAAATGGATGCCTTCTATTTCTTTTTCTAGCTAATTATCTGGCTAGGACTTCTAATATTGTTCTGAATTAAAGTGGCATATATTGTGTTATTTGATAGTGTCTCAGAAGTTTCATAGGCTTTCTTTATTTAAAAAAGTTATTATTTTTTCTTTCTTTATTGATTAAGGAATTACATGTGTCCTTTTCTCTCCACTCCCTCATTCCCTCACCCTCCTGGTGTCTGTATCCATTGGTTAGATTTATATGCGTGCATACAAGTCCTTTGATTGATCTCTTCCCCTTACTCCCACCCTCCCCTACCATCCCTCTGAGGTTTGAGCATCTGATCAATGCATCTCTGTCTCTGGGTTTATTTTTGTTCATCAGTTTATGTTGTTCTTTATATTCCACAAATGAGTGAGATCATGTGATATTTACCTTTCTCTGACTTATTTCACTTAGAATAATGCTTTCCAGTTCCATCCATGCTGTTGCAAATGGTAAGAATTCCTTCTTTTTTTACTGCAGCATAGTATTCCATGGTGTAGATGTATCACAGTTTTTTAATCCACTCATCTGCTGATGGGCACTTAGGCTGTTTCCCAATCTTAGCTATGGTGAATTGTGATACTATGAACATAAGGGTGCATATGTCCTTTCTGATTGGTGTTTCTATTTTCTTGGAATATATTCCTAGAAGTGGAATCACTGGGTCAAATGGGAGTTCCATTTTTAGTTTTTTTTTGTGGAAATTCTATACTGTTCTCCACAGTGGGTACACCTGTCTGCATTCCCACCAGCAGTGGACGAGGGTTCCTTTTTCCCTACATCCTCACCAGCACTTGTCATTTATTGATTTGTTGATGATAGCCATTCTGACAGTTGTAAGATGGTACCTCATTGTTTTGATTTGCATCTCTTGGATGATTAAAAATTTTTTTATTTCTCTGAGTGGATAATTTCAAATATCTGTATCTGACTTGCTAATTCTTTCCTCTGCATGATAAAGTCTGCTGTTAAAGCTGTCTACTGTTTCTTATTCAGCAGCTCCAATCTCGTCTCATCCCCTTCTTTCTCTTTAATGTCCATCACACATTAAGGGAGAAATCAATTTACTACTTAGTAATAAAAGGGGATGAATTTTTGATAGACAACATAGATTCATCACAACAGAACGGAAACAGACTCATAGATACAAAAGACATTTTGATGGTTGCTAGATGCGAGGGTGTTTGGGTAGGTGGGTGAAAAAGGTGAAGTATTAAGAAATACAAATTGGTAGTTACAGAATAGTCATGGGATGTAAAAGTATAGCATAGGGAATATAGTCAATAATATTCTAAGAACTATGTATGATGTCAGATGGGTACCAGATTTATCAGGATGACCAGTTAGGAAGTTATATAATGTCTAATTTCTGTGGTGTACACCTAGAACAAATACAATATTGTATGTCAACTGTAATTTAAAAATAAAAAATGTTAAAAAAGGATGATTCAAAAGAATTTAAATATAGTTGAACTATACTAAAAAAGAATATATACTGTACAGTTTTATTTATGTAAAATTCTAAAATGCAAACTATGATGACATGAAGATCAGTGGTTGAGTGATGGGAGGTGGGGAGAGTCAGGAAAGAGGAATTACAGAGCGGCAGAGGGAAACGTTTTAGGATGATGGATATGTTCATTACCTTGATTGTGGTGATAGTTTATAGATGTATACATGTGTCAGACTTATAACTTTGTATATTTCAAATAAATGCAGTTTATTGTATGTTAGTTGTATTTTAATAAAGCACTTAAAAAAAAGACATACTACTAGCATTACCAGCAGCAACAACAAACAAAACTTAGTGCACTAAAATGTGCTTAGAGACATCTTCAATGTCTATTGAAATATTTTATTGATTTTTTACAGAGAGGAAGGAAGAGGGATAGAAAGTCAGAAACATTGATGAAAGAGAGACATTGATTGGCTGCCTCCTGCACACCCCCCACTGGGGATTTGCCCACAATGAAGGCACATGCCCTTGACCGGAATCGAACCCAGGACCCCTCAGTCCGCAGGCCGACACTCTATCCACTGAGCCAAACTGGTTTCGGCTTTAATGTCTGTTTTTATTTTTTTATTTTTATTTTATTTTATTGATTTTTTACAGAGCGGAAGGGAGAGGGATAGAAAATCAGAAACATTGACGAGAGAGAAACATCGATCAGCTGCTCCCCGCACACCCCCCCACTGGGGATATGCCCGAGCCAAGGCACATGCCCTTGACCGGAATCGAACCCGGGACCCTTCAGTCCACAGTCCGACGCTCCATCCACTGAGCCAAACTGGTCTCGGCTCAATGTCTGTTTTTTCAGAGATTTACATTGTGTAGTCAGGTCAACTTTCTTCTTTATTTTGTTTTCATTTATTAATTTCCCTCCAACCAATCCTTTTGTTTTTATTATAATTTACTAGAGGCCTGGTGCACAAATTCATGCATGAATGGGGTCACTTGGCCTGGCTGGCAATTGGGGCCGATTGGGCCCCTCAGCGGTGGGGAGGGGCTGTGGGAGGTTGGTGGGCCAGGGGAAGGGGAGGTTGGCCAGCTGCGGGAGGTTGGCTGTGGGAGCCCAGTGACCACCAGGGGGCAGCTTCTGCATTGAGTGTTTGCCCCCTCGTGATCAGTGTGTGTCATAGCAACTGGTTGACCTATTTGGTCTCTTAGGCTTATAAATATATATATAGACTCGAGGCCTGGTGCATGTGCACCGGTAGGGTCCTTCAGCCTGGCCTGGCCCTCTCACAATCCGGGACCCCTCGGGGGATATTGGAAAGTTGATTTCAGCCTGATCCCCACAGGCCCAATCCAGACAGGAGGGAGCCCAATCCTGTGTGTTGAGTGTCTGCCTCCTGGTGGTCAGTGTGCATCATAGCGATTGGTCAAACAGTTGCTTAGGCTTTTTATTTTTTATTTTTATTTTTTTATCTTTATTGTTCAGTTTATTAATTACATTGTTTCCCCTTTTTTATCCCCCTATAGCTCCCCTCCACCCTGTACCTATCCCACTCTCCACCCTCCCCTCCCCCTCCCCAATGTCCTCTCCCATTGTTGCAAGATTTTTGTCCAATCTCTTGCTGTACTTCCCACAACCCTTTTCTCCCCAAGAATTGTCAGTCCATTCCCTCTCTATGTCCATGTTTCTGTTATATTCACCAGTTTATCCTGTTCATCAGCCTATCAGTTCACTTGATTTTTATGTTCATTTGTTGATAGATGTGTATTTGTTGTTCATAATTTATATTTTTACCTTTTTCTTCTTCCTCTTCTTAAAGAATATCTTTCAGCATTTCATATAATATTGGTTTGGTGGTGATGAACTCCTTTAGCTTTTTCTTATCTGTGAAGCACTTTATCTGATCTTCAATTCTGAATGATAGCTTTGCTGGATAGAGTAATCTTGGTTATAGATTCTTGCTCTTCATTATTTTGAATATTTCTTGCCACTCGCGTCTGGCCTGCATTGTTTCTGTTGAGAAATCCGCTGACAGTCGTATGGGTGTTCCCCTGTAGGTAACCAACTGTTTTTCTCTTGCTGCTTTTAATATTCTCTCTTTATCTTTTGCTCTTGGCATTTTAATTATGACGTGTCTTGGTGTGGTCCTCTTTAGATTCCTATATTTTGGGGTTCTGTGTACTTCTTGGGCTTTTAAGTCAGTTTCTTTCACCAGGTGGGGGAACTTTTCAGTCACTATTTCTTCAAATAGGTTTTCATTAACTTGCTCTCTCTCTTTTTTTGGCACCCCAATAATTCGGATGTTGGCATGCTTGAGGTTGTCCCAGAGGCCCCTTACACTATCTTCAGTTATCTGAATTCTTTTTGTTTCTTGCTTTTCCAGCTGAGTGTATTTTACCTCTTTGTATTTCAAATCTTTGACTTGGTTCTTGTGGCCCTCTGGACTGATTTTAGGACTTTGTGTAATATTTTTTATTTCAGTCTGTGTATGCTTGATTTCTAGTTGGTCCTTTTTCATATCCTTGAGGGTCTCGTTCATATCCTCAGAGGTCTTGTTCATTTCCTTGAGGGTCTCATTCATTTCCTTATAAGTCTCATTCATTTGCTGGTTGCTCTTGTTTATTTCCTCGTAATTCTCATTAATTTCATCGGCCTTTTCTAGGAGCCTCTTGAAAAGCCTTATAACCGTGGTTTTGAACTCTTATGTCTTGTTGTCTTTTCTCCTCCATTTCTTTCACACCTGATTTCCTTCCATATCTCTGCATGGTGGCTGCTTTATGTGGTAGATATCCTCAAAGGGTCAGTGGCTCAGCCTCCCCAGTTACCTGAGGTGGGTACTCTTACTGCAGTCCTTTATGGGTTGTACAGTATTTTTGAATTTAAACCCAGCTTTTTGTTGTTAGCCCTAGGAGGGTTTGACCTCCAGGCCAATTGGCTGTGAAGGGAGACTGTGTTCTGGTTGGATGGGCGGAGTCTCTGAGCTGCGCAGGCAGCCTCAGTGTCAGCTACGTCCTATGCGGTGTGCACGTGGGTCTATGTTGGATGGGGATGGCTGCAGATACCTCCAAGAGAAAGCCGCTAGTCTCTTCCCCTTGCCAGACAACTCTGCCTCTCCCCAAATGAGTCTGCATACCCAAAGTCTAGCCCAGGGTTGTAAAATAGATGGTTTCCGGGACCAGGAGACAAGTTTCCAGGGAGGAAGTCGCGGGTTTGTGCGACACTTGCGCGCAGACTTCTTTTCCCAGCCTCCGGGTTTCTCCTCAGACTAGGAGACCTCTGCCATGCCCCGCTTCCAGGGTGCGTCCCCCGGCCCTCGGCCCTCGCCTGGCACTGGGGAATCCGTGCAGTGGGACGTCTCCGCCCTCCCTGTTGGCGAAATCCAGCTGGGGTTGCTGCTCCAGCCCCAGCCTGCACGCACAACCAGGACGGCTCCTAACCTGTTTCCGTCTTCAAGGCTGCGCTCCCGCTGCTCCTCTGAGTCTCATCGTCCCACCTTTACTCTTATTTGTGGAGTTTTCACTCAGCCAGCTTTCTGGTGATTCTGGGTGATGTCTGTTCTGCTGTTATGTTGTAGTTCTTAAATCGTTGCGCGGGGCAGAACAATAGGTGTTTACCTATGCCGCCATCTTGGTTCTGTCTGCTTAGGCTTTTTATATATACTGGTAGATGTTTATATTTTTTGCTTATTTATTTTAAAAATATTTATTAATTAAATTGATTGGGGTGATATTGGTCAACATGAACATATAAGTTTCAGGTTTGGGTTTCTGTGTTATAAATTCTGTATAATATACCATGTGCCTACCACCCAAAGTCAAATCTTTTCCTGTCACCTTATATTAGAATCCTCATCTTCCTCTAGCCCCTGCCTTCTGGCAATCACCACACTCCTATTTGTGTTCATGAGTTTCAGTTTTATATCCCACATATGAGCATAGTTCTTAGCTTTTTCTGATTTACTTATTTCGCTCAGTATAATGTTATCAAGGTCCATCCATGTTGTTGCAAATGGCATTATTTCATCCTTTCTTATGGCTGAGCAGTACAGTAGGTCCTTAGATTACATTGGAGATCCGTTCCTACGGCACCATGTAATGTGATTTTCGCTGTAAGTCGGAACCCACCTACATAAGCACCTACGTCACTCACATGGAGCACATACACAGCAGTAATGAAGTGAAACAGTAAAAATAATTTTGAAAGAAAGATAACAGTTCCTGACCTTTACTTGTGGTAAATAAATAATAAAAAAACATGAAGCACATATTTATATATGTCAAAATGATGGAACTTTTAAAAATATAAATTGAAGATGGCAACGTAACCATGAAATGATGTAAGTTGAGTCCAACATAATCCGAGGACTGTGTATGTGTCAATGTGTATATATGCCAAATTTTCTTTATCCAGTCCTCTATTGCAACCAGTTCTTTTAAAGTATTTTTGTTGTTGTGAATTTCAGCTGCTTGGTTTTATTGTTATAAAATGTGTATTTATTACCTTCAAGTAAAATGTTTCTAATATAAACATATAATGTCTAATATAATTGTGGTACATGTATGGTATCCAATAAATATTCTATTACTTGTAACATTTCTAGGTAAAATTTAAATAAGAGAATAGCATTATTAATAAATGGTGGCCCAGTATTTTACTTATTTATTTTTTAAGTATGTTTTCATTGCTTTCAGAGAAAGGAAGGGAGAGGGAGAGAGAGATAGAAACATTAATGATGAGAGAGAAAATCATTGATTAACTGGCTCCTGTACACCCTCTAATGAGGATTGAGTCCACAATCTGGGCATGTACCCTGACTGGGAATGAATCAGTGACCTGGTTCCTGGGTCAGCGCTAAATCACTGAGCCACACTGGTCGGACAGGGGCCCAATCTCTTTATATAAAAGCCTATCCTATCTAATAAAAGTAATGTGCAAATTGTACCTCTGCTACATCAACAAGTCACACCCACCAGCCAATCAGGAACAAGTATGCAAATTAACCCAACCAAGATGGCTGTGGCCACAGAGCAAGCAGGAGACTTGGGTTACCCTGGTAATAGAGGAAGCCAAGCTTTCTGCACACCCTGGCCAATCTAGACCTCCACTCAAGATTACAAAGTTTCAATTATAGAAGAGAAATAAATCCCAACAAAAATAGCGGCAGCCCTGGAGCTGGAGAGAGCAGGAGGTGTGAGTTGCCCCCAGCGATGGAGGAAGCCAAGCTTTCTGCACCCCCTGGCTGATCTAGGCCTCCACTCAAGGCTACAAAGTTTCAATTATAGAAGATAAATAAGTCCCCCCAAAATGGCTGCAGCCACAGAGCAAGCAGGAAGCTTGGCTCCGCTCAAGGCTACAAAGTTTCAATTATAGAAGATAAATAAATTCCAGATACCAGGGCCTCTGCTTGGGTTGCCGGGTTGCGTGGCTGGCCTGCAAACCACCACAGGCCCCTCGCCCAGGCTGCCCCACGCCCCAAGGGAACCCTCACCCTGATCCGGGACACCATTCAGGGCAAACCAGTTGGCCCCCCACCTGTGCACCAGGCCTCTATCCTATCTAATGAAAGAGTAATATGCAAACTGACCATTACTCCAACACACAAGATGGCTGCCCCCAGGTGGTCAAAGATGACTGACCTCATGTGGACACAAGATGACCACCATAAGATGGCCAGCAGGGAAAGGCAATTGGGAGGGACCAGGTCTGCAAGGGAGGGCAGTTGTGGGCGATCAGGGAAGTTGGGAGGGACCAGGCCTTCAACGGAGGGCAGTTGGGGGTCATCAGGCCAGCAGAGGAGGGAAGTTGGGAGTGATTAGGCCTGCAGGGAAGGGGAGTGGGGGGGATTACCCAGGCCTGCAGGGGAGAGCAATTGGGTGTGACCAGGCCTGCAGGGGAGGGCAGTTAGGGGCAAAATGGCTGGTAGGGGAGCAGTTAGGCATCAATCAGGCTGTCAGGGGAGTGGTTAGGGGATGAAAAGGTTGGCAGGCAGAAGCAGTTAGGGACAATCAGGCAGGCAGGCAGGCGAGCACTTGGGAGGGAGCAGTCCTGGATTGTGAGAGAGATGTCTGACTGCCTGTTTAGGCTCAGTCCGACCAGGATCGGGCCTAAATGGGCATTTGGATATCTCTCAAGGGGTCCCAGATTGGAGAGGGTGCAGGCTGGGCTGAGGGACACCCCCTTGTGCACAAATTTTGTGCATTGGGCCTTTAGTCTATATATACATAAAAGCCTAAGTGACTGGCCAACTGGTCGGTAACTATGACACGCACTGATCACCAAGGGGCAGATGCTCAACGCAGGAACTGCCAAGTGACAGAGTGTGTCCTCTTGCATGCCAAGACCCCTCAGGGGATGTTGGGACTGCGGTTTTGGCCTGATCCGATCCCCACAGGCCAGGCCGAGGGACGCCACCTGTGCACGAATCCATGCACAGGGCCTCTAATATTTTAAGAGAATTCAGTTATTCGGAATTTTTTCTTTCCTTCTCCCCCTTATTTTTGGAACTTGCCTCATATTTTTTTTCTGAAACATTTAAGGTAAATTACAGACATCATGATATTTCATTCCTACATATCCCAGTGATCATTTTTTAAAAAAATAAGAGTATTTTCTAACATAACCAACACAATATAATCACACAGCAAAATTAATAACATTTATTACTAAGATCATTTTCAAATATCTATTGTCCCAAAGTATTTTTGTTTGTTTGTTTGCTTTGTTTTTTGTTTTTCTTTTTTTTACAGCTGGCTTGTTCAAACTAAGGTTCATTCCAGGACCGGTCAATTTAGAATTTTCTCTTAATATAACATTTGCTTAACATGTGTGTGCTAAGGATGTGGTTGATACAACTTCCCAATCCATTGAAGTGATTTTTAATTTCAGAATATAATTTTTTGAGTTACCTACAAGGATAAAAATTGTGATAGTCTCAGAACTTGTGAATTTTTAAAGGCTTCCATGATATTAGATAACTCTTTTATTAATATTTTGAAACCTATAGGTTTCCATGGTGTCCATGGACCATGCAGAGCAATTACAGAAGTGTGATATTAGTAATTTCTGGGGAGCTATCTTTTTTTTAATTGCTAACATTTTCTTTTTTAAAAAAAAATATTTTATTGATTTTTTCCATAGAGGAAGGGAGAGGGATAGAAAGTTAGAAACATTTTGTATGCATGCATATAAGCATAACCAATGGATACAAGACACTTGGGGGGGGCAGGTGAGGGCTTCTGCTAGGGAGTAGGAGAGGCCGGGGGAGGGGGAGGTCAATGGGGTGGAGAAAGGAAACATATGTACTACTATTTGTTATACGTTAAACAATAAAACATTATATATATTAAAAAAAAAGAAAGTTAGAAACAGATGAGAGAGAAACATTGATCAGCTGCCTCCTGCACACCCCCCACTGGGGATGTGCCTGCAACCAAGGTACATGTCCTTGACCGGAATTGAACCCGGGACCCTTCAGTCTGCAGGCCTTCACTCTATCCATTGAGCCAAACCGGTTTCATCTGGGGAGCTATTTTGAAGTTTTGGAATATTTGGGTAGTTAGTAGGTAGAGTTGCTGTGGCCACTAGATGGTACTTGAAATCCAGAAAAGCTGAATTTGACACTTGAATGGAAGACAGTGAAAACTGGGGCTAGCCATTTAAGGCGTTTATGATTGAAGAAAAGGGAAAATAAGTATGACTGTTATGGGTTTTGCAAGGGCTGCAGGAATTTGGAACAGAATATTCAACTGAGAAAACAATTCTTGCCATCTTCTGTTGTCTCTTGGTCTGATAGGAAGGAGATGACTTAAGACAATTTTGTCTAACTTGAGAGTTTATCCATACTTTCTGAGGTATATCAATTTTATTGTTACAACCATTTTACAATTATATATAACTACTAGAGGCTCGATGCATGAAGATTCGTGCAAGAATGGGCCTTCCTTTCCCTGGCTGTCGCCACCACCTTCACTCAGGCTGGGAGCTGCCTTTCTGCCTTTCTGCCTTTCCACACTGCCCAAGAGGCCCAGAGTGGCCGGGACGCTGCAGAACACCTGCTTCGTCAAGGATCCTGCCTCGCCCTCAGCCGCTTGGTGCCTGCATATACAGAGTAACCTGCCACCTTTGTTGGGTTAATTTGCATACTCACTCCTGATTGGCTGGTGGGTGTTGTGAAGGTATGGTCAATTTGCATCTTACTCTTTTATTAGTGTAGATTGTTTTAGATCTAAAATAATCAGAAGTGATTTTACTGGTATTTTGTTGAGCTTTCAGCTTCATACACAATTTTCTCTCTATATAGATGTGTTTTCAAACTCACACTTTTACACCAAACTTTTGTTGTTTAAAGTATTGCCGAGACTGGTTTGGCTCAGTGGATAGAGCGTCGGACTGCGGACTGAAGGGTCCCGGGTTCGATTCTGGTCAAGGGCATGTACCTTGGCTGCGGACACATCCCCAGTAGGGAGTGTGCAAGAGGCAGCTGATCGATGTCTCTCTCTTATCGATGTTTCTGACTTTCTATCCCTCTCCCTTCTGCTCTGTAAAAAATCAGTAAAATATATTAAAAAAATATTACAAGTATTACAAATAGTAGTAACTTTTTCTTCTTTTTTTCTGAATATCTGAAGGTTTATGTGGAGTCCTCCTAGGAGCACAAGTTTTCCTCACTTGGAGATACTTCTGATCTTTCTGTGATGTTCTATCAAAGGATGGAATGTGTCTGTGGTTTAGATTCTAAACCTTGGGATACTCTCAGAGAAAAATCCTGCAGCTGAGTCATCACAAGGCTTATTCTCTGGGCTAAAGATACCAGTTGTCCTGTGTGAAGGAGGCCTCAGTTCAGGTTTGGAGGCTTATTGGCAAAGTCTGTCCTCCCTGGCAATACATGGTTTATTGTGCTCACGTGGCTCAATGGAACTGTTCTGGATCACTGTAAGGAGTGCTGACATCTTGACGTGAGGCTGAACACTGTACTAGTTTCTTTATATTGCGTTTTCAAATGACAAATTTAGTGGCTTAAAACAACACAAATTTACCACCTTACAGTTCTGAAGTTTATAAATCTGAAATGACCTCACTGGGCTAAAAAGGTGTCAGCATGGCTGCGTTCCCTTTGGAGATGTGAGGGCAAATCTTGCCTTGGCTTTCCAAGCTTCTAGAGGAGTGAATTCTTTGGTTCATGGCCCTTTCCTCCATCTTTAAAGCTAGCCAGGTACCACTGTCACATCTTTCTCTGACACTGACTCTCCTACCCATTAAAATGATCCATCATTAAAATGATTGTTACATTGGTACACCCAGATAATACAAAATAATCTCCTTATTTTAAATAAGGTGACCTTAAAATAAGGTGATTAGCAACTTTAATTCCATCAACAACCTTGATTCTCCCTTGTCATTCTATTTAATAAAAGAGTAATATGCAAATTGACCATACCTCCGATACACCCACAAACCACATCCACCAGCCAATCAGGAGCAAATAAACCCCTACCAAGATGGCTGTGGCCACTGAGAATAGGAGGGAAGCTTGGGTTTCCCTGGCAATGGAGGAAGCCAAGCTTTCCGCCTGCCCTTGTTGTCCTAAGCCTCCACTCAGTGCTACAAAGTTTCAGTTATAGAAGATACATATATCCCAATAGAAATGGTGGCAGCCTCTTGAAAAACCTGATAACCTTGGTTTTGAACCCTATGTCCAATCTGTTTTTTTGCTTACATTTCTTTCACATCTGATTTCTTTCCATTTCTCTGCATGGTAAATGCTTTCCTGAATTGGTCGATTAGGTTTGTTTGGTAGATGTCCTCTAAGGGACAGTGGCTCAGCCTCCCCACTTACTTGAGGTGGATACTCTTGGTGCAGCCCTTCACCAAGGGAACATTATATTTCTTAACTTGTTGAAGTTAAGCCCAGATTATTGTTGGTAGCATTAGGAGGGTTTGAGCTCCATGCCAATTGGCTGTGAGGGTCAGCAGTGTTCAGGTTGGATGGGCAGAGTCTTCGGGCTGAACAGGCACCATCAGTTCTGCTCTATGCAGCACCTGGTTCTCTTTCTGTGCCTGGTGATAATGGCTGCATGCACCTCCGAGAGAAAGCTGCCACTGATCTCCACCTGTTGCCAGACAACTCAGCCTCTCCCCAAATGAGTCTGCATATCCAAAGTCTCACCCAGGGTTGTAAAACAATGCAGTCTGGTGGTCTCCCAAACGAGAGAGCAAATCATGAGTCCTCTTTGCGTGCTTGCGCACCTCACTGTTCCATGTGCCCTCTCCACAAGCTCGCAGACCTCCTCCACGCCCGGGTTTCGGTGCGCTTCTTTACTGTCCAGTTTCACCCCGTATGAGTGTGGGTTCCCCGGACCTTGCTCGGAACTGGGGAATCAGTGCAGTGGGACATCATTGTCTCCCTCCTCGTTTGAGAAAACCAGCCAGGTTTGCAGCCGCCTGCCCTCTCCGTTCGGGTGCACGGCTCCAAACCTCTGACTCTGCACATATCTTCAACTCTGCCCTCTGCCGCTCCTTTGAGTCACAGTGTCCTATCTTTATTTTTATTTGTGGAATTTTCACTCAGTCAGCTTTCCGGTAATTCTGGATGATGTTTGTTTTGATATTAAGTTGTAGTTTTGAAATTGTTGTGTGAGGTAGTAAGATAGGTGTTTACCTATGCTGCCATCTTGGTTTCTCTCCCTGTTGTATATTTTTTTTATTGTTGAGGGAATAGAAAAGAAATATTTAGTTGAGATAAACTTGGGTTTAGATATGTAGAGGCTGAAACATGAAGGCATCTGGCATATCATTTGCTGATTATCAGTGGAGTTCCTTCATAATCATCTTTAATTAGAATCCAAAGTACAAGGATATTTTGCCCATCTAGCCTTGAGCACAGCCCAGGCATCATGGACCCATACATGATTTTCTCTTAAGTCATACCAGAAACAGAGTCAATCTGAGTCACCTAAGATGCTTTGAGCTTAACTTAAAAAAAATCACTTAAATTTTTCAATATTTTATTATTTCTGGAGACCTGTTCCAACCACTGATAAGGTCAATCTGCTGAATCTAGATTCACTAATAATGAATTAACCATTTATTTCTTATTACTAACATATGCTCTTTCCCTTTCATCTTGTGTACTGCTGACCTCTGGAGAAAATCATCATTTTGTCATGTATTGAGGGCACAGTTGCTACTCTTCTATTGTAGATCCATCTCTCATGGTATTGTTTAATCGTTAAGAAGTGATAAAAAGAATAAAACTTTGGATTCATTTTAACTTCTTCAGCAAAATGGTCTGAAATACACTGAAGCAGAGAGACAAAACTATGAGGTTGTTTATACCAAATAGTTTAATCTTTTATTAGCTCTGGGAAAAAAAGGAGAGCAATAGTCAAATGGCATCCTTAATGCTAATTCACTTACGTCTTTACTGTTTAAGCAAATACAATTTATGAGGCCAGCCTAATTGATACACACCCTAGCTAGGCATTTTATGTTTTTGTGTGATATTTTAAAATTATTGTCCAAATGCGAAAATAGAAGTTCAGCCCGGGCTGGTTTGGCTCAGTTGATAGAGCATTGGCTTGGGAACTGAAGGATCCCAGGCTCGATTCCGGTAAGAGGCACATGCCTGAGTTGCCAGCTCCATCCCCAGTGGGGCACATGCAAGAGGCAGCCAATCAATGATTTTTTTCTCATTACTGATGTTTCAATCTCTCTCTCCCTCTTCCTTCCTCTCTGAAATCAATAATATTATATTAAAACAAAATGGAGGTCCAAATGTGTGTTTCCTAAAATGTAAGACATATTCCTAGTATATATGGGTTTTTGGAATGCAATGGACTGATAAGGAATAGCGATATATTGTGAATCGCAACCATAATTGGATTAGAAGCAGATTCTTTCCAAGGGAACATTATATTTCTGAATTTATATTAACCTTCTGAAAGAGGTGCTTACATGTTTTGTTATTATGATATCATTTACCTATTTTCTACAATGTCATCTTTCACTTTCTTTTAAAAAAATATTTTATTGATTTTTTTACAGAGAGGAAGGGAGAAGGATAGAAAGTCAGAAACATCTATGAGAGAGAAATATCAATCAGCTACCTCTTGCACACCCCCTACTGGAGATGTGCCCGCAACCAAGGTACATGCCCTTGACCAGAAACGAACCTGGGACCTTTCAGTCCACAGGCCAACGCTCTGTCCACTGAGCCAAAAACGGTTTTGGCCATCTTTCATTTTCTTATTGATTTGCAAACATTCTTTATATATCATTGATATACATTATTTTATGCTATTTAAAGCATTTATGAATTTTATTCTACTCTAATTGTCATTTTAATCATATACCATCTCATACCTTCTCCTGAATGAATTTTATTATGAAGATGTTGTGCATTTTATATAGTTAAATCTGTCACTTTTACAAAGTTTAATAATTCTCATTTGTCATCCGTATTAGCTTATTTCCTTTGAGGTCATTTATTCATTTAAGTTCTCTTTTACATTGTTTATTTTCCTAAAACTATCTGGATACACACACACACACACACACACACACACACACACACACACACACACACACAGTAGAGGCCTGATGCATGAAATTTGTGCCAGAGTAGGCCTTCAGTGCCCTGGCTGCCTTGGCCTTTGCAGCTGTGGCTTTGTTCAGAAGCTCGTCTGGACAGTGGTTCCACTGTTTGGCCGTTCCACTGTTTGGCTGTTCGGTCGATTTGCATATTATGTTTTTATTATTATAGGTTCTCAAAAATGTATATATACACTTTGAATAATATAAAGGCAGTGTTTATTAAAATACTTTCATTTTCAAAATTGAGCTATCAGCTGTTAAAGTGTGAATACCTTTTTGGGGGATACCTGGTGTATTTAGGCATAAAAGTAGAACAATAAAGGCAGTTAATATGGGGCTCCTCTGTATTGGTACATGTCTGTTTGCCAATAGGCCTATTTCTTGAATTGGAGGGATGAGGGTAGACTTTGTGTGTGTATGAATGTGTGTATGTGCTCAGGGAATGATTGTTGACTAACACAGTTTATTTTAAACTTAGTGTATGAAATGCAAGCAAGCTCTTTTTCTTTATATTATCTTTTACCCGATTGTCAAAATAAATGACTTTGGGAGCAAAATATTTACAAGGCTAAATAACAAAATGTTACCAGAGAGAGATGAGATTATGGTGGCTTCTATTTTCTCATTTTTGTTTATCTGTGTGTCTGATTTTTTCTAGCATGAAATGTTAATTCACTTGTTTCTCATTCCCTTTATAGAGAACAATAAAAGAATCTTGCCTTGATTCCCTCAGTCTTTGTAAAAGGGAATTAGTAATTCTATCTCTCCTTAGATTCAGTCTGTCCAACAGTCTGGAAAGATAACATCTTAAGTAGAATTCAGACAATATTTCTAAGAAATGAAACATTTAAAATTTATTTATAACTAAGCCATTAAAAACGGTTTGTACTATTATGGACCACAGTGGGAGGTGTAGTAACAAATGTTCATGGGTGAATTTTTTTTTAACTGACCATGGCTAAAAAGCAACACTTTATTACCCATTCTAGCCTACTCAGGGGAAATCTATTGCTTAGTCAGAGAGCTTTGAAAATGAGAACATTGTGTGCTTACTTGTACCTGGTCAGGATTGCATAAAGACTCTCTGAGTTGACACAGATAAACAGATAAACAATCACACTTAGGAATCTATTGAAGTAGGCAGGCAATATTGCTTCCAGGATGTAATAATGTCATCTGTGGAAATCAGAAATATGAATTCTCTCAATATAGGCTGCTCTCACAATATAGTTTGCTCTCTGAGTGGCGAGTAGGCCGTAAGCAGGTGGGTAGGGGGAATATGTCCAGCCAAGTTCATGACCAATAAATTTTGGTCAGATTGTGAACAAAACAATATTATGTATTTGATTATTTTGTCTTCAGTCTCCCAATGGTTGACCCAAAGAATGCAGCTGGAGAGGCAGATTAGAACAATGGCTAAGGCCTTTACTTCTAGGTTCATGCAGACCTCTGTTGATCCTAGCTCATTCTTTAAAAATTTTTATATGTTTTTATGGATTAGGGAGAGAGAGAAACATCATCAGCTGTCCCCTACTAGGGCTAGAGCCCCAAACCTGGCCATGTGCCCTGACCGAGAATTGAACCTGTGACCTTTCGATGCATGGGACGACTCAAGCAGCTGAGCCACACCGGCCAGGGTGATCCTAGCACATTCTTTGCATTGGGCACATGACCAGTTCCTTAAATTGTGGTTTTCCAATTTGAAAAAGAGTGGTATTAACTTCTACTTTATAGTGCTCTCATGAGGATTTAAGTAAGTAATATAAACATAAAAATTTACAATACGTTTCTCATCTCGTGGTCATACGTGAAGAGGTCTTGGAGCTGAGATACGAGCTGTAACCATAAGTAGGATACTGGTGGGGATAGTGCATATCTGGTGGGGCCACTGGTCAAGACTTATTCCTCATCTTGGCATATCAGCAGCATTTCACATTCCTTTCTCCTTGACAAACTTAATTCAGCCTGGTTACTGGGAAAAACAATAGTTTATACACAATACTCATTCCTAATACTAACCCTAACCCCAATTCTATGTTGTGATCTGAGTTTAATCATCAACAAATATTTATATAGCCTCCACAGATTCTATTTCCTTCTAGGTACTGTCATAGAAAGATATTTGGAAGATATTTGGAGGGGCCCTAATTACTATAAATTCAAGGTTCTGGTGTCTAGAAATTGTAAAATGCAGTAAATAGAATTCTTTAAGCTATGTTTTAAATAACTTTGTTACTGTTTTGAGGTACTTTAGCAATAATTTTTTCAGTACTTTGCAATCATTTATTTTATAATTATGTACTAAAGAGTTTTCTGTTGTGCATAAAGAACTCTAAATTGACAAAACCAGTGGCCTGACTTGAGGGGCTCATTGATTATCACAAATAAACAAATAATTGGAATATGACATGGTGTGACCACCAACAAAAATATGTACAAGATACAATGGTAGCACAAAGAAGGAAAATTTCAGGGAATCTTTCACAGTTATGGAGGTGATTAAACTTGGTCTTGAAGGAAAATTAGAACCTCAACAGGGCCAGTTAGGTGGATGGGACGGGTAAACGTAATATAATATGTGAAGAGGGATTTAAATGTGCAAAGAAACAGGTTATGTAAGTTGCAAGTTGAATAGGGGCACACACACTAATTTAGCAGAAATGTAAGTGGTTCCATAAAATGCTCTGGGAGAGATGAGCAGGGACCACCAGTTCATGACTTGAACACTGTGCTAAAGAGATGTGATCTTCTAAAAGGCTTCAGTTGTAGAATTGAGTTGTACTAAATAGGCAAAACTTTATGGGGAAATTCTGAAATAATTTATCTAGCCAAAGCTAAAAGCAACCTTTCTCCTAGATGATTTTCTGGAAGTTTCATACATTAAAATTTTTTACTATATGTGCTTGTGCATCTACCTTGATTAGCTAATGATTTTATTAATCTCTTAAACTGGGTTACTTTTGTGAGGGAAAGGTGGAACTAGCTAGATGGGACATTGGAACAATAGTAATAAAGTGGGAATGTCCCACACGAACCAGACATAGGACCGACCAACTTTGACCCAAATGGACAGATGACCCAGGTGAAGAAATCTTTACTCCTGCTCTCTGAGAGCTCACATCCTGAGGAAGAAGTGGGTGTCATGTGATGGGACGTTCTGTAACTGAGAATACCATATTTGGGAATATAGGTGGGGGTGGACTTGGATTTCCTGTTAATCCATGTGGGTTAAAATGGGAGGTCAGAAAGCTGATAGCACCCAAAACTCTGGCTCATCTTGAAAGACCCGAGATTACTGGACAAAAAGATCCTGCTGCCTATTTCTCTTGGGAAGTCTGTAATCATGAAGCTGTTTCTGATTCTCATTATTCTGCTCTTTGAGGTACCCACAGGTAACTTGTCCAAATCTACCATGAAATCTTAGGAGACATTCCTATCCATAGGAGTAGAGTCAGGGTCTTTGAAATTACTGGCATCTTGCCAATTAATTAAAAGTACCCACTGTTCTGGGTGCCTAACTTGAGTCTGTGTCTTAGAAGAGAGCATCTGGCAAGATAACAAGAGATCAGGCCATACTCTCAGAAGTCCTCTCCAGAGGTGGGAATGAGTTCATCATCTTGAATTACCTTTATCATGTACAAAACGTTTTCACCCAGGAGCCTGGCTATTTCTTTTTAAATTCAAATTCATGTTTGGCTTATACTACAACAGCAATGAGAACAGTACAAGCTTTAAAGTCGTGTAGATATGAGGTTAAAATATGTCTTCATCGTTGACTATTGTATTCATTGAGCTAATACTTTGAACCGTTTTTTCACCTGTTAAATGAGTAGAGTGACTCAATTTCATAATAATTTTATTTCATGATCTTACAAATGTGAAGCACCAAGCTCTCCCTTGCTGCTGAAGGAAGGCATATGGTCTTTTTGTGGTTCTAAAAAGACTTTTTATACCTTCAGAGATGCTCCCTGGTTCTGGAATTTAGGCTAAGGAGAACTGTGTCTTTGTTCACCTTTATTCCATGGGTTTTTTTCCAAAGTTGTGTACAGCAAATAAAGAAAGATCTGGAAACAGGAGACTTAGGACCTCGATGCAATACTCTGAGTGGGTGCTAATTTGGATCTCTAGTAGACATGTGTTGAGCTTGATCCCTGGGCAACACATTTATCTGAGATAAAAAAGAAGATGGGGGGCGGGGAGAGAGAGAGGGAGAGAGAGGGAGAGAGAGAGAGAGAGAGAGAGAGAGAGAGAGAGAGAGAGAGAGAGAGAGAGAATGCTATAGAGAGGTAATAGAAACTGACTAAGGGAAGGCATTTTCAATGGCATTTATTGCTGAGTCCCAATGTAATCTTAGCAGAGGGCGATTTCTACTGCCCATATCAGTGACTGTGACACCCAATATATTGTTAATGTAAAAAGTCCTGTTTTTTATACTTTTTGGAAAGTTAATATGGCTCTGAATTGTGCCATGGTGACAAGCTGGTACCCTCTGGAGACACTGGTTGGGGTAGGCTCTGACTTAGGAAGACAGAGTCAGATTTGCCAAGTTCCTAGGGGTGGGGCTAGCCTCACTCAATAGCCATAAATTGAGTTCTCTCTTCTCTTTTGTCACATAAATTCTAATGTTCTCAGAGACCATTGAGTATTGGCTTGGAGCTGGGGTTTTGGATGTCCTTAATTTGGGCTGATTTTCAAGGAGGAGGCTCTGAGATTTCTTGTATCATTATGAGGTTCACTTTGGGACCACGGGAGGCCATACCTTGTGGGGAACCACATACCTCTTCCACTCTACCTCAAAACTAATCTGGGTTTAATGTTGTTTCCTATGCACAGATGCCGCACGACCCCAAAAATGCTTTGGTAATATAGCAGGCTACTGCAGGAAGAAATGCGGAGTGGGAGAAATACAAGAACAATCCTGTCTAAATAGGAAAGTATGTTGTATTAATGAAATAGAAAACAAAAAATACCAGAGAGAGCAAGAGTTACTTCTATCTTTAATGCAGTCTGATCAGAAGCTGGACTATTCCATTTTACCCACTATCACAATTCTCACAATCCAACTATAAATCAAGTACTTGCTCTACTGGTCTCTCCTCTTTCTAAATAAAAAATGCCACCTAATACAATAGACTGGGGCAAGAGGTTTTTACTTCTTTCTGTAAACTTGATTCTTCACATAATAAAGTCCTATGCTTTTCCCTGGATTTATTTATTAACATATTAACTCACTTTTTTGAATGCTTCAAACATAAATGGTTATTATGTTCCAGACATTATAATATACGGTGGGTGTTATAGAGATGAAGTGAACATGGTGGTAGAGGTAGAAGTTAGTCCCTCCATTTTCACAGCATTTCAGGTGTTATTCCCTTTTTTAATGATGTTTTCTTATGTCTAAGCAGATCTGAGTGTCGCATTGTTCTTTGTGAAGGAATGAGTGCCGAGGGTTTTTCTAATAGCTAAGGTTTCATTGGAGCAGCGGTTCTCAGGCTTTTTAATGCCACAACCCTTTAATACAATTGCTCATGTTGTGGTAACCCCCAACCATAAAATTATTTTTGTTGCTACTTCATAACTGTACTTTTGCTACTGTTAATGAATTGTAATGTAAATATCTGATCCCTGGGCAACACATTTGAGAACCGATAGCAGGGTCGCCTAAGACCATCGGAAAACACAGACATTTACATTACGATTCGTAACAGTAGCAAAATTACTGAAGTAGCAACAAAAATAATTTTATGGTTGGGAGTCACCACAACATGAGGAACTGTATTAAAGGGTTGCCGCATTAAAAAGGTTGAGAACCACTGCATTAGAGGAAGGCAAGACAATTTGCACATTTTCATAAGTTTATTGGGGCGTGTCTAATGGGCAGTAGTGACAGCTACTGACAATTTCATGGCATCATTTGAAATTCATTTAATGTGCATGCTTCATTTCCTTTTTTAGTAGCAATTAGAACATCTGGTTGACAAAATTTTTTAGACATATATTACTCTTTGCATCTTTGAAAATATTGTATATTCTCTTTCATTGTGTGGAATTTACAAACTTTCTGCTATAAAATGAATAAGGTCTGAACATCTAACGTAAAGTATGGTGATTATAGTTGGTAACACTGTATTGTATAATTGAAATTTACTAGGAGGGTAGAACTTAAATGTCCTCCCCTCCCTCCAAAAAAGATACAGAAAAATAAATACGAAGATGAGGTGATGGGTGATGATTATGTTAACTAGATGAAGCATCTTTTCACAATATATACATATATCAAATCACCATGATGTACACTTTAAATATCTTACAATTTTGTAAGTCAAATATATCCCAATAAAGCTGAAATTAAAAATAAATTTAAAATAGTGTGAATTTGAAGCCTTATGAATAGAGCAGACACATTAAAGAAGCTCCTCATGAGCTAAACACAGTTTCAGAAGGTCCTGATGGTGGGAAAACTCTCCAGTGAACAGAACAGAACGTTTTGTGGTGACATCCGGTGAAGCTGCGTGGTTTAAGTATAGGTCATAGGTAACTTTTGTCCATTAACATTTACTCATCCGGGACAAAGAAATCAACGGGCCTATTCCTCCATGTGCAGCTCAGCATCTTGTTTCACTGGAAGGGTGAGAAGACAGATATCTAGATGGATATGTTAATGTTTTCAGAGCCTACCAAGAACCTTCCTTTTAGTAGCTTTTGAGAATTCTGGAGAAGTGTATAGAGAACAAGTGCTGGTCTAGATTGCAAAATTTTCAATATTTTTTTGTCGACGATTTCAGTACCAAGGAAGCTAATGGATAACTGTTTCAACCTAATTTCTAGAGAGGTTTTAGAAAGGGCTTATATAGAAAGCCCTTTCTTTCCTGCAACACTTCACAGGCTCCTATCTTTTTTCAGTCTTCCATCACTGTAGATAACTAGGGGCATTTTTAGGGAAGGTCCACTTACTCACTACGACACGAAGATTGTCTTTATTTAAAAAAAATATTTTTATTGATTTTAGAGAAGAAGGGAGGGAGGGGGAGAGAGAGAAGAGAGAGAGAGAGAGAGAGAGAGAGAGAGAGAGAGAGAGAGAGAGAAAGAGAGAGAGAGAAACATTAATAATGAAAGAAAATTGATCAGCTGCTTTCTGTATGCCCTGTACTGTGGATTGAATCCACAACCTGGTAATTGAACTATGACCTCCTGGTTCAACCACTGAGTCATTCAGGCCAAGTTTGCCCATTGTTTTTAACCTGCATGTGTCCTCTATTCTATATGAGTCCATTAATAAGTTAGATACAAGAATTTATTTTGGCTTAGTTAGTGTCAGATCACCCAATGAAGTGTCTCCTGTGTTGGGAAGAGAGGTAT
The DNA here is from genome assembly GCA_027563665.1 of Antrozous pallidus. Lineage (NCBI taxonomy): Eukaryota > Metazoa > Chordata > Mammalia > Chiroptera > Vespertilionidae > Antrozous > Antrozous pallidus. The sequence goes on from CM050518.1 coordinate 34,581,527, forward strand.
AATGAACTGAATAGAAAGTTAAGCTTTGAATTTTACTTTGGGTGGATCTAATCTTTGCTTTGACTTTTTTCCTATTATCCTCCAAACTCACAGGAGAAGTGGATGTGGTTGGTAAACTTAAATGTAAGTTTATTTGTCTACGTTATTTTTATATACAAAATAAATCAAAATCCTATATTTTTATTATGTGCCATTTTCATTCAGGCAGCATTATAGGTACCTTATTTTTTTTATTTTATCTGTCTTAGAGCATTAAAAAAATCTTACTCAGAGAAACATTTTAAAATTGCCAGAATGTTCTAGGTAATTTTCTACTATATAGCAGTAATTGGGGCCACTCATCTCTCTGGGAGTTTTGGGAAATGCTCACTAAAGATGCCAGCAATATTAATAATTTCCCTCATCCCTTCTTAGAAAATTTGCCAATAGTTCTTCTTAGGGAGCCTATTTCTTTGGGTTCTGGCAAGAGAGTAGAAGAAGGCCTGATAACCCTGCTATTTTGGACCAGGATAGGTAACGGATGTATATGTAGAGGCTGAACCTACTTCCGTGGATGTAGGTTCTGAATAAGAAATGCAGGAGAGAGGGAGGGAAAAGGGAAGAGATATTTCCAGTTTTTGGTTCTATTGGTTCTAGTCCCTAAGGCATACTATCTAATAAAAGGGTAATATGCAAATTAACCAACACTCCACAACAAAATGGCAGCGCCCATAGACACAAGATGGCAGCACCCAGTCCTCAGGCCCACCAGAGTTCCCCAGCCACAGGAGGCAACTGTGCTTCCCAGAGCTATTCCCTCCCAGAGGCAGCCTGGGGTGTCAGCCTCCAAAGGGCCTGCGCTCCCATGGAGTGATCCCTCCTCCACACACCTATAGTCTTGGAACTTCCCTTGCCCCTAGCCAAGAGATTGGAGATGGGGGTGATATCTGGACGATGCAGCCCAGCAAACCTCTCCCATTGGGTAGAAATTTCTGACCAGGTTAGGGAGATAAATAGGTTTTGTTTAAAATCTTTAGAAACTGCATTGAAAATGCCTGAGGTAGGGTTTTATATTGGAAGTAACTTACAACTAATTTCTGAAGGCAAACAGGGACACTGCAGTTACGTTACTGGAGAGTACCCCGAGGTCCAGAGGTTGGCTCTGTAAGGGTGGTGGTGGGTGCTCCCCACCCTGGTTCCTCAGCACCTCGAGCAGGGCTTGAGCCCACCCAGGAAGGCCTTTTCCCCTACAGTTTTCACCAAGGCGGGGAGGTTTTGTAGACATGGATAAGAAGTGCCCACGCACAAGTCCTGAAGATGCCGGGGCCGGCAGAAATGACAAACAAACGGGGAAAAGAGCAAAACCAGAAACACCACCGATCCCAACACAGATCATCTTTTTCTTCAGATGACGGTGTGTTTCCTTCGTCTTCGTCTTCTGAAAGCAAGACAGATTCAAGTACTGACGATTCTACCAATGGAAAAGTTAAGAGAAAGAGAGGACAGAAAGGGAATAAAAGGGAAAAAGAAAGAAAGGACGAAAGATGAAATATGAAGAAAAAGGAAAAAAGGAAGAAACAATTACATCATATCACCTTTCCAAGGTCTTTTGAAATTCCTGTTTAAATTTGTTTTATGACACTTTTAGTTTGGGTTTACATTTTTACTGGTTTATCAAGACCATGGCAGGTACACTGTCCAATATGTTAAAGAAAAAAACCCTATCTAATAAAGAGAGTCTATGCAGGATAGGGCATTTGGGGGTGACCGGGCTGTCAGGGGAGGGCAGTGGAGGATGATCGGGCTGGCAGGGGAACAATTAGGCATTGATCAGGCTGGCAGGAGAGTGGTTAGGTGGTGATCAGGCTGGCAGGCAGAAGCAGTTAGGAGCAATTAGGAAGGTAGGCAGGCGAGCACTTGGGAGCCAGCAATGTTGGATTGTGAGAGGAATGTCCGATTGCCCGTTTAGGTCTGATTCTACTGGTGGGATTGAGCCTAAATGGGCAGTGGGACATCCCTCGAGGGGTCTCAGATTGGAAAGGGTGTAGGCTGGACTGAGGGATACCTCCTCCCATTCCCATGCACGAATTTGCAGGCTCCTCGCATGCCCATGGCCCGGGCTGCAGTGGGCAGTGGATCGCGCCGGCCATGTGTGGGTGCCTTCCAGGCCCATGGCCCAGACTGGGCTGGGAGAGGATCGCGCCAGGGGGCACAGCTGCCTCCCAGGCCAACAGGCTGGGCATCTCGCTGCCTGCTCTCAGCGGCAGCCTTTCCTGGGGCTAGGGGACTCTGGTGGGCCTGAGAGGACTGGGCGCTGCCATCTTGTGTCTATGAGTGCTGCCATTTTGTTGCAGAGTGATGGTTAATTTGCATATTACTCTTTTATTCAGATGTTTTGTTTATAGATATGTTTGCATTTAGCCTCAATTACTTAGTGGCTCTTGGGAATATATTGATATTTATTACTAGTTTTGTGCTTTTGAAACTTTCAAAAAATAACCTATTGATACTATTAGAAAACATGGATAAGCTAGTGAATAATATAAGAGAAGTCTGGAGACAAACAGAACAGTTAGTAGGTTGTTGCAGGTATCTGGTAATATATGATGCATGCTTGTTTGTAGGCAGTTTTGGAAAATATATGGAGTGAAGGTTGGAATTTATTTTTGTTTTATGATTTTTTTACTTTCATTTTTTCATTGTGATATTTTAAAATTGAAGTATAGTTGGTGCACAATATATTAGTCATATTAGTTTCAGTTATACAATATAGTGATTCAATATTTTCATACTTTATAATGTGATTACCCCACTAATTCTAGTAATTATTTGTTACCATGCAAATTTATTACAATACTAGAGGCCCAATTGCACAAGATTTGTGCACTCGGCGGGGGGGTGAGAGGGTCCCTCAGCCTGGCCTGTGCCCTCCTTAGCCTGGCCTGTGCCCTTTCACAGTCCAGGACCTTTTGGGGGATGTCTGACTGCCTGCTTAGGCCCACTCCTAAGTGGTCAGTCAAATATCCTTAGTGCTGCGGCTCCCACCCCTACTGCTGGGCTCACCAGCTGTGAGCCTGGCTTCTGGCTGAGAAGTGCTACTCCTGTGGCAGTGCACTGATCACCAGGGGGCATGTCCTGCATCAAGTGTCTACCTCCTGGTGGTCAGTGTGCATCATAACAACCAGTTGTACTACTGATGGGTGGATTTGCATATCAGGGTTTTATTATATAGGATTATTCTTAAGTAATTATTTTTTTTCAATTGTAACTGACATACAATAGTATATTAGTATCAGATATACAACATAGTGATTAGGCATTTATATAACTTATGATGTGATCACCCCAATAAATCTAGTACCCATTTGATATACCTAGGTTCCCCTTCACTTTTTCCCCCTACTTCTATAACTCCCTCCCCTATGGCAGCCATCCCTACCTAATTAGAAGATAGAATCAACCTAATTTGTTGAGTAACTGAATGTAGAGGTTGGGAGAGAGAGGACTTAAACCTCTTAGGTTTATGTTGTGGGTCACAGGGTGAATGCTTATATATGTCAGGAAATAGGGGGTTCTCGAGGGTGTGCATACTAGTACAGTGCCTGTCATCTTTATAGTCCCCTTGCTGCTGCAACCACCCTGTTCATAACCCTCTCCTCTGGGAGGCACCTTTAGACTATACCCTGCACAAGGGTGGGCACCTGAATCAATGCAGCTTACCCAAAGGCTGTCCTAATAGTGGCCGGATGTAGAAAGTGTTACTCAGCTGAGACCATCAAGGTGGTCCTTTTTGAAATTAGGACTAGGAGTTAGAACAGTGGTTGGCAAACTGCGGCTCACGAGCCACATGTGGCTTTTTGGTCCCTTGAGTCTCTTCCATAAAATACCACATGTGGGCGTGCAGGTACGGTGTGATTGAAACTTCGTGGCCCATGCGCAGAGGTCTGTTTTCGGCTCGCAAAAGAAATTTCAATCGTTGTACTGTTGATATTTGGCTCTATTGACTAATGAGTTTGGCGACCACTGAATTAGAGTAAACTGCTAGTTGAGGATAGTGAGGCAACATAGCACTCACAATGAAAGAAGTAAAATGCTTCAAATTGAGGATAGCTGCTTCTAAAATTTATATTTGAACTAAACAAGATCACAAATCAGCACCTGGAGAAAAACACTTTGGTCCCATATAGAATCCCTTTTATTGCATTGCTTGACCAGCATTCATGGTGGTGGCTTTGTTCTGATGGCACTTTCAGGTAAATTGTGAGGAACCACTGCACTACAACCTGTAGTGCTTGCTTTTTGGGAGAAAAAAGGGAGACCCTTATCTTAGGTCACTGTTTAAGGAAAAAAGCCTGTATTTCTCAGGGCAGCATATATGCCTCAAAGACCTACCTCATGCTTGATCACACCACATTCCCAAACATGAGAAGACACAGTCTCCTTTCCCATGGCGAGTGGGCTAGATGAAGGGAAGGAGTAAACTTGGGCATAAAGTGGCAGCAAGGTCGGTGGAATTTGGAAGACAGAATAGATTACCTTGGGTGACTATATTGAAGGAAGTAGAATCAGCATCATTCTACAGTCACTTAAATAAAGGAAGATTTATTTATATTTCAGTGGTGATAATATATATATACACATCAAATGTAATATTGTGCTGCCAGCTTTGTGTATTGTCAGGATCTCGTTGAGCATTCACTTATCAACTCTGTGTACCATAACTATTAAAACTGTACCTGGTTCAATCCATGGCGTCCAGAATTCATTCAGGGCACATAAGTCAGCAGCTGGAATTGTGATTATGAAGCAAGACAAAGATGTGTGTGTGTGTGTGTGTGTGTGTGTGTGTGTGTATATATATATATATATATATATATATATATATATATATATATATATATATATTTAGAGGCCCAATGCATGAAATTCTTGCAAGAGTAGGCCTTCCTTCCCTTGGCGGCCGGCACCGGCTTCCCTCTGGCACCCAGGACCTGGGCTTTGCTCAGGCTGCCAGCATGCACTCGGAACCCAGGCTTCACTCAGGCCGTTGGCAGGCACCTGGGACCTGGGCTTCCCTCTGGCCCCGACTTTATCCGGAAGAATGTCCAGAACGACATCTAGAAGGACATCCAGTCTGATTAGCATTTTACCCTTTTATTATTATTACTAGAGGCCCAGTGCAGGAAATTTGTGCATGGGGATGTGGGGTGGGGGTGGGAGGGACTGTCCCTCAGCCCAGCCTGCACCCTCTCTAATTTGGGACCCCTCGAGGGATGTCTGACTGCCTGTTTAGACCTGATCCCGGTAGGATCGGGCCTAAATGGGCACTCGGACATCCTTCTCACAATCCAGGACTGCTGGCTCCCAACTGTTTGCCTGCCTGCCTCTCTGATTGCCCCTAAACACTTTTATCTGCCAGCCTGATCACCCCTAACCTTTATCCTGCCAGCCTAAGTGATGTCTAATGCTCCCCTGCCAGCCTATTTGCCCCCAACTTCCTTCCTCTGCCAGCCTGGTCACCCCTACCTGCCCTCCCCTGCAGGCCTGGAACCTCCCACTGTCCTCACCTGCTGGTTTTCTTGTGGTGGCCATCTTGTGTCCACATGGGGACAGAATCTTTGACCACATAGGGGCATCCCTCTTGTGTGTTGGAGTGATGGTCAATCTGCATATTACTCTTTTATTAGATAGGATAGAGGCCTGGAGCATGGGTGGGGACCAGCTGGTTTGCCTGAAGGGTGTCCCAGATCAGAGTGGGGGTTCCCTTGTGGTGTGAGGCAGCCTGGGTGAAGGGCTTGTGGTGGTTTCCAGGCCTGCCATGCCCCCCAGTGACCCAAGCAGAGGCCCTGGTATCTGGGATTTATTTATGTTCTACAATTGAAACTTTGTAGCTTTGAGTAGAATGAAGCCTCCTGCTCGCTCCGTGGCCGCAGCCTTTTCTCTTGGGATATTTACCTTCTATAACTGAAACTTTGTAGCCTTAAGCGGAGTCCTAGGCTGGCCAGAGCTGCCTCCATTACCGGGGGCAACCCTACTCTGCTCTCTCCAGCTCCGTGGCTGCTGCCATTTCTGTTGGGATTATGTATCTTCTATAATTGAAACTTTGTAGCATTGAGTGGAGACCTAGTCTGGCAAGGGCAGGCAGAAAGCTTGGTTTCCTCCATTGCTGGGGAAACCCAAGTCTTTCTCCTGCTTTGTGGCTGCAGCCATCTTGGTTGGGGGTTAATTTGCATGTTTCTCCTGATTGGCTGGTGGGTGTGGCTTGTGGGTGTAGCGGAGGTGCCATCAATTTGCATATTACTCTTTTGTTAGATAAGACTAGGGACCTGGTGCACGAAATTCGTGCACTGGGGGTGGGTGGTCCCTCAGCCCAACCTGTCCCCTCTCATATACTGGGAGCCCTCAGGGCATGTCCTACTGACGGCTCACCCCTGGCCTGCCCAAGGCCGAAACCCTCTGGCTGAAGCTTTCTGTCTTTGGGCAGGGGACCTTGGCTAGGGTACCCCAACTTGGAATCTCCCTGCTATCTGGTTGATTGCTGGCTGGCTCCAGCCCTGCCCTGGCCTACCCAAGGCTGGAAAAAGTCTCTGGCTGAGGCTTTTTCTAGCCTGGGGTACCTAGTGATTGCTCTGCGATGGGGCTGATCTCGTTGTCTGGTTGCGCCCCAGCCCCGACCTGGCCGATGCTTTTTCCAGCCTTGAGCACCCAGCGATGGATTGCTGGTTGGCTCCACCCCAGCCCCACCCTTCTCAAGGCCAGAAGGCCTCTGGCCAAGGCCTTCCATCCTTGGGCAGGGGACCTCAGCCAGGGGACCCCTGCCAGTCAATCACTGGCTGGCTCTGCCCCAGCCCTGGCTTGCCCAAGGCCGGAAAAGCCTCTGGCCGAGGCTTTTTCCAGCCTTGGGCACCCAGCGATTGCCTTGTAATGGGGCCTCTGGCCGAGGCTTTTTCTGGCCTTGGGCAGCAGCCATCTTGATTAGGCGTTAATTTGCATATCGCTCCTGATTGGCTTGTGAGTGACTGATGGGCGTGGCTTGTGGGTGTAGTGAAGGTACAGCCAATTTGCATATTACTCTTTTATTAGATGGGACTAGAGGTCTGGTGCACGAAATTCATGCACAAATTCGTGGAGGAGGTTGGAGGGGATGTACCTCAGCCCAGCCTGTACCCTCTTCAATCTGGGACCCCTTGAGGGATCAGGCCTAAACAGGCAATCGGACATCCTTCTCACAATCTAGGACTGCTGGCTCCCAACTGCTCGCATGCCTGCCTTCTTCATTGCCCCTAACTGCTTCTGCCTGCCAGCCTGATCACCCCCTAACCACTCCCCTGCCATTCTAATTGATGTCTAACTGCTCCCCTGCCAGCCTTTTTGCCCCCCAACTTCCCTCCTCTGCTGGCCTGGTCACCCTTAACTGTCCTCCCCTGCAGGCTTGGTCACCCCCAACTGCCCTCCCTTGCAGGCCAAGTTTCTCTCAACTGCCCTCCCCTGTTGGCCATTTTGTGGTAGCCATCCTGTGTCCACATGGAGGTAGGATCTTTGACCGTATGGGGGCAGCCCTCTTATGTGTTGGAGTGATGGTAAATCTGCATATTGCTCTTTTATTAGATAGGATAGAGGCCTGGTTCATGGGTGGGGTGCTAGCTGGTTTGCCCTGAAAGGTGCTCTGGATCAGGGTTGGGTTTTCTTTGGGGCCTGGGACAGCCTGGGTGAGAGGCCAGCCATGCCCCCCAGAGACCCAAGCGGAGGTACTGGGATCTGGATTTATTTTATGTTCTACAATTGAAACTTTGTAGCCTGGAGCAGAGCCAAGCCTTCTGCTGGCTCTGTGGCGGCAGCCATTTCTGTTTGGGTTACTTAAATTCTATAATTGAAACATTGTAGCCTGGAGTGGAGGCCTAGGCCGGCCAGAGCTGCAGAAGCTCCATCTCCTGGGCAAACCTAGCCTCTGCTCTCTCCAGCACCCTGGCTGTGGCCATTTCTGTTGGGATATATCTTCTATAATTGAAACTTTATAGCATTGAGTGGAGGCCTAGGCCGGCAAAGACAGGCAGAAAGCTTAGCTTTCTCTGTTGCTAGGGAAACCCAAGCCTCCCTCCTGCTCTCAGTGGCAGGAGCCATCTTGGTTGGGTTTATTTGCATAATTTGCTCCTGATTGACTGGTGGGTGTGGCAGTGGACTTGGCTTGATAGAAGGTACCATCAATTTGCATATTACTCTTTTATTAGATAGGATGATGCTATATATCTATCCTATCTAATAAAGAGGGAATATGCTAATTGACCATTACTCCATCACAAAGATGGCTGCACCCAAAGCTGAAGCCAAGTTTTCTTAAGAGCCTTTATGAGTAATCATTAATGACCTGAGCAATCAGCAAGGACCTGAAGCTATGCCTTCCCCCGTCCCCATGAGGCTTGACAGGGGAACTCAGGCTGCACCCCTTCCCCCCACCTGGCAGGGCTTGACAGGGGGCCTCAGGCTGCAACCCCCACCTGGCAGGACTTGACAGGGGACCTCAGGCTGTGCCCCCTGCCCTGGCATCAGGCTGGGGGACCTCAGGCTGCACCTCCTGCCTTGGTAGCAGGCTGGAGGACCTCAGACCATGTCCCCAATCCAGCAGGGCTTGACAGGGACCTCAAAGTGTGCTTCCTTGACCCCTGCCCTGGCGCCAGGCCAGAGGACCTGAGGCCATACCCCCCTAACCGGCCATGATCCCCACCCCAGTGTCATGCCAGGGGACCTGAGGCCATGTCCCCCACCCGGCGGGGCTTGACTGGAATCTCAAGGTACACTTCCTGTCCTGGTGATGGGCTAGGGAACCTTAGGCTTCTCCCCAAACCCTGGCGCCAGGCCCAGGAACCTCAGACCATGCCCCCCCAAGTGGGGCTTGACAGGGGACTTCAGGCTGCACCCCTCACCCCGGCACTAGCTTGGGGGACCCCAGGCCACACCCCTCACCCCAGCATCAAGCCAGGGGACATGAGGTTGCACCCCCCCAGACTGGCGGGGCTTGACGAGGGACCTTAAGGTACACCCCCAGTGCTGGGTTGGGAAAACTCAGGCCACGCCCCCCTTCCCAGTGGGACTGGACGGGGAACCTGAGGCTGCGCCCCCCAGCCTGCCTGGGCTTGATGGGGGAACTCAGGCCATGCCTCTCGCCCAGTGGAGCTTCACAGAGGATCTCGGGCCGTGTTCCCCACCTGGCGGGGCTTGATGGGAGACCTCAAGGCACATCCTCTGCCCCACCTGGGGGACCTCAGGCCTTCCCCTGTCCTGGCACCAGGCCAGGGGACCTGAGGCTATGCCTCCTGCCCAGCGGGGCTTAACAAGGGTGGGACTGGCTTGGTCTGGATCTAGCCAAATGGTGGAGGCGGGCAGCCAGATCTGGGTCTCACACAATTTTGAGGTGCATATGGGTTAAGTGGGGACTTGACTTTGTGCCCCCCTTTTAATGTGCATGAATTTCATGCACCAGGCCACTAGTCTATACTAATAAAAGGGTAATATGCTAATTCTGGACAAAGTCATGTTGGTGGGCTGAGGCAGAGGTGGTTAGAGGCCAGGAGGGGAAGGCAGATGTGGGTGATCAGGCTGGTTGAGGGTGAGTAGGCTGTTAGTGGGGGTCAGTTGGAGGTGGTCAGGACAGTGGGGGGTCAGTTTGGAGTGAGTGGGTCAGCAAGGGGGCTTTTGGGGGTGAGCAGGCCAGTGAGGAGAGGAGGTGGGGCAAGCACGCTAGCAGGGGGAGCAGTTGGTGGTGAGTAGGCCAGCAGGGGAGTTGGGGATGAGCACACTGGCACGGGGGGCAGATGGGGGCAATCAGGTTTGCAGGCGCCATTTGGGGGCGAGCAGGCCGGCTGCAGGGGGCAGTTAGTTGTGAGCAGGCCAGCAGGCAGAGTGGTTGGGGCAATCAGGCAGGTGAGTGTTTAGGAGCCAGCAATCGCAGATTGTGAGAGGGATGTCCAACTGCCAGTTTAGGTCCAATCCCTGTAAACCGGCAGTAGGACATCCCTTGAGGGGTCCCAGATTGGAGAGGGTGCAGGCTGGGCTGAGGGACCTGCGCCTGTGAATTTCATGCATGGGACCTCTAGCCCTATCTAATAAAAGAGAAATATGCAAATTGACCATACCTCCTCTATGCCCACCAGCCATGCCCACCAGCCAATCAGGAGCTAATTTGCAAATAAACCCAACCAAGATGGCTGCCAGCCACAGAGAGCAGGAGCAAGGCTTGGGTTTCCCTGGCAATGGAGGAAGCCAAGCTTTCCACCTGCCCTTGCAGGCTCAGGCCTCCGCTTAAGGATACAAAGTTTCAATGATAAAATCCCAATAGAAATGGCAGCAGCCACAGAGTGAGCAGGAGGCTTGGCTCCACTCCAGGCAACAAAGTTTCAATTGTAGAAGACACATAAATTCCAGATACCAGGGCCTCTGTTTGGGTCGCTGAAGGGCATGGCCAGCCTGCAAACCACCATAGGCTCCTCGTACAGGCCACCCCACGCCTCAAGGGAATCCCCACTCTGATATGGGACACCCGTCAGGGCAAACCAGCTGGCCCCCACTCGTGTACCAGGCCTCTATCCTATCTAATAAAAGAGTAATATGCAGATTGACCATCACTCCAACACACAAGAGGGCTGCCCCCATGTGGTCAAAGATCCTGCCCCCATGTGGACACAAGATGGCCACCACAAGATGACCAACAGGGGAGAACAGTTGGGAGGGACCAGGTCTGCAAAGGAGGGCAGTTGGGAGTGATCAAGCCTATAGGGGAGGGCAGTAAGGGGTGACCAGGCCTGCAGGGGAGGGCAGTTAGTGGAAAATAGGCTGGCAGGGGAGCAGTTAGGCATCAATCAGGCCTGCAGGGTAGTGGTTAGGGGTGATCAGGCTGGCAGGCAGAAGTGGTTGGGGGCAATCAGGGAGTCAGGCAGGTGAGCAGTTGGGTGTCAGCAGTCCTGGATTGTGAGAAGGATCTCCGACTGCCCCTTTAGGCCCAATCTCAGTAGGGTCAGGCCTAAATGGGCAGTCAGACATCCCTCGTGGGGTCCCAGATTGGAGAGGGTGCAGACTGGGCTGAGGGACATCCACTGCCCCCGGTGCACAAATTTTGTGCACCGGACCTCTAGTATATATTAAAAGTCTAAGTGTTCATCTGACTATCTGACTAATAGTTATGATACACTGACCACCAGGGGGCAGACACTCAATGCAGGAGCTCACATGACACGCACTGGCCATTTAAAAAGAAATAGCACTGTGGACCTGGTGCCATCAAACCAATATTCATCCTCCCTCAATTGGGACACAGGTCCTGTCACACCCTGGAGTCATACCCCACCTAATCCCAGCCAATGCTTCCAAGACCTCATGGTGCAAAATGTGGTCCACAGCTCAGCCCAGCTTAGAAATGGTCACTGCGGGCACTGGGCAATGACGTCACATAGCAATGCTCAGCTTCCTCTCCCTTGGATTTTCTCCAGCGCAGGAACATGACTTGCTTTATAGCCAGATGTACACATTTTACAGTTTAACCAAATGTCTATAAAATGTTTCCACATTCCTTATCTCATTTGATCCTCACAGAAATCCTGGAGTAGGTAGATAGGCAACTTGGTAGAATCCTATTTTCTTTTCATTAGCCAGGGAACAGGTTTAGAAAGTTTAGAAACTTGACCTGACTGAAAAGAAGTAAATGGTGGATCTAGAAAATGACTTCAGGTTTCTCACTGCACAGAATATAGTCAAACACTGCTACAGTTAAATATTTTACCCTTTTTTTCTCCCTGCATGATCTACAAAAATAATCTGCTTCATGTTGATATTTACTGCTGTGTTGCTGACAGTTACTGAAAGAGAAGTTGGGTTGCTTCACTTGGCTGGAAAATTAGCTAAATCAGAAAACAGGTCTATCTATAGATAAAACTCTTGCTGGCGCCAATCACGTGCATGTGTTTCAATCAGTCATAGTCGATTGTGGATTTGGTTGACATTTCTATTATAGAGAAAGGGCGAATAGCAATATTAAAATATTCTAGTTAATTTCCTTTCAATATGCATGAATCCGTGTACCAGGACATTTCACTAGTGACGTTACCATTACATCACTCAGTTTCTCATGTCACTGTAGGCTGAAACCTGGGCGTTGCTCTCATTCCCACCACATCTGATGAATAACCAACTATTATAAATCATAGCTGCCAAATAATTCTCTGATCTATCCACTTTGTTCCTTTACTCTGGTTCAAACCACTTCTTACCTGGCCAATTCTAATAACCATTTAATTTCTCTTTTCATATCTTCTCCCAGTTTCAATGCATTTTTTTTTGCATTCAATATAGAGTGATTGAAAAGTGCAGGCAATCACATTACATTCCAAGTCTGGAGGGGATGTTGGGAGTCAAGCCAGAGAAAACAGTGAATGAATGAAAAGTGACCTCAGATGATCCTGAGAAGAAGGACAGAGATCTGAGGTGGGAGTGTGTATCACTGAATATGTGCAAGGTCTCCTGATCTTTGTACTGTCTCCATAGTTTTGCCCTTTGGAGAATGTCCTATAGTTGGAATCATACAGAATGTAACCTCTTTACATTGGCTTCTTTCACTCAGTAATATGCACTTACGGTTCCTTCCTGTCTTTTCATGGCCTGAAAACTCATTTCTCTTTAGTACTGAATAAATATTCCATTGTCTGAAAATATCACAGCTTATTTATCCATTCATTTACTGCAGGGCATCTTGGTTTCTTCCAGGTTTTGGTAATTCTGAATAAAGCTGTTATAAATACTAGTGTACAGGCTTTGTGTAGACAGTTTTCAACTTACTTGGGTAAACACCAAGGACTACAATTGTTGGATTGCATAGTAAAAGTGTGTTTCGTTTTGTAAGAAACTGCCAAACTATCTTTCAAAGTGGCATGTCCCATCTTTTAACGAATGAGAGTTTTACTCCACATCCTTGCCAGCATTGGGTGTTGTCATTGTTTTGGATTTTGGGCCTAGTACTGCAATTCAGACCAATTCCTAAGTCCTTTGCATTTTCTCTAAACTCCTAAGGGCTCAAGCACAAGAAGGATGCTGTTACTAGTGGTAACACATAAAACAACAGAGGTCTGGATACATGGAGGAGACTGACAGCTGTCAGAGAGGAGTTGGAGGGGGTGACTGGATGAGAGAAGATGAAGGGATTAGCCAAAAAACATATATGCATAACCTACAGATACAGGCAACAGTGTGGTGATGGCCAGAGGGAAGGGGTAGTGGGGGATAGGTGAAGGTGGGCAAAGGGGCAGGGATGGGGACATCTGTAATAGTGTCAACAATAAAAATAAAGTTAAAAAAATAAACAACAACAAAGAAACTCTTCCATCTGGAATTATATATTTATGTCTGCCTCCACCTTATATAATTAGCACCACCATAGTGGCAACCTATTCATCGCTCCCTTCCCAGTTCACTGATTTTACAAAGAAACTAAAGAAATTAGACTTTCCATAGTTCAACTTTGGTGGTTCTATTCTTAATCCAAAGTGCATGTATATCTTTCTGAAATGTCCTGTCTTTTCTAATTTCCTTTTGTTTGTTGATTTCAATCTGTTTACTCAAATCACTTTCTTTACTCTCAGTCACCTGTTGATATCTGACATAGTTCACAAGGTGCTGCTTTTAACTCACTGGTGAATTTCCCCTGAACACTTGGCTTCACCATTCCCTCTCCGGAATGGAATTACATGTCTACTTTCCTGAGCTTCTTGTTTCATTTTTCCACATAGATTTTTTTTGTAGTGCACTGGTTATATTCCCTTTTCAAGGGGGAGGTTCTGAGTTGTTCTTATCACTTGGTATACTGAGTGTCTAATTGCTGGTTAAAGAAGAAATAAGTCAGAAAACTAGCAATGAATTTTATTAGAATTTGCTTTAAGGTCTTCTGAGAATTAAGGAACCAGAAAGGAAAATATGTGGATTACTTCACCTTAGTTTATTAGAGTAGGTTAAGAAATAAATGAATGGAGAATTATACTTGATTTATACAGAATTTGTCTTGGGGTTTATATAATTTCCTACATAAGTATCATAATCTTGAGGTAAAGTTATTGCATATGTCATTGGCTTTGGACGAGTTGGCTTTGGTATTCTTTTACGTGCTTCCAGTTCCATGATATTGAGGCAACAATATCTCCCATTTTCACATAGTACTTCACGTACTTCAGTTACTTTGCATATTTTTCTGCATTTTCCTTGTATATATTGGCCCCAGCATTTCTTAAGTTGTTCAGTTACTGTGTACATAGAAAACAATTGATTAAGGTCAGTGTTTGAGACCAAAAGGCAACTTTGAACATGGAAAGTATAGAGGAAGTTTGTAGGGATTAGGTGTATGAGAGATTCACAAGGCAGATACCCGTAATATCCCACAGAGGATCCCCAAGAAGGCAAACCTCAGTGTTTATATCTATCTGATTACTTATACTTAGTTCCTCCAAGGTTTTGAGCTTCCAGTCAACATCTGACGGACTCCATCAAGAGCATCAGATTATATATGGGAAAACAAAGAAGTTGATTCCTTGATTTCAGGGCATGGCACTATATTCCATCAGGGAACCACAGCAAATCTTCCTCTGTTTGAATGTTCCCAGGGCACTCATTTTTTTTAATAACTGCTCCACCTTTATTTCCCAGAGTATAATAATTCTTAACTGGTACTTATTTCTGGGTCAAATTATGTTCTTGGGTTCATACTCACTGGCATGGTCAAGAATGACTTTTTTATCCAGTCAGGTTATTTTTCCCCCTCAATAATCTCCCTCCCTCCCCTGTTAATTCTTAGCATTGTCTCTTTTTCCTTCCTTCCTTCCTTCTTCCTTCCTTCCTTCCTTCCTTCCTTCCTTCCTTCCTTCCTTCCTTCCTTCCTACCTTTTTTCCTTGGCATTATCTATTTTTGCCAATGCCTATTTTCCTTTGGCTTCTAAGTTATTACAATAATCTTGGACTTGTTTTATGCCTCTGTGACTTCTCATTCTTTCTCTACCCCCAGTTGCAAGAATTCCTCCAATGTTCAGCCCCAGACCTTCCCTCACCTTGAGATAATATTCTTTCCTTTAGTGATCCTAAATACTCTTTATGATCTAAGAATTAGGATGTTCAAATATTAGTTTCTGGGATGCAACAACCTTCTAGAATAGGCCCCAGAGGGAGATTGAGAACAAAGATGCCTCCAACCTCAGGTTCTAGAACTCCTTTGATTGTTAGGAATTTAGGGACCCAGGGACATGCCATCACCATTACTATAAGAGGCAAATGTAATAGATACGGTTTTGAAAGAGAAATTTCAAGTTCTTAGTATGTGCCAACCCCTATGCAAGGTATTTCACAAATGTTATATCATTAATAAGGCCCTCACGAGTCCAATGTCATTATCTCCACCAATGAGGAAACTGAGATTTAGAGAGTCTTTACAATTTATACAAAGCTAACAAACCAGTAGTAGACATTGAAGGCCTGTTTCTTAAACCTGACTTGAAAGTTTGTGAGTGAGTATTCACACTCTGTAGT
The DNA here is from genome assembly GCA_027563665.1 of Antrozous pallidus. Lineage (NCBI taxonomy): Eukaryota > Metazoa > Chordata > Mammalia > Chiroptera > Vespertilionidae > Antrozous > Antrozous pallidus. The sequence goes on from CM050518.1 coordinate 34,597,055, forward strand.
AAAATAGACTAATATATATCTATTTCCACTTTCCCCCCACTATTCACACTCTACCATATATATGGTGGAAGACGATATGATTGGATGCCAGAGTAAAAACTGTATCCAAAGAAGTAAGTGCATCTCTAGATATTGAGTGCATTACTTTCCACAATGAGACTTTCCCAGAGGAAATCCTAGCTTCTTTTAAACTCTGAGTACTCCTTTTTAAGAATAGTACCATGGTAGAAGTCCTCAGGAAGAGGGAATCTCTAATGAGATTGGGTAGACTTTAGTCATCCCTAGGGGACCTATTTCCTTCTACTATGAATTATAAAATTGTCTTGGGTTCTTAGAAATATTCCATCCCATTGTTGATTTGTGTGAGCTCCTAGAAAACTCTAGATTACCTGTGGACTTCTGGAAAAGCAGAATTGCAATGATCATGAAGAGCTTCATGGCTAGGCTTCCCAAGGGAGGTGGTAGCCAAAGCTCTTGGTCCAGTGAGTTGCACACCATGTCACCTTCCTCAGAGACTTCGATTCTTATGCACTGAACCAGAACAGATGGTATGGTACAAAGTGTTTCCCCAAACTTCCCATCTGTGGATTTTGCATCATGTGGGCAGGCACCGGATATTTGAGGCCACCCACTTTACCCCTACATGGAATCAGATGCAGCATGTTCTATTTCATCATCCCTGATGCCATTCTGTGGGCTGTGGACTGCTAGGGAGCAGAATCTGTGCTTTCTCTTCTTTGACTGTCTGGCCAGATGGACCAAAGTAGACATGTACTCACTTCTAAGAATGAATGAGTTTATACAAATAATGAAGCCTATTCCATTTATTGCTTTCAGCTAAGTCTAGGATCCCAGGGTATTGTGTCTACCACTTTAGTCAATCCAAATGGAAGCCAATTTTTATTTCTACATCCTAGATTAATTTAATTTTTCTCAGACAAGAAATATATAATGATGGAGGAGTAATCATATGATTATAATAAAAATTTCATTTAGGAACAGCAAAAAAGGGAGAAAAGTCAGAGATAATAAATAAAGCATCATCCTAATGGATAAGAACAACAAAGTTTTTTGTTTTTCCTGCCATTGTGGAGTGGCAATTGTCAACTTTTTGCATCTCATGGCACACATAAATTAATTACTAAAATTGTTTGTCACACCAAAAAGGACATTATATTTTTTGCCAATCTGACAAAAAATAGTTATAATTTTGATCCATTCTCACCCAGATGGCTACTGTTATGTTGGCTTTTTTCTTCTCTTTTCTTTTCTTTTCTTTTCTTTTCTTTTCTTTCTTTCTTTCTTCCTTTCTTTCTTTCTTTCTTTTCTTCTTCTTCTTCTTCTTCTTTTTTTTTTTACAATCTACGGGATAAAAGGTCAGTGCCCTTGACTAAATAGTCAGGTGTTGCATATTTAAAATTTTTTTGTGGTACACCAGTGTGCCCGCCACAGTTGAAAATTACTCGTGTAGAGAATTCTTTCGTATTCTTTCTGTTCTTATCTCTGTGAAGGTTTCCCTTGTTCTCAGTGGCCATACTTTGGAGGAGACTAGGGTGAGAGGATTCTTCTAGGAGCTCTGCTACTTTAGCAACATGTTAATGCAGGTTTAGGAAACTATATGAATTATTTTGTTACCCAGACTCTGATTTCTATGGCATTATAACTCTTTAGAAATGTCAATTATTTTGAATTGTTCTCAGTCATTTTTATGTCTAAGACCCATCCAGAAATACTTTTGAATCATGACAATTCATTTTAGATTCCAACCAGGGCACTGGTATCAATAAAACAAGCTTTTGCATATTATACCATTTCTATAGCTCTTAGCTTAATAATGTCTCGCTCAGGTTCTGATTGTATCTAATTCAGTACAATAGCCTCTGGACAGCCTGGCCAGTGTTGCTCAGTGGTTGAAAGGCAATCTATGAACCAGGAGATCACAAGTTCAATTCCCGGTCAGGGCATATGCCCATGTTATAGGCTCGATCCCAGGTGTGAGGCAGCCGATCAGTGATTCTCTCTCATCATTGATGTTTCTGTCTCTCCATCCTTCTCCCTTCCTCTCTGAAATAAATATCTATCTAATAAAAGAGTAATACACAAATTGACCATACCTTCACTACACCACAAGCCACGCCCACAAGCCACATCCAAAAGCCAATCAGAGCAAGTATGCCAATTAACCCAACCAAGATGGCAGTTAATTTGCATATCCGTGTGCAGAAGATGGTGTAGAAGGAAGCCAAGCACTGCAGAAGGGAGCAAAGCTGCGGAGAAGTAAGCAAGTGAGGTGGGAGAGAAGGGAGGGAACAAGGCAGAGGAGATGGGAGTGAGCAATACAGCAGAGATGGGAGAGAGCCAGGTAGTGGAGAAGGGGGCAAGGCAGCAGAGAACTGAGGGAACTTTGCTCAGGCTTCAGGAAGCTCTATTGCAGGAATCTTCCTGCAACAGGTCTCTAGTATATATATAATAGCCTCTGGACAGTATAGACAAACTAATCGAGATTGATCACCATGTATTTATAGTGGTATTAATGTATATTCTTGTGTAATGCCAATAGCAACACTCATCTATCTACATGTAGAAATGTACACAATAGATAGTTGGGTTAATACACGGCTGTGGGGAGAAAAACTAAGATGGTGGCATAGGTAAACACCTAGGCTTTTGCCCCGCACAACAATTACGAGAATAGAACTGAAGGACAGAACGGACACTGTCCAGAACCACGGGAAGGCTGGCTGACTGGAAGATCTGAAACTGGAGGGACAGAGAAGTGCACACGGATAATCAGAGCCTCTGCAAAGCCCAAGTAAGGTGGAGACTCGCGCGCGAGAGGACGGGGTGTCTGAACCTGGCAGGGTGCTCTGGCTGAAAGGAGACAAAAACTCCAAGCTGCGCTGAACCCAGTTTGGTTTGCACTCAAAACCCGGGGGAACCAGGCCCTTACAGGGAGAACCTGGGTTGTGGTCGGAATCCCAGGGGAAGAGCCAGATGCAGACCTTCATAGGCGTGCAGACGGGACAAATGGGTTGCTGGCTGTGTCTGTTAGGAGAAAGGAGCTCCAACCAGAGGTGCAACTCTGGGGGCACGCATGGGTACTCACAGTGAGGGCATTCTGTTGACTGTGTGGCTGGCATCTGGAGGAAGGGAAAAGGAGTTCCGATTGCACTGAACCCAGGTGCCAGGCGAAAATCTGAGATTCTGGATCCACTGGGGACAGGATGCTCTGGTGGCAGGCAAAATGCGAGGGCATCTTTCTCACAGAGGTGCCTGTGGCGATTGCCTGCAGACGCTAGGACCCGGTGACCTTGTGGGCCGGGACTGATAGGAAGCCAAGGCTGTCGGCTCCACCCTGAAACTCCACCCCACCAAGAAACTCCGCCCCATCCAAACTGAGCACAGAGATTTTGGCAAGTTTGCAAGTCCAAGCGCAGAAGGCTGTCTCCTAGAGTAGACACAGCTGATCCTCACAGTCAGTTGGCCTGGAGGTTAATTCCTCCCAGTGATGCCAACAACAAACAAGACTTATCTGCAACAAGGCTGTATACACAGTCCACAAAAGGGTGCTCCAAGAGTGTACACTAAGGTAACAGGGGAGGCCAAGACACCTAGCACACAAAGCCACCCAACCAACTCAGGGAAGCACTGAAAATGGGGAGAGAAAGAAAAAAATCTCAAACAAAAGAAATGGAGGAAAACAAACGACTGGATATAGAGTTCAAAACCACAGTGATAAGGTATTTCAAGAGGCTCCTAGAAAAAGCCTATAGGCTCAGTGAGAACCTCAAGGATATGAAAAAGGACCAACTAGAATCTAAACATACACTGATTGAAATAAAAAAAAATATTTTGCAGAAACCCAACAGCAGCCTAGAGGAACGCAAGAACCAATCAAAGATTTAAAATATCAAGAGGCCAAAAACACTCGACCGAAAAAGAAAAAAGAATCCAAAAATTTGAGGATAGTGTAAGAAGCCTCTGGGACAACTTCAAACGTACCAACATCAGAATTATGGGGGTGCCAGAAGAAGAGAGAGAGCAAGATACGGGAAACATATTTGAAGAAATAATGACTGAAAACTTCCCCCACCTGGTGAAAGAAATAGACTTACAAGTTCAGGAAGTGCATAGAACCCCAAGCAAAAGGAATTCAAAGAAGACCACACCAAGACACATCATAATTAAAATGCCAAGAGCAAAGGACAAAGAGAGAATATTAAAAGCAGCAAGAGAAAAACACTTAATTACCTACAAGGGAGCACCCATATGCTTGTCAGCTGACTTCTCAACAGAAACTATGCAGGCCAGATAGGAGTGGCAAGAAATATTCAAAGTGATGAACAACAAGAATCTACAACCAAGATTACTCTACCCAGCAAAGCTATCATCCAGAATTGAAGGTCAGATAAAAAACTTCACAGATAAGAAGAAGTTAAAGGAGTTCATCAACACCAAACCAATATTATATGAAATGCTGAAAGGTATTCTTTAAGAAGAAGAAAAAGGTGTCTGCTTCAAACTAGAGCATGGATGATGGAACTGAAGAACATTATGCTAAGTGAAATAAGCCAGTCAAAGAAAGGTAAGTATCACATGATTTCACTCATTTATAGAATACAATGAACAACATAAACTGATGAACAAAAACAGATCCAGAGACAGAAAAGCATTGACTGTCAAACCACAGAGGGATGGTAGGGGAGGGCGGGAGTAAGGGAAGAGATTAACCAAAGGACTTTTATGCATGCGTATAAGCCTAACCAATGGACACGGACACCAGGGGGGTGAGGACATAAGTGGTGGGGATGGGGGAGGAGGGGATTGGAAGGAGTAATGGGTGATGGGGACACATGTAATACCTTAATCAATAAAGAAATTAAAAAAAATACATGGCTGTGGTGTGCCCAAGGAATCAAGTGACTTAAAGAAGAGAAACAAGGGGTCCTGGCTATTGGCTAGAGAGTTAGTGAAGTGAATCATGGACTCTATTTTTGATAAGAAGAGAAATATAAACAGGGAAGGGCTAACAAATTGGTCTTTGGGTTTTGAAGATTTTATACTAACAAAACGAATTGCTTTGCAATGGAGAGAACATTCTGTATCTAACCTCCACTGTCTTCTTTTTTTTTAAGGTGTTGCAATCCCATTGCATCTTTTTTTTTTCTAAATACATATTTTATTGATATTTCGCGGAGAGGAGGGAGAGGGATAGAGAGTTAGAAACATCGGAGAAACATTGATCCACTGCCTCCTGCACATCTGCCCTGGGGAAGTGCCCACAACCAAGGTATGTGCCCTTGACCAGAATTGAACTTGAGACCCTTTAGTCTGCAGGCCAGCGCTCTATCAACTGATCCAAACTGGTCAGGGCTGCACTGTCTTCTTCACCAACTCCTTGATTAGAGAACTCACATTCCTAATAACATTAAGACTGTATTTTAGAACTCTATGCCTACTTCAGTAATAATGTATGTTTGCTTTCGCATGTGCATTTGCAGGTGTGTCTGTGTGTGTCTTTTCTGTCCTTTGGTGTTGGAGAGTCTCAGGCTAGATCTCCAAGATTGATCCCAGAGAGTCTTCTTTTTTATTTATTTATTATTATTATTTTAAAATATATTTTATTGATTTTTTTACAAAGAAGATGGGAGAGCTGAAGCCAGTTTGGCTCAGTGGATAGAGCGTCGGCCTGCGGATTGAAGGGTCCCAGGTTCAATTCTGGTCAAGGGCATGTACCTTGGCTTTGGGCACATCTCCAGCAGGGAGTGTGTAAGAGGCAGCTGATTGATGTTTGTCTCTCATCGATGTTTCTGACTTTCTATCCCTCTCTCTTCCTCTCTGTGAAAAATCAATTAAAAACAAAAACAAACAAACAACAACAACAACAAAAAAAAACCAAAGAAGATGGGAGAAGGATATAGAGTTAGAAACATCAATGAGAGAGAAACATCGATCAGTTGCCTCCTGCACACTCCCTTCTGGGTATGTGCCCGCAATCAAAGTACCGGAATCAAACCCAGGATCCTTGAGTTTGCCGACACTCTATCCACTGAGCCAAACCGGTTAGGGCTGTCTTCTTTTCTTGAAAATCTTCTTAGAGTTTAAACAGTAAGTGTTTCCACAGCAAGATGGGATGAGTAAAGAACAGGATGTCTCTTAATGAGGAAGAAATCACCAGTCAATATTTACTGTTAAATCTTAGGACCTCAAAAATTTGGGACTTTTGAAAGTACAAATTGTTTTAATGTGCCACTTATAAAAGGACACATTATAAGTGGTAAGAGAGCAAATAACAGCTGAACAATGTGGAAGTTAGGGGGTCCAACTCCCACACAGTCGAAAATCCACCTACAGCTAGGTATTTGATTATTTAAATGAGCCATTCAGGGAAGTTGTGTTTGTTTGAAAGATTTTGTTTAATTTTTCTTTTTATGTCAGTTAAAAACAATATTTAAAAATAGTTTTATTGTGTAACATGCTTTATTGAGAAGAATCAGGAAATATAAAAACAAAGAGAAAAAAGGCAACAAGAGTAGCAGAAAACATCTGGAAACGTGTTGTATAGCATTCTAAATTTTTTCTTTAATAGAATGAATATTAGCTTATGGGATTTTCCTGATTAGTAGGAAAGTATAGTAAAACTGTCTAACACTTCCACCAACTGCATGGCTTTTGGAAATCTAGGGTCCTCAGCTCTCTGCTAACTCCAGAGATGTTTACATTCTCAGGGATCCACTGGCCTTCAGAATTCTATCTTCAGGTGCTAACTCTGACTTGTACCATATTTATCCTTCCTGATACAAACCTCTTTCTTAACTTCCAACAAAAATAAAATTATACATACTAAGCATTTAGGAGTTTAATAGAGTTTACACAGGAGTTTGGGAAGGAGGATTACCTGGAGTAACACAATCAAATTTCAAAATGACTGAAGACATCAGCGATCTTAAATGAAATTTCTTCATCTCAGTAATGGCGAATTCTTTTGGCTTCACCTAACATTAGCTTCTCATTAGCTCACTGGCTTTTAAAATTATTTTTTCCTGTTCTATCTTCTTCACTCAAGCTTTCTTTTAAAAAATTTCCCCAAACTTTTATATACTGTATTGTGCAATAGTTTTTAGTGTCTGCTAGCCACATGAGTATTTCCTTGGCATTAATTCCTAGAGGTGATTAGGTGGATTAGTGGACATGACTTTCTCAAGAATTTTAGTAAATATTGTCAATTGGTTGAACAGATTTTATAATCTATCTGTAGTTGAGGAGAGTATGTTTTCTTGTTGGCACTCAATATTATCATTTCTATTCCCTAAAGACTTTTCTAGGGAAGGTTTTAATGGCTAAATTGGTTCAGATAATTCAAATGGAGGCCTCCGGCCAAAGGATATTAGTGTGTCCCAATCTCATTGATTTTTCATAAGTTTTACATATGACCAATCCAATTCTGAGGTAGCAACTTTAAGAATTAGACTGAGCCTGCTGGTGTTGCTCAGTGGTTGAGCGTTGATTTGTGAGTCAAGAGGTCACCGGTTCAATTTGCTGTTAGGGCACATACCTGGATTGAGGGCTAAATCCCCAAATAGGGGTGTGTAGGAGGCAGCTGATTGATGTCTCTCTCTTTCCTTTCCCCTTCCTCTCTCTAAAATAAAGAAAACATATAAAAAAGAATATTCTTTTTAAAAAAAGAACTCAAATGAATTTAATGGAGTGATTTCTCAAACCTGGGTAAGGTATTCACATGGATAAGGGCTAATTACAAAAGAACCATAAGTGTTACTCCTTTCATCAGATAAATGCATTTTCTCTTACCTTAGGCAAGCATCACACTTATGCCTGAGCAATGAGAGTCCCTGCCCTGGGCCGTATGCTCTGGAGAGCCCGATTCTGGTCTTCATCAGGCTGCCTCCCTTCCTGTAGTGCAAAATGTCACTGAAGCCAAAGGAATATGTTAACCTAGAAACTGATTTCACCGCTTCATCCTTGTGCTCTGGGTAACTGGGACCCAGAATCCATACCCAAACTGTAGCTTCTTTTTTATTTTTTAAAATTTTTGTATTGATTGAGGTATTACATATGTCTAATACCCCCCAACTCCCTACTCATACCCTCACCCCCCTGACGTCTGTGTCCATTGGTTAGGCTTATATGCATGGATACAAGTCCTTTGATTGATCTGTCCCCCTTACCTCCACCCTCCCCTACCTTCCCTTTGAAGTTTGACAATCTGATCAGTGCTTCTCTGTCTCTGGATCTGTTTTTGTTCATCAGTTTATGTTGATCATTATATTCCATAAATAAGTGAGATCATGTGATATTTACCTTTCTATTACTGGCTTATTTCACTTAGAATAATGCTCTCCAGTTCCATCCATGCTGTTGCAAATGGTAAGAATTCCTTATTTTTTACTGCAGCATAGTATTCCATGGTGTAGATGTATCACAGTTTTTTAGTCCACTCATCTGCTGATGGGCACTTAAACTGTTTCCCAATCTTAGCTATGGTGAATTGTGATACTATGAACATAAGGGTGCATATGTCCTTTCTGATTGGTATTTCTATTTTCTTGGAATATATTCCTAGAAGTGGAATCACTGGGTCAAATGGAAGTTACATATTTAGTTTTTTTTTGTGGAAATTCTATACTGTTCTCCACAGTGACTGCACCATTCTGCATTCCCACCAGCAGTGGACGAGGGTTCCTTTTTCTCCCCATTCTCTCCAGCACTTGTCGTTTGTTTTTTTAAAAAATACATCTTTATTGTTCAGATTATTATAGGTGTTCCTCTCCCCCCATATCTCCCCTCCAGCCGATCCCCCACCCCACCCTATGCTACTGTCTTCATCCATAGGTGTAAGATTTTTGTCCAGTCTCTTCCCGCACCCCTCACCCTCTTCCCCCTGAGAATTATCAGTCCACTCCCTTTCTGTGTTCCTGATTCTATTATATTCATCAGTTTATCCTGTTCATCAGATTTTTCATCCACTTGATTTTTAGATTCACTTGTTGGTAGGTAAGTATTTGTTGTCATTTTGTTGTTCATAGTTTTTATCTTTACCTTTTCTTCTACTTCCTCTTCTTAAAGAATAGCCTTCAGCATTTCATATAATCCTGGTTTGGTGGTGATGAACTCCTTTAGCTTTTTCTTGTCTGTGAAGCTCTTTATCTGACCTTCAATTCTGAATGATATCCTTGCTGGGTAGAGTAATCTTGGTTGCAGGTTCTTGCTATTCATCACTTTGAATATTTCTTGTCACTCCCGTCTGGCCTGCATAGTTTCTGTTGAGAAATCAACTGACAGTCATATGGGTACTCCCTTGTAGGTAACCAACTGTTTTTCTCTTGCTGCTTTCAAGATTCTCTCTTTGTCTTTTGTTCTTGGCATTTTAATTATGATGTGTCTTGGTGTGGTCCTCTTTGGATTCCTCTTGTTTGGGATTCTCTGGGCTTCCTGGACTTGTAAGTCTATTTCTTTCACCAGGTAGAAAAAGTTTTCTGCCATTATTTCTTCTAATAGGTTTTCAATATTTTGCTCTCTCTCCTCTTCTGGCAACCCAATAATTTGGATGTTGGTATGTTTAAAGTTGTCCCAGAGACTCCTTACACTATCTACATATTTTTGGATTTTTTTCTTTTTGTTTTTCTGGTTGGGTGTTTTTTGTCTCATCATATTTCAGTTCTTTGGTTTGATTCTTGGAGTCATTTGATCTACTGTTGTATTTCTGTATATTCTTTATTTCAGACAGTGTATGCTTAATTTCTGACTGGTCCTTTTCCATTTTCTTGGTATTCTCATTAAGGTTCTTGAAGGTTTCATCAAATTTCTTGGCAGTTTTTAGAAGATTCTTGAGTAACCTTATAAACATGTTCCTGAATTCGATGTCCTCCCTTTCTTTCATTTGTGACATGTTTCTTTGTCTCCGCATTTCACTTCCCTGAGTTGGTAGGATAGCTTTGTGTGCTAGGTGTCTCAGCCTCCCTTCTTATCTGAGGTGGACATTCTTTGTGCATCCCTTTGTGGACGGTGTGTACAGCATTGTTGTAGTTAAGTCTTTATTGTTGTTGGTGTCACTGGGAGGAATTGACCTCCAGGCCAATTGGCTGTGAGGATCAGCTGTGTCTATGCTGGGAGATAGCTTTATGCGACAAGACTTGTAAAATTGCCAAAGCTTCTGTGCTCAGCTTGGATGGGGCAGAGTTTCAGGGTGGAGCCGACAGCCTTGGCTTCCAGTCAGTCCCATCCCACAAGGTTCCTGGGTCTCTGTGTCTGCAGGCAATCGCTGCAAGCTCTTCTGAGAGGAAGGCGCCTTCGAGTTTCTCCCGCTGCCAAACAGTCCAGTCTCTCCCCCAATGAATCTGGACTCCCAGATTCTCACCAGGTACTGGGGTTCAGTGCAGTAGGAACTGGGGTTCAGGGCCGTCTGGAGCCCTTGTCTCCTTCCCACTTGATCAAGCCAACAGCACACTTAACAACAGTCCATTTTCTCTGTGCGAACACACGCGTTCCTCCAGACCTCTGCCTTTCACTATTTCCCTGAGATTCCACCTTACAGTCCAGATCTCCCCCACCCTCCAGTATGAGCCTGGGTCCCCAGGGTCTCACCCAAAACTGGGGTTTAGTCCAGTCGCAACTGGGGTTCAGCGCAGTCTGGAGCTTTTGTCTCCTTTCTGCTATAGCATGCCAGCCAGGTACATGTTGGACCAGGAGTTCAACCGCTTTCTATGATGTGCAGTGACCACCGGGGGGAGGGGCGCAGAATGAAGGAAGGCCCTGGCCAGCAATTGGGGGAAGGAAGGCCCCGATCATCCCTGATCGCTGGCCAGGCCTAGGGACCCTACCTGTACACAAATTTTGTCCACTGGGGCTCTGGTTGCTTAATGATTGGAGTTTCTGTTTGGTGTGATGAAAGGGGAGTAGACAAGATAGTGATAATGGTTGCACATTATGAATTTATTTATTGCCACTGAATTGTACACTTAAAATGGTTAAAATGGCAATTTTATATATTTTACCACATTTTGAAAAGAGATGCAAGAGGGTTTTTTTTTTAATCAGGTGTACCTTGTCTTTGAGAAAATTATTTTGAAATTTTAATTATCTTGTAATATATTTGACATTATTTTATCTTTGTTGTTCTCTGTGCCTGTGGTGACTTCAATAATATTCCATATTACTAAAATACTAGAGGCCCAGTGAACGAAATTTGTGCACAGAGGGGGATGTCCCTTAACCTAGCCTGCACCCTCTCCAATCTGGGACCCCTCGAGGTATGTCCGACTGCCTGTCTAGGCATGATCCTGGTAGGATAAGGCCTAAACGGGCAATTGGACATCCTTCTCACAATCCAGGACTGTTGGCTCCAAACTGATTACCTGCCTGCCTCCTTGATTGTCCCTACTGCTTCTGCTTGCCAGCCTAATCACCCCCCTAACCATTACCCTGCCAGCCTAATTGATGTTTAAGTGCTCCTATGTGGCCCCGAGTTCCCTCCTCTGTCGGCCTGGTCACCCCTAACTGCCCTCCCCTGCAGGCTTGATCACCTCCAACTGCCCTCCCTTTGCAGGCCTGGAACCTCCTAACTGCCCTCCCCTACTGGCCTGATCACCCACAACTGCCCTCCCTTGCAGGACCTGGAACCTCCAACGGCCCTCCTCTGCTGGCCATCTTGTGGTGACCATCTTGTGTCCACATGAGGGCAGGATTTTTGACTACATGGGGGCAGCCCTCTTGTGTGTTGGAGTGATGGTCAATCTGCAAATTACTCTTATTAGATAGGATAGAGGCCTGGTGCATGGGTGGGGGCCAGCTGGTTTGCCCTGAAAAGTGTCCCAGATCAGGGTGGGAGTTCCCTTGGGGTTAGGGGCAGCCTGGGCGAGGGGCCTATGGTGGTTTGCAGGCCAGCCACGCCCCCCCAGCGACCCAAGTGGAGGCCCTGGGATCTGGGGTTAATCTATGTCTACAATTGAAACTTCGTAGCCTAGAGCGGAGCCAAGCCTTCTGCTTGTTCCATGGCGGCAGCCATTTCTGTTTGAAACTTTGTAGTCTAGATTGGAGGCCTAGGCCGGCAACAGCAGGCTGAAAGCTTGGCTTCCTCCATTGCCAGGGAAACCCAAGCCTCTTTTCTCTCCAGCTCATTGGCTGCTGCCATTTCTGTATCTTTTATAATTGAAACTTTGTAACATTGAGTGGAGGCCTAGGGAGGCAGAAAGCTTGGTTTCCTCTGTTGCCAGGGAAACCCAAACCTTCCTCCTGCTCTCAGTGGTTGTAGCCATCATGGTTGGGGTTTACTTGCATAATTTGTTCCTGATTGGCTGGTGGGCATGGTTGTGGGTGTGGCGAAGGTACGGTGAAATTTGCATATTACTCTTTTATTAGATAGGATTTATGCATGTAAGCATGCATGCAGGCCTGAGTGTATGTGTGTGTGTGTGTGTGTGTGTGTATGTGTAGTGTGTGTGTTTGTGGTGTATCTTGGGTAACTCAGGCCTGACTTTCACTATATCAAAAGAATCCACTAGAGGGAGATATTTACCTAAATTATCCTTAGATATTGATTTCATTTTTTCAAAAAATTTTAACCCTGTGAACCATTGATATGCACACCAAAAATAAATAAATAAATAAATAAATAAATAAATAAATAAGCCAATTGGCTTGGATGGATGGTAATTATTCAGGTCATACAGTAGTTTATCTTTTATGTCAAAGGAGATTGACATGGAAGAAATCCTTACGGAGACAAATGTAAATTTAAGTTACCTCTGAGGTACCTAGGATCATCTCTCTTCACCATGAGCCTTTACAGGAAGACTAGGCTTAAACATGCATTTCTTGCCGAGACCAGTTTGGCTCAGTGGATAGAGCGTCAGACTAGGGACTGAAGGGTCCCGGGTTCAATTCCAGCAAGGGCATGTACCTTGGCTGTGGGCACATCCCCAGTAGGGGGCGTGCAAGAGGCAGCTGATCGATGTCTCTCTCGTTGATGTTTCTGACTTTCCCTCTCCCTTCCGCTCTGTAAAAAATCAATAAAATATATTTAAAAAACACACAAAAAATGCTTTTCTTTTTAAAAATATGTTTTTATTGATCTTAGAGAGAAGAAGGGAGAAGGAGAGATAGAAACATCAATGATGAGAGAATTATCAATTGGCTACCTCCTGCATGCCCCCTACTGAGATCCAGGCATGCACCCCAACTAAGAATTGAACCGCTTTCTCCTGGTTTACAGGTCAGGGCTCAACCACTGAGCAGCACCGGCTGGGTGACATGCATATCTTCTGTATGTGACTCACTGTGGAGTCAATAAGCATCAAATAAAAAGTTAGTTTAGTCTGAGCAGTCAGGAACAGTTTATAAGACTTTGCATTGTTTAAGTTTTATTTCTGAAGGTTGTTAAGTTAATAATAATAAACAACCATAAGCATAGGTATTAATAGTGAGGACAGGTCACATATATGTAAAATATAGATACTTAAAAATAAATGTATAATATTCCAGCAAGAGATCTAGCTAGTGAAAACTAAGATATGAGAAATAAATGGGGCATAACCAGAGGGCAGAGAGAAAGTCCTAATATATCAGTAGTTATAATATATATATATTATAATATATCAATATATATCACTTGTTTGTTCCTTTTCATTACTGAGGAGTATTCCTGGCATGTATGTACATTGTTTAAACATTCACTTACTTGAGGACATTTTGGTTATTTCTAGTTTTTAGCTATTATATATAAAACTGCTATGAATATTATGGACAGTTTTTTTAAGTGGACATGATTTCATTTCTTTGGGATAAATGCTCAGGAGGATTTCTGGGTTATGTAATAAGTGTATATTTTATTATTTTGGGAACCTATTAAACTGGTTACCAGATTGGCTGTGCCATTTTACATCACTACCAGCAATGAATGAAAGATTCACTTTTTCCTCATCCTTGCCAGTACTCCAGGTTGTCACCATATTTCATTTTTGCTGTTTGAAAGGTATATAATGATATATCATAGTTATTTAATTTGCATTTCCCTATTTGCTAGTAATGTTGAATATGTTTTCATGTACTTATTTGCCATCAGGATATTCTTTTTGGTGAAACATCTCATGTCTGAGAGTATTTTTTAACTGAATGGTTTATTTTAAACTGTTTTAAAAATGGAAACATATTTGATAAGTAACACTGTGTAAGTTTAATGTCTACAACATGTTAATACATGTATCTACTGTAATATGATGGCTATCTAATAGGATTAGATAGCACCTCTACCACATCACCTAATTACCATTCCTTTTTCCTGGTGGGAATAATTAAGGTATAATCTCTTAACAAGTTTGATGTCTGAAATACAATATTGTTGTCTATAATCACAATACTGTGCATTAGATCTTTGGGGTTTATGTATCTCCTACTTGTATTAATAAGTTTGTACTCTTAAAAAGTCTCCCCATTTTCATCATCTCTGACAATTCTGTTTTTTGTTTTCTTTTTAAAATCCATCAGCCACTTTGTGCCTTTGGTGAATTCAATCCATTACATTTAGAGGAGTTATTTACTACCATTTTATTGATTGATTTCTGGTTGTTTTGTATTTCTGTTGTTTCTTTTTTTGCTTCTATTTCTACTTACCTTTGTAAAATGGTGATTTCTTGGTGATGTGTTCTGTTTCTCTTTTAAAAAAATTCTTTCATAAATCTATCTTGGGTTAAAAAATATTTGTGTTGGTTTCAGAGAGAGAGGGAGAGAGAAACAACAGTGATGAGAGAGAATCATTGGTTAGCTGCCTCCTGCATGGGGCTCTCCTACCAGGATACCAAGCTTGCAACCCGGGCCCGTGCCCTGCCCTGGAATCGAATGTAGCCGTGACCTCCTGGCTCATAGGTCAATGCTCAACTACCGAGTCATACTGGCCTATCTTGGATTTTTGCTTTGTGGTTATCATAAGGCTTATATAGAACATCTCATAGATAAAACTGTTTATTTTATGCTGATAGCAACTTATCTTTGATTACCTATAAACCCTCCATCCTTTTTCTTCTCTTTTATATTTTTAATGTCACATTTTACATCTTTTTATGCTATATATTCGTTAACAAGTTATAGAAGCTATAGTTATTTTATTTTTTTAATGCATTAAAAACTTTTTTTTTTTTAAGAGAGGGAGAGGAAGGGAGAGGAACAGAGACAGAGAAACACTGATGTGAGAACAGAACTTTATTGACTGCCCCTGCACACTCCCGACTAGGGGATTAAGTCCACAACCAGGGAATGTCCCCTGACCAGGAATTGAACCGGTAACTTTTTGGTGCATTGGACAACACTCAACCAAATGAGCCATACCAGCTAGGCTACTATAGTTATTTTTAATACTCTTTTCCTTTAACCTTTATCCTATAGTTAAGTTAATTTAACACACTATCTCCGTGGTCGGCAAACTGCGGTTTGTGATACCAGGACAGTTGGGGGGACCCAGGCCTACAGGGGAGAGCAGTTATGGGTGACTGGGCATGCAGGGGGTCTATTTTGAAGAAGTGGCATTAGAAGAAGTTTAAGTTTAAAACATTTGGCTCTCAAAAGAAATTTTAATCGTTGGACTGTTGATATTTGGCTCTGTTGACCAATGAGTTTGCTGACACTGCACTATCCTATTGCAGAATTAGTTTTCTAAATCTAACTATATTTTTTTTACCTTTAGCATTGTGTTGTATATGTATATCTATTTTCATGTTGTATTTAGGGTCGTTTTATTTCAGCTTGAAGAATTCCTAGCAGCATTTCTTTCAAGGCAAGTCCAGAGACTATTAGACCTGCCTAATAGTGGTGATACATGTCCTCAGCTTTTGTTTCTGTGGGAAAGCTTTTATTTCTCCTTCATATCTGAAGAATAACTTTGATGGATAGAGTATCTTTGGATGGCAAGTTTTACCTTTCAGCATGTAATATGTCATTCCACCATCTCCTAGCCAGTAAGATCTCTGCTAAGGAATCTGTTGATAGCTTAATGATGGTTCCTTATAAGTTATACTCTTTTTTCTCCTAGCTGCCTTTAGGGTTCTTTCTTTCTTTCTTTCTTTCTTTCTTTCTTTCTTTCTTTCTTTCTTTCTTTCTTTCTTCACATTCACATGCTTTTATTACAATAGAATGCTATAATTGTTTTATTTTATTATTAGTTACAAGAGGCCCGGTGCAGTAAATTCATGCAAGGGGTTTGGTGTCCTTCAGTTTAGCCTGCACCCTCTCCAATCTGGGACATCTCTCTCACAATCCAGGACTGCGGGCCCCAACTGCCCTCCCTTGCCAGCCTGATTGATGCTTAATAGCTCCCCTGCCAGCCCGATTGTCCCTAAAGGCCCTCCCCTGCAGGCGTGGTCCTCCCCAGCTGCCCTCCGCTGCAGACCTGGTCTCTCCCAACTGTACTCTCCTGCTGGTCCAGGAACCTCCAATTGCCCTCCCCTGCTGGCCTGGACACCTCCAACTGGCCTCCCCTGTAGGCCTGGTCCCCCCAACTGCCCTCCCTTTCAGGCTTGGTCATCCCTAACTGCTCTCCCCTGTTGGCCTAGTACCCCCCCCCCCAAATGTCTTCCCCTGCAGCCCTGGTCCCCCCCAACTCTCTTCCCCTGCAGTCCTGGACCACCTCCCCAACTGCTTTCCCCTGCAGGCCTGGGTCTCCCCCAACTGCCCTCCCCCGCAAGCCTGGACCCCCCAACTGCCCTCCCCTACTGGCCTGGTTGCCCCTAACTGCTCTCCCCTGCTGGCCTAGTTCCCACCAACAGGCTTCCCCTGCAGGCCTGGTGCCCCCCCCCCACCAACTTCCCTCCCCTGCAGCCCTGGTCCTCCTAGCCTGCCTTCCCTTGTAGGCATGGACTGCCCATAGCCCTCCCCTGCAGGTCTGGGTCCCCCCCCAATTGTCTTCCCCTGCAGGCCTGGTCCCCCCAACTGCCCTCCCCTGCAGGCCTGGTCACCCCTAACTGCTCTCCCTTGCAGGCCTGGTCCCTTCAAATTGCCCTCCCCTGCTGGCCTAATCGCCCACAAATGCCTTCCCCTGCCGGCCATCTTTTGGTGGCCATCTTGTGCCCACGTGTGGGTGGCCATCATTGACCACATGGGGGCAGGCATCTTTGACCACATGGAGGTGGCCATCTTGGTGTTGGAGTGATGGTCAATTTGCATAGTACTCTTTTATTAGATAGGATTGTTGTTAATCTCTCACTATAATTTATAAATTAAACTTTGCCATACATGTGTATGAGGAGGAAAACATTATACATATAGGGATTGGTACTATAGGATTCTTTCTTTTATTTAATTTTTATAGTTTTATTATAATACTAGAGGCCCGGTGCATGAAATTCATGCACGGAAGGTGGGGGATGTCCCTCAGCCCAGCCTGCACCCTCTCCAATCTGGGACTTCTCAAGGGATGTCTGCCTAAACGAGCAATCGGACAGCCTTTTCACAATCCAGGACTGCTGGCTCCCAACTGATCACCTGCCTGCCTCCCTGATTGCCCTTAACTGCTTCTGTCTGCCAGCCTGATCACCCACTAACCACTACCCTGCCAGCCTAATTGATGTCTAACTGCTCCCCTGCCAGCCTGTTTGCCCTAACTTTCCTCCTCTGCCAGCATGGTCACTTCTAAGTGCCCTCTCCTGCAGGCTTGATTGCCCTCAACTACCTTCCCTTGCAGGCCTTGGAACCTCCAAACTGCCCTGCCCTGTTGGCCTGATGGCTCACAATTGCCCTCCCTTGCAGGGCCTGGAACCTCCCAATGGCCCTCCACTGCTGGCCATCTTGTGGAGACCATCTTGTGTCCACATGGAGGCAGGATCTTTGACCACATGGGGGCAGCCCTATTGTGTGTTGGAGTGATGATCAATCTGAAAATTACTTTTTTATTACATAGGATAGAGGCCTGGTGCATGAGTGGGGTCCAGCTGCTTTGCCCTGAAGAGTGTCCTGGATCAGGGTGGGGGTTCCCTTGGGGCTTGGGGCAGCCTGGGCAAGGGGCCTATGGTGGTTTGCAGGCTGGCCACGCCCTCCAGCAACCCAAGCGGAGACCCTGGGATCTGGGATTAATTTATGTCTACAATTGAAACTTTGTAGCCTCCAAAGCCTTTCGCATGCTTCCCGTTGGCGACAGCCATATCGGTGTGGGTTTATTTAAATTCTATAATAGAAACTTTGTAGCCTGGAGAGAAAGTCCTATGTCGTAGGGATGCAGAAGCTTGGCTTCCTCCATAGCCTGGAAAGCCCTAACCGCTGCTCTCTCAGCTCCGTGGTTGCTGCCGAATTTCGGTTGGTTTTCTTTTATTATTGAAACGTAGTAGCATTGAGTGGAATCCTAGGCTGGCCAATGGCAAGGTGGAATGGGCTTTGTCGCATTGGCGGGGTTATCAAGCCGCCCCTCCTACTCTCAGTGGCCACAGCCATCTTGGTAGGGGTTTATTTGCTCCTGATGGGCTGGTGGGGGTGGCTTGTGGGCGTGGCTTGATCAGAGGTTTGGTCAATTTGCATATTACTCTTTTATTAGATAGGATATCTTGGAAGAAACCATTTTCCATGGAGATAATAGTGTGACTTGTTAGTTCTATGAATTTGGTTGTCCAAGGTTCTTCCCAGGTTTGCAAAGTTCTCACTTATTATTTTTTTAAATAAACTTTATGGCTCCTTTTCCTTCTTTTTGCCCCCTGAAATCCAGATTATTCTGCATGCTTTGCAGAGCTCATTCTTGAGGACTACCCTATCTAATAAAAGAGTAATATGCAAATTTACTGTACCTCTGATCAAGCCACGTCCACAGTCATGCCCATCAGCCAATCAGGAGCAAATTATGCAAATGAACCTCAACCAAGAAGGCTGCAGCCACTGAGAGCAGGAGGGAGGCTTAGGTATACCTGACAATGGAGGAATCCAAGCTTTCCGCCTGCCCTTGCTGGCCTAGGCCTCAACTCAATGCTACAAAGTTTCAATTATAGAAGATACATAATCCCAACAGATATGGCTGCAGCCACAGAGCTGGAGAGAGCAGAGGCTACAGTTGCCCAGGCGATGGAGGAAGCCAAGCTTTTGCAGCCCTAGTGCCTAGGCCTCCACTTTAGGCTACAAAGTTTCAATTTAGAATTTAAATAAACCCACACAGAATGGCTGTCACCATGAAGCAAGCAGAAGGCTTGGCTCCGCTCCAGGCTAAAAAGTTTCAATTGTAGAACATAAATTAATCCCAGATCCCTGGGCCTCCACTTGGGTTGCTGGGGAGTGTGGCCAGCCTGCAAACCACAACAGGCCCCTCGCCCAGGCTGCCCCTCACCCCAAGGGAACTCCCACCCTGATCCGGGACACTCTTCAGGGCAAACCAGCTGGGCCCCACCCATGCACCAGGCCTCTATCCTATCTAATAAAAGAGTAATTTGCAGATTGACCATCACTCCACCACACAATAGGGCTGCCCCCATGTGGTCAAAGATCCTGCCTCCATGTGGACACAAGATGGCCTCTACAAGATGGCCATCAGGGGAGGGCCATTGGGAGGTTCCAGGCCTGCAAGGGAAGGCAGTTGTGGGCAATCAGGCCAGTAGGGGAGGGCAGTTGGGAGGTTCCAGGCCTGCAAGGGAGGGTAGTTGGGGGCGATCAAGCCTGCAGGAGCAGGCACTTAGGAGTGACCACGCTGACAGAGGAGGGAAGTTAGGGCAAACAGGCTGGCAGGGGAGCAGTTAGACATCAACTAGGCTGGCAGGGTAATGGTTAGCGGGTGATCAGGCTGGCAGGCAGAAACAGTTAGGGGCAGTCAGGGAGGCAGGCAGGTGAGCAGTTTGGAGCCAGCCGTCCTCGATTGTGAGAAGGATGTCCAACTGCCCATTTAGGCCCAATCCAATCGGACCTAAACGGACATTCGGACACCCCTCAAGGCGTCCCAGATTGGAGAGGGTTCTTGCTGGGCTGAGGGACACCCCTCGTTCCCCATCCACCAATTTTGTGCACCGGGCCTCTAGTGTGTGTGTGTGTGTGTACACACGGCGATGTAATAGGACAAGCTAAAGAGGTAGAAGTCAGCTCTGTGGGCGTCTTAAGGATTAGCATGAGATGGGTAGAGATGTTATGGCCTTGGAAGCAAGCTGAACCATCTTTGATTTGTGATTTTGCAAGATCCTCTTCTCCATGAATCTCAGATTTTTTATATTATAAGTGGGAAAATTTAGACCTCGCCACTAAGCCTCCATGCCTTACCTTTTCATGGTTTTCAGAGACTGTGATGCCCCATATGCCTTACTTATTTGAATTTTTAGACTTATTCTAGGAAGTAGTAGGCGTGTCATTATATCTTGCCAATGAAGAAATTTTGGTAGAGACCACATAATAAGTAAAAGTAGTAAAGGAAGAAATTAGATATCTTTCCCCTAGTTTGCTCAGCTTTAATGATGATATTGTAATTATCATATAATGCTTCTGTTTCATTAGGTTGTGCATCGATGTGCTTAGCACATCGTGGGTTCTTACATAGGAAAGGTCCCCATTCTCCCCCAAATTTCACAGCAGGGAAAGGTTATTTTCCACCTAATATCAAGCATGGGATGAAGAAGAAATGGGTATGAGGCAAGAAGACAGGAGGGTTTCAGGCTACAGCATTGAAATTACATTCCTCATCCTAAAGTGACAGTGCTCACAGCTCTAAGATGTTTTCAAGGTGGTGATCCAGGTGATTAGTGAGGAGCAAGCACAGTGAGTTCTACCAGGAGCCTTTTAAAACTCCACCTGGCTGTTCAAAGAGATCCTATTATCCTAATCTCTGTCACATTCTTCCCTGCATAGTAATGAGCTTTCCCCCAGGTGAAGCATGGTCTGTAATCACCCATAACCTTGCAGAGCAGCCTTGATCCAGTAGGCCAGGGCCCTGGGAAAGGTACCTTTCTGCTCTTTATCTGGGAATCAGCAACCTGCTAGCTAAGTCCTTATATTGTAAGTAAATTTGAAGATTCTACTCTAGTAACCCTCAAAATAGCTGAGTGGGAGTAGATATTTTCCTTATTCCCCCAGTTCAGAAATTTAGGCTTAATGACAGGAAATCAATTGTCCTCAGTCTAAGACTGAATACATGGTGTTACCAGGAATATGCTTGTATATCTTTGGCTCAAAGTTTATGACCTTTTTTACTGTTCTTCTCTGCTGAAGGGACTAGCTCTATCCTTCCACCTTCCTGTGTGCATTCATGAGTTCTACCTACAGTGATAGCCATGAGTATATAAAAGGCAATGATAGCCTACTTGTTGGGTCTACCCACTTCTCCCATCTCTTCCACTAGGTAATGACATAGATCATAGATGTGTTTCTTGAAGAAGGCATAAGCCATCCTTTTGGAGAAGATCTAGATCTAGAAAAAAATGAAGCTGAAATTTCAGTAATATCCCCAAATTTTTTAGGTACTCAAGCTTCCATTTTATTTAACCAAGTATTGCTATGGATTCCAGTTGGAGGATGATAGGAGAAAAATAAATAGAAAAAGTTATTTTCATTGACTACAGTTTCAAAGTCTAGTAGAGGAGACGACATACAAGCAGACATATAGAGCATCACGTGACATGATGAAAATTCTGGATAAGTCATGATAGTAGAGAACGAGAGGTGTTGGTAGTTCTGTTTTGGGAGAAGCATGTGATTATCGATGTTCTTTAGAAGCAAATGAAGAGTTAAGGCAAGCAGGTTTAAGCAGAGAGAGAAGCATATGTACAAAAACTTACCCAGAAACAAACAATCCAGTGAGTTCAAATCAACTATGAGTAAGTGCGTAGTTATGAGGTGTAGGATGTTCTGTGGGAGAATGATAGGAGATGAACTGGAAATGCAGTGTAGGGCATGAACATGAAGAGCAATGAAGTCTGTATTGAAATACTGGCTAGGATGCTTTCAACCTTTGGAAGAGGCCTTCAGTCATTCCATATTTTAGGCCAGTTGTTTGGCAGTGGTGCCAGAGGTGAGTTTAGTGATTAGCTTTGCATGAGAAAGTGACTGGCTATCAATGTGGAGGGTGGATGTGTATGTGTGTGAAAGGAATGCAGTGATCAATGAGAAGGCTACTGCAATAATCCCAGGGCAAGCGGTAAGAGCTGAGTCTTTCCAGTAGCGGTGGAGATGAAGTGATGGCACATATTAGAGGTGGTAGATGCACGTGGACATATTAGTAAGTAGATGTTACCAATTGGTAATCAAGTGAAGAAGGAAAAGGAGTTTGTGATGGCACTCGCAGACTTTTCTTTTGTAATGGAGATAAGCCTTCCAGCAGTGTTTTCTCCCAATGTTTTTAGTGTTTTCTCTGCATTATATCTTTGGTCTCTAATGAGGTCAAAAGTGAATGACCCCACAGGCATAAGCTAAGCTCATATTTTTAGAATCAGAAGGATACCAGCATGACAAGGGTGAGGAGAAAGACATTTGGCTCAACTCTGTCATTCCATAAGTAGGAAAACTGAGACTGACAAAAACATGGCTACCATAAGTGTCCAGAAAGTGATGGCAGCTCTGTTTCCTATTCTTCCCCATCGAGGCATCAAGGAAGTGAGCCTGCGGCATAAATGGATAACTATTATGTGCCATATTCTCTTATTGTTGCAGGAAGAGCTCTTAAGGGGAAAATCTTATGGCTTAAGGTGAGTGTCTATCTCAGTGTTTAGGTCCTATGATGGAGATCTTGATCTTCCATCCTATGAGTGAAATTTATGATTCAGGATTTCCAGGGAGAGGAGGAAACTGGACATCAAGGTATAGTGACAGAATGCTCGCAGTAGTCAATTAAATCTGTGTCAGTTCTAATGCTTATACATCAAGTTTCTTCTTCTCTAACGTGAGATCTTCATATGTACATTCTGAAGATGTTATAGGAAAGCTAATAAGAAAATGACTGACTAAACTCTCTGTAAGATTGCTTTTGTTTATTATTTTGTTATTCCA
Source organism: Antrozous pallidus (assembly GCA_027563665.1). NCBI lineage: Eukaryota > Metazoa > Chordata > Mammalia > Chiroptera > Vespertilionidae > Antrozous > Antrozous pallidus. The sequence continues at coordinate 34,619,990 of CM050518.1, forward strand.
TATTCTAGGCCTGTGTTCCCTAGGACAAGAAACTTCAGCATTGCCTGGAACCTGTGAGCAACACTAATTCTCAGGCTCTGCCACAGAATCAGAAATTGGTGGTGAGGCCCAGAAACCTGTATCTTAGCAATCCCTCCAGGTGTTCCTGATGCACTTTACAGTTTGATAATCAGAGCTACAGGCAGATTGTGGACCCATGGGCTGGGAACTGTTCTTAGTGATGACATCATTCCTATCCAGCTGTCCATGATGTGTTATTTGGACTAACCCACACATGGTCCTGGCATCTATCTTATTTACATCCTACCTGGAATTGCGGGTGCTTCGGAGATGTTATTCCCTTCCAAACATGTGAGAGGAGAGAAGGTGAGAAGTAGTCAGAAGGCTGACACCAAAATAAGGTCGTTTGCTTTAATGAACAAAGGATCCTATCTCAGGGCACAGAGGGTGGACTGCTCAAGGGGCAGCAGTACTGGGTGCTGCCGTTGTCGTCTCTGCCACCACCGTCTTTCCACTTGTCTGTGCCCCCGTCTGTGCCCCCGTCTGTGCCCCCGTCTGTGCCCCCGTCTGTGCCCCCGTCCCTGCCACCGTCCCTGCCGCCGTCCCTGCCGCCGTCCCTGCCACCGTCCCTGCCACCGTCCCTGCCACCGTCCCTGCCCCTGTCTTTGCCCCTGTCTTTGCCCCTGTCTTTGCCCCTGCATGTAGCGTTGTCGCGCTCCACCCTGTAGATGGTTTTTCAACTTCTGGGGCATTTGTAATCATTGGACCTGTGGTTGATGTCATTATATGACCACTACAGAGAATAGGATCATACTCTTTGCCATCCTTAACACAGCACTTTTTTTCCTTGCTGCACATTCCAGTCGGAGGTGTTATTAGTAACTCTCCAGTTTTGCACTTATTCCTGCAACGTCCACTTTCATTTGCACACTTTCTCACATACCAACCACCTGTATAAAGGAATTATATAGATCATATAAGTCAGCGATTTATCATGATAGGTAAAAATAACAATAATTTCTTAAACACTGATTATTCAAGTTCCTTGCCAGTTGCTTTGTTATACCTTTCCTAGTCATGAAGACCTGCTCTGAGGATTAAACAAGATTTTACAAACATATACACATGTAGATTATTTTTTATATATGAATGACCCTTTCTGAAACCAAAGTTCTGCATAATAACACATGGCAGATGTCTATTTTCCATTTTAAGCAGAAATCTATATAACATGTGATTACTTATGAATATAAAACCGCTAATCAATTAAAAATGCAACTAAGACAAACCTAAATGGAAGTTTAAAAATTATAATTTTAAAATATATAATGCTTAAATCATTACTGTAATGCATCCCACTGTTATTGAAACACATATGGCATTTATTTATGCCTGATGAGATTTTCAGAATGTCTTTACACATTTCTGAGGTCCTACAAACTGTATTTGAAATATATGTCTAGATTTGTCTTATATATTACTCACTAAATATAAATATATTTCATATATATATATATATATACATACACACACACACACACACACTTAGATATATAGCTATAACTATGTATTATTGAGGTCTAAATATATTCTATAAAACTTTGGAAATAAAAAAACCCAAAGCCAATCTACAAGTAATATATTCATTAGGAAGACATTCTGTAGGAAATGGCTATATATGTGTACATATTATATACATATATACTAAATGCTCTCATCACATGGTATATAACACAGAGAAGGCCCTGAAGAGATGCTGAAACTCTTTCTCACCTTGTTCTACATTGCTTAACTCATTCCTCTACATTCAAGCAACAGATATGTAGTGTGTACCTAATATGTCAAGAACACTGCAAGATGATAGGAATAAACAATGAATAGAAAGACAAGGTGTGAGAAGGTTTTATTTGAGAAGGAGAGAAAGAAAAGAAACAACTAAATGAATAAACAGAATAACTGCAGCTTGTGTTAAATGAAAGAAATAGAAAAAATAATGTGATGTAGCAGAGAGTAATCATTTTTGAGTTCTGACTATTAAAACTACTGTTACCCCTTGTCAATTGCTTAATCCTCTCTGAAGATGAAATGAGATTTTGCATACATAATATTTATATACATGCATTTATACACATAGATGTCTAAATCTCTGTGTGGGAATCATTGAGGAAAGTATCCCTCAGAAAAATAAAGACATAAAGGATGAAAAGGCTCTAACTATATGATAATCTAGAAAAGTGTTTAAAGAAGAAGGAATAACATATATAAATGCCATGAACAGGGGAAGAATCTCAAACTTCTGAGGAATAGAAACATTTCTTGACTTATTTGTTTCATGATTTTTCTTACTCTATTTCCTCTTTTTCTTCTTTATCTGCAAGGGCTCTCCATAATGGTCCTTAGGCTTCAAATTACTCTGCACTTCTTACACAATCCCCTTCTTTCTCAGGATCCCAAGTATCTCCATAAAGATAACATTGAAACGGTTTCCTTCATGGAGAAACCCATGCGAATGGAAACCACAGATCAAGGTTCCGTCTTTTCTAGTCTGTTCTTCTGTGGGCGCTGACATTTTATTGATTTTTCTTTCCAAATATTCTTTCTCACTGTTGCCTTTCTAATGCCTCAGGATCTTGAGTTAGACTTAGATTATCTTACAGAATCATATGGAATTGTGTATGTTTGTCTAGAAAAAAATAACTATCGGGTTTCTCAGGTCCTTTGGTTTAGAAAGGGGAAACCATGCAAGTATGTGATGTATGTCATTAATGTCCTAGAGTCAGAGCCAGAAATCATCCAGTCTAAGTGCATAGGATTTCAAGGATGGAGTAGATGTGAAACAATTTCTGAGAGAACATTCATAGTGATATTAATTTCCTCTTGGAGAGTTGTGCAAATTCTAGAGAACATTCAGTACTATCAATAGAAGCAGCTGTAGAGACATTATACAATTTCCATTAAGAAACTGTACCTCAAAAAAGATAAATTTTCAGTGTGCCATATATAAAATATGAGAATGTGTTCAATGTAAAAACAAAACAAAACCTCACAATAATAAAACCTGTAAAAGAAGTTTCAGTAAGCAGAATTAATTAAAATTATTTAAGCTATTATTTATTCAAGAGAAATTGTCGAAAGTGGCAATTCTCTCAATTAAAAGTGATATAAAGACAGAAACACATTTTAAAAATATTGATGAATTTGCTTTCATTGAAACTAGGAAAGTAAAATTATAAATAAACTATTTAAAAGTAAAAAGAAAATAAAGAAATCTGTAAGCACAGTGAATAAACTGTTAGCATGAAGAAATTTCCAAGTTAGTGGAAGACTGCAAACAAAATACCAGTATATTTGCCACATGAAAATGAAATTTTTGTGCCTCAAATTAATGCATTTTTTAGAAGTAACCTATATATTGGAAAATATTTGCAAAAAATGTGAAATAGAAAGTTTGAAAATAGTAACAAAATAGCATCACTTGGCTGTATATGCTAAGATTTCATTATCACCTTTTGACCAACTGATGGAACTTTTAAAATTTATCAATATAAGAAGAGGATCTTACAGTGATATATTAACAAGGCTGTACTATGTTACTTATAATAGTGATACACTAGAAAAAACAATTTAAATACGGAGCTCTTCAAGTTAATATTCATACAAAAATGTGACAAAATACTAAACTAAGCACCTTCTATAAAATGCATATTCAAGCAACACTCAAAGATTTTCTAATTTTACCCTAAATAATCTTCAGTTTAAAAATGCAGATATAACTTGTTCATCAGTTGGTCACACTTTTTAAAATGTAAGCATTCACATGAAATGGTGGCCAGTTTCTTTATTTCTTAAATACTTTCAGTGTTCCTGTCTTAATTGTGTAAATATAAACTATGGAGTTAATTAAAAAGAAGGAACGCTTATAGAAGCAGAGTTGAAATCTGACACAGGACTTCCAAGAGGCTTGACTCCCCCCACCTCTTCACTCAGAATATTTTTCTTTCCTTTTCCAACTTAAGGTTCTATTAATTTCATTCAAGGATTTAAAAAATGGGAAATGTTCTTTGTAAGACCAAGAAAACTGGGAGAAGTAATATTTTAGAATTGTTGCCATAGAAAGTGAAGCGAGGCAGGGCTGGACTGCACTGGCCCTCAGTGACAGCACAGGGAAGTTTGGGGAGTCATGATCATGTCAGTCTCTGGCTTCTCATTATTCTCCCTCAGCTCCAGTCATGGACATTGTGAGAGCCTGGAGGTGTCTCAGTGGTGTTGTGAGGAGGTAAGGCTCCTCAGCCCCGCTCCTGTGACAGCCCTGCCCCCACTCCCACTGCCAGTTTGAAAACAGGGACTCCATGTGCAGGACCCTGTCCTAAGTTGGTGTTTCTTCTTCCCCAATATTCTATTTACCTGAGACCAACTGGGCCAGGAGCAAAAAAATTGCAAGAGCGAGTAATAGGTACTTCATGACTCCTGAAAGACAGTAGGCAGGCAGTGGGTTCTATGGAGTCCAGAACTGTCTATTCAGTGTGGCTCTGAACACGGGTCTTTATTGTCCTCCCTAGGTGGGGTTGGGCTCAGCCAGTGAACCAGAAGGATATAGGACATTGTGCCAAACATGACTTCAGTCCATTGGCCAGCAGCTCTAATTGGGGCCTCACTATTCAAGAGCCCTGTTCTAGGCATGCCTTGGGGGAAAGAGAAAGATAAGAGAAGGTGTAAGACCTGCTGAAGTGTATGGCAATTTAGACAGAAAGACACAAGAGGAATTTTTGTTGATTTCCCCAACACTGGGTACGCCTACCTTTTTCCCACGGTCTCCTATGTTGGTGGTTCTACCAGAGTATTTTTCTTACTGCATGTGACAGTCTGTTCACCTGTATGTCTCTCCCCCTAAAGTAAAATGTATTTTTTGAACACTGACTATATGTACATTTTTAAATGCTAGTTCTGGGCATGGAGGGGTACCTAAACAATTTTTTGGTAAGTGAAAAATTTCCTTGGTGATGATCTGTCAACTTAGAAAATCTGTTTTAAAGAAATAAGTCAGTGCTCCAAGACATATATGTACAAAGATGTCTCTAAGGGAGTAGAGGGAAGAAAGCAGAGTTTCTGGTGTTAGCTGGGCCTGGAACCATGGGTCTGTGTGAACTTCTGAGCTACCAGATGGTAGTGGAGTAGGTGTATCTTTCTTGCACCTCTTCCAAAATGGATATAAAGTTAAATTGAGGAACATTCACCCTGAATTACCACCTGAAAATTAGCTGAAGAGGAAACTATTGACAAGGAAAGGCAGAAACCACCTCGAGACTGCTCCTGCACAACAGCATGTTTGACATGGTCAGGATTGAGCCTCCCAGCCAGCCAGTGTGGGTTGAGGGGAAGATCCCACCCACAAACAGGACAATAACAATCAAGACCCAAATAACCCTCAGGTGATTCCAAATAACCCTCACCTGGGATATTCCTAGAGCATCCAGCTCAGGAGATCAAAGAGACTGCACCACTGGGTCCCGCAGGACCCTTATTACATAAGGCCACCCCACAAGACTGGGAGGCACAGCAATTCTAATATATAGAAGCAAACAGAAAGGGACAGCAAAAGTAGGGAGCCAAACAGACAACCCTGAAATGAAGGAAAAAGAGGAAGCTCCAGTAGAAGAGCTGAATGGAATGGAGGCAAGCAATTTATGAGAGAGAGGGTTGAAAGTAATGGTTATAAGGATGCTCAAGGAACTTAGTGGAAATTACAATAGCATGAAAAAGGAAATAGAAGCCATGAACCAGAACCACTTGGAAAAGAAGGATACCATATTTGACATCAAGAGTACACTGGAAGGAGTCAGAGAAAGACAAGTATCACATGATCTCACTCATATATGGAACCTAATGAACAAAATTATCTAGTGAACAAATTAGATCCAGAGACAGAGAAGCATAAAATAGATTATGGAATCAGAGGGAAGGCGGGGAAAGGAAGGTGGGTGGGAAGGGAATAAAAAAAAGAACTTGTATGTATATATGAATAACCCATGGACACAGAAAATAAGGTGGTGAATGCCTAGGTGAGGGGTGGGGCAAAAGGGTTAACGGGGTAGGAAAGGGGAACATATGTAATATTTTCAACAGTAAAGATTTAATTTAAAAAGAGTATAAAAGAGTATACTGGAATTAATAAAAAGTAGATCTATTTTAGAAAAGAATGAAATCAGTGATTTGGAAGACCAGAGAGAAAAAAACACCCAATTAGAGTATCAAAAAGAAAAAAAGAATGATAAATCAGGAGGTTAGTTTAGGGGAATTTTTGGGATAACATGAAATAACTTTTGCATCATATGGGTTAACCAGAAGGAGAAGAAAGTGAATAAGGAATAGGGGACCCGTTAAAGAAAAAAATGACAAAATACCTTCCTAACTTGGTGAAGGAGAAAGTCACACGCAGTCTGGAAACACAGAGAGTCCCAATCAAGATGAACCCACAGACACATCATAGTTAAAATGGTACACATTCAAAACCATGAAAGAATCTTAAAGGCAGCAAGAGAAAGAGAGATAGAAATTGGAAGTACCCATTATACTGTCAGCTGATTTCTCATCAGAAACATTTCAGGTCAGAAGGGATTTTCATGAAGTATTCAAAATAATGACAAGTAAGGACCTGAATCCTTGATTACTGTATCTAACAAGAATATGATATGAAATTGAAGGTGAAATAAAGAGTTTCCCAGATTAAAAAAGGCTAAAGGAGTACATTATTACTAAACTAACATTGCAAGAAATGTTAAAAGGACTGCTTGAAGAAGAAGAAATTACAAGAGAGAGGAACATAAGTATAAAGGAAAAAATGACAATAAATAATTACTGGTCCATAACAACCTTAAATGTAAATAGAATAAATGACCCATATATGCTGTCTACAAGAGACCCACCTCAGAAGAAAAGATTCACATAAAATGGAAGTGAAGGGCTGGAAAAAATAGTCCAGTAAAATGGAAACAAATAAAAAGCTGGGGTAACTATATTTATATCTGACAAATAGACTTTAAAATAAAGGACATATCAAGAGACAAAGAAGATCACTACATAATACTAAGGAGAGCAATCCAATGGGAATACATAATCCTTGTAACATGTACATACCCAACATAGGAGCCCCTAAATAATATGTTTAAAAAATCTAGGTGGAGGAGGAACCAAGATGGCGGCAGAGGTAAACACTTATCTTGCAGCCCCATACAACAATTTCAAAACTACCACTTAATGACAGAATGAACTTCATCCAGAATCACCGGAAAGCTGGCTGAGTGAATAGTACACAAATGAAAGTAAAGATAGGAAGGACACTGTGACTCAGAGGAGTGGCAGAGGGCAGAGTTGAGGATATGCACGGAGTCAGAGGTTTGGAGACGTGCGTGCGCGGGAGCAGATAGGGCGAGCGGCTGCAAACCCGGCTGGTTTTCTCCAATGGGGAGGAAGACAAAGGTGTCCCACTGCACTGATTCCCCAGTTCCAGGCGAGGTCCAGTGAACCCACACTCATACGGGGTGAAACTGGACAGTAAAGAGGAAGCGCGTTTAAACTCGGGCACTATAGAGGTCTGCGAGCTTGCGGAGAGGGTGAGTAAACTTGGAACAGCAGAAATGCGTGAGTGTGCAGAGAGGACTTGTGACTTGCTTTCTCATTCGGGAAACCACCGGACTGCATTGTTTTACAATCCTGGGTGAGACTTTGGGTGTGCAGACTCATTTGGGGAGAGGCTGAATTGTCTGACAGTGGGTAGAGCTGGGAGGCAGCTTTCTCTCAGGGGTGTGTGCAGCCATTGCCACGGGACATAGAGACCCAGGTGCCGCATAGGATGGAGCTGATGGGAAATCAAGGCTGCCTGCTCAACCTAGAGACTCCACCCATCCAACCTGAGCAGAGCTGATGCTCACAGACAATTGGCATGGAGCTCAAACCCTCCTAGTGCTAACAACAATAATCTAGGCTTAACTTCAACATGACTGTGCAACCCATGAAGGGCTGCACCAAGAGTATCCACCTCAGGTAACTGGGGAGGCTGAGCCACTGTCCCTTAGAGGACATCTAGCACACAAAGCTAATCGACCAACTCAGGGAAGCAGCCACAATACAGAGACATGGAAAGAAATCAGATGTGAAAGAAATGGAGGAAAAAGAACCACTGGACATAGAGTTAAAAACTATGGTTATAAGGTTTTTCTTTTTTTCTTTTTATTTTATTTACAATATAACTTATATTTAATAGTAGTACATATGTTTTCCTTCCCCCCCAATATCCTCCCCCCAGCCTCCCTTACTCCCCAGCACATGTTCCCACCTGCCCCCCTCCCCGCCTCAGTGTCTTTCATTCATTGGTTATGCTCATATGTATGCATACAAGTCCTTCGGTTGATCTCCCCCAGCATCTGCCTCCCATCGGTTATAAGGTTTTTCAAGAGGCTCCTAGAAAAGGCTGATGAAATTAATGAGACCTTCGAGGAAAGGAACGAGACCTTTGAGGATAGGAACAAGACCCTCGAGGATATAAAAAAGGATAAACTAGAAATTAAACATACACTGACTGAAATAAAAAAAAATATTATACAAAGACCTAAAAGCAATCTAGAGGACCGCAAGAACCAAGTCAAAGATTTGAAATACCAAGAAACAAAATGTACTCAGCCAGACAAGCAAGAAGCCAAAAGAATCCAAAAAAAATTGAAGATAGTGTAAAGAGCCTCTGGGACAACCTCAAGCATACCAACATCCGAATTATAGGGGTGCAGAAAAAGAGAGAGCAAGACAATGAAAACCTATTTGAAGAAACAGTGACCAAAAACTTCCACCTGGTGAAAGAAATTGACTTAAAAGTCCAAGAACCGCACAGAGCCCCAAAATATAGGACACATCATAATTAAAATGCCAAGAGCAAAAAAGAAAGAGAGTATTAAAAGCAGCAAGAGAAAAACGGTTAGTTACCTATAAGGGAGCACCCATACGATTGTCAGTGGATTTCTCAACAGAAACTATCCAGGCAAGACGGGAGTGGGAAGAAATATTCAAAGTGATGAATAGCGAGAACCTGCAACCAAGATTACCCAGCAAAGCTATTATTCAGAACTGAAGGTCAGATAAAGTGCTTCGCAGATAAGAAAAAGCTAAAGGAGTTCATCACCACCAAACCAACATTATATGAAATGCTGAAAGGTATTCTTTAAGAAGAGGAAGAAAAAAAAGATAAAAGTGTAAATTATGAACAACAAATACACATCTATCTACAAATGAATCTAAAAATCAAGTGAATTAAAAATCTGATGAACAGGATAAACTGGTGAACATAACAGAATCATGGGCATAGAGGGAATGGACTGACAATTCTTGGGGAGAAAAAGGGTGTGGGAGGTGCAGCAAGAGACTGGACAAAAATCTTACACCTATGAAAGAGCACAGTGAGGGGGAGGTAAGGGCAGAGAGGTTGGGATGGGTACCGGGTGGAGGGGAGATATAGTGGGGAAAAAAGGGGGAACAATGTAATTAATAAACTGAACAATAAAGATTAAAATATTTTTAAAAATCCAGGTAGAATTTAAGGCAGAGATTGTTAGCACAACAATCATAGCAGGGGACTTTAGTATTCTTTATTGGCATCACTGGTTAAGTCTTCCAGACAAAAAATCAAGAAGGAAACAATGACTTTACATGCACACTAGAGCACTTGGATTTAATGGATATTTACAGAACATTTCATCTCAACGCTTCAGAGTATATATTCTTCTCAATGCACATGGAATATTTTTGAAAGAGAAAATTTTGACATGTTGGAAACAAACTAAGTTTTTTAAAAAATAGATATTTTATTGATTTTTTTTTTTACAGAGAAGCAGGGAGAGGGATAGAGAGTTAGAAACATCAGATAAGAGAGAAACATCAATCAGCTGCTTCCAAAGCACATGCCCTTTATCGGAATTGAACCTGGAACCCTTCAGTCCACAGTCTGATGCTCTATCCACACAGTAAAATTATTTAAGGCCCCAAAATAAGTTTTAACAAACTCAAAAGATTGAAATCATATCAGGCATCTTCCGGATCACAATGGCATGAAACTGGAAATTAACTACATTAAAAATACCCAAAAATATTCAAACACATGAAGGTTAAGTAACATATTATTAAAGGACTAGAGGTCTGGTGCATGAAATTCGTACGCAGGGGTGTGTGTTCCTCAGCCCAGCCTGAATCCTCTCCAATCAGAGACCCCTTGAGGGATGTCCAACCTACTGCTAAATGAGCAGTCAGACATGCCTCTCACAATCCAGGATTGCTGGTATGCAACTGCTCACCTGCCTGCCTTCCTGATTGCCCCTAACCACTTCTACCTGCCAGCCTGATCACTCCCTAATCATTCCCTTGACAGTCTGATTGATGCATAACTGCTTCCCTGCTAGCCATTTTGCTCCTAACTGCCCTCCCCTGTGGGCCTGGTAATCCCTAACTGCCCTTTGCTGCAGGTCTGGTACCCCCCAACTATCCTTTCCTGCAGGCCCGGTCACCCCCAACTTTCCCCTCTGCTGGCCTGGTCACCAAATGCCCTCCTCTGCAGGCTTGATTGCCAACAACTGCCCTTCTTTGAAGGCCTGGTCCTTCCCAGCTACCCTCTCCTGTTAGTCTGATTGCCCACAACTGCCCACCCTTGCAGGCCTGATCCCTCCCAACTGTCCTCCCCTGCTAGCTATCTTCAGGTGGCCATCTTGTGTCCCGTTGGGGGTAGCCAACTTGTGTGTTGGAGTGATGGTCAATTTGCATGTTACTCTTTTATTAGATACTAGAGGTCCAGTGCACAAAATTCGTGCACCGGGGGCGGGGGGATGTTCCTTAGCCCCACCTGCACCTTCTCCAATCTGGGACCCCTTGAGGGATGTCCAACTGCCAGCTTAGGCCCAATCCTGGTAGGATAGGGCCTAAATGGGCAATTGAACATCTTTCTCACCATTCAGGACTGCTGGATCCAAACTGCTCACCTGCCTGCCTCCCTGATTGCCCCTAACTGCTTCTGCCTACCAGCCTGATCACCTGCTAACCACTACCCTGTCAGCCTAATTGATGTCTAACTGCTCCCCTGCCAGCCTGTTTGCCCCCAACTTCCCTCCTCTGCCGGCTTGGTCATCCCTAACTGCCCTTCCCTGCAGGCTTGATAGCCCCCGACTGCCCTCCCTTGCAGGCCTGGTCCCTCCCAATTGCCCTTCCCTGCTGGCCTGATGGCCCACAACTGCCCTTCCTTTCAGGGCCTGGAACCTCCCAACGGCCCTCCCTTGCTGGCCATCTTGTGGTGGCCATCTTGTGTCCACATGGAGGCAGGATCTTTGACCACCTGGGGGCAGCCCTATTGTGTATTGTAGTGATGATCAGTTTGCATATTACTCTTTTATTAGATAGGATAGAGGCCTGGTACATGGGGGGCGGGCAGCTAGTTTTCCCTGAAAAGTGTCTCAGATCAGGGTGGGGGTTCCTTTGGGGTGAGGGGCGGCCTGGGCGAGGGGCCTGTTGTGGTTTGCAGGCTGGCAACATCCCCAGCGACCCAAGAGGAGGCCCTGGGTTTAATCTATGTCTACAATTAAAACTTTGTAGCCTGGAGCAGAGCCAAGCCTTCTGCTTGCTCTGTGTCAGCAGCCATTTTTGTTTGAAACTTTGTAGCCTAGAGCAGAGGCCTAGGCCGGCAACAGCAGGCTGAAAGCTTGGCTTCCTCCATTGCCAGGGAAACCCAAGCCTCTTTTCTCTCCAGCTCAGTGGCTGCCACCATTTCTGTGTCTTTTATAACTGAAACTTTGTAACACTGAGTGGAAGCTTAGGCAGGCAGCGGCAGGCAGAAACCTTGGCTTGCTCTGTTGCCGGGGAAACCCAAGCCTTCCTTCTTTTCTCAGTGGTGGCAGCCATCTTTGTTGGAGTTTATTTGCATAATCTGCTCCTGATTGGCTGATGGGCGTGGATGTGGGTGTGGCTTGTGGGTGTGGTGAAGGTACGGTCAAATTGATGTTTCTATCTTTCTGCCTTACTTTTTGAAATTATACACACACACACACACACACACACACACACACACACACACACACACACTAGAGGCCCGGTTCACGAAATTTGTGCACGGGGAGGCGGGGGATGTCCCTTAGCCCAGCCTGCACCCTCTCCAATATGGGACCCCTTGAGGGATGTCTGACTGCCCATCTAGGCCCGATCCTGGTAGGATTATGCCTAAATGGGCAGTCAGACATCCTTCTCACAATCCAGGACTGCTGGCTCCAAACTGCTCACCTGCCTGCCTCCCTGATTGCCCCTAACTGCTTCTGCCTGCCAGCCTGCTTACCCCCTAACCACTACCCTGCCAGCCTGAATGATGTCTAACTGCTCCCCTGCCAGCCTGTTTGGCTCCAAATTCCCTCCTCTGTCGGCCTGGTCATCCTAACTGCCCTCCCCTGCAGGATTGATAGCCCCCAACTGCCCTCCTTTGCAGGCCTGGTCCCTCCCAACTGCCCTCTCCTGATGGCCTACAACTGCCCTCCCTTGCAGGCCTGGAACCTCCCAATGGCCCTCCCCTGCTGGCCATCTTGTGATGGCCATCTTGTGTCCACATGGGGGCAGGATCTTTGACCACATGGGGCAGCCCTTTTGTGTGTTGAGCTTATGGTCAATCTGTGTATTACTCTTTTATTAGATAGGATAGAGGCCTGGTGCATGGGTGGGGGCCAGCTGGTTTTCCCTGAAGAGTGTCCTGGATCAGGGTGGGGGTTCCCTTGGGGTGTGGGGTGGCCTGGGCAAGGGGCTTATGGTGGTTTGCAGGCCATCCACACCCCCAGCAACCCAAACGGAGGCCTTGGGATCTGAAATTAATTTATGTTCTACAATTGAAACTTTGTAGCCTAGAATGCAGCCAAGCCTTCTGCTCACTCAGGTGACAGCCATTTCTGTTTGAAACTTTATAGCCTAGAGTGGAGGGCTAGGAGCTAGGGCTGCAGAAGTTTAGCTTCTTCCATCACCCCGAAACTGTAGCCTCTTCTCTCTCCAGCTCTGCGGCTGCCTTCAGATTATGTATCTTTTATAATTGAAAGTTTGTAGCATTGAGGCCTAGGTCGGCAAAGGCAGGCAGAAAACTTGGCTCCCTGTGTTCCCAGGGAAACCCAAGCCTGTCTCCTGCTCTCAGTGGCGGCAGCCATCTTGTTTGGGGTTTATTTGCAAAATTTGCTCCTGATTGGCTGGTGGGCATGGCTTGTGGGTGTGGCAACGTTACTGTCAAATTTGCATATTACTCTTTTATCAGATAGGATATATTTATAAAGTAACAACTGACATCTCAGAAATACAAAGGATTGTAAGAAAATACTTTGAACAACTATATGCCTGGATAACCTGCGCGAAATGGACAAATTCCTAGAAACATATAATCTTCCAAAACTCAATCAGAAAGAATCAGAAAACCTGAATAGGCTGGTAACAACTAATAAAATTAAAGCAGAAAGACTCATAAAAATAATACCCAGCAAACAACAATCTGGGACCAGATGGCTTCCTAGAAGAGTTGTACCATTCAAAGAACTAACACCTATTCTCCTCAAACTATTTCAAAAACTTTAAGAGGAGGGAGGACTTCCAAGCTCTTTTCCTGAGGCCAGTGTTAGCCTAATTACAAAACCAGATTTCAAAGACACTACAAAGAAAGAAAATTACATGCCAATATGCCTGATGAACATAGATGCTAAAGTCTTTAACAAAATATTAGGATGTCAGATACAATAACATATTAAAAAGACCATATACCATAACCAAATGGGATTTGTTCCAGGGATGCAAAGCTAGTACAATATTTGCCATTTAATAAATGTGATACATCACATAAACAAAATGAAGGATAAAAATTTATGATCATATCAATAGATGCAGAAAAAGCATTTGACAAAATCCAGGATCCATTTATGATAAAAAAAAAACTTTTAGCAAAGTGGTAATAGAGGGATCATACTTCCATATCCCATCATAATAAAGGCCATACATGAGAAACCTACAGTCAATATAATTTTCTTTTTTTAAGATTATATCTTTATTGTTCAGTTTATTACTTACATTGTTCCATTTTCCCCCCTATAGCTCCCCTCCACCTGTTACCCATCCCACCTTCCGCCCTCACCCCCTTCCCCGTCCTCTCGCATAGATGCATGATTTTTGTCCAGTCTCTTGCTACACTTCCCACACCCCCTTTCTCCCCGAGAGTTGTCAGTCCATTCCCTCTCTATGTCCATGTTTCTGTTACAGTCACCAGTTTATCCTGTTCATTAGCTTATTAATTCACTTGATTTTTAGATTCATTTGTTGATAGATGTGTATTTGTTGTTCATAATTTATACTTTTATCTTTTTCTTCTTCCTCTTCTTAAAGAATATCTTTCAGCATTTCATATAATATTGGTTTGGTGGTGATGAACTCCTTTAGCTTTTTCTTATCTGCGAAGCACTTTATCTGGTCTTCAATTCTGCATGATAGCTTTGCTGGTTAGAGTAATCTTGGGTGTAGAATCTTGCTATTCATCACTTTGAATATTTCTTGCCACTCCCGTCTGGCCTGCATCGTTTCTGTTGAGAAATCCACTGACAATCGTATGAGTGCTCCCTTATAGGTAACTAACTGTTTTTCTCTTGCTGCTTTTCATATTCTCTCTTTGTCTTTTGCTCTTGGCATTTTAATTATGATGTGCGTTGGTGTGGTCCTCTTAGGGTTTCTATATATTGGGGTTTGGTGTGCTTCCTGGACTTTTAAGTCTATTTCTTTCACCAGGTTGGGGAAGTTTTCGGTCACTATTTCTTCAAATAGGTTTTATTGTCTTGGTCTCTCTCTTTTTCTGGCACCCCTATAATTTGGATGTTGGTATGATTGAGGTTGTCCCAGAGGCCCCTTACACTATCTTCAATTTTTTGGATTCTTTTGGTTTCTTGCTTTTCCAGCTGAGTGGATTTTACCTCTTTGTATTTCAAATCTTTAACTTGGTTCTTGGGGTACTCCAGAGCACTTTTAGGTCTTTGTATAATATTTTTTATTTCAGTCAGTGTATGCTTAATTTCTGGTTGGTCCTTTTTCATATCCTTGAGAGTCTCCTTCATATCCTTGAGGGTCTCGTTCATTTCCTTGTAGGACTCATTCATTTCCACGTTGGTCTTAATCATTTCCACGTTGGTCTAGATCATTTCCTTGCAGGTCTCGTTCATATCCTTGAGGGTCTCGTTCATTTCCTTGTAGGTCTTGCTTATTTCCTTATAGGTCTCAACCTTTTGTAGGAGCCTCTTGAGAAGCCCTATAACCGTGGTTTTGAATTCCATGTCCAGTCGTTTATTTCCCTCCATTTCTTTCACATCTGATTTCTTTCCATGTCTCTGCATGGTGGCTGCTTCCCTGAGTTGGTCAATTAGCTTTGTGTGGTAGACTTCCTACAAGGGACAGTGGGTCAGCCTCCCCAGTTACCTGAGGTGGATATGGGTTGCATAGTCTTGCTGAAGTTAAGCTCAGGTTAATCGCTGTTAGCATTTGGAGGGGTTGACCTCCAGGCCAATTGTCTGTGAAGTTCAGCTATACTCAGGTTGGATGGGTGGAGTCCCCGGGCCAAGCAGACAGCGTCAGCTCTGCCCTATGCGGCCCCAGGGACTCTGTGCTGGGGGCAATGGTTGCCAGCACCTCTGAGAGAGTGCCGCTGCCAAGCTCCACCGGCTGCCGGGGAATTCAGTCTCTCCCCAAATGAGTCTGCACACCCAACATCTGACCCAGGGTCGTAAAACAAAGCAGTCTGACGGTTTCCTGAATGAGAGAGCAAGTCGTGAGCGCTCTCTGCGCAGTCACGCAGCTGCGCTGTTCCCAAGTTCACGCTCAAGCTCGCCTTCTCCACAAGCCGGGAGACCCCTGCAGCACCCAAGCTTCGGCGTGCCCTCCCACTGTCCAGTTTTTACCCCGTATGATAGTGGGTTCCCTGGAGTTCGCCCAGAGCTGGAGAATCAGTCCAGTGGGATGTCTTTGTCTCCCCGTTCGAGAAAACTGGCTGGTTTTCAGCCGCCCGCCCTATCTGCTGGCGCCTGCGCTCCAAACCTCTCTCTGTGCGTATCTTCAATGCTGTCCTCAGCCGCTCTTCTGAGTCACAGTGTCTTATCTTCACTTTTATTTGTGGAATTTTCACTCAAATTTGGTGATTCTAGAAGGTATTTGTTCTTTCGTTCAGTTGGTTTTAAAATTGCTGTGTATGATGGCAAGATAGGTATTTTACCTATGCCGCCATCTTGGTTCTCCTCTCAATATCATTTTCAATGGACAAGAACCTAAAGCACCTCTCTTAAGATCAGGAACAAGACAGAGATGTCTGCTTTCATCACTCTTATTCAACATAGTTTTGGAAGTACTAGCCATAGCGATCAGAAAAAAAAAAAGTCATCCAAATTGGAAAGGAGGAAGTAAAACTGTCATTTTTGACAGATGACATGATATTGTACATAGGAAATCTTAAATACTCCAGGAAAGAACTTCTGGGTTTAATAAATTAATTCAGCAAAGTAGCTGGACACAAAGTAATATCCAAGAAATCAACAACATTTTCATAGACCAATTATGAACTTCCAGAAAGAGACTAAAAAAACAATTCAATGTACCACTGCAACAATTAAAACTAAACATAACCAAGGAGGTTAAAGACTTGTACTCAGAAAACTATAGGACATTGAAAAAGGAAATAGAGGAAGATAGAAACAAATGGAAGCATATATTGTGTCATAAGAATTAACATCATTTAAATGGTCATACTACCCAAAGTAATTAATGAACTCATTGAAATCTCTATCTAAATACCAATAGCATATCTCACAGTTCTAGAAAAAATATTCCAAAAATTTATATGGAACAAAAAAAGACCCTGAATAGCCTCAGCAGTCTTGAGAAAGAATAACAAAGTTGGAGGATCACAATACCAGACATCAAGTTATACTACAAAGCCATTGTAATCAAAATAGCTTGGTACTGGCACAAGAACTGGCCTATAGACTAATGGAACAGAAAGGAGACCCCAGAAATCAACCCATGCCAATATGTTCAATTAATATTTGACAAAGAAGGCAAGAGCATACAAAGGAATAAAGACAGTCTCTTCAATAAATGGTGTAGGGAAAATTGGACGGGTGCATGCAAAAAAAAGAAAGAAAGAAAGAAAAAAAACTAGCCCACCAATTTATACCACAAATAAAAATGGCATTCTGTAAATTAAACTAACCAAAGAATGAGCCTTCCCCCCTCTATACACTCATTTTGATGAATCAACATATTGAAGGACACACCTAGAAAATTAATAAATATTCTGTCAAGACTCTCCCCTGAGATCTCCCCTAGAGTTTCCGCCCACAAATCTACACTAATAAAAGAGAAAGATGCAAATTTACTGTACCTCTGTGATGCCCACCAGCCAATCAGAAGTGAGTATGCAAGTTAACTCAACATAGATGGCGGGTTAATTTGCACATGCAGGTGCCCAGCGGCCTGGGTCCTGAGGACATCCTTGGAATCCAGGCCTATCATAGCCTGTAGGCCCTGAGCGGCCAGGGTTCCAGAACGCCCCTAACCACTCCTATCCTATGGGATTTGGTTCCAAGCAGCCGGGGCTGGACGGCAGAGGCTTGAGCAGGGCCGGGGTGGACCTGAGATGCCCTACCCAAGCCAAGGCACAAGCTTGATTGGAGCTGGGGTGCCCTCCCCAAGCCACAGTGGAGACTTGAGCAGGACCTGAGTGGAGCCGACAATGCTCTGCCCAAGCTGTGGCAGAGGCTTGAGCAGGGCCTGAGTGAAGCTGGGGTGGGGGGCCCTGCCCAAGCTGCAGCAGAGGCATGAGCAGAGCTGGGGGGCCTTGCCCAAGCCATAGTGTAGGGTTGAGCAGGCCCAGAGACTGTGTGTGAGTGTGTGTGTGTGTGAGCCTTGGCTTCCCAGTAGTCCTGCCTCTGCGTGTGAGGTGCAGAGGAAACATCATTTCTGACCACTCATTGGCTAAGCTCCCTGTACACCACTGGTAATGTTCTTGGTAACTTGGATAATAAGAATGCAAAAAGCTATTCTAAGGTTTTTCTACCACACTCCTGGAGGAAAAAACTAAGGTCTGCTGCAGAAGGGCTAAGAAATGTCATATCCTTCCCTAGCCAATTTGACTCAGTGGAAAATGCCTGGGCCTCCCGACCACAGGGTCCGGGTTCAATTCTGATCAAGGGCATGTACCTAGGTTACAGGCTTCTCCCTGGCCAGTGCCCAGGTCAGGGCTCATGCAGGAGGCAACCAATCAAAGTGACCCTGTCACACTGATGATTCTCTCTGTCTTTCCCTCTCTTCCACGCTCTCTAAAAATCAATGGAAACATATCCTCAGGTGAGGATAAAAAGAAAGAAAGAAATGTCATATCCTATGAGAGACACATCTTGAAAATGCTGAAAATTGTTATTTTTTCATGGTGAAGGGACTGCAGTCCATGTTGATGAAAACATCTTGGCAGCTGCAGTGGCTGGCAGTGGCTACAGTAGCGGGGTGATGGGCCTTGCTGATCAGCCTGTTCCCCTCCTGCAGAAGGAGGCCAGACTGCGGCTTAGACCTGGTCCTTGGGGAGCATGCCTAAGCTGTCAGTAGGAAATCCCCTGAGGGCTCCCAGTCTATGAGAGGGGGCAGGCTGGGCTGAGGGAATCCCCCTCCCAGTACATGAATTTTGTGCACCAGGCCCCCAGTACAAAAATAAAGCCTGAAGAGAGGAAGAACCAAGATGGCGGCACAGATAAACACATATACTGCTGCCTCCCACAATAATTTCAAAACTACAACGAAAAGACAAAATGGTCATCATCCAGAACCACCAGAAATCTGGCTGAGTGGAAATTCTACAACTAGAAGGAAAGATAAAAGGACACTGAAAATCAGAGGAGGTTCGGAGGGCAGAGGTGTGGAGATGCAGAGATTCATGCATGCGAAAAGGGAGAGCAGCTGAGTATGAGGCTGGTTTTCTTGAACTGGGAGGGAGAAAAAGGCTCCCCACTGCACCAAACCCTAGTTCTGGCAAGTCTCGGGGAATGCAGACTCATATGGGGTGAAACTGGACTGTCAGAAGGAAGCACACGGAGAATCAGGGGAGCTTCAGAGGTGCAAAAGATCTCAGAGAGGGAGTGCAGCTGAGCGCGTGGCTGACTCTCTCAGGAGAAAAATAAAACCTGCTGACTGCACTATACTCCAGTTTTGGGTGAGACTTTGGGTATCTAGACTCATTTGAGGAGAAACTGGACTGTCTGGAAGCAGGAAAAACTTGCGGGCAGCTTTCTCTCAGAGATGCATGCAGCCATTGCTGAGGGACACTGAGACCCAGGAGTTGCTTAGGTCACTGTGGCTCCAACCTGAGACTCTGCCCCATCCAAGCTGAGCACAGAAGCTCTCCTGGTGTAGACACAGCTGATCCTCACAGCCAATTGGCCTGGAGGTCAGCCCCTCCCAGTAATACCAACAACAATCTAGGCTGAACTACAACAAGACTGTGCCCACAGCCCACAAAGGGGTGCATCAAGAGTATCCACCTAGATAATTGGGGAGGCTGAGCCAATGTCCCCTAGAGGACACCTACCACACAAAACTACTCCACCAATTCAGGGAAGCAGCGAAAATGCAGAGACAAAGAAACAGATCACAATGGAAAGAAATGGAGGAAAACAAATGACTGGACATAAATTTCAAAACCACACTTATAAGGTTTTTCAAGAATTTGTTATAAAAGGCTGATAAATTTAACGAGACTCTCGAGGATATGAAAAAGGACCAACTGGAAATTAAGCATACACTGACTGAAATAAAAAATACTATACAGAGACCTAACAGCAGACTAGAGGACTGCAAGAATCAAGTCAAAGATTTGAAATACAAAGAAGCAAAAACCACTCAGTTGGAAAAGCAAAAAGAAAAAAATCTGAAAAATTGAAGATAGTGTAAAGAGCCTCTAGGACAACCTCAAGCATACCAACATCCGAATTATGAAGATGCCAGGAAAAGAGAGAGAGAGAGAGCAAGATACAGAAAACATATTTGAAGAGATAGTGACTGAAAACTTCCCCCGCATGGTGAAAGAAATAGACCTAAAAGTCCAGGAAGTGCACAGAACCCTCCCCCCCCCCAAAAGGAATCCAAAGAGGACCACACCAAGACACATCATAATTAAAATGCCAAGAGCAAAAGACAAAGAGAGAATATGAAAAGCAGCAAGAGAAAAACAGTTGATTACCTACAAGGGAGCACACATACGATTGTCAGCTGATATCTCAACAGAAACTATGCAGGCCAGACGGAAGTGGCAAGAAATATTCAAAGTGATGAATTGCAAGAACCTACAACCAAGATTGCTCTACCCAGCATAGCTATCATTCAGAATTGAATGTCAGATAAAGAGCTTTACAGATAAGAAAAAACTAAAGGAGTTCATCTACACCAAACCAGTCTTATATGAAACTAGTGGCTCGGTGCACAAAATTCGTGTACGGAGGGAGGGATTCCCTCAGCCCAGCCTGCACCCTCTCCAATCAGGGACCCCTTCAGGGATGTCTGACTGTTGGCAGTCAGAGATGTCTGACTGTTGGCAGCCTGACATCCCTCTCACAATCTAGGAATACTGGCTCCTAACTGCTCTCTGGCTTGCTTGACTGATAGCCCCTAACCCCTCCGCCTGCCTGTGTGATTGCCCCTAACCACCTCTGCCTACCTGCCTGATCGCCCCAAAGTGCTCCCCTGTTGGCCTGATTGCTCCTAATTGCCTCTGCCTTGCCCCACACCTGGGACCCAGGCTTCCCTCCCTCTGGCCAGCTATAGGCACCCAGGACCTGGGCCAGCTTCACTCAGGCCGGCTGCAGCCACAGGCAGCCACAGGCATCCAGGAACACAGGACATGCTGCCTAACCACAGGGCCAGGAAGGGCTCCTGCCCCTCTATGTGCCTTCCTGGCTGTGTCCCACTACTCTTACTGCCGTGGCTTAAAGAACTTTGCCAAATATGTTCTCCCCAGCCTCTGGGGGAGAGGGCATGAGCTGAGAAACTGGAGATGCTGCAGCCCCACTGAGGGCACGCTTTCCTCAGCATCTCCAGAAGCCTGAGCACCTGGCTGGTGGGCATGGTAGTTGGAGGACTCCCGGCTCCGATCCTGGCCCAATCTCCGACCCTGGTCCGGGCACGTGTGGGAGGCAACCAATCCATGCGTCTCTCTGACGTGGATGCTCCTCTCTCTGTTTCTCCCCCTTTGTTCCACTCTCTCTAAACATCAAAGGAGAAAATGTCCTTTGGTGAGGACTTTCAGCCACAGAAGGACAGCAGCCCTGATGCCAACGAGGAGGTGGGGAGCTGCAGAGTGTGCATGGTGCTTGGGGAAAGGGTGACCGTACTGGACTCACACACACTGCCGTTGACAATGGCGTGAGGTCACAGAGATCCACCACATGAAGGAGCAGACAAACGCATCCAGAACTGTGTGGTCCTGTGCCAACCCAGCAGGTGGGCGACTCTCTGACAGCACATCCTGCAGACAGGGGGCTCCGCAGCCCCAGGCAGGCCTCCTGCAGCCGCGTGGTGACTGTTGTCACAGGGCCATACATGCTTTTTACCTTGTCTATACTTGTATCCAGGCATCCACTCATGCCTTTCATCTGCCCCATCCCTTCAGATAAAGTAATTTGGTACCAAAATAAACTCCCAAGAAAGTAAAAAAAAAAAAAAAAACAAAGGGCCCCCACCCCTGGTGTTGCCACCGCCCTGCCCCTTGTGCCGCCATTGCTCCGTGGGGCCTGGGGATCAGATGCTGTGCTGGCAGTCCTGGCAGGCCTGCCCCGCCCCTTGCGCCACCACCCTTCACCTCACTTGTGCCTCAGGCCTGCCCCCCGCTCATGATTGGCTGGTAGTGTAGCGAAGAAACGGTAAAATTTGTATGTTCCTCTTGTATTATAAAGGATGCTGAAATGTATTCTTTAAGAAGAGGAAGAAGAAGAAAAAGGTAAAGATAAAAATTTATGAACAACAAATACACATCTATCACAACTGAATCTAAAAACCAAGTGAATTAAAAATCTGATGAACAGAATAAACTGGTAAATAAAATAGAATCAGAGGCATAGAAAGAAAGTGGACTGACAATTCTCAGGGGGAAAGTGGTGTGGGAGGTGCAGGAAGAGACTGGACTAAAATCGGACACTATGGATGAGATGGTGGGAGGTAAGGCCAGACATTGGGGTGGGTTCTGGGTGGAGAAGGAGCTATGGGGGAAAAAGAAGAATAAATGTAATAATCTTAACAATATTTATTAAATTTTTAAAAAAGCCTGGGAGAACCAAGATGGCGGCATAGGTAAAACACCTATCTTGCCGTCATACTCAACAATTTTAATACTACAACTTAACGAAAGAACAAACACCTTCCAGAGTCATCAGAAAGCTCGGCGAGTGAAAATTCCACAAATAAAAGTGAAGATAAGACACTGTGACTCGGAGGAGCGGCGGTGGACAGTGTTGAAAGATCCGCGTAGAGAGAGGTTTGGAGCGCGCCAGCGGAGAGCGCGGGCAGCTGAAAACCGGCCAGTTTTCTCGAACTGGGAGACAAGACGTCCCACTGGACTGACTCTCCAGCTTTGGGCGAAGTCCAGGGAACCCACTATCATATGGGGTGGGTCTGCTGGCTTGTGGAGAAGGCAGCTTGGGCGAACAGCTCAGCTGCGTGACCGCGCAGAGAGCGCTCTGCGACTTGCTTTCTCATTCGGGAAACCATCAGACTGCTTTGTTTTAAGACCCTCGGTGAGACATTGGGTGTGCAGTCTCATTTGGGGAGAGTCTGAATTCCCCGGCAGCTGGTGGAACTCCACAGCAGCTCTCTCTCAGAGGTGCTGGCAGCCATTGCCCCCGGCACAGAGTCCCTGGGGCTGTATAGGGCGGAGCTAACACTGTCTGCTTGGCCCGGAGACTCCGCCCATCCAACCTGAGCACAGTTGAACTTCACAGACAATTGGCCTGGAGGTCAACCCCTCCAAGTGCTAACAACGATTAACCTGAGCTTAACTTCAGCAAGACTGTGCAACCCATATCTACCTCAGGTAACTGGGGAGGTTGAGCCACTGTCCCTTGTAGGAAGTCTACCACACAATGCTAATTGACCAACTCAGGGAAGCAGCCACCATACACAGACATGGAAAGAAATCAGATGTGAAAGAAATGGAGGGAAAAAAAATGACTGGACATGGAATTCAAAACCACGGTTATAGGGCTTCTCAAGAGGCTCCTAGAAAAGGTCGAGACCTATAAGGAAATAAGCAAGACCTACAAGGAAATGAACGAGACCCTCAAGGATATGAACGAGACCTGCAAGGAAATGATCTAGACCAACGTGGAAATGATTAAGACCAACGTGGAAATGAATGAGACCTACAAGGAAATGAACGAGACCCTCAAGGATATGAAGGAGACTCTCAAGGATATGAAAAAGGACCAACCAGAAATTAAGCATACACTGACTGAAATAAAAAATATTATACAAAGACCTAGGTGCTCTGGAGTACCCCAAGAACCATGTTAAAGATTTGAAATACAAAGAGGTAAAATCCACTCAGCTGGAAAAGCAAGAAACCAAAAGAATCCAAAAAATTGAAGATAGTGTAAGGGGCCTCTGGGACAACCTCAATCATACCAACATCTGAATTATAGGGTTGCCAGAAAAGGAGAGAGAGCAAGACAATGAAAACCTATTTGAAGAAATAGTGACCGAAAACTTCCCACACCTGGTGGAAGAAATTGACTTAGGAGTCCAAGAAGCGCACTGAACCCCAATATATAGGAACCTTAAAAGGACCACACCAAGGTACATCATAATTAAAATGCCAAGAGTAAAGACAAAGAGAGAATATTAAAAGCAGCAAGAGAAAATCAGTTAGTTACCTATAAGGGAGCACCCATACGATTGTCAGCGGATTTCTCAACAGAAACGATGCAGACCAGACGGGAGTGGCAAGAAATATTCAAAGTGATGAATAGCAAGAATCTACAACCAAGATTACTCTATCCAGCAAAGCTATCATGCAGAATTGAAGGTCAGATAAAGTGCTTCGCAGATAAGAAAAAGCTAAAGGAGTTCATCACCACTAAACCAGTATTATATGAAATGCTGAAAGATATTCTTTAAGAAGAGGAAGAGGAAAAAGATAAAACTGTAAATTAGGAACAACAAATACACATCTATCAACAAATGAATCTAAAAATCAAGTGAATTAATAAGCTGATGAACAGGATAAACTGGTGAATGTAACAGAATCACGGACATAAAGAAGGAATGGACTGACAACTCTTGGGGAGAAACAGGGTGTGGGAAGTGCAGCAAGAGACTGGACAAAAATCATGCAACTATGGGAGAGGACAGTGGAGGGGGGTGAGGGCGGAGGGTGGGATGGGTACCAGGTGGAGGGGAACTTTAGGGGGAAAAAAAGGGAACAATATAATTAATAAACTTAACAATAAAGATTTAAAAAAATAAGTAAAAAAAAAAAAAGCCTGAAGAAAAAGGACCCAGCGCAGGCTTTCTGGAGTACATCTATCCCTTTTCTCTGGCATGAACTTATTTTTTTTTCTCTCCTAAAGGATTAAGTGTCACTATGAGACTTACAGCCAGGGGAGCAGCACGAAGAGGCAGGTAATCCCCCTGAACCTGTCTCCAAGGCTTCCCTTTTCTCTGAGTTTCCAGTGAGCTGACAGCAGTCCCACTTTGGCTCACTTCTCTCACTGTGACGTTTATTCTCACTGAATTCATGCAGCCCAGCATTTTCCCTATAACATTGTAGAGAGCCACAGTAGCCCTGCCTAGGCTCTCTCCTGTTGCTTTCTACCCTTAGTGCTCCCTTTGTTTCACTGTCCCCAACTCTAAGAAATGTTCTCTCAAAATCACCTGGACTCATGTTGTGAAACCTTTCCCACACAGAGTCAAGAACTCACACATGATAGGTCAGTTCAAGGCAGATCCACTCTAGGCCAAGTCCCCATCTGTTAACATAACCACTATTTTTGTACACCTGAAACTAATATAAAATATTGAATATCAGTTGTAATTGAAAAAAATATTTGTTTTGTGTTTTATGAATTTCTTGTTTTCATGTCTATTATTTATTTTATTTGATGTATTTTCTTTGATGTGCTAACCATTCTCTACTGTTTTAATTTGAACCTCTAATAATATATTTTCAAATTTTCTCTTTTCCTAATGTATTGATCAAAAGACATACGTTTCTCTCTAAGCACTATTTAGTTGATATGTTATATCTCTAATAGTGCAGAATATTTTATTTTCAGTTTTATTGAGGTATATTATTAAATTAAAATTACATATCCAGTATATTAGGTATACAACATGATGTTTTGATATATGTATACATTATGAAATGATTACCAAAATCAAAGTAATTAACATATCTATCAGTTCTCATAATTACAGTGTGTGTGTGTATGTGTGTGTGTGTGGGGGGGTGGTATGAATACTTGTCATCTATTTTATTTTATTTTTTATTGACTTTATTGGGGTGACACCAACTAACAATATTATACATATTTCAGTTGAACAGTTCTACAACATATCATCTGTACACTGTATTGTGTGTTCACCACATCAAATTACATCTTCATCCATCACCATTTATCCCCACTTTAACTTCTTTCATCCTCCTACACTCTCTGGTAATTACCATACTGTTGTATGTGCTTATGAGTATTTTTTTCTTTCCTTAATCTCTTTACCTTTTTCACCCAGCCCTTTTAGTCTTCTCCCCTGTGACAGTTGTAGGTCTGTTTTTGTATCTATGAGTCTGTTTTTATTTTATTGGTTAGTTTTTTTGTTCCTACAGTTGTAGGTCTGTTTTTGTATCTATGAGTCTGTTTTTATTTTATTGGTTAGTTTTTTTGTTCCTCAAGTTCCACAAATAAAGGAAATTATATAGTACTTGTCTTTCCTGACTAGTTTATTTCAGGTCCATCCATGCTGCCTCAAAATGTAAAATTTGCTTCTTTCTGAGCATTTCATAGCTGTCAGACACTGTGCTTCATGTTCAATGTGCCTTACTTTATTTTTCATATTTTGAGTGGTAATAACTTATACTCCTCTAAGTCTACATGCCTTAGAGTTTTATGGGTTCCAGTTTTATGTGATGTCCCATTTGCCTCACCAATTTTAATTTTTAAATTTTCCTAGGAAATAGGTATATGATTATATTATCTTATCAAGAAAGAAATTTTGGTAGAGACCACATGATAAGTGAAAATAATAAAGATAGAACCTAAATATGTTTGGCTCCAGTTTCCTTAGCTTTAACCATGTTATTGTAATTTCCATATAATCCTTCTGTTTCATCAATGTTCTCGGCCCATTATGGGTTCTTATACAGTAAAGGTCCCCATTCTCCCTCAAATATCACAGCAGGGAAAGGTTATTTTCCACCTAATTTGAAGCATGGGATGAAGAAGAAATGGGTATGAGGCAAGAAGTTTGGAGGGTTAAGTTTCAGGCTACAGCATTCTTCATCCAAAGTGGCAGTGCTCATAGCTCTAAGATGTTTTCAAGGTGGTGATCCAGGTGATTAGTGAGGAGCAAGCACAGTGAGTTCTACCAGAGCCTTTAAAACTCCACCTGGCTGTTCAAAGAGATCCTATTATCCTAATCTCTGTCACATTCTTCCCTGCATAGTAATGAGCTTTCCCCCAGGTGAAGCATGGTCTATAATCACCCATAACCTTGCAGAGCAGCCTTGATCCAGTAGGCAGGGCCCTGGGGAAAGGTACCTTTCTGCTCTTTATCTGGGAATCAGCAACCTGCTAGCTAAGTCCTTATATTGTAAGTAAATTTGAAGATACTACTCTAGTAACCCTCAAAATAGCTGAGTGGGAGTAGATATTTTCTTTATTCCCCCAGTTAAGAAATTTAGGCTTAAAGATGGGAAATCAATTGTCCTCAGTCTAAGACTGAATACACGGTGTTACCAGGAATATCCTGTATGTATTTGGCTCAAAGTTTATGACTTTTCTACTGTTCTTCTCTGCTGAAGGGAACAGCTCTCTCCTTCTACCTTCCTGTGTGCATTCATGAGTTCTACCTACAGTGATAGCCATGAGTATAAAAGGCAATGATCTCCTACTATTTGGGTCTACCCACTGCTCCCATCTCTCCCAGTAGATAATGGCATAGATCATAGATGTGTTTCTTAAAGGTGGCATAAGCCATCCATTTGGAGAAGATCTAGATCTAGAAAAAAATGAAGCTGAAATTTCAGTAATATCCCCAAATTTTCTAGGTACTCAGGTTTGCATTTTACTTAATCAAGTATTGCTTTAGACTCCAGTTGGAGAATGATAGGAGAAAAATAAATAGAAAAAGTTATTTTCATTGACTACAGTTTCAAGGTCTAGTTGAGGAGAAGACATACAAGCAGACATATAGAGCATGATGTGACATGATGAAAATTCTGGATAAGTCATGATAGTAGAGAATGAGAGATGGTAGTAATTCTGTTTTAGGATAAGCATGTGATTATCAGTGTTCTTTAGAAGCGAATGAAGAGTTAAGGCAAGCAGGTTTAAGCAGAGAGAGAAGCATATGTACAAAAACTTACCCAGAAACAAACAATCCAGTAAGTTCAAGTCAACTATGAGTAAGTGCGTGGTTATGAAGTGTAGGATGTTCAGTGGGAAAATGATAGGAGATGAACTGGAAATGCAGTGTAGGGCATGAACATGAAGAGCAATGAAGTCTGTATTGAAATACTGTCTTGGATGCTTTCAACCTTTGGAAGAGACCTTCAGTCATTCCATATTTTAGGCCAGTTGTTTGGCAGTGGTGCCAGAGGTGAGTTTAGTGATTAGCTTTGCATGAGAAAAGTGACTGGCTATCAATGTGGAGGGTGGATGTGTATGTGTGTGAAAGGAATGCAGTGATCAATGAGAAGGCTACTGCAATAATCCCAGGGCAAGCGGTAAGAGCTGAATCTTTCCAGTAGCGGTGGAGATGAAGTGATGGCACATATTAGAGGTGGTAGATGCACGTGGACATATTAGTAAGTAGATGTTACCAATTGGTAATCAAGTGAAGAAGGAAAAGGAGTTTGTGATGGCACTCACAGACTTTTCTTTTGTAATGGAGATAAGCCTTCCAGCAGTGTTTTCTCCCAATGTTTTTAGTGTTTTCTCTGCATTATATCTTTGGTCTCTAATGAGGTCAAAAGTGAATGACCCCACAGGCATAAGCTAAGCTCATATTTTTAGAATCAGAAGGATACCAGCATGACAAGGGTGAGGAGAAAGACATTTGGCTCAACTCTGTCATTCCATAAGTAGGAAAACTGAGACTGACAAAAACATGGCTACCATAGGTGTCCAGAAAGTGATGGCAGCTCTGTTTCCTATTCTTCCCCATCGAGGTATCAAGGAAGTGAGCCTGCGGCATAAATGGATAACTATTATGTGCCATATTCTCTTATTGTTGCAGGAAGAGCTCTTAAGGGGAAAATCTTATGGCTTAAGGTGAGTGTCTATCTCAGTGTTTAGGTCCTATGATGGAGATCTTGATCTTCCATCCTATGAGTGAAATTTATGATTCAGGATTTCCAGGGAGAGGAGGAAACTGGACATCAGGGTATAGTGACAGAATGCTCGCAGTAGTCAATTAAATCTGTGTCAGTTCTAATGCTTATACATCACGTTTCTTCTTCTCTAACGTGAGATCTTCATATGTACATTCTGAAGATGTTATAGGAAAGCTAATAAGAAAATGACTAACTAAACTCTCTGTAAGATTGCTTTTGTTTCACTAACCACATCAAAGAATACCTAGGAAATGCTTTCAATCTTTAGAAGGAGACCTTCAGTTATTCCATATTCTAGGCCTGTGTTCCCTAGGACAAGAAACATCAGCATCGCCTGGAACCTGTGAGCAACACTAATTCTCAGGCTCTGCCACAGAATCAGAAATTGGTGGTGAGGCCCAGAAACCTGTATCTTAGCAATCCCTCCAGGTGTTCCTGATGCACTTTACAGTTTGATAATCAGAGCTACAGGCAGATTGTGGACCCATGGGCTGGGAACTGTTCTTAGTGATGACATCATTCCTATCCAGCTGTCCATGATGTGTTATTTGGACTAACCCACACATGGTCCTGGCATCTATCTTATTTACATCCTACCTGGAATTGCGGGTGCTTCGGAGATGTTATTCCCTTCCAAACATGTGAGAGGAGAGAAGGTGAGAAGTAGTGAGAAGACTGACACCAAATAAGGTCGTTTGCTTTAATGAACCAAGGATCCTATCTCAGGAGACAGAGTGTGGAATGCTCAAGGGATACCAGTACTTATTACTGCTGTTGTTGTCTCTTCCTCCGTTGTCTCTTCCTCCGTTGTCTCTTCCTCCGTTGTCTCTACCTCCGTTGTCTCTGCCACCGTTGTCTCTGCCACCGTTGTCTTTTTTGCCGCTGTTGCCCTCTTGGCCACTGTTGTCTTTTTTGCCACCGTTGCCCTCTTTGCCACCGTTGCCCTCTTTGCCACCGTTGCCCTCTTTGCCACCGTTGTCCTCTTTGCCACCGTTGCCCTCTTTGCCACCGTTGGCCTCTTTGCCACCGTTGGCCTCTTTGCCACCGTTGGCCTCTTTGCCACCGTTGTTTCCTCTGTGTCTTCTGTCATGTATGTTACTGTCATCCCCCATTCTGGAGTTGTTTCTTCAACTGTAGGTATAGTACCTGTGGTTGTAGTCTTTTTGTGATTACCACAGAGAAGACGATTAAGCTCTAAGCCATTCAGAACACAGCAGAGTTTTTCTCTGCGGCACAGCTTAGTACGAGTTTTTGCTTGTAATTCTCCACCTTTGCATTGGTTCCTGCATTTTCCACTTCTGTGTGCACACCTTTCCACAGACCAATTACCTGTATACAGGAATTATATAGATCGTAAGTCAGAGATCTATCATCCTTGCATGATGAAAGGTAAAAATAGCAATAATTTCTTGAACACTGATTTTTCAAGTCCCTTACCAGTAGCTTTGTTAAACTTCTCCTAGTCATAAAGACCTGCTGTGAGGATTACTTGAGACTTTATAAATATATACACACATAGATTATTTTTTATATATGCCATAGTATGACCCTTTCTGAAATCAAAATTCT
The DNA here is from genome assembly GCA_027563665.1 of Antrozous pallidus. NCBI lineage: Eukaryota > Metazoa > Chordata > Mammalia > Chiroptera > Vespertilionidae > Antrozous > Antrozous pallidus. The sequence goes on from CM050518.1 coordinate 34,650,207, forward strand.
GCATATTAACACATGGCAGGTATCTGTTTTCCATTTTAAATGGAAAAATATATAACCTATGATTACTTATGAATATAAAACCCCCAATCAACTTAAGAAAATGTAACTAAGACACACCTAAATAGAACTTTAAAAACTGAAAATTTAAAATATAAAATTCTCAAATTATCGTAATGCTTCCCACTGTTACTCAAAACACATGGCTTTTGTTTCTGCCTGGTGAGATTTTTAAAATATGTTTATATGTTTCTGAAGTCCTACAAACTGTATTTGAAATGTATCTCTAGATTTGTCTTATATATTATCTTATTAAATATAAATATATTTTTTCATATATATGTAGATATATATAGCTATAACTATGTATTATTGAGGTCTAAATATATTCTACAAAATTTTGGAAATAAAAATCCAAAAGTCAGTCTTCTAGTTATATATTCATTAGAGAGACATTCTGTAGGATATAGCTATATGTGTGTACATATTATATACATACCAGAGGCCTTGTGCATGAGAGGGTGGTATCTCAGCCCCGCCTGTGCCTGATCATAATCTGGGACCCCTGGGGGGATGTCTGCAAGCCAGCATAGGCCCTATTCCCCAAGGCCTCGACCGGCAGTCAGACATCCCTCTTGCAGTCTGGGTTCTCTCAGTCTGGGACCCCTCGATCCTTACTGCTCGTCTGCAGACCCCTTTCTCCCTATTGCCTGCCTGCTTGCTCCTTACTCCTGCCACTGCTGCTGCGCTTGCCAGCTGTGAGCCTGGCTTCTGGCTGAGCCGCACTCTCCCTGTAGGAGCGCACTGATCACCAGGGGGCAGCTCCTGCATTGAGCTTCTGCCCCCTGGGGGCCAGTGCAAATCATAGCGAGCAGTTATTCTGGTTATTCTGTGGTAATGGTCTTTTAGGCTGCTGTTATAGAGATATACTAAATGCTCTCATCACATGGTATATAACATACAGAAGGCCCTGAAGAGATGCTACAACTCTTTTTCACTTTGTTCTAGATTGCTTAACTCATTCCTCTCCATTCAACCAACAGATATATAGTGAGTGCCTAATATGTCAAGAATGCTGAAGGATGATGGGGCTAAGGAATGAATATAAAGACAAGGTCGAGAAGCTTATATTGGAGAAGAGGAGAAAGAAAAGAAAAAAAATGAATAAATAGTAACTATAGTTTGTGTTAAGTGCAACAAATTGAAAAAATAATTTGACATAGCAGAGAATAATTATTTTTGAGTTCTGACTATTACCATTACTATTATATCTTGTCAACTGCTTAATCCTCTCTGAAAATTAAATGAGATTTTGCATACATAATATTTATATAAATATATTTACACACATAGATTTCTAAATCTATGTATGGGCCTCTCACTACTAAAATCAGAATTCTGTGTGGGGGTCATTGAGGAAAGTACCCCTCAGGAAAATCATGTTCAACCCTACACACAAAAGATGAAAAGGATCTAGCTATGTGACAATCTAGAAAAGTGTTTAAAGAAGAAGGAATAACGTACACAAAGGCCATGAGCAGGGGAAGACTCATAGTTCTGAGGAACAGAAAGATTTCTTGACTTCTTTGTTTCATGACTTTTCTTACTCTATTTCCTCTTTTTCTTTTTTTGTATCTGCAAGGGCTCTCCATAATGGTCCTTAGGTTTCAAATTTCTCTGAACTTTCTCCACAATCCCCTTCTTTCTCAGAATCCCAACTATCTCCATAAAGATAACATTCAAATGGTTTTCTTTACGGAGGCAACTATGTGGATGGAAACCACAGATCAAGGTTCCCTCCTTTCTATTCTGATCTTCCATGGCCACTGGAATTTTATTGAGTTTTCTTTCCAAATATCCTTTCTCAGTGTTGCCTTTCTAATGCCTCAGGATTTGGGTTAGACTTAAATAATCTTACAGAATAATCCCGAATTGCTTATGTTTATCTAAAAAAACAGAACAAAACAAAACAAAACAACTAAGTGGTTTTCTCAGGTCCTTTGGTTTAGAAAGGGGACACCATGCAAGTATGTGATGTATGTCATTAATGTCCTAGAGACAGAGTGAGAAATCATGCAGTTTAAACACATAGAATTTCAAGGATGCAGTAGATCTAATACATTTTTCTGAGGCAACACTCATACTGTTATTAATTTCCTCTTGAACAGTTATACAAATTTTAGAAAACATTCAGTAGTATCAATAGAGGCAGCTGTAGAAATATTATACAGTTTTCATTAAGAAATTGTACCTCAAAAAAGATCGATTCTCACTGTGTGCCATGTATATAAAATATGAGATTGTGTCAAAATAAAAGAAAACAATTATTAAACCTATAAAAGAAGTTTCAGTAAGCGGAACTTAATTAAATTAGTTAAGCTATTACTTATTTGAGAGAAATTGACAAAAGTGGCAGTTCTCTCAAAGTGAGATAAGGAGAGAAATAGATTTTGAAAATATTGATGAATATGTTTTAATTGAAGCTAGGAAAGTAAAATTATAAATAAACTATTTAAACTTAAAAAGAAAACAAAGAAATCTGTAAATGTGGTGAATAAACTGTTAACATGCAGAACTTTCTAAATTAGTGAAAGACTGCAAACAAAATACCAGCATATTGGCCACATGAAAATGAAATTTTTGTGCTTCAAATAAGTTAATACATTTTTTAGAAGTAACCCATATATTAGAAAATATTTGCAAAAAATGTGAAATAGAAAGTTTGAAAATAGTAACAAAATAGTATCACTTGGCTATATATGCTAGTTTTCTTTATCACCTTTTGACCAACCAATGGAACTTTTAAAATTTACCTATATAAGCAGAGATCTTACAATGATATCTTAATAAGGTACAATGTTATTTATAATAGTGACACATTGGAAAATAACAATCTAAATAACATACGATAAGGGCCTCTTCAAATTAATATTGGTACAAAAATGTGACAAAATAATAAGCATCTACTGTAAATTGTATATTCAAGCAACACTCAAAGACTTGGGAATTTTACCCTAAATATTCTTCAGTTTAAAAATGCAGATTATAACTTGTGCATCAGTTGGTCACACTTTTTAAAATGTAAGCATTCACATGAAATGGTGGCCAGTTTCTTTATTTCTTAAATACTTTCAGTGTTCCTGTCTTAATTGTGTAAATATAAACTATGGAGTTAATAAAAAAGAAGGAATGCTTATAGAAGCAGAGCTGAAATCTGACACAGGACTTCCAAGAGGCTTGACTCCCCCCACCTCTTCACTCAGAATATTTTTCTTTCCTTTTCCAACTTAAGGTTCTATTAATTTCATTCAAGGATTTAAAAAATGGGAAATGTTCTTTGTAAGACCAAGAAAACTGGGAGAAGTAATATTTTAGAATTGTTGCCATAGAAAGTGAAGCGAGGCAGGGCTGGACTGCACTGGCCCTCAGTGACAGCACAGGGAAGTTTGGGGAGTCATGATCATGTCAGTCTCTGGCTTCTCATTATTCTCCCTCAGCTCCAGTCATGGACATTGTGAGAGCCTGGAGGTGTCTCAGTGGTGTTGTGAGGAGGTAAGGCTCCTCAGCCCCGCTCCTGTGACAGCCCTGCCCCCACTCCCACTGCCAGTTTGAAAACAGGGACTCCATGTGCAGGACCCTGTCCTAAGTTGGTGTTTCTTCTTCCCCAATATTCTATTTACCTGAGACCAACTGGGCCAGGAGCAAAAAAATTGCAAGAGCGAGTAATAGGTACTTCATGACTCCTGAAAGACAGTAGGCAGGCAGTGGGTTCTATGGAGTCCAGAACTGTCTATTCAGTGTGGCTCTGAACACGGGTCTTTATTGTCCTCCCTAGGTGGGGTTGGGCTCAGCCAGTGAACCAGAAGGATATAGGACATTGTGCCAAACATGACTTCAGTCCATTGGCCAGCAGCTCTAATTGAGGCCTCACTATTCAAGAGCCCTGTTCTAGGCATGCCTTGGGGGAAAGAGAAAGATAAGAGAAGGTGTAAGACCTGCTGAAGTGTATGGCAATTTAGACAGAAAGACACAAGAGGAATTTTTGTTGATTTCCCCAACACTGGGTACGCCTACCTTTTTCCCACGGTCTCCTATGTTGGTGGTTCTACCAGAGTATTTTTCTTACTGCATGTGACAGTCTGTTCACCTGTATGTCTCTCCCCCTAAAGTAAAATGTATTTTTTTTAACCCTGACTATATGTACATTTTTAAATGCTAGTTCTGGGCATGGAGGAGTACCTAAACAATTTTTTGGTAAGTGAAAAATTTCCTTGGTGATGATCTGTCAACTTAGAAAATCTGTTTTAAAGAAATAAGTCAGTGCTCCAAGACATATATGTACAAAGATGTCTCTAAGGGAGTAGAGGGAAGAAAGCAGAGTTTCTGGTGTTAGCTGGGCCTGGAACCATGGGTCTGTGTGAACTTCTGAGCTACCAGATGGTAGTGGAGTAGGTGTATCTTTCTTGCACCTCTTCCAAAATGGATATAAAGTTAAATTGAGGAACATTCACCCTGAATTAACAACTGAAGAATTGCTGAAGAGGAAACTATTGACAAGGAAAGGCAGAAACCACCTCGAGACTGCTCCTGCACAACAGCATGTATGACATGGTCAGGATTGAGCCTCCCAGCCAGCCAGTGTGGGTTGAGGGGAAGATCCCACCCACAAACAGGACAATAACAATCAAGACCCAAATAACCCTCAGGTGATTCCAAATAACCCTCACCTGGGATATTCCTAGAGCATCCAGCTCAGGAGATCAAAGAGACTGCACCACTGGGTCCCGCAGGACCCTTATTACATAAGGCCACCCCACAAGACTGGGAGGCACAGCAATTCTAATATATAGAAGCAAACAGAAAGGGACAGCAAAAATAGGGAGACAAACAGACAACCCTGAAATGAAGGAAGAGGAGGAAGCTCCAGTAAAAGAGCTGAGTGAAATGGAGGCAAATAATTTATGAGAGAGAGGGTTCAAAGTAATGGTTACTTTGAACTTAATGGAAATTACAATGGCATGTAAAAAGAAATAGAAACCGTGAACCAGGACCTGTTGGAAAAGAAGAGTACTATATCTGACTTCAAGAATACACTAGTAGGAGTCAGAGAAAGTCAAGTATCACATGATATCACTCATATATGGAACCTAATGAACAAAATTAAGTGGTGAATGAAATTGAGCCAGAGATATAGAAGCATAGAATAGATCATGGAATCTCAGAGGACAGGCGGGAAGGGAGGGTAGATGGGAATTGATCTACAAAAAAACTTGTATGTATGTATATATACATAACCCATGAATGCAGACAATAGGGTGTTGAAGGCCTAGGGTTGGGAGGGGGATCCAAAAGGGGTCAATAGGGAAAACGTGGAACATATGTAATAGTTTCAACACTGAAGATTTAATAAAAACAATATACTGGAAGGAATAAGAAGTAGATCTAATTTAGCAGAGGATCAAATCTGTGATTTGGATGACAAGACACAAAAAATTCCCAAGTTAGTGCATTAAAAAGAAAAAAGATTTAGCCGAGACCGGTTTGGCTCAGTGGATAGAGCGTCGGCCTGCGGACTGAAGGGTCCCGGGTTTGATTCCAGCAAGGGCATGTACCTTGGCTGCGGGCACATCCCCAGTAGGGGGCATGCAAGAGGCAGCTGATCGATGTCTCTCTCTCATCGATGTTTCTGACTTTCTATCCCTCTCCCTTCTGCTCTGTAAAAATACAATAAAATATATTTTTAAAAAAAGAAAGAAAAAAGATTTAAAAAGTAGGAGGTTCAGGGAACCAAGATGGCAGCATAGGTAAAACATCTATTTTGCCGTCATACACAGCAATTTCAAAACTACAACTGAACAAAAGAACAAACACCATCCAGAATCACCGGAAAGCTGGCTGAGTGAAAATTCCACAAATAAAAGTGAAGATAGGACACTGAGACTCAGAGGAGCGGTGGCGGACAGAGTTGAAGATATGCATGGAGAGAGGTTTGGAGCAGTGTGTGCACCAGCAGATAGGGCGAGCGGCTGAAAACCCAGCCAGTTTTCTTGAATAGAGGAGACAAAGACGTCCCAATGCACCAATCCCCCAGCTCCGGGTGAAGTCCAGGGAACCCACAATCATACGGGGTAAAAACTGGACAGTGGGAGGGCACGCTGAAGCTCGGGTGCTTCAGGGGTCTGCGGGCTTGTGGAGAGGGCGAGCTTGTGCAGAGTGCGCATGAACTTGGGAACAGCGCAACTGCATTACTGTGCAGAGAGCACTCATGACTTGCTCTCTCATACGGGAAACCGTCAGACTGCATTGTTTTGCGACCCTGGGTGAGACGTTGGGTGTGCAGACTCATTTGGGGAAAGGCTGAATTCTCTGGCAGCTGGTGGAGCTTGGCAGTGGCTCTCTCTCAGAGGTACTGGCGGCCGTTGCCACCTGGCACAGAGACCCTGGGGCTGCATAGGGCAGAGCTGATGCTGCTTCCTTGACCCGGAGACTCTGCCCATCCAACCTGAGCACAGCTGAACGTCACAGACAATTGGCCTGGAGGTCAACCCCTCCAAATGCTAAAAACGATTTATCTAGGCTTAACTTCAACAAGACTGTGCAACCCATATCCACCTCAGGTAACTGTGGAGGCTGAGCCACTGTCCCTTAGAGGACATCTACCACACAAAGCTAATCGACCAACTCGGGAAAGCAGCCACCATGCAGAGACATGGAAAGAAATCAGATGTGAAAGAAATGGAGGGAAAAAAAACGACTGGACATAGAATTCAAAACCACGGTTTTAAGGCTTTTCAAGAGGCTCCTAGAAAATGCCGAGACCTACAAGGAAATAAGCAAGACCTATGAGGAAATGAACAAGACCTCAAAGAAATGAACAAGACCTACAAGGAAATGAAAGAGACCCTCAAGGATATGAAGGAGACCCTCAAGGATATGAAAAAGGACCAACCAGAAATTAAGCATACACTGACTGAAATAAAAAATATTATACAAAGACCTAAAAGTACTCTAGAGCACCCCAAGAATCAAGTTAAAGATTTGAAATACAAAGAGGTAAAATACACTCAGATGGAAAAGCAAGAAATTAAAAGAATCCAAAAAATTGAAGATAGTGTAAGGGGCCTCTGGGACAATCTCAAGCATACCAACATCCGAATTATTGGGGTGCCAGAAAAAGAGAGAGAGCAAGTTAATGAAAACCTATTTGAAGAAATAGTGACTGAAAACTTTCTACACCTTGTGAAAGAAATTGACTTAGAAGTCCAAGAAGTGCACCGAACCCCAATATATAGGAACCTTAAAAGGACCACACCAAGGTACATCATAATTAAAATGCCAAGAGTAAAGACAAAGAGAGAATATTAAAAGCAGCAAGAGAAAATCAGTTAGTTACCTATAAGGGAGCACCCATACGATTGTCAGCGGATTTCTCAACAGAAACGATGCAGGCCAGACGGGAGTGGCAAGAAATATTCAAAGTGATGAATAGCAAGAATCTACAACCAAGATTACTCTATCTAGCAAAGCTATCATTCAGAATTTAGGGTCAGATAAAGTGCTTCGCAGATAAGAAAAAGCTAAAGGACTTTATCACCACCAAACCAATATTATATGAAATGCTGAAAGATATTCTTTAAGAAGAGGAAGAAGAAAAAGACAAAAATATAAATTATGAACAACAAATACACATCTATCAACAAATGAATCTAAAAATAAAGTGAATTAATAATCTGATGAACAGGATAAACTGGTGAATATAACAGAATCATGCACATAGAGAGGGAATGGACTGACAATTCTTGGGGGAGAAAAGGGTGTGGGAAATGCACAAAAGACTGGACAAAAATCATGCATCTTTGGGAGAGGACAGTGGAGGTGAGGTGAGGGGGAGGGTAGATGGGTACCAGGTGGAGGGCAGCTAAAGGGGGAAAAGAAAGGGAGATCAATGTAATTATTAAACTGAATAATAAAGATTTAAAAAAGTAGGAGGTTAACTGTACTCAATTAATAATTAACAAAGGTGGCAAGAACATACAATGAAGTCAAGACAGTCTCTTCAATAAACAGTGTTGGGAAAATTGGACAGATCCATGCAAAAAAATGAAACTAGATCAATGAATTATAGCATACACAGAAAGAGACTCAAAATGCATAAAGGACTTAAACATAAGATGGGAAACCATAAAAATATTGGATAAATCCACAGGCAGCAAAATCTCAGACATATGCCAAAGCAATTTCTTCACTAATAATGCTCCTAGGGCAATGGAAACTAAAGAGAAAATAAACGAATGGGACTATATAAAAATAAAGAGCTTCTGCACAGCAAAAGAAACTATCAACAAACAACAAGCAAGCCCACTGTATGAGAGAACAACATTTACTGGGAACTCATACAACTTAACGAAAGGGAGATAAACCACCCAATCAAAAAATGGGTAACTTACCTAAATAGATACTTTTCGAAAGAGGACATTAGGAAGGCCAAAAGACATGAAATCATGCTCAAAGTCCCTAATCATCTGGGAGATGCAAATCAAAATAACAATATGGTACCATCTCACACCTGTCAGAATGGCTATCATCAAGAAATAAAAAATGACAAGTACTGGTGAGGATGTGAGAAAAAGGAACCATTGTGCACTGTTGGTGGGAATACAGACTGGCACAGTCACTGTGGAGAACAGTATGGAGTTTCCACAAAAAACTAAAATGGGACTTCCATTTGACCCATTGATCACACTTCTAGAAATATATCCCAATAAACTAGAAACACCAATCAGAAAGGATATATGTACCCCTGTGTTCAGAGTAGCACAACTACCATAGGTATGATTGGGAATAGTCTAAGTGCCCATCAGAAGATGAGTGGATTTAAAAACTGTGGTACATCTACAAGATGGAATACTACGCTGCAGTTAAAAGGAAGGAACTCTAACAATTTGCAATAGATTGGATTGTGCTGGCAAGCATTATACTAAGTGAAATAAATCAGAGAAAGATATCACTCATTTGTAGATTATAATAAACAATATAAACTGATAAATAAAATCAGATCTAGAGACAGAGAAGCATTGATTAGATGCTCAAACCTCAGAAGGAAGGTAGGGGAGGTGGGGATAAGGGGTAGAGATATACCAAAGGACTTGTATGCACACATATCAACATAACTTGTAGATGCAGACACCAGGAGGGTGAAGGCATGAACTGAAGTGGGTTGAGAGATTAATGGGAAATAAGGATACCTGTAATAACTTAATAAACACAAAAACAGGAGGTTAGTTTAGGGGAACTTTGGGACAACATGAAATAACATTTGCATCATATTGGGTACCAGAGCAGAAGAAAGTGAGTAAGGAATAGAGAACCTGTTAAAGAAATAATGACAAAAAACTTTCCTAACCTGGTGAAGGAAAAAGTCACATAAGTTCAGGAATCACAGAGAGTCCCAATCAAGATGAACTCAAAGATACATTGTAATTAAAATGGCACATTAATGACAAAGAAAGAATCTTAAAGGGAGAAAGAGAGAGGGGGGAGGAGGGTTAAGAGAGGGAGAGAGAGAGAGAGATGTCTATAAGGAAGGAAGTTACCATTTGACTATCAGCTGATTTCTTATCAGAAACATTTCAGGCCAGAAGGGATTTTCATGAATATTCAAAGTAATGACAAGTAAGGCTCTGCATCCTAAACTACTCAGGCAAGACTATCATTTAAAATTAAAGGTGAAATAAAGAGCTTCCTGGAGTAAAAAAGGCTAAAGGAGTACAGGGCTGCTTGAAGAAGAGATCCAGAGAGAGAGGAATACAAGTATAAAAAAATGCCAATAAATAAGTACTGGTCCATAATAACCTTAAATGTAAATAGAATAAATGCTCCAATCAGAAGACACAGGGTAGTTGACTGGATAAGAAAACATGACCCATATATGCTGTCTACAAGAGACCCACCTCAAAAGAAAAGATTCACATAGATTATAAGTGAAGGGCTGGAAAAAGTAGTCCATGCAAATGGAAATAAAACAAAACAAAACAAAAAGCTGGGGTAGCAGTATTCATATCTGACAAAATAGTCTTCAAAATAAAGGACATTTCAAGAGACATAGAAGGTCACTACATAATACTAAGGAGATCAATCCAATGGGAATATATAATCCTCATAACATGTACATACCCAACATAGGAGCCCCTAAATATATACACTGAGTTGCCAGGTTGTTATGATCTCTGAACACATAATAATCTAGCCACTCAGTATATATCCTATATAATAAAAAGCTAATATGCAAATTGTCCCCTCGACCAGAAGTTTGACCAATAGGCACGCCAACCAACCGCTTATGTCCTCTACTCCTGGCCAGGTTGGCTGGACCCCACCCATGCACGAATTCATGCACCAGGCCTGTAATATCTATATCTATATCTATATCTATATCTATATATCTATATCTATATCTATATCTATATCTATATCTATATATCTATATATCTCTATCTCTACACACACACACTGAGTGGACAGATTATTATGTGTTCAGAGATCATAATAATCTGTTTACTCAATGTATTAAAAAGAATCTTGGTGGAATTTAAGGGAGAGATTGATAGCACAGTAATCATAGCAGAGAACTTTAACACTCTTTACTGACATCACTGGATAGATCTTCCAGACAAAAAATCAACAGGGAAACAGTGACCTTAAATGCACACTAAATCACATGGACTTAGTGGATATTTTTAGAACATTTCCTCCCAGAGTGTCAGAATATACATTCTTCTCAAGTATACATGGAACATTTTCAAAGATAGACCACATGTTTTGATACAAAATACGTTTTAGCAAATTCAGGATGATTGAAATCACATCAGGCATCTTCCAGGATCATAATGACATGAAACTGGGAATCAACTACATTAAAAAATACTCAAAAACATTCAAACACATGAAGGCTAAGTAGTATATTATTAAAAGATTACCAGTGAGATCAAGGAAAAAGTAAAAACTTCCTCCAGACAAACAAAAATGAACACAACAACCCCAATCTCTGGGACACAGCAAAAGCAGTCCTGAGGAAATTTCATAGCATTACAGACCTACCTCAGTAAACAAAGAAAAGCTCAAATAAACAATCTAGCCCTGCTTCTTTTCCCACAAAACACCAATTGGCGGATAACGCGGGTGCTGCGGGCGGGCCTGGAGGCCCCCGGGGCCCAGGAATAGGAGGTCGCAGCAGCTTCCGTGGAGGGTTTGGCAGCGGCATCCAGGGCTTGGGGTTGCGGCCAGGGTAGGGGCAGGGGCAGGGGCCGAGGCCGCGGAGCTCGTGGAGGAAAGGCCGAGGACAAGGAGTGGATCCCTGTCACCAAGCTGGGCCGTCTGGTGAAGGACATGAAGATCAAATCCCTAGAGGAAATCTATCTATTCTCCTTGCCCATCAAGGAATCTGAGATCATTGACTTTTTCTTGGGGGCATCCCTCAAGGATGAGGTGTGAAAGATCATGCCTGTGCAAAAGCAGACACGTGCTGGCCAGAGGACCCGGTTCAAGGCATTTGTCGCTATTGGGGACTACAATGGACATGTTGGTCTGGGTGTTAAGTGCTTAAAGGAAGTAGCCACTGCCATCCATGGAGCCATTATCCTGGCCAAGCTTTCTATTATGCCTGTGTGGCGAGGCTATTGGGGAAACAAGATTGGCAAGCCCCACACTGTTCCTTGCAAGGTGACTGGTCGCTGTGGCTCTGTACTGGTGCGTCTCATCCCTGCCCCCAGGGGTACGGGCATTGTCTCGGCTCCTGTGCCTAAGAAGTTGCTGATGATGGCTGGTATTGATGACTGCTACACTTCAGCCAAGGGCTGCACTGCCACCTTGGGCAACTTGGCCAAGGCCACCTTTGATGCCATCTCTAAGACCTACAGCTGTCTTACCCCGGATCTCTGGAAAGAGACTGTGTTCACCAAGTCTCCCTATCAGGAATTCACTGACCATCTTGTAAAGATCCACACCAGAGTTTCTGTGCAGAGGACCCAGGCTCCGGCTGTGGCCACCACGTAATTTTATACAAGAAAAATAAAGTGATTTAAGCCTACTTAAAAAACAAACAAACAAACAAACACACCAAAAAACAATCTAACCCTTCAACTGAAATAATTAGAAAGAGAACAGGAAAAGCTCAGAGTAGAAGGAAGGGGATAATAAAGTTCAGAATGAAAATAAATAACAGAGATGACAAAATATCTATATATATAAAGAGGTAATTTGCTAATTGGTCCTAACAGTGTCCCAGTCATGACTGGTCAACAGGTTGTGCGCCCACAGGAGCTGGTGGGCAGGGACTTCTGCCCCCAGCAGAGGTGTGCGCAGGCCTGCCCAGTGCTAACGTCACACTGCCTCGGGGTGGAGGTCGCTCCTAACTGAGGCTCACACAGGAAGGAGCTGGTGGGCAGGAACACAGACGGGGGCCTGTTCAAGCCACCATGGCATGGCTTGAGCAGGCCCGGTGGGGACACAGACATTTTTTTGTGGTGAAGGGACTAGAGTTCCTGTTCATGAAAATACCTTGGCAGCTGTGGTGGCTGGCAGTGGCAGCAGCGGTGGGATGATGGGGTTGTGCCTTCACCTGGTCACCCTGGTTACCTCCTGCAGAGAAAGGCCAGACTGCAGCTTAGGTCCGCTCCCTGGCAGGGGAGGGGGGTGAGGAGAGGAGGAAGGACAGGCCTAAGTAGTCAGGAAGACATCCCATGAGGGTTTCCGGACTGTGAGTGGGAGGAGGCAGGCTGGGCTGAGAGACTCCCCTCCCCCCCACCCAAGTGCATGAATTTTGTGCACTGGCCCCTAGTAATAAAATAAATTAAAATAAAGAAACTAAGATCTGGTTCTTTAAAAAGATAAATAAGATTGATGAACCTTTAGCGAGACTTATTGAGGAACAAAGTGAGTGGACCCAAATAAATAAAATTAGAAATAAAAGAGGTAAACCCTAGACAGTTTGGCTTAGTGCAACAGTTGGCAAATTGTGGCTCACGAACCACATGTGGCTCTTAAGCTGAAGTTGCCGCTCTGTCAACTAATGAGTTTGCCAACCACTAGCTTAGTGGATAGAATGTTGGCCTGTGAACTACAGGGTTCAAGGTTTGATTCTGGCCAAAGGCACATGTGCTTGAACCATTTTCCTCCCCCAACTAGGGAGCATGCAGGAGGCAGCCAATCAATGATTTTCATCATTGATGTTTCTATCTTTCTCCCTTCCTCTCTGAAATCAATAAAATTATTAAAATAAAAGAGGTGAAGTAACAACTGACATCACAGAAATACAAAGGATTGGTAAGAAAATACTTTTAACAACTACATGCCTGATAACGTGGACGAAATGGACAAATTCCTAGAAAAATATAATATTCCAAGACTCATCAGAAAACCTGAGTAGGCTGATAACAACTGATGAATTTGAAGTGGGTAGAATAATAAGAGAAATCTCCCAGAAAACAAAAATCCAGGACCAGATGACTTCATAAAGGAGTTGCACCATTCAAAGAACTAACACCTATTCTACTCAAACTCTTCCAAAAAATTTTAAGAGGGAGGACTTCCAAACTTTTTTCATGAGGCCAGCATTATCCTAATTACAAAACCAGATTCTAAAGACACTACAAAGAAAGAAAATTACATGCCAATATCCCTGATGAACATAGATGCGGAAGTCCTCAACAAAATAGTAGCACATCAGATCCAGCAATACTTTAGAAAGATCAGACACCATAACCAAATGGGATTTATTCTAGGGATGCAAGACTGGTACAATATTTGCAAATTAATAAATGTGGTACATCACATAAACAAAATGAAGTATAAAAATCACATGATCATACCAATAGTTGCAGAAAAGCATTCGACAAAATCTAGGATCCAATTATGATAAAAACACTCAGCAAAGTGGGAATAGAGGGGTCATATCTCCATACCTCCACATAATAAATACCATACATGAGAAACCTAGAGTCAACATCATTCTCAGTGGGCAAAACCTAAAGCACCTCCCTTAAGATCAGAAACAGATAGGGATATCTGCTTTCACCACTCTTATTCAACATAATTCTGGAAGTACTAGCCATAGCTATCAGAAAAATAACAGGCATTCGAATCGGAAAGGAGGAAGTGATCTGTCATTATTCACAGATGACATGATATTGTACGTAGAAAACCCTAAAGACTCCAGAAAAGAACTGCTAGGTTTAGTAAAGTAATTCAGCAAAGTAGCTGGATACAAAATTAACATCCAGAAATCAACAGCATTTTTTAAAATTGTTCAGTTTATTAATTACATTGTTTCCCCTTTTTATCCCCCTATATCTTCCCTCCACCCTGTACCTATCCCACCCTCCGCCCTCACCTCCCCCTCCCCAATGTCCTCTCTCATTGTTGCAAGAATTTTGTCCAATCTCTTGCTGTACTTCCAACAACACTTTTCTCCCCAAGAATTGTCAGTCCATTCCCTCTCTATGTCCATGTTTCTGTTACAGTCACCAGTTTATCTTGTTCATCAGCCTATCAGTTCACTTGATTTTTATGTTCATTTGTTGATAGATGTGTATTTGTTGTTCATAATTTATATTTTTACCTTTTTCTTCTTCCTCTTCTTAAAGAATACCTTTCAGCATTTCATATAATACTGGTTTGGTGGTGATGAACTCCTTTAGCTTTTTCTTATCTGCGAAGCACTTTATCTGATCCTCAATTCTGAATGATAGCTTTGCTGGATAGAGTAATCTTGGTTGGAGATTCTTGCTCTTCATTATTTTGAATATTTCTTGCCACTCGCGTCTGGCCTGCATCGTTTCTGTTGAGAAATCCGCTGACAATCGTATGGGTGCTCCCCTGTAGGTAACCAACTGTTTTTCTCTTGCTGCTTTTAATATTCTCTCTTTATCTTTTGCTCTTGGCATTTTAATCATGATATGTCTTGGTGTGGTCCTCTTTAGATTCCTATATTTTGGGGTTCTGTGTACTTCTTGGGCTTTTAAGTCAGTTTCTTTCACCAGGTGGGGAAAGTTTTCAGTCACTATTTCTTCAAGTAGGTTTTCATTAACTTGCTCTCTCTCTTTTTCTGGCACCCCAATAATTCGGATGTTGGCTTGCTTGAGGTTGTCCCAGAGGCCCCTTATGCTATCTTCAATTATCTGAATTCTTTTTGTTTCTTGCTTTTCCAGCTGAGTGGATTTTGGTTCTTTGTATTTCAAATCTTTGACTTGGTTCTTGTGGCCCTCTGGACTGCTTTTAGGACTTTGTGTAATATTTTTTATTTCAGTCTGTGTATGCTTGTTTTCTAGTTGGTCCTTTTTTTTTTATCTGTGAGGGTCTGGTTCGTATCCTCAGAGGTCTTGTTCATTTCCCTGAGGATCTCATTCATTTCCTTGTAAGTATCATTCATCTTGTAATTCTCATTCATTTGCTGGTTGGTCTTGTTTATTTCCTGGTAATTCTCATTAAGTTGATCGGCCTTTTGTAGGAGCCTCTTGAAAAGCCTTATTACCATGGTTTTGAACTCTATGTCTTGTCGTCTTTTCTCCTCCATTTCTTTCACACCTGATTTCTTTCCATGTCTCTGCATGGTGGCTGCTTTATGTGGTGGCTATCCTCAAAGGGACAGTGGCTCAGTCTCCCCAGTTACCTGAGGTGGGTACTCTTACTGCAATCCTTTATGGGTTGTATTTAGTGTTTTTGAATTTAAACCCAGCTTTTTGTTGTTAGCCCTAGGAGGGTTTGACCTCCAGGCCAATTGTCTGTGAAGCTCAGCTGTGCTCAGGTTGGATGGGCGGAGTCTCCGGGCCAAGCAGACAGCGTTAGCTCCGCCCTATGCGGCCCCAGTGGCTCTGTGCCGGGGGCAATGGCTGCCAGCACCTCTGAGAGAGAGCCGCTGTGGAGCTCCACCGGCTGCCGGGGAATTCAGACTGTCCCCAAATGACTTTGCATGCGCAATGTCTCACCCAGGGTCGTAAAACAAAGCAGACTGACGGTTTTCTGAATGAGAGACAAGTCGCAGAGAGCTCCCTGCGCGTCACGCAGCCGAGCTGTTCGCACAAGCTGCCGTCTCCACAAGCCGGCGGACCCGGCAGCACCCGAGCTTCGGTGTGCCCTCCCACTGTCCAGTTTTCACCCCGTGTGATAGTGGGTTCTCTGGACTTCGCCCAGAGCTGGAGAATCAGTCAGTGGGACGTCTTTGTCTCCCCGTTCGAGAAAACTGGCCGGTTTCCAGCCGCCCGCCCTCTCCGGGACACGCACTCCAAACCTCTCTCCGTGCAAATCTTTCATCGCTGTTCGCCGCAGCCCCTCCGAGTCACAGTGTCTTATCTTCACTTTTATTTGTGGAATTTTCACTCGGCGAGTGTTCTGGTGATTCTGGAAGGTGTTTGTTCTTTCTTTAAGTTGTAGTATTAACATTGCTGATTATGACGGCAAGATAGGTGTTCTACCTTTGCCGCCATCTTAGTTCTCAACCCCTCAACAGCATTTTTATACACCAACATGCAATATTGTGTGTAGTAAGTTGTCTACTACTTCCTCAGGAGGCAGCGGGAGCCGCAGCGCACCGCCAAGAGACGTGCTGTTTCCATGGGAGCTGGCAGGAGGGAGCCACCTTGCTTCCTCAGGAGCCAAGTGGCTTCTGCAGGAGACAGGAGCAAGTTGCCAGTGCCCACGGGAGGCGGGAACGAGCTGCTGGCACCCGTGGGCACTGGGAGGGACTGTGCCTATTCCGCAGGAGGTGGGAGGGAGAATGGTGGAGTGAGGAGGGGTGGAAGTAGAGGTGCTCCATGCATCTCATGACAGTTGCGCATGCAGCCCTGCCACTCACCATGCACAGTCCCGCCCACCAGAGGATGTTACTGTGACACTGAAATGAACAATTTGCATATTATCTCTCTCCATATACTAATAAAAGGGTAATATGCAAATTGGTCAGGATGCCATCAGGCAACAAATGACCAGGAAATTGTGTGGGGCAACCAGGCTTTTGGGGGAAGGGGGCAGTGAAGGGCAACCAAATGACAGAACAGCAAGCTGTGTGGGGGAAGAGGAACCAAGATGGCAGCATAGGTGAACACCTATACTGCTGCCCTGCACAACAATTTCAAAACTACAACTAAAAGACAAAACAGACATCATCCAGAACCACCGGAAAGCTGGCTGAGTGGAAATTCCACAAATAGAAGGAAATATATGAGGACACTGTGACTCAGAAGAGCCACGGAAGGCAGAGTTGCAGAGACACGCAGAGAAAGAGGTACGCCCATGTGAGAGGAAGGGGTGGGTGGCTAAATACCCAGCTGGTTTTCTCGCATGGGGAGGGAGACAAAAGTGTCCCACTGCACTGACCCCCAGTTCTGGGCGAGTCTTGGGGAACCCAGACTCATCTGTGGAGGTGCGTGAGCTTGTGGAGAGGGCACGTGGACTTGGGAGCTGCAGAGGCAAGCAAGCTCATGGTGAGCAGAGGTGCACTATATCGCAGAGAGGACGTGTGGCTGGCTTTCTCGTTTGGGCAGAAACCAGTTCTGGGTGAGAATTTGGAGAAACTGAACTGTCAGGCAGCGGGCAGAGCTCAGTGGCAGCTTTCTCTCAGGGGTGTGTGCAGCCATTGCCACTGGACACAGAGACTCAGCACCGCTTATGGGGCTGATGAGAAACCAAGGCTGTCTGCTCAGCCCGGAGACTCTGCCCCATCCAAGCTGAGCACAGTGGCTCTCCCAGTGTAAACACAGCTAATCCTCATAGCCTATTGTCCTGGAGGTCAAACCCTCCCAGTGATACCAACAACAATCTAGGCTTACCTAGAAGACTGTGCAGCCCATAAAGGGTTGTATCAAGAGTGTCCACCTCAAGTAACTAGGGAGGCTGAGCCACTGTCCCCTAGAGGATACCTACCACACAAAGCTATGCGACCAACTCAGGGAAGCAACCAAAATGCAGGGACAAGGAAAAAATAACATTTGAAAGAAATGGAAGGGAAAATAAAGACTGGACATAGAGTTCAAAACCATGGTTATAAGGTTTTTCAAGAGGCTCCAAGAAAATGCCGATGAATTTAACCACCCTCGAGGATGAGTGAGACCTTGGAGGATATGAAAAAGGACCAACTAGAAATTAAGCAAACACTAACTGAAATAAAAAAATATTTTACAGAGACCTAAAAGCAGTCTAGAGGACCACAAGAATCAAGTCAAAGATTTGAAATACAAAGAAGCAAAATCCACTCAGCCTGAAAAGCAAGAAACAAAAAGAATCCAAAAAATTGAAAATAGTGTAAGGAACCTCTGGGACAACCTCAAGCATACCAAAATCCGAATTATGGGGGTGCCAGAAAAAGAGAGAGCAAGATATTGAAAACCTATTGGAAGAAATAGTGACCGAAAACTTCCCCAACCTGGTGAAAGAAATAGACTTAAAAGTCCAGGAAGCACACAGAACCCCAAATAAAAAGAATCCAAAGATGACCACACCAAGACACATCATAATTAAATTGCCAAGAGCAAAAGATAAAGAGATAATATTAAAAGCAGCAAGAGAAAAAACAGTTAGTTACCTATAAGGGAGCACCCATTTGATTGTCAGTGGATTTCTCAATAGAAACTATGCAGGTCAGATGGGAGTGGCAAGAAATATTCAAAGTGATGAATAACAAGAACCTACAATCAAGATTACTCTACCCAGCAAAGCTATCATTCAGAATTGAAAGTCAGATAAAGTGCTTCACAGACAAGAAAAAGCTAAAAGAGTTCATCAACAACAAACCAGTATTATATGAAAGGCTGAAAGGTATTCTTTAAGAAGAGGAAGAAGAAAAAGGTAAAAATAAAAATTATGAACAACAAATACACATCTATCAACAAGTTAATCTAAAAATCAAGTGAATTAAAAATCTGGTGAACAGAATAAACTGGTGCATATAATAGAATCAGAGGCATAGAAAGGGAATGGACTGACAATTCTAGGGGGAAAGGGGTTTTGGAGGTGCAGAAAGAGATTGGACAAAAATCATACACTTATGGATGAGGACAGTTGGGGAGAGGTAAGGGCAGAGGATGGGATGGACACGGGGGGAAGGGAGCTATGAGGGGGTGGCAGAGGAACATTGTAATTATAATCTGAACAATAAGGATTTATTAAATTAAAAAAAAGCTGTGTGGGGTGACCAGGCTGGAGGGAGGGACAGTTAAGGGTGACCAGGTAGGCAGGGGGGGCAGTTAGGGGCAACCAGGTTGGTATCGGGGGGCCATTGGGGGCAACCAGGCTGGCGGGGAGCAGGGCAGTTAGGGGTGATCAGGCCAGGAGGCAGAGGTGGTTAGGAGTGATCAGGCTGATGGGGGGGGGGGGGTTAGGGGTAATCAAGCAGGCAGGCAGAGGCCATGAGGGGCGATAAGGAAGGCAGGCAAGTGGTTAGGAATCAGCGGACCTAGATTGTGAGAGGGATGTCCAAGGGATTGGGGCCTAAACTGGCAGATGGCTATCCCCCAAGTGGTCCCCAGTTGGAGAGGGTGCAGGCTGGGATGATGTAACCCCCCCACCCTCACCCCAAGCATGAATTTTGTGCACTGGGCCACAAGTGTGTGTGTCTATAATGAACTCTGAGGAAGTGACTAAAAAAAGGTCCCACTTACCATTGCAGCAACAAAAACTAAGATATCTGGGAAAAAACTTTACCAAGGAGGTCAAAGACTTGTACTTGGGAAACTATAGAACATTGAAAAAGGAAATAGAGAAAGATACAAACAAGTGGAAGCATATACTCTGTTTATGGATTGTAAAAATTGGCATCATTTAAATGTTCATACTACCCAAAGCAATTTATGAATTCATTGCATTCCCTATTGAAATACCAATGGCATATCTCACAGTTCTAGAAAAAATATTCCAAAAATTTATATGGAACCAAAAAATACCCTGAATAGTCTCAGCAATCTTGAGAAAGAACAACAAAGTTGGAGGGATCACAATACCGGATATCAAGTTATAATCAAAACAGCTTGGTACTGGCACCAGAACTGGCATATAGACCAATGGAACAGAAAAGAGACCCCAGAAATCGACCATGCCAATATGGTCAGTTAATACTTGACAAAGGAAGCAAGAGCACACAAAAGAATAAAGACAGTCTCTTCAATAAATGGTGCAGGGAAAATTAGACAGGTATATGCAAAAAATAAATAAATAAATAAATAAACTAGCCTACCAACTTATACCACACACAAAAATGACATTCTTTAAAATGAAACTAACAAAAAAAATGACCCTTCCTCCTCTCTATACTCATTTTGATGAATCAACATATTGAAGGACACACCTAGAAAAATAACAAATATTCTGTCAGGACCCTCCCTTGAGATCTCCCCTAGGGTTCCCACCCACATTTACAAAAATGAAAGACTGAAGACAAGGAACCCAGTACAGGCTCTGTGGAGCACACTTACATCTTTTCTCTGGCATGAACTTCTTATTTTTTCCTCCCTACTAAATGCTTAAGTGTCACTGTGAGATTTACAACCAGGAGAGCAGCAGGCAGGGGCAGCTAGTCTCGGGATAACCCCCTGAACCTGTCTCCAAGCTTCCCTTTTCTCTGAGTTTCCAGTGAGCTGACAGCAGTCCCACTTTGGCTCACTTCTCTCACTGTGACGTTTATTCTCACTGAATTCATGCAGCCCAGCATTTTCCCTATAACATTGTAGAGAGCCACAGTAGCCCTGCCTAGGCTCTCTCCTGTTGCTTCTTCTACCCTTAGTGCTCCCTTTGTTTCACTGTCCCCAACTCTAAGAAATGTTCTCTCAAAATCACCTGGACTCATGTTGTGAAACCTTTCCCACACAGAGTCAAGAACTCACACATGATAGGTCAGCTCAGGACATATCCACTCTGAGCCAAGTCCCCATTTGTGAACATAATAACTATTTTTGTACACCTGAAACTAATATAAAATAATATTGAATATCAATTGTAATTGATAAATATTTGTTTTGTGTTTTATGAATTTCTTGTTTTCATGTCTACTATTTATTTTAATTGATGTATTTGAATTTGAAATTGATGTGCTAACAGTTCTCTACTGTTTTAATTTGAACCTCTAATAATATATTTTCAAATTTTCTCTTTCCTTAATGTATGGATCAAATGACATGCATTTTCCTGTAAGAACTATTTAGCTATATGTTATATCTCTAATATAATTTAGTTCAGAATATTTTAGTTTTCAGTTTTATTGAGATAGATTGATAAATCAAAATTGCATATATATTAGCTATGTAACATGATGTTTTGATATATGTATACTTTGTTAAATGATTACCCAAATCAAAGTAATTAACAAAGCTATCGGTTCACATAGTTTCAGTGTGTGTGTGTGTGTGTGTGTGTGTGTGTGTGTGTGTGTATTGTGAACATTTGCCATTTATTTTCTTTTTTATTGGATTTATTGAGGTGACGCTGATTAACAAAATTATAAAGGTTTCAGGTGCACAATTCTATAACATAGCCTCTGTACGCTGCATTGTGTGTTCACCACACCAAATTACATCTTCATCCATCACCATTTATCCCCCTTACCTTCTTTCACCCCTCTCACACTCTCTGGTAATTACCATATTGTTGTCAGTGCTTTTTCTTTGCTCAATCTCTTTATCTTTTTCCCCCAGCTTCTTAACTCGACTCCCTCTGACAATTATAGGTCTGTTCTTTGTATCTATGAGTCTGTTTTTATTTTGCTTGTTAGTTTATTTTGTTCCTCAGGTTCCACATATAAGTGAAATCATATAGTGTCTTTCCTGACTGGCTTATTTCACTTAGCACAATACTTTCCAGGTCCATCCATGCTGCCTCAAAATGTAAAATTTCCTTCTTTCTGAGCATTTCATAGCTGCCAGACACTGTATTCATGTTCAATGTGCCTTTATTTTTCATATTTTGAGTGGTAATAACGTATACCCCTCTAAGTCTACATGCCTTAGAGTTTTATGGGTTTGAGTTTTATGTGATGTCCCATATACCTCACCAATTTTAATTTTTTAACTTTTTCTAGGAAATGGGTATATGATTACATCTGTCTTATCAAGAAAGAAATTTTGGTAGAGACGACATGATAAGTGAAAATAGTAAAGATAGAATCTAAATATGTTTAGCTCCAGTTTCCTCAGCTTTAACCATGTTGTTGTAATTTCCATATAATCCTGTTTCATCAATGTTCTTGGCCCATTATGGGTTCTTATACAGTAAAGGTCCCCATTCTCCCTCAAATATCACAGCAGGGAAAGGTTATTTTCCACCTGATTTCAAGCATGGGATGAAGAAGAAATGGGTATGAGGCAAGAAGACAGGAGGGTTAAGTTTCAGGCTTCAGCATTGAAATTACATTCCTCATCCAAAGTGACAGTGCTCACAGCTCTAAGATGTTTTCAAGGTGGTGATCCAGGTGATTAGTGAGGAGCAAGCACAGTGAGTTCTACCAGAGCCTTTAAAACTCCACCTGGCTGTTCAAAGAGATCCTATTATCCTAATCTCTGTCACATTCTTCCCTGCATAGTAATGAGCTTTCCCCCAGGTGAAGCATGGTCTGTAATCACCCATAACCTTGCAGAGCAGCCTTGATCCAGTAGGCAGGGCCCTGGGGAAAGGTACCTTTCTGCTCTTTATCTGGGAATCAGCAACCTGCTAGCTAAGTCCTTATATTGTAAGTAAATTTGAAGATTCTACTCTAGTAACCCTCAAAATAGCTGAGTGGGAGTAGATATTTTCCTTATTCCCCCAGTTCAGAAATTTAGGCTTAATGAGGGGAAATCAATTGTCCTCAGTCTAAGACTGAATACATGGTGGGACCAGGAATAACCTTGTATATATTTGGCTCAAAGTTTATGACCTTTTCTACTGATCTCTGCTGAAGGGAACAACTCTGTCCTTCCACCTTCCTGTGTGCATTCATGAGTTCTACCTACAGTGATAGCCATGAGTATAAAAGGCAATGATCTCCTACTATTTGGGTCTACCCACTGCTCCCATATCTCCCAGTAGATAATGGCATAGATCATAGATGTGTTTCTTAAAGGTGGCATAAGCCATCCATTTGGAGAAGATCTAGATCTAGAAAAAAATGAAGCTGAAATTTCAGTAATATCCCCAAATTTTCTAGGTACTCAGGTTTGCATTTTACTTAATCAAGTATTGCTTTAGACTCCAGTTGGAGGATGATAGGAGAAAAATAAATAGAAAAAGTTATTTTCATTGACTACAGTTTCAAAGTCTAGTAGAGAAGAAGACATACAAGCAGACATATAGAGCATCACGTGACATGATGAAAATTCTGGATAAGTCATGATAGTAGAGAACCAGAGGTGTTGGTAGTTCTGTTTTGGGAGAAGCATGTGATTATCGATGTTCTTTAGAAGCGAATGAAGAGTTAAAGCAAGCAGGTTTAAGCAGAGAGAGAAGCATATGTACAAAAACTTACCCAGGAGCAATCCAGTGAGTTCAAATCAACTATGAGTAAGTGCGTTGTTATGAGGTGTAGGATGTTCTGTGGGAGAATGATAGGAGATGAACTGGAAATGCAGTGTAGGGCATGAACATGAAGAGCAATGAAGTCTGTATTGAAATACTGGCTAGGATGCTTTCAACCTTTGGAAGAGGCCTTCAGTCATTCCATATTTTAGGCCAGTTGTTTGGCAGTGGTGCCAGAGGTGAGTTTAGTGATTAGCTTTGCATGAGAAAAGTGACTGGCTATCAATGTGGAGGGTGGATGTGTATGTGTGTGAAAGGAATGCAGTGATCAATGAGAAGGCTACTGCAATAATCCCAGGGCAAGCGGTAAGAGCTGAATCTTTCCAGTAGCGGTGGAGATGAAGTGATGGCACATATTAGAGGTGGTAGATGCACGTGGACATATTAGTAAGTAGATGTTACCAATTGGTAATCAAGTGAAGAAGGAAAAGGAGTTTGTGATGGCACTCGCAGACTTTTCTTTTGTAATGGAGATAAGCCTTCCAGCAGTGTTTTCTCCCAATGTTTTTAGTGTTTTCTCTGCATTATATCTTTGGTCTCTAATGAGGTCAAAAGTGAATGACCCCACAGGCATAAGCTAAGCTCCTATTTTTAGAATCAGAAGGATACCAGCATGACAAGGGTGAGGAGAAAGACATTTGGCTCAACTCTGTCATTCCATAAGTAGGAAAACTGAGACTGACAAAAACATGGCTACCATAGGTGTCCAGAAAGTGATGGCAGCTCTGTTTCCTATTCTTCCCCATCGAGGTATCAAGGAAGTGAGCCTGCGGCATAAATGGATAACTATTATGTGCCATATTCTCTTATGGTTGCAGGAAGAGCTCTTAAGGGGAAAATCTTATGGCTTAAGGTGAGTGTCTATCTCAGTGTTTAGGTCCTATGATGGAGATCTTGATCTTTCATCCTATGAGTGAAATTTATGATTCAGGATTTCCAGGGAGAGGAGGAAACTGGACATCAGGGTATAGTGACAGAATGCTCGCAGTAGTCAATTAAATCTGTGTCAGTTCTAATGCTTATACATCAAGTTTCCTTTTCTCTAACGTGAGATCTTCATATGTACATTCTGAAGATGTTATAGGAAAGCTAATAAGAAAATGACTAACTAAACTCTCTGTAAGATTGCTTTTGTTTCACTAACCACATCAAAGAATACCTAGGAAATGCTTTCAATCTTTAGAAGGAGACCTTCAGTTATTCCATATTCTAGGCCTGTGTTCCCTAGGACAAGAAACATCAGCATCGCCTGGAACCTGTGAGCAACACTAATTCTCAGGCTCTGCCACAGAATCAGAAATTGGTGGTGAGGCCCAGAAACCTGTATCTTAGCAATCCCTCCAGGTGTTCCTGATGCACTTTACAGTTTGATAATCAGAGCTACAGGCAGATTGTGGACCCATGGGCTGGGAACTGTTCTTAGTGATGACATCATTCCTATCCAGCTGTCCTTAATGTGTCCTTTGGAATAATCTTCACATGGTCCTGGCATCTATCTTATTTACATCCTACCTGGAATTGCGGGTGCTTCGGAGATGTTATTCCCTTCTAAACATGGGAGAGGAGAGAAGCTGAGAAGCAGTCAGCAGACTGAAACCAAAATAAGGTCGTTTGCTTTAATGAACAAAGGATCCTATCTCAGGGCACAGAGGGTGGACTGCTCAAGGGGCAGGAGTACTGGGTGCTGCCGTTGTCGTCTCTGCCACCACCGTCTTGCCACTTGTCTGTGCTCCCGTCTGTGCCCCTGTCTGTGCTCCCGTCTGTGCCCCTGTCTGTGCCCCTGTCTGTGCCCCCGTCTGTGCCCCCGTCTGTGCCCCCGTCTTTGCCCCCGTCTGTGCCCCCGTCTTTGCCCCCGTCTTTGCCTCCGTCTTTGCTCCCGTATGTGGCGGTGTCATGCTCCCCGCCATTTTTGTTCCTGCAACTGCTGGGGTATTTGTAGTTTCAGGACCTGCAGTTGTACTCATTAATTGGCCACCACAAAGAAGAGGATTAAGCCTTCTGCCATTCAGAACACAGCACCTTTTTTCCTTACTGCACGTCCCGGCCTTAGGTTTTATTTGAAGTTCTCCAGTTCTGCACTTGCTCCTGCAATTTCCATTTTTTTTTTGTGCACACTTTTTCACATACCAACTACCTGTATAAAGGAATTATATAGATTATTTAAGTCAGAGATCTATCATGATAGGTAAAAATGACAGTAATTTTTTGAACACTGATTATTCAAGTCCCTTACCAGTTTCTTTAAGTTTTCCTAATCATGAAAACCTGCTCTGAGGATTAAATGAGATTTTAAATGAGATTTTATACATATATACACACATAGATTACTTTTTATATATGCATGACCCATTCTGTGACCAACATTCTGCATATAAACACATGGCAGGTGTCTATTTTCCATTTTAAATGGTAAAATATATAATATATAATTACTTATGAATGTAACATCCTGAATCAATTTTAAGAAAATGTAACTAAGACAGACTTAAATAAAGTTTAAAAATTGTAATTTTAAAAATATAAAATTCTCAAATAATTACTGTAGTGCTTCCCACTGTTATTGAAACACACATGGCTTTTGTTGATGCCTGATGAGATTTAGAAAATGTCTTTGCATGTTTCTGAGGTCCTACAAACTGTTTTTGAAAGATATCTCTGTATTTGTCTTATTTATTACTTGATAAATATAAATATTTATTTTATATATATCTATGCTTAGATATATATTCCTATAACTATGTATTACTGAGGTATAAATATATTCTACAAAATTTTGGAAATAAAAAACCAAAAGCCACCCTACTAGTAATATATTCATTTGGGAGATATTTTGTAGGATATGACTATATATGTATACATATTATATACATATATACTAAATGCTCTCATCACATGGTATATAAGACAGAGAAGGCCCTGAAGAGATGCTGAAACTCTTTCTCACCTTGCTCTGCATTGCTTAACTCATTCCTCTCCATTCAACCAACAAATATATAGTGAGTACCTAATATGTCAAGAATGCTACAGTATGATGGGAATAAACAATGCATAAAAAGATAAGGTCTGAGAAGCTTATATTAGAGAAGGGGAGAAAGAAAAGAAACAAGTAAATGAATAAACAGAGTAACTACAGTTTCTGTTAAGTGCAACAAATAGAAAAAATAATGTGATATAGCAGAGAATAATCGTTTTTGAGTTTTGACTATTACCACTACTATTATCTCTTGTCAATACTTAATCCTCTCTGAAAATTAAATGAGATTTTGCTTACATAATATTAATATACATGCATTTATACACATAGATTTCTCTCACTACTAAAATCAGAATTCTGTGTTGAGGACATTGAGGAAAGAATCTCTCAGGAAAATGAGGTTCAACCCTAGACATAAAGTATGAAAAGGCTCTAACTATATGACAATCTAGAAAAGTGTTTAAAGAAAAGGAATAACATATGCAAAGGCCATGGGCAGGGGAAAACACATAGTTCTGAGGAACAGAAAGATGTCTTGACTTTGTTTCATGATTTTCGTTACTCTATTTCCTCTTTTTCTTCTTTTGTATCTGCAAGAGCTCTCCATAATGGTCCTTAGGCTTCAAATTTCTCTGAACTTTCTCCACAATCCCCTTCTTTCTTAGAATCCCAAATATCTCCATAAAGATAACATTCAAATGGTTTTCTTCATGGAGAAACCCATGTGGATTGAAACCACAGATCAAGATTCTCTCCTTTCTTGTCTGTTCTTCTGTGGGCCCTAGCATTTTTTTATTTTTCTTTCCAAATGTCCTTTCTAAAGCCTTAAGATCTTAGGTTAGACTTAGATAATCTTACAGAATAATCCTGAATTGTTATGTTTATATAGAAAGAAAAACTAAAAGGTTTTCTCAAGTCCTTTGGTTTAGAAAGGGGACATGATGTAAGTATGTGATTTGTGTCATTAATGTCCTAGAGACAGAGTGAGAAATCATGCAGTCTAAGCACATAGAATTTCGAAGATGTAGTAGATCTAATACATTTTCTGAGGCAACACTCACAGTGTTATTAATTTCCCCTGGAGAGTTCTGCAAATTCTAGAGAACATTCAATACTATACATAGAGGCAGCTGGAGAGATATTATACAATTTCCATTAAGAAATTGTACCTCAAAAAAGATCGATTCTCACTATGTGCCATATATAAAATATGAGAATGTATAACCGAAACCGGTTTGGCTCAGTGGATAGAGCGTCGGCCTGTGGATTGAAGGGTCCCTGGTTCGATTCCGGTCAAGGGTATGTACCTTGGTTGGGAGCACATCCCCAATGGGGGGTGTGCAGGAGGCGGCTGATCCGTGTTTCTCTCTCATCGATGTTTCTGACTTTCTGTCCCTCTCCCTTCCTCTCTCTAAAAAATCAATAAAGTATATTTTAAAATAAATATGAGAATGTGTCAAATGTAAAAAAACACCACACAATAATGAAACTTATAAAAGAAGTTTCAGTAAGCAGGATTTAATTAAAATTACTTAAGCTATTATTTATTCAGGAGAATTGTCAAAAGTGGCAATTCTCTCAATTAAAAGTGAGATAAGGAGAGAAACACATTTTGAAAATATTGATGAATTTGCTTCCATTGAAGCTAGAAAAGTAAAACTGTAAACTATTTAAACTTAAAAAGAAAACAGAGAAATCTGTAAGTGTGATGAATAAACTGTTAGCATGCAGAACTTTCTAAGTTAGTGGAACACTACAAACAAAATACCAGTATATTGCCACATGAAAATGAAATTTTTGTGCTTTAAATAAATTAATACATTTTTAGAAGTAACCCAATATTAGGAAATATTTGCAAGAAATGTGAAATAGAAAGTTTGAAAACAATAACAAAATCCTATCACTTGGCTATCGATACAGTATAACTAGTTTTGTTTTTTATCACCTTTTGACAAACCAATGGAACTTCAAAAAATTTACTTACATAAGCGGGGCATCTTACAATGTTATATTAACAAAGTTGTATAATGTTAGTTATAATAGTGAAACACTGGAAAAAACAATCCAAATAACACACAATAAAGGCCTCCACATTATTATTGGTATAAGAAATGTGACAAAATAATAAGCACCTACTGTATATTCAAGGAACACACAAAGACCTGGGAAACTTCTCCTATATATTCTGAAGTTTAAAAATGCAGATTATAACTTGTTCATCAGTTGATCACACTTTTTAAAATGTAAGAATTTTACATGAAATGGTGGCCTTTTCTTTATTTCTTAAATGCTTTCAGTGTTCCTATCTTAACTGTGTAAATATAAACTATGGAGT
This sequence comes from Antrozous pallidus, assembly GCA_027563665.1. Classification (NCBI taxonomy): domain Eukaryota; kingdom Metazoa; phylum Chordata; class Mammalia; order Chiroptera; family Vespertilionidae; genus Antrozous; species Antrozous pallidus. The sequence continues at coordinate 34,679,039 of CM050518.1, forward strand.
TAATTAAAAATAAGGAATGCTTATAGAAGCAGAGCTGAAATCTGACACAGGACTTCCAAGAGGCTTGACTCCCCCCACCTCTTCACTCAGAATATTTTTCTTTCTGACAATCTAGAAGTAAGGTTCTATTAATTACATGCAAGAATTTAAAAAATGAGAAATGTTCTCTGTAAGACCAAAGAAACTGAGAGAGCCCTAACAGGTTTGGATCAGTGCATATAGATAGCATTGGCCTGGGGACCGACGCGTCCCAGGTTAGATTCCAGTCAAGGGCAAGTATCTTGGTTGCAGGCACATCCCCAATAGGCGGTGTGCAGGAGGCAGCTGATCTGTGTTTCTCTGTCATGGATGTTTTAACTCTCTAGCCCTCTCCCTTTTTCTCTGTAAAAAAAAATCAATAAAATATATTTTTTAAAAAGGGAGAAGTAATATTTTAGAATTGTTGCCATATAAAGTGAAGCGAGGCAGGGCTGGACTGCACTGGCCCTCAGTGACAGCACAGGGAAGTTTGGGGAGTCATGATCATGTCAGTCTCTGGCTTCTCATTATTCTCCCTCAGCTCCAGTCATGGACATTGTGAGAGCCTGGAGGTGTCTCAGTGGTGTTGTGAGGAGGTAAGGCTCCTCAGCCCCGCTCCTGTGACAGCCCTGCCCCCACTCCCACTGCCAGTTTGAAAACAGGGACTCCATGTGCAGGACCCTGTCCTAAGTTGGTGTTTCTTCTTCCCCAATATTCTATTTACCTGAGACCAACTGGGCCAGGAGCAAAAAAATTGCAAGAGCGAGTAATAGGTACTTCATGACTCCTGAAAGACAGTAGGCAGGCAGTGGGTTCTATGGAGTCCAGAACTGTCTATTCAGTGTGGCTCTGAACACGGGTCTTTATTGTCCTCCCTAGGTGGGGTTGGGCTCAGCCAGTGAACCAGAAGGATATAGGACATTGTGCCAAACATGACTTCAGTCCATTGGCCAGCAGCTCTAATTGGGGCCTCACTATTCAAGAGCCCTGTTCTAGGCATGCCTTGGGGGAAAGAGAAAGATAAGAGAAGGTGTAAGACCTGCTGAAGTGTATGGCAATTTAGACAGAAAGACACAAGAGGAATTTTTGTTGATTTCCCCAACACTGGGTACGCCTACCTTTTTCCCACGGTCTCCTATGTTGGTGGTTCTACCAGAGTATTTTTCTTACTGCATGTGACAGTCTGTTCACCTGTATGTCTCTCCCCCTAAAGTAAAATGTATTTTTTTTAACCCTGACCATATGTATATATTTAAAATATTAGTTCTGGACATGGAGGGGTACCTAAACAATTTTTTGGTAAGTGAAAAATTTCCTTGGTGATGATCTGTCAACTTAGAAAATCTGTTTTAAAGAAATAAGTCAGTGCTCCAAGACATATATGTACAAAGATGTCTCTAAGGGAGTAGAGGGAAGAAAGCAGAGTTTCTGGTGTTAGCTGGGCCTGGAACCATGGGTCTGTGTGAACTTCTGAGCTACCAGATGGTAGTGGAGTAGGTGAATCTTTTTTGCACCTCTTCCAAAATGGATATAAAGTTAAATTGGGGAACATTCACCCTGAATTAACAACTGAAGAATTGCTGAAGAGGAAACTATTGACAAGGAAAGGCAGAAACCACCTCGAGACTGCTCCTGCACAACAGCATGTATGACATGGTCAGGATTGAGCCTCCCAGCCAGCCAGTGTGGGTTGAGGGGAAGATCCCACCCACAAACAGGACAATAACAATCAAGACCCAATTGCAACAGGAGATTCCAAATAACCCTCACCTGGGATATTCCTAGAGCATCCAGCTCAGGAGATCAAAGAGACTGCACCACTGGGTCCCGCAGGACCCTTATTACATAAGGCCACCCCACAAGACTGGGAGGCACAGCAATTCTAATATATAGAAGCAAACAGAAAGGGACAGCAAAAATAGGGAGACAAACAGACAACCCTGAAATGAAGGAAGAGGAGGAAGCTCCAGTAAAAGAGCTGAGTGAAATGGAGGCAAATAATTTATGAGAGAGAGGGTTCAAAGTAATGGTTACTTTGAACTTAATGGAAATTACAATGGCATGTAAAAAGAAATAGAAACCGTGGACCAGGACCAGTTGGAAAAGACGAGTACTACATCTGACTTCAAGAATACACTAGTAGGAGTCAGAGAAAGTCAAGTGTCACATGATATCACTCATATATGGAACCTAATGAACAAAATTAAGTGGTGATTTAAATCGATCCAAAATTATAGAAGCATAGAATAGATTATGGAATCTCAGAGGAAAAGTTGGGTAGGGAAGGTGGGTGGGAAGAGATCATCCAAAGAACTTGTATTTATATATACATAACTCATGGACACAGCCAATAGGGTGGTAAAGGCCTAGACTGGGGGGTGGGACAAAAAGGATTAAAGGCGGAAAAAGGAGAACAAATATGTAATACTTTCAACAGTAAAGATTTAATTTAAAAAAGAGTATTAAAGAATATACTGCAAGGAATAAAAAGTAGATCTAATTTAGCAGAGTATCAAATCAGTTATTTGGAAGATAAGATAGGGAAAAAATCACCCAATTAGAGCATTAAAAAGAAAAAATAATTAAAAAGCAGGAGTTTAGTTTAGGGGAACTTTTGGACAACATGAAATAAAATTTGTAGTATATGAAGTACCAAAAGGAGAAGAAAGTGAGTAAGGAGTAGAGAATCTGTTCAAGAAACTTTCTTAACCTGGTGAAGAAAAAGTCACACAAGTTAAGGAATCACAGAGTACCAATCAAGGTGAACCCAAAGATCATCAGAATTAAAATGGCACACATTAAAGACCATGAAAGAATCTTAAAGGCAGCAAGAGAAAGACAGAAAGAAGAATTACCCATTAGACTGTCAGCTGATTTCTCATTGGAAACATTTCAGGCCAGAAGGGATTTTCATGAAGTATTCAAAGTAATGACAAGTAAGGATCTGAATCCTAGATTACTGTGTCTAACAAGATTGATCATATAAAATTAAAGGTGAAATAAAGAGTTACCCAGAGTAAAAAAGGCTAAAGGAATACATTATTACCAAACGACCATTGCAAAAATGTTAAAAGGATTGCTTGAAGAAGAAGAAATCCAGAGAGAGAGGAACATAGTATAAAGGAAAAAATGACAATAAATAATTACTGGTCCAAAACAACCTTAAGTGTAAATAGACTAAATGCTCCAATCAAAAGATACAGGGTAGTTGAATGGATAAGAAAACATGACCCATATATACTGTCTACAAGAGACCCACCTCAGAAGAAAAGATTCACATGATTGTAAGTGAAGGGCAGGAAAAAATTGTCCAGGCAAATAGAAATAAACAAAAGCTGGAGTAGCAATATTCATATCTGACAAAATATGCTTTAAAATAAAGGACATATCAAGAAACAAAGAAGGTCACTACATTATACTAAGGAGATCAATCCAATGGGAATATGTAATCCTCATAACAAGTACATACCCAACATAGGAGCCTATATATATATATATAAATCTAGGTAGAATTTAAGGCAGAGATTGATAGCACAAGAATCATAGCAGGGGACTTTAACAGCCCCTACTGATATCATTGGATAGATTTTCCAGACAAAAAAATCAACAAGGAAACAGTGACTTTAAATGCACACTAGATCACATGGATTTAATGGGTATTTACAGAACATTTCATCCAAAAGCATCAAGTGCATATGGAATATTTTTAAAGATAGACCACATGTTTAGACACAAAATAAGTTTTAACTAATTCAAGAAGATTGAAATCATATCAGGCATCTTCCTGGATCACAATGGCATGAAACTAGAAATCAACTAGATTAAAAAATACTAAAAAATATTCAAATACATGAAGGCTGAGTAGCATATTATTAAAGGATTACCAATGAGATCAAGGAAGAAATCAAAACTTCCTTCAGACAAATGAAAATAAACACAACAACCCAAAATCTCTGGGACACAGTGAAAGCAGTCCTGAGGAAGTTCATAGCATTACAGACCTACTTCAAGAAACAAGAAAAAGGTCACATAATCAATCAACCCTATAACTGAAATAATTAGAAAGAGAACAAGAAAAGCCCAGAGGCAGTTGAAGGAAGGAGATAATAAAGATCAGAGTGGAAATAAATGACAGAGATAACAAAATATACCATATTTTTCGCCTTATAAGATGACTTTTTAACCCAGGAAAATCTCAAAATTACCATATTGAAATCAAATCTGATGTTTTTTAAATTTTTATTTGGTGTGTGTTGGAAGAGGGGTAGTCTTAAATGGCGAGTATATCCCAAACTCTATATTTTAACTGGAAAAGTTGGGGGTCGTCTTATATGCCCAGTCGTCTTATATGCTGGAAAATACGGTAATTAAAAAAAAAAAATCAACCCGGTTTGGCTTAGTGGATAGAGTGTTGGCTTGTGGACTGAAGGGTCCCAGGTTGGATTCTGGCCAAGGGCACATGCCCAGGTTGTGGGCTTGATCCTTCTCCCTGCCTTCACACAGTAGAGGGCGTGCAGGAGGCAGCCAATCAATGATTTTCATCATTGATGTTTCTCTCTATCTCTCTCTCTTCCTCTCTGATCAATAAAAACAATTTAAAAAAGGGGGTGAAGTACCAACTGACATAACAGAAATACAAAGGATTGTAAGAAAATACTTTGAACAACTACATGCCTGGATAACCTGGGTGAAATGGATAAATTCCTAGAAACATAAAAGATTCTAAAAATCAGAAATTATCAGAAAACCTGATTAGGCTGATAACAACTAATGAAATTAAATCAGAAAGCATAATAAGAAAAAACTCCCAGCAAACAACAATCTGGAACCAGATGGCTTCATAGAATAGTTGCACCTATTCTCAAACTATTCCAAAAAATTTAAGAAGAGGGAGGACTCTCAAACTCTTCATGAGGCCAGCATTATCCTAATTACAAAACCAGATTTCAAAGACACTACAAAGAAAGAAAATTACATGCCAATATCCCTATCCCTGATGAACATAGATGCTGAAGTCCTCAACAAAATAGTAGCACAACAGATCCAACAATAATTTAGAAAGATCAGACACCATAACCAAATGGTATTTATTCCAGGGATGCAAGATTGGTACAATATTTGCCATTTAATAAATGTGATACATCACATAAACAAAATGAAAGATAAAAATCACATGATCATATCAATAGATGCAGAAAAAGTATTTGACAAAATCCAGGACCCATTTATGATAAAAACTCTCAGCAAAGTGAGAATAGAGGGATCATACCTCCATACCTCAACATAATAAAGGCCATACATGAGAAACCTAGAGTCACATCATTCTCAGTGGGCAAAACCTAAAGCACCTCCCTTAAGATCAGGAATAAGACAGATGTATGCTTTCACCACTCTTATTCAACATAGTACTGGAAGTTCTAGCCATAGCGATCAGAAAAAAATAAAGGCATCCAAATTGGAAAGGAGGAAGTAAAACTGTCATTATTCATAGATGACATGATATTGTACATAGAAAATCCTAAAGACTCCAGAAAAGAACTGCTAGATTTAATAAATTAATTCAGCAAAGTAGCTGAAAATTAACATCCAAAAATCAACAGCATTTAAATTTTTTTTATTGTTTAAGGTATTATAAATAGTAGTACATATGTCTCTCTCCCTTCCCCCCCCAAAAAAACTGATCTCCCCTTCCCCTTGGCCTCCTCTACGCCTGCCACTTACCCTCGTCCCCCTGGCCCCAGTGTCTTGAGTCTGTTGGTTGTGCTTATATGCATACATACAAGTCCTTTGGTTAATCTCTTGCCTCCTCGCCCAACCCTCTCCTACCTTCCCGCTATAGTTTGACAGTCTGTTCAATGCTTCTTTGCCTTTGTATATTTTAATTCAATAGTTTATAATGTTCTTTATTATCAATAAATGAGTAAGATCATGTGGTATTTCTCTTTCACTGACTGGCTTATTTCACTTAGCATAATGCTCTCCAGATCCATCCATGCTGTTGCAAATGGTAAGAATTCCTTTTTTTTTTTTTTACTGCAGCATAGTATTCCATTGTGTAGATGTACCATAGTTTTCTAATGCATTCATCTGCTGCATTTAGGCTGTTTCCAAATCATAGCTATTATAAATTGTGCTGCTGTGATCATAAGGGTGCATATATCCTTTCTGATTGGTGTTTCTGTTTTCTTGGGATATATTCCTAGCTGTATCGGTAAAGATATTGCTACAACAAATGTCTGCTGTTTTGTTGCCTATAGCTTCTTCTAAGATTTTTATGGTTTCCCATCTTACATTTAAGTCCTTTATTCATATTGAGTTTATTTTTGTGTTTGGTATAAGTTGGTGGTGTAGTTTCATTTTTTTTTTTTTTTTGCAAATATCTGTCCAGTTTTCCCAGTACCATTTACTGAAGAGACTGTCTTGTCCCCATTGTGTGCTCTGGGTCAAATGGAAGTTCCATTTTTAATTTTTTGAGTAAATGTCATACTGTTTACCACAGTGGCTTCACCAGTCAGCATTCTCACCAGCAGTGAAGCAGGGCTCCTTTTTTCTCCACACCCTCACCAGCACTTGTCGTTTGTTGATTTGTTGATGACAGCTGTTCTGACAGGTATGAGATGGTACCTCATTTTTGTTTTGATTTGCGTCTCTCCGATGATTAGTGACTTTGAGCATGTTTTCATATGTCTCTTGGCTTTCTGAATGTCCTCTTTCAAAAAGTGTCTTTTTAGGTCCTTTGCCCATTTTTTTTTATTGGACTGTTTATCTTCTTTTTGTTAAGTTGTATGAGTTCCTTGTAAGTGTTGGAGATTAAATCATTATTGGAGATAACATTGGCAAATTCGTTCTTCCATGCAGTGGGCTTTCTTATTGTTTTGTTGATGGTTTCTTCTGCTGTGCAGAAGCTTTTTATTTTAATGTAGTCCCATTTGTTTATTTTCTCTTTAGTTTTCATTTCCCTAGGAGCTGTATCAGTAAAATATTGCTACACAAATGTCTACTGTTTTATTGCCTATAGCTTCTTTTAAGATTTTTATGGTTTCCCATCTTACATTTAAGTCCATTATTCATTTTGAGTTTATTTTTGTGTTTGGTATAAGTTTATGGTATAGTTTCATTTTTTTGCAAGTATTGTCCAGTTTTTCCAGCATCATTTATTGAAGAGACTGTCTTGTCCCCACTGTATTCTCTTGCTTCCTTTGTCAAATATTAATTGAGCATACTGGCTTGTGTTGATCTCTGGGTTCTCTGTTCTGTTCCACTGGTCTATATGTCTGTTCTTGTGCCAGTACCAGGCAGTTTTGAGAACAGTGGCTTTGTAATATAGCTTGCTATCTGGTTTTGTGATCCCTCCAACATTGTTCTTCTTTCTCAAGATTGCTGCAGCTATTCAGGGTCTTTTTTATTCCAGATGAATTTTTGGAGAATTTGTTCTAAGTCTTTGAAGTATGCCATTGTATTTTAATGGGGATTGCGTTGAATTTATAGATTGCTTTGGGTAGTATGGACATTAATGATGTTGATTCTACTAGTCCATGAACATGGCAGATTCTTCCATTTGTTCCATGTCTTCTTCTATCTCTTTTTGTTAGCATCCTGAAACCTTCTGAGTATATAGATCCTTTGTCTCCTTGGTTAAGTTTATTCCTAGGAATCTTGATTTTTTTGTTGCAATGGTAAATGGGATTGCTTTTTAAATTTCTTTTTCTGTGAGTTCATTATTGGTGAATAGAAAAGCCATAGACTTCTGGGTGTCAATTTTGTATCCTGCTACATTGTCGAATTCACTTATTAAGTCTAGTAGGGTTTTTTTTATGGATTCTTTGGGGTTTTCTATATACAATATGTCATTTGCGAATAAGGGCAGTTTTACTTCTTTTCCAATTTGGATGCCTTTTTTTTTCTTGTCTGATCTCAATGGCTAGTACTTTCAGTACTATGCCGAAGAAGAATGGTGAGAGAGGGCATCCCTGTCTTGTTTCTGTTCTTAGGGGAAATGGTTTTATTTTTGCCCATTTAGTATGATGTTAGCTTTGGGTTTGTCATATATGGCTTTTATTATGATGAGGTATGATCCTTCTATTCCCACCTTGCTGAGAGTTTTTAATCAAGAAAGGGTGTTGGGTTTTGTCAAATGCTTTTTCTGCATCAATGGATATGGTATCATGGTTTTTATCTCTCAGTTTGCTTATGTAGTATATTACATTTATTGATTTGCAGATGTTGTACCATTCTTGCATTCCCAGGATAAATCCCACTTGGTCATGGTGTATGATCTTTCTAATGTAATACTGGATTTGATTTGCTAAAATTTTGTTCAGGATTTTCACGTCTATGTTAATGAGGGATATTGGCCTGTAATTCTCTTTCTTTGTATTGTCTTTATCTGGTTTTGGAAGTCCTCTTGAATTTTTTTGAATAGTCTAAGGAAGATAGGTTTTATTTCTTCTTTGAATGTTTGATAAAACTCCCCTGTGAAGCCATTTGGTCCAGGGCTTTTGTTTGTTGGAAGTTTTTTATTTTATTATTGCTTCAATTTCCTCAATAGTTATTGCCCTATTCAGATTTTTTGATTCCTCCTGATTGAGTTTTGGAAGATCATGTTTTTTTTTAGGAATATGTCCATTTCTACTAGGTTGACCAGTTTTTTAGAGTAGAGTTGCTCATAGTATTTTTTTTTTACGATTCTTCATATTTCTGTGGGTTCTGTTGTTATTTATCTCTTTTTGTTTCTGATTTTGTTTATTTGGGTCCTCTCTGTTTGCTTTTTGTGAGCCTGGCTAGAGATTCATCAATCTTCTTTATCCTTTTAAAGAACCAGCTTTTGGTTTCATTTATTTATTTATTTTGGTATTTTTTTTCCCTTTTGGTCTCTATGTCATTTATTTTTTATCTTTATTATTTCCTTTCTTCTGATCACACTGGGCTTTTCTTGTTGCTCTCTTTCTAATTCTTCAAGTTGCAGAGTTAGATGTTTTATTACCAGTTTTTCTTGTGTGTGGGTTTTTTTTGTTTGTTTGTTTTGTTTTTGGGTGTTTTGTGTGTGTGTGTGTGTGTGTTTGAGGTAGGCCTGTAATGCTATGAACTTCCCTCTCAGGACTGTTTTCACTGTGTCCCAAAGATTTTTTTAAAATGTCTTTATTGATTATGGTATTACATATGTGTCCTCATTCTCCCATTGTTCCCCCAAACCACCCCCCCACTCATGCCTTCACCTCCATGTTGTCTTTGTCCATTGATTAGGCTTATATGCATGCATACAAGTCCTTTGGTTGATCTCTCTCTGTTTAATAGTGTGCTATTTATTCAGCCTCTAAGTATTTTAATTTTTGTGATTGTTTTTACTGTAATATATTTCTAATTTTATGCCATTGTGATCCGAGAAGATGCTTGATATGATTTCAATCCTCTTTAATTTGGAGAGACTTTGCCTCTCCAAATGTGGTCGCAATATGTGGTCTATCTTTGAAAATGTCCCATGTGCACTTGAGAAGAAAGTATGTTCTGTAGTTTTGGGGTGGAATGTTCTAAAGATGTCAATTAAGTCCGTCTGATCTAGTGAATCGTTTAAGATTGATGTTTCTTTGCTAATTTTTTGTCCAGAGGATTTATTCAGTGATATTAATCGGGTATTAAACTCTTCTACTATGATTGTGTTGCTGTCCATCTCTCCCCTGATATCTTCCAGAAGTTTTTTAATGTATTTTGCTACTCTTGCATTGGGTGCATAAAATGTTTACCAGAGTTACATCCTCTTGTTGTATTGATCCACTTAGAATTATGAAGTGGCCTTTATTGTCTCTTGTTATGGTCTTCACTTGGAGGTCTAGTTTTGTCAGATATAAGTATTGCTACCCCAGAATTTTTTCATTTTTATTTGCCTGATAGATATTTTTTCACCCCTTCACTTTCAGTCTGAGTCCCTTGTTCTGAGGTGGGTCTCTTGTAGACAGCATTTATATGGATCATATTTTCTTATCTATTCACTCACTCATTGTCTTGATTGGAGCATTTAATCCATTTACGTTTAATGTTATTATTGACTAGAGGCCCGGTGCATGAATTGGTGCATGGGTGGGGTGCCTCTGGGTGGCCTGCAAGGATTGAGCCAAAACCCACAGTCCAATACTGCCTGCAGCTCCTACCTGCTGCTTCTGCTCATCCCAGCCCCATTGTGCCTGCTGCGGGCTCACACCCAATAGATCCTGTTTGGGAAAGGCTTGAGGTACCACAACAGTACTCGCCAGCCAAGAACCCTGTGTCTGGCACCCTCCCAACATCTGACATCCCCCGAGGGGTCCCTGATTTCTAGAGGGTGCAGCCGAGGCTGAGGGACCCCACCAGTGTACTATCGGGCCAGGAAGCAACAGTGGGAGGGCTCCAGGGTATGTTTGGCTCATCTCACTCAGTCCTGATTGGCCGGACCCTAGCAGCAAGCTGACCTACTGGTCGGAGCATCTACACCCTGGTGGTCAGTGTACATTATAGTGAGCGGTTGAGCAGCCTTAGCATATCATTAGCATAATACACTTTGTTTGGTTGCTTGGTTATTCTACCATTTGTCTATTTGCATATTACCCTTTTATTATATAGGCTAGGTACTTGTTTGTAGCAACTTCTGTACTTTATGCCTGTGTTCCTTCCTCCCTTTTTATTTCTTCTTGTTACAGCATTCCCTTTAGCATTTCTTGCATTGCTGGCTTGGTAGTGGTAAATTCCCTTAGCCTTTTTTTGTCTGCAAAGCTCCTGATTTCCCCTTCAATTTTGATTGATAGTCTTGTTGGATAGAGTATTCTTAGATTCAGTCCTTTGCTTTGCATCATTTTGTATATCTCCTTCCATTTCCTTCAAGCTTGATATGTTTCTGTTGAGAAATCATTTGATAATCTGATGGGGGATCCTTTGTAGGTAACTCTCTGTCTCTCTCCTTCAGCCTTTAAGATTCTCTTTGTTGTTAACATTTGCCATTGTAATTATGACCTGTCTTGGTGTGGGTCTTTTGGGCTTCATCTTGCTTGGGACTCTCTGTACTAGTATAACTTTTTTCTTCCCCATATCTGGAAAGTTTTCTGTCATAATTTCTTCAAATAGATTATCTAATCCTTGCTGCTCTTCTTGTCCTTCTGGCAGCCCTATTATACATATGTTACTTTGTTTCATGTCCCAAATCTCCCTTAGGCTCTCCTCCTGCTTTAAAATTTTTTTCTCCAGTTGCTGTTCAGATTGAGCTTGTTTCTCTACCTTATCTTCTAACTCATTAATTCGGTCCTCTCTTTCCTCTAGTCTACTGTTGAAACCTTCCATGGTGTAGCTATATTACTTTTGATTTCTTCCTGATTTTTGCATAGGTCATTGACTTTGTCATCCATCTGGTGTATGAACTTTACGACCATTACTCTGAATTCTTTTTCTGTCATGTTGCATGCTTCCATTTCACTAACTTCCTTTCTTGGCGACTCCTCATGTTCTTTCCTCTGGGGATTGTGTTGTGCCCCCATTCTGACTATCACCAGAAGGTTCAAACATTGAGTTGCGTGGGCCTGGGCCGTGTGTAGTGGGAGCTTCACACCACCTGAGTGTCACTGAAGAGCTCCAACACCAAGACATGTGGCTGCCAGGGGTTGGTGGGAGCCGCACTTGCCCAGGATCAGAGTCTCTGGTGCTCAGTGTGGCCTCGTGCATGCATCTGAAAAAAGGGACCCCACCTGTGTCTTGCTAAAACAGAGATCCTGCTGGCATGTGCCGAAAATCAGAGTCCCCCAGCACATGCCAGGAGTCTGAGTTCTCCTGTACCCACACCAAGAATGGAGTATCAGTCTCTGTTGCTTGGTGCAGCCTCGTGACAAGAATCAGGGTCCCTGTGTGTGCATGCACCAAGAATTGGAGTCACTGGCTCTTAGTGTTAATGCACTGGGAATCAGGGATCCCAGGTGCATGCAATAAGAAACACAGTCAAGTCACTGCTGCCCAGTGCTGTCTCTTGCCCAGAGAATCAGGGTCCCAGTCAGCTTTGGGGACCCGGTTGCACAGTATTGGCAGGAGGTCCACTCCTATTCTGGGGAAAACAGACTTTTGTGTGCACTTGCCCAGAATCAAAGTCAGGTGGCACTGCTGCCCTGTGTGGGCATGGGGTTTGGTCACCTGATTGTGTTGCAGGGAAAAGTTTCCAGTGTCTGTACACTGCCAGGCTCAAATTCCTATAGTGGCTGCAGCGCTATGCAAGGGGCGAGTCTAGCAGTTCCTATAGTGTTGCTGCAAGCCTGCAGGGAGGGGGATGGGCTCTGTGACACAGAAATCTGCACCCAAGATGCCTAGATTCCTGGTGTCTGTGGGTCTGCAGCTGTGGTTGCAGGTCTCTGTCCCCAGTGGCTATAGGGGTCCCATTTGCATCTGAGACCAGAATGGGTGGTTCTAAGGCCAGAATTCTTGTCTCAAGAAGCTCTGTTTTTCAAGATGGCCTGGACTTTATGCCCGCCCTAGGCACCCCTGTAGTGTCCACGGTGGCAGTGGGGCTGCACAGTCTAAGACTGCCCAGTTTGGCAGCCCCTTGGAAGACCTGCAGGATCTAGCTCAGACACACACATTACACATGCCCACACAGTTCTCTATTGCTCCCTCACTCTCTCACAGTCTCTTCCTCCCTACCTTCCTGCCAGTTTCCATCTTAAAAAAAAAATCTCAATAGCATTTTTATATACCAATAATGACCTCTGAGAAAGAGACTAAAAAACAATCCCATTTACGCTTGCAACAACAAAAACTAAGATATCTTAGGAAAAAACTGAACCAAGGAGATCAAAGACCTGTACTCTGAAAACTATAGGACATTGAAAAAGGAAATAGAGGAAGATACAAACAAATGGAAGCATTTACTGTGTTTATGGATTGCAAGAATTAACATCATTTGAATGGTCATACTACCCAAAGTAATTTATTAATTCAATGCAATCCCTATTTAAATACCAATAGCATATCTCACAGTTCTAGAACAAATATCACCAAAATTTATATGGAACCAAAAAAGACCCTGAATAGCCTCAGCAATCTTGAGAAAGAAGAACAAAGTTGAAGGGTCACAATACTGGATATCAAGTTATACTACAAAACAACTGTAATGAAAACAGCTTGGTACTGGCACCAGAACTGGCATATAGACCAATGGAACAGAAAAGATACCCCAGAAATCAACCCATGCCAATACGGTCAGTTAATACTTGACAAAAGAAGCAAAAACACACAAAGGAATAAAAACAGTCTCTTCAATAAATGATGCAGGGAAAATTGGACAGGTACATGCAAAAAAATTAAACTAGCCTACCAACTTATACCACACACAAGAATGACATTCTTTAAAGATGAAACTAACCAAAGAACGACCCTTCCCCCTTTATGCACTCATTTTTTAAAAAGTTAATAAATCTTTATTGTTCAGATTATTACAATTGTTCCTCTTTTTTCTCCCCCAAAGCTCCCCTCCACCCGGTTCCGACCCTACCCTCTGCCCTTACCTCCGGCACTGTCCTCATCCAAAGGTATACAATTTTTGTTCAGTCTCTTCCTGCACCTCCCACACCTCTTTCCCCCTAAGAATTGTCAGTCCACTCCCTTTCTATGCCCCTGATTCTATTATATTCACCAGTTTATTCTGTTCATCAGATTTGTAATTCACTTGATTTTTAGATTCACTTGTTGATAGATGTGTATTTGTTGTTTATAATTTTTATTTTTACCTTTTCCTTCTTCTTCCACTTCTTAAAGAACACCTTTCAGCATTTCATATAATACTGGTTTGTTGTTGATGAACTCCTTTAGCTTTTTCTTATCTGCGAAGCACTTTATCTGATCTTTAAATCTGAATGATAGCTTTGTTGGGTAGAGTAATCTTGGTTATAGGTCCCTCCTATTCATCACTGAATATTTCTTGCCACTCCCATCTGGCCAGCAAAGTTTCTGTTGAGAAATCAGCTGACAATCGGATGGGTGCTTCCTTGTAGGTAACTGTTTTTCTCTTGCTGCTTTTAATATTCTCTCTTTGTCTTTTGTTCTTGGCATTTTATTTTATTTTTAAAATATATATATTTTATTGACTTTTTACAGAGAGGAAGGGAGAGGGATAGAAAGTCAGAAACATCCATGAGAGAGAAACATTGATCAGCTGCCTCTCGCACATCCCCTACTGGGAATTTGCTTGGTACCAAGGTAAATGCCCTTGACTGGAATTGAACCTGGGACCTTTCAGTCTGTAGGCTGATGCTCTATTCGCTGAGCCAAACCAGTTTCGTCATGTTCTTGGCATTTCAATTGGTATAGTCCTCTTAGGATTCCTTTTGTTTGGAGTTGTGTGCACTTCCAGGACTTTTAAGTCTATTTCTTTTACCAGGTGGGGGAAGTTTTCAGTCACTATTTCTTTTTTTTTTAATTTAATAAATCCTTATTGTTCAGATTATTACAATGTTGCTCTTCCCCTCCCCCCGGTACCCATCCCATCCTCTGCCCTTACCTCCCCCCTGTCCTCATCCATAGGTGTATGTTTTTTGTCCAGTTTCTTTCCACACCCCTCACACCCCTTTTCCCCCAAGAATTGTTAGTCCACTCCATTTATTTGCCCCTGATTCTATTATATTCACCAGGTTATTCTGTTCATCAGATTTTTAATTCACTTGATTTTTAGATTAACTTATTGATAGATGTGTATTTGTTGTTCATAATTTTTATCTTTACCTTTTTCTTCTTTTTCCTATTCTTAAAGAATACCTTTCAGCATTCCATATAATACTGGTTGGGTGTTGATGAACTCCTTTAGCTTTTTCTTGTCTGTGAAGCAATTTATCTGATCTTTAAATCTGAATGATAGCTTTGCTGGATAAATAATCTTGGTTATAGGTTCTTGTTATTCATCACTTTGAATATTTCTGGCCTGCATATTTTCTGTTGAGAAATCATCTGACAATCATATGGGTGCTCCCTTGTAGGTAACTAACTGTTTTTCTCTTGATGCTTTTAATATTCTCTCTTTATCGTTTGCTCTTGGCATTTTAATTATGATGTATCTTGGTGTGGTCCTCTTTGGATTCCTTTTGTTTGGGGTTCTGTGCACTTCCTGGACTTGTAAGTCTATTTCTTTCACTAGGTGAGGGAAGTTTTCAGTCACTATTTCTTCAGATAGGTTTTCAGTATCTTGCTCTCTCTCTTTTTCTGGCACCCCATAATTCAGATGTTGGTATGCTTGAGGTTGTCCCAAAGACTCTTTACACTATCTTCAATTTTTTGAATTCTTTTTGCTTCTTGCTTTTCCGGCTCAGTGATTTTTGCTTCCTTGTATTTCAAATATTTAACTTGATTCTTGCGGTTCTCTAGTTGGCTTTTAGGTCTCTGTATAATATTTTTTATTTCAGTCAGTGTATGCTTAATTTCTAGTTGGTCCTTTTTCATATACTCTAGAGTCTTGCTCATATCCTCAAGGATCTCGCTCATATCCTCAAAGGTCTCATTAAGTTTATCGACCTTTTCTAGGAGCCTCTTGAAAAACCCTATAACTGTGGTTTTGAATTCTCATGTCCAGTCGTTATTTTTCCTCCATTTCTTTCACATGTTATCTGTTACCTTGTCTTAGCATTTTGGCTGCCTTCCTGAGTTATTCCAGAAGGTTTGTGTGGTAGGTGTCCTTTAGAGGATAGTGGCTCAGCCTCCCCAGTTACCTGAGGTGGATACTCTTGGTGCACCCCTTTATGGGCAGCACTGTCTTGTTGTAGTTAAGCCTAGATTGTTGTTGGTATCGCTGGGAGGGGTTGACCTCCAGGCTAATTGGCTGTGAGGATCAGCTGTGTTTATGTTGGGAGGGCGTCTGTGTTCAGCCTGGATGGGGTGGAGTCTCCGGGCTGAGCAGGCAGCCTTGATTTCCCATCAGCCCTGCCCTTAACGGCTCCCGGGTCTCATGGCAATAGCTGCACGCACCTCTGAGAGAAAGCTGCCGGAGCTCTGCCCGCTGCCATACAGTCTAGTTTCTCTCCAAATGAGTCTGGACACCCAAAGACTCACTGGAATGGAAAAACAAAGCAGTCTGGCCTTTTTTTGGTGTTTTTTTTTTTCCTCCCAAACAATAGAGCCAGCCACAAGCCCTCTCTGTTAGCTCGCATGCCTCTGCAGCTCCTGAGTTTCAGCATGCTTCCTCCTTACTGATCAGTTTCACCCCATATGAGTCTGGGTTCCCCGAGACTCACCCGGAACCAGGACTCAGTGCAGTGGGATGCCTTTGTCTCCCTCCCAGTTAGAGAAAACCAGCCAGGTTAGCATCCACCTGCCCTTTCCACTCTCACGCAGCTCTGAACCTCTGACTGCGTGCGTATTTGCAATTCTGTCCTCCACAGCTCCTCTTAGTCACAATGTCCTTTTATCTTTTCTTCTATTTGTGGAATGTCCACTCAACCAGCTTTCTGGTGGTTCTGGATACTGTCCATTCTCTCCCTTAATTGTAGTTTTGAAATTGTTGTACGAGGCAATAGTATGGATGTTTACCTATGCCACCATCTTCGTTCCTCTGGTCACTACTTCTTCAAATAGGTTTTCATTATCTTGCTCTCTCTCTTTTTCTGGCACCCCTAAATTTGGATCTTGGTATGCTTGAGGTTGTCCCAGAGGCTCCTTGCACTGTCTTCAATTTTTTGGATTCTTTTTTCTTTTCCGATTGAGTGTTTTTTGCTTCTTTGTATTTAAAATCTTTGACCTGATTTCTGCGGTCCTATAGTCTGATGTTAGGTCTCTGTTTAATATTTTTCATGTCAATCAGTGTATGCTTAATTTTTAGTTGGTCCTTTTTCATATCCTCAAGGATCTCATTAAATTTATCAGCCTTTTCTAGGAAATTCTTGAAAAACCTTATAACCGTGGTTTTGAACTCTATATCCAGTCTTTTGTTTTTCTCTATTTCTTTCATTTGTGATGTTTCCTTGTTTCCTCATTTTCGCTGCTTCCCTGAGTTGGTCGAGTAGCTTTGTGTGATAGATGTCCTCTAGGGGACAGTGGCTCAGCCTCCCCAGTTACCTGAACTGGACACTCTTGGTGGACCCCTTTATGGACTGCAGTCTTGTTGTAGTTAAGTCTAGTTTGTTGTTGGTATCACTGGGAGGGGTTGACCTCCATGTCAATTGGCTGTGAAGATCAGCTGTGTTTATGCTGGGAGTGTTTCTGTGCTCAGGTTGGATGGAATGGAGTCTCAGGGTGGAGCTGACAGTCCTGGTTTCCCATCAGCCCTGCCCTAAGAGGTCCATGGATCTCAGTGTCTCACAGCAATGGCTGTATGTACCTCTGAGAGAAAGTTGCTCTCGGTTTTTGCCCACTGCCAGACAGTTTCGTTTTTCCCAAAATGAGTGTGGGTATTCAAAGTCTCATCCAGAACCTGAGTACGGTACAGTCAGGAAGTTTTGTTTCCCTACGGAATGAGAAAACCAGCTACATGCTCAGCTGCCTGAGTCCTCTCCACTCACATGCGCCTCCTCACCTCTGTCTTCTGCAGTTCCCCTGGGTCTCAGTGCCCCTCGGGATTGGCTGCATGCACCTCTGAGAGAAAGCTGCTCTCAGGCTTTCCCACTGCCAGACTGTCCAGATTATCCCCATATGAGTCTGGGTTCCCCGAGTCTTGCCCAGAGCTGGATTTCAGGGAGCCTTTGTTTCCCTCCAGTTCGAGGAAGCTGTGTAATCAGCTACCCGGTCCTTCCTTTCACATGTGCATGTCTCCACATCTCCACACCTCTGCCCTCCACAGCTCCTGAGACTCAGTGTCCTTTTTTCTTTCCTTCTAGTTGTAGGATTTCCACTCAGCCAGATTTCTGGTGGTTCTGGATGATGTCTGTTCTTTTAGTTTTAGTTTTGAAATTGTTGTGTGAGGCAGCAGTATAGGTGTTTACCTATGCTGCCATCTTGGTTTCTTTGCACTCATCTTGATGAATGAACATATTGAAGGACACACCTAGAAAACGAATAAATATTCTGTCAAGACCCTCCCCTGAGACCTCCCCTAGGGTTCCCACCCACACATCCTAATATATAAAAACTCTATGTCTGTCATGACCAGAGGCTCAACCAACCAGAAATCAGTCCTGTGGTCAGCGCTGTTTGTTGTGGTGACCCAGCACTTACTGCTGTGGCTTCAGGCACGGTGTGACCCAGGACTGACTGCTGAGGGGGCTGGCTACAAATCAGGCCCAGAGAAATGCCTGAAGAAGGAAGCAGAGTCTTATCCATAGCCTGTGTTGCAGCTATTGATCAGCACTTGCCTCTCTCTTTCTTTCTGGGCTGGGCCAGCAGCCGCACTTCCATTTTTCTCTAGGCTTCCACCCGGGCTGTTGATCAGCCCCGCCTTTCTGATCAGATCCTGTTGATAGACCCAGAGATGCTGACTGGCATAGAAACCAACCAATAGGACCAAATCTGGGTGAAGTGTGAGGAGCCAATGGCTGCCTAGGAGGCAGAACTTTTGAGACTGACTGGCATAGAAACTGACCAACCAGAACCAAATTGGAGAGCAGGAGAGGGCCACTGGGGACAAGATCAGGTTGGAAGGGAAGAGAAATTGGGGATGATCAGGCCAGCAGGGGAGGGTAGTTGGAGGCAACCAGACCAGCAGGGGAGGGCAGTTGGGGGCAAGATCAGGCTGGCAGGGGGGGGGCAGTTAGGGGCGATCAGGAAGGCAGGCAGAGAGATTAGGCGCAATTAGGCAAGCAGAGGCAGTTAGGGTGATCAGGAAGGCAGGCAGGAGAGCAGTTAGGAGCCAGCAGTCCCAGATTGCTGAGAGGGATGTCAGATTGCTAGTTTTGGCCTGATTCCTATAGGTTCTGGCCTAAACAGGCAGTCGGACATCCTTCAAGGGGTCCCTTATTTCAGAGAATTCAGGCTGGGCTTAGGTAACCTCCACTCCTTGCGCAAATTTCATGCACTTGACCTCTAGTACAAAAATTAAAGCCTGCAGACAAAGAACCCATAACAGGCTCTCTGGAGCACACCTATACCTTTTCTCTTAAGTGTCACTGTGAGACTTACAACCAGGAGAGCAGCAGGCAGGGGCAGCTAGTCTCAGGATAACCCCCTGAACCTGTCTCCAAGCTTCCCTTTTCTCTGAGTTTCCAGTGAGCTGACAGCAGTCCCACTTTGGCTCACTTCTCTCACTGTGACGTTTACTTCTCATTGAATTCATGCAGCCCAGCATTTTCCCTATAACATTGTAGAGAGCCACAGTAGCCCTGCCTAGGCTCTCTCCTGTTGCTTCTTCTACCCTTAGTGCTCCCTTTGTTTCACTGTCCCCAACTCTAAGAAATGTTCTCTCAAAATCACCTGGACTCATGTTGTGAAACCTTTCCCACACAGAGTCAAGAACTCACACATGATAGGTCAGCTCAAGGCATATTCACTCTGAGCAAAGTCCTCATCTGTTAAAATAACCATTATTTTTTTACACCTGAAACTAATCTTACCTAATAAAAGAGAAATATGCAAATTAACCACTACTCTGCTACACCCACAGCCAATCAGAGTGAATATGCAAATTAATCCAACAAAGATAGAGGTTAATTTGCATACGCAGACACAGAGTGATGTGAAGCCTGCTATGAGGGGAAGGGGGGCAGCGGAGGAAGCTACTTGAGTAGTGCTCCAGACAGAAGCGAGGACTTGCCAGCTCCCAGGTGGCCAGGGAGCAGGGACATGCTGGCTCCAGGGGGCTGGGGAGCAGGGACTTGCTGGCTCCAGGGGGCTGGGGAGCAGGGACTTGCTGGCTCCAGGGGGCTGGGGAGCGGGGACTTGCTGGCTCCCGGGCACCTGGGAGTGAAGCCAGGGGCCTATTCTTGCACGAATATTGTGCAATAGGCCTCTAGTATAAAATAATTTTGAATATCAATTGTAATTTAAAAATACTTGTTTTGTGATTTATACATTTCTTCTTTTCATGTCTACTATTTATTTTATATGATGTATTTGAGTTTGATGTGCTAACCATTCTCTACTGTTTTAATTTGAACCTCTAATAATATAGTATTTTCAAATTTTCTCTTTTCCTAATGTATGAATCAAATGACATATGTTTCCCTCTAAGAACTATTTAGGTGATATGTTATATCTCTAATATAATTTAGTTCAGAATATTTTATTTTTCAATTTTATTGAGATAGATTGATAAATTAAAATTAGGTATACAACATGATGTTTTGATATATTGCATACGTTGTGAAATGATTACCAAAATCAAAGTAATTAACATAGCTATCAGTTCACATAGTTTCAGTGTGTGTGTTGTGAACACTTGCCATCTATTTTATTTTTTCTTTTTCATTGAATTTATTGGGGTGATACCAGCTAACAATATTATACATATTTCAGGTGCACAATTCTACAACGTATCATCTGTACACTATATTGTGTGCTCACTACACCAAATTACATCTTCATCCATCACCATTTATCCCCCCTTACCATCTTTCACCCCTCCACACTCTCTGGTAATTACCATATTGTCAGTGCCTATGAGTATTTTTTTCTTTGCTCAACTCTATCTTTTTACCCCAGCTTCTTAACTCGACTCCCTCTGACAATTGTAGGTCTGTTCTTTGTATCTATGAGTCTGTTTTTATTTTGCTTGTTAGTTTATTTTGTTCCTCAGTTCCACATATAAGTGAAATCATATAGTACTTGTCTTTCCTGACTGGCTTATTTCACTTAGCATAATACTTTCCAGGTCCATCCATGCTGCCTCAAAATGTAAAATTTCCTTCTTTCTGAGCATTTCATAGCTGCCGGACATTGTGCTTAATGTTCAATGTGCGTTACTTAATTTTTCATATTTTGAGTGGTAATAACTTATACCCCTCTAAGTCTACATGCCTTAGAGTTTTATGGGTTCCAGTTTTATGTGATGTCCCATATGCCTCACCAATTTTAATTTTTTAACTTTTCCTAGGAAATAGGTATATGATTACATCTGTCTTATCAAGAAAGAAATTTTGGTAGAGACCACATGATAAGTGAAAATAGTAAAGATAGAATCTAAATATGTTTAGCTCCAGTTTCCTCAGCTTTAACCATGTTGTTGTAATTTCCATATAATCCTTCTGTTTCATCAATGTTCTTGGCCCATTATGGGTTCTTATACAGTAAAGATCCCCATTCTCCCTCAAATATCACAGCAGGGAAAGGTTATTTTCCACCTGATTTCAAGCATGGGATGAAGAAGAAATGGGTATGAGACAAGAAGACAGGAGGGTTAAGTTTCAGGCTTCAGCATTGAAATTACATTCCTCATCCAAAGTGACAGTGCTCACAGCTCTAAGATGTTTTCAAGGTGGTGATCCAGGTGATTAGTGAGGAGCAAGCACAGTGAGTTCTACCAGAGCCTTTAAAACTCCACCTGGCTGTTCAAAGAGATCCTATTATCCTAATCTCTGTCACATTCTTCCCTGCATAGTAATGAGCTTTCCCCCAGGTGAAGCATGGTCTGTAATCACCCATAACCTTGCAGAGCAGCCTTGATCCAGTAGGCAGGGCCCTGGGGAAAGGTACCTTTCTGCTCTTTATCTGGGAATCAGCAACCTGCTAGCTAAGTCCTTATATTGTAAGTAAATTTGAAGATACTACTCTAGTAACCCTCAAAATAGCTGAGTGGGAGTAGATATTTTCTTTATTCCCCCAGTTCAGAAATTTAGGCTTAAAGATGGGAAATCAATTGTCCTCAGTCTAAGACTGAATACATGGTGGGACCAGGAATAACCTTGTATATATTTGGCTCAAAGTTTATGACCTTTTCTACTGATCTCTGCTGAAGGGAACAACTCTGTCCTTCCACCTTCCTGTGTGCATTCATGAGTTCTACCTACAATGGTAGCCATGAGTATAAAAGGTAGTGGTCTCCTGCTGGTTGGGTCTACTCACTGCTCCCATATCTTCTATTGGATAGTGATGTAGATCATAGATATGTCTCTTGACGCAGGCGGAGACCTGTCTCCTGGTGAAAATAGAATAAATGAAGGTGATATATTATTATGATTTTCTTCTGTAACACTTGGTGGAATTCTTAAGGGAGCAATCCTATGGCTAACCATGAGTGCCTATCCCATTTTAGGTCACACTCCAGAGCCCTTGATCTCCTTTGTAACCTCTCTAAGTTGGCAATTTATTTGAATTTAGATTTATAGGTAGAGAAAAGAATTGGATAATATCACAATGTATTGACTGAGTGCTCTTAGATGTCTGTCTCAATCTCAGTTCTGATGCCTACAAATCAATATTTCTCGTTTCTAAAGTGAGGTCATCCTACAGTTGTAGGAAATCCAATATGAAAATGAATATGAAAACTCCAAAGGAATGCTTTTGTATCAATAACCGCTTCAAAAATACACAGCAAATGTCTTCAATCTGTAGGAGGAAGCCTTCAGTCATGCCATATTGTAGGCCAATGGCTCTTAAGGTGTGCTTCTTTCACCAGCAACATCAGTATCACCTGGGAATTTGTAATACTAATTCTTAGGCTCTACTCAATGACAACCAGAAATCTGTGTTTCAGCATTCCCTACAGACGTTTCTGATGCAAGTTAAATATTGATAATTATGGCTACAGGAAGACTGTGGGCACATGGACTGGGACATGTTTTCAGTGATGACACCACTTCCTTCTATCAGTCCTTAATGGGTGTTTTGGATTAACCCTCTCTTACTTCGTGTGCTGTGGAGAAGTGATGACCTTCCAAACACAGTTGAATGGAGGGAGAGTGGGAAGGTTGATATAGAGAGAAGACTGACCCAGAATAAGCCCCTTTGCTTTAATGAACCAGGGATCCTATGGCAGGATACAGAGGCTGGCATGCTCAAACAGTAGCATCAGTGGTTACCATTATTATACTTTTTAGTTTCTTAGTAGTTGACAGTTGTTGATTCTCAGTCGCTGGCAGATAGATTTTATTATTGGATCTTAAAGGTTTAATGTCTCTAAGCCGAGCACAGCACCACGTATTTGTGTGACATTTCCATTTCGAAATATATTTTATATACTCTCCACGTTTACAGATCTTCCTGCAACATCCATTATCGTATTCACACCTTCTAAAATACATAAAACCTGCATAAAGAAATTATGTAGATCATTAAACTAAAGATATTTATCACAAAAAATTTAAAACAACCAGTTTTGAGCATTGACTATCCAAGTCTTTACAATTGCTTTGATATATTTGTCCTAATAGTGAAAACTATTTCTATGGAATAAATGAGATTTTATGCATATATAAACATATTTATGGGTATATGTATGGACTTATCATTCCTGAAGTCAGAATTCTGTATGCAAACTTTCACCAAAGTTGTAGTGCTCATTTTTTTTAAATGGGAAAAAATATGACAAATCAATACAGAATCCCCACCCAATTTCCTAAAATGTAACAAAAGCCCACTTAAACATCTAAACAGAACTAACAAGTTAACATTTTAGAATGTGGAATGCTTAAATTAGTGTTGTAATGCTTCTCAGTATTACACAAAAGATACATGACTTTTATTGAGATTTTCAAAATGTCCTTTTGTGTTTTGCAGATTATATTTAGAATATAACTGTATGCTTGCCTAATAAATTTGTATTGTTCAAAATGATGTATTGACTTATAGACACATACCCATAAACCTTATATATAACCTTGAGATATTCATGCTTTTGGATAATTTTAGGAATAAAATAAATGAGGCATTGTACTAAGATTATGTTAATAAGATAGCCATTCTTCAGGGTGTGCCTGTATATATGTAGATATTATATACCTATATAAAATCTCCCATCGCATATAGAAGATATTGAACAATGTTGCAACTCTTCTATACCTTGACCTATGTTGAGTCACTTTTTTAAATTTCAACCAGAAATATATAATCAATGCCTACTAAGCGGGATAGACAAGGTTAGGGACTTATACCTGTAATAGAGAGGAGGTGAAAGAAAATAAATAAATGACTACAGATTGATATAAGTATAATTAAGGAATGAAATAATGTGATGTAATAGACAGAACTGAATAGAGCTACTATTGACAGGGCAATGTAGGAAATTATTCCTCAAAAAGTGACATACAAGGCTAGACAGAAAAGATAGAAAGGATTCAGCTATGTGAAGGGCTAGAAGATTATTAGAAGCAAAGGGAATAGCATATGTAAAGCCATGAACTTGTGAGAGCTTGATGTATCTATGAAACTTCTGTTGTTTCCATGATTCTTCTTCCTCTTATTCTTCTGAATGTCTCAGGGATTCTCCATAATAGTACCTGGACTTACACTTCCTTTCCAGCCATTCCATCTATTATCTTTCCTCACTGTTACACCTCTCCTCCATAGGCATGACAATCATATGTCTCTCATTTTGCATATGTTGGGGGAAATCTCAGATTGCATAATTGTTGCCTTCTTTTCATTCCTGATGTTCCATACTTCTTGGTGTTTTGTTGGTTCTTCCTTCCATATATGCTTCTAGGTGTCCATTTCTAATGCCACCAGGTCCTGAATAATCTGGAATTGCTCTAGTATTTGTCTAGAAAGGGAATCTGAGTTTTCACAGGGCGCTTCAGTTTAGAAATAGAACACTATGAAAGTATGTAATAGATGATATCAGTTTTCCAGAGGCCGAGAGAAACAATTTAATCCAAATTCATAGAAGTTTAAGGATACAGTATACCAGAAACATCTTCTGAGGCAACTTTCATACCATTATTAATTTCTTCTCATCCATAAATTTGAATAGTCTGCTATTGATAGAGAACAAAAACTACTATTTCTAGAGGCAGGCTAAACAGTTATTATAATACTCTTTGTTAGGAATTTCTCCCTTAAAAAGTTACTTTGGCCCTGGATGTTGTGGCTTGGTCGGTTGAGCATTGTTCCATGCACCAAAAGGTCAATGATTTGACTCCTCAGCAGGGCACGTGCTCAGGTTGCTCTCTCACTTTCTCTAATAAATAAAAACATGGTTTAAAAATTAAATATATATATTTTTAAATTAAAAAATTTTAAAGGTAGTTTATCACTTTCATAAATTGAAAAATTATAGATGAGATATAGTCCAGTGTAAAAAAATTGAACCATAGAAAATATGAAGCATGTATGAATAACTTCTCAACATGGGGAGAAACATTCTAAGCTAAAGGAGAATGCAAAGAAAAAATATCAACAAATTTGATATGAAAATGAAATGTTTATGCCTCAAATAATAAATAAAAGAATTATAAGGTGATCAAAAGTGATTTGCCTTGAGGGGAAAAAAGTGATTTGCCTTGGGCTGGTGGGGCCAAATGAGGAGTGACTGCTATGGGTACAAGGTTTCTTTTTAGGATGATGAAGCAGTTCAAAAGCGAGATGATGATGGTTGTACAACTTTCTAAATATACCAAAAGGTATTGGTTTCTGCATTTTAATAGATGAACTATATGGTAGATAAGTTCTGCATCAATAAAGGTGTTAAAAATAATCAACAAAATTTATAATATGCAATATGCTAAAGGTAAAATGTCATGTAAAAGTAACAAATTGGTAAGGAAGCATTAATATACTAAGAGAAACCATTTAAAAATATATGCTACTTCCCTTAAAAAATAATACCTTAATAATAGATATGAATTTATATATGAATAAAGGTATTAAAAACCAGCACACAACATTTACAGTAATATCGAATATACTTATCAGGTGAAACTTAAACAAGTTAGTAATAAAACACTAACAAACTAAGAGTAACCATTTGAAAGTACTATATATGTCAGTTTCTTTAAAAGAAATGATATGCTGAAACCTGGAAATGGAACTTCTAAAATTTGTTTATATATATGTCAGAAATTTCACAAGATTTATGAACACTATTTATAATACTGACACATTGGAAAAATAACTTAAATGACACAATAAAGATCTTTTCAAGTAAATATTGGTACAAAAGTAGAATAGCTGATGACATGATACTCTATGTAGAGAACCCTAAAGATTCCACCAAAAAACTACTAGAAGTTGTACATGAATTCAGTAAAGTAGGAGGGTACAAAATAAACATACAGTTGCATTTTTTAAAAATCCCCACCAGAGGACATGCTTAGAGAGATGAAGGGAAGGAGGGAGAGAAAGAAGAAGGAAGACAGGGAGAGAAGGAAAAGAGAGGGGGGAGAGAGAGAGAGAGAGAGAGAGAGAGAGAGAGAGAGAGAGAGAGAGAGAGAGAGAAACAGATTGGTTGCCTTCCATATGTGCCCTGACAGGGAATCCAACCAGCAACCTTTAGGTGCACAGGTGCACAGAATGATGCTCAACCAACTAAGCCACTCTGGCTGGGATCAGTTGTATTTTTATACACCAACTAGTGGCCCGGTGCACAAAATTGGTGCATGGGGGCCAGGAGTGTCCCTCAGCCCAGCCTGCACCCTCTCCAATATGAGACCCCTCGAGGAATGTCCAACTGCCTGTTTAGGCCCGATCCCGGTAGGAGCCAAGCCTTCTGCTTGCTCCATGGAGACAGCCATTTCTGTTTGGGTTTATTTAAATTCTGTAATTGAAACTTTGTAGCCTAGAGTGGAGACCTAGGTGCTAGTGCTGCAGAAGCTTGGCTTCCTCCATTGCTGGGGAAACCCAAGCCCTCCCTCCTGCCATCTTTGTTAGGGTTTATTTGCTCCTGATTGGCTGGTGGGCATGGCTTGATCAGAGACATGGTCAATTTGCATATTACCCTTTTATTAGATAGTATGATAAACTATCCAAAGGGAAAACTAAGAAAATAATCCCACTTATAATTAAATTTTTAAAAGCCCTGGAATAAATTTAACCAACAGTGAAGAAGACTTGTACTCAGAAAATTATAAGACACAAAAGAAGAAAAGTGAAAATACAAATATGTGGAAGCATATATAAGCACATATACTGTCTTCACAGATAGGAAGAATTAACACCATTAAAATGTCAGTAGTACCTGCCTTGGCTGGTTTGGCTCAGTAGTGAGAGTGTCAGCCCATGGACTGAAGGGTCCTGAGTTTGATTCTGGTCAAGAGCACATACCTCCTGTTCCTGGTTCAATCTCTAGCTGCGGTCAGGGGCGAGTGTGGGAGGCAACCAATCAATGTGTCCACATTGATGTTTCTCTCTCTCTGTTTATTCCCCTCCCTTCCACTCTGAAAACCAATGGAAAAAATATATCCTGAGGTGAGGATTAACCAGGAAAAAAATTTCCATACAACCCAAGCAATTTATAGATTTAACACAACACTTATAAAGGTACCAATAGCGTATTTCACAGAACTAGACAAATATTTCAAAAATTTATATGGGACCACAAAAAACCCATGGCAATCTTGAGTAATATGAATGAAGGAATCACACTACCTGATATTTAACTATACTACAAGATTATAGTAACCCAAACAGCAAGGTATTGGCATAAAAACAGATATATAGATCAGTGGAACCAACTAGAAAGCCTGAAATAAACCTGCATCTTTATGGTCAATTAATATTTGATAAAGAAGACAAGAACACACAATAGGGTAATGAGAGTATATTCAGTAAATGGTGTTGGGGAAATTAGATAACATGAAAAAAAGAATAAAGAAAAATGGATTAAAAACTTAATATTAGACTGGAAATCATAAAAATTCTAGAAGAAAACACAGGCAGTAAAATCTTGGGCAATTCTTGTTGCAATATTTTTTCTAATATATCTACTAAGACAAGGGAAACAACAAAAAAATGAACAAATGGGACTACATCAAATCAAAAAGGTTTTGCATAGCAAAGGAAGCCATCAATAAAATGAAAAGACAACTCACTAATTGGGAGAACATATTCACCAGTGGTACATCTGATAAGGAGTTAATATCCAAAATTTATAAATATCAGTGATGAGACAGAATCATTGATCTGCTGCCTTCTGCACACCCCCTCTCTCTCCTCTTGGAAATCAATAAACATATAAAAACAAAACAAGACAAAAACAACAAGCAAGTGTTGGCAAGGATATGGAGAAAAGGGAACTCTTGTGCACTGTTGGTGAAAATGCAGATTATGGAAAGCTGTATGGAGTTTCCTTAAAAAGTTAAAAATAAAACTGCCTTATGACCTAGTAATTCTACTTTTGGGAGTATATCTGAAGACACCCAAAACAGTAATTTGAAGGAATATATATACCTCTAGGTTCACTGCAATGTTATTTCTTTGTTTATTTGGTTAATTTATTGTTATTAAATAAAATTTTAAAATAATTAAATAATTTTCTTGTGATCGAGCCTGCAACCCATGCAGGTACCCTTGACCAGAATCAAACCCAGAACCCTTCAGACTGTAGGCCGATGCTCTATCCACTGAGCCAAACCAGCTATCCTATCTAATAAAATAGTAATATGCCAACTGACCGCACCTCTGCTACATCCACAAGCCACACCCACCAGCCTATCAGGAGCAAATATACAAATAAACCCAATCAAAATGGCTGCAGCCACAGAGAACAGGAGGGAGACTTGGGTTTCCCCAGCAATGGAGAAAGTCAAGCTTTCTGCCTGCCCTTGCCAGCCTAGGCCTCTACTCAATGCTCCAAAGTTTTAATGATAGAAGATAAATAAATCCCAATAAAAATGGTGGAAGCCATGGAACTGCAGAGAGCAGGAGGCTAGGGTTGCCCCTGGTGATGGAGGAAGCCATGCTTCTGAAGCCCTGGCAGGCCTAGGCCTCCACTCCAGGCTACAAAGTTTCAATTATAGAAGATAAATAAATCCCAACAGAAATGGCTGCCACCCTGGAGCAAGCAGAAGGCTTGGCTCTGCTCCAGGCTACAAAGTTTCAACTGTAGAAGATAAGTAAATCCCAGATATCAGGGTCCTCACTTGGATTGCTGGAAGGCGTGGCCGGGCTGCAAACCACCGAAGGCCCCTCACCCAGGCCACCATATATCCCAAGGTAACCCTCACCCTGATCCAGGACACCCTTCAGGGCAAACCAGCTGCCCCCCACTCATGCACCAGGCCTCTATTCTATCTAATAAAAGAGTAATATGCAGATTGACCATCACTCCAACACACAAGATGGCTGCCCCCATGTGGTCAAAGATCCTGCCCCTATAAGGACACAAGATGGCCACCACAAGATGGCCAGCAAGGAGGACAGTTGGGAGGGACCAGACCTGCAAGGGAGGGCAGTTGTGGGTGATCAAGCCTGCAGGGGAGGTCAGTTAGGGCTGACCAGTCTGGCAGAGGAGGGAAGTTGGGGGGGACAGGCCTGCAGGGGAGGGCAGTTTGAGCAAACAGGCTGGCAGAGGAGTAGTTAGACATCAGTTAGGCTGGCAGGGTAGTGGTTAGGGGTGATCAGGCTGGCAGGCAGAAACGGTTTGGGGTAATCAGGAAGGCAGGCAGGTGAGCAGTTCAGAGCCAGCAGTCCTGGACTGTGAGAGGGATGTCCAACTGCCCGTTTAGGCTGATCCTGGTAGGATTGGGCCTAAGTGGACAGTTGGACATCTCTCGAGGGTTCCCAGTTTGGAGAGGGTACAGGCTGGGCTGAGGGACATCCTCCGCCTCCTGTGCATGAATTTTGTGCACTGGGCCTCTAGTGTTATTTATAATAGCCAAGATTTGGAGCAGTCCAAGTGCCCATCATTAGATGAGCGAATAAAAAAACTGAGGTACACATAATGGAACACTACTTGGTTGTAAAAAGGAAGGAAATCTTACTTTTAATGACAGCATGGAGGGGCCTGGAGAGTATTATGCTAACTGAAATAAGCCAGTCAGAGAAAGACAAGTACCATATGATTTCACTCATATGTGGAATCTAAGGAACAAAACAAACCAGAAAACAAAGTAGAAATAGACTCTTAGATACAGAGAACAAACTGGCAGCTGTCAGAGGGGTGGGGTGTTGAAGGTCTGGGTGAAAAGCCTAAAGGGATCAAACAAAACACCCCCAAAAACTCATAGATACTGACAACAGTATGGTGATTACCAGTGGAAAAGGTGGGTGGGGAGAAGGTGAGGAGGGTAAATGGCTGATAAATAGGGATGGAAGGAGATTTGACTTGGGGTGGTGAACATACAATACAAAATACAGATGATATATTATAGAATTGTATACCTGAAACTATATAATTTTATTAACCAGTGTCACCCCAATAAATTCAATAAATATTAAAATAAGATTAATAAGCATCTATTTAAAATCCAATTTCCAAGGAATATTTAAAGATCTGCATTTAAAAAAATAAAATTTTGTTAAAAATCAGTTTAGAAATATGCCTATAACTTGGTCAAAACTTAGGAAATATAAGAGGTAATACAATTGTAGCCAATTCTCTATTTCCCAAACACTTGCAGTGTTCCAGTGTTAATTTCGTAAATATAAACCATAAAGTTAATTAAAAGGAAGGAATGCTTGCACGGGTAGGGCTGAAATATGACATAGGATTTCCAGCAGTTCTGAATTCTTTCCCAGTGTCCACCCAGAATAATTTTCTTTCTCTGGTCACCTTAAAATCCTGTAAGTATTTAGAAAGAGCCTCACTTGTCTTGTTCACCACATCCAAGACCAATAACAGTTTTTTAAAAGGAATGAAAGGGAGATCTTCTCTGTAGAATCAAGAAAACTGGGAGAAGTAATATTTTAGAATTGTTGCCATAGAAAGTGAAGCGAGGCAGGGCTGGACTGCACTGGCCCTCAGTGACAGCACAGGGAAGTTTGGGGAGTCATGATCATGTCAGTCTCTGGCTTCTCATTATTCTCCCTCAGCTCCAGTCATGGACATTGTGAGAGCCTGGAGGTGTCTCAGTGGTGTTGTGAGGAGGTAAGGCTCCTCAG
The DNA here is from genome assembly GCA_027563665.1 of Antrozous pallidus. Lineage (NCBI taxonomy): Eukaryota > Metazoa > Chordata > Mammalia > Chiroptera > Vespertilionidae > Antrozous > Antrozous pallidus. The sequence goes on from CM050518.1 coordinate 34,709,879, forward strand.
CCCCGCTCCTGTGACAGCCCTGCCCCCACTCCCACTGCCAGTTTGAAAACAGGGACTCCATGTGCAGGACCCTGTCCTAAGTTGGTGTTTCTTCTTCCCCAATATTCTATTTACCTGAGACCAACTGGGCCAGGAGCAAAAAAAATTGTAAGAGCGAGTAATAGGTACTTCATGACTCCTGAAAGACAGTAGGCAGGCAGTGGGTTCTATGGAGTCCAGAACTGTCTATTCAGTGTGGCTCTGAACACGGGTCTTTATTGTCCTCCCTAGGTGGGGTTGGGCTCAGCCAGTGAACCAGAAGGATATAGGACATTGTGCCAAACATGACTTCAGTCTATTGGCCAGCAGCTCTAATTGGGGCACCACTGTTCAGAGTCTTAAACTATGAATGCCTTGGAGGGATATAAAAGACAGAAGGGAAACACAAGAGTGGTATGGTAATTTGGAGAGACTGGAGGCAGACAAGATTAATTTATTCTGATCCCTCAAGCTTAGGTCCTCCTATCTGTTTTTTGTCACAGCCTCTTTTGTTGGTTCTATCTGTGTTTTCTTACTGCTCCTGACAGTCTGTTTATTTGTCTTTCTCTTCTCCTAAAATGAGATATTCCTCAAGACACTCATCACATATGGTTCTTTTTTGTTTACCAGTGCTGGGCACAGAGAAGTACCTACACATTTGTTTATTGGTTGAACAAATTAATGTTTTTTTTGATAATAATATTTTAAAGTCTTTTTTTAGAGAAATCAGTGCTCAAAGGTATACGTGCAAATCCCTTTTTGGAGTCCATCAACAGAATATCATTAAATGAAGCATATCTACATGATTTAATACTATGCATCTGCTAAAAAGAGTGTACTGGATATACTGCAGATAAATAAAATGATTTTCTAGTTCAAAACAACCTACTGAATGAAAGAAGATATTCACTAGTTATATATCCTATAAGGAGTTACTATCCAAAATTGATTTGAAAAAAACTAATACAACTCAATATCAAAAAAGCAAACAATCCACTATAAAAATGGACAGGAGACCTAATAGACATTTCTCCAAAAAGAACATACCAATGGCTAATAGATACATGAAAAGATGCTCAGAATTACTAATCATCAGAGAAATGCAAATTAAAACCACAGTCAGATATCATCTCACACCTGTCAGATGTCTGTCATCAATAAATCAACAAACAAATGTTGGCAAGGATGCAGGGAAAAGGGAACCCACATGCACTGTTAGTGGGATTGCAAATTGATATAGCCACTAAGGAAAAGTTTGGAGTTTCCTCAAAAAATTAAAAATAGAACTACCTTATTACTCAGCAATAACACTTCAGTGTATTCATCCAAAAAAATCCAAAATACTAATTCAAAAAGATATATGCATCCCCATGTTTATTACAGCATTATTTACAATATCCAAGATATTGACGCAATCCAAGTGCCGATCAATAGACAATTGGGTAAAGAAAATGTAGTACATATATACAATAGAATATTACACAGTCATAAAAAAGAAATCTTACCATTTGTATCATATGGATGGACTTAGAGATTATTATGCTAAGTGTTACCTTTTCACTACTGAATGCTTAGGTCTATTTCTAGACTCTCTATTCTGATATATATGTCTATCATTATGCCAACATTAACTTTCTTAATTACTGCGGTTTTTAATAATTCTTGAATTTAGGTAGTGTAAGTTTTTTTTTTTAACAATGTTCTTTTATAAAGCATTTTTTGGCAATTTTAGGTCATTTGTATTTACATATAACTTTTTAAATCAGCTAGTGAACTTTTACAAAGAGGCTTGATAGGACTTGGGTTGGAATTGCACTCACTCTATAGGTCAATTTGGGGGAAACTGACATTTTAATATTTCAAACCATGAGCATAGTTTATATATTAGGTCTTGATTAATTTCTCTCTGTGATTTTTATTTTTAGTTTTAAACAACTTTTTGTCATATTTATCATGAAGTATTTTCTATCTCTGATGCTGATGTATATACTAGTATTAATGTTTTACTATTAATTGTTGGATTGCATACAAAAATAAAGTTGATTTTTGTATATTGACCTTCATATTGAATCCTTGTTAAATTTGTCATTTTAGTTCAACTTTTTATGTAGACCCCTTAGGCCTTTTCTACATGGATGAACATGTTGGCTATGAATACAAAGAATTTTCTTTAATCTTTTCCAAGTGAATGCCTGTGGTTATTTTTCTTCCCTTAATGTACTGGTAAAAACATACAGTACAATTTTGAACAGACATGGTAAGAACAGACATCTTTGCCTTTTTGCCAAATTTAAGAGGAAAACATTCAGTTTTTTACTATCAGTAGAATATTAGCTGCAAGTTTTTCATAGTTGTCCTTTTACTTCTTTTTGGACAGTATTTTTAGCATTTTAATGAGTTCAAGGCCTAGACCAAGTATGTCAGATTTGCAACCTGCGGGCCCAGCCAATACAACATTATGTAAGAAACATTTTAATAAAAATTTCGTAACTTAATTTTTACAATATCCTGTTATACATAATTATTAAAGCCCAGCACATGAAATTGTGTGGCCCCGCGTGTCACTGTGCTCGAAGCCCCGTTGTTATGGCATTAGAGCCACTGGGTTTTTATAATATAGATTATTAATAATTAACTGCAGTGCTTGCTAATGACTGATTACTATAACCGTGTTGCATTCATTTCCCTTATGCAACTTACGTGCAGGCACACCATATCTCTCTGCCAATACTGGCAGCGAATATTTTAGCAGCCGATTGCCACGTCATTAGTCTTGTACTAACTTGTTTGGTGTGCGCAACAGGAAATATTTCTCTTTGGAGAACAAGAATAGATTTATTTGCTTGTTAATTTACACTTATTAATTTGTGCAGTTATTCAGTGTCTGGTAAGTTAATATTCAAGAAAAAATATTGACTTTTATTGAAATGTTCTATTATTTTATGGTAACCATTACTCATTTATTTCAGCTCTTTGTATTCAGCATGCCTCTGTCAAAATAAACCTTCATTTCTATGAAAATTGAAGCTTTTTTTTTTTAATGGCCCACATAAACTTAAACCTTGTTTATTTGGCCCGTGTTAGCCTTTGAGTTTGACATGCTTGACCTAGACAATGGTGTTTAGAAATAAAAAATATTTTGAAAATTAGATTATGCCCTCTATAGGTTTTATGAGGAACTCTCAATATGACATTTGCCCACATTAAAGAAAAAAACACTTTATTGTTGAGAGTATTAGAGACATCCCTCTTTTTTTTTCTTTTAAAAAATATAATTTAATAAATCTTTATTGTTCAGATTATTAAAATGTTTTTCTTTTTACCCCCCATAGCTCCCCTCCCCCTGATACTCATCCCATCCTCTGCCCTTACCTCCCCTCAACCCCCGCACTGTCCTCATCCATAGGTGTATGCTTTTTGTACAGTCTCTTCCCACACACCCCCACAACCCTTTCTCCCCAAGAATTGTCAGTCCACTTTCTTTCTATGCCCCTGATTCTATTATATTCACCAGTTTATTCTGTTCATCAGATTTTTAATTCACTTGATTTTTAGATTCACTTGTTGATAGATGTGTATTTATTGTTCATAATTTTTATTTTTACCTTTTTCTTCTTCTTCCTCTTCTTAAAGAATACCTTTCAGCATTTCATATAATACTGGTCTGGTGTTGATGAACTCCTTTAGCTTTTTCTTATTTGCGAAGCACTGTATCTGATCTTCAAGTCTGATTGATAGCTTTGCTGGGTAGTAATCTTGGTTATAGGTTCTTGTTATTCGTCACTTTGAATATTTCTTGCCATGTCCGTCTGGCCTGCATAGTTTCTATTGAGAAATCAGCTGACAATTGTATGGGTGCTCCCTTGCTGCTTTTAATATTCTCTCTTTATCTTTTGCTCTTAGCATTTTAATTATGATGTGTCTTGGTGTGGTCTTCTTTGCATTCCTTTTGTTTGGGGTTTGCTGCACCTCCTGGACTTTTAAGTCTATTTCTTTCACCATGTGGGGGAAGTTTTTGGTCACTTATTTCTTCAAGTAGGTTTTCACTATGTTGCTCTCTTTCTTTTTCTGGCACCCCCATAATTTTGATGTTGGTATGCTTGAGGTTGTCCCAGAGGCTCTTTACACTATCATCAATTTTTTGAATTCTTTTTGCTCCTTGCTTTTCCGGCTGAGTGATTTTTGCTTCTTTGTATGTCAAATCTTTGACTTGATTCTTGAGATCCTCTAGTCTGCTTTTAGTTCTCTGTATAATATTTTTTATTTCAGTCAGTGTATGCTTAATTTCTAGTTGGTCCTTTTTCATATCCTCCATAGTCTCGCTCATATCCTTGAGGGACTTGCTCATATCCTCGAGGGTCTCACTATTATCCTCATGGGTCTCATTAAATTTATCGGCCTTTCTAGGAGCCTCTTGACAAACCTTATAACTGTGGTTTTGAACTCTATGTCCAGCGGGTTTTTTTACCTCCATTTCTTTCACATGTGATTTTTTACCTTGTCTTCGCATTTAGGCTGCTTTCCTGAGTTGGTCGAGTAGGTTTGTGTGGTAGGTGTCCTTTAGGGGACAGTGGCTCAGCCTCCCCAGTTACCTGAGGTGGATACTCTTAGTGCACCCCTTTATGAGCAGCAGTGTCTTGTTGTAGTTAAGCCTAGATTGTTATTGGTATTGCTGGGAGGGGTTGACCTCCAGGCCAATTGGCTGTGAGGATCAGCTGTGTTTACGCTGGGAGAGCCGCTGAGCTCAGCCTGGATGGGGCAGTCTCTCTGGGCTGAGCAGGCAGCCTTAGTTTCCCGTCAGCCCTGCCCGTAATGGCTCCCGGGTCTTCATGCCCTGCAGCAACTCCAAGAGAAAGCTGCCCGAGCTCTGCCCGCTGCCGGATAGTCTAGTTTCTCCCCAAATGAGTCTGGACACCCAAAGACTCACCCAGAATGGGAAACAAAGCATTCCGGCGGTTTGTGTTTTTTTTTTTTCTCCTCCCGAACAATAGATCTAGCCATGAGTCTTCTCTGATAGCTTGTGTGCCTCTGCAGCTCCCGAGTTTCAGCGTGCTTCCTCCTTACTGTCCAGTTTCACCCCATATGAGTCTGGGTTCCCTGAGACTCACCCATAACCAGGGTTCAGTGCAGTGGGACGCCTTTGTCTCCCTCCCAGTTTGAGAAAACCAGCTGGGTTTGCAGCTGCCAGCCCTTTCCGCTCACGCACAGCTCTGAACCTCTGACTGAGCACGTATCCACAACTATGCCCTCCGTCGCTTCCCCGAGTCTCAGTGTCCTTTTATCTTTTCTTCTGTTTGTGGAATGTCCACTCAGTCATTCCTCTGGTGGTTCTGAATGATGTCCGTTTTGTTTTTTAGTTGTAGTTTTGAAATTGTTGTACAGGGCACCAGTATGGATGTTTACCTATGCCGCCATCTTGATTCCTCCTTCCAGAGATCCTTCTTTTTCTTTCACCCTATTGCTCCCCTCCACCTGGTTCCCACCTCATCCCAGGCTTTTGCCACCACCCTATTTATTGTCTGTGTCCATAGGTGATCCATATGTACGCATATAAGATCTTTGTTTAATCTCTTCCCATACCCACTCCCTTTCCCTCTGAGAATCTACAGTCTGTTCCATTTCCATGCCTCTGTTTCTATTCACCAGTTTATTCTGTTTATTAGATTTTTTTATTCATTTGAATTTTAGATTCAATTGTTGATAGAAATGTATTTATTGCCATTTTATTGTTCATATTTTTTATTTTCTTTCTTTCTTTTTCTTCTTCTTCTTCTTCCTTTTCTTAAAAAAGACCCTTTAACATTTCATGTAATTCTGGTTTGGTGATGATGAACTCCTTTAGCTTTTTCTTGTTTGTGAAGCTCTTTATCTGACCTTCAATTCTAAATGATAGCTTTCCTGGGTAGAGTAATCTTGTGTAAGTCCTTGCTATTCATCACTTTGAATATTTCTTGCCACTCCCTTCTGGCCTGCATAGTTTCTGTTGAGAAATAAGCTGACAGTCATATGGGAGCTTTCTTATAGGTAACTCGCTGCTTTTCTCTTGCTGCTTTTAAGATTGTCTCTTTGTCTTCAGCCCTTGGCATTTTAATTATTATGTGTCTTGGTGTGGTCCTCTTTGGATTCCTCTTGTTTGGGGCTCTCTGTCCTTTCTGGACTTTTAAGTCTATTTCTTTCACCAGGTGGAGGATATTTTCTATCCTTATTTCTTCAGATAGGTTTTCAATATCTTGCTCTATTTTCTTCTAGCACCCCCATAATTCAAATATTGGTGAGCTTGAAGTTGTCCCCGAGGCTCCTTACAATATCTTCATTTTTTCTTCTTTTTTTTCTTTTTGCTCTTCTGATTGGGTGTTTTTTTTTCCTTTCTCATATTTCAAATTGTTGATTTGATTCTCAGAATCCTCTGCTCTATTGTTGAATCCCTGTATATTATTCTTTATTTAAGTCAGTGTATACTTAATTTTTAACTGGTCCTTTTCCATGTGTTTGGCATTCTCACTAAGATCCTTGAAAGTTTCACTAAGTTCCTTGCAGGTCACATGAAGATTCTGAGAAACCTTATAACTGGTTTTGAACTCTTTATTTAGTAGTTTGCTTTCTTCCGTTTCTTTCATTTTTGACATATTTCTTTGTCTCCACATTTTAGCTGCTTCCCTGTGTTTGTTTCTATGTATTAGGTAGAGCTGCTGTATCTCTTGGAGTTGGTAAAGTGTCCTTGTGTAATAGGTGTCCTATAGGGCACAGTGGCTTAGCACTCTAAGTGTTCCCGTTTGTGGGCTGTTCGTACACTCTTGTTATAGTTGAGCCTTGATTGCTATTGGTGTCACTAAGAGTAATTTACTTCTAGGCCAATTGGCTGTGAGGACCAGCTGCAACTACAGTGGGAAAGCTGCTTTGCAGGAGACACCCCTATGGAACAGGACTTGCTTCAGTAGGGCTTTGGTGCTGACTGAGTCTTCCCCTTGAGTGTGTCACTTATGGATGTGTAGAGTTGTAATCTGGTATGGTCTGGTGCTGTCCACTGGGTGCACTGGCTCTTGGGTCTCCAGAAGGTGTAAACTCAGCCACTGCCTAGGGCTACCCGGCAGGAACTATAGAAAGATCTGCAGGTTCCTCCCATTTGCATCAGTTTGGAAGTGCCTAGGCCAAGTCCTACTGTGAAGCAAGGTAGACTAGTGCTAGTACCAGTCTTGGACCTTTTATTGATAGGCTTGGGGTACACTGACTCAGTTGCAGCTTGTTTGAGAGATTTTAGCAAAGTCTGAAGCTTAAGCAAGGGCAGGCCATTCACATGCAAAAGCCACTGCACACATGTTGGGTGGGGTGGATAATTGGATGGGGCAGGGTCAGAATGAACAGATATGGCTGCCAGTCAGCCCTGCCACTGTGGAGGTCCCAGCATGGGAATAATGACCCCTTTGAGCATCCTTGTCTGAGAGAAAGCCTCCCCTGAGTTCCTGGCTCAATGCCAGACAATCCAGTTCCTCCTCATATGTGTTTGGGTCCCCCAGAGCCTTGCCTTGGTGCTGGAGCTCAGAGGAGGTGAGACCTTGTAAGTTCATTTAATGTGCTGGCCCTTTAAGAGGAACAGCTGGGTCTCCAGCAACCTCGGTGTCACTGTTCCCCAATAGGTGTTTTCTGTTACTTTGTCTTCCAGATTGCTAGTTTGATTCTCTGCTTTATGTAATCTGCTATTGATTTTTTCTAGTGTATTCTTCATTTCTGATTGGTTCTTTTTCTGTAGTTTCTATGTCCTTTTTTATGCTTACTGTTCTTTGTTGAAGTTATCATTAAGTTCTTTGAGTATCCTTATAACTAGTGTTTTAAACTCTGTATCTAGTAGATTTCTTCTTTCTTTTACAGTTCTTTTTCTGGACATTTCTCTTGTTCTTTTGTTTGGAACATGTTTCTTTGTCCCCCCATTTTGGCTGCCTATCTGTGTTTGTTTCTATGCATTAGTCATATCTGCTACATCTCTCAAGATAATGCTAGTCTTGGCAGTGTGGCTTTATGTAGAAGTTTTCCTGTGCAGTCTCTCTGATCACCTGAGCCAGGAGCTCCAGGAGTGTTCCTTGTGTGAGTTAATGTGCCCCCTTGTTGTATTTGAGCCTTGATTGCTGTTGGCATGCCAGTGGGTGGGAACCTCAGGCTGACTGCCTGTGAGGATTGATCATAACTACAGTGTATGAGCTGCTGTGCAGGAACTGACCCCATGGAGCTAGATTAGTCCCAGCAGGATCTGTTGCCTGCCAAGATCTCCCTTGGGATGTGCCTCTTGTGGAGCTAAGCAGGCAGTGTTCTATTGGGGTCTGAAGCTGGCCCCAGGTGTGTTAATTTGGGGGCCTGTTAGTGGTGGAGGGCTTCAGTAGAGGTCAGTGTCAGATGCTGCTTGTGACTAGGAGCTATCTGCTAGGAGCTACAAAGTGATCCGTGGTTGATAGTTTCCTGTGCTGGGCCTGGATGTGCATGGGAGAGGTTGTGCTGCAAAGTGAGGCCAACTGCCATTAATACTGCACCTGGGATAGGTCAGCAAAAGGTCCAAGGAACCCCAACACTTGCAGCTGCCTGAAGGCTGTCAGGCAGTAGGCTAGTTTGGTAAGGCAGCATCTCAGGAAGTCACCAGTATGGGATGCGTGGAATTCACCAGGTTAATACATATTCAGATTTGGTGCCAGTGCAGAGCCTGAGGCCACTCAGCAAAAGTCCCAAGGTACACTGAGGTCACCTGCCACTTGCCTGGGGCCTGCAGACCTATGTGGTTGGTTGGGGTCTCAGAGAGTCATCAGGGTGGAACTAGTGGAGTTAACCAGGCTAATAAGCAATCAGACTTATCTGTGTTGGGGGAGGACTCAACGCAGAGACAATGGTAGCTGTCCCTCCAGCCCTCAATCTGAAGCCACACAAGTTTCTCCCTGTATGTCTGTGGCACCCCTTGACCATAGGCCCTTTAAGAGTACTTTTGGGTTTCCAGCAGGCTTCTATCTCATCCTGACTAATGGAATATTTGCTGATTTATCACATCTTTATCCATTTATCCATCAGTAGAGACTTATGTTGTTTCCATACTTAGCTGTTGTGAATAATTCTGTAATACATATGGGAGTACAGATATTGTTTTATATCCTATTTCCTTTCTTTGGGTGTATACTCAGATGGAATTATGGGATCACATGATAGTTGTATTTTTAATTTTTTTAGGAAGTTTCATATTATTTTCCATGGTGGCTGTGCCAATAGTGCATAGGCTTCTCTTTTCTTCACACCCTCAGCAACACTTATTATTTATTATCTTCTTGATGATAGCTGTCCTAATGAGATAATGTCTCACTATGGTTTTGATTTGCATTTCTCAGATGATTAGTGATGTTGAACATTTTTTTTATGTCCCTGTTGTCCATTGAGATGTCTTTTCTGGAGAAATGTCTATTCAAGTCTTCTCCCAGTTTTAAATTAGATAATCTTTGTGATTGAGTTCTTTATATATTTTGGATATTAATTCTATCATTATGTGGTTTGCAAATATTTTCTCCCATTCTGTAGATTGCCTTTTTATTTTGTTGAATATTTTTTTGTTGAAAGTCTTTCTTTCTCCACATTTCTCTAGCATGTGCTTTTGCCCTATAATTATGAGATGGTTGCATTGCCTCTAGCATTATGGCCATGTAACATGCAAAAGGAAGTGTCATGGCAAAATCTAATGGGTACAAGCCACTTGAATCTCTGCACCCTCCTGTTAAGTATCCTACCAAATACTCCACCAAAAATATCCTGCTTCATATCATTGGCCATAATTGCATCACATCTCACCATGGTATGTTTGCAAAATTTGGAAAAAGTATTTACATGTGCATATTGCTGAACTTAAACTATCATTCAGACACAATAAGCTGTAATAAGGAGCAAATAAAAGGGAATATCCAGAGCACACTCACTCCTGGGCAGATATTAAATAGCACACAGAATTCCCCGAGAAAGATGGCAGACCCCACAAGAGTAGTTAATGATCCCTTTCTTGGAACATCAAGATCTAACTGTGCTGGCAGCCTGTGGGCACACCCACACCCTGAATTCTGTGGACCTTCACAGAGGGGGCAGGAGAGGACTTGCATGTTCATACCACCATCCGTGAAAGAAGCAGCTAGATGTGGGGCAGATAGAAGAGCTCTGCTGACAGATGACCAGTGCCCCTCTTGATGATTTGAGTCAGCTGATGAATTTTGGCAACTGCTATTAGCCTACATCTCCTGGAACACGGGGCTTCTCAAAAATCTTCTCATACTAGGACACGTATATGTTCAAGCAGCACTCGTAGTGTTGGTGAGATGGTATTCAATGTTACAATATTTTCATGAAGTTGTCTATTGACCTGTTCCCTGTCCAACTCAGTTACCAACTAGGTTATTGTTTGGTTTTGATTTAGCAAATAATTCATATAGATAGGCTAAATAGCTTCCAAAGTTTAATAATCAGGAAGTGATTCCTTTGATTCCCATGTAAAGATACTTTAAGAAAAATGTAACAAAAGCCCTTATATATACATGCCATAAGCAGATCATTTAATATATGTTCCAGAAAACTAATGCCATAAAACAAAATGAATATTAGATGGCTGTTATCTAATAACTAATGACTATAATTGGTCTACTTTAGACACCATTTACGTAATATCAGTCCATGGTAGATCAGGGTGTATCTCACTTATACCTTATCTCTGGCACCTTATTATTATTTCTACAATGTGAACTAGTTTTTTGACAGGCTAAAGCTATGTCATCCTAGACTTTTGAATTATATAACTCCTGAGTTGGCATAAGTATTTTTGGATACCATGTTTTCATCTGATTTTTAATTACTCTATCTTTCTGCTTAAGTACATTTTATAAAGAAAATGAATGCGCAGTTCCTCCCCTGCCCTCTGTGATGGTCCACAGAACTCAGGGTGTGGGTGTGCCCACAGGCTGCCAGCACAGTTAGATCTTGACGTTCCAAGAAAGGGATCATTAACTACCCCTGTGGGGTCTGCCATCTTTCTTGGGGAATTCTGTGTGCTACTTAATATCTGCCCAGGAGTGAGTATGCTCAGGATATTCCCTTTTATTTGCTCCTTATTACAGCTTATTGTGTCTGAATGATGTTTTAAGCACAGCAATATGCACATGTAAACAACTTTTCCAAATTTTGCAAACACGCAGTAGTGAAATGTGATGCAATTATGGCTAATGATATTAAGCAGGATATTCTTGGTAGAATATTTGGTAAAATACTTAACAGGGAGGGTACAGAGATTCAAGTGGTTTGTACCCATTAGATTTTTGCCATGACACTTCCTTTTGCATGTTACATGGCCATAATGCTGGAGACAATGCAACCATCTTATATATATGGGGCAAAGGCATATGATAGGAATGTGGAGAAAGAGGAAAGGCATTGCCTGGAGCCTGATGTTATTGTGAAGCTCTCATAGCATTACTTGACTTGGTGTCATATGAGAAGAATTAAACTCTAATTTGGTTAAGCTGCCTTTTTGCCCATTTTTTTTGTTTCACATTAACAACTTATTGTAATTGGTCATGTATTACAGATGAGATGTGATTGAAAGACATAGCCAGCCCTCTCTTAATGATCTATAGATATAGTTTTCTTTCTTATTTTTCATTCTCATTACGGTCTCCAGTTGAATGTGAGGGCAATCCTATCTAATAAAAGAGCAATATGCAAATTGACCGTACCTCCTAACAAGCCACGCCCACCAGCCAATCAGGAGCAAATTATGCAAATAATCCCCAACCAAGATGGCTACTCCCATTGAGAGCAGGAAGGAGGATTGGGTATCCCCGACAACAGAGGAAGCCAAGCTTTCTGCCTGCCATTGCCGGCCTAGGCCTCCATTCAATGCTACAAAGTTTCAATTATAGAAGATACATAATCCCAACAGAAATGGCAGCAGCCACGGAGCTGGAGAGAGCAGAGGCTAGGGTTGCCGGAGCGATGGAGGAAGCTAAACCTCTGCAGTCCTAGCCTAAGCCTCCACTCTAGGCTACAAAATTTCAAACAGAAATGGCTGTCACCACGGAGCCAGCAGAAGGCTTGGCTCTGCTCCAGGCTACCAAGTTTCAATTATAGACATAGATTAATCCCAGATTCCCAAGGCCTTGGCTTAAGTCACTGGGGGGTGTGGCTGGCCTACAAACCACCATAGGCCCCTTGCCCAGACTGCCCCACAACCCAAGGGAACCTCTATCCTGATCTGGGACACCCTTCAGGGAAAACCAGCCGGTCTCCACCCATATACCAGGCCTCTATCCTGTCTAATAAAAGAATAATATGCAGATTGACCATCACTCCAACACACAAGAGGGATGCCCCCGTGTGGTCAAAGATCCTGCCCCCATGTGGACACAAGATGGCCAGCAGGGGAGGACAATGGAAGGTTCCAGGCCCTGCAAGGGAGGGCAGTTGTGGGTGATCAGGCCAGCAGGGGAGGCCAGTTGGGAGGGACCAGCCCTGCAAGGGAGGGCAGTTGGGAGCGATCAAGTCTTCAGGGGAGGGCAGTTAGGATTGACCATGTTAGCAGAGGAGGCAAGTTGGGGGCAAACAGGCTGGATGGGAAGCAGTTAGACATCAACTAGGCTGGCAGGGTAGTGGTTAGGGGGTGATCAGGCTGGCAGGCAGAAGTGGTTAGGGGCAATCAGGGAGTCAGGCAGGCGAGCAGTTTGGAGCTAGCAGTCCTGAATTGTGAGAAGGAAGTCCAACTGCCCATTTAGGCCCGATCCTACGGGGATCGGGCCTAAATGGGCCGTCAGACATCCCTTGAGGGGTCCCAGATTGGAGAGGGTGCATGCTGGGCTGAGGAACCCCCCTCCCTGCTATGTACAAATTTTGTGCACCAGGCCTCTAGTTTATTATATTAGGACACTTTTATCTTGAAAATTGCAATATGATATTGACTGGAGAAATGTAAATTGATAACTCTAAGAAGAGTACCATCCTGATTTTAAAAGCAAACAAACCAGCCGAAACTGGTTTGGCTCAGGAATAGAGCATCGGCCTGTGGACTGAAGGGTCCCAGGTTCGATTTCGGTCAAGGGCATGTACCATGGCTGCGGGCACATCCCCAGCAAGAGGCAGCTGATCGATGTTTCTCTCTCATCGATGTTTCTGACTTTCTATCCTTCTCCCTTCCTCTCTGTGAAAAATCAATAAAATATATTTGAAAAAAAAAAAAAAGCAAACAAACCAAAACCCCATATAACATAAATCAGAAATCTAGAGTATACTTCTTGAGGTCATGGAATGGAAGTTTAACCTTCACAAAACCAAGGATTATTTCTGTTTTTCTCAGTGCTCTATCTCTAGATCCTTAACCAATACAGACCAAGAGCAGGTGCTAATAAATATTTGTTGGAAGAATAAATGCATGAAGGTATTTATCATTTTCTGCACAAACACACGTGCACATACACACATCCAAAAAGTTCTACATTAGGGTAGAAACAATACTTTGGGAAGAGTTCCTAAATTTCTTTGAGCTTGTCTGTCTGCCATGATTGTTTTCTTTATGGAAAAGGACAAGAAACTTCATTGGAGTATAGGCTATGTTTCACGCACAATACATTGATAAGATCCTATTAAAGAGAAATTCTGAAGCGTCTGGGGCGTATGAGAGAGCGCCACAGTGGGAAGTAGCAAAGGACTCTATCCAGGAGATTACACAGGCCTGGAGAGGGAGATGCCCTGGGACAGCCAACAAGGAAACTGACTGGAGCATTGCAGCAGGAGCAGCTGTCGTTTAGATTCAGCATGCAACACCTTCTTTGTTAGACCCTACACTAGGTGGAGAGAGGGTGGCCTCTGTCTCCAAAAGCAGATTGTGTAGGACTTTGGATGGCTGATAAGCCCAGAAACACAGGTCTCAGGGAACATCACCAAGCAGATTTTATTTCTGAGTCCCTTTTACCAAAAACACCACAGAATGCAAGAATCAACAGTAGCTCCCACCCTCTCTATCAAGCATGTAATGAATATAATCAGAAGAGCAAGAGGATAGCACATCCATGAAATGAAATAGGTGTTTATGCGAAGGAACAACTGGAGATATGAATGAACAACTTAGCTGTTTACATGTAATCTTTTCACTGTATATTAATGTTGTAATGAACCCCAGTAGAGAGTAGCACAGTAGTTTGAAAGCACTGGATAGAAAATGTTAGATCACAATTCTAGATAAAAACAAGGAAATGGAATAGAGAGTATGTATATGTGTGTGTGCAGGGGTGTATGTGTAAATGTTAAGAAATGTGAGGAACAGGGACCCTACCCTCTCTCCATGTGGGAGTCTGTTCTGTGGGACTTTTCCTCCTCTTTACATGGGAGCCTGTACTTGTTCTTTAATAAATTTCCATCTTTGCTATATGTAAAAAAGAAAAGAAATGTGAGGAACAGACCAAGAAATTCCAAAACCCACTTAATAACAGTGCCAGGAAGGCCATGCATCTATTTTACTATAAAAGCCCCGGCCAGTGTGGCTTAGTTGGTTGGGCATTATTCTATGCACCAAGAGGTGGCCAGTTTGATTCCCGGTCAGGGCACATGCCCAGGTTGCAGGCTCCATCCCCAGTGAGGGTGTGTAGGAATCAGCCAATCAATGTTTCTCTCTCCCTCTTCTTTCCTCTCTCTAAAATCAATTTAAGAAAATAAAATAACCTTATAGAGTGTATGGGGAATAAAAAGACAGAATGGAATGGAATAAATACTGAAGGAACCAAAGAAAAGGGAAAAAATTTAAGATATGAAAGATGAGTTCTCTAATTGGAAGTGTCCACTAAAGTCTGGTAGGAAAAATCAAAACAAAAATAAATAAAATTGGCTTCCAATTCCACAAAGATTGAGTAGCCCATTTCTCCCAGGTTCTCCCTGTTACATCTAAAAAACTAAACTTACTGTAACAGGATGGAGGTAAGAAGGTGGACTGTCAGTACTGCTCAGGACTTGCACTATTACATGGGGCTGAGATTCCTGGGTTTCCTTAATGGCCCACACATACCCAAGGCGCATGCTACAAAATATTCCAGCCTAGAACAGAAAAAGGTGTTCCTTTCTGTGCTTGTTGTTCTAAGAGACTGTGACAAAAGAGCTAATATTTATATAATCAAAGCCCAGAAGGAGTGGAGAAAGTTGGGCTGTTGTAATATTTGAAGAATATTCCCAAGCGTGGCAAAAGATACCGTAATAACTTACAGAGTCAAGAAGCTGGGTAACCTCAAATGGGATAATCTAAAAGAAATCCTTGTCAAGACAAATTTATTATAACATTTATATTAAAAGACATGGCCTGCCTGGCCAGTGTTGCTTAATGATTAAGTGTAGATCCATGAACCAAGAGGTTCCCGATTTGATTCCCTGTCAGGGCACATGCCCAGGTTTGTGGGCTCAATAATCCCCAGTAGGGGCGTGTGCAGGAGACAGCTGATTGATGTTTCTCTCTCATCGATGTTTCTACCTCTCTATTCTCCCTTTCTCTCTCTCTCTCTAAAAAACAAACAAACAAACAAACAAACAAACAAAAAACCCCAAAAACAAAACTTAAAAAAAAGATATAGAGACTCTAGAATAATTAAACCATCTTGGCAGAGAAGAATAAAGTGGGAGGTATCAGCACATCCAATATCAAGGCTTAGGTACAATATTCAAGGCAGTATGGTATTAGTAGAGTAATAAATATATATCAATAAAATAAACGAGCCTATAAATGGAGCATAAAATTATGCTCAACTGATTTTTGACGAGGTCCAAAATAAATGAAAGGAGGGACCCTTGTGCTGATGAAGCCATTTTGAATCTCCAATGTGGTGATGAATACATGAACCAACACATGTGACAAAATTGTATGGAACTACAAACACACATACTATCACAACACACACACACACAAATTATAAACAGTAAAACTTGGGAATTAGAATAAGATTGATGGGATGTATCAATGTTAATATCCTGGTTGTTAATAATCTAGTATGGATTTGTAAGGCATCAACACTAGGAATCACAAAATAAAAGATACACAGGATCACTCTAAGTTATTTCTCACAATTATATATGAATCTACAATTATTTCATCTAAATAAGCACCCCCCTTGGTTGATTCTTTTTTTTTAAATTTTCTTTAGTGATTAAGGTATTACATATGTGTCCTTATTAACCCCCCCCCCAGTGTCTATGTCCATTGATTAGGCTTATATGTATGCATACAAGTCCTTTGGTTGATCTCTCCCCCTTACCTCCACCCTCCCCTACCTTCCCTCTGAGGTTTGATGGTGTTTGATCAATGCTTCTCTGTCTCTGGATCTGTTTTTGTTCATCAGTTTATATTGCTCATTATCTTCCACCAATGAGTGAGATCATGTGATATTTATCTTTCTCTGACTGACTTTTAAGTAAGTGTTTAATTTCATTAATGAAAGGTTTGGGGTTGGGCCAGGGTCACACGCAACAGACTCAAGGCTCAGTGTAATCAAAATGAAAATTTATTTCAGGCACCTGGGTACAGGAGGTCTGATTCCAGAAAGAGCCAGCAGTGAACTGGGGAGGGAGCAGGCTTTTTTGTGTTCAGGGAGAGCTACAGATGGCGCTTTGGCTTGACATATGTATCAGGTCCATAGTTTTACAGCCTTGCCCTTTGTCCTTCTGCTGGCACCAGACGTCCTTTCCCGGGAGGCTGTGCAGGGCTTATGATCTTCAGGAATTTCTGTAAAATAACCACTCAAGGGGAGCATGTTTGTGCAAGGCATAGGCTAGCAGAACGAGCTTTCCCTTTGACATTTGTTAGATTTTGTAAGGCTCAAGCCTTGTGTTCTCCAGTTAACCCTTTCAGTTAAAACTATCAGCTGATAGAAATGGGTAATATGTTAAAAGAATTAAGATCATGACCACTTGTTGGTCATTCAAATACAGTTAAATATTTGAAAATCATAAACACCAGCCACCACTTTCACTCCAGGGAGCATGCTCTGTCTCTCTGCAACTTTGAGTTGGAAAATACCATCCCTTCTCCAAGAAACACCGATTGTGGACTTTGGGTCCCTTACCCGCCTCATTTAGTCTGTCGCCTCCTCTGTGAAGTGGAGCTGATTATAGTGCCTACCTCAGGGAAGAATGCTAGTCATGCTCACTATGGGTGCAGAGCACAGTGAATGGCGAGTATTAAGACCCGAGTGCAGCCCTGGCCGGTTTTGCTCAGTGGATAGAGCATTGGCCTATGGACAGAAAGGTCCTGGGTTCCTTTCTAGTCAAGGGCACATGCCTGAGTCACAGTCTTGATCTCCACTAGGGGGCGTGCAGGAGAGGGCCAATCCATGATTCTCTCATCAATGACATTTCTCTCTCTCCATCCCTCTCCCTTCCTCTCTGAAATCAATAAAAAATATATATGTCCCGAAAACCGGTTTGGCTCAGTGGATAGAGCCTCGGCCTGCAGACTGAAAGGTCCCGGGTTCAATTCCGGTCAAGGGCATGTACCTTGGTTGTGGGCACATCCCCAGTAAGGGGTGTGCAAGAGGCAGCTGATCCATGTTTCTCTCTCATCAATGTTTCTGACTCTCTGTCCCTCTTCCTTCCTCTCTGTAAAAAAATCAATAAAATATATTAATGTATATATAGGTATAGGTATAGATATAGATGTAGATATAGATATATCAAAATAAAAAAGAGGGGCGCGAATGGCTATCGCCATGGCTATAGGCAGAGGCTGGGAGTCAAACCTACATCCCAGGTACATGCACCTGACCAGGAATCAAACCCGTGACCCTTTGGTCCGTGGGCGATGCTCTAATCTCTGAGCCAAACCAGCCAGGGTTCCAAAGATTTAATAAATAAATAAATAAATAAATAAATACCTATCAGCCACCAAATTATCAGGCTAAGGAAGAAAAGCATATGCTCATGTTATAATTAACATTTCAGTGAGTTCCATATGCATTCATAATTTTAAAAAACTCTCAGAAAACCAAGAATGGAGGGAAACTTTCTCAACTTAATACAAAAAATCATCTACAAAAAACTTCCAGCTAACTTAATGGTAAAAGAATGAATACTTCTAAGGTAAAAAATGCAAGAATATTTACTCTCACCACTCTTATGTATCACTAGAGGCCTGGTGCATGAAATTCATGCTTGGGTCGGGGGCGGTGGTCCCTCAGCCCAGCCTGCACCCTCACAATCTGGGACTGCTGGCTCCTAACCACTCACCTGCCCGCCTACCTCATCACCCCTAACCGCTCTGCCTAATCATCCCTAACCTCTCTGCTGCCTGCCTAATTGCCCCTAATTGCTCTCCCCTGCCAGCCAGATTCCCTTAACTGCTCTGGAAGATGTCTGATCTAATTATCATATTACCCTTTTATTAGTATAGATATTTGGAAAATAATACCTAGCATAATAAGAAAAGGAATGAAATAAAAGGCATACAGGTTGGAAACGAAGGAAAAAGAATTGTCTCCATTTTGCAGCTGACATTTTAGTCTGCATCTACACAAAACCTTTTGAAACTAAAATGTGAGTTAAGCAAGGTCCAGGCTACAAGATCAACACATAAAAATGAATTGTTTTCTCTATCCTAGTAAGGATATATGGATATTAAAGTTAAAGTTAAAAATACTTAGGTATAAATAGGAAAAACAGTTTAGGTCTTATACTCTAAAAACTAAAAAATTACAAAACCCTGATGAAAGAAATTGTATTTATTTTTTTTGAAAAAAATTAAATGAAGTGACATAGACACACATGTTCATTCCTTGAGAGACTCAACATAGTAAAGAAGTCATTTTTTCCCAAACTAATATGTAAGTTTAACTTCATTGCTATCATAATCCTAGCAAGATCTTTTGTACCAATATGCAAGATCATCCTACAATTTTCATTGAAGAACAAGGCTACAACAATTTTTAAAAAGAAGAATAGAGCAGGGAAAATTGCTATACTATCTCAAGACATGTTATGCAGCTATAGTAATCAACAGCATATGATATTGACAGCAGAATAAGCACATAATCAATGAAACAGAATAGAGAACAAAGTACAGCCAATAATTTTTGACAAATGTGCCAAAGTAATTCAATGGAGGAAGAATAGTACTTTCAACAAATGATTACTGCAAAAAGTAGATATCCACTGTTAAAGAAAAATCCATCTCAAAGTTTTATACTTTATACAATAATTAATACAAAATGGAGTGGGACAATCACTCAAGTGGAAAGGCGGATACTCGACTGCATGTCATGAGCTATTGGTCTGAAACAAATGGGATGTTTACATAGCGTTTTGCTATCATTGAATATACAGTATCTGGTGCTACCATCAGAAAAGCCCCATCTAGACTTAAGGAGGACTTCCTTTGGGAATTATTGCTTTCCATTAGACCCCTCACTTCCTCAGAATTAGAACTCATTCATTAGGCCTCAGTTTCCTCTTACAGTTTCTAGAACAAAGCATTATTTTGTCATGCACACTCAGTGGTGCAAGTTAATGGTCTGGTGTTCTGAGTGGCATAGCATTCTGCCCATCTCTGATTCGTTACCCATGATAGACCAATAAAGGTGACCACTTAGATTCCTAGCTGTCTAAAAATTTTTGGGTTCCTCAGCATACAGAGCTTCCTCTCTTTCAGAAGCCATGAATTTCCTGATGCTGACCTTCATTATATGTGGGTTACTAACTTCGGTGACCAAAGGTAATGGAACCCTAGAATATAAGGATGAAGGAACTAGGATGAATTATTGACATTGAGCTCCTAGGTATCACCAAGGGGGAAAAGGATCCACTGGAAAAGTCTTGGGCCAATAAAGAGTAGCAAAAAATGCTCTTGTTATGGCAGTTCCATATCCCTACTCCCCAAGAAATTGTTAGAGGTACCTATCAATCTGGGTGTCTCCTGAGACATTTCTCCAAAAGCAAGGATTTTCTCAACCTTCTCAGCAGCCTTATATGTCTCTCTGAGTTAACTAACAGTGTTAACTCAGCCTCATGTCACTTCTGTTTGAATTTCACTGTTGTACCTGTCTCATTGTTATGTCCTACTAGTTAAACTCTTACTATCATCTTGAATTATCTTTTCTCATGAAAGTACCTTCACAGGAATCTTTTAGTTTTATGTTCTGAGATATGGTGAACAAATTCATCACACTGTCTGTAGATTCTACAGAGCTGTCATGAGAAAGAGATAACATAAATTTGAGTTATAAGGGGGAAAATTAAGACAGAAATAAAGACTAATATACAGGACCAATGGGGAGCTTCTATATTAGATAAAAATGAACGAGTTTGTTCCTCTTTTGAATAATGCTTCTACTGAAAATTATCTTTGATATTTTTAGCTGTGGCAAACATATCTATCAGAAAGTCTGTTACATCTACCTGCAAATTATATCCAGAACCAACCAACCTCACCATCTCTCCTGTTATCACTTTAATTCAAGTTACTGTCATGTCTAACCTGTTATTGCTATAGCTTCCTCACAGGTCTCTGTCCTATCTATCCTTGGCTTGTGCAGTCTACTGTCAATATAGCAGGGAGTATGATCTGCTCACCGTGGAAGTCAGATTATGTATATTATCTGTTCAAAACTCTGCAATGGCTCCCCCTCTTCACCCAGAGCAGTAACCAGGTTCTTATAGTGACCCGCTTGGCCCTCCATGATCTGGTCCTCAGGATGGCTCTCACCTCACCTCTTTCCATTCTAGTCCTTGCTCACTTTGTTAGAGCCACACTGGCCCCGCCGCTGTTCCGCAGACATGCCAGGCTTGCTGGACCCTCAGAGTTCTATTTGTTTCTTCTAGTTAGAATGTACTTGCCCCAGATATCAGTGTGGCTAATTCCTTTACCTCCTTCAAGTCACCGTTTGTCACCTTCTTTCAGACCTATAGTAACTGCTGTTTAAGAAATTGCAGTCTGGCCCCATGACATTGCGAACAGATTCCACTTAAATCTGTTCTCTTATTTCTGTAAACCACTTATCACCTTCTCACATACAAGATAACTTAGTTGGTGTTTTTTTTTTATTGTCTGTATTCCCCTAAGTTACATATGATTTTGTCTGCTTAGTTCACAAATGAACCTCAAGTGTCTAGAATTGAGTCTGCACCATAGTTAGGGGCTCAAAACTGTGTTGAATGAGGGGTTATGCCCTAAATTTTTACTCTGGAGGGAATGGTTTAAAAGGATTAGTAATACAAGTGAGAAACAATTTTGATAAAAACTTGACAGACCAAGATGATTTAAAGAGTTTAGGAGAAATGAACTAAGAAACTTCTGATTTCAAGCATGGGTACCCTGGAGGAAAAGAAAAATAATCTGAGAAATGGAAACGAAATGATAGATCTTGTTTTGGATAAAGCAAGTGAAATGGCTACATTTTTAAATTTTTATTTTTTAATTACAGTTTATATTCAATATTTTGTATCAGTTTCATGTGTACAGTATAGTGGTTAAACAATTGTATAGTTTTCAAAGAGTTTCTCCCCATATTTCCAGCACCCACTTGGTACCATCAGACTCATAGATACAGAAAACAGACTGCTGGCTGCCTGGTGGGAGGGGGGTTGGAGAGTTGGGTAAAAAAAAGGTGAAGCGATTAAAAACTATAAATTAATTGTTACAAAATAGTAAGGGGGATGTAAAGCATAGCATAGGGAATATAGACAATTATATTGTAATCTACATTTTAAATGTACAGAAAATTCTATCATGAACCAAGTAAATTTGGTCCAGTAAAATAATAAGGGGATGAATCATTGGAGAAGTGAAATAAAGACAACATATTTCAGAGGAGACAATAGGACCCAAATTATTTTGAGCTTTATAAATGCCAGCCCAAGAAAGGTGCTTTTCATACATGATCCAATCCAATCCAAAAGAGGTTGTTTTGAGAATTACTTGCTCTTCCTCATATATATCAGCCTTCCTCTATCATAGAACCTTTGCTCTAGCTGCTTCCTTTGCCTACAATACACTGATCTTGGTACTTCTCAGGGAATTTGCTGAGAAAAATGGTCATGTAGTTTGTTTGATAAAATATCATATAATGGACTGACAAGTTTCCTTTAGATTAATATATACATCCCGCAACTGAATTATCACACTACTGAGAAATCTCTCTATATTTATTTCTCTTGTAAGCTCATCTTCCCTCTTTCCTAGACAGCTTTTAAAAAAAAGAGTTTAAAAATATATATTTTTATTGATTTCAGAGAGAAAGGGAGAGGGGGAGAGAGAAACAGCAGTGATGAGAGAGAATCATTGATTGGCTGCTTCCTGCAGGCCCTACATCTCGGCATGTGCTCTTGACCAGAATCAAACCCAGGACCCTTCAGGCTGCAGGCTGATCTGTCCACTGAGCCAAACTGGCTAGGGCTTTTAAAAAGATTTTTTAATTGATTTTTAAAGAGAGGAAGGGAGAGCGAGAGAAACATTGATTAGCTGCCTCCTGCATACTCCCTACCAGGGATTAAGAGCCCACAACTGGGATGACATGTGCCCTGATTGGAATCCAACGGGCAATCTTGTGCATGGGACAATGCCCAGTTACGGAGCCGCACTGGCCAGGGCGGTAGACAACTATTTTGTACTGACCTCTCTTTCATTTTAACTCTCGTGCTCCACTGCTCTGCGTCGCTCTCTGCCCCAGCTTATGACTATACCCCACACTTCATGATTTAAAAAATTGAAACAGAACTTTTTGTTTTTATCACTGCCAACATTCATATCAGTAGGCCTTTGCATCCATCTCAGTCACTCTGCTGCACCTTATTTTAATCTTTGTCAACTTGTCAAGGTGATGCCCTTCTGTTGTCTCATTTTCCTCTTGTACACTAATCTCTCCCTTTCTACTTGTTTCTTCGCGTTTGAAAACATGCTGTTATTTCCCATTCTTTTAAAAAATATTTATTGATTTTAGAGGGGCAGTGAAAGGAGGAGATAGAAACATCATTGATTGGCTGCCTCCTGCATGCCCCCTACTGGGGAATCGAGCTTGCAACCCAGGCGTGTGCCCTGACTTGGAATAGGCCCATGCTCAGCCAATGAGTTATGCAGTCCAGGCTGTTTCCATTCTTAAAAACAAAGGCGCAGAATCCACCCTTAATCCCATATTGTCCACCAAGAACTTCTCTGTTTCTCTGCTCTTCCTTTCAGCCAAACTTAAGTTTTTGTCACTAGATGCTGCTTCCACTTCTTTTATTGACATTTCATCCAATTTCACTTTCGTTTCTTTTCTTCCTACCACTCTGAAACCACTCTTGTCAAAGTTCCCTGTGACACTCATCAAGTTAAGTGCAATGGACATTTCTACACTTATCTTACCCTCTCAGCAGTAATTGCCTACAAATGTCGACTCATTTCTTTAAGAAACATTTTCCTCTTTTACATAATCTAGTCACCTCTGATATAGCTTTCGTGGTATCCTTTTGGTATTTTCCATTTATACGGACACCAGCGTGAGCTGCACTGGCAGAATCCCCAGAGCGTGGTTGATTGTGTGGGAAAGATCTCTGTTCGGGGCAATCCAGAAATGACAGGGAATTATCAGCTATTGCCTGGCAGGCCAGTAGATAAATATTCCTGTTCATTTGACCCTCAAGAAGGATTACTCTGATGCTTGTTTCATACGCTGGCTGCCAGAGTTCCCCATGGGGTTGTGCTTTAGTCAACCACAGTGATAGCTAACTGTACAGCTCACTTCTTTTGACTTTATTACTTCCCAAACTTCCCCATTCCAAATTGATTTTGGGGAGTGGGGAATTCCTCTTAATGTAATTATTGTACTGACCTCCCACCCCCACTTCTGCTTTGGGTGGAACTGATCTAATCTCTAGTGTTTTCATTCTCCTGATTTGCTCTGATTTATCTGGTTGTTTCTTTTGAGTCTTTTCTTTTCTGAACTCTCAATACTGATTGATACTCACCAGAATTTAATTAGGTCCCCTTTTATCTCAGATTATTCCAACTTAATAGACGTTATCTGTTACTGTAGTTTCTAATACTATCCATAAGCAATGATTGCAAAATTTACATCTAGAGTCCATACTTCTACTGAGATCTTACAGGTATATACCACTGCCTTGTCAACATTCTAGACACATTATGCTGTTTGCCCCAAAGCAAATACTGGAACCCACCTTTTTCTCTTCCCTCCAAATCTTGTTCTTTCCTCAGTTTACTATTCTGTTAGTGGCAAATATCACTAATCTCCCCATGTCAGTTCAGAAATGTAGTGATGCGTCTTCCTCTGACCTTGTATCCAAACAACCAAAGTCTTATATTTGTCTTCTTTCCACTGCTCTCACAGCCCCATTATGTCTTACCTGGCCAAAGCCTCTAACATATGTGCTCCTAATTCTATTCTTCTCTTTCTCTAATATAATTGTCACATGAATTCCTAACTAATTGTCTAAATCATAAAGTAAATTAGCTCACATTATGTTTTGAAATAAACAAAATGGTTAATAGTAGCCTAAAGTGACTGGGGAGAAGGTATTACTACTTCAAACTCATTGCATCTTGTGGTGCTTTGCTCTTTATACATTACTAGGGGCCTGGTGCATGAATTCGTGCATGGGTGGGGGTCCCTGGAGGTGGCCTGCAGGGATCAGGTTGAAACTCAGAGTCCAACACTGCCTGCCGCTCCCACCTGCTGCTCCTGCGGTCCTGGTAGGCGATGCTCACACTGCAGTAGCAGTGCTTGTCAGCTGTGAGCCCTGCATCTGGTGCCCTCCTGAGGGGAATGGCCTGCAGGATCGGGCTGAAACTGGCTCTCTGATATTCCCTGAGGGGTCCTAGATTGTGAGAGGGTGCAGGCCAGGCTGAGGGACACCACCAATGCACAATTGGGGATGAGGAAGGACCAAGGGAGGGCTCCAGGGCATGTTTAGCCCTATCTCACCTAATCCTGATCAGGGCCGATTGGGGCTGGCCAGGGAGGAACATGGGAGGTTGGCCAGCTGGGGAGGGACAGAGGACTCCAGGGCAGGTTTGGCCCCTCTTGTCCAGTCCGGATTGGCCAGACTCCAGCAGCAAGTTAACCTACTAGTAGGAGCATCTGCCCCCTGGTGATCAATGCACGTCATTGCTACTGGACGACCAGTCAACTGTCTGCCCCCTAGTGGTCAGTTCATGTCATAGCGAGTGGTTGAGAGGCCTTAGCATATCATTAGCATATTACACTTTAATTGGTTGAACACTCGACCTGCCGTTGGACAACCGGACACTTAGCATATTAGGCATTTGTTATATAGGATACTTCAGACTCATCAGCCTTCTCCAGATACATTGAAGACACTATGCAGTTTCTCAACACCTGGACTGAACATTTGCCAGTCCTTTCCTGAAATAATCTTTGCCTCCAATGTATTTTGCTGGCTCTTTTTATCCTTCTTGCCTTCTTGTTTTAAATACCAGCTCTTACAATGCCTACCTCTCTGTCTCTTCTTCCTCCTTTTCCTTCCCTTCTCTCCTCTCCTCAATTTCCGAGGTTCCTTGGTGGCATATTTTTAATGACAACACTTTATTATGCTGTTGAGCTGAAAACTTGACTTACTTATTTACTCCTTGCAGCTGGCTGGAGTGTCAAACAGTGCTGGAAGAATAATGTAGGATACTGCAGAAGAAGATGTTTACATACTGAAAGGTACAAACTTCTTTGTATGAACAAGCTGAATTGTTGCATTCCCAGAAACTTTGAGGAATATACTAGAAATCCACTACTTCCCTTATTCTCTACAGATTTTACTAACAATATTACTTGGAGTGCTTTTCCTACTTCCGCTGGCACTCGGCCCAATGATGGGATAACATTTAACCCAGGTGAATACAGCACAGTAGCTGAGACCAGTCCTTCCAGGAAGAAAGTTTCTACACCAGCTTTGACAAGTACTCCCAAGAGAAATGATGATATAACTACTACATAACATTTCCGCCTGGGTGTGGGACACTAGAGAGAACTATTGGGAATAATATCCACTTCTGTTTATCTTATTTCACTGGGGACAATTCTGTTGAAGAGTTGGTGACATGGAGATGGACATAATGCTATTGCCAAGACAAGAGCCAAGAGTTACCTTACAGTCAGAAATGTGGAGAGAGAAGTATATGAGGGCTTCTCGTTACTGGGCTTAAGTTCTTTGTCTTTCTCACATGTATTAAAATATATGGTGTAATTTTTGGCCTCAAGTGAACATTTGTGTGTCTGTGTATTTTCCCATATCCCCTCACCCCAAATGAAGGCCACAGTATGGAGCTGCTTTTTTGGTCGAGATGAAGATTTTGATTTAATGATGTATGATCCACCACTATCATTGTGGAAGAATCTATGAAGGCACATAAAAAGTTCCAGACTAATCTTCCCTTCCCAGTTCTTCCACTTTTTATTATGAGCTCTGACTTAAATCCCTGTCTCAATCATGAGACCAAATCTTGTTTAAGGCTTCAACTAGGAATTCACCCAGTTAGGGTTAGAAACTATCTAATTCAGCACAAACACCGATTTAACTAGATAGAAAGTGGGACTTACCTTGGGAGCACATCATATAAAATGAAAAGCTATATCACAAGATCTACTTATCCTTCGAATGTCCTTTCCTTTCAAAAGTCCAACTACCAGCTATGGTGACCTCATAGCATGTCTCTGCAGATCTTCATTTTGTCTGTGAATACTAGTTAGGTGTAGGATATCTATGCTTGTGTGCCCATATACATGCGAGTGCTATTTATTTATTTTTTTACATGATTCTACCATGTTAAATATTTAATAAAATTTCATCAAAGATTATGTCATATTACATGCCATGATTAGCTTTCTACAAACAACTTTGCTTTGTGTGTACAAATCAGTGTCAATGAAATAAAAAATAAAACTATACTAGGCAAAGACCTTTATTAACCTGTTTCAAACTTTATTCCCAAGCTTCTTCAGCTTAATTAGCTGCAAAGAATGATTTATGTGTAAGCAAAAACTGAAAAGAGCTGCAATGTCCAGGGGCATTTGGGCTAAAAAATATTAGAGATCTAGATTTTATCAGATCCATAAACAAAATTTGAAAAAGCAGTCATAATATAAAATAGCAGCTCCCAGACACTTCTTCAAGTTTATCTTCTTCAGAAGTTGACTCAGTTCAGTGTGCTTCATTCTTGGAAGCCTCATCAAAATTCTCCACAAGATTTGGAACTTCATCATCATCATCCTCTCCAGTAGCCAGTGGCGCTTTTCCATCCACAGATTGTTTGGGCAGAGCTTCAGCCAGTCTCCTTAAACTAGTCGGACTGTCTGCACCAAGCTGGTTGAAGATGCGGGGTAGCATTTCTGTCAGCTGCTTTGTCTCAGCATGGTCTGTAATGGTGAAAGGGTTCGCTGCCAGAGATGCCTGAACTTTAGGTTGTTGAAGTGGATCACTGTTCCTTGGTTTGTAAACGTATTTACCTCTTCAATACCAGAGATATTGTTTACCCCTAACTTCTTTAAGGAGAACTGAAGTTTTTTATCATCTGCTGTAGCTGTTCTGTGAACTATCTTCTTTCTACGAGCAGTTCCTTTACCACCAATGCGCACTTGTGCCTGCAGTTTGGCGAGTTTCTCTTGGTTCATAATAGTTTCTTTCATCTTGTTGGAGAGGACACGGGGCCACACGGGGGACTAGGGCTGACGCTCAGGGGGTCTAAGGCAGACCAGCTGAGAATCCATGTGAGTGCTAGTTATATGACAACTGATGGGTCAGCAAGTTTGCTCTCTGATATCACAGAGAAGGTAATAATTGTAAGTTGATTAATCATTAACCTGTTGGGCTAAGGCTACCAAGAACCAGAGTCTCAGATGCCTAAATGTTTCAAAATCAAAATCCTCTTTATTTTTGTCTAGATCAATCTGCCAGTAACCATGGCTATAGTTTGGACATTAGCTATCAGACTGCTGATTTTTTAGTAGACCTCATATTTCGATGGGTCTCAGACCTCCTGTTAGGGAGACAAACCATCCACATGTGCCTGGGACTGAGGATCTTTCCAGATCCTGGAAAGTAGAGTACCAAAATCAAGAAAGTCATTACCAAACTGGGACAAATTACCTTCCAAATATACCTCAGCCTAAATTGCTCTTCTCCATGTCTTTGTATAGCTGACACCTCATCACATAGGTCACAGATCAATTCTTCATAGAGGCATTCTTTCACCATAAAAACCTTCCCGGGTGACCAGTCTGCCTTAAAAGTTGATTAATTATTCTTTTTCCTTTTCTTTCCCTCAAATGTCATCTCCTTAGAAATGACCCTTGGCCATGAGATCACTCCTTACCCTAAGTTGTATTACTTTCTTCCTGTCACTTAAACTCTTGGAAATTATTTTGCATATTTTTTGCTGTCCTTCTGAATTACTGAGTAATTTATTTATTTATTTATGGCCAATCATAACTGCCATAATGTACATATAGTCCTGATACCTTACTCTTGCTCATGGCTGTGTCTCACGCTGCTAGACCAGTACCTTGTACATGGTAAATGCTCAATAAAAATTTGAAAACATGTTAATGCAATTATTCCTATAAATTAAAGAGAACTGCCATGTATTATCCAGCAATCTTATTTCTGGATATATATCTGCATGAAATGAAATTGTTATCTTGAAGAGTTATTTGCACTTCTATGTTCATTGCAATATTTACCATGATAGCCAATGTATGGTAACAACCTAAATGTCTGTTGACAGATGAACAGATAAAGAACATGTTCCCTATACTCACAGGAAGATATTAATCAGCATTTCTTAAAAAGGAAATCCTGCCACTTACGACAACATGCATGAACCTGTGAGACATTAATTATGCTAAGGGAAACAAGCCAGATGAAGAAAGAAAAATACTGCATGAGCTCATTTATATGTGGAATCTCAGTAACCAAACTCACAGAAGCAGAAAGTACACAGTGGTTACCAGGGGCTCTGTGGAGGAGGAAATGGGGAGTTGGTCAAGAGATATAAAGTTTGTGTTATGCAAGATGAAAAAGTTCTGAAGATCCGTTGAATAACGATGTAGCTATAATTAACAATGTTGTATTGTATACCACAAATTTGGTAAAGGAATAGACCTTAAGTACTTTCACCACACACACAAAAGAACAAAAAAGAGGTAACAAATTTTTTAAAAGGATTAAAAGAATGAACAGGCTGAGAGATATTATTTGCAAACTCCATATCTAACAAAGAACTCAAATATAGAATATATAAAGAACTCTCAAAATTCAACAATTCAAAACAAATAATTTACTTAGAAAATGGGCAGGTGAACAGACATTTCACCAAAGAGGATATTTAAATGGCAAATACGTACATGTAAAGATGTTCAACATCACTAGCAATTGGAGAAATGCAGGTGAAGACCAGGATGAGATACTACTATTTAGGTATTGGAACAGCTGGAATTGAAAACCATGACAATTCAAATGTTAATGAGGAGAATCTTTCATACATTCCTGGTGAGGAGTTAACCTCCCTCAGAGCGTTTGCTCTTGCTGCTCTCTCTGCCTGGAAGATTCTAGATATGCATGTAGCTAACTTCCTCAGTACGTTTAGGTTGCTATTCAACATCACTTCCTCAAAGAATCTTTTTTTTTTTAGTAATCTGTTCAAAACACACACACACACACACACACACACACACACACACACACACATCATATTATTCTCTATCCCTTACCCTACTTTTATTTTCCTTTACTGCACTTGTAACTATGTGGCATTGTATGTTTATTCTCTCTCTCATTAACTAGAATGGCAGGACTTCACTTCTCCTCCTCTTAGACCCAGTGCCTAGAACTGTGCCTGACATATAGACCCATATTCAGCCAGTTCAGCAGTCCTGAAGCATCTGAGAGAAGTGGTCCTGCAGACTCAGTTTATAGCATTTGGTCACAGGCGCCACCACTTCTCCCGGACAGTCCAATCATTTCCAAATGGTTCCAGTCATCAGAGTTATTTCCCATTAGTTTAAAGCTGCCCTCCTGCAATTTCCACCTAAGATATATATATATATTTCAGAGAAGAAGAGAGAGGGAGAGAAACATCAATGATGAGAAAGAACAATTGATATGCTGCCTCCTACACACCCGCTACTGGGGATCAAGCCCACAACCCTGGCATGTGTCCTGACCAGGAATTGAACCGTAACCTCCTAGTTCATAGGTCGACTCTTAACCACTGAGCCACACTGGCCAGGCTCCACTTAAGACTTTTAATTCTACCCTCTAGGCTTGCATACAACATGTCTATCAGAAGATAGTAATTATAACTCTCTTCAGACCATTACTACTTTTCAGGTAAAGAGCCCTCCCTTTCCGTCATTACTCAGGCATAGTCCTCTGAGACAATGAAACATGTACTCTGAGGACAGGTAAACTAGGTCAGAACCCAGACCTCATTTGTAAGCACGGATGAGGAAATCACATCCGACTATTAGGGATCCTGCGAGGATCCTAGGGGTCACGTATGTGAGAGTTCAGTGCCTGGATTCATGCTCACTGTTTTTCTGAAGAAGGTACTACCAGGATATCAAGGGCAAAACAGATTTTCTGAATCTCATCATGCTTGCTAAGTGTAGGAAGAAGAGAGTAGAATAGAAGAGCACTGAACCCATCAAAAAGAGCAAAATAACTAAGACCATGGGCCCCAAAAAGAAAATTCAGAGGACTCACAAACTGTCTGCTGGAGCCCAGGCAGTGCTCCCTTCCACACCCTCTTCGTTGGAGAACCCACCTGAAATTTTTTTGCTCTATTCTTTAAGGCTGGAGTCCAAGAAAGGTCCAGAAGCAGCTAACATTAAAGAGTTGGAGTATGAAATAAGGAAGAAATTGCAGAGTTGGAAAGAGCTGAGCTAGAACTTGGATTATGAGGGCTCTCTGTTTGTTTCTTTCTTACAATGTGACCCTAGTCAAGAATTTTCTACTCCCTGGGCCTGCATCTTGTCAACTGAGAAATGCCAATTCTAAGATCTATCAAGATATGAGTGAATACTATACATGTATTTATCCATTCACTGGTTTCAACAGATGGTCAGTACACACTCTGGATGTACAGAAATCCCAGCATTCAGGGGTCCCTACTGTCAGGGGGTCTCACTGTCTATTAAAAGTTGCTCTCACTAGTGTTAGTATGATAGGGAAGATGAACTAAGTAACAAAAGGAAGAAAGGAGATGGGGTGTGAGAACATAAGGGAGGAGGTTAATGATCCCAAAAGAGGAGCAATAAAGGCTCCTTGGAATGTGGGTCCATTCTCTCCACAATGCCACAACTTGTATAGGACTGGAGCATACTCAGCTAATGCCTTTCACTGTCTCAGGTGATGTCTAGAGAAGGACTCTAAACACTAGATGATCCATTTATACTGTTGACCTGCAGGCTGATGTTCTGGATGGTGAAACACTGTGCTCTTCTCTGATTTATTGTCCATGACTCAGCCCTACCCTAACCAATAAAATGCAGAGTAAAGATCTACCTTCCCTAGGATGTTAGGTATGCTGCAGGATCATTCCTCACCCCTCTCCAGACACAGCTTTAGCTGTCCTTGTAGTTCTGGCTCAGGCTTCCCCAGGTAACTAAACTATGGAGAGGAGGGAAAAGAGAGTAAGAATGGGGTCCTACTCATAGAATCATTGGAAAACTGAACATGTGTATGAGTTATAATAGCCCAGAGATGACTGAGATTTGGTGATATGCTCCATTAATAAGGGTAGTCTGTCACCTGACCATGATGATGCTTCCTATTAGGGAACCTGGTGAATATCAGTAGAAGCCAGGATGTCCCTTCTTTCTGCAGAAGCAACCCCATGTTTTTAATATCTTTGGCCCAGATGTTCATAGAATCTCATCCCAGGCACCTTTCATTTCAATTTCACTTCCAGTTGATATTGTCTCTTGCAGTAACCAGTCCCGTTACTTCACCTCTTCATAGTTGTTTGGCTTTGAATGCTCCTTTGAAGCCATCAGAGGAGGCATCTTGCTCTTGTCTTAGAACATATGGTGGAAAAGATGTAGGTTAGTGTTGGATATCTACAGTTAAAGTGGTGCTGAAGGTAGGGCAGAAGATTCTGGATTCCAAATTAAACATGGCCAGAACTCTCTAACAATACAACCGGTTTCATGGCCAAGTGGTGAATAACTTTCTAATAGAAATGTTTCCACTTAGGCTTCCCAGTGATTCTAAAGTTTGTAATTTTTTAATCCCATGGTTTTCCTTTGGGTCATTGCTGTTGGAAGTTGCATCTTCTTCTGGATCAGCTTTTCAAACTGAAAGTCTTTGCCAATCACTCAGTTGTTCTAAAAGCAAAGGAAGGTAATCATGAACTAACCCTGATTTGATTTCAGACTCCCTTAAACTCTGGTGAGGGCAACTTGAGTAGATGAGAGAGTTGAAAATGCTAAAGGCACTTTGGAGAATGAATCTGGACATTGACTCATGGAATCAGAGTCATCTTGACTCTGATGTTTCTAGTCTGAACATCCTGGTGAGAAATAGAGAATTGGAAATTCTCTACCAGGAGGGATGTCTGGGGAGAAAGAAGTAGAGGGAATCTGTCATTTAAGCCAAAATACTATGATATCTCAGTCAGACTCAGTGTGCTGGGGACGCTGGGTCTGCCCTTTGTGTTTTATCGACTCAGGTAGGGATGGGTGACAAACAATAAATCACACAAGGGCAGTGATACACCATCCAGAACATTAGCCTGCAGGCCAGCAATATGAATTTATAATTTAGTGTTCAAAGTCCCTTTCTGGGCATCATCTGGGCCACTTGAACAGTGCTTGGCACATGGTAAGTGCCCAATAAATCACTGTTGAGTGAATATTGAAGGGAGGGGGGAAACATAATTGAAGGTGTAGGCACACTTCCTGGATTTGGGGTTAAGGAGGAACCAGTATTGATGAGACTGTGAAAAAATTATGGAGATGGAAACAAAAGTATAGAAATAAAGTCCAACTGAAGGAAGAGAGATAACTAATCATATCTAATAAACATTAAGACCAGCACTAGGCATTCTACATGAACCATTATTACTATTACCAACATCTTTAGTAGGATAGTCCTTACTCTTTTCATGTATTTGTTTCTTAATTTCTGTTTATTTTGATAGATGGATGGTTCCAAAAGTGCAATTTTTCAGTTGGCCAATGCAGGATAGCTTGCAAAGAAAATGAGAAGAAGAAAGAAAAATGTGTGGGGAACAGATTTTGCTGCCTCTCTGTAATAAAGCAGAAATCATCAGCCTTCCCAAGAAACAAGAAATGACATGTAAGACTATGGCAAGTGCAACTAACTCTCTATTTAAGACTCATGACAAAAGAATTTTAACAGACCTTATAATGACTCAGTGAAATGACTATGTAGGCACCTGCCTGGTTCTTAGATTTTAGATACCTGCTGGGTGTTCACATGGTCCATTAAAGAAAATATGCTCATTTCAGCTATTATATCTTCTCTCTCTAGTCCTCTATAGTCTGACATCTCTAGGTTGTCCCAGGATATGGCTAATGATATTGGTTCTCCTGGTAAGATAATTTTATAGGATCTGGATCCTGAATTCCTAAGCCTCTGACTAGGTGCTACCTGAATGTGGATGTTTTCCGCACTTAATGCAAATGCCACCTTGACCACACATTTTAATCTGATGCCTCATCCTGGATTATTGATAGGCCAGTGTGCTCTAGAGATCTTCTTTTGCCTGTTTAGCTCAAGGTTTAGCCCAAGGCTCTGCCTCATGGTCTCACTCTTAAAATGTATCCCTTACCTTAATTTCCTAATCACACTTTGCTGGCCAAAGATTGGCATGCCCTCTGACCAGGAGGCAACCATTTCTGCCCCAACCAAATGGGAGGGGGAAGTAGTAAAAACAAAACGAAACAACCCCCCTCAGCATTTACTGAGAATTTACTGTGTGCAAGACCTTGTTCTAAACACTTAACATATATAACTTCATTTTTTCCAACAACTATTCCATGATGTTGTTACCTGAGATGCGGCAGGTTCAGTTCCCGACCACCTACACAAGCCGAATAGTGCAGCAGCGAGACACATTTTTTGGTTTCCCAGTGCATATAAAAGTTACATTTATACTGTATTATAGTCTATTAAGTATACAATAGCATTGCATCTAAAAATCCATGTACATACTTTTAATTAAAAAATACTTTAGCAAGTCATATTTCAGCAAGTCATAATTGTTTTGGTGGTGATTGCCACAAACCTTCAATTCATAAAAAAGAAAAAATAAGCCAAAACCGGTTTGGCTCAGTGGATAGTGTGTCGGCCTGGGGACTGAGAGGTCCCAGGTTCGATTCCAGTCAAGGGCATGTACCTTGGTTGTGGGCACATCCCCAGTAGTGGGTGTGCAAGAGGCAGCTGATCGATGTTTCTCTGTCATCGATGTTTCTGACTTTCTATCCTTCTCCCTTCCTCTCTGTAAAAAATCAATAAAATATATATTTTTTTAAAAAGAAAAAATAACAATATCTGTGAGGCACAATTAAAGCAGAGCACAATAAAATGAGGTATGCTGCTATAGTGTATTATGT
This sequence comes from Antrozous pallidus, assembly GCA_027563665.1. Classification (NCBI taxonomy): domain Eukaryota; kingdom Metazoa; phylum Chordata; class Mammalia; order Chiroptera; family Vespertilionidae; genus Antrozous; species Antrozous pallidus. The sequence continues at coordinate 34,744,492 of CM050518.1, forward strand.
CCCTTTTGCACGAGAGGAAACTAAGTCTCAGAGAGTTTAAATGCCCTGCCCCAAAAGGCATAGATATCTGATCTGGTTCAGTGGCAAGACTTTGAACCCATGGTGCCTGAATGAGACATTAAGGTTCCTCAAAGTGAAAAATTATTGTTGCAGTAAGAATAGCTTCCCTTGAGTGAGAGCAGCCAGGGAGAGGTCAATGGGGGGAGGAGGGGAAGGAAACATATGTAATACTTTAAACAATAAAGAACTTAAATTCAAAAATTTCAGATACAAGAAAGAAAGAAAAACTTCCCTTTACACTTACTACCCAGAACCCACTTCCTTAATGTGGAAGGTGTGGTGGAAGGGAAAGCTTTGTGAGCCTCCCTGTGGTTAAAATAAGTAACAAACCCAGCACTAACTGGTGTATCCAAGCACAAATATAAATCATCCTGCGTTCCAGTTAAAGAGGAAGTTGTACCCACTTAGCAGACAGTCTTAGTTCTAAGGCCAATGCCAGTCAGTTCTAAAATTGAACACAGTTGAAACACAATGTGCAAAAATCATCATAATAATTCCAGCTTCTTATTTTGCAACCCATTTCTCAGAGTATATTCACATTGATTCTCTCATTTATCTCACTGCAATACCATGAAGTAATATTTGTATCCTAAACCTAAGAGGCGGTCCTTCTCTCTGGAGAATGGACCAGAGTCTAGATCTCAGATTGCCTGGACACTGTGATTCCAATGGATAGTTCGGCTTCAGCCCACACCACACTAATGGCTGCAGAAAAGCCTTAGAAGCTACCTGTTCTTGTACCACGAGCTTTTGTATATTTTTTGCTTGAGAAATTATGCCCGCAAAGGAATCCAGGAGTCTTAGAGAGTTGGGAAAACATGACTCCAGGTCTTTAATCCTAAAGAAGTGAAAAGAATGCAGAGGAAATGCAGATAGACTAATAGGATATGACTAAAATCTTCTTACTACTGTAGGCCTTCATTTGCCCATCCCCAAAATGGAAATGTTGGACTAGATTATAAACTCTCTATATCTTTCAAACCTTCACACCTTCTTCATTCTTGAAATTACGGTGAAAATCTACTCTCTACCTGAGACTTTAAAAGGTGCCACCTCAGAAAGCAAAGACATGGAAGATGAGAGAGATCAAGAAACAGGGAAGTGGTCTCAATCTAAATACTCAAATCATTATCCTAAAATACATCTTAGATAGCTTTTTGTTCCTCACTGATCCCCATCATGCCAGCCACAATGACTTTCCACAGACTGGTGCCTCCATGCACCTGTTCTCCATCTCTGCCTCTACTCTTCTCTATTCTCATTCAACCATCTTTCCTGACCAGTAATTATTGGCTAAACTATGTCCCCTCAAAAGTCATATGTTGAAGTGCTAACCACCAGTACCTAAGAATGTGACTGCATTTAGATTCAAAGAGGTAATTATGCTAAAATGAATCATTAGGATGGGCCCTAATCCAATAGACTGGCATCCCTATAAGAAGAGGACACAAATACACACAGAAGGGAAACCACAGGAAGACAGAGAGAAGATGGCCATCTACAAATCAAAGAGAGAGATCTCCAAAGACACCAACTCGGTCAATACCTTGATCTTGGACTTTCAGCCTATAGAATTGTGAGAAATTAAGTCTGTTGCTTAAACCACTGAGTCTGTTGTACTTTTGTTATGGCAGTCCTAGAAAACTAATGTGCACAATACTGTAACACTTGCATCCTCTGGGTCTCTTTGTCTCCCATGATGACTCTGACTCACTTTAATCTTTCTATACAGTTGCCAGGGGATTATATCTAAAACCCATCTAACATTTAAATGTTTCCTTTTAAACCCTTCAAAAGCTGTACAATGGTTAAAGGAATCAATTCTAAATTCTCTTTATGATAATCTCCTGCCCACCTTGGTAGTCTCCCTTTCAATTTCCACCATGGACCTCACAAGCAACTTGTGTTCTTGGGAATTAATCTGTTTCTCACCCCTCCCCCCTTAAAATACTTTTAAATATTTCAGAGAGGAAGGGAGAGGGAGAGAGGGATTGAAACATCAAAAACGAGAATCATCAATTGGCTGCCTCCTGCATGTCCCCAACTTACAGCCCTAGCATGTGCCCCAACCAGAATGGGACCGTGACCTTCTGATTCGTAGGTTGATGTTCAGCCGCTGAACCACCACGGCTGGGCTTTCTCCCCCTTTTTAAATACGCTTCCCTTTTGTGGGGAAGATTCTTTTTGCAAACCAGATTTACGATTCTCTTTAATCAACATCTAAATATAAAAATAGACTTGCCGGAAGTGCCTCTTCAGAAGTGCTTGGCTGTTCTTGCAGCTCATCTTTCCATCCCTCTGCGCGACACTGGCAAGTGGCAACATGCTTCTGATTCAGTGTGTCCACTTAGCTATAAAAATACATTAATCAGAACCGCCTGGCACCTCCCTGAGCAAGACTTCATTAGGTCCCAGTATGCTTTACTTCATCCGGAAGTTTTCCCAAGCATCTTCAAAGATGCTGAAGTACTCTTTCACAGTTGGACTAGGAGCCGGCAGGAGAATAGAAACACTTTCTTCCAAGACATGTCTCCAACAGAACTCTTTACCTTTGTTCCTAAGGCCTAGGCCTTTCTCATCATTTCCAGTGTGTATGAGCAAGACACAATACTATCATACTTCCCCATGCAGCTTTAAGAAGAAGCAGAAGGAAGGAGTGCTTCCAGCCAAGCCACCGGAAACTGTCACGTTCCTGCCTGACAGCCCAAAGCCAGCATTAGACATCTCTGGCGGGACTAATCCCCTTCCTTGCTCCACCACTGATCATGGTGACGCTAAAGACTTACATCCCCGTATTAGCTTTTACTCAGATGGCTTATGGAGCCAGTTTCCTATCTTTCTTGGGAGGGGTCAGATGGGGTTTCGTTCTGCCAGAAGGTAGTCCAGCCAAACCAGACTACCTCAGTTAGCCAGTAGTACAGCTGCTGTCCTGTTTTCATGGTTTGCCTTCCTTGCTTCTGAAAGGCTCAGTGAAGCTATAGTCACAGTAATAATAGGTTTGGGGATAGCACTACATAATTAATTTTTTCTTTTGCCAAATTATCCCAGTTGGTTCAAAGCCCTGAGGATAGTAGTCACTTTAGTGGCCTTTTTATTGTTTATAACCACTTTTTACTTAAAATATTTATCCAGAAAAAGGACCACAGAGGCCTGGTCAAGTAGAATAAATGTAAAGCTATTTGGTAGCACATTGGCTGTAGCCTTATAAGGTTGTTTTACATATCCTTTTTCTTCTGTTTAGCTTTGTTTCCCACTAATGGTAATTTAGTCATATTTTTCACTTCTAAAAAATCTATTTCATAGGAATTATATGATCAACAGCTTGAAAATCCCTAACAAGCTCTTTTTATGTTATATTAGGTTAGAGTTCTCATTCAATCTTAGGAATTATATAGTGGTCCACTCATTTCAAAGTTTTATTTTGGAAAAAAAGTAAAAGTAAAAGCAAAAGATGAAAAAAAAAATCCCTTTTGTTAGAGCCTATGATCATTGAAAAACACACATACTCTCCCATTTCAAAAGGAAAACTTCAGTCCATGAATGTCTGATAATAATAAGTGTTCCAGGATAGAGTTTTCATTGCAGCTGCCCCAGGGATTGCATTCTCAATCTCATTTTACCTGGTATAACCTAGTTATAGGAGCTGAGAGGGTCTGTGGCTCTAAAGTCATTTGGGAGGAGAGTTGCAAGGGGAAGTCACATTTAAAGAGAATCTGGACACTTTCCTAAACACAATTTACCATCAAATAGAACACCAGCAGGTCATAATCATTTAAAAGATAAAGCCGTTAGTACATAAAATTAGGAAAAACCAAGCTGGAGCCATCTTGATATTCTAATGAATAGGGCTATCTAGTTACATGTTAACTCCCAGAAAGCTTTTCCAAAACAGCAAAAACATCACCTTAGGATTCTAATTTGAAAACCTTGTCTTTTGAGATTCTTAGTCTCATTAAAAAGAAATTTATGTAAGAATATAAATAAGGAAATGATTTCACCTGGTGTGTTATCTTTGTATGAGTATCCAAATATCAAATTTAGTAAGTAAATTATATACATATGATTTCCATGCACCAAGAGGTCACCAGTTCAATTTCTGATCAGGGCAAATGATTGGGATGCGAGTTTGTTCCCTAGTAGGGGACATGCAGGAGGCAGCTTATCAATGTTTGTCACTCATGTTTCTATTTCTTCCTTTCTAGCTAAAGCAATAAAAACATTTTTAAAAAATAAATATGCCGAGACCGGTTTGGCTCATTGGATAGAGCGTCGGACTGCGGACTGAAGGGTCCCGGGTTCGATTCTGGCAAGGGCATATACCTTGGCACATCCCCAGTAGGGAGCATGCAAGAGGCCGCTGATCGATGTCTCTCTCTCATCGATGTTTCTGACTTTCTATCCCTCTCCCTTCCGCTCCGTAAAAAATCAATAAAATATCTAAAAATTTTTAATTAAAAAAATAAAAAATATATATAAATATAAAAATAAAAAGTTATTGCCCTAAGCCATGCACATTCATGCCTTTTTCTACCCAGAGAGACCTTTTTATTTACTTTGTTGTCTTTCTTTTTACAAATACATGTATTATTTAAGGAATGATGATTTTATAGACAACATGATGGGTTGATATATGTATACATGCTTTTGTTATGTATATGCTTAAAGTGAGTATGGTGAAGCAGATGTTCAATTTTTCATTTATATACCTACGAGCAGATGAGGAGCCGGGTCCTCCACATCCTCTCCACCGCAGGGAATTGGCGTCTGCTGAGCCATTTCAGCACTGAGTAACATCTCACTGAGGTTTCATTGGCTTTTCTTTGTTTAGGGGCCAATTAAGTGTCCAATTTTGTGAAGTGCCTACCCATGTCTTTTTCACACTCTGATAAGCAAGGTAAAATGTAATTTTCCTTTCTCTGTATTACCTATGTCTACTGGACTAGCTCAGCATTTTATTTGCTTTCTTGACTGGAGCCTTTTACCAAATTCAATGGTAAATCTAATCATGAATTTTCATAGAATAAAAGACAGATACAGGAGGCTGAATGCAACTTTATAGTGAAAATATTTGACAGGAAGATTTCCAGGAGGGGAAAAGGTTGAGAATCTTCAGTACGAAGGTTGACTTGAGGTGGTAAATTTTAACAATTTAAATTCCTCAACTACAGGAGAAATAATGGTTGAAGATGAATCCACACAGCACATGTGGTTGTTTTCAGCACAGTAATGTAATTCAACTTCTGATTGTTTGCATTTCTTTCTGCACATTCCTTTGTTATCCTCACACGTAATTGCAAATTTCATTGACTTAATTCTGGGGTATAATCTTTTCATGCTTCCTGGAAAAAAATATGGATATGGTTAGACTCTATGCACAGGAGATGGAACCAAAATCATCTAGATTCAAACCTGAGCTCTGTTATTTGCTAGATCTTGGTCTTTGGAAAGTGATGTCAGCTCTCTGTCCCTTTGTTGCTCTCATCTGTACAATGGCAATAACAAGAAAATACTTCTTATTTCAGTTATTGTGACTATTAAATGAGTTCATATGTATAAGTTCTTAGAATAATACTTATTATTATAAGTCTGATACTTATTAAGAGGTAATTAAACATTAAGTTTTGTTATTATAATTGTTGTTATTCCCATTGTTATTATTATTAGATAGGGTGTTTTTCCAAGAGTTTATGACTACAGGCTTGGGCAAGTTCCTGTTTGCCTGAATAGATATATGTTCTCAATGCTCAGCCAGGGTTTATTACAAATTAGGACATACACATGTTTATCAGTGTCTCCATGTTTTGAAATAATAAGCATGTACTACACATGACACCTTCTGTGCCTTGCCTCCCACAGATATAGTACTTATACCAATGGACACAATAGCAGGGACACATGCATACAACTCAGTTTATTCCAAGATCTATAAACACATACAAATCCTACATGGACACATATGTGTTTGCAATACACACCCATAATTGTGTAGTCACAATTTTGTATCAATGAACAAACAGGCAAGCAAACCACTCAGATTATACATGTGTATCCAAGCCTTTTGCCTGAAAACACTTTAATGATACCATTCCTGGCATACAACTAGCATATCTATCAGCACTAATTAGTAGCAACAGCTGGATTTCTCAAAAAAAAAAAAAAAAAAGTAAGGCCTTTAGAAAGAAAATAATAACTATTAGCAATCATTTAACACCACTTGTGTCAAGAAACTTTATATGTTAAAATTCAATGAAAACTAGCATTGTATCTTTTTTTTATTATTTAAGAAAACTAAAGCACAAAGAAATACCGTTTTTCTGCTGAGGTCCCCAAATTGGTAAGGGAGGGAACCAAGATTTAATTTCTGGTCTACATGACTCAGAAATCTAGAGTGACATCATCAGCAAGATGGGAGACAAGAAAGTTTCAGGTCCTCATTTCCCTCACAGAAGCAACCAAATGAACAACATGTGGACCAAAGTAGCTTTGTGAAAAGGAACTCCAGAATCAGTTAAGAAGTTGCATTAATCAAGCAAACACCTAACAACAACAGCAACAACAACAAAATTCACACTCAAGAATGTTAGGAACATTTATGGCATTTTTTAAATCTTTTTCCCCATCTACTTTTTGGTGCAACTTGGTATGATCAAGAAGAAGCCACCCAATTCTCAGCTCTTCCATCAGGATAGAAAGAAAGAGTGGAATTTGCTTACAATATTCTGGGTAGTGTTTAAGCCACCTGAGGGACTTGAACACAGAGCCTTATTTGACTCAGAGAATTGAAGAAAATGGGGCATAATTTGGACATCAGATTGGAGGCTGCTGAAAGCAGTGGTGAGCACTGCAGCTTGTGAGACTGTAGTCTCATGGGAGCCTCAGAACAAGAACTCCTAAATATAGGAAGCAAAAATTGACAGAATTAAAGGAAGAAACAGACAGTTTTTGTGGTCCCAGATGGTTCCTACTGTACCAGGCAGCATCTATGACAGTGGGCCTCCACAAATCCAGGTCCCCAGCTCACCCCAGCATCTGCAGGCTCCATGGCACCAGGCTCACAGGAATTGAGTTGCTTTCTCCTTTCCCCCGCTCCCCTGGGATCACTCTGAAGCCTGCTGACTCTCGTGGTCTCAGGAGGCTCCCAGGCCTAAGACAGCTCTGGCAGCACCAGGCTCCCAGAAGACTCCTGCAAATCCAGGCCACAACTCACCCTGGCATCTATCAGCACTAGTGACCCAGGCATCTCCAGTGGCTCCATCTGGCTTCCTCAGGTCTAGGCTCTCCATGGGCAACTCTCAACCCAGATGCCTGTCAGCTAAAGCAGCCCTAGTAGCTCATCTGTCTCAGGTGCCTACCACAACTCCAAGAAGATTCCTTGGCTCCAGGGTTCTAGAGGACCTCAATGAACCCAGGCCTTCAAACTACCATAGCATCTTTTGGCTCCCATGGCTTCAGGTAGCTCCTGTGGCTCCACAATCCCAGTGGACTCTGACAAACACAGACTCCTAGCCCACCCCAACACTGGACACTTTCATGGAACCAGGATTCTGGTGGGCTCCTATAGACCAATGCTTTTCATTACAATACCAATTGGCCCTTGTGACACTATTCTTCTAGTGCATCCCAGAACTGACTAGTTCTTGCAGATATGGGTGCCTCCTAAAGTCCCAAGTTCCACCCCCCCCCCAAAAAAAACCACTAGCAAACCCAAGCTAGAGAGGAGCATCTGTGAGCACAGAATCCTAATGGGACCCAGAACCAGGCTGACTTCTGCCATCCCAGACTTTTGAAACACCCAACATGTCCAAAATTCTATATTAAGCCTTTCTGGGAACACCACTGTATGGCCCACCCAGAAGGACTGATTGGTGAAGGGCTTTTCCTTCTAAAGTTAGTCAATAAAGACTTTTCAAATGCACAGACACTCAAGCAAATTCACAAGGATAATAAATAATCAAGGAAACATGACACCACAATAGGAAACTAATAAAATTCTAAAGATTGACCCTAAAAAATGGAGATCTATGAATTGTCAGACAAATGATTTAGAATAATTCTCAAAGAAATTTAGTGAGCTATAAGAAAACAAACTAAATGAAATTAGAAAAATAATGAACAAAATGAAAAGTTAAACAAAGAAATATAAACCATTAAAACACACACACACACACAGAAAGAGAGGGAGAGAGAGAAATCCTAAAGTTGAAGAATACAATGACTGACCTAAAGAATCCAGTAGAATCCTATAACAGCAGATTTGACCTAGAAGAGGAAAGAATTAGTGAACTATAAGAGAGGTCATTTAAAATCATGCAGTCAGAGGAGCAAAAATAAAATGAATAAGAGTGAAGAAAGCTTGCATCAATTGTGGATTACCAGTAAGAGATAATCTATGCATTATTGGAGTCATAGAAGGAAAAGAAAGATAGAGAACAGAAAGCTTATTTAAAGAAACAGTGAGTGTGAACTCTCCAAATACAGGGAGAATTAAACAAGCAAGTCCATGAAATTAATCTCACCCAAAAGTTCAACCTAAAAAGAACATTATAGTAAAACTGCTAAAATTAAAGACAAAGAGAGAGGAGGAACCAAGATGGCGGCATAAGTAAACACCTATATGTTGCTTTGTACGACAATTTCAAAACTACAACTAAAAGACAAAATGGACATCATCCAGAACTACCAGAGGGCTGGCTGAGTGGACATTTCACAAATAGAAGGAAAGATAAAAGGCCACTGAGACTCGGGGGGAGATGCAGAAGGCAGAGTTACAGATACATGCAAAGTCAGAGGTGTGGAGCCTTATGTGAGCAGATAGGGCAGGTGGCTGAATACCCAGCTGTTTTTCTCGAACGGGGAGGGCGACAAAGGTGTCCCACTGAACTGAGCCCGAGTTCTGGGAAAGTCTCGGAGAACCCAGACTCATACAGAGTGAAACTGGACAGTAAGGAGGAAGCATGCTAAAACTTGGGTGCTGCAGAGGTGCACGAGCTATCGGAGAGGGCTCGTGGCTGGCTATATCGTTTGGGAGGAAAAAACAAACAAACCACCAGATTACTTTGTTTTCCCATCCTGGATGAGTCTTTGGGTGTCCAGACTCATTTGGGGAGAAACTAGACTGTCTGGCAGCAGGCAGAGCTCTGGGCAGCTTTCTCTCAGGGGTGCGTGCAGCCGTTGCCATAGGGCATGGAGACCCAGGAGCCGTTTAGGGCAGGGCTGATGGGAAACCAAGGCTGCCTGCTCAGCCCAGAGACTCCGCTCCATCCAAGCTGAGCACAGAAGCGTTCACAGCATAAACACAGCTGATCCTCAAGTCAATTGGCCTGGAGGTCAACCCCTCCCAGTGATACCAACAACAATCTAGGCTTAACTACAATAAGACTGTGCAGCCCACAAAGGGTTTCACCAAGAGTGTCCACCTCAGGTAACTGGGGAGGCTGAGCCACTGTCCCCTAGAGGACACCTACCACACAAACCTACTCGACCAACTCAGGGAAGCAGCCAAAATGTGAAGAGAAGAAAACAAATCACATTTCAAAGAAATGGAGAGAAAAAAAACACTGGGCATAGAGTTCAAAACCACAGTTTTGAGGTTTTTCAAGAGGCTCCTAGAAAAGGCTAATAAATTTAATGAGACCCTTGAGGATATGAGTGAGACTCTGGAGAATATAAAAAAGGACCTACTAGAAACTAAGCATACCCTGATTGAAATAAAAAATATTATACAGAGATCTAAAAGCAGACTAGAGGACCACAAGAATCAAGTTAAAGATTTGAAATACAAAAAAAGCAAAAATCACTCAGCCAGAAAAGCAAGAAGCAAAAAGAATCCAAAAAAATTGAAGATAGTGTAAGGAGCCTCTGGGACAACCTCAAGCATACCAAAATCCGAATTATGGGGGTGCCAGAAAAAGAGAAAGAGCAAGATACTGAAAACCTATTTGAAGACATAGTGACCAAAAACTTCCCCAACCTGAAAGAAATAGACTTACAAGTCCAGGAAGCACACAGAACCCCAAACAAAAGGAATCCAAAGAGGATCACACCAAGACACATCATAATTAAATTGCCAAGAGCAAAAGATAAAGAGAGAATATTAAAAGCAGCAAGAGAAAAACAGTTAGTTACCTATAAGGGAGCACCCATACAATTGTCAGCCGATTTCTCAACAGAAACTATGCAGGCCAGAAATATTCAAAGTGATGAATAACAAGAACCTACAACCAAGATTACTCTACCCAGCAAAGCTTTCATTCACACTTGAAGGTCAGATAAAGTGCTTCCCAGATAAGAAAAAGCCACCAAACCAGTATTATATGGAATGCTGAAAGGTATTCTTTAAGAAGAGGAAGAAGAATAAATAGGTAAAGATAAAAATTATGAACAACAAATACACATCTATCAACAAGTGAATCTAAAAATCAAGTGAATTAAAATCTGATGATCAGAATAAACTGGTGAATATAATAGAATCAGGGTCATAGAAAGAGAATGGACTGACAATTCTTGGGGGGAAAGGGGTTTGGGAATGCAGGATGAGACTGGACAAAAATCGTACACCTATGGATGAGGACAGTGGGGGTGGGTAAGGGCAGAGGGTGGGATGTGTACCAGGCAAAGAGGAGCTATGGCAGGGGTGGGGGGTAGAAGAGGAACATTGTAATAATCTGAACAACAAATATTTATTAAATTTTTTAAAAAGACAAAAATTTTAAAGGAGCAAAAGAATTTTTTTCACATATAAAAGAACCCCTATAGAGCTATAAGAAATTTTTTTAGAAATTTATAAAACAAACAGATAGACAGACCAAAAACTTTACAAGCTAGGGCAGTGTGGATGATATATTCAAGTGCAGAAAGGAAAAACTACTAACCAAGAATACCTTGCCCAGCAAAGTTTCTTTCAGGAATGAAGAAAAGACAGATGAGAAAATTCATTACCAAGATCACTTAAAAAGATTCAGAAAAACTCAGGTGTCTCATTCAAGTCCAACAGTCCCGTTACAAGTTAATCCGAACTCTATCCATATCAACCTCACATTCACCTTCCTTAAAAGAAACACCAGACAAAACTTGACTCCAAATCCCAATCTTTCTCCCATCCTATGATATCCCAAGATAAACACAACAATAATCAAGCCACTCAGCACCAATACCCAGCTTCAACTCAACAATAAACCCAAATAGATACTCTATGTACTCCAATTCCAAGCTTCATCCAACTTCACTGCAAGAGCCTTTCAACCACAAACATTGTTCCCAATCATGCTTATTCCAAACCCAGTCTAATTTCATAAATACAATCTCTCACTTTCAGCTAATTACTATTTATTCTTTTACCTTTACCCCAAATTTACTCTCCTCACCAAATTCACATCCCAATCTCCAAAGTAACCCTTTGATTGATCTTATAAATTCTCAATTGGGACTTAATTCCACAAACATAATCCATGCCCAAGCTTTTATCCCAATAACATTGCTACCCTAATATGCTCTTTGCTAAATATTCTCTACCACTCCTTCACCCAGGAACACCAAACTTTTAAATGGATCATAGCAGTATAAATCCAGTAAGATCCTGGCATAATGTGAACCTGAAGTTAACATCCCTAAGTTGTCTGACATTAGGTTACCAAAGTTGCAAAACCACATGAAGTACCCCAGAACTTTTGAGAGTGCCTTGAGTTACCTGAAGTCTTATGGACCAGAATCAGAAAGATGACAATAGTAATTAAATAAGCCTTCATAACTGACAGATTCTGAGAGAATGAAGGGCAGACACGGGACAAAATAGAGATATTTGCAACAGGGCAGTGCCCTGCTTTATTAGTTTCAGAAGTAGGTTAGGTTGTGGGCAGTGATCTAAGAAAGATGGGACATCCTTGAGGTCATCCAGGCAGAAAGATAACATGTATTACATATGTCATCTGGGTACTCTGTGTGAATGTAGGAGCTTTGCCAGCACCCACACCAAAGTGGGCCTTCCCAGTAAGAGATAAAGTAAAATTAAAGCCAGTTTGTATATTGTGTAAATTGAAAGAAAAACTGGAATGAATGAAGGAATTAATCAGCACAATAATGAAAAAAAAACCTAATAAGTATTTCTAAGAAATAAAAAAGCTTTAAAAATAGTTCTTTATACTCCTGTCAGAAGTACACCACTTTAATCAGTAGCACTTACTGTATATACTAATACAGCAGTGCACTAGCCATCAGGATAAAAGAAAAAAGATGATGTGGGACAATGAGAGATGGAGGATGGAAAAAGAAAAAAATATGGAAAGTAAAAAACAAAAATTAGGGAGTAATGGTGAGATAGCAAATTAAGAGATCCCACTTCTCACCCCACTCCCTTCCTCCCACACACACACACATAAAAAAAACTATCCACTGATTAAAGTAGCTCTGGAAGAGGTCCAGAGTGCAAGAAGAATCTACAGCAACCCAATGGAGCACAAAAAACAAGATTGGTTGCATTGAAACTGTTGGAAGCATTTTATCAATATCACCCCACCCCAGCCTACAAAGCTCAGCACTAAGAGGGATCCCCTGGTGAACTCCATCTGCACAAGAAAATGAGAGAAAAAGAACCCCAGAAACCTTTGCCACCAAGGAACCAAACCAAGTCCTCACCATGTGTCTCTCTCACATCAATGTTTCTATCTGTTTCTTTCCCTTCTCTCTAAAAATCAATGAAAAAATATCCTTGGATGAGAATTAACAACAACAACAAAAACTACAAAGAAAGAAAAGTACAGGCCAATATTCCCTGATGAACATGGATACCAAAATCCTCAACAAAATATTAGCATATCAGATCCAGCAATATATTGAAAAGTTCCTACACCATGACCAAGTAGAATTTATTCCATGGATTCAAGGCTGGTACAATATTCACAGATCAATAAATGTGATATCCTATCTAATAAAAAAGTAATATGCAAATCAACCACATCTCCACCACACCCACAAGCCAATCAGAGCAAGCATGCAAATTAACCCAACCAAGATGGCAGTTAATTTGCATATCTGGGCATAGAAGGAAGCCAAGCACTGCAGAAGGGAACAAAGCTATGGAGAAGCAAGCAAGTGGGGCGAGGGAGAAGGGAGGGAATCCAGCAGGCTGCAGAGAAGGGAGGGAAACTGGTGGGGTGAGGGAGATGGGAGGGAGTGAGGCAGAGGAGACGGGAGAGAGTGAGGCAGTGGAGAATGGAGCGAGGGAGGCAGCAGAGAAGGGAACGAGGCAGTGGAGATGGGAGGGAGCTTTGCTCAGGACACAGAAAGCCCTATTCTTGCAGGAATCTTCCTGCAACGGGTCTCTAGTCTATATATATAAAAGCTGAAGCAACTGGTATGACCAGTCGACTGAAGGACTGGTCACTATGATGACACACTGATCACCAGGGGGTAGATGCTCAATGTAGGAACTGCCCACAGCCAACCTCCCATGGCCAGCCAACCTCCCGCGGCCCCTTCCTCTCCTACTCCCCCACCTCCCCAGCCGACTGGCCCCTATCGGCCTCGATTGGCCCAATCAGTGGCCAGGTTGAGGGAGCCCACCAGTGCACGAATTTGTGCACTGGGCTTCTAGTATCATATAAACAATTATAAAGATAAAAATGACATAATCAGCCAAAGCTGGTTTGGCTCAGTGGATAGGGCGTTGGCCTGCAGACTGAAAGGACCCGGGTTCAATTCTGGTGAAGGGCATGTATCTTGGTTGTGGGCACATCCTCAGTAAGGGGTGCACAGGAGGCAGCTGATCAATGTTTTTCTCTCATCAGTGTTTCTAACTCTCTGTCCCTCTCCCTTCCTCTCTGTGAAAAATCAATAAAACATATTTTTTAAATGACATGATCATATCAATAGACACAGAAATGATAAAAAAAAATCCGCAAAGTGGGAATAGAGGGATCATATCTCAACATAATAAAGCCTACATAACAAACTGACAGCCAACATCATACACAATGGGGAGAAACAAAATGTTTTCCCTATGAACAGAAACAAGATAGGATGTCTGCTTTCACCACTCATGTTCAACATAGTACTGGGCATTCTAACCATAGCAGTCAGACAAGAAGAAATAAAAGGCATCCAAATTGGAAAGGAGGAAGTAAAACTGTCATTCACAGATGATAGTTTTACATAAAAAATCCTAAAGACTTCACCCAAAAACTGCTAGATTTAATAAGTGAATTCAGCAAAGTAGTGGGGTACAAAATCAACATCCAGAAATCATTGGCATTTTTATATACCAATAATGAATTCTCAGAAAGAGAAACTAAATAAAAAATCCTATTTACCACTGCTACAAAAATGTTAAGATACTGAGAAACCAAGGTGGTGGCATAAGTAAACACCTAAACTGCTGCCTCATACAACAATTTCAAAAAACTACAACTAAAAGACAAATCGGACATCATCCAGAACCACAGGAAGGCTGGCTGAGTGGAAATTCTACAACTAGAAGGAAAGAGAAAGGCACACTGAGACTCAGAGGAGCTACAAGAGGCAGAGGTACTGAGATGCACACACGGAGAGTACTAGCAACTGAGTGTGCAGCTGGCTTTCTCAAGCGGGAGGGAGACAAAAGCTCCTGACTGCAATGAACTCCAGTTCTGAGTGAGACTCTGACCAGACTCATATGGGGTGAAACTGGACTGTCAGGAAAGAGAAAAGCACACTGAAACTCAGAGAAACTGGAAGACAGAGGTACAGAGGTGCACATGCAGAGAGGGTGGGCAACTGAGTACACGACTGGCTTTCTCAAGTGGAAGGGAGACAAAAGCTCCTGACTGCACTGAATTCCAGTTCTGGGTGAGACTCTGGGAACCCAGACTCATTCAGGGAGAAACTGGACTGTCTGACAGCAGGCAGAACTTGAGGGCGGCTTTCTCTCAGAGGTGCTTGCAGTGATTACCACAGGACACTGAGACATAGGGGCCTATTAGGGCAGGGCTGACGGGAAACCAATGCTGTCTGCTTTGCCCTGAGACTCTGCCCTGTCCAAGCTGAGCACAGAGGCTTTTGCAAGTCTTGTCTCATAAGGGTGTCTCCAGCACAGAATTTCTCCCAGTGTAGACAACAGCTGATCCTCACAACCAATTGGCCTGGAGGTCAATTCTTCCCAGTGATACCAACAACAATCAAGGCTTACCTACAACAAGGCTGTGCACACAGCCCACAAAGGGGTGCACCAAGAGTGTCCATCTCAGGTAAGTAGGAAGGCTGAACCACTGGGCCCTATGGATACCAAGCCCACAAAGCCACACTTATCAACTTAGGGAAGCCGCCAAAATATAGAGACAAAGAAACAGATCACAAATAAAAGAAATGGAGGAAAGCAAACAACTGGATATAGAGTTCAAAACCACAGTTCTAAGGTTTTTCAAGAATTTTCTAGAAAATGTTGATAAATTTAGCGAGACCCTCAAGGATATGAAAAAGGAACAACTTGAAACTAAGCATACTGTGATTGAAATAAAAATATTATACAGAGACCCAAAAGTAGACTAGAGGACCGCAAGAATTAAGTCAAAGATTTGAAATACAAAATAGAAAAAAACAATCCAAAAATATGAAGATACTGTAAAGAGCCTCTGAGACAACTTCAAGCGTACTAACATCAGAATTATGGGGGTGCCAGAAGAAGAGAGAGAGCAAGATACTGAAAACCTATTTGAAGAAATAATGCCGAAAACTTCCCCCACCTGGTGAAAGAAATAGACTTACAAGTCCAGGAAGCTCACAGAACCCCAAACAAAAGGAATCCAAAGAGGACTACACCAAGACATATCATAATTCAAATTCCAAGAACAAAAGACAAAGAGAGAATATTAAAAGCAGCAAGAGAAAAACAGTTGGTTACCTACAGGGGAGCACCCATAGGACTGTCAGCTGACTTCTCAACAGAAACTATGCAGGCCAGATGGGAGTGGCAAGAAATATTCAAAGTGATGAATAGCAAGAACCTACAACCAACAATACTACCCAGCAAAGCTATCATTCAGAACTGAAGGTCAGATAAAGAGCTTCCCAGATAAGAAAAAGCTAAAGGAGTTCATCACCACCAACCAGTATTATGTGAAATGCTGAAAGGTATTCTTTAAGAAGAGAAAGAAGAAGAAAAAGGTAAAGATAAAAATTATGAACAACAAATACGTGTCTATCAACAAGTGAATCTAAAAATCAAGTGAATAAAAAAATCTGATGAACAGAATAAACATGACTATAATAGAATCAGGAGCATAGAAAGGGAGTGGACTGACAATTCTCGGGGGGCAGGGGGAAAAGGTATGGGGGTGGGGGAAGAGCCTGGACAAAAATCGTAACCTATGGATGAGGATAGTGGGGGAGGAGCTTTTTTTTTTTTTTGAGGTTCATTAATGATGTTTTTCCAACCTCTCATAGAAATATCAGTAAATAAGAGAATTTAAAATTTCAATTTCCTTTTGTAAACCTTTTCCCACAAAATACCATGACTAATTTCTGGCCAAAATGGAAGATTTCCAGGTTTTTCTCTTAGATGTTTTGATCATCTTTCCTTTAGAATAAAGTAGGAAACCAACACTAGTTTGGGGGTAATCTCTGGTCACCAATTCCAAACTTTTCTTAGTGATACTATAGTAGTTTAAAATAAGCTAAACAGAGATAGAACTTCCTTTTTGACCATTTGACTGCAGATCCTGCAGAGTAAGGTCTAACCTAAAAAATAGGAGCAATGATTTTTCTCAGCTATAGACAAGTATGGGTTAAAAAAAAGAAAGAAAGAAAAGAAAAAAAACACTTTCCATGGTCCCTACCTGAAGAACATAGTATTTCTGAGCTCAGGTGTAGAACCATGACATCTCAGGCCACTGAAGGGAGATAATGGAGGAGGATCTGAAAGTTAGTCCACATCCTGTCCTCCACCTCCACTCTTCTTAGATCTTAGAAACTATGCCAAATTGCTGCACAAGAATGGCCAGATTCTACGTTTTAAATCAAAGCTTGCTATTCACTAGAACTGTTTTTCAGGAAGGAAGTGGGGAGACTGCCTATCAGTCAGGAGCTAAGAATCATTTCACCCCATTGTTGAACATATCAAATTACATGCTTTCTTTTACAACTTAATTTACCTTAAAAAATCCATATAAGAGGCAATCAATCGATGTGCCTCTCTCACATTGATGTTTCTCTCTCCTCCCTTCCCTCCCACTCTCTTTAAAAATCAATGAAAAAATATCCTCAGATGAGATTTAACAACAACAAAAATCCCTATAAGATTTATGTTGATAAGCAGTGGGAAAAGTGAAACTCTAAAAGGAAATATGAAAGAAACTGATGTAGATGAGAATGAAGGAGATCTTATATAAAATAGCAAACTTCAAAGACACTATTTAATGGGAGTACTAATAACAAAATAAAGATAGAAACAGAGGAAATCACATTGCTTTCTTTTGGAGGGGGGCGAGGGGAGAGTGACACTGAAGATTTCTAAAGGAGTAATAATGTACATTCAAGGGAATAAAACATTAAGGGTTTCTTAATTAGTTGAGAGTTTTCACTTTCAGAACAGTGAATCCACTTAGGATTGTGCAAAGGCTGATTTCATCATTAAATTAATGATTAATTAGTGAGTTTAAAAGTTGGAACTAAAGCACATTTTAATGGCTTTGACATGGTGACTTGAGATAAATTGGGGGGATCAAGAATGACTCACTCCCAAGTTTCTGAATTGAGCAACAGAATGAATTGTAGATGTCAATTACTGAAAAGGGAAGGCAAAGGAAAAGCCAGGCAAACAGATTAAGAATCCATTTTAGGACATGAATTAGATAGAAATATAGGAAAACATAATAAATATGTAATTTAATATATGAGTTTGGACCCAGTCTGAGTTGAATACAGAACTTACCCAAGATCAGACAGCTTTTGAGCTGTGGTGGGGACCAAGAGACAAATCCTTCTATCTCCATATTCATGTTTCTTTCTTTAAGACATGTAGAAACTAGAGAAGTGGGAAACTGCCTTAAATATTAAATCCCACACCTATCATCTCCTAAAAATACTTAGAGTAGAACATCTAGAAATATTACATATTTCAACTATAATGCTGAACCCAGAACTGACACTTTCTTCCAAATATTTAAATGAGTATTTGATCATGCTACTTATGCCAGAAGTTTTCTGTGACTCTTCTTGAAACTTGGCTTCTGCCAAGTGCCTGTCTGCTGCCTGACAAACACATGTGAGTGTCAGTGAATCTCAAAAATATAAGCATCTTTCAATTTTCCCATTAGACTTCTAAATTCCATGAAAATTCAAATCCAGCTATATAAGTCTGCTGTTCAGTTCATGGCCTTTGGTCATTGGTTTGGTCTGGAATTGTCATTTGTCTAATTATGAGAAATGCAGGTAGAATGTCTGTGGTGAAAAGGAGATGCTGGAGGCTAATTCCAGCAGGTCATAAATGCAAGAAGTTCATCAAAAAGTTGATGAGCCTTGGGGCTTCAGCGGGGCTGAAAATCTGCATATTATTACCTGCTGCTGAACAGCTGTAGGCAGTTCTCCCAACCTGATAATGCTTTATTATTTACCAAACCTTACCTTTGAAATCTATATCTGCTTTGTTGTAGGGCAAAATGTGTGAATAAAAAGCCTTGGGCCCAGAGATTTGAAGAACTTAGTTACTAGAACTAAGCCTTCTTTGGCTCCCCCCAAATTCATATTTTTTCTCTAGCCTCTTTATTAATTTGCATCACAGTCCTTTGTCCAGATTCCTGAACCCTAGTAGATGTGGATAAGACCCCAGGCAGGAGAGAAAGACAAAATAGGAAAGATGACAAATATAGGGTAGATGGCAGAAAAGGAAACCCCAAAAGGAACTAATAATGAACACCCAAAGACCAAAAACTAAGGCAAACAAGTATTTCAAGGAAGTACTGAGAGTAATGTAGGGAAAATAGTAGCTAGAGGCAAAGTAAATGGGAAAACCTAAAGACTATTCACGGTTTGCAACATTATTGTTCAAAGCCAGGGCCATTTCAGCGACATGATAAGCACAAAATTGAGACTTCTCGAAGTGGAGCTGAAATTAGGAACACACAACTTGGAGAACTGACTTGGAACCATTAGTTCTATTAGTTTGGATCAAAAGAAGGGGATAGATAAGACATTAGCCATGGAAGAGAAGTATACATAACATGATGAAAATTTCATAGCATGTCAAATATTAGTTGTGACTAAGTTTGGAGTGGGAAAACAATATTCTTCAATTCTCAGGAATGAAAAAGGTTATCGAATACAATGTCCAGCTTCTGTTATATATCCCTAACACTGTGATCACCCTCATTTCTGGTCCACATTCAGAAATGGTCTCAAAACTATTTATTCCACAAGCCTGTTCCATTTTCCAACAAAGCTCTACCACCTAGAAAATGTTGCCCTCATACATCCATCAGATTTGCACACTCTTGTCTTATTCATCCATCTGATGGGTTCTGGTTCTTCCTGAGGACACCACATCACACCAAACAGACCAGGAAGGCTCTCTGGGTGTCAAAAGCAACCTTATTGTCTCTGTCCTTATTCTACACTGTTTGCTTAGTGATTTCCTCTAAACATTCACTGGACATCCAGACTCGATCCAGATGTCACCTTCTCTCTGCGTTCTCCAGAACAAATCACAAGCTGAGCAGAAACATGATCTCCTTCCTTCCCTGGCACCCTCAACATCTACTGAGCTATTATTCTTGCATACTATTTGCCTTTGGGGGGGGGGGCAGTGCCCTTTCCTATTCTCCGTGGCTCTCCAACTCTCAGCCTAACCTTCCCCTGTCCAGTGATGATCCAATGATGATTACTCACAGATGAAAGACACACACATGAGAAGGAATACATTTTTATGGGGGGAATATTCCAGAATAGGAGAGGAATTGCTCCAGGAGGGGGTAAGTTTGGTGATATTCAAATTTTAGAGTAGTGTTAAGTCTTTGTAACTGACAGTTTGGCGTTTGAGTTGGAGTTCTCCTTCACATTATTAGAACTGGTTATGTTCTCAGAAAATTTCAGGCAGCACTTTTGACCATTGGGGCAGGTTAAGTATTGAATTTCATGTTTTATGCAGGTGTTTCTGCACATGCCATGGTAAAGTTGGCATGGAATCCAAGGCTTCTTGCTCTTGCTCTTGCCAAAGAAGGATCTGAAGAAGCCACCTGGGAAGAACATAGCTATGTTTAGTATCTCCGTAGCAATGAAAACAGGAGTGCAGCAGCATGATTTAACAGAATAAACCCTGAACATATTAAGAGCACAGGATCTGGATACAAAACCACCTCAACTCAAATCTGCACTCTGTCATCATAGCTCTTCATTCTTAAGCAAGTTACTTAAGTTCTTGAGCCACCATTGCATCACCTTCACAATGGGCATGATAATTAAACCAACTTCTTAACATTTTTGTGATGATAAAATTAGCATATATAATATGCTCAGAAAAATAACAAAAAATAAATATTAGGCAGTGTTGTTGACATGAGAGCCTTTTCCAGGACTTTAGGGGCTGCTACTGTGAGCACCAATTGGACTTGTCCCAAGTGCCCATACAGATGTGTGCTCCCCACACACAACTCTCACAGAGACTGCCAGGATCTGATCTGAGGCTGGGCACATGTATTTGAGCCCATGCATTACCTTTGTACTTTGAAATACTTGAACAAACATGTACCATAAGTGCCCACTGTACAAATCTCTACACACATTTTTCTAAATATGGCTATAGCCCATTTGTGAATATTAATAATATGTATAAGTCATCCAGATATGTCCATGTATATATGGGCTCATCAGCTAAAAACATTTATCATCAGCATGCTATAAATATTAGTCATCAATTAGTTACTCATTGGAACTTTCAAAGACAAAGGGGGCATTAGGAAATAATACTGCCCTAGCTGGTTTGGCTCAGGGGATAGAGTGTCAGCTGGCAGACTGAAGGGTTCCAGGTTTGATTCTGGTCAAGGGCACATGCCCGGGGTTGTGGACTCAATCCCCAGTAGGATCCCTCCCTTCATCTCTGAAATCAATAAAATAATTTAAAAAATTTTAAGGTATAATACTAAAATACTATCATAGATTTGGCATCTTCTACATATCAGGCATTTTACAAGTAATATTTCACCAAATCCTTGCAAAAGCCTGCTGTTACCTCCATTCATTAGATGAACACACTAAGACTCACAGAGAGACCTTATTCCGTCTGTATTCTCACAGTTCGTGCTTGACCAAGCTAGGATCCTATATCTGGTCTAATATTAAACCTATGCTTTTTCCTCTCTGTCACATTTCCTTTCTATGTGATAGAATTTCTAGGAGAGCGTGGCATATTATTGTATGATGTCTGTAGACAGTGGGCCTTCTGCAGTTTTCAATAGTCCAAAATTCTTGGTTTAGCATTCAATAATTTTTCAACCACCCACCCATCATCCCCTTATTCCACAACTATTTATCAGCGCTCACTCTGTTCCAGGGCCTGTACTCAGTGTAAGCATGCAGAGGTCTCAGTGCCCCACCCATATTAGTAAAAACTGGACAAAGCAAGTTTGATGTTATTTCCTTCATGGAAAAACAAAACACCACTTTGTTGTTTTTTGACAAGACAAAGTAAAATTTTCCAAGTTTAAGGAAAGTCAGAGAACTGGATAGGAAAGAAGAAAAGAGCTATTTCATTAGAGCATTTGGGAACTGGTGTATACGTGAACTTCTGGGGCACCCAGAGCCAGAGGAGGCACTCAGCTGCTCCTACATCTGCCAGCCTTCCCCTTCATCCTTGTCCAGCTTTCATGGTCCCCTGCCTCCCCTATATTAATCCTCGCCTTCATCAAGGCAAGAATTAATGAGAACTGCCACTTATGAACCAATCTACTTGTAGGAAAGGGAGATCTGCAGGGGGCCTTCCCAGCATGACCGCCATGCCCGCAGGACTTTTCTCCTCAACACAATGGATGGAAGCCAAGGCACCAGGATTTCCTGTTCGTAGTCGTTAGGTCGATGCAGGCGGGGAAGTCCAGAGCCCAGCCAGTGCACCTGCATACCTGATAGATACTCCCTCCCCACAACTGGTGGGTGGAGTTATGATGTAACCAGCATCTGTCACAGAGACATCTCAGAGACAATGAACCACCAATTTGCGCACCCCTTCCTGTTCTGCCCTGGGCCCAACCCCTTCCTGTTGCTGCCCTTAAAAGGTGTCTTAAGTGCGCCACGTGGCACCGCTGCTCCCAGACTGCTCTCCCGGTCTGGGGGCCGGTCTGGCTGGGTCCTTTCTTCTTCTCCCCCACCTTCTAATCCTGGTTTCTCTACCTCCTGCTAATAAAACCCTCCTTTTAAAATGTCTCCGTCTTTCAGTCTTTCATCTCCCGCACCTCGAGCCTTACAGTAGTCACCGGAAGATGGATAGGAACATAAATAACAAGAAGGAGGATCAGGCAGCTGCCTTTTCCTCACTCTTTCCACATGGGAAGCAGATCAGGACAATCTCAGGAGGATTCCTCTTAAGGTGGCTAAACAAACAAACAAACAAACCCTGTATTGTCTTGTGTCATAACAGACTGTAACGCCCACATCAAGTTTATGTCACTTTTAATGATCCCTCCATCTTCAAAAGGAAGTCAGAGGAGACCTGCTCGCGAGCCCCCATGTTGCCTCTGAGCCTCTGGACCTCTGGACCTAGCCTCCCTGTGGGAGAAATGGGAATGGGAGTGTTTGCACCAGATCAGAAAATCTCAGCTGTGTTTGTGAAGGAGGAGGTTACCAAGGTGTGTCATGCTTTGTAATAACCTAAGGAATTTTCAAGTATCCTCACATCAAGTCTCCAGAGACTGATTCGAGAGGTCTGGGGAGAGGCCAGAGCAAGGGTGCTGTGCAAGAGTTTATGAGAAAATACTCATGGGCTTCTGCTAAATGTGAGAGCCACAATCCCGCTGACCTTCTAACCTTCACCCACAGATGCTCCTTTTCTCACATTGGACTTGTTTTAAGAGCAAATGAAAACATAATAAATTTGAAACCAAAGCATATGCTCCAGACTATCAGCTCCATCCAGAGACCAAAATCAATGTGATATATCATTTCTCTGCCATCTGGGCAGCCCACGTATGATACTTTCCCATGCTACTTCTGAGGTTCTTCCTACCTATATGTGCTTATTAGGTATAAGTCACTTATAAATTCATTCATTCAATAAACATTTACTAAAACCTACTATGAGGAAAACACTCAGTTCCATACCAGGAATACAATACATAAGTGTAAAAGGCAGAGTCTTGGTTTTCAAACAGTTTAATTTTATTTGTGTATGTTTGGGTGATGAAAGGAAAAGATGACTTTGATTGTCTCAGGAAAGATTGCCCAGAACAGTTCCTGCCCATAAATTCTGCCAGGTGAAAGTATTAAGTAGTTATTAAGGAAGCAACACTATGTACAATTTTTGAAGCATAGAGTGTCATCTTCCTTGTTGTTTTTTGCAAACCCACCTGTGGTTTTTATTACTATTATAGCATGGGAACTGAGCTTTCCTGGACATGAGAAGGATTGTCTCTCAAAGAAGATAAAACAGGGTGAGAAATAAGGGATAGGAGAAAGTGAAGTAGGAAGAAGATGGGAAAAGAGAGGGAGAAGAAAGGGAAGAAAGAGATAGCATTAAACAGTAACTCTGAACTCAATCCCAGAAAAGAGAAACAAACTTAGTTTTCTATAAGGCTGGTTTGAGACTACCTCCATGTCTCTCTGTAGATGCCAAAGTTTGACAGAGACATTGAGGATACTCCAGACTTCTGATTTCATTTATCCTCTCTACTTATATCTATTGTTCTTCAGTGCCCTTGAAAATTACACTAAAGAAACTTTTAAAAAGAATTTGAAAATATTACTGGATACTTTTCATCCAGAATTCATTCTCCCATTTCAACAGTCACAGCTCTGCTGTGATAAATTTGACTGTCTCACTCAAACTTAATAACCCCCAAACCTAGGCTAAGCCAACCACTTCCCAGATAACACCCACGTAATGTCCTGCTGGAATAAGACACCTACTTGAACCAAATATCTTACTCCCACTCCCAGCCCTATCTGCTGATAACCACCCAAGGCTCAATTATAAAACTTAATACAAACATAAAACTAGCCAAACCACTCAATCCGAATCACAACATCAAGCCAAAACACAGACCAATTACAAACTTCACTCTACCCTAACCCCCAGTTCTACCCAGTTCCTCCCTCAACTCCATTCAATGAAAAATACTATTCCTCTCCAGACTACATTAAAACATTAGGTGAGTCCAGTTTTATAAATAGATTTGTTCTCCCCATCTCTTCTTATTTTCCCAATATTACTCTAAGATTCTATACCACCCCCACCACAACTCACTCTCCAAATTCCAAACTACTGTTGAATTCTCCTACAGCTCTCTCATGCCTGGTACATGAGTCAAGCTTCCATCCCAATAAAAGCACTTCTGAAAATGCTTCATGCTCCAACACTCCACTGTCCTAAGAACAGCAACCTCTTAAGTTTGTCTTGGCAGAGCAGAAACAAGGGAGATCTTAACATGAAACAGAGCTTGGAATTAACATCCCACAAACAACCTGAGATGAGAAAAGGCTTTAGGCAGTGCTATAACTACTATATGTAGTTATCTCAAGAGGTCACCAAGATACTAATAGCACATGTAAGACCCCAGAACTTTTGAGAGAGGCCTGAATTACCTGGAGTCTTATGAACCAGAATAAGAAGGATGGAAATGGCCATTAAATAGGGCTTCATGACTGACATGTCCTGAGAGAATGGAGGGCTGTGTAGCCGGGAACCGAATGGAGATTATTGCAGCAGAACAGTGTCCTGCTTTAATTTGTTTTGGAAATGGGCCAAGGTTGTGTGCAGTGAACTAAAAGGAATGAGACATCCCTGGGTTCAGCCAGACAGAAGGATAATGTGTATCACAAACCTCAGCTGGCACTCTAAGTGTGGAAGAATTGCAGCAGCACCATGTTGAGGTGGACCTTCTTCCCAGGAAGAAGCAGACTAGAGCCAGTTGAATGAATAGATCAACTGGTCGATCAATCAAACAAACAATGAGAAGACTGATACATAATTTAAGAAATCAGAAATTCTAAAAAAACGCATTGGTCTTTATCCTCCTGACAGTAATCCTATATTAAACATCAGGGACTAACAAAAAAAGAAAAAGACAATGATGAAAGAAGAAATGGGAAAGAAAAACATTAAAGAGGGAGTATAACTGGAGGAAGGGATGGAAAGACATGAGGCAAAAATAATGGCAATTCATATTTACCATGAATCTACCATGTACCAGTTTCTGTACTAAGTGCTCTGGGGTAGAAATGAACACTTACTGTAATACTGTGAAGTTGGGTGGTATTTCCTACTTCACAGATGAGGAGGAGAAAGTTTGGAGAGATGTTGTAACATTTATATACCGCATATCTACTAAGGCATAGGGCCAAGAATTCAGTATTCATCCCTTAAGAAATGGGAATAACATGATTTTATAGAGGACACCACAATACTTTTTACTCTAGTGAATTAACGTGGAAGATGGGTGGCTGGTGTCCAGTCTTTCGAATGAAAGTGAGGAATTGAGTGAAAAGGCTCTTTGGAAAATCTAGGCTAGGATTTCCACATCTTATCATAACAAGGCAAATGGAACTAGTCTCATCATGTCACTCTAATGTATGAACTGAAAAGTATATTTCTAACTGATATTTAAATGTACATCATTATTCTTTCGATGTTATGTTATTTAGTTGATATTTTTAGGACAGAAAAACCATTTAAAAAGTGTGATATGGATATATATAAAGTGACAGTTAATGTTAAAAATCAGGTATCTTATTGTGCTTTATGTTTTTCTCTCTCATAGGTAAAGTGTTGATAAAAGACAACCAGTTCGTTGTTCCCATAGTTTTCAATCATACAAGCACATGGACAAAACCAGCCGGTATGGATCCTTCAGCCTACGTGTGACAGAGTTTACAAGAAAATGAAAAGGAAGTGATTCAGATCCATCCCAGTAAGTGAATTTGTTCTTTTAACCCCATTAACACTCTTATTCTGGCACTTTTCAGTCCAACTCTGAAGGTTATTAGGTATCCAGGAGGGTCAAGTGGAGCCATGTTGGAGACTGGGAAGCCCAAGGCAGAGGCGCCAGCATGGCCGTTTCGGGTGAGAGCTCGTTCCTAGCTTGTTGGCGGTGGGAAGGGAGAAAGGAGATTGATTTGAAAATTATTAGCGTGATTAGATGAGAAGATTGTGCTTCCCCTTAAGTTATATAGTAGCTTGTTGGATATTATACAGTTTATATAGAAACTAGAAGGGAACTTATTTAAAATATCTGATCCCTTGCCGAGACCGGTTTGGCTCAGTGGATAGAGCGTTGGACTGTGGACTGAATGGTCCCGGGTTCAATTCCGGCAAGGGCATGTACCTTGGCTGCGGGCACATCCCCGGTAGGGGGCGTGCAAGAGGCAGCTGATCGATGTCTCTCTCATCGATGTTTCTGACTTTCTATCCCTCTCCCTTCCGCTCTGTGAAAAATCAATAAAATATATTAATTAAAAAAAATAAAATAAAATATCTGATCCCTATATTGATTTATATATTAACCTATACTACTATACTTATTATTAAATATTTGCAGAATCACACCTTGGTACAGAATGATAATACTTGTGGTAAAATGAAAGAGGAGAAATATGTTTTCATATACAAATACATTTATGTATGTAAAATGTGTGTGCTTGAGGAACAATACTCATTAGGCAAGTGTGGGGGGCACCCCAGGCAAGACACCTTGAGCATTCCTTAACTGTTAGTGGGCTAAATCCAAGGCATCTAGCTATCCCTTTTGTTCAGGTTTGGGATACACCCATGGCCCTTAGGCAGGCAATGCCAGTAACAGGCAGATTATCTTATCTATAAGGATTTACATGATTGTTTGATGGGGAAGCTGCTTTAATTAACAATGTTTTAGCTCTGAGCTTTCAGAGCCAATTAAGGTTGTTTACCAGCCTTCTCGGCTTCCTATCCACATCTTTCTAGTGATGAGATGGGGATTGGATTGCGGCACCTTTTTATATTTGGATTATAAATAAACTGCTGCTGTTTGGGTGTCAGATGCTGTCTCTCCCTCAGAGAGAACAGACATCCCACCCAGCCCCAGCTATTTTTTCTATTACTGCATCTTAGTCTTCTATATTTTTATTTCTTAATCCCCAGCTCCTCTACTTAGAAACTAGACCCAATCTCTCTCTCTCCACACTGGACATGGAAAAGAGAGAAAAACACCCACAGGCAAGACTCTGTCTTTCCTCTTCATTCTCAAGTTTGACTTAGCTAATCATGAATCTTTACTATCTCAATCAAATCTTAAGAAAAATGTGTTGAGTTTGCCTAGGAAGACTAACTTGGA
Organism: Antrozous pallidus; assembly: GCA_027563665.1. NCBI lineage: Eukaryota > Metazoa > Chordata > Mammalia > Chiroptera > Vespertilionidae > Antrozous > Antrozous pallidus. Next base: position 34,772,022 of record CM050518.1, read on the forward strand.
ATTTGCATTAGGAATGTATTAAACTCAAAGGTTTATTTGGGGGAGATAGATGTTTTAAGTCATCTTATCCTGGAGCATGAATGTCTCGTTTTCTCTGTCCTTTGTGAATATGTTAAAGTTTTCTTTGTAGAAGTCATAGATGTAGGATCAAAATAAAGTCTAAAGACTTTATAGACCTTGCTGCAAATGAAAATTATATCTGATTTTACATTGTCTTTTCCACTTAATCATTGGTAACATAGAGAAATGCTATTGATTCTTGTAAATTGATCTTATATCCAGAAAACCTATGGGGCTTTCTTTTGAATTTTATTGGTTTGTCCTTTTTAAAAATTTTTGTTTTTATTGTTGAGAGTATTACAGATGTCCCCCATTTTTCCTCCTTTGCCCCCCTCCACTCAGCTCACATGCCAGGCCTTCACCCCACTATTGTCTATGTCCATGGGCTATGCATATATGCACATAAATTCTTTGGTTAATCTCTTCCCACTTTGCCCTTTCCCTTCCCTCTGAGAGCTGTCAGTCTGTTCCATGCTTCCATGTCTATGGACTTATTCTGTTAGTTTATTTTGGATTCCACATATAAATAAGATTATATAATAGTTGTCTTATTCTGACTGGCTTATTTTGCTTAGCATAATAATCTCCAGATTCCTCCATGCTGTCTCAAAAGGTAAGATATCCTTCTTTTTACAACTGCATAGTATTCCATGGTATAACTGTACCACAGCTTTTTTATCCACTCGTTTGCTGATGGGCACTTGGGCTGTTTCCAGATCTTAGCTATTGTAAATAATGTTGCTATGAACATAGGGATGCATATATTTCTTCTCATTGGTGTTTTTGGTTTCTTGGGATGTATTCCCAGAAGTGGGAACACTGGGTCAAAAGGCAGTTCCATTTTTAGTTTTTTGAGGAAACTCCATACTGTTTTCCACAGTGGCTGCACCAGCCTGCATTCCCACCAGCAGTGCACGAGAATTTTATTTTCTCCACATCCTCACCAGCACTTGTTGTTTGATGATTTATTGATGGTAGCCCCTCTGATAGGTGTGAGGTATTAGTTTGTCCTTTGGTTGATTCTTCATGTAAGTGACTGCATTATCTGTAAGCAATTGTTACAGAAGACCAGGAAAAAAAACAAGCCATGCTTAGAGAAAGGGAGTTACATTTTATTAAGGGCAGGGCCAGAGAAAAATGTGCCTTTCAAATTCTGCCTCCCCCCCCCCCGCCCCCCCCCCCCCCACACACACACAGAGGAAACCTTTTCTACTTATACTTTTCCTAGCTCTTTTTTCTCCCAAATTTGGAATGAGACTTCCAGGCCTTCTGGGAAAGAAGACCTAAGTGTTGGGCAGGGGCCATAAGACCATATCTCCAGGCCTGGCCTGGTGTCAGCACTGACAATTCTGTCTGGGGCATAGTTCACGGCCTCTCTGGAATGGGAGTAGTCTTATGTTCCTTATTATTTAAGCAAGCAAGGGTTTACAGAAGCCAAAATAGCAGGGTTAAAATTTCAAACAGCAGTTATATGTAAGATGGATGCTTCACAATGACATTGTAGCACCACCTTTTCAGTCTTTGCACTTAATTCTTATTTTTCCTAAGAGGATGGGCCAGCACCTCCATTATTACAATAAACATTTGAATGTTAGTGGGAATCCTTAACAAGGATTTAAATTTTAAAGGAAATGCATCTAAAGTTCCTTGAAAATATATAACACTTGCCCTAAGAGTTTGGCATTTAATATTTAGCTTGTTTAGTAAGTTCTCTTCTATACTTAATTTCTTAAGATATTCTACTATAATTGTTTATTTGAGATTGATAAAATATTTTCTCTCAATCGTTTAAGGTAATTGTGTAATCCTTTTTTCTATTAAAGTAAATAATTGTATTGTTTCTGATATCACATTTTTAGGTATATCTTAACTGATTATAGTATAATTTTAACACATTATTAAATTTAGTTACTTACAATTTAATGTGGAATTTTGGCACATTCATGCAGAGGAGATATGGCTTATAGTTTTCTGGGTTTTTTTGTTGTTGTTGTTCATATCTGTTTTTAAAGTCAAGATAATATTAACCTCCTAAAATCATCTGGGTAGCTTTTACATTTCTCTTTCTTCTAAAACAACTTGTGTAGACAGGAATTAACTGTTCCCTCAAAGTTTGCAACCTCTGCCCTAGTTGGTTTTGCTCAGTAGACAGAGCATCTGCCCAAAGGGTCCTAGGTTCCATTCTGGTCAAGGCACATTCCTTGGTTACAGGCTCCTCCCCCACCCCGGGGCCCTGGTAGGGGCTCGTGCAGTATGCACCCAGTCATCGTCTTTCTCTCACATAGATGTTTATCTGTCTTTCTCTCTTCCACTCTCCCAGAAAGTCAATGGTAAAATTGTCTCCGGTGAGGATTAACAACAAATGTTTGCGATATCTGAGGTGACCGCAAATTCATCTGTAATGAATGTAAACAGGACACAGTCAAGAATAAAGAAGAGCATTATTAATAATTATGTGGTGGCAAAGAGGGTGGACAAGGGCTATTCTAAGCAGATCAAACGAGAACTCAATGTTAATACTTCGTTGAGTGTAGGACTTAGTGGGCGGAGGGAAGGTGCTCAGTTCCATTCAGTGTCTTCATGCTTCGCAGATCTAGGTAGATTTGGGTTTCTTCCAGTGCTACTTTTGATGGATGGTTTGCTTTGAAGTATTTTTCATATTTATTGTGCATATTTGCTCATCATAGAGCAGGTATTCTGGAAAGTGCACATGCTCAAACACTATATGTGATTTTATACCCCTTCAACCTCTGTCAATCTAGCATACACTGACTTGTCCTATGGGGATTTGTTGAAGACATTCTACCAGCTATTCTTACGGTGATCCCCTTTCTGTTCTGTCTGCTTTTCTGGAGCATGTTGGAAGCACACAGCCAATATACCATGTAAATAGAAAGTTAGTTGTAATGATTTTATTGATTCAGGTTATTATTTTTATCAAAATTGCATCAGAGGTGATGCTGTGTTGTCTATATTGCAACCCATCAGGACTCACTTAATATGTGGCTATCCCTTAATATTCAGACTCATAACTGAGTTAAAGTGATGACTGCCTGATCTTTCTATTGAACAGTGCTGGTTTTCCCCTTCTAGATTCAAAGTAATTTGTATGGTGCAACTTTGCCTATACAAACGTCTGGTACCATGTCAATCATTTACTTAGTGGTTTTAACACAAATTATAGTCCTTGCCTAAGACAATAAATTCTATAGGAGTTGTAGGATACAATTCAGTAAAAAAATGGTCGCTTATCACTAGAGATACTTGGTTACTGTAAACATAGCTCCTACTGGAGAGGCAGGATAAATACTTAATTTATTCAGGTTAGTGACTGATTATCAAAGGAAACAGTTTGCTTAGTGGGTGCCTCAAAAAGTGACGCAGGAGTTTTTCTGCTTATCCCATCTCTAGATATTATTAGATAATCAGGTCTTTCCCCTGATCCAATGTACTTCAATCTGTCATATTTAACTTTATTTTGATGTTCAAATTCTCATAATTTTAGCACGTATACATTTCTTCCAGCTGGATCCTGTCCTTTTTATACTACCCCAATACTTTTTATATCTTGAAATAAAATTATAAATATTTATTAGTGTCCAAATGATAACTTTAAGAAACTGGTCTGATAACTAGTGCAGTTTCAAAACAGGGGTAAGCATAAATGATATCTCAAGATATATTCAAAAATCTTTAATATGATACAAAATTATTTTTATTTCTATTGTCATAAAGTCAAAAGACTAGACGGTATTAATGAATGTGCTGCCCACATTCATAAATTAAGGAAATGCTTAAATTTCAATTAAAGATTAATGATAACAAAGACATTATTTCTCCATTTGTGTACATAGTCCTCAAGTTAGAGTTTGGACTGGTAGGAAAGCTTTGATCTCAGAGTGAAAAAATCTGATTTGGCAATCTCATGGTGCCACATTCTTTGCCCCCACCAGTTTTATTGAGACACAATTAGCATGCAACACTGTATTAGTTTACGGTGTACAGTGTAGTGATTTCACACACACTCACACACACGCCACAATAAGTTTAGTTAACATCCATCACCTGACAGCAGAGCACAGCCTGAGGCCTTGACCAACCCCAAAGCCCAGACTGCACCCCCACCAGAACATGGATTCCAACCCGGGGCACCATCCAGCCGGGAAGTACACAGCCTCTCACAGCCGAGTATAGAAGGTTGAACTTGAAGCTGAAAGGAAGAGGCAGTTGCATAAGTGCCAGTGGTGACTCTGACACATGCCCAAACCTGCTACCATTTGACCGTTGAAGCAGCACTAATCTCTTAAATCTATCTTGACAGGAAATAGCCAGAAAGAGATACTAACATGACATAAACATGGGGGCAAATTCACCAAGCTCTCTGAAACCAGGCTTCAGTTTCTGGCCACCATAATGTAAAACTGGTATCCTAAAACAAGACCAGATTGCAGTACTAAGAGTCCTGCATTATTTGGGTTCATGGACCAGATTGGGTCCCCGCCCCCATAACAAAGATCAGGATATGCAGCCCCATGGCTATAGGGTCTCGGGAGTCTGTGGCTGATTCATGAAAATTAAATCATTTTAGCAGCAGGGCTGAAATCTGACACAATTAGCTTCTGAAACATGATAGTTTTGGGTCAAATAAGGTGTTTATTGGGAAGTATAGGAGAAGGAAATTGATCTAAAGTTGACTTGGCAGACAGACATCGCTTAACATATATCCCAGCCAGACACTCCTTTGGAAAATGCAATTCTGGCAAACAAAATGTGTACATAACAAAAGTGTGATCTTCCTCCCAGTGAGGCAAAGACATAAATTAAAACTATTTATCTCCTTGTGTGAGACACAAGATAATGGAAATATTTTCTTTTTTAAAAAAGCATGTTTTATTTTAGAGAGAGAGGAATGGAGATGGACAGAGAGAGAGAGAGAAACATTGGGGATTGAGCTCGCAACATGAGCATATGCCCTGACTGGGAATTGAACCAGGGACCTCCTAGTTCATAGGCTGACACTCAACCACTGAGCAACACTGGCCAGGCTGCAAATAATTTTCTTAAGAAAATATCAACATTGAGAAATGTCTCAATCTGCAGAGAATTTTTATAAGAGTTTATTTGAACCAAACTGATGATGTATAGGGAAGCAAGATGTCAAATGTGAATGAATTTTGTAGTTCTTTTTATACATTTGGAATCAGGGAGAGAACATAAGAAAGATTACACAAAGTGGGGAGAAAGCAAGGTGGGAAAATATCTGTGATTGGATTATCTAAATAACTAATGAGATTTGGGCTCCCTGGAGGGTGGTTATACCTCTGAAGGGTCTGGAAAAGAGGATAACTCTGGCATTTTGAGGTGTGTCAGCCTAGATGCACAAGAACAATGAACAGGGCTTGATCAAGGGAAAAATAAGCTCTTATAAGCCTGGGGCATGACTACCCACCATGACCTACCCAGTTAGGAATTTATGATCAAATTACCCTATTGTTATAAGGAAACCCCCTGTGGGGTCAGGCTGTCTGTCACAATGTCCAATAACAAAGGAAGGGTTGATTCATAAAAGGTGTTTATTGAGAAGACCAGCCAACCAAGAAGACAGAGAGCTTACAAGCATCCAAAACCTATCTTACAGGAAGGTGCGGGGGATCTATCTATCAATCTATACACACACACACACACACACACACACACACACACACACACACACATAGACCAAACGGCAAAACAACTGAACAACTGGTCACTATGAGGTGTGCTGACTACCAGGGGGCATGTGCAGAACATGGCAGGCATCAGCCACTTCAGGATGGTGGAGTAGGTGAGTGGGGGTGCCAGACCAAGGCAGGGGCACCGGTCGCTGTCATTGGGGTGAGCCTCTGGTGGCTACTGAAAATTCTTTGCTCCCGCATGCCACAGTCCCGCCCAGTGCTCACACCTGCTGCCAGTGCCAGAGCTGCTGCTTGCACCACTGCTGGCACCTGGCACCAGTCTAGGTCTCTCAGGACTGTCAGTGGGTTCGAGCAGCAGCTGCCAGCCCTGATCACCGCTCAGGGCTTCTCCACCTCCCCCTGCTCCTGAGGGTCAAACGGGGCCGGCAGCCACCTCTTGCACCCGCTGCCAGTGATGGCCCCGCTCACGCCTGCTGCCACTGATGGAGCTGCTACCTGTGCCCGCTACTTGCTTTCACTCACAGCTGGCATTGGAGCTGCCACTCGCACCTGCTGCCAATGCCCAGTGCCAGTCCTGATCACTCAGCGCCATCAGTGGATGCGAGTGGTGGTTGCTGGTCCTGATTGCCCCTGAGGGCTTCTCCACTTCCTCCTGCTCCCAAGGGCAATCAGGGCAGCAGCCGCCACTCACACCTGCTGCTGGTGCTGGCCTCAATTGCTCATGGGAGTGGTGGCAGCGGGAGCATGACTACTGGCAGACAGGGGGCCGGGGACCACAATGGGAGAAGATGGGCAGGGACACAAAGAATGAGCCAAGACCTGTCCCTATGCCCACCACAGCCTCATGGCCCACAGTTCCTTTCAAGGTGCACAAATTTGTGCACTGGGCCCCTAGTCCTATATAATAAAGAGGGAATATGCTAATTGACCATCACTCTGTCACAAATATGGCTGCACTCACAGCTAAGGCCAAGTTTCCATAAGGAGCCTTAACAAGCAATCAGCAGGGACCTGAGGCTATGCCCTCCCCCAACCCCATGGGGCTTGACAGGGGATCTCAGGTCATGTCTCCCACCTGGTGGGGCTTAACGGAGGACCTTAAGGCATGCTCCCTGTCCCTGTCTGGGCTGGGGGACCTCAGGCCATGCCCACCGTCCTGGTGCCAGTCCCAGGAACCTGAGGCCATGCTCCCCATCTTGGCGTCAGGCCAGGGGACCCCTGCCCAGCAGGGCTTGACCAGGGTGGGACTGGCTGGGTCTGAATCTAGCCCAAAATCTCACACGATTTTGAGGTGCATGGGGGTGGGTGGACACTTGACTCTGGGTCCTGTGGTGAGCCCCAGACTCTGACAGGAGGAAGGTTTTCATATACATTTTACTAATTTTCTTTCATCTCTGATACTTCTATTATAGAGAAAGGGCAAATAGCAACATTAAATTATTTCCTCTAATTAATCCCCTTTTTAATGTGCATGAATTTTGTGCACCAGGTCACTAGTAAGATTATAAAGAAGAATGGGCTAAGGCAGTGGTCAGCAAACTCATTAGTCAACAGAGCCAAATATTAACAGTACAATGATTGAGATTTCTTTTGAGAGCCAAATTTTTTAAACTTAAACTTTTTCTAATGCCACTTCTTCAAAACAGACTCACCTAGGCCGTGGTATTTTGTGGAAGAGCCACACTCACGGGGTCAAAGAGCCGCATGTGGCTCACGAGCCACAGTTTTCCAACTATGAGGCTAGGGTGAAGCTGGAAATGGAATGCCACTACATCCACCCCGGGAGGGCCGAAGAATTCAGCTGTTATTCTTGGTCATCAGGCAATGAGATGATGTCTTGACTCCTGGTGAGTTTGGCCTGACCATGCTTAACATTTCTTCTTGCTTTCTGGGTACATTATGCATTGTCCACAGCTGAGTCACCTCCTCAATCACTTTGTCAGGGATCAAAGGGAGTATGCCTGTCAAGTCCACTGTCAAGCCCCACCAGCCTAAGAAATTATTCTTTTTCAGATTAATTTAGTGCTCTATCTATGAGATTATAAGTCCTCCCCTCCCGCTCCACCATCACTGTAACGTTACTTTTAGTCACCGGGCTTGTCAGATTTATTACATAGCCCCTTTTTCATTCACAAAAAGGGTAATTTTAAATAATAAATTGTCCTTGTTATATTTGTAATATCTTCTCTTTTCTTAAGATAAAAAACCAGAAAGGGGTCACTGGATCTTGTAACTCCTCTCATAAAATGAGTTATTACCCTAACCCCTCACCCTAACCCTAGTCCTAACCCTCCAGTCAAGAAAGAGTTATGGAGCACTCATCATACATTCAAGCTTGTGCTAGGAACAAAGAAGGCAGAGAGTTGGGAATAGAAATTGAAGGAAGAAGGAAAAGAGGGAACAAAAGAAGGTGGGAGGGCCAATTAATACTAATCAAGCACCATTTTGTGCCAGTATCTGTTCTAAACAACATGTGCAGAAACAAAAATGGAAGTTCAGACTGGGGTGTTCACTTTCCCAAGGTCACACATCCCCGAGGACAAGGATGAGGTTGCAGATTTATCTAAAGTCTCAAACAAAGTACATCTTCTTCACAGAGACAGGATGTGGAGGGAGCCAGTAGAAGAGATACTAAAATTTTTCTTAATAGTCATTATTAATTTAAATACATCCAACTTTTGCTTTAGATAAGAAACGAGTCATTTTACTCGTTTGTTTCATTTTATGAGAGGAGTTGGAAGATCCAATGATCCCTTCCTGGCTTTTTATCTTAAGAAAAGATAAAATATTCCAAATATAATAAAATATTTCAACTAGAATGAATATGGCAACTAACTGGGAATTACACTCCACATGGAGGTTAAGACTGATTTCATAAGACTTAGCAACAGACTTTGAAATCTGGATGGTTTACAAAACCTCTTTGTTGGGATTGATCTTCATGAGAATAGTTGTATCAAACGGGATATTATCCGCTTTCTTAGCAGAGTGCACAAGAGAAGGGAACATTCTCTCCTTTTCTTGTTGCAATTTATTTCACCAACAGTGAGTAGGATTATGGTTTCTAGGACAAGTGCTAGAATCTGATGATTACTGAAAGGGGGAGGGAGAAGCAAGTTTAAAACAGAGACATGTGGAAATTTTTACCAAATAAAATATGGAGAATGTAATGTTTTACATTCACATTTCCTTTTTCTGTTGCCACTGACACTTCATCTTAGACTTGAATTTTCAAAAGCTGCCTGAACTTCCTTTTTCCAGAACGCACTACTCTTCAATATCGTTAAAGAGGAGATCACAGGCCCAAAATGGCATCACTTGCACTAAAGCCCATGATATCAAATCTAGGTGTAATGCCTGACCAGGTTGCTAGTTCAGGTTCTCCCAGAAATCTGAACTTAATCAGCCAGTCTGAAATGTTCTGGTCAACACCAACGAGGCAATCTGTCACTTGCGTTCTCTCCATTTCCCCACCTCCAACCCCATAGAAAGAGGAGGTAATCTGCCCCGCTGGCATGGCTCAGTGCTTGAGCATTGACCTCTACACCAGGAGGTCATGGTTTAAATCCCGATCAGGGCACATGCCTGGGTTTCAGGCTTGATCCCCAGTCTAGGGTGTGCAGGAGGCAGCAATCAATGATTCTCTCTCATCATTGATGTTTCTTTCTCGCTCCCCCTGTCCCTTCTTCTCTGAAATAAAAATATACTGTATGTATTCAAGAAAAAGAAAGAAGAGGTAATCTGCATGATAAAAACATTTGCCTTGGTCCCTTCCCCCCAAAAGATGTCCTACTCTAAAATTAATCCTTTCTTTTCTTCTGTCAATAGCTCCTTTGCTCCCTCCACCCTTCTTCCTATAAAAACCTCCTATTTTGTACAACCTCTCTGAGAGCCCTCCTCCATTTTCCCTTTGACGCACTCCAACATTCCTGAAAACTTCTTAATTATCTTAACCAGGTAATAAGGGTAACTGCAGGCCTCTTGTTTGTATGTGAATTTGTACAAGAGATCAGTTAACACCAAGCCTCCATCCTCCTTCCAGACATCCATTCTGGGTGAGGATTTGTAAACTGGGCCTTCAAAGCCACTTATCATCTGCAAACCTGGTATTTCCTCAGTCCAGCTAGCGGAGTAATACTTCATAAGGCATTGCATGCATTTAAAAGGAAAATAGCATCTAATCCCATGATGGCGAACCTATGACATGATGATAAGCGACTGCATGTGGTCGCATACAGAGAAGTATGGGGCCGCATGCCGAGAAGGATGTTTCATCCTCGGCTACTGCACAGCCAGGTGCAGTAGCCCAGGATGAAACATTTGCTGTAGTGTAGTGTGGACACTCTAAATTTTCAAGCGAGATGTAGAAACTAAAACTTATAAGTATTTTCCTTGAGTAACAAAATATTTTGAGAAGGCCCATGCAGCTGTACAAAATGAAATGGAACCCTTGCATATAAAGTACCAGCATGTTTTCGACTCATTACTTGACCAGTTCAGTGATAGATTTAATCAATTTAGAAGCCTAGAACAGACCATAAAAATAATTAAGTATCCTGATGTAGTGGACTACAGTAGTTTGGAATTAAATGGTTTCCAATGGATGCAAATTGATGATTTGGAGATGCAACTTGCAGAATTTCAAGACAACATCTGGGCTCAGGTGTTTGTCGACTTGAGGTCAAAGCTTGAGAATCTGGAAAGGTGCCGCTTGGAGAATTAAGAGGAGTGTCACTACGAACAGGAAGTTTGGAGTGCCTGGAACCGATTACCAGACACTTTTAGTGTCCTGAAAAAGATAGCAATGGCTTTACTCACAATTTTTCCCTCTATGTACTTTTGTGAGACCTATTCTCAGGATTAAATAATATCAAAACCAACAAAAGGAACAGATTGACAGATGAAGTTAGTAGCGCTTGCTTGGGCTTGAAGTGTACAAAATACCAACCTTCAATCAAAGATTTAGCCAATGAAATTCAGCAACAAAAAAGTCACTAATAGGCAGGTTAATTAAAGAATTCCCCCTCCTCCTCACTTATCTTAGTTCACAGCACCCCACACAAGTTAAATAATATCAAGACCAACAAAAGAAACCAAACTGATAGATGAACAAAGAAGCCACTAAGCAGGTAAGTTAAATAATCAGTTTTTTGTTTATTAAATACAGTTATATATTACAATTATACATTTTTGTTGTTTAAACTATAAATATCGCGAAATTATGGTTTTTTTTCTCGAAGTGACACACCACCTGAGTTATGCTCGATTTTCTGGCGAATTTTGACACACCAAGCTCAAAAGGTCATGATCTTTTAGAATTACCACTGTACGTATTAAGAGGAGGATCATTAGAAATATAAGCTTACTCCAGAAGTGAAGGAATCCTTATTATTTTTATAATTGTCTAAGTCATAAAATACCTAAATGCACAAGAGTCAAGTTTTTGATATGAGGAAACACACTTAATGAAGGGGGAAAGTCTACCACCTGTACAAAATAAACAGAATGCAAAAAATATTTGCCTGCTGATTCTGAGAACAGACCACATACTTTGAGTTCAACTTTCTCTTCTTTGATATACCAGTCCTTTCTCCTCAACTTAATTCAATTTTTTTGTTAATTAAAAAAGATACTGATTTGTACTTGCATGTATATATATAGTATATACTTATGAAGCTAATGGTTAAATGGCAATGTAAATTTTAATGTTCAAAATATAAACTATCTTATTAAAAACTAGAGGCCCAGTGCACGAAATTCGTGCATGGGGGTGGGGGCGAGGTGTCCCTTAGCCCAGCCTGCACCCTCTCCAATCTGGGCCCCCCCGAGGGATGTCCGACTGCCCATTTAGGCCCAATCTAAACGGGCAGTCAGACATCCTTCTCACAATCTAAGACTGCTGGTTCCAAACTGCTCATCTGCCTGCTTCCCTGATTGCCCCTAACCGCTTCTGCCTGCTCACCTGATCACCCCCTAACCATTACCCTGCCAGCCTAATTGATGTCTAACTGCTCCCCTGCCAGCCTGTTTGTCCCCAACTTCCCTCCTCTACTGGCCTGGCCACCCCTAACTGCCCTCCCCTGCAGGCTTGATCACCCCCAACTGCCCTCCCTTACAGGCCAGGTCCCTCCCAACTGCCCTCCCCTGATGGACTGATGGCCCACAACTGCCCTCCCTTGCAGGCCTGGAACCTCCCAATGGCCCTCCCCTGCTGGCCATCTTATAGTGGCCATCTTGTGTCCACATGGGGGCAGGATCCTTGACCACATGGGGGCAGCCCTTTTGTCTGTTGGAGTGATGATCAATCTGCAAATTACTCTTTTATTAGATAGTATAGAGGCCTGGTGCATGGATGGAGACTGGCTGGTTTTCCCTGAAGGGTATCCTGGATCAGGATGGGAGTTCCTTTGGGGTGTGGGGTAGCCTGGATGAGGGGTATGTGGTGGTTTGCAGGCCGGCCATGCCCCGCAGTGATCCAAGTGGAGGCCCTGAAATCTGGGATTAATTTATGTTCTACAATTGAAACTTTGTAGTCTAGAGCAGAGCCAAGCCTTCTGCTTGCTCCGTGGTGACAGCCATTTCTGTTTGAAACTTTGTAGCCTAGAGTGGAGGCCTAAGCACTAGAGGAGGTGGAAAGCTTGGCTTCCTCCATTGTTGGGGAAACCCAAGCCTCCCTCCTGCTCTCAGTGGCGGCAGCCATCTTGGTTGGAGTTTATTTGCATAATTTGCTCCTGATTGGCTGGTGGGCATGGCTTGATCAGAGGTATGGTCAATTTGCATATTACTCTTTTATTAGATAGGATAATTTAAGAGAATATACATATAATTTGATTGATAATGAGGACCTAAAGTGGTTTGAAGACCAAATTAATTGACATCAGTAAGAATACATAACTTTCACAATAAGAGATATCTGGTAAGTATAAACTTTATTTTCTCTGTCTTTCTAAATTTTCATATTTTAAAGTATCAAAAGAAAGATTTATACTCAATTGCTATGATAGTGAATTGTTTTATAGATCCTAAAGTTAAAGGGACAATGAAATCATGGTACATAATAACAATTTGACAAAAACACAAGGACATCGTAACTGACCTGCGTGGTATAAGTGGTAAAACTATCAAACGATAAATGGAATGTTATCTGAAGTTTTCAAGAACCAAATTTATAAATGTTTTAACTTATGACTCATTTAATTGAAGACCTAAGTTTATATTTTATATCCATAAATATTATTATAATTAATAAAAATTTATCAGACCTACAAATTATAGGGAATTTAGGTATTTAATGTAACCATTTGGTAAAATAATAAATAAATAAAAAGTCTTGAATAAACTAAAAATGTCATGTTTGTATTTTTATTTTTCACTGGGATAAATTACAGGAGAATAAGTATAGAATTCTTTTAATCCAAATATCATTAAAAAAATAAAAATGTTTTTCTTGATTGGGGGTATTTATGGGAACTAGATGTAACTATAAAATCTGTCAACCAAGTAATGTTACAAACTTTACAGAATGCTTCATAATGTTCTTTTATGATAACTCATTATTAGCCTAAAGTCAATTTGAATATATTTTGTTTTATGTTGTGCTAACAGTAAACACTTAGATCATTTCATTAAATTAGACTTTTCTTTTCTCACCCAAAAATATTATGAATTGAAAGGATATATTTTAGAATACAGGAACACATTTAAATCATTTTTAAGAAACTCATGATTTATACATTTATACATTATACATTTTTAGTTGTGTATATATTTTTTTATTTTATTTCTGAATGGGTATAGTATCCTTTCTGACCAAAAGATTTTAAACAATTCAACGCTTTAATTACTTCACTTGCAACAAGCCTTTTCAAGTAGCGAATAATAAGATTAAGTCTTCTGAAGACAGTTTAATTTATTTAATGTACTTTCATGTGTTACAAAGTTTAATTTATGACTGAATTCCTCAAATGCTTGCCACTTTCTCTAAGGCTGAAGGGCTATTATCTTGAAGTGCTAATAGATGTAAAGTATTAGAATTGATTTTAATTGTTTTTTTTTAATTTCTGGGTATTTATAAAACATTTACACTTTCCAATAACCTCCTTAGGCAGCTTCCCCTGTTTAATGTAGAGATAGCTTTTATTTTTGTTGTTGTTGTTAATCCTCACCCAAGAATATGTTTTCCATTGATTTTTAGAAAGAGTACAAGGGAGGGAGGGGGAGAGAGAGAAACATCGAAATGACTTCACATTGATTGCTTGTCTACCCTCACCTGCAACTAGGTAGGTGCCCTTGATCTGGAATTGAACCCTTGACCATTTAATGAGCAGGACGGCGCTCTAACCAGGGGATCACCACCAGGGCATATAGCGATACCTTTTAAAGGAAACTCCTTCCTTTTCTCAGTCACATCCTATTTCCATCAACATTCAAGGTATGTGACTTCTCCACTGTCCAGTACTCAGGTAGCATCAGAAAGCATCAGGAAGACAGACACTCTAGGACGGAATTGTGTTACCAGACTAAAGAGGTTCTTTTGCCTGCACATGTCAAAGCCCAATAAGTCACAAACAGGAGTTTGCAGCAAAGAAAGGGCACAGGTTCAATAATGCTCAAAGTCCTGGTCTCCAGTGGCTTCCAGAGGACGGGTTATATAGAGGGAAATCATTCATCCTGGTGACTGAGGCAGCTGAGGTCCTAGACCCTTCCAGTTGGTCAGCACTGGTGTTGATCAGTGCATCTGCCTGGGGTCAGCCATGGTGTCACCTCCTCTAGTTTGACTGCTTTTCAGGGGCTGGAGCTGAAACACAATGGAGGCCTAGGTGTCATCTGTAGTTTGCTTGAAACGCTGTCTCGTGGGCAATAGACTTGAGGCTTTGTTCCTAAGGTTATTTGATGAGGAGCGGTCGTGTGAGGGAGGAGGAAGGTGAGTCTTTGTGCTGGATGAGGCCAGTTTTAATCAAAAGGAAAGACAGGAGAAAAGGTCATTTTAAAGAAATAAAGTTTCTGCTCAGTTACACTTGGATTTTTCACTCTCAGTCTCTCACTTGGTCTCACATGAGGAAATTATAACTTCTTAGGCAAGATGGAAATTGTAGAGCAACCCTTATTTTTCAAGGAAAATGAACAACCCTATTCAGAAAAGAAAACACACTAAGCTGCTTTGAGATGCCTGTGAATCAAAACTTGACCTCCAGGGGGCAGCAGTTCCCTAATAGTGAGGACAGGTCCTTTTAAACTTTTATTTTATTTATTATTATACATTTCTAGATTTTTTAAATTTTTCATCATCATTTATCCCCTCTATACCTTCTTCCACCTCCACCCACCCCTCTTCCCCCACACAATCACCACACTAGTCCATGTCCATGAGTTCTCTATTTTTCTTTTTTGCTCAATTCCTCTATCCCCCCCCCCTACTTCCCTTCCCTGCCAAAGCCCCCACCCACCCACCTGCCAGAGCTCCTCTGTCTGCTCTCTATCTATGAGACTGCTTGGCAGTTCAGTTCATTAGATTCCACATATAGTTGAAATCATGCGATATTTGTCTTTCTCTGATTGGCTTATTTCATTTAGCATAATGTTCAACAGGCCCAACTATGATGTCGCAAAGAGTAAGATTCTCTTCCTTTTTAAGTCAGAGTAGTAAATGTACCCGATTATGTAATGGATCGCAGCTCTCTTATCCACTCCTCTACTGACGGGCGCTGGTTGTGGACGAGCGGCTTCTGCCTGTGTCGAGTAGACTATAGGTAGGGTTTTAGTTGAGAAGCCATCAGCAGTGTTCTCAGAGGAGGGAGCCCTGTTTCTGTCCTCTGGCAACCGATGTTTGTATGTCTCAGTGTTGATTAGTTTAGAGTTGTGTCTGCTTCCAGACAAATGCGTTTTCTTCCTTTGTGCGAATACACCTCCGTGTTTTCTCAGCTTTAGATCCTAATTCCACACGGAAAATCGAATCACCCATTACGGCTCATGTGCTCTCACCAGCAGACTTGAGAGTATGGCCCTATGTCTAGCAGGTCCACCACTGGAGGCAGTTCCCCAAAGGGACATACTGTGCAGATGAAAACAGTTTATTCCTACTACATTCTCACTGAAGCAAAACTAATAGAAGGATCAAATAGAATTTAATCTTTGACGTAATGAAGCCCCTCAAGGAAATAAAAATGAAGCATACAAAAATGCCTATAACTCAAAGCAATATGGTCAGTTAAAAATTGTATTAAAATTGTACTGAGTTAAACAAAGGATGGTCACAAGAAGGGCTAACCTGGTGATCTATGTGATGACATGGAAGTGATGCTTCACAATGCAAAACTAAATACAATTAAATGAAAACTGTTATCTGGGGGATGCTTCTTCCTCATGCTCTCACGAGAAGGCTTAGCCACACACTCCAAGAGGGGAAGTATTTTAAAGAACATTTCCATGACACCTCTCCAAATAATGAGCTCAGACATTAAAAGGGGAACGTGTGGAAATTATAGAGACGTGATAGAATGAAATTTCTCAACACTGAAGAAAAACGTGTGAAAGAATTCACCAAGTCCCAGGCATATTTATGAGAGAAGCACATATTTAGACATAAACTGGTAGAACAAATTAATCTGCTTTTCCAGGGTAGGAAGGCAATATCAGAAGCTTCCAGGCAAAGAATACAAGACAGCAACAAAGGAGATAGAATCAAACTAGCATCAGACTTCTCACCTGCAATTCTGGAATAATTTTACAGACAATTATTTTTACAGGCAGTTAGATGTAATTTCTATGTTAACACAAAAAAGTTAAAGTGGAATTCAAGGGCAAGACAGAGTAAAATATTACGTAAAAGTAAATGTTGCAATCTATAGAGAAGCTGTGATAGTTGTGAAAATTGATGTACCCCCGCCAGCGTGGCTCAGGGGTTGAGTGTCGACCTATGAACCAAGAGGTCCCGGTTCAATTCTCAGTCAGGGCACAGGCCCGAGTTGCAGACTCGATCCCCAGTAAGGGTGTGTAGGAGGCAGCCAATCCATGATTCTCTCTAATCACAAATGTTTCTCTCTCTCTCTCTCCCCTGCCATCTCTGAAATAAAAAAATAATTAAAAATTGATGTATAATTTAAAACAAAATTTAATATAAGGAGAATTTTATTAAAAGCTTAATCACATTTAGGGGATTTAATACAATTATCTGAGTATTTCACAGTTCATATAAGTAGAATTTAAGTAAGAATGTTTGAGCTGAGACCGATTTAGCTCAGTGGATAGAGCGTTGGTCTGTGGACTGAAAGGTCCCAGGTTTGATTCTGGTCAAGGGCATGTACCTTGGTTGCGGGCACATCCCTAGTAGGGGGGGTGCAGGAGGCAGCTGATCAATGTTTCTCTCTCATTGCTGTTTCTAACTTTCTATCCCTTCCCCTTCTTCTCTTTAAAAAATCAATAAAAATGTATTTACAAAAAAAGAATATTTGAGTTTGGGTAGGAGAGTAAAAAAAAGTAGTTAATATATAATAGGGGACATTGTCCCAGATCATACCAAAGAACCCATTTCATTGACAGAAAAAATCATTAGAGTAGCCTCTGCTTATCTGTGGTTTCACTTTCCCAGATTTCAGTTACCCACAGTCAACTGTGGTCTGAACATATTAAATGGAAGAGTCTAGAAATAAACAATTCATAAATTTTAAATTGGATGCCATGCAGTTCTAAGTAGCATGATGAAATTTCACATCATCCTGCTCCATCCATCCCACCTGAGATGTGAATCATCCCTTTGTCTCTTAACCCCAGCGTTTCATCTATAAAATAAGGAAGTTTAACTTACTTGATTCTAAAGATCCTGACTCTAAGAGTCCCCAGGATGCACATTTGTATAAAAACATGTTTATCCCCTTCATTATATGTTATTTTCTTAATTTAAGCCCCTGGCCCTGGAAACACAGTAAAGACAGAATTGTTGCCCACAAAGAGTTTTCAGTTGGTCCCAGGGCAGTGTGATAAGGACTAGGATACAGGGTAGGGACTATGAGAAGAGAGATTGCAACACTACCATGAGTGGGATGAGATAAGGGACCAGGAAGACTTCCTAGTGTTGACCCACTCTTTATATACTTCCATGATCTTTTTGCCAACTCCTCTATTAGCTTCTGCCTCCCCTCCGAGTACAGGGCTTTGAGTAGTGAATAATAAATTAATGCTACTGGCCAGAGCATCAAAGTTATTTTATACTTTTCTTTGTTTCATTGCCCATGACCCACCCCCTGAACCCCATCCCACAGAAGTAAATAAAACTTGAGTCCAGAGCTCCATTGCAGAATGTTCTGGACTCCTGGATCTGCCACAGCTTTCTCAAAGACCATGAAATTCTTGCTCCTGACCCTTACTGTGTTTTTGATCCTGTTCCAGATGTTGCCAGGTAACCAGAACAACAACAAAAAAAAAAAAAAAAAGGAAAAAAGAGCTAGGATGGGGGAAGTGCCTATGGAAGATTGAGTATCTTTCTGTCGATTCAGACAAGGCTTTCAGGGCTGCCTGAAATCTGCTTGACCTTATCAGAATATATTCCCAGGACAGATTGGAGGCCCCATATTGGGAAGTTGTTTCTGGCCAGGTTCCCTAGAGCCGTCTAGTAGGGCAGGGTATCTTTCAAGAAGTCTTTCTCATCCTCAGGTGTAACCTCAGCATCCAAAGTACCTTTGGCACTTTGCTCCAATCAGTGTCCCAAGGACCCACTGGACATCTGCATGACTTCAGTTGTCTTTCAGTCTCTATCAAATCACGAGTCCTCAAGCCTTCCTAGTGTCCCTTCATATGAAGTCCCCGTTCTCCCACTCTGGGGTGAGAGTGTCTGCAGAGCAGACATGTGGAAGAGAGCAGAGTCTTTTCCAACTACAAAAGCCTGTGATTTTGTTAATGATTTATAATAACATTTTACAAATATGTGCCCAGAACTTTGAAACTACTGTTTATGAAAGGCTAAGTAATCCTTAGACAAGATGCCATTCCCTTCATCTCTCTGATATTTGAAATCTTTTTTCTATTCATATGTAAATGCATAGAAATATGTATGTGCCCATAGTTTTTTAACCAAAAAAGTAACTTTCTATTGTTCTAAACTGTTTTTTTTATTCAACAGTATATAGTAGTCATTGCTTCTAGAAGTCACCATTCATCATATGGCTAGATCATAATTTGTATATATAATTCCTATTGAGAGTAAAATGTAGTCTTCCCAGATCTTTGATAAGACTAAAAATAAACTGCAACTGACTTTTACACACACACACACACACACACACACACACACACACACACACATATATACTTTCTTGGACAAAAATTTCTGAATAAATTCCTACAGGTTAACTTGCTAGGTAGACTAAGTTTATAATTTTGGTTTTTTTGTGAGTACTTTCTCTATGTCTCCTGGACCAGACAGTCAGAAGAAATCGCTTGTCTTTCAGGCCAAAAAAGTTTTAGAAAACCCAAATGAACTCGTTTTCTTTTTACATAAGTCCAGAAATATCCGGGTTGTGGCAACTTTTCAACTATGACACATGTGAAATGAACTTTTTTTCTTTTTACATAAATCCAGAAATATCCGGGTTGTGGCAACTTTTCAACTATGACACATGTGAAAAAATTAACACTTTAAATAGTGAAGGAAAATAACTCCAAACCTAGAATTTTATATCCATTTACACTGTTATTTAAATATAGGAGTATAACAAGAATACTCTCAAGCACAGAGGGCCTCATGTGGAAACACTCTTGGAGAACTCAAATAAAAAAGGGAAAAAATCCAGAAGGATATTGGAAAATATATGAGAGGTAAGAATTATCAATTAATTTGCAATTCTGTAATTGACTTAAAAAAGACTATAGAGGTAGGAGGAGTAGACAAGGAGAAGATGTATTTCATAATTTCCATAAACTTTAGGTAATCAACATTAAGTAGGGAGGGGATGACCAGAACTCAGTGGAGAGAAAGCCAAGAAATATGAGAATACTCCTGAGATACTTGCCTTATTAAGGGATAAGACATAATTATAGACACATTCCAAAAATCAATAAAATAGATTATCATGGACATGGGCTAATCACAAAAAAATAAAATGAGTACATTTTATTTTTTAAATATATTTTATTGATTTTTTACAGAGAAGAAGGGAGAGGGATAGAAAGTCAGAAACATCAATGAGAGAGAAACATTGATCAGCTGCCTCTTGCACACCCCCTACTAGGGATGTGCCTGCAGCCAAGGTACATGCCCTTGACCAGAATAGAACCTGGGACCTTTCAGTCCGCAGACCGACGCTCATCCACTGAGCCAAACCGGTTTCCACAAAATGAGTTCTTTTAAGCCAACCAAAAAAGCCCCTATTTATCTAATTAAAATTAGTACTGTAAATAGAAAATGTAAAGTAAGATAGTGGAAATAAGTCCAAATATAATTTTAATAACAATAAATGAATTAAACTTACTAAATGAAGGCTTTTGTTATCAAATGAAAATCAGATAATATGTCTCTAAAAAGATACAGACAGGCTTGATATAAAAGATATTTAAAAATCAAAATAATGAAGTGCCATACTAGGCAAATGTAAGTTAAAAGAAAGCTTAAGTAGCAATCTTAATATGTGACAAAAAAGAATCTGAGGCAAAACATATAATAATTAACAAAGAGATGGGTTATACTGGTAAAAGGAATAACTGAGCTACAAGGATCTATTGGCATTATAATTCCACCTTCCAAAATTTAATAAGAACAAATGACAATACATTGGAGAAAAATAGTGAAGTCAAATAATATTTGGAGATCTTTAACCCAATTTTAACACTTGATTAATAACCACACACTATATATCTGACCAATGTATTGAATAAGTTTAAGCTATGATAGATAAATAGATGATAGATAGATAGATAGATAGATAGATAGATAGATAGATAGATAGAGGTATTTCTATACCCAACAGAGAGTAAGCATTCTTATGAGCACACATCAAAATTTTATAAAAATATCCCACAAATAAGACCACAAAGAAAGCTACATTAAGCCAAATAATATCATAAACATCATGTTCTCCAACATAATCAATAAAAATAGAGATCAATCATAAAATATATCAAATAATTTATATATTTGGAAACTAAATAACACATTGCTAAATGAACGTTGACCTAAACAAGAAATGACATTTACTAACAAGTGAGTCACATGGACATACAAGAGTCAAATGGTGGGGCACATCTCTTCAACCATAATGGAGAGCATCATAAAATTATACAGCAAAAGATGTGGATCTAAGGATGAGATGGATATTTGGGACCTTTTTACAGTCAGGATGCGATTACTTTGGAGGGCAGGAGAACTGATAGTGAATGTAAGAGAACATGAAGGGGTCTTATAGTTACATGCATAGTTTCCTCTATGATGATTCATTAAGATGCACATCAGTAATTAGCGCATGTTTCAAAGTATGTATTCCATTGGTCTATGTTTCTGTTTTTATGCCAGTATTATACTGTTTTGATTACTATAGCTTAGTAATATAATTTGAAGTCAGGAAGCACAATGCCTCCAACTTTATTCTTCTTCCTCACGATTGCTTTGGCTATTTGGGATCTTTTGTGGTTCCACAGGAGTTTTAGAATTGCCTTTTCTATTTCTGTAAAAAAAATACCATTGGAATTTTTATAGGAATTGCATTGAGTCTATAGATAGTTTGTGGTAGCATGGAGATTTTAACAATATTAATTCTTCTGTTCTCTCAACATGGGATATTTTTGCAATACTTGTGTCTTTTTCAATTTCTTTCCTCAACATCTTGTCATTTGTAGAAATACAAATTTTCAAGCCCCATCCCAGGTATACTAAATCGGAAATTCTGGAGGTGGGGCCAGCAATCTGTGTTTTAACAAGCTCAAGAGTGAGAAACTATAATAATTTACTATAGCTGTGTTTCTGAGAACTAAAACATTAACTGTATTTCATTGTTGCCTGTTAGAACAACCATTTTTTTTTGTGTGACAGTTGTGTATCTAATTGATGTTGAAATTCCTGTAGCAGTGGTGTGACAAATACAAATAACTCAGCTGAGGTGAAATTAATAAATGAACCCACTCTGCTCAGCTAGTTTCACATCACAGAACTTCTTACCTAATACTAGCTGGCAAGTTCCTTTGACGATGATTATAAATGCTTAGAAATACAGTATATACCAAACATTGCTTTGCTTGCATCAGCTTCCTTGATAAACACAGGTGGTTGTGAAGATTACAGACGGGGATCACTCTAATTGTTGTGACTAGGAGCATCAGCATCTTGAGATGATTGCCTTTCTTTGCTCTTTTCAGTCTGCAGGGGCTTAAAATCTTGCTGGCTCATAAAAGGACACTGCAGGGAAAATTGTAAATCTAGTGAACAGGTAAAAAAAATCTATGTAAAAATGGTGACTTTTGCTGCACTCCAAGCAAGACAGATTCTCAACCACACGGACCAACCTCAGCCCCTCTCCGGAAGTCCCAAACTTTTGATAATTATTTGAGGGAAAGAGATATTTGGGGAAATATCAGGAGATCGGCAAGAATTTAGAACGAAGCAGAAAAACTGGGGGCTTCTGAGTCTGAGGATTAACTCCAGTCTCTTTGCTATGACCTTGTCTCTGCTGTTGCCCCAAGGTTGAATTAAGACCTTGAGCTGCCCAAAGCACCGAAATTACCATGATGTTCTAAACAAAACAATGAAAAACTACACAGTTAGAAGGAAACCCAGAAAATGTCCCAGTGTTTCCCATGAAAACATTCTCAAAAGTTTTTGTAGCATCAAGTATCAAATTATTTCACCCAAGAAAAATACTTTTCCATTTCTTTTGCTTCTGCTTTGCCACTGTCCCATGTCAATTGCATCATTTTCTGCATCTGAGTCTTTGCCTTCCCCAGAAGAGTTTGGGAAGCCTCTTTGAAATTCCTTGTTTTATACTTCTCTTCTGATCCAACAAAAAGCTCATTGGCGTTCTGACCAATAGCTACCAGGACTCCCAGCAGCATGGCTCAGTGACTGAGCTTTGACCTATGAACCAGGAGGTCACAGTTCAATTTCCAGTCAGGGCACATGCCGGGTTGGCAGACTCGGTTCCCAGTATGGGGCTTGCGGGAGGTGGCCAATCAATTATTCTCTCTCATCACTGATGTTTCTCTCTCTCTCTCTCTCCCCCTCTCCCTTTCTCTCCGAAATCAATAAAAAAATATATTTTTTAAAAATAGCTACCAGGACACTAGAAGTTTTCTTTATGAAACAGAAAACACTTCAGATAAATGTATCACTTTTATTACAAAATCATGTTTTGTTGTAAACTTCACTCTGACATAAAAACAATAAATAGAACAGAATAAACAGCCCATAATTAAACTCCCACGTACATGTTCAACTAATATCTAACAAGGAAGCCAAGAATACTCAATGGGGAAACAAAAGTCCCTCCAACAAATGGTGCTGAGAAAACTGGATAATCACATAAAGAAAAATGAAATGGGATCCCTATCTTACAAAACTCACAAAAGTTAACTTAAAATGGATTAAAGATTTAAATTTAACTACAAAACTCCTAGGAGAAAGCTTAGGATAAAAACTCTTTGAGTTTTTGGGTTAATACCCAAAATATATAAGGAACTCATACAATTCAATAATAAGTCTATAATAATAAAAGTGTAATATGCAAATTGACCAAATGGCCAAACAGCAGAATGACTGACCATCTGTATGACCTTCCAGACGAAGCCAGGGCTGCAAAGGCCTACCTTGAATGAATTTTGTGCATCGGGCCTCTAGTAAACACATAATTTCATTAAGAATGGGCAAAGAAATTGAATAGACATTTTTCCAAAGATATACAAATGGTCAACAAAAACATGAAAAAGTGCTCAACCTCACTAATCATTAGGGAAATTCATATAAAAACCACAATGAGATATCACCTCTCACGTGTTAGAATGACTGTTACCAAGAAGACAAAAAACAAGGGTTGTCGAGAATATGGAAAAAAAAGGAAGCTTTGTGTACTGTTAGCGGGACTGTAAATTGATTCAGTTACTATAGAAAACAAGACGAAGAGTTCTCAAAAATTAAATATATACCAACTTCCAGATATAGATTCAAAAGAAATGAAAACAGGATATCAATGTGCACCCTAACCAGTTTTGCTCGGTGATTAGAGCATCGACCTGCAGACTCCAGGGTCCCAAGTTTGATTTCAGTCAAGGGCATGTACCTTGGTTGCAGGCACATCCCCAGTGGGGAGTGTGCAGAAGGCAGCTGATCAATGTTTCTAACTCTCTATCCCTCTCCCTTCCTCTGTAAAAAAATCAATAAAAATATATATATTTTTAAAAACAAACAACAAAGTTATGTGCACATCCATGTTTACTGCAGTATTACCCATAAGAGCCAAGATATGGAAACAACCTACCCATCAAGGAATTAATGGATAGAATTAGTCAGCCATGAGAAAGAAGGAAATCATGCCATTTGCAACCACATAAAGGGCCTTGAGGACATTATGCTAAGTGAGAGAAGCCAGAGAAAGGCAAGTATTATGTGATATCACCTATATGTGAAATTTAAAAGGAGTCACACTTATAAAAACAGAGTAAAATGGTGGTTACCAGGGGCTAGGGGTTGGGGGAATAGGAATGTTTTTAAGGATACAAACTTGCAACTACTAGATAAATAAGTCTTAGAGATCTAATGCACAGTATAGTGAATATAGATAATCCTATATAATAGAAGTAATATGCAAATTGACCATCACACCCTCACAAGATGGCTGCCCACAACCAGGCCGGCAGAGGGGTTAGTGAGGGATGACCAAATGACTGAACAGCAGGCTGTGTGGGATGACCAGGCCAGCAGGGGGGTTAGTGAGGCATGACCAAATGACTGAACAGCAGACTGCGTGGGGCAACCAGGACAGCAGGGGGGTTAGTGAAGGATACCAAATGACTGAACAAACAGGCTGCATGGAGCAATCAAGCTGGCAGGGGGGCTGTGCGGGGCAATCAAGCCAGTGAGGGGGAGGAGAGTTGGGGATGACCAGGCCAGCAGGGAGGGCAGTTGGAGGGGCAACCTGGGTGGCAGAGGGTGGCAGTTGGGACAACCAGGCCAGCAGAAAGTCAGGGGAGGGGGTAGTAAGAGGCGGGGGTGGGGGTGGGGAAGGTAGGGTCAACCAGGGTGGTGGTGGGGGTGCCGTTGGGAGTGACCAGGCCAGCAGTGGAGGCAGTTGAGGGCAATTAGGCTGGTGGCGGGGGGCAGTTGTGGGTGACCAGGCCAGTAGTGTGGGCAGTTAGGGGTGACCCTGCTGAACAGAGGGGGGCTGTTGGGGGCAACCAGGCCAGCAAGGGAGGCAGTAAGGGGTGACCAGGCATTTGGGGGGGCAGTTAGGAGCAACCAGGTGGGCAGGGAGGGGGCAGTGGGAAGTAACCTGACCAGCAGTGAGGGGCAGTTAGGGCGATCAGACCACCAGAGGGGGGCAGTGAGGGGCAATCAGGCCAACAGGGGAGGCCAGTTAGAGGCAACCAGGCAGGCAGGCAGGTGAGGGATTAGGAGCCAGTGGTCCAGGATTGTGAGGGATGTCTGACTGCCAGTTTAGGCCCAAACTGGCAGTCAGACATCCCCCGAGGAGTCCCAGATTTGAAAGGGTGCAGGCTAACCACTGGGCATCTAGTAAAATTATAATAATCAAACTTGATAAGAGATTAGACTTTAATTATTCCCACCACGAAAGGAAGGAAGGAAGGAAGGAAGGAAGGAAGGAAGGAAGGAAGGAAGGAAGGAAGGAAGGGAAGAAGGAAAGAAGGAAGGGAGGAAGGGAAGAAGGAAGGAAGGAAGGAAGGAAGGAAGGAAGGAAGGAAGGAAGGAAGGAAGGAAGGAAGGGAGGGAGGGAGGGAGGGAGGGAGGGAGGGAGGGAGGGAGGGAGGGAGGGAGGAAGGGAGGAAGGAAGGAAGGAAGGAAGGGAAGATAATGTGGATGAAAGAAGCCACAAGGGGCCGCACGCTAACCTGGCAAGCTCAGGGGAGGACTGCATGGCAATCTTGCAAACTCAGAAACCTAAAGTAACCACAAAGGATGGTCTGAAATTAAGCTTTAAACATTAATGTCCGGATGGAACTAGAAGAGCTATTCTTTATCCTATGGAGAAATTCCTCTTATTTTATCACTTAACCTCAACTTGACAAAATCAGTTACAGAATACCCTAGACCAGTGGTCAGCAAACTCATTAGTCAACAGAGCCAAATATCAACAGTACAATTGAAATTTCTTTTGAGAGTCTAATTTTTTAAGCTTAAACTTCTTCTAACGCCACTTCTTCAAAATAGACTCTCCCAAACCATGGTATTTTGTGGAAGAGCCACACTCAAGGGGCCACATCTGGCTCGAGAGCCGCAGTTTGCCAACCATGGCCCTAGACCTCTCTGAACAGCCATTCCACAGTCAAGGAGCTCTGCCTGTTAGGAGGTATTAACCTAAAAGTAGTTTGAAGATAGCCCATACTGAGCACTCCAGCTTTCTCATCCATATGGCCACCCTGCTAATTCCTACTGTCTGTTCTCACAGGTCTGGTCATCAACCCCAGAAAAGGAAAGTCAGCACTCTCTTCTGAATCTTTCCTGGGACTTTTAGGATCAAGTAAGCAAGAGGAAGCAGAAGTTGGTATAGGATGAAAACAGTGCATGACAAGGCTGACTCTTTAGGTCATATTGGGGCTCTGCATCCCAGAGGCCGATAGGAATGTCCCGGCCTTTGCAGATGATCCCAGAGCTTCAATGGCCTCCAGGGTTCCCTGGTCAAGAGTAACATCCCAAGTTACTATAGAGCTGCCTTGAGTAGGGTGCATTTCTTCTTTTTATAATCTTTTTAAAGATATTATTGATTTCACAAAGGAAGAGAGAGGGAGAGAGATAAAAACCTCAAAGATGAGAAAGAGTCATTAATTGGCTGCCTCCTGCATGCCCCCTACTGGGGATAGAGCCCACAATCCAGGCATATACCCTTGACTGGAATTGGACACTGGATCTTTCAGTCTGCAGGCCCACACTCTACCCACTGAGCCAAACCAGTAGTGCAGCAGGATGCATTTCTGCTGACTGGATAACACCCCACTTTAAGTCCTATTATAAATTATCTCCCCCAAATTCTGCAGCAAACCAGCTCTATTACCTTGGGCAAGTCACTTCGCTGATGGACACAAATGTAAGATTCTTGGACGATAGACTGACATGTGTTTTATTTCCACAAACCTTCACCAGAATGTGCTTTGTGCCTTGGGGTTCAAAAATGAGAGATACAATCCTTATTTTCAGGAATCTCACATCCAATGGGGGTAAATAGACAGTTAACAGCAGGCATATGCTGGGGTGAGGAGGACTGTGAGCAGAGAAGGCAGGTCCCTTATGAAAGGTCTGGGGAAATCAGGGGAGTGGTCAGTCTTCATATCACCAAACACACCCTAAAAGCCCGTGACTTCTAACCAGTTGCTTGACCTCCAGTGCCTGTATCAGATGCTCAATGCATGTGCCTGCCAATAGACTGCTGTTCCACATGATTTCGCTTTTATCTGTCCAGTTTAGTGCCGGAGAAGACAATAAAACGCCAGTTCAGATTCACACTGTACAAAGTGTTCTGGACTCCCGGATCCACTGCTGCCTACTTCCCAAGGACCATGAAACTCCTGCTTCTGACTCTTACTGTACTTGTGCTCCTTCCACAAGTGATCCCAGGTAATCAGAACCCCGGGAAACTTCAGAAATGGAGGTAGAAGGGCCTCCGGCCCTGGAAATTCCAGTGTGCTACTGTAACCCTCAACCTGAGGCCATGCCCCTGGCAGGTGTAGAACCTAAGGAGGGGTAGGACAAGCCCTTCTTTACTGGACAGAGGCAACCCCAACATCCAGAGGTGTCTTTGGGTAAATTTCAAGTTGCCACCTGCGGAACCAGATGATAGTTTAACTGCTTTAGTTCTCTTTCCAGCTTGTGCCAGCTCTTGAAAATGATTCCTAGAGCGACATTTCTGTTTTTCTTGGTCCTAAAAGTCCAGTTACAGCTTTAAGTGAAGTTCTTCTCTTTTTTTCATATTCTAGAATTTGGCAACAGGTGAGAAAATATCTGCAGAACTGTATTGAAATGTAGCAGTGAAAGTCTAGGGTTTTAATATCACTGCTTTTTAAAGTATAACGAAAGTCATGCCCAGACCTGTGAAATTGCTATTGAAGTGGACCTGAATAGTTTTTTATTTAAAGTACTCCACTTCCTCCTGTGTTGTATATTTCTCAAGATACATTTCAATGTATGAGCAAAGACATATAAAAATGAACCTACGTATCTGTTCTATAAAAAAGTAACTTGTGCCCCACTGATGTGGCTCAGGTGTGGTTCGACCTATGAACCAGGAGGTCACAGTTCAATTCCCGGTCAGGGCACACGCCCCGGTTGTGGGCTCAATCCCCAGTAGGGGGCGTGCAGAAGGCAGCTGATCAATGATTCTCTCTCATCATTGATGTTGCTATCTCTCCCTTCCTCTCTAAAATAAAATATATATATTTTTAAAAATAACATGCTATATACATGGTTATACAGCATTCTCCTTCCACTTAATATTTTGTGACCATCTTTCCATGTTAACACCTAAAGATCTGGCTTATTCTTTGTAAAATTGCACTGTATGATAATTTATGCAAAGTCATTTGGGGAATTTTCTAATTTTCTAACAACACATCAGTGGGATTGGTGGTGTTTCTGTCTACGCAGGATTGGTGGGTTTTGCTTTCAGTTCTCATGGAGATGTTGAGACTAGGAAAGAGACAGAGGTACAAGATTTTGTAAAATCAATCCTTAAATCATGGATACTCAGAACATGAGGGTAATGAAGGAAATATTACATGTTCTGGGGTTTCAAGTCTGACTGTTCTGGTAGGAGATGTAAATTTGGGGCAATCCCCTTGGAGAGAGTAGGTGAGATGATAAAAGAAGCACAAACTCTTCATATTTTATGTTGGACAGCCCCTACACATAAGGAAAAAGAATAAAAACCAGTGCCATTTACAGGGATAGGGAAATTTCATACCTCTCACCAGTAGTGCACAAGACTTACCGTGTTACCACAATCCCCCCAACACGCAGCCTTTTTACCAGTCTGATGGTAAAAATCAATAGTACACTGTTGTTTTCATTGGCATTTCTCATACCTGTGATCAAACTATCTGAATGGCTTCCTTCAATGATTTGCAAGACCTTATATGATCTCAACCTCTATTATACTTCTTCAATTATTTTCCACATAATTTGTTGTACAGTCACCACAGACTCCTTATTATTGTGCAAAATCTCTGGGCCTCGGGCTTTCTCTGCTCGGTGCACTCTTTCCCCAGTTAATCTCACAGCTCACTCCCTTCCTTCTCAATGAGCTCTTTTATTACTTCTCTTCCAATCACGAACTTTGTACCAGGGATTGAACCCACAACCTGGGTACGTGCCTTGGTGGGGAATTGAACCGGCAACTTTTGGGCGGAAGAGAAGACGCTCAACCAACTGAGCCACACTGGCCAGGGCAGGAGTTTTTCGCTTTTTCTATTATTCCCTAGTCATCTTTGGCAACTGGGCATATTATCCCCAAATCTGTCATGAAATGTCTATGAATTTTGCACAGGATAAGTCTGTCCTTCATTGAACAAAAATACATATTTCTGATCTAATCAAATTCAACATTGCCTTGGTGGTTTTGTTAACGTTCTTCCCCATTCTTATGTCTCAAAGGAAATCTCTGACATTATCTTCCAATAACTTTTTAGCTTTGCCTTTCATATTTATATCTTTAAGACACCAAACAGAATGTATAAAGCCACTTTTATTTTTCTCATGGATTAAACCAGGTTTTGAGACACCATATGCTAAATAATTGATGCTTTCTCCATTGTTATTGCCTATTAAGTTCCCCTTTTAAGCATGTATCTGTTTCAAACTGTCTATTCTATTCTACTAGTCTACTTTTTCTTATAAAAATGCTTTATTTTTGTAACAGACTCTATAGTCTGTCAATATTTAGAAGGACAAGCCTTTGTTTTGCTTTTTATTTTATTGTTTAAGGTATTACAAATAGTAGTATATATGTCTCCTTTTTTTCCCCATTGACCTCCCCTCAGTCTCCCCTACCTCCTGGCAGTTGCTCTTCCCCCTAACCCACCCCCGCAAGTGTCTTATATCCATTGGTTATGCTTATATGCATGCATATAAGTCCTTCGGTTGTCTTGCTTTTTCCTTTTTTATATATTTTATTGATTTTTTACAGAGAGGAAGGGAGAGGGATATAGAGTTAGAAACATTGATGAGAGAAACATTAATCAGCTGCCTCCTGCACACTGCCTACTTGCATGTGCCCACAACCAAAGTACATGCCCTTGACCGGAATCAAACCTGGGGCCCTTGAGTCTGCAGGCCAATGCTCTATCCACTGCGCCAAACCAGGTACGGCTGTGTTGCTTTTAATCACCATCATCATCATCATCATCATCATCATCATCTTAGCTATCTGTGGTCTTTATTCTTCATTACAAATTTTAAAATAAAGTAATCAAGTCTCCCAAAAAAAAGTCCCACTGAAATTTTGATTAGCATTGTATCACATTTATGGATTAATTTAGGGAAAAGTGAACATATATAATAATTAAAGCATTCTATCCAAGATCACATTTTTCTGTGAGAGTTTTAAAATATATCCCATAGAGGTCTTAGATATCCTTCATATCTAAGATACTTCATAGCTATGCTATCTATTTTATTTTATTGTTAGTTATTGTTGGTGTCAAGAATTGCTATTGATTCTTTTAAGGTAATATTGAGCTGACATAATTACTGAACTCATATTTGTTGTAATAATTTGTTAGTCTCTTTTTAATATTATAATCATAATTGCTAGAATGGATGGCAATTTTATCTCTTACCTTCCAATCCTCACACTTCTGTTTTCTTTTGTTTTTTCCTTTAAACACTGACCAGGTCTACCACTATTATTTTAAAGAATAGCAATAATAGAGAGTATTTTATTTTTCTGACCTCATTGGATATTATTTTCTTCATTAAATAATGTTAGTTTTAGAATTTGATGCATAACCTTTACCAAATTAAAAAAAATTCCCCCTATTCCTGCTTTGCATAGAGTTTTCATCAAATATTTTTTCTGTATTAAATAACATAATTCTATTATTTATCTCCTTAATTCTGTAAAGGTGGTGAATCTCATTAAAATATTTTCTAATGTTGGATTGTTACAGAAGGCTGAAGAAAAACCAAGCAATGCTTAGGGAAATGAAGTTACATTTTATTATGTTCAGGCCCAGAGAAAATTGTGCCTTTCAAATTCTGGGCCCCCCAACATGAATGAAACTTTCTCTATTTATACTTTTTCCAGTCTTTTGTCTCCCAAATTTGGAATGAGACTTCCAGACTTTTGGGAAAGAAAGCCTACTTGCTGGGAAGGGGGCCTGAGACTATATCTCAACTCCTGGCCTGGTGGCAGCACTGACAACTCTGTCGGGAGCATAGTTTATGGCCTCTCTGGAATGGGAGTAGTCTTATTTTCCTTATTATTTAAGCAAGCAAGCATTTACAGAAGCCAAAATTGCAGGGTTAAAATTTCAAACAGCAGTTGTTATGTAAGATGGATGCTTCAGAAACTGGTTTGGCTCGTTGGATAGAGTGTCGGCCTGTGGACTGAAAGGTCCCACATTTGATTGTGGTCAAGGATCTGTATCTTGGCTGCGGGCACAATCCCAGTAGGAGGTGTGCAAGAGGCAGCTGATCGATGTTCCTTTCTCATTGATGTTTCTGACTTTCTTTATTTTATTTTTAATTTCTTTATTGATTAAGGTATAACATATGTGTCCTCATCACCCATTACTCCTTCCAATCCCCTCCTGCCCCCATCACCACTTATGTCCTCACCCCCCTGGTGTCCATGTCCATTGATTAGGCTTATATTCATGCATAAAAGTCCTTTGGTTGATCTCTTCCCCTTACTCCGGCCTCCCCTACCATCCCTCTGAGGTTTGACAGTCAATGCTTTTCTGTCTCTGGATCTGTTTTTGTTCATCAGTTTATGGTATTCATTGTATTCCATACATGAGTGGGTTTATGTGATACTTACCTTTCATTGATTGGCTTATTTCACTTAGCATAATGTTCTCCAGTTCCATCCATGCTCTAGTTTGAAGCAGACACCTTTTTCTTCTTCTTAAAGAATACCTTTCAGCATTTCATATAATACTGGTTTGGTGTTGATGAACTTCTTTAGCTTCTTCTTATCTGTGAAGCTCTTTATCTGACCTTCAATTCTGAATGATAGCTTTGCTGGGTAGAGTAATCTTGGTTTTAGGTT
The DNA here is from genome assembly GCA_027563665.1 of Antrozous pallidus. Taxonomy (NCBI): domain Eukaryota; kingdom Metazoa; phylum Chordata; class Mammalia; order Chiroptera; family Vespertilionidae; genus Antrozous; species Antrozous pallidus. The sequence goes on from CM050518.1 coordinate 34,804,162, forward strand.
CTTGCTGTTCATCACTTTGAAAATTTCTTGCCACTCCCGTCTGGCCTGCATAGTTTCTGTTGAGAAATCAGCTGACAAGCATAAGGGTGCTCCCTTGTAGGTAATTAAGTGTTTTTCTCTTGCAGCTTTTAATATTCTCTCTTTGTCCTTTGCTCTTGGCATTTTAATTATGATGTGTTTTGGTGTTGTCTTCTTTGCATTCCTTTTGCTTGGGGTTCTGTGCACTTCCTGAACTTGTAAGTCTATTTCTTTCACCAGGTGGGGGAAGTTTTCAGTCATTATTTCTTCAAATATGTTTCCCGTATCTTGCTCTCTCTCTTCTTCTGGCACCCCCATAATTCTGATGTTGGTACATTTGAAGTTGTCCCAGAGGCTTCTTACACTATCCTCAAATTTTTGGATTCTTTTTTCTTTTTCAGTTGAGTGTTTTTGGCCTCTTGGTATTTCAAATCTTTGACTTGGTTCTTGTGTTCCTCTAGTCTGCTGTTAGGATTCTGTAAAATATTCTTTATTTCAGTCAGTGTATGTTTAGTTTCTAGTTGGTCCTTTTTGATATCCATGAGGGTCTCGCTCATCTCCTCGAGGGACTTGTTCATATCCTCGAGGTTCTTGCTGAGCTTATCAGCTTTTTCTAGGAGCCTCTTGAAATACCTTATCACTGTGGTTTTGAACTCTATATCCAGTCGTTTGTTTTCCTCCATTTCTTTTGTTTGCTATCTTTTTCTTTCTCTCCCCATTTTCACTGCTTCCCTGAGTTGGTTGGGTAGCTTTGTGTGCTAGGTGTCTTGGCCTCCCCTGTTACCTGAGGTGTACACTCTTGGTGCACCCCTTTGTGGACTGTGTATACAGCCTTGTTGCAGATAAGTCTTGTTTGTTGTTGGTATCACTGGGAGGAATTGACCTCCAGGCCAATTGACTGTAAGGATCAGCTGTGTCTACTCTAGGAGACAGCCTTCTACGCCTGGATTTGCAAACTTGCCAAAATCTCTGTGCTCAGTTTGGATAGGGTGGAGTTTCTTGGTGGGGTGGAGTTTCAGGGTGGAGCTGACAGCCTTGACTTCCAGTCAGCCCGGGCTGGTCCTAGCATCCGCAGGCAATTGCTGCAGGCACCTCTGTGAGAAAGGTGCTCTCGAATTCTGCCTGCCACCAGAACGTCTGATCTCCAATGGATCTGGAATCTCAGATTTTCGCCTGGCACCTGGGTTCAGTGCAATCAGAACTCCTTTTTCCTTCTGCCAGACACCAGCCACACAGTCAACAGATCACCCTCACCGTGAGCACCTGTGTGCGCCCCAGAGTTCCACCTCTGGCCGGAGCTCCCCTACCCAACAGACGCAGCCAGCAACCTGTTTGTCCCCTCTGTGCGCACTCACCTGCACACCTACAGAGGTCTGCCTCTGGCTCTTCCCTTGGGATTCTGCCCACAATCCAGGTTCTCCCCGTAAGGGCTTGGTTCCCCCGGGATTTGAGTGCAAACCGAACTGGGTTCAGCGCAGCCTGGAGCCCCTGTCTCCTTTCTGCCAGAGCACCCTGCCAGGCTCAGACACCCTGTCCTCTTCCGCGGGACAGTTTCCACCTTACTTGGGCTTTACAGAGGCTCTGATTATCCGTGTGCACTCCTCTGTCCCTCCAGTTTCAGATCTTCCAGTCAGCCAGCCTTCCTGTGGTTCTGGACAGTGTCTGTTCTGTCCTTCAGTTCTATTCTCGTAATTGTTGTGTGGGGCAAAAGCCTAAGTGTTGACCTATGCCGCCATCTTGTTTTTTCCCCCTATTTCTGACTTTCTACCCATTTCCCTTCCTTTCTGTAAAAAAAATCAATAAAAAATATACATATTTTAAAAAGATGGATGGTAGTTTACATTCAGAGTAAAACCTGCTTGATCATGATGTGGGTTTTTTGTTGTTGTTTTTTGTTAACCCTCATTTGAGGATATTTTTTCCACTGACTTTTAGACAGAATGAAAGAGTGGGAGGCAGTGGGAGAGAGAGATAGAAAAACATTGACGTGAAAGAGACACAGATTGATTGCCTCTCACACATGCCCCAACTAGGGCAGGGAATCAAAACTGCAATCCAGATGTGTGCCCTTGACCAGGAATCAAACCCATGATCCTTGGTGCCCGGGCCAATGTTTTAACCATTGAGCACACCAGCCAGGGAAAGATGTATACATTGTTGAATTCAAGCAAGCAAGCAAGCATTGAATACTTTATTTAGTATTTTAACACTTTATTTAGGATAGTTAAATTATACATTTATAAAGAAATTGGATCTATAATTTTGGATTTTAGAACCAAAATGCCACCACCCAAAGCCCCAGATATTTTCTGGAACATTTTGTGTATGACCTCATGTGAAAGTACCTTTAAAATCATCCAGGATAACAGTATTATTCAGAATAGCCATAAAGTGGAAGTAACCCAAATACCCATTGATTGATGAATGGATAAACAGAAAGTGGTATATACTTACAATGGAATACTATTTAGCCTTCAAAAGGAAGAAAATCCTGATATATGTTACAGTGTGGATGAACACTGAAGACTTAATACCAAGTGAGATAAGGCAATTATAAAGGGACAAGTACTATATGAGGGGATCATATAGAATAGTCAGATTCATAGGGACATAAAGTAGACTGGTGATTGCCATGGATATGAGAAGGGTGATTTTTTGTTGTTAATCCTCACCCAAGGATATTGTTATATTGTTTTCCTTTGACAGTGAGAGAGAGAGAGAGAGAGAGAGAGGTTGGTTGGTTGCATTCCTCATGCACCCCAACTGGGGCTGGGGATCGAATGGTGACCTTTCAGTGCTCTGGTCAATGCTCTAACCAATTAGCAACATTGGCCAGGGCAAGAGGGTTATTTTTTATGGGTATAGAGTTTCAATGTAGCAAGATGAAAAAGTTCTGTAGATGGATGATGGTGATGGTAACATAACTGTGGGTACATGTGATACTCTGGAGTCGTTATAGGGATTTTTAAAAAAAGTAAAAATCATGCAGGGCTGAGGCTTTCCACAAGAGGGGCTTCTTTTGTTTGTTGTTTTTGTCCTTTACCATTTCAGTTTTCAAACACTTCTGATTTATTTAAGTTTTTTTCCTATGCTATCCCTGGAATATATTTAGAAATTTGCACATTTCATCTAGCTTTTCAATTTTACTTGTGTGCAGTTGTTGATAATTCTTTTACATTATTTTTAATATGATGTATCTTTTTTATTTCACCATTCCACTATGGATGTTAGTTTTTCATTTTCTCTTCATTAGGCTTTCCCAAAGTGTCCTGATTTCATTATTTCTGACTTTCTTACTACTCTTCTAATCTACATTTTATTTTTTACCCTCTTATTTAATTTCCAACTACATGGAAGTTTTAATTCATTTTTTTTGCATTTGTTTGGAAAATATAGGATATTAAATACATGGAACTTAGTGAGGTTTTTTATGACCTGAAACCTTGCTAAATAAAATCTAGTCTGTGAACTAGAAGTATTGGCATTCCCCAGAGAATTGTTAGAAAAGCAGGAACTCAGACCCTGCCCCACCTACTGAAGCAGAATCTGCATCTTAACAAGACATCCACCTGATTCCTAGGCACGTTTCTGGCCAAGCAGCACTGACAAATGAAGCTCTCAGGGAGGAATGCCTACACTACTGTCAGGTCCTAGCAATGCTCTACTTCTTTCCTTTATTTTTTTTTAAAGGAAACTCTTGTTATTAATATATTTTTTATTGATTTCTGAGAAGAGAGGAGAGATAGAAACAACAATGGTGAAAGAGAATCATTGATTGGCTGCCTCCTGCAGGCATCCTACTGGGGATCAAACCCACATCCTGGGCTTGTGCCCTGACTGGGAATTGAACTGTGACCTCCTGGTTCATAGGTTGATGCTCAACCACTGAACCGTCAGAACTGGGCACAGTGTTCTATTTCTTAGTTGGAATGCAAACACATGGGTACTCATTTTATTGTTTGATTAAAAAAAAAAACTATGCACATTTGTTTTATATACTTACTAGAGGCCTGGTGCATGAAATTTGTGGACTGGCTGGGGTGTCCCTCAGTCCAGCCTGCACTGTCTCCAATCTGTGACCCCTCAAGGGATGTCCAACTGCCAGTTTAGACCCGATCCTAGAGAGATTGGGCCTAAACCGGCAATCAGACATACCTTTCACAATTTGGGACTGCTAGATCCTAACTGCTCACCTGCCTGCCAGCTTCATCACCCCCAAACCATTCCCCTGCTGGCCTGATTGATACATAACTGCTTCCCTGGGGCCCAATTGCCCTAACTGCCCTCCCCTGCCAACCCGATCGCCCCCAACTTCCCTCCCCTGCTGAGCCAAACACATGCAACTGCCCTCCCCAACAAGCCATCTTATGAAGGCCATCTTGTGATGATGTGAGGTGACCATCTTGTGGCAGGCATCTGTGATGACATGCAGATGGCCATCTTGTGATGACATGGCGGTGGCCATGTAGTGCTGACATAGGAGTGGTCATCTTGTGGCGGGCATCTTGTGAGGATGTAGGGGCAGCCATTTTGTGATGACGTGAGGGCATGACAGTCACCTAAGCTTTTATTAGTATAGATTGGAATGTGTATTTTGCAATAGAATGTGTTCAAGGAAATTTAACCACATAGGATATTGCCAATGTAAATAGCTCAATCACAGTGACAAGATGAACTTTATGTGGATAGGTTCACACAGGTCCTGTTGCTTCCTTAAAACTGGTTCCCATTCCTTGTGACTGGCAAGTTTCTTTTCTTTCGTGGTAAGATTCATCTCACCTTCAGACAAGAAATTTGGCCAATAGGAGGTTTGGGAACAAATATTCTTAGAAACATGGTATTTAAGCTTGTAGCCATGGTCTAATTATGACCATGAAGTTGTTAGGGGATGTCAGATATACTGGCATGCTTGTAAAATGGTCTTTCCTTTTATTATTCAGTCTTTGATGCAAAAAAATGCCAGAAACAAGACGGGCACTGCAGAAAACGCTGCGATGCTAATGAAGAGGTAAAACCAGGATGTAAATACCAATTCGGTCGAGTCTGCTGTGTTCTCAAAAATAAAGACTCAGATGTCATTCCCACGGAGCCTCGGACTTCTCCCCAACCAGAATTTTTTTTATATAACTTACATCCTATAGATTACATTGTAACACCACCACGCCATACAGGTGTGTACAACAATTACAGAGATACAGAAGATGAACTATCTGACCAGGAAGTGGACTCTTAGGTGACTTGCCCACCATTTCATTAAAGCTCATGACTTCCTCTGCTGTCACTCACAGGTCCTCAGAGTGATGGACTAGGGCCTATAGATGAAGTATTTGAAAAAACCATGGTGACACACTCAGCCTTCCATCAATGTGTAATTCTAGATTAAGAAAGCAACTGTGTAAGGAAGTCCAAAACTTCCCAATACTGTCAATGATAAACTCCTCAGCACTTTCCTTGAAATGTCTGATTATTTCCATGAGAGGTTTGAACCATTTTTAGTGCCCTTTGTCTGCTGGTGACTTACTAGTATGTACAGCCTTAATCACTTAGTTAAGTATCCCAACCTTAATCTTCCCATTTGTCCTTCTGTCTTCTTAACAAGGGGTTTGGGGTTCCAGAGGCATCCCTTGTGTCAGTCCTGCCTCTTGATGGCAGCATAAATTGTCACAATCAAAATTCTAAATCCTTGCATTTATGAGAGTAGCTTTTAGAACTCTAGGAGTTTTCTGTACAGCGGCAGAAACCTCAGGTGGAAGCTAACTTTGGCTCCAAATCCCTATATCATCACTCACTATAGGAAACTGGCCCGGGTATGAGCCCTAAGGACTCCTTTCCCCCCAGTTGTTTCAAGGCTGGAATAGAAACTGTTGAAAGGCTGGCTCGTAGGCACATTTCTTTGACCACACTTTGATCACACATGGACCTCTGAATGTAGGCCTCCTCAGGGTGGGTGAAGGATGGGCCATTCTGTCCACCTGTCTTCTGAGAACTTCATTTGTTTTTCTGATGGCATAAAAATATCAAGTACAAATTGGTTTTTACAAAATACTCAGGGGGTTGGAAAGTGCATCACAGGGAATATAATCAATAATCCTATCTAATAAAAGAGTAATATGCAAATTGATCAGGCCTCCAATCAAGCCATGCCCACAAACCAGCCCACCAGCCAATCAAGAGCAAATAAACCACAACCAAGATGGCGGGCTGCCCCTCTGAAGCGCTGGAGTCGGGATCGCAGCCCTGCAGGGGATTCTGCACCCCACGCCCCACCACGGAGGACTGAGCAGGCAGGATAGATGGCAGCCCCACCATGGAAGACTGGGCAGGCCAGGCAGGGAGCACCTGACGCCACCGGCAGAGTTCAGGCCACCACTAGGGACAGGCAGGGCAGACTGGCTGCTCCTGCCACTGCCCACTGGGTTAAGTTCGAGATCAGTAACAGGGCAGGCAGAGGAGGGTGGGGCAGCAGTGCCTGACGCCCCCTGGGGAGCCAGTCCACCATGGGGGATGGGGCAGGCCTATTAGTCAGCACCTGAGGCTGCCCGCGGGGTCCAGGCCACCATTGGGGGGCTGTGCCTGACTCCACCTGCAGGGTCCAGGCAGCCTTCAGGGTTGGGCAGGGAGGGCTGGCTGCGCCTGACGCTGCACACTGGGTCAAGGCCGAGATCAGAAACAAGGCGGTCAGGGGAGAACGGGGTGGCTACGCCTGACTCTGCCGGCAGGGGTCAGGCTGCCATTGGGGATGTGGGTAGGCAGGGGTGGCCAGGGTCTCTGGATCACTGTATGCCCCCGGGCTGCCTGTGCACACCGGTGGAGCAGGCCGGGGTTGAACATTTTAATGAAAATGGGATGCCTGTGCCCCTGGCCACTGAGCCCAGTCCCTGGGGAGGAGAGGGCAGTGGGCATGTAGCAGGCACCAGGGCTTGGAAGGGCCTGGGAGCAACCTGCAGGCATGCTACCAGAAGAGGTGCTGAACCATGTAGAGGCAGAGGGCTGGCTGATGGAGGCGTGCAAAGGTGCAGGTGAGGCGGCTCTCGCAGGCGCTGAGCTTGAAAAGTGCATCGACAGCCTGATGGACTAAATCGCCTTTCTGAAGAAGGTGCATGAAGAGGAGATCGCTGAGCTGCAGGCACAAATCCAGTACGCTCAGATCTCTGTGGAGATGGACGTGTTCTCCAAGTCTGACCTCTCTGCCTACTCAAGGATGTCTGCGCCCAGTATGAGAAGCTGGCTGCCAAGAACATGCAGAATGGTACAAGAACCGCTTCCCCATGCTAACTGAGAGCACTGTCAAAAACATCTACGGGGTGTCTGAAAGCTGCTGCCTGCTCAAGACCAAGACCTTGGAGATGGAAGCATGCCAGGGCATGAACTAAGCTCTGGGAAAGCAGCTGGGAGAGCTGGAGGCTAAGCAGAACTCAGGTGTTAGTGCTATGCAGGACACAATCAACAAATTAGAAAACGAGTTGAGAACTACAAAGAGTGAAATGGCATGATATTTAAAAGAATACCAGGACCTCCTCATTGTGTCTTTGGACACTGACATTGCAGCTTACAGGAAACTCTTGGAAGGTGAGGAGACCGGACTCAGTTTCACCAGCATGGGAAACATAGCCAGTGGCTACTCCCACAGCTCCCAGGTCTTTGGTCATTCTGCCTATGGTAGTTTACAGACCAGCTTCTACTTGATGTCCTCTGGCTCCTTCCCTTCTTAATACACCAGCCACGTCCAGGAGGAGCAGATCGAGGTGGAGGAGACCATGGAGGCTGCAAAAGCCGAGGAAGCTAAGGAGAAGCTGAAGAGGAGGAGGAGAGGAAGTGGCTGATGAAGAGGAAGGAGAGGAAAAGGAAGAAAGTGCCAAGGAAGAATTTGAGGATGCAAAGGAGGAAGAAGAAAGAGGTGAAGGAGAAGCTGAGGATGAGAAGAAAGATGAAGGTGCTGGGGAGGAGCACGCAACCAAGAAAAGATTGAGCCCCCCTTTCCTTAATTATTTCAGGAATAATCCTCCTGAAACCAGGTCAACCCCGTCACCAACCAAGCAGTTGAGTTCACGATACTATATGAATTAAGAAGTCAATATATATAACATTCTGAGGTGACTGAGGTTGGACATTAAATGTTGTGCAATTACTTTTCTCCTTATGCAGAGTTATCTGTTTGCTTTCAGAGGGGCTTCCTGGGTTGCTGCCAGATTGTACATGGTCTATGCTTGTGAGTTCAGGATCTATGACGATCTGAATAATTCAGATGTTTACAATAAAAACACATTAATACATGAATTAATTAATGTTGAACTTCATGGAAAAATAGTCTTTTGAATCTTTGGTGGTTAGAAATTAAAGACCTCAAATCATGTGCAATAAATAGTAAATAAAGTTACATTGAATGACAAAAATATATATATATTCGGGGCCAGGAAACATTCAAAGAACTGGGAAACCATTCCCAGATCAGGAAGGGAAGTCACAGGGTGTATATTATTGCTATGAATACAGTATTTCTTACTACTTACAACATATACAATGTAATATATTAGATACCTTCCTATCGAATGAAGTATGTATTTTCATAGAGTAATACTGCTATATATTTATAGTTATGGCAGTATATCATATTTTATCTATATTAATAAAGGGGTAATATGCTTATTAGACCATGAGACCTTCCAGAAATCCTTCCGGACAAAGCCATGTTGGTGGAGCCAAGGCAGAGACAGTTAGGTGTGATCAGGCCAGGAGAGGAAGGCAGTTGGGGGTTTTCAGGCTGGTGAGGGGACAGTTGGGGCCAAGCAGGCTGGCAGAGGGGACCAGTTGGGACAATCAGGCCAACAGGCAGAGTGGTTAGGGGAGATCAAGCAGTCAGGCAGGTGAGCAGTTAGGAACCAGCACTCCTGGATTGTGAGGGGGTTGTCCGACTGCCAGTTTAGACCTGATCCCACAGGGGTCTCAGGTTGAAGAAGATGCAGGCCGGGCTGAGAGACAAGCCCTCCCTCTATCCCCTGCATGCACGAAATTCGTGCAGGAAGCCACTAATATTGTAATAACGTTGTATGGTGTCAGGTGGATACTGGGCTTACTAGGGGGATCACTTCTTAAATTATAAATGTCTAACCACTATGCTGTACACCTGAAAATAATATAAAATAATATTGAATGTCAACCATAATTGAATTTTTTAATTTAAAAATTAATTTATAATTTTTTTCAAATTAAATATCTTCATACCCCAAGCTCTTCAGAGAGGTCCATTCACATAATTCTTCCACACACCTCATTACTATAAATCTTACCTTGTCCTTTCTGAGACCCTGACCAACCCACCAGTCAAACCGTTATCACTGTCCACGAATTACTGTGGATCCATACCTTAGGCCATCCCTCTTTCTCTGGAAAGGATTTTTCTTATTCACTGTCAAATCTCAGGGCCCCTCCAAACCAGGCTGTGAATGCAGCACTTGTGGCTGATGCCGTCATCATGTAAACCACTCCACAAACACGCTCTTGCCTTTTCTCCTCTGTTCACTAACCATAAGTTCTCCTTGTGACCCATTAGTGTGTGGTGAAAGACAGGCAGTAAAGCAGGTCTCCGAGGCATCTGGGCCACCGGGCCCTGCAGGTTATACTTTGCAGACCTTAAGTCTCAGTTTTGAACATATCATTTCTATCTAACATTAAGGTGCTGCTTTTTTTAAATAAAGGCCTATCTTTTTAAAAATATATCTTACTGATTTTTTACAGAAAGGAAGGGGGAGGGATAGAGAGTTAGAAACATCGATGAGAGAGAAACATTAATCAGCTGCATCCTGCACACCTCCTACTAGATAATATTTAACTGTTGACAAATTTAAATCTCATGATTTCATTTTTTCAAAAGCTTATTCATATTACTAATACTTTTAATATGTGAAGCTGTTGAATGTCTGAATCTCTGGTTTGTGGTTTCTGCTATTCTTAATTCATGGTGCCTCCTTGCCTTGTGTGTTTTCTGATCTGTGCATTTTTCTTGGAATTTTCTCTGAGTAAATTAATGGAGTCTTGACCTCGGAACTACCTCTTCATTTACTTCTGTCAGGTATCTTTGGCACTACTATTGGGACAACTTTAAACTAAATCATCAGCTGGATTTTTTTTAAACGTCTTCATTGTTGAAAGTCTTACATGTGTCTCCTTTACTCCCATTAACCTCTCCCAGCCTGCCCCTGCCTTCCAGCACAGACTTTCACCCATCTTTTGTCTGTGTCTATTGGTTATGCATATATGCAAGTCCTTTGGTTGATCTCTTACCCACTATACCCCATCCACCCTCCCCTGCCTTCCCTCTGAGGTTTGATGGTCTCTGATCAATTTTTGTTCATCAGTTTATGTTGTTCATTATATTCCACAAATGAGTGAGGTCATGTGATACTTATCTTTCTCCAACTGGCTTATTTCACTTAGCATAGTATCAGCTGGATTTCCCCCCGACCACAGACCATTCATGCACCATGAGTTTAGACTAAGAGACTATGTGAAAGCCAGCTGGCAGTTCTCAGTGGAGATTTTTTTGTACATACTGAGTACAAAGGTTCAAGACCAGCCAATTGTCCTTGAAACAGCTGTTGAAGGAGGAGTGTTGTGCCTGCTTTGTCCTTACACACCATATATAACCCCCTCAGCACTGAAGTTTATGTAGAAGTGTCCTCTCAGACTCAGTTTTTCAGACCCTTGGCACTGTCTCCTCTCTGCTGCCTTCCACCTCTACCCTGGCCAAAGCCATGGAAACCAAAGCTCCAGTTCACTTGACTCAGCTAGTGCTTCAGTTATTGCCCTCAGAAAAGCACCCGGTTTCGCTTGACTATCATTCTTTACTCTTTTTGCAAAGTCAGGGATGCCTAAGAAGTTGATTTGTGTCTCTCAGATAAGTTACTTTACATTTGGATATTTCAATGGGAGGGTTAATTTGGGTTTTTAGACCATTGTCCTGCCAGAAACAAAGGTCAGAACCAACACTCATCTCCAGACCTAAGCTTTGCTCTTATGAGAAGATGGGTGGAAGCAAGGAAAAAAGAAGAAAATTGTCAAAGGATAAAATTATCACTCAATGTCTGAAACCAAAATGATGAAATGACCACTTTCTTACATAAAAGAAAGTCATGCTGGTCAGGCGTGGACTCATTAAGCAGAGCAGAGAGCTGAACTGACACAACATTTGGGGGAGCCCCTTAGAGGGGTGGTGTTGGTCACAGATGTGGAGGTGGGTGATGACAACTTAGAAGGGTGTTCACTTAGGTGAACCCAGAGCATAATGCTGTCATTGATAATTTGGTTTTCAGAAGTGTGTTCACTGAAGCAAGTTCCACTGATCAATGTGAGAGGTTCAAAACCATTCAAGGAATTTTCTTGTTATCATGGCTATAAAACTGTCGGTCTTTTTCTATGAATCTGAAGAGTTTTTATTCTCACAAGAGAATAGAAACTTCGGGGGAATGTAATGGCACAAATGACAGAAGAACTCCAAAGGATAATGGAGAAGGAATGGCCCAAACGTTAGGAGGAAAACAGAAAGACGTCACAGAAACCAACCAAGTTAAGGTTTTCAAGGAAGGAATGAACTAGGGTTGAAAATGCTACCAAGAGGCAGAGTAAGATATTGGTTGTGCAATAGCCATGAACTTTCAGAAAAGAGTCCCATGGATGACCTTGGCTGGAGCTAGTTCAATAGAATAATAAGCACAAAAACAGACTGTACCAGATTGCAGAGAGGCAGAGAAATAGAGACATAGAACTTTCCTTTTGACAAAATGTGGAACTAAAGATAGAGAAAGAAATAAGATATTAGTGGAGCTAAGGTGGGAAAGAGTAAAATTAGAATGTTATCTTAAGAAGCTAGTGTTTGTTGTAATTAGGGACGCAAGCCTCCTAGATTTTCAGGAATTAAGGGACCTTAATCATCAAAAAGAACAACAGCAATCAATGTTCCAGTTCCTTCCCAGATAATTACCTAACCTGAACCATGCCAACTTATTCTACACGTCAACAGCTAGTTAGGAAGTTCTGCCCTGGGCTAAGACAGATTGTCTACAGGCCCTTCACCCACTGTCCTATGGCTGTATCTCACTAGCTCTGGTGTCTCTCTGAAACCTACATTGCACGATGAGGTCGTAGTTCAGCCTAAACCCTCAACCTCCCCTCAGTGAATTCGAGTACATTCTCTCCCTTTCTTCACTGAGTTTTCTAGATGTTTTCATTTCTTGTCACTGGTTTTTTAGTCTTCTCTCTCACAGGACTGGATCCAGAAGGTGTCAGATATCTCATCATGCAACACCGGACTCACTGTGATTTGCAATAGATGAAAGACTAGCCTATCAGGTGCATGGCTTTTAATGAGGGGTGTTAACAGCAGGTTGAGGACGATGATCACCAGCGCTCAGGATATTTTTGGCAAGTGAGTCACTTTGTTCAGTTCACGTTGGTCCTCTTTGCTAAAAACCTTTATCTTCATGTAGGATTGGAGGCAGCATGTTTTGTAATTTCTGCAATAGAGGTAGAGTTGTTCAGCCTTTTTGCAAGATGTTCTACAGATTCCCGTGTTGCCCATGCATCGGAGGATTTGTTGTCTACCTGGCCAAAACAACAACAAACAAAAACAAATAGTTAATTTCCACTTAGCAGTAACATAAATATAGTGAGCCAGCGTGAATAGTAAAAACCTACAGGGCTGAAACAATAGTGAGATGGCATAATTAGAAGGACCAAACCTGAAACACTGAAAACACGAATTCTGGCAAGAATGTGGAGCACCAGGAACTCTCACACTTCGCTGGTGGTAAGGACGAGTGGTACAGGCACTTTGGAAGATAGTTTGGTGGTTTCCTGGAAAACTGAACATACTCTTACCATACAAACTTGCAATTGTATTTCTTGGTATTTACTCAAAGGATTTGAAAGCTAATGTCAATGCAAACATCTGCACACAGTAGTTTATAGTAGTTTTACTCCTAACCCCTCAAATTTGGAAGCAACCGGGATGCCTTTCAGTGGGTGAATAAATAAACTCCAGTACTTCCCGGTAATGGAATTTTATTTAGCACCAAAAAGAAATGAGCTATCAAATCACAAACAGGCATAAAGAAAGCTTAAAGACATGTTACTAAGTGAAAGAAATGAATCTGAGAAGGCTACCTCATGTATGATTTCAACTACATGATATTCTAGAAAAGGCAAAACTATGGAGACAATAAAAAGGGTAGATGTCACGGGTTGGGGTAGAGATAAATGGGTAGAGCACGGAGCATTTCCATGGCAGTGAAAATACTCTCTATGATACTATAATGATGGATTCCTGTTATCACACATTTGTCCAAATCCATAGAACGTACAACACCAGAAGTGAGCCATAATGTAAATTGTGGACTTTGGGTGGTTATGATGTGTTGATGTAAGTTCATCAATCATAACAAATGTACACTCTGATGGGATCTATATATATAAAAAGCCAGCAACCCTAATGCCGTAAAAAGCAGAACAACCACTCGCTATGACGCCTACTGAGGCCAGCAAACAGGCCCGATCAGGGGGAGGGGTCAGCTGGCCAACTTCCCATGGCCCTTCCACCAGGCCGGCCTGCCCTTGATCTGACTCTCCCACCTTGATCAAGGGTAGTGCTGGCCAGCCAAATGTTGCCCACACACACACCCTCTGCCTTCCCCCCATTTAGCCCTGCCCCCTACCAGCCCACCCCTTCGAGATAGGCCCGCAGACCCTTTCCCCAGATTGCACTATCCCGAATCACACCCTTACCCCATTAGGGGTGCAGCTGGCTGGCCAACCTCCTGTATGCCCTCCCCCTGCCTGGCCCCACTCCATATTGCACCCCCCACCCTGAACATGCAGGCCTGGCTGGTCAACCACCCATGGCCCCTCCCTGAGGCCGCTGACCCTCGGTTGGCCCTCCCCACCTCATTCAAAGGCAGGTCCAGCTGGCCCACTACCCATAGGCCCTTCCCATAGCTGCCCCTGCCCCAGTCAGCACCCCTAACATCAATCAGGGGCTGGCTGACTAGCCAACTTCCAGCCATTTCCTTCTCCTGACAGGCCCAGCCCAGTCTGCCCCAACTGAGGCCAGGCCTACCAGACCCCACCCATGCACAAATTCATGCCCTGGGCCTCTAGTATGTTGGTAACAGGAGAAGCTGTGTCTGAGTCGGAGGAGAGAGTATAGGAGAAACCTCTTTGCCTTCTTATTAATTTTGCTGTGAACCTAACACCAGTATAAAAAGAAAAGGTATTTTTTTTAAAAAGGAATTCCTTCAAAATTAAATAAAGCTGCTATGAACATTCATCTACACATTTTATAAACTACATTTTTATTTCTCTGAGATAAATGCCCAAAAGTACATTTGGTGGGTAGTATGGAGTGTATATTTTTGTGTTTTTTATGTTTTTTTAATGAAACTATTTGCCAATCTATTTTCCATAGGCACTTTATCATTTAACATTCTCATCAACAATGTCTAAAAGATCCAGTTTCTCTGCATCCTTGCCAACATTTACTGCTGCCACTACTTTCAATCTCAGTTATTCTAATAAGTATGCAATGCAATATCATTGTGGCCTTAATATGCATTCCTCTAATTGTTAATGATGTCCAACATCTTTTAAGTGCTTATTTGCCTGCCATCTGTATATCCTCTTTAACTGAGTATCTTTGGAAGACTTCCTTCTAATCGGACTGTTTGTTTTTTACTGTTGAGTTGTGAGAGTTGCCTGTATCATCTAGATACAAGTCCATTGTCAAATATGTGGTTTGTCAATATTCCTCCCCATCTGTAATTTGTCTTTTCATCTCTTTTTCACAAGGCCTCTCCCAGAGTAAAAGTTTTAACTTTTGACCAAGACTAATTCATTGATTGTTTTTCTTTTACAGTTTGTGCTTTTCACCTACATCTAAAGTTTTTTCCCATGTTTTCTTGTAGAAGTTTAATACTTCTACATTTAAATTTAATTCTCTGACCCACTTTGATTTAATTTTTTGTATAAGTTTTGCGGTTTAGATTAGAATGTTTGTGTATTTTGTTTTTTGTATGCGTGTGTTTTGTTTTTGTTGTTGTTGTTTTGCTATAAATTCCCATTGCTCCAGCAACATCTGTTGAAAAGGATATCTTTTTCCCATTGAATTGCTTTGCTCACTTTTAAAAAATCAGTGGGTGGTACTTGTGTGGGGCTATTTCTGGGTTTTCTATTCTGTTCTATTGATCTCTCTGTCTATCTCGCCACCAATATCAGTATCTGGATTACTTGAGCTACATAAATCTTGAAATCTGTTAACATGATTCCTCCAACTTTATTCTTCTTTTTCAAATTTGTTTTAGCTATTCTCAGATTCTATGGACCTCGGACAAGAATCAAAGATGAGCCTTAGCTGGTTTGGCTAAGTGGATAGTGTTGGCCTGCAGATTAAAAGGTCCCAGTTTCAATTTCGGTCAAGGGCACATACATCCTTCCCAAGGAGGGCTTATGCAGGAGGCAACCAATCAATGTTTCTCTCTGTCTTTCTTTCTCTCCTTCGCTCTCCCTAAAAATCAATGGGAAAATATCCCCAGTGGAGGATTAACTGCCAACTCTCCTCCCCCCCAAAAAAATAAGACACAAAGATGAATTCTTCATCTAAGTATCAAACACAACTTAGATTATGGGTATGGTTGCACCGAACAGAGGCTGGATTGAGGTTCAGGTCCCTCAGCAGCCCCATGTATAAGCCCAAGGAAAGGTCAGGACAGCTGCCAGTCTACCCTGCTTTGGGCTCACAATACTTTTATAACTGTCAGGTCAACCTCCCTCCCCAAAGGGCTTTGCTACTCACTGCCAATGTTTCTACCCACCTTCACACCCCTCAGCCTAGCCTATAAGGAACCATTATTACAGTAAAAAAAAAACACAGCCTTTTTTTCACATCCCCAGACACAAGGTCCTTTACCATCGTCCCTGGAAAGGACAGTGTGAGATTTGCATCCAAGAGAAGAGTGAACAGAAGTGCACTCTTGAGGTGGCAGAGCAGGCAGACAAACCTGTTTCAAACCTGCCCCCTGGAGAAAGGCCATAGTACCTGCAGAAAAGGATTTCAAAGATGCCCATCCTAACCCCAGCTTTTGCCAGGACCTTTGCAGCTCCTAACCACTGCCCTCCTGTCATGCCGGTGGTCTTCATCCAGCATGTAGACAGGTTCAGCAATTTGGAGAAGGCACTGTGCGTAAATTAAATATGAGTCCAGACATGAAACATAATTTTGAAAGGCATTTTGGGGACCAGAAGAAACTTAGCTGAAGGAACTAAGTTCTCCTTCTCTCAGGATCCCTTGCTTTTTATTAACACAAACTAGACACCTAGTGCACGAAATTCATGCCCAGTGGTAGGGGTTGGGGGTGTCCCTCAGCCCAGCCTGCACCCTCTCAAATCTGGATCTTTCTCACAATCCAGGACTGCTGGCTCCCAACTGCTCACCTGCCTGCCTTCCTGATTGCCCCTAAGCGCCACTGCCTGCCAGCCTGATCACCCCTAACCACTCCCCTGCCAGCCTGATTGAAGCCTCACTGCTCCCCACCAGCCTGTTTGCCCCCAACTGCCCTCCCCTGCAGGCCTGATCACCCCTACTACCCTATCCTGCAGGCCTGATCTCTCCCAACTGCCCTTCCCTGCTGGCCATCTTATAGTGGCCATCTTGTGATCACCTGGAGGTGGCCATCTTGTGATGACATGGGGTCAGCCATCTAGTGCTGACATAGGGATGGTCATCTTGTGGCAGACATCTTGTGAGGATGAGGGGGCATGACAGTCACCTAAGCTCTTATTAGTATAAATTGGAATGTGTATTTTGCAATAGAATATGTTCACGGAAATTTAACCACATAGGATATTGCCAATGTAAATAGCTCTATCACAGTGACAAGATGAACTTTATGTGGATAGCTTCACACAGGCCCTGTTGCTTCCTTAAAACTGGCTCCCATTCCTTGTGACTGCAAGTTTGTTTGTTTTTTTCATGGTCAATAGGAGGTTTGAGAACAAATAATCTTAGAAACATGATATTTACCAACACTGAACTTGTAGCCCTGGTCTAATTATGACTCATGAAGTTGTTACAGGATGTCAGATATACTGGCATGCTTGTAAAATGGTCTTTCCTTTTATTATTCAGTCTTTCATGCAAAAAAATGCCGAGAACAAGACGGGCACTGCAGAAAACGCTGCGATGCTAATGAAGAGGTAAAACCAGGATGTAAATTCCGATTTGGTCAAGTCTGTTGTGTTCTCAAAAATAAAGACTCAGATGTCATTCCCACGGTGCGTCGGACTTCTCCCCAACCAAAATTTTATTTTTATGACTCATCTCCTATAGACTACATTGTAACAGCACCGCCCGTTACAGACGTGCACGTCTATTACACAGATACAGAAGATGAACTATCTGAACAGAAACTGGAATCTTAGGTGACTCGCCCACCAGTTCATTAAAGCTCATGACTTCCTCTCTGCTGTCACTCACAGGTCCTCAGAGTGATGGACTAGGGCCTATAGATAAAGTATTGAAAAAACCACGGTGACACACTCAGCCTTCCATCAATGAGTAATTCTAGATTAAGAAATCAACTGTGTAAGGAAGTCCAAAACTTCCCAAACTGTCATCAGCGCTTTCCTTGAAATGTCTGATTATTTCCATGAGAGGTTTGAACCATTTTTAGTGCCCTTTGTCTGCTGGTGACTTACTAGTATGTACAGCCTTAATCACTTATTTAAGTATCCCAACCTTAATCTTCCCATTTGTCCTTCTGTCTTCTTAACAAGGGGTTTGGGGTTCCAGAGGCATCCCTTGTGTCAGTCCTGCCTCTTGATGGCAGCATAAATTGTCACAATCAAAATTCTAAATCCTTGCATTTATGAGAGTAGATTTTAGAACTCTAGGAGTTTTCTGTACAGCGGCAGAAACCTCAGGTGGAAGCTAACTTTGGCTCCAAATCTCTATATCATCACTCACTATAGGAAACTGGCCTGGGTACGAGCCCTAAGGACTCCTTTTCCCCCAGTTGTTTCAAGGCTGGAATAGAAACTGTTGAAAGGCTGGCTCGTAGGCACATTTCTTTGACCACACTTTGATCACACATGGACCTCTGAATGTAGGCCTCCTCAGGGTGGGTGAAGGATGGGCCATTCTGTCCACCTGTCTTCTGAGAACTTCATTTGTTTTTCTGATGGCATAAAAATATCAAGTACAAATTGGTTTTTACAAAATACTCAGGGGGTTGGAAACTGCATCATAGGGAATATAACCAATAATTTTGTAATTACTTTGTAAAAGGTCAGGTGAATACTAGGCTTATGGGGGGGATCACTTCAAAAATTATAAATGACTAAGCAGTATGCTGTACACCTGAAATTAATATAAAATAATATTGAATGTCAACCATAATTTGAATTTTTTAATTTAAAAATTAATTTATAATTTTTTTCAAATTAAATATCTTCACACCAGAAGCTCTTCAGAGAGGTCCATTCACATAATTCTTCCCCACACCAAGTTACTATAAATATTACCTTGTCCTTTCTGAGACCCTGACCAACCCACCAGTCAAACCGTTATCACTGTGCACGAATTACTGTGGATCCATACCCTAGGCCATCCCTCTTTCTCTGGAAAGGATTTTTCTTATTCACTGTCAAATCTCAGGGCCCCTCCAAACCAGGCTGTGAACGCAGCACTGGTGGCTGATGCCATCATCATGTAAACCACTCCACAAACACGCTCTTGCCTTTTCTCCTCTGTTCACTAACCATAAGTTCTCCTTGTGACCCATTAGTGTGTGGTGAAAGACAGGCAGTAAAGCAGGTCTCCGAGGCATCTGGGCCACCGGGCCCTGCAGTTTATACTTTGCAGACCTTAAGTCTCAGTTTTGAACATATCATTTCTATCTAACATTAAGGTGCTGCTTTTTTTAAATAAAGGCCTATCTTTTTAAAAATATATCTTACTGATTTTTTACAGAAAGGAAGGGGGAGGGATAGAGAGTTAGAAACATCGATGAGAGAGAAACATTAATCAGCTGCATCCTGCACACCTCCTACTAGATAATATTTAACTGTTGACAAATTTAAATCTCATGATTTCATTTTTTCAAAAGCTTATTCATATTACTAATACTTTTAATATGTGAAGCTGTTGAATATCTGAATCTCTGGTCTGTGGTTTCTGCTATTCTTAATTCATGGTGCCTCCTTGCCTTGTGTGTTTTCTGATCTGTGCATTTTTCTTGGAATTTTCTCTGAGTAAATTAATGGAGTCTTGACCTCGGAACTACCTCTTCATTTACTTCTGTCAGGTATCCTTGGCACTACTATTGGGACAACTTTAAACTAAATCATCAGCTGGTTTTTTTTTAAACGTCTTCATTGTTGAAAGTCTTACATGTGTCTCCTTTACTCCCATTAACCTCTCCCAGCCTGCCCCTGCCTTCCAGCACAGACTTTCACCCATCTTTTGTCTGTGTCTATTGGTTATGCATATATGCAAGTCCTTTGGTTGATCTCTTACCCACTACACCCCATCCACCCTCCCCTGCCTTACCTCTGAGGTTTGATGGTCTCGGATCCATTTTTGTTCATCAGTTTATGTTGTTCATTATATTCCACAAATGAGTGAGGTCATGTGATACTTATCTTTCTCCAACTGGCTTATTTCACTTAGCATAGTATCAGCTGGATTTCCCCCCGACCACAGACCATTCATGTACCATGAGTTTAGACTAAGAGACTATGTGAAAGCCAGCTGGCAGTTCTCAGTGGAGATTTTTTTGTACATACTGAGTACAAAGGTTCAAGACCAGCCAATTGTCCTTGAAACAGCTGTTGAAGGAGGAGTGTTGTGCCTGCTTTGTCCTTACACACTATATATAACCCTCTCAGCACTGAGGTTTATGTAGAAGTGTCCTCTCAGACTCAGTTTTTCAGACCCTTGGCACTGTCTCCTCTCTGCTGCCTTCCACCTCTACCCTGGCCAAAGCCATGGAAACCAAAGCTCCAGTTCACTTGACTCAGCTAGTGCTTCAGTTATTGCCCTCAGAAAAGCACCCTGTTTTGCTTGACTATCATTCTTTACTCTTTTTGCAAAGTCAGGGATGCCTAAGAAGTTGCTTTATGTCTCTCAAGTAAGTTACTTTACATTTGGATATTTCAATGGGAGGGTTAATTTGGGTTTTTAGACCATTATCCTGCCAGAAACAAAGGTCAGAACCAACACTCATCTCCAGACCTAAGCTTTGCTCTTGTGAGAAGATGGGTGGAAGCAAGGAAAAAAGAAGAAAATTGTCAAAGGATAAAATTATCACTCAATGTCTGAAACCAAAATGATGAAATGACACTTTCTTACATAAAAGAAAGTCATGCTGGTCAGGCGTGGGCCCATTAAGCAGAGTAGAAAGCTGAACTGACACAACATTTGGGGGAGCCCCTTAGAGGGGTGGTGTTGGTCACAGATGTGGAGGTGGGTGATGACAACTTAGAAGGGTGTTCACTTAGGTGAACGCAGAGCCCACTGGCTGGCTTTCAAAGCATTATGCTGTCATTGATAATTGGGTTTTCAGAAGTGTGTTCACTGAAGCAAGTTCCACTGATCAATGTGAGAGGTTCAAAACCATTCAAGGAATTTACTTGTTATCATGGCTATAAAACTGTCGGTCTTTTTCTATGAATGTGAAGAGTTTTTATTCTCACAAGAGAATAGAAACTTCGGGGGAATGTAATGACACAAATGACAGAAGAACTCCAAAGGATAATGGAGAAGGAATGGCCCAAACGTTAGGAGGAAAACAGAAAGACGTCACAGAAGCCAACCAAGTTAAGGTTTTCAAGGAAGGAATGAACTAGGGTTGAAAATGCTACCAAGAGGCAGAGTAAGATATCGGTTGTGCAATAGCCATGAACTTTCAGAAAAGAGTCCCATGGATGACCTTGGCTGGAGCTAGTTCAATACAATAATAAGCACAAAAATAGACTGTACCAGGTTGCAGAGAGGTAGAGAAATAGAGACATAGAACTTTCCTTTTGACAAAATGTGGAACTAAAGATAGAGAAAGAAATAAGATATTAGTGGAGCTAAGGTGGGAAAGAGTAAAATTAGAATGTTATCTTAAGAAGCTAGTGTTTGTTGTAATTAGGGGCACAAGCCTCCTAGATTTTCAGGAATTAAGAGACCTTAATCATCAAAAAGAACAACAGCAATCAATGTTCCAGTTCCTTCCCAGATAATTACCTAACCTGAACCATGCCAACTTATTCTACACGTCAACAGCTAGTTAGGAAGTTCTGCCCTGGGCTAGGACAGATTGTCTACAGGCCCTTCACCCACTGTCCTATGGCTGTATCTCACTAGCTCTGGTCTCCCTCTGAAACCGACATTGCACGATGAGGTCGTAGTTCAGCCTAAACCCTCAACCTCCCCTCAGTGAATTCGAGTACATTCTCTCCCTTTCTTCACTGACTTTTCTAGATGTTTTCATTTCTTGTCACTGGTTTTTTAGTCTTCTTTCTCACAGGACTGGATCAAGAAGGGGTCAGATATCTCATCATGCAACACCAGACTCACTGTGATTTGCAATAGATGAAAGACTAGCCTATCAGGTGCATGGCTTTTAATGAGGGGTGTTAACAGCAGGTTGAGGACGATGATCACCAGCGCTCAGGATATTTTTGGCAAGTGAGTCACTTTGTTCAGTTCACGTTTGTCCTCTTTGCTAAAAACCTTTATCTTCATGTAGGATTGGAGGCAGCATGTTTTGTAATTTCTGCAATAGAGGTAGGGTTGTTCAGCCTTTTTGCAAGATGTTCTACAGATTCCCGTGTTGCCCATGCATCGGAGGATTTGTTGGCCAAAACAACAACAAACAAAAACAAATAGTTAATTTCCACTTAGCAGTAACATAGATATAGTGAGCCAGCGTGAATAGTAAAAACCTACAGGGCTGAAACAACAGTGAGATGGCATAATTAGAAGGACCAAACCTGAAACACTGAAAACACGAATTCTGGCAAGAATGTGGAGCACCAGGAACTCTCACACTTCGCTGGTGGTAAGGACGAGTGGTACAGGCACTTTGGAAGATAGTTTGGTGGTTTCCTGGAAAACTGAACATACTCTTACCATACAAACTTGCAATTGTATTTCTTGGTATTTACTCAAAGGATTTGAAAGCTAATGTCAATGCAAACATCTGCACACAGTAGTTTATAGTAGTTTTACTCCTAACCCCTCAAATTTGGAAGCAACCGGGATGCCTTTCAGTGGGTGAATAAATAAACTCCAGTACTTCCCGGTAATGGAATTTTATTTAGCACCAAAAAGAAATGAGCTATCAAATCACAAACAGGCATAAAGAAAGCTTAAAGACATGTTACTAAGTGAAAGAAATTAATCTGAGAAGGCTACCTCATGTATGATTTCAACTACATGATATTCTAGAAAAGGCAAAACTATGGAGACAATAAAAAGGGTAGATGTCACGGGTTGGGGTAGAGATAAATGGGTAGAGCACGGAGCATTTCCATGGCAGTGAAAATACTCTCTATGATACTATAATGATGGATTCCTGTTATTACACATTTGTCCAAATCCATAGAATGTACAACACCAGAAGTGAGCCATAATGTAAATTGTGGACTTTGGGTGGTTATGATGTGTTGATGTAAGTTCATCAATCATAACAAATGTACACTCTGATGGGATCTATATATATAAAAAGCCAGCAACCCTAATGCCGTAAAAAGCAGAACAACCACTCGCTATGACGCCTACTGAGGCCAGCAAACAGGCCCGATCAGGGGGAGGGGTCAGCTGGCCAACTTCCCATGGCCCTTCCACCAGGCCGGCCTGCCCTTGATCTGACTCTCCCACCTTGATCAAGGGTAGTGCTGGCCAGCCAAATGTTGCCCACACACACACCCTCTGCCTTCCCCCCATTTAGCCCTGCCCCCTACCAGCCCACCCCTTCGAGATAGGCCCACAGACCCTTTCCCCAGATTGCACTATCCCGAATCACACCCTTACCCCATTAGGGGTGCAGCTGGCTGGCCAACCTCCTGTATGCCCTCCCCCTGCCTGGCCCCACTCCATATTGCACCCCCCACCCTGAACATGCAGGCCTGGCTGGTCAACCACCCATGGCCCCTCCCTGAGGCCGCTGACCCTCGGTTGGCCCTCCCCACCTCATTCAAAGGCAGGTCCAGCTGGCCCACTACCCATAGGCCCTTCCCATAGCTGACCCTGCCCCAGTCAGCACCCCTAACATCAATCAGGGGCTGGCTGACTAGCCAACTTCCAGCCATTTCCTTCTCCTGACAGGCCCAGCCCAGTCTGCCCCAACTGAGGCCAGGCCTACCAGACCCCACCCATGCACAAATTCATGCCCTGGGCCTCTAGTATGTTGGTAACAGGAGAAGCTGTGTCTGAGTGGGAGGAGAGAGTATAGGAGAAACCTCTGTGCCTTCTTATTAATTTTGCTGTGAACCGAACACCAGTATAAAAAGAAAAGGTATTTTTTTAAAAAAGGAATTCCTTCAAAATTAAATAAAGCTGCTATAACATTCATCTACACATTTTATAAACTACATTTTCATTGCTCTGAGATAAATGCCCAAAAGTACATTTGGTGGGTAGTATGGAGTGTATATTTTTGTGTTTTTTATGTTTTATTAATGAAACTATTTGCCAATCTATTTTCCATAGGGGCTTTATCATTTAACATTCTCACCAGCAGTGTCTAAAAGATCCAGTTTCTCTGCATCCTTGCCAACATTTACTGCTGCCACTACTTTCAATCTCAGTTATTCTAATAAGTATGCAATGCAATATCATTGTGGCCTTAATATGCATTCCTCTAATTGTTAATGATGTCCAACATCTTTTAAGTGCTTATTTGCCTGCCATCTGTATATCCTCTTTAACTGAGTATCTTTGGAAGACTTCCTTCTAATAGGACTGTTTGTTTTTTACTGTTGAGTTGTGAGAGTTGCCTGTATCATCTAGATACAAGTCCTTTGTCAAATATGTGGTTTGTCGATATTCCGCCCCATCTGTAATTTGTCTTTTCATCTCTTTTTCACAAGGCCTCTCCCAGAGTAAAAGTTTTAACTTTTGACCAAGACAAATTCATTGATTGTTTTTCTTTTACAGTTTGTGCTTTTCACCTACATCTAAAGTTTTTTCCCATGTTTTCTTGTAGAAGTTTAATACTTCTACATTTAAATTTAATTCTCTGACCCACTTTGATTTAATTTTTTGTATAAGTTTTGCGGTTTAGATTAGAATGTTTGTGTATTTTGTTTTTTGTATGCGTGTGTTTTGTTTTTGTTGTTGTTGTTTTGCTATAAATTCCCATTGCTCCAGCAACATGTGTTGAAAAGGATATCTTTTTCCCATTGAATTGCTTTGCTCACTTTTAAAAAATCAGTGGGTGGTACTTGTGTGGGGCTATTTCTGGGTTTTCTATTCTGTTCTGTTGATCTCTCTGTCTATCTCGCCACCAATATCAGTATCTGGATTACTTGAGCTACATAAATCTTGAAATCTGTTAACATGATTCCTCCAACTTTATTCTTCTTTTTCAAATTTGTTTTAGCTATTCTCATGTTCTATGGACCTCGGACAAGAATCAAAGATGAGCCCTAGCTGGTTTGGCTAAGTGGATAGTGTTGGCCTGCGATTAAAAGGTCCCAGTTTCAATTCTGGTCAAGGGCACATACATCCTTCCCAAGGAGGGCTTATGCAGGAGGCAACCAATCAATGTTTCTCTCTGTCTTTCTTTCTCTCCTTCGCTCTCCCTAAAAATCAATGGGAAAATATCCCCAGTGGAGAATTAACCGCCAACTCTCCACCCCCACAAAAAAATAAGACACAGAGATGAATTCTTCATCTAAGTATCAAACACAACTTAGATTATGGGTATGGTTGCACAGAACAGAGGCTGGATTGAGGTTCAGGTCCCTCAGCAGCCCCATGTATAAGCCCAAGGAAAGGTCAGGACAGCTGCCAGTCTACCCTGCTTTGGGCTCACAATACTTTTATAACTGTCAGGTCAACCTCCCTCCCCAAAGGGCTTTGCTACTCACTGCCAATGTTTCTACCCACCTTCACACCCCTCAGCCTAGCCTATAAGGAACCATTATTACAGTAAAAAAAAACACAGCCTTTTTTTCACATCCCCAGACACAAGGTCCTTTACCATCTTCCCTGGAAAGGACAGTGTGAGATTTGCATCCAAGAGAAGAGTGAACAGAAGTGCACTCTTGAGGTGGCAGAACAGGCAGACAAACCTGTTTCAAACCTTCCCCCTGGAGAAAGGCCATAGTACCTGCAGAAAAGGATTTCAAAGATGCCCATCCTAACCCCAGCTTTTGCCAGGACCTTTGCAGCTCCTAACCACTGCCCTCCTGTCATGCCGGTGGTCTTCATCCAGCATGTAGACAGGTTCAGCAATTTGGAGAAGGCGCTGTGCATAAATTAAATATGAGTCCAGACATGAAACATAATTTTGAAAGGCATTTTGGGGACCAGAAGAAACTTAGCTGAAGGAACTAAGTTCTCCTTCTCTCAGGATCCCTTGCTTTTTATTAACACAAACTAGACACCTAGTGCACGAAATTCATGCCCAGTGGTAGGGGTTTGGGGTGTCCCTCAGCCCAGCCTGCACCCTCTCAAATCTGGATCTTTCTCACAATCCAGGACTGCTGGCTCCCAACTGCTCACCTGCCTGCCTTCCTGATTGCCCCTAAGCGCCACTGCCTGCCAGCCTGATCACCCCTAACCACTCCCCTGCCAGCCTGATTGAAGCCTCACTGCTCCCCACCAGCCTGTTTGCCCCCAACTGCCCTCCCCTGCAGGCCTGATCACCCCTACTACCCTATCCTGCAGGCCTGATCTCTCCCAACTGCCCTTCCCTGCTGGCCATCTTATAGTGGCCATCTTGTGATCACCTGGAGGTGGCCATCTTGTGATGACATGGGGTCAGCCATCTAGTGCTGACATAGGGATGGTCATCTTGTGGCAGACATCTTGTGAGGATGAGGGGGCATGACAGTCACCTAAGCTCTTATTAGTATAAATTGGAATGTGTATTTTGCAATAGAATGTGTTCACGGAAATTTAACCACATAGGATATTGCCAATGTAAATAGCTCATCACAGTGACAAGATGAACTTTATGTGGATAGGTTCACACAGGCCCTGTCACTTCCTTAAAACTGGCTCCCATTCCTTGTGACTGCAAGTTTGTTTGTTTTTTTCATGGTCAATAGGAGGTTTGAGAACAAATAATCTTAGAAACATGATATTTACCAACCCTGAACTTGTAGCCCTGGTCTAATTATGACTCATGAAGTTGTTACAGGATGTCAGATATACTGGCATGCTTGTAAAATGGTCTTTCCTTTTATTATTCAGTCTTTCATGCAAAAAAATGCCGAGAACAAGACGGGCACTGCAGAAAACGCTGCGATGCTAATGAAGAGGTAAAACCAGGATGTAAATTCCGATTTGGTCAAGTCTGTTGTGTTCTCAAAAATAAAGACTCAGATGTCATTCCCACGGTGCGTCGGACTTCTCCCCAACCAAAATTTTATTTTTATGACTCATCTCCTATAGACTACATTGTAACAGCACCGCCCGTTACAGACGTGCACGTCTATTACACAGATACAGAAGATGAACTATCTGAACAGAAACTGGAATCTTAGGTGACTCGCCCACCAGTTCATTAAAGCTCATGACTTCCTCTCTGCTGTCACTCACAGGTCCTCAGAGTGATGGACTAGGGCCTATAGATAAAGTATTGAAAAAACCACGGTGACACACTCAGCCTTCCATCAATGAGTAATTCTAGATTAAGAAAGCAACTGTGTAAGGAAGTCCAAAACTTCCCAAACTGTCATCAGCGCTTTCCTTGAAATGTCTGATTATTTCCATGAGAGGTTTGAACCATTTTTAGTGCCCTTTGTCTGCTGGTGACTTACTAGTATGTACAGCCTTAATCACTTAGTTAAGTATCCCAACCTTAATCGTCCCATTTGTCCTTCTGTCTTCTTAACAAGGGGTTTGGGGTTCCAGAGGCATCCCTTGTGTCAGTCCTGCCTCTTGATGGCAGCATAAATTGTCACAATCAAAATTCTAAATCCTTGCATTTATGAGAGTAGCTTTTAGAACTCTAGGAGTTTTCTGTACAGCGGCAGAAACCTCAGGTGGAAGCTAACTTTGGCTCCAAATCTCTATATCATCACTCACTATAGGAAACTGGCCTGGGTACGAGCCCTAAGGACTCCTTTTCCCCCAGTTGTTTCAAGGCTGGAATAGAAACTGTTGAAAGGCTGGCTCGTAGGCACATTTCTTTGACCACACTTTGATCACACATGGACCTCTGAATGTAGGCCTCCTCAGGGTGGGTGAGGGATGGGCCATTCTGTCCACCTGTCTTCTGAGAACTTCATTTGTTTTTCTGATGGCATAAAAATATCAAGTACAAATTGGTTTTTACAAAATACTCAGGGGGTTGGAAACTGCATCATAGGGAATATAACCAATAATTTTGTAATTACTTTGTAAAAGGTCAGGTGAATACTAGGCTTATGGGGGGGGATCACTTCAAAAATTATAAATGACTAAGCAGTATGCTGTACACCTGAAATTAATATAAAATAATATTGAATGTCAACTATAATTTGAATTTTTTAATTTAAAAATTAATTTATAATTTTTTTCAAATTAAATATCTTCACACCAGAAGCTCTTCAGAGAGGTCCATTCACATAATTCTTCCCCACACCAAGTTACTATAAATCTTACCTTGTCCTTTCTGAGACCCTGACCAACCCACCAGTCAAACCGTTATCACTGTGCACGAATTACTGTGGATCCATACCCTAGGCCATCCCTCTTTCTCTGGAAAGGATTTTTCTTATTCACTGTCAAATCTCAGGGCCCCTCCAAACCAGGCTGTGAACGCAGCACTGGTGGCTGATGCCATCATCATGTAAACCACTCCACAAACACGCTCTTGCCTTTTCTCCTCTGTTCACTAACCATAAGTTCTCCTTGTGACCCATTAGTATGTGGTGAAAGACAGGCAGTAAAGCAGGTCTCCGAGGCATCTGGGCCACCGGGCCCTGCAGTTTATACTTTGCAGACCTTAAGTCTCAGTTTTGAACATATGATTTCTATCTAACATTAAGGTGCTGCTTTTTTTAAATAAAGGCCTATCTTTTTAAAAATATATCTTACTGATTTTTTACAGAAAGGAAGGGGGAGGGATAGAGAGTTAGAAACATCGATGAGAGAGAAACATTAATCAGCTGCATCCTGCACACCTCCTACTAGATAATATTTAACTGTTGACAAATTTAAATCTCATGATTTCATTTTTTCAAAAGCTTATTCATATTACTAATACTTTTAATATGTGAAGCTGTTGAATATCTGAATCTCTGGTCTGTGGTTTCTGCTATTCTTAATTCATGGTGCCTCCTTGCCTTGTGTATTTTCTGATCTGTGCATTTTTCTTGGAATTTTCTCTGAGTAAATTAATGGAGTCTTGACCTCGGAACTACCTCTTCATTTACTTCTCTCAGGTATCCTTGGCACTACTATTGGGACAACTTTAAACTAAATCATCAGCTGGTTTTTTTTTAAACGTCTTCATTGTTGAAAGTCTTACATGTGTCTCCTTTACTCCCATTAACCTCTCCCAGCCTGCCCCTGCCTTCCAGCACAGACTTTCACCCATCTTTTGTCTGTGTCTATTGGTTATGCATATATGCAAGTCCTTTGGTTGATCTCTTACCCACTACACCCCATCCACCTCCCCTACCTTCCCTCTGAGGTTTGATGGTCTCGGATCCATTTTTGTTCATCAGTTTATGTTGTTCATTATATTCCACAAATGAGTGAGGTCATGTGATACTTATCTTTCTCCAACTGGCTTATTTCACTTAGCATAGTATCAGCTGGATTTCCCCCCGACCACAGACCATTCATGTACCATGAGTTTAGACTAAGAGACTATGTGAAAGCCAGCTGGCAGTTCTCAGTGGAGATTTTTTTGTACATACTGAGTACAAAGGTTCAAGACCAGCCAATTGTCCTTGAAACAGCTGTTGAAGGAGGAGTGTTGTGTCTGTTTTGTCCTTACGCACCATATATAACCCCCTCAGCACTGAGGTTTATGTAGAAGTGTCCTCTCAGACTCAGTTTTTCAGACCCTTGGCACTGTCTCCTCTCTGCTGCCTTCCACCTCTACCCTGGCCAAAGCCATGGAAACCAAAGCTCCAGTTCACTTGACTCAGCTAGTGCTTCAGTTATTGCCCTCAGAAAAGCACCCGGTTTTGCTTGACTATCATTCTTTACTCTTTTTGCAAAGTCAGGGATGCCTAAGAAGTTGCTTTATGTCTCTCAAGTAAGTTACTTTACATTTGGATATTTCAATGGGAGGGTTAATTTGGGTTTTTAGACCATTATCCTGCCAGAAACAAAGGTCAGAACCAACACTCATCTCCAGACCTAAGCTTTGCTCTTGTGAGAAGATGGGTGGAAGCAAGGAAAAAAGAAGAAAATTGTCAAAGGATAAAATTATCACTCAATGTCTGAAACCAAAATGATGAAATGACACTTTCTTACATAAAAGAAAGTCATGCTGGTCAGGCGTGGGCCCATTAAGCAGAGCAGAAAGCTGAACTGACACAACATTTGGGGGAGCCCCTTAGAGGGGTGGTGTTGGTCACAGATGTGGAGGTGGGTGATGACAACTTAGAAGGGTGTTCACTTAGGTGAACGCAGAGCCCACTGGCTGGCTTTCAAAGCATAATGCTGTCATTGATAATTGGGTTTTCAGAAGTGTGTTCACTGAAGCAAGTTCCACTGATCAATGTGAGATGTTCAAAACCATTCAAGGAATTTACTTGTTATCATGGCTATAAAACTGTCGGTCTTTTTCTATGAATGTGAAGAGTTTTTATTCTCACAAGAGAATAGAAACTTCGGGGGAATGTAATGACACAAATGACAGAAGAACTCCAAAGGATAATGGAGAAGGAACGGCCCAAACGTTAGGAGGAAAACAGAAAGACGTCACAGAAGCCAACCAAGTTAAGGTTTTCAAGGAAGGAATGAACTAGGGTTGAAAATGCTACCAAGAGGCAGAGTAAGATATTGGTTGTGCAATAGCCATGAACTTTCAGAAAAGAGTCCCATGGATGACCTTGGCTGGAGCTAGTTCAATACAATAATAAGCACAAAAATAGACTGTACCAGGTTGCAGAGAGGTAGAGAAATAGAGACATAGAACTTTCCTTTTGACAAAATGTGGAACTAAAGATAGAGAAAGAAATAAGATATTAGTGGAGCTAAGGTGGGAAAGAGTAAAATTAGAATGTTATCTTAAGAAGCTAGTGTTTGTTGTAATTAGGGGCACAAGCCTCCTAGATTTTCAGGAATTAAGAGACCTTAATCATCAAAAAGAACAACAGCATTCAATGTTCCAGTTCCTTCCCAGATAATTACCTAACCTGAACCATGCCAACTTATTCTACACGTCAACAGCTAGTTAGGAAGTTCTGCCCTGGGCTAAGACAGATTGTCTACAGGCCCTTCACCCACTGTCCTATGGCTGTATCTCACTAGCTCTGGTCTCCCTCTGAAACCTACATTGCACGGAGGAGTAGTATTTCTGCCTAAACCCTCAACCTTCCCTCAGTGAATTCGAGTACATTCTCTCCCTTTCTTCACTGGCTTTTCTATATGTTTTCATTGCTTGTCACTGGTTTTTTAGTCTTCTCTCTCACAGGACTGGATCCAGAAGGGGTCAGATATCTCATCATGCAACACCAGACTCACTGTGATTTGCAATAGATGAAAGACTAGCCTATCAGGTGCATGGCTTTTAATGAGGGGTGTTAACAGCAGGTTGAGGACGATGATCACCAGCGCTCAGGATATTTTTGGCCAGCGGCTCATTTTGTTCTGTTCATGTCTGTCCTCTTTGCTAAAAACCTTTATCTTCATGTAGGATTGGAGGCAGCATGTTTTGTAATTTCTGCAATAGAGGTAGGGTTGTTCAGCCTTTTTGCAAGATGTTCTACAGATTCCCATGTTGCCCATGCATTGGAGGATTTGTTGGCCAAAACAACAACAAACAAAAACAAATAGTTAATTTCCACTTAGCAGTAACATAGATATAGTGAGCCAGCATGAATAGTAAAAACCTACAGGGCTGAAACAATAGTGAGATGGCATAATTAGAAGGACCAAACCTGAAACACTGAAAACACGAATTCTGGCAAGAATGTGGAGCACCAGGAACTCTCACACTTCGCTGGTGGTAAGGACGAGTGGTACAGGCACTTTGGAAGATAGTTTGGTGGTTTCCTGGAAAACTGAACATACTCTTACCATACAAACTTGCAATTGTATTTCTTGGTATTTACTCAAAGGATTTGAAAGCTAATGTCAATGCAAACATCTGCACACAGTAGTTTATAGTAGTTTTACTCCTAACCCCTCAAATTTGGAAGCAACCGGGATGCCTTTCAGTGGGTGAATAAATAAACTCCAGTACTTCCCGGTAATGGAATTTTATTTAGCACCAAAAAGAAATGAGCTATCAAATCACAAACAGGCATAAAGAAAGCTTAAAGACATGTTACTAAGTGAAAGAAATTAATCTGAGAAGGCTACCTCATGTATGATTTCAACTACATGATATTCTAGAAAAGGCAAAACTATGGAGACAATAAAAAGGGTAGATGTCACGGGTTGGGGTAGAGATAAATGGGTAGAGCATGGAGCATTTCCATGGCAGTGAAAATACTCTCTATGATACTATAATGATGGATTCCTGTTATTACACATTTGTCCAAATCCATAGAATGTACAACACCAGAAGTGAGCCATAATGTAAATTGTGGACTTTGGGTGGTTATGATGTGTTGATGTAAGTTCATCAATCATAACAAATGTACACTCTGATGGGATCTATATATATAAAAAGCCAGCAAACCTAATGCCGTAAAAAGCAGAACAACCACTCGCTATGACGCCTACTGAGGCCAGCAAACAGGCCCGATCAGGGGGAGGGGTCAGCTGGCCAACTTCCCATGGCCCTTCCACCAGGCCGGCCTGCCCTTGATCTGACTCTCCCACCTTGATCAAGGGTAGTGCTGGCCAGCCAAATGTTGCCCACACACACACCCTCTGCCTTCCCCCCATTTAGCCCTGCCCCCTACCAGCCCACCCCTTCGAGATAGGCCCACAGACCCTTTCCCCAGATTGCACTATCCTGAATCACACCCTTACCCCATTAGGGGTGCAGCTGGCTGGCCAACCTCCTGTATGCCCTCCCCCCGCCTGGCCCCACTCCATATTGCACCCCCCACCCTGAACATGCAGGCCTGGCTGGTCAACCACCCATGGCCCCTCCCTGAGGCCGCTGACCCTCGGTTGGCCCTCCCCACCTCATTCAAAGGCAGGTCCAGCTGGCCCACCACCCATAGGCCCTTCCCATAGCTGGCCCTGCCCCCAGTAAGCACCCCTAACATCAATCAGGGGCTGGCTGACTGGCCAACTTCCAGCCATCTCCTCCTCCTGACAGGACCAGCCCCAATCTGCCCCAATTGGGGCCAGGCCTACCAGACCCCACCCATGCACAAATTCATGCCCTGGGCCTCTAGTATGTTGGTAACAGGAGAGGCTGTGTCTGAGTGGGAGGAGAGAGTATAGGAGAAACCTCTTTGCCTTCTTATTAATTTTGCTGGGAACCGAACACCAGTATAAAAAGAAAAGGTATTTTTTTTAAAAGGAATTCCTTCAAAATTAAATAAAGCTGCTATAACATTCATCTACACATTTTATAAACTACATTTTCATTGCTCTGGAATAAATGCCCAAAAGTACATTTGGTGGGTAGTATGGAGTGTATATTTTTGTGTTTTTTATGTTTTTTTAATGAAACTCTTTGCCAATCTATTTTCCATAGGCACTTTATCATTTAACATTCTCACCAGCAATGTCTAAAAGTTCCAGTTTCTCTGCATCCTTGCCAACATTTACTGCTGCCACTACTTTCAATCTCAGTTATTCTAATAAGTATGCAATGCAATATCATTGTGGCCTTAATATGCATTCCTCTAATTGTTAATGATGTCCAACATCTTTTAAGTGCTTATTTGCCTGCCATCTGTATATTCTCTTTAACTGAGTATCTTTGGAAGACTTCCTTCTAATCGGACTGTTTTGTACTGTTGAGTTGTGAGAGTTGCCTGTATCATCTAGATACAAGTCCTTTGTCAAATATGTGGTTTGTCGATATTCCGCCCCATCTGTACTTTGTCTTTTCATCTCTTTTTAACAAGGCCTCTCCCAGAGTAAAAGTTTTAACTTTTGACAAAGACAAATTCATTGATTGTTTTTCTTTTACAGTTTGTGCTTTTCACCTACATCTAAAGTTTTTTCCCATGTTTTCTTGTAGAAGTTTTATACTTCTACATTTAAATTTAAATCTGTGACCCACTTTGATTTAATTTTTTGTATAAGTTTTGAGGTTTAGATTAGAATGTTTGTGTATTTTGTTTTTTGTATGTGTGTGTTTTGTTTTTGTTGTTGTTGTTTTGCTATAAATTCCCATTGCTCCAGCAACATCTGTTGAGAAGGATATCTTTCTTCCATTGAATTGCTTTGCTCACTTTTAAAAAATCAGTGGGTGGTACTTGTGTGGGGCTATTTCTGGGTTTTCTATTCTGTTCTATTGATCTCTCTGTCTATCTCGCCACCAATATCAGTATCTGGATTACTTGAGCTACATAAATCTTGAAATCTGTTAACATGATTCCTCCAACTTTATTCTTCTTTTTCAAATTTGTTTTAGCTATTCTCATGTTCTATGGACCTCGGACAAGAATAAAGATGAGCCCTAGCTGGTTTGGCTAAGTGAATAGTGTTGGCCTGCAGATTAAAAGGTCCCAGTTTCAATTCTGGTCAAGGGCACATACATCCTTCCCAAGGAGGGGTTATGCAGGAGGCAACCAATCAATGTTTCTCACTGTGTTTCCCTCTCTCTTTCACTCTCCTTAAAAATCAATGGGAAAATATCCCCAGTGAAGGATTAACCACCAACCCCCCCCCCCCACACACACACACACACACACAAAATAAGACTCAAAGATGGATTCTTCGTCTAAGTATCAAACACAACTTAGATTATGGGTACGGGTGCACAGAACAGAGACTGGATTCAGGTTCAGGTCCCTCAGCAGCCCCATGAATAAGCCCATGGAAAGGTCTAGGACAGCTGCCAGTCTACCCTGCTTTGGGCTCACAATACTTTTATAACTGTCAGGTCAACCTCCCTCCCCAAAGGGCTTTGCTACTCACTGCCGATGTTTCTACCCACCTTCACACCCCTCAGCCTAGCCTATAATGAACCATTATTACAGTAAAAACCACAGCCTTTCTGTCACATCCCTAGACACAAGGTCCTTTCCCATCTTCCCTGGAAAGGACAGTGTGAGATTTGCATCCAAGAGAAGAGTGAATAGAAGTCAGACAAACCTGTTTCAAACCATCCCCCTGGAGAAAGGCCATAGTACCTGCAGAAAAGGATTTCAAAGATGCCCATCCTAACCCCAGCTTTTGCCAGGACCTTTGCAGCTCCTAACCACTGCCCTCCTGTCATGCCGGTGGTCTTCATCCAGCATCTAGACAAGTTCAGCAATTTGGAGAAGGCGCTGTGCGTAAATTAAATATGAGTCCAGACATGAAACATAATTTTGAAAGGCATTTTGGGAACCAGAGGAAACTTAGCTAAAGGAACTAAGTTCTCCTTCTCTCAGGATCCCTTGCTTTTTATTAACACAAACTAGACACCTTGTGCACGAAATTCATGCACAGTGGTAAGGGTTGGGGGTGTTCCTTAGCCCAGCCTGCACCCTCTCAAATCTGGATCTTTCTCACAATCCAGGACTGCTGGCTCCCAACTGCTCACCTGCCTGCCTTCCTGATTGCCCCTAAGCACTTCTGCCTGCCAGCCTGATCACCCCTAACCACTCCCCTGCCAGCCTAATTGAAGCCTCACTGCTCCCCACCAGCCTGTTTGCCCCCAACTGCCCTCCCGTGCAGGCCTAATCACCCCTACTGCCCTCTCCTGCAGGCCTGATCTCTCCCAACTGCCCTTCCCTGCTGGCCATCTTATAGTGGCCATCTTGTGATCACCTGGAGATGGCCATCTTGTGATGACATGGGGGTAGCCATTAGTGCTGACATAGGGATGGTCATCTTGTGGCAGACATCTTGTGAGGATGAGGGGGCATGACAGTCACCTAAGCTCTTATTAGTATAAATTGGAATGTGTATTTTGCAATAGAATGTGTTCAAGGAAATTTAAGCACATAGAATATTGCCAATGTAAATAGCTCTATCACAGTGACAAGATGAACTTTATGTGGATAGGTTCACACAGGCCCTGTAGCTTCCTTATAACTAGCTCCCATTCCTAGTGACTGGCAAATTTCTTTTTCTTTTTCTTTTTTTTTTTTTTCATGTTCAATAGGTAGTTTGGGAACAAATATTCTTAGAAACATGTATTTACCCACCCTGAGCTTGTAGCCATGGTCTAATTATTACCATGAAGTTGTTACAGGATGTCAGATATACTGGCATGCTTGTAAAATGGTCTTTTCTTTTATTTTTCAGTCTTTGTTGCGTTTAAATGTCGGGAACTTGATGGGCACTGTAGAAAACACTGCGATGCTAATGAAGAGATAAGACCAGGATGTAAATTCCGATTTGGTCAAGTCTGTTGTGTTCTCAAAAAGAAAGAATGGAAAGTCATTCCCACAGTGCCTCGGACTTCTCCCCAACCAAGATTTTATAACACTAATCCTATAGATAGAATTGTAACAGCACCGCCCCTTACACATGAATACACCTATTACAGAAATACAGAAGGTGAACTATCTGAACAGGAAGTGGAATATTAAGTGACTCGCCCACCAGTTCATTAAAGCTCATGACTTCCTCTCTGCTGTCACTCACAGGTCCTCAGAGTGATGGATAAAATATTTGAAAAAACTATAAATAAAGTATTTGAAAAAACCATGGTGACACATTCAGCCTTCCATCAATGTGTAATTCTAGATTAAGAAAGCAACTGTGTGAGGAAGTCCAAAACTTCCCAGTACTGTCAATGATAAACTCCTCAGCACTTTCCTTGAAATGTCTGATTATTTCCATGAGAGGTTTGAACCATTTTTAGTGCCCTTTGTCTGCTGGTGACTTACTAGTATGTACAGCCTTAATCACTTAGTTAAGTATCCCAACCTTAATCGTCCCATTTGTCCTTCTGTCTTCTTAACAAGGGGTTTGGGGTTCCAGAGGCATCCCTTGTGTCAGTCCTGCCTCTTGATGGCAGCATAAATTGTCACAATCAAAATTCTAAATCCTTGCATTTATGAGAGTAGCTTTTAGAACTTTAGGAGTTTTCTGTACAGCGGCAGAAACCTCAGGTGGAAGCTAACTTTGGCTCCAAATCCCTATATCATCACTCACTATAGGAAACTGGCCTGGGTACGAGCCCTAAGGACTCCTTTCCCCCCAGTTGTTTCAAGGCTGGAATAGAAACTGTTGAAAGGCTGGCTCGTAGGCACATTTTTTTGACCACACTTTGATCACACATGGACCTCTGAATGTAGGCCTCCTCAGGGTGGGTGAAGGATGAGCCATTCTGTCCACCTGTCTTCTGAGAACTTCATTTGTTTTTCTGATGGCATAAAAATATCAAGTACAAATTGGTTTTTACAAAATACTCAGGGGGTTGGAATCTGCATCATAGGGAATATAACCAATAATTTTGTAATTACTTTGTATAATGTCAGGTGGATACTAGGCTTATGGGGGGGATCACTTCATAAATTATAAATGTCTAACCACTATGCTGTATTCCTGAAATTAATGTAAAATATTGAATGTCAACCATAATTGAAAATTTTTTTAATTTAAAACTTAAATTTATAATTTTTTTCCAAGCCCGGAAATATCTCCACAACCCCGGCTCTTCAGAGAGGTCCATTCACATAATTCTTCCACACACCTCATTACTATAAATCTTACCTTGTCCTTTCTGAGACCCTGACCAACCCACCAGTCAAACCGTTATCACTGTGCACGAATTACTGTGGATCCATACCCTAGGCCATCCCTCTTTCTCTGGAAAGGATTTTTCTTATTCACTGTCAAATCTCAGGGCCCCTCCAAACCAGGCTTTGAACGCAGCACTTGTGGCTGATGCCATCATCATGTAAACCACTCCACAAACACGCTCTTGCCTTTTCTCCTCTGTTCACTAACCATAAGTTCGCCTTGTGACCCATTAGTGTGTGGTGAAAGACAGGCAGTAAATCAGGTCACCTAGGCATCTGAGCCATCTGGTTCTTCAGTTTATGCTTTGCAGATTTTAAGTCTCAGTTTTGAACATATCATTTCTATCGAACATTGAGGTGCTGCTTTTTTTTTTAATAAATGCCTATCTTTTTAAAAATATATTTTATTGATTTTTATCCAGAGAGGAAAGGAGAGGGATAGAGAGTTAGAATCATTGATGAGATGAGACAGAAACATCAATCAACTGCCTCCTGCACACCTCCTACTGGGGATGTGCCCACAACCAAGATAGATGCCCTTGACCAGAATCAAACCTGGGACCTTTCACTCTGCAGGCTGATGCTCGCTCCACTGAGCCAAACCAGTTAGGGCTTGGGGTGCTTCTTAACAGTGGTAAGATAATATTTAATTGTTGACAAATTTAAATCTCATGAATTCATTTTTTCAAAAACTTATTAATATTACTAATATTTCTAATATGTAGAGCCTTTCAATGTCTGAATCTCTGGTCTGTGGTTTCTACTATTCTTAATTCATGGTGCCTCCTTGCCTTGGGTGTTTTTTATCTGTACATTTTTCTTGGATTTTTCTCTGAGTAAATTAATGGAGTCTTGACCTCGAACTACCTCTTCATTTACTTCTGTCAGGTATCTTTGGTACTACTGTTGGGACAACTTTAAAGTAAATTATCAGCTGGATTTTTTAAAACTTCTTTATTGTTGAAAGTCTTACATATGTCTTCTTTTCCCCCGTTGACCTCTCCCAGCCTGTCCCTGGCCTCCAGCGCAGACCTTCACAGCACAAACATCTTTTGTCTGTGTCCATTGGTTATGCATATATGCAAGTCCTTTGGTTGATCTCTTACCCACTACACCCCACCCACCCTCCCCTGCCTTCCCTCTGAGGTTTGATGGTCTCTGGATCAATTTTTGTTCATCAGTTTATGTTGTTCATTATATTCCACAAATGAGTGAGGTCATGTGATACTTATTTTTCTCCGACTGGCTTATTTCAGTTAGCATAGTATCAGCTAGATTTCCCCTCCAACCCCTACCCCAGACCACTCATATACCATGAGTTTAGGCTAAGGTACTATGTAAAAAACACCTGGCAGTTCTAAATTCTTAGTGGAGATTTTTTTGTACATAGTACAAAGGTTCAAGACCAGGCAACTGTCCTTAAAACATCTGTTGAAGGAGGAGTGTTGTGCCTGTTTTGTCCTTACACAGCATATATAACCCCCTCAGCACTGAGGTTTATGTAGAAGTGTCCTCTCAGACTCAGTTTTTCAGACCCTTGGCACTGTCTCCTCTCTGCTGCCTTCCACCTCTACCCTGGCCAAAGCCATGGAAACCAAAGCTCCAGTTCACTTGACTCAGCTAGTGCTTCAGTTATTGCCCTCAGAAAAGCACCCGGTTTCGCTTGACTATCATTCTTTACTCTTTTTGCAAAGTCAGGGATGCCTAAGAAGTTGCTTTGTGTCTCTCAAGTAAGTTACTTTACATTTGGATATTTCAATGGGAGGGTTAATTTGGGTTTTTAGACCATTATCCTGCCAGAAACAAAGGTCAGAACCAACACTCATCTCCAGACCTAAGCTTTGCTCTTATGAGAAGATGGGTGGAAGCAAGGAAAAAAGAAGAAAATTGTCAAAGGATAAAATTATCACTCAATGTCTGAAACCAAAATGATGAAATGACACTTTCTTACATAAAAGAAAGTCATGCTGGTCAGGCGTGGGCTCATTAAGCAGAGCAGAGAGCTGAACTGACACAACATTTGGGGGAGCCCCTTAGAGGGGTGGTGTTGGTCACAGACGTGGAGGTGGGTGATGACAACTTAGAAGGGTGTTCACTTAGGTGAATCCAGAGCCAACTGGCTGGCTTTCAAAGCATAATGCTGTCATTGATAATTTGGTTTTCAGAAGTGTGTTCACTGAAGCAAGTTCCACTGATCAATGTGAGAGGTTCAAAACCATTCAAGGAATTTACTTGTTATCATGGCTATAAAACTGTCGGTCTTTTTCTATGAATGTGAAGAGTTTTTATTCTCACAAGAGAATAGAAACTTCGGGGGAATGTAATGATACAAATGACAGAAGAACTCCAAAGGATAATGGAGAAGGAACGGCCCAAACGTTAGGAGGAAAACAGAAAGACGTCACAGAAGCCAACCAAGTTAAGGTTTTCAAGGAAGGAATGAACTAGGGTTGAAAATGCTACCAAGAGGCAGATTAAGATATTAGTTGTGCAATAGCCCTAAATTTTCAGAAAAGAGTCCCATGGATGACCTTGGCTGGAGCTAGTTCAATAGAATAATAAGCACAAAAACAGACTGTACCAGGTTGCAGAGAGGCAGAGAAATAGAGACATAGAACTTTCCTTTTGACAAAATGTGGAACTAAAGATAGAGAAAGAAATAAGATAATAGTGGAGCTAAGGTGGGAAAGAGTAAAATTAGAATGTTATCTTAAAAAGCTAGTGTTTGCTGTAATTAGCCTCCTAGATTTTCAGGAATTAAGGGACCTTTATCATCAAAAAGAACAACAGCATTCAATGTTCCAATTCCTTCCCAGATAATTACCTAACCTGAACCATGCCAACTTATTCTACACGTCAACAGCTAGTTAGGAAGTTCTGCCCTGGGCTAAGACAGATTGTCTACAGACCCTTCACCCACTGTCCTTTGGCTGTATCTCACTAGCTCTGGTCTCCTTCTGAAAACGACATTGCACGGATGAGGTTATAGTTCAGCCTAAACCCTCAACCTTCCCTCAGTGAATTCGAGTACATTCTCTCCCTTTCTTCACCGGCTTTTCTAGATGTTTTCATTTCTTGTCACTGTTTTTTTAATTTTCTCTCTCACAGGACTAAACCAAGGAGTGGGCAGATATCTCATCATGCAACACCGGACTCACTGTGATTTGCAATAGATGAAAGACTAGCCTATCAGGTGCATGGCTTTTAATGAGGGGTGTTAACAGCAGGTTGAGGACGATGATCACCAGCGCTCAGGATATTTTTGGCCAACGGCTCATTTTGTTCTGTTCATGTCTGTCCTCTTTGCTAAAAATATTTATCTTCATGTAGGATTGGAGGCAGCATGTTTTGTAATTTCTGCAATAGAGGTAGGGTTGTTCAGCCTTTTTGCAAGATGTTCTACAGATTCCTGTGTTGCCCATGCATCGGAGGATTTGTTGTCTACCTGGCCAAAACAACAACAAACAAAAACAAATAGTTAATTTCCACTTAGCAGTAACATAGATATTGTGAGCCAGGGTGAATAGTAAAAACCCAAAGGTCTAAAACAATAGTGAGATGGCATAATTAGAAGGACCAACCCTGAAACACTGAAAACATGGAATTCTGGCAAGAATGTGGGGCACCAGGAGCTCTCACACTTCGCTCTTGGGAAGGACGAGTGGTATAGGCACTTTGGAAGACAGTTTGGTGGTTTCTGGAACATATTCTTACCATACGAACTTGCAATTGTATTTCTTGGTATTTACCCAAAGGATTTGAAAGCTAATGTCCATGCAAACATCTGAACACAGGAGTTTATAGTAGTTTTACTCATAGCCCCCCAAATTTGGAAGCAACCAGTATGCCCTTCAGTACATAAATAAATAAACTCCAATACTTCCAGATAATGGAATATTATTTAGCACTAAAAAGAAATGTGCTAAGCCAGACACAGGTAAGATTCCTCAGGGAAGGAACAACCTAAGAGAGGCACATTCTCAGAGGGGCCATCAGGAAAGAACTGGAAGGTCAACAGAGGTGGAGCACAGACGCTTACCCCCCTAACCTTCAGGGGCCTGAACTCTCACTTCTTCTGAGGAACGTCTCCTGCCCACATGGCTGCTTCACCTCCCATTCCCAGCTCAGATCAGGTCCCAAGTTACAGACAGAGATTTGGCCAGCAACAGCTGCCCTATATCTAAATCCTGTCTAGCACCAGGAATTCTCAGGGCCTACTCAAGAATGCAAATAATCCTTTCCACTAATATTTACAGGTTAAACCTAGATTATTCTTTGAGTATTAAATTTGACAGTAAAATAGTAATCAAATTTTCATATTAATTTAAATTGGCCAATTGAAATAGTGAATACTCAAGAAAATTTAATTGTACTGGACAAAAAGCTGTTTCTAAAATATTAACTAAAATCCCTATTAGTAGTTCATCTCATCATAAAATTGCCTAACATGCAAAGAACCTAAAGTAGTCACATTTTTGTGCAAAAATTTAAAGTTACCAAGACTGCACTATAAAATTACCAAAAATCTCCATTAATCAAAAAAAGGGGTGGGGGGGGGGGGGGTAAGTGGGTAATATCGTGTAAGGAAAAATATCCTGTAAGTAAATTACATCTAGAAATTTTCCTTCAGAAAATTAATTTCCATTTGTAATGCTAACACCAGGACACCCATGAAAAACACACATGCTATCAAAATAAGCCAAAAGAAAACCATTTGGGCAAAAATAAAAAGAATCCCAAGTCAAATTTATAGAAAAGATTCCTGTATTAATTTTTGGTCGAGAATATGTTTGAATATTTTCAGAAAATAACTCCAAGACAATATGGATTCCTGCAACAAAGAGGAATGCACAGGACTGCTCCAACCACGAAGACAGTCCAGAGATGGAAGACACTGATGACACCTTGCCATGCTAGCAGTCAGGAGCTATGCATCGCTGCAGGTTGCCCAGGACCAAACCAGAGAGGGTGGGACCTGCATTGCCACCATTTGTCCACCATCCAGACATCAT
The DNA here is from genome assembly GCA_027563665.1 of Antrozous pallidus. Lineage (NCBI taxonomy): Eukaryota > Metazoa > Chordata > Mammalia > Chiroptera > Vespertilionidae > Antrozous > Antrozous pallidus. Next base: position 34,846,377 of record CM050518.1, read on the forward strand.
TGCTGACATGTACACATAAGGAACTATTTGACATTGAAACTGGGACTCAGAACTGTTGGACTTGAAATTGAGACTCAAACATTTTTTGTTCTTATATGTTTATTTCTAGTAAGCAGATGCACGATTTTTTAAAGAAAAAAAAAAGGGGGTGGGGAATAGATACAGAGGAAAAGAAGCATTGAACAGTCAAACTATAGTTAGAAGGCAAGGGAGGGTAAGGGGGGCGGGGGCTGTAAGAGATCAACCGAAGGACTTGTATGCATGCATATAAGCTTAACCAATGGATATAAAACACTGGGGGTTGGGGACAGGTGAGGGCATGTGCTGGGGAATAGGGGAGGCCAGACGGAAGTCAATGGGGGGGAAGAGACATATGTACTACTATTTGTAATACTTTAAACAATAAAAAAAACAATTAAAAGAAAGAAATGAGCTATCAAATAATGAACAGGCATAAAGAAAGCCTAAATGCATATTTCTAAGTGAAATAAATCAATCTGAGAAGGCTACCTCATGTATGATTTCAACTAAATGATATTCTAGAAAAGGCAAAACTACAGAGACAATAAAAAGAGTAGTTGTCGAGTCGTGAGCTGGGAACCTTCTGACACCAACCTCTTTCCCTCTCCGCCCAGCCTCTGACCATGCCCGCGGGCGTGCCCTGGACCACCTACCTGAAGATGCTCACCGCCAGCCTCCTGGCCATGTTCGCGGGGTCCCAAATGGTGCACAGGTACTACCTGCCGGACCTGACAATCCCTGAAATCCCACCCAAGCCTGGAGAACTCAAAACGGAGCTTTTGGGGCTGAAAGAGAGACCACGCAAACCTCAAACTTCTCAGCAGTAGAAACCTCACAATACAGCTCTGTCAAGAACTCTGTGAATGATAAGTCTTAAATGTATATTTTTAAGATTTAGTGAGTCAAACTACTTGCACTTAAGCACCTACTCCAATGCTGACTACAGGAGGTGCACAGGTATTAACTGATGCATTGAGATTTATTTATGGTTTGACCAGTGTTTCTTGAAAACTGCCAAAGCGTTCTTAAATGTGGTTTGATAACCATTTAGCTGTGGATATCACATGAGATAGAGTATTTACAATGACTCCTGCTCTTATAATTCTTTTTTTTATATATGCACTCCCATGTTTATGGCAGTATTAGCCAAGATACAAAAACAGCCCCAGATCCCCATCACAGATGAATGGGTAAGAAAGATGTTGTACATATATATTCAGCCAAATGTTCAGCCACCAGAAAGGAGAATATCCTACCACTTGCAGCAACATGGATGGACCTTGAGCACATTATGCTAAATGTCATGAGTCAAACAGAAAGACAAGTATTGTTATGCTATAACTTATGTGTGGAATCTAAAGAAGTCATACCTATTAAAACAAACAAAAAAAAACACCTAAAAAAAAAAAAAAAGAGTAGTTGTCATGGGTTAGGGTAGAGATAAATAGGTAGAGCACAGAGGATTTGGGTGGCAGTGAAAATACTCTCTATGATACTATAATGATAGATTCCTGTTATCACACATTTGTCCAAATCCATAGAATGTACAACACCAGAAGTGAGCCATAATGTAAATTATGGGCTTTGGGTGGTTATGATGTGTTGATGTAAGTTCATCAACAAATGTACACTCTGGTGGGATCTACATATATAAAAAGCCAGCGAACTTAACACCTTAACAAGTGGAAGGACCACTCGCTATGAGGCCTACTGAGGCCAGGGATCCAGCCTGATCAGGGGGTGGGGGCAGTCGGCCAACCTCCCATGGCCCCTCCCCCAGGGCGGCCTGTCCTTGATCTGACTCTCCCACCTCGATCAAGGGTAGGGTTGGCCAGCCAAACATTGCCCACACACACCCCTTTTGCCTTTCCCCCAGCCAGCCCTTCCATGATAGGCTCACACCCTCCCCCGCCATGGTCCCGTCCCTGATCACAGTCCTCACCCCAATAGGGGGTGGGGCTGGCAGGCCTACATCCTGCAGTCTCTCCCCCACCCTGACCCCATTCAGATTTCCCCCCACCAACCCACCCTGATCAGAGGCAGGACTGGCTGGTCAACCACCCATGGCACCTCCCCCAGGCTGCTGACCCGGGTCAGCAACCCCCTACCCATTCAAAGGCAGGTCCAGCTGGCCCACCACCCATAGGCCCTTCCCATAGCTGGCCCTGCCCCCAATCAGCTCCCCTAACATCAATCAGGGACTGGCTGACTGGCCAAATTCCAGCCATCTCCTCCTGACAGGACCAGCCCCAATCTCCCCCAATTGGGTCCAGGCCTACCAGACCCCACCCATGCACAAATTCATGCCCTGGGCCTCCAGTATGTTGGTAACAGGAGAGGCTGTGTCTGAGTGGGAGGAGAGAGTATAGCAGAAACCTCTGTGCCTTCTTATTAATTTTGCTGTTAACCTAATTCCAGTCTAAAAAGAGAAAGTATTTTTTTAAAAGGAATTCCTTCAAAATTAAATAAAGCTGCTATGCACATTCATCTACACATTTTTTTAAAGTACATTTTTATTTCTCTGGAATAAATGCCCAAGAATACATTTGGTGGGTAGAATGGTGAGTATATTTTTGTAGGTTTTTAGGAAACTGTTCTCCAATCTATTTTCCATAGGGGCTGTATCATTTAACATTCTCACCAGCAGTGTCTAAAAGATCCAGTTTCTCTGCATCCTTGCCAACATTTACTGCTGCCACTACTTTCAATCTCAGTTATTTTAGTAAGTATGTAAGTATGTAATGGAATCTTATTGTAGCCTTCATCTGTGTTCCTCTGATTGCCAATGATGTCGAACATCTTTTCACGTGCTTATTTGCCTGCCATCTGTATATCCTTTTCAACTGAATATCTTTTCAAGGCTGCCTTCCAATCAGACTGTTTTTTACTGTTGAGTTGTGAGAGTTGCCTGTATCATCTAGATACAAGTCCTTTGTCAAATACATGGTTTGTCGATATTTCTCCCCACCTGTACTTTGTCTTTTCATCTCTTTTTCACAAGGCCTCTCCCAGAGTAAAAGTTTTAACTTTTGACAAAAACCAATTCATTGATTCTTATTCTTTTACAGATTGTGCTTTTCACCTACATCTGAAAGTTTTTTCCCATGTTTTCTTGTAGAAGTTTTATACTTCTACATTTAAATTTAAATCTGTGACCCACTTTGATTTAATTTTTTGTATAAGTTTTGAGGTTTAGATTAGAGTGTTTGTGTATTTGGGTTTTTGTATGTGTGTGTTTGGTTTTTGTTGTTGTTGTTTTGCTATAAATTCCCATTGCTCCAGCAACATCTGTTGAAAAGGGTATCTTTCTTCCATTGAATTGCTTTGCTCACTTTTACAAAATCAGTGGGTGGTACTTGTGTGGGGCTATTTCTGGGTTTTCTATTCTGTTTTATTGATCTCTCTGTCTATCTCTCCACCAATATTAGTGCATGATTCCTCCAACTTTATTCTTCTTTTTCGAATTTGTTTTAGCTATTCTCATGTTCTATGGACCTCGGACAAGAATCAAAGATGAGCCCTAGCTGGTTTGGCTAAGTGGATAGTGTTGGCCTGCAGATTAAAAGGTCCCAGTTTCAATTCCGGTCAAGGACACATACATGCTCCCCAGGGAGGACTTATGCAGGAGGCAACCAATTAGTGTTTCTCTCTGTCTTTCCTTCTCTCTTTCACTCTCCCTAAAAATCAATGGGAAAATATTCCAGATGAAGATTAACTGCCATCCCCCCCAAAAAAGACTCAAAGATGGATTCTTCATCTAAGTATCAAACACAACTTAGATTATGGCTACAGGTGCACAAAACAGGCTGGATTGAGGTTCAGCTCCTTCAACAGCCACATGGATAAGCCCAAGGAAAGGTACAGGACAGCTGCCAGTCTACCCTCCTTTGGGCTCGCAATACTTTTATAACTGTCAGGTCAACCTCCCTCCCCAAAGGGCTTTGCTACTCACTGCCAATGTTTCTACCCACCTTCACACACCTCAGCCTAGCTTATAAGGAAACATTATTAGAGTAAAAACCACAGCCTTTCTGTCACATTCCTAGACATGAGTTCCTTTCCCATCTTCCCTGGAAAGAACAGTGTGAGATTTGCATCCAAGAGAAGAGTGAACAGAAGTCAGACAAACCTGTTTCAAACCTTCCCCTGGAGAAAGGCCGTAGTACCTGCAGAAAAGGGTTTCAAAGATGACCATCCTAACCCCAGCTTTTGCCAAGAGCTTTGCAGCTCCTCATACCTGCCCTTCTGTCATGCCAGTGGTCTTGATCTGGCATCTAGACAGGTTTAGCAATCTGGAGAAGGTACTGTGAGTAAATTAAATATGAGTCCACACATGAAACATAATTTTGAAAGGCATTTTGGGGGCAGAGAAAGCTCAGCTAAAGGAACTAAGTTCTCCTCTCAGGATCCCTTGCTTTTTATTAACACAAACTAGAGGCCCAGTGCACAAAATTCGTGCATGGGGCTGGGGAGTGGGGGTGTCCTTCAGCCCTGCACCCTCTCAAATCTGGATCTTTCTCACAATCCAGGACTGCTGGCTCCCAACTGCTCACCTGCCTGCCTTCCTGATTGCTCCTAACTGCTTCTGCCTGCCAACCTGATCACCCTCTAACCACTCCCCTGCCAGCCTGATTGATGCCTAAATGCTCCCCTACCAGCCTGTTTGCCCTTAACTGCCCTCTCCTGCAGGCATGGTCACCCCTAACTGCCCTCCCCTGTATACCTGGTACCCTAAAACTGCTCTCCCCTACATCCTGGTCCCCGCACAACTGCCCTTCCCTGCAGGCCCAGTCACCACAAACTTCCCTCCTCTGTCAGCCTAGTCAGCCCCAACTGCCCTCCCTTGCAGGCCTAGTTCCTCCCAACTGTCCTTCCCTGCTGGCCATCTTGTGGTGGCTATGTTGTGTCCATATGGGGTCAGTCATCTTTGACCACATGGGGGCAGCCATCTTGTGTGTTGGAATGATGGTCAGTGTGCATATTACTCTTTTATTAGATAGGATAGAGGCCTGGTGCATGGGTAGGGGCCAACTGGTTTGCCCTGAATGGTGTCCCGGATCAGGGTAGGGGTTTCCTTGGGGCCTATGGTGGTTTGCAGGCCACGGCAACACCCCCCTCCCCTGCAACTCAAGCGGAGGCCCTGGTATCTGGGATTTATCTATCTTCTATAATTGAAACTTGGTAGCCTTGAGCCGAGCCAAGCCTCCTGCTTGCTCCGCTGCTGCAGCCATTTTTGGGGGGATTTATGTATCTTCTATCATTGAAATTTTATAGCTTTGATTGGAGGCCTAGGTCAGCCAGGGTGTGTGGAAAGCTTGGCTTCCTCCATCGCTGGGGGAAATCCAAGCCACCTGCTCTCTCCAGCTTCATGGCAGCAGCCATTTTTGTTGGGAATTATTTATCTTCTATAATTGGAACTTTGTAGCCTAAAGGAGGCCTAGGCAGCCAGGGTGTGCAGAAAGCTTGGCTTCCTCTATTGCCAGGGAAACCCAAGCCTCCTGCTTGGGACCCAAGGTCCCTCCCTGACTCGTGCCCGGTGCATTAGCCATTGTATCCACCTCCCAATCCACTTATTGTTTCAGATATGCGTTCATCATTCGTCTATTCATTCACTCAGGAAACACCAAGTGGCATCGGTGCTGAGCACAGGACTTGACCTCAGGCATGTAGACATAAATAAGATGCCTGGTATGTGTATGTTTGGGGGATTGGTGGGAAGGGGGCTGTGCCTGAAGTAATTATACAATAACCTGGTATGAACCATACCTTCTTAACAAGGACACTTTGTGAAGCCAACCAGAACTCACTTTGAATCCCTGTTCTATCTTCATCTTTTGTGACACTTCTGCCTAAGGATGCACACACAGTGAGCCCCACCCTCCAGGGGTGGATCTAAGGAAAGGTCCTGGGAGCAGGCATGGGGGTGCTTTGGGTAGGAAATTGCAGGTCCCAGCTACCCTTCCTAATGCACCGGGCATGAATCAGGGAGGGACCTTTTCTGGGTGGTGGGATCAGAGACCACTGCCTCAGGTGTCTGGCTCTGGCTGGCCGTGTTAGGAAGGCGGCAGAGCAGCTCACGGGCCTTGCTCAAGTTGGTTCTCACTCATCAGTTAGTTTGCTCTCGAAACACATAGAGTTCCCAGTGTGGAAGGTGGTCTGAGGAGAGTCCAAGGATTCCTCAGGACATAACCTGGGGCAAATACAAATGGAGGTTCATAAATCATACTAGTATGTCTGGATATTTAACAGTTATGAATCAAGTTAACAAACAGAATAAATAAAAAATATCCTATAGGCCTTTATGAAATATTTCTTCGAGATCACCTGAAAGGTCTGATCAGAATTTACAGTCCTTGGATTCTTCAGAGTTCCATGCAAGAACATGGAAGCATGAAGGAGCTGCTCAGCCCACAGCCAGCTTCTCTCCACATCTATCCCTCCTCTCTCCCCACCCATCCTTCCTCTCCCCTCATCTATCCCTCCTCTCTCCCCATCCATCCCTCCTCTCTCCCCTATCCCTCCTCTCTCCTTCTATCCCTCCTCTCTCCCCGTCCATCCCTCCTCTCTCCTCATCCATCCTTCCTCTCCCCTCATCTATCCCTCCTCTCTCCCCCCATCCCTCCTCTCTCCTTCTATCCCTCCTCTCTCCCCATCCATCCCTCCTCTCTCCCCCCATCCCTCCTCTCTCCTTCTATCCCTCCTCTCTCCCTGTCCATCCCTCCTCTCTCCCTGTCCATCCCTCCTCTCTCCTCATCCATCCTTCCTCTCTCCCCCCATCCCTCCTCTCTCCCCATCCATCCCTCCTCTCTCCCCCTATCCCTCCTCTCTTCCCCCATCCCTCCTCTCTCCCCCATCCCTCCTCTCTCCCCATCCATCCCTCCTCTCTCCCCCCCATCCCTCCTCTCTCCCCCCATCCCTCCTCTCTCCCCCATCCCTCCTCTCTCCCGGTCCATCCCTCCTCTCTCCCTGTCCATCCCTCCTCTCTCCCGGTCCATCCCTCCTCTCTCCCTGTCCATCCCTCCTCTCTCCCTGTCCATCCCTCCTCTCTCCTCATCCATCCTTCCTCTCTCCCCCATCCCTCCTCTCTCCTCATCCATCCCTCCTCTCTCCCCCATCCCTCCTCTCTCCCCATCCATCCCTCCTCTCTCCCCCATCCCTCCTCTCTCCCCGTCCATCCCTCCTCTCTCCCTGTCCATCCCTCCTCTCTCCCTGTCCATCCCTCCTCTCTCCTCATCCATCCTTCCTCTCTCCCCCATCCCTCCTCTCTCCTCATCCCTCCCTCCTCTCTCCCCCATCCCTCCTCTCTCCCCATCCATCCCTCCTCTCTCCCCCATCCCTCCTCTCTCCCCATCCATCCCTCCTCTCTCCCCATCCATCTCTCCTCTCTCCCCCATCCCTCCTCTCTCCTCATCCCTCCTCTCTCCCCCCCAACTCTCCTCTCTCCTTCCATCCCTCCTCTCTCCCCCATCCCTCCTCTCTCCCCATCCATCCCTCCTCTCTCCCCGTCCATCCCTCCTCTCTCCCTGTCCATCCTTCCTCTCTCCCTGTCCATCCCTCCTCTCTCCTCATCCATCCTTCCTCTCTCCCCCCATCCCTCCTCTCTCCTCATCCCTCCCTCCTCTCTCCCCCATCCCTCCTCTCTCCCCATCCATCCCTCCTCTCTCCCCCATCCCTCCTCTCTCCCCGTCCATCCCTCCTCTCTCCCTGTCCATCCCTCCTCTCTCCCTGTCCATCCCTCCTCTCTCCTCATCCATCCTTCCTCTCTCCCCCATCCCTCCTCTCTCCTCATCCCTCTCTCCTCTCTCCACCATCCCTCCTCTCTCCCCATCCATCCCTCCTCTCTCCCCCATCCCTCCTCTCTCCCCATCCATCCCTCCTCTCTCCCCATCCATCCCCCAGCCCTCTCTTCCCCATCATTCCCTCCTCTCTCCCCCCACCCATCCTCTCTCCCCCCATCCTCCTCTCTCCCCCCATTCCCTCTCTCTCCCGTCACTCTTCTCACCTATCTCTTCTCTCCTCCCCCTTCCTCACTCCTCACTCACTCCTCGCCATCTCTCCTCTCCTCTCCACTCTCACTCCTCTCCCCTCTCCTCTCTCTCTCTCTCTTCTTCTCTCCTCCTACTCCCCTCCTCTCCCCCTCTGCCTCCCCTCTCCCATCTCTCTCCCTCTTCACCTCTCTCCCCCCTCTTCTTCCTCTCTCCCTGTCCATCCCTCCTCTCTCCTCATCCTCCTTCCTCTCTCCCCCATCCTACTCTCTCCCCATCCATCCCTCCTTCTCCCCCTATCCCTCCTCCTCTCTCCCCATCCTCCTATTCCCCATCCATCCCTCCTCTCCCCTCCTCCCCCCCCACTCCTCCTCTCTCCCCCTTCCTCCTCTCTCCCCCATCCTCCTCTCTCTGTTCCATCCTCCTCTCTCCCGGTCCATCCCTCCTCTCTTCCCCTGTCCCTCCCTCCTCTCTCCCTGTCCATCTCTCCCTCCTCTCACCATCCTTTTCCCTCACCCCCACCCTCCTCTCTCCTCAGCCCTCCCTCCTCTCTCCCCCCATCCCTCCTCTCATCCCCATCCATCCCCTCCTCTCTCGCCCCCAATCCCTCCCTCCTCTCTCCCCCATTCCCTCCTCGTTCCCCATCCATCCCTCCTCTCTCCCCATCCTCCTCTCTCCCAGTCCATCCCTCCCTCTCTCCTGTCCATCCCTCCTCATCCTTCCTCTCTCCCCATCCCTCCTCTCTCCTCAATCCCTCCCTCCTCTCTCCCCCATCCCTCCTCTCTCCCATCCATCCCTCCTTTCTCCTCTCTCCACATCCCATCCCTCCTCTCATCCCATCCATCTCTCCTCTCTCCCCCATCCCTCCTCTCTTCCTCATCCCTCCTCTCTCCCCCCAACTCTCCTCTCTCCTTCTCTCCTTCATCCCTCCTCCCCCCCATCCCTCCTCTCCCCCAGCCATCCCTCCTCGCGTCCCCGTCCATCCCTCCCTCTCTCCCTGTCCATCCTTCCTCTCTCCCTGTCCATCCCTCCTCTCTCCTCATCCATCCTTCCTCTCTCCCCCATCCCGCCTCTCTCCTCATCCCTCCCTCCTCTCTCCCCATCCCTCCTCTCTCCCCATCCATCCCTCCTCTCTCCCCCATCTCGTCCCATCCCATCCCTCCTCTCTCCCCCATCCCTCCTCTCTCCCCGTCCATCCCTCCTCTCTCCTGTCCATCCCCTCATCTCTCCTGTCCATCCCTCCTCCTCTCTCCTCATCCCCTCTCTCCTCTCTCCACCATCCCCCTCTCTCCCCATCCATCCCTCCCTCTCTCCCCCACCCCCCTCTTCCCCATCCTCTCCCTCATCTATCCCGCCTCTCTCACCCGTCCATCCCTCTCTCTCCCCTCCCCATCCTCCTCTCGTCCACATCCTTCCTCTCCCCCATCCCTCCTCTCTCCTCATCCCTCTCTCCTCTCTCCCCATCCATCCCTCCTCTCCCCCCCCATCCCTCCTCTCTCCCCATACATCCCTCCTCTCTCCCCCCCACCCCTCCTCTCTCCCCCCCATCCCTCCTCTCTCCCCCATCCCTCCTCTCTCCCCGTCCATCCCTCCTCTCTCCCTGTCCATCCCTCCTCTCTCTCTGTCCATCCCTCCTCTCTCCTCATCCATCCTTCCTCTCTCCCCCACCCCTCCTCTCTCCTCATCCCTCCCTCCTCTCTCCCCCATCCCTCCTCTCTCCCCATCCATCCCTCCTCTCTCCCCATCCATCCCTCCTCTCTCCCCCATCCCTCCTCTCTCCCAGTCCATCCGTCCTCTCTCCCCTTCCATCTGTCATCTCTCCCCGTCCATCCCTCCTCTCTCCCCCTCCATCCCTCCTTTCTCCCCGTCCATCCCTCCTCTTTTCTTGTCCACCTGTCTCCCATCCATCCTAGCTCTCTTCTTTTCCACCCCCTGCTCTGCCCCCACACTGCAAGGATTTTCATATGCACAGACATGGATGTCCAAGTTGGAATATCCAAAATCTGCCACAGACCCTTACACTCCTCCTGCCTAAGGGTCCACAGTGAGCCCCACTCTCCAGGGGTAAGCTTAGAAAAGGCCCATACAGTCCCAGAAAGCAGGCATGGGAGTTCTTTGGGCAGGAAATTGTAGGTTCCACTTACTCAAATCACAGTCTAGGAAGCAGGGTAGGAGCAGGGGGAGTGCATAGTTCCTAGGCAGATATATCTCTCTTGCCCCCAATTATCCCCTCAGCCCTTGGGAAGGGACTTAGCCAGAGGAAGCCTAGAGTAAGATCAGGATTAGAAAAGGGATGTCTCTCTCTCCAGAGTCTGAGGGTGGAAATATTGAACTGGGAGGAAATTATCTTCATGGATGCACTCCTCTGTCTCTCTGCCATGCACCATGCTCTACAGAACATTCCGTTCTCTGAGCTCACTGCTCAGGACACTGCGCTGCTTGTCCTCTTGTTAGATAAACGAAGCCTAGAGAACTGCGTTTAGGATAACAATGCCTGGAAGACACCTCTAGAATTTTCTCTATTCCCAGTCAGAATTCTTGAATGTTCCCCATGGGTGAGCTTTCTCTTAGTTAAAATAAAACAGGCTTTTATGTCCCTCAGAATCCAACACCATTGGAAGACACACAGCACATATTCATTCCTTAAATGCCTTAAATCAGTGAAAACAGCAGCAACCAGCTTTTACTGACAACATACTATGAACAGGGCCCTGCGCTTTACATTTTCTCATGTCATTCTTACCCCACCCTGAGACAGCTCCATCATTCCAATTTTGCAGGCGGGGGAGCCGGCATTCGGAGAGCGGCAGAGAGCCTGACAGTAGCAAGTGGCAGAGCTGAAGTAAATGAATGAATAACTGAATCCATGACAGAATGTAAACAATGAATAACAGATGCATTTATAAATTAGTAAATTTGTGTACTTTATCATTTTTTAGTAATTAGAAACTTTTGGATCCTTGGGGCTGTGGGCTCTTGAGCATCCAAAGGCATCTTAGTCAACTTACCCAGAAATCCAAGGATTTGGCTCTATTCAGTCCCTGTTCACCCCCAGTCCATTCACCCCCAGAATGGACCAACTCTTCCAGCCCAAGGATTCTCCCACGCTATAGGTATCTGCTGTGTATTTAAATCTCAGTTTTCCACGTGTGCTGTTCAGTCCCTTCCTGACCCGATACCCCTTCCTGCAGCTGGAAGATGAGGAACCAACTTCGAAACTGTAGTCGTCACTCCATCGCTGTGGCCCAGCCTCAGTAACGTCTCTCTGCCACTTGGTGATCCCTCCCTTGCCATCTCCTCACCCTCAGCCCATCTGGAGCATCATTTCTCATGATTGACAGGCACAAGAAACAGATTTGTGAGTTTTAATGGAATGCGAAAACTAACAAACTTAAAGCAAAGTCATTTCAACCCACAATTTCCATTTATCTTCCAATTCTGTATCCAAGTCTGGACTTGGGATTTTTTGGTTTTCTTGTCGGCTTAAGAGTGATCCAGGATCCATGCACTTTTACTGGCTCCATTGTTAAGTAACGACTAAGGATACAGCACCGCTTATGATTTGAGCAACGTAGGACATTCTCTTCATCATCGTTACACATCAACCGGCATTTTCCATTCATCCAACAGTCTGCCACTCGCTCTAGGAACAACCATGTTAGCATCCCTCCAAAGGAAGCATAGAAGGACGGGGGAAGGGAAGGAGAGGGTTGAGTCAGTCATGCTGGAGCCAGCCCCAGGAAAGGAGAGAAGATAACTTAAAAGGAGACAGAACTGAAACAATTGTTCCAAAATTGGGAATGCCAAGGGTGTTTTTTTTTCAAGCCTTTTTTAGATATCCCACACTTCTCTCTTCCTGTCCCCCAACCTCCTACTCCTAATCTTGGGATCAATTGATGCCAATGGCACTAATGGAGCTTGGGGATGATGAAAAAAGGACATCCACACAAAAACAAAACAAGACCTATAATATTAGGGGTGAAGGGTACCCACTTACATTTTAATAGATCTTTACCAATAGTCTAGCCCTATTTAACTTAAGCCCAACAAGCCCCAGCTTCAGCTACCACCCAGTCTGCAATTCTCCTTGACCCCATATTCACCCATTTCAAACTCAAAACCCAGCCCAATCTTAATTAGAACTCTCAGACTTACCCAGCTCAGTGTCCCATAGTCCCCAACTCCAAGCCAAACCCAAACCAAATCAAGTCACCAGCCTCAGTTCTGAGCAGTAGTCCCTCACCAAGCTGAACTTCTAATAAACTTCCTGCATCATCCAGTACCAACTCCCAGTTTCAGCCTAACTCTCATCTAACCCCCAACACCAGCCCCACACACCCCAAATCCCCTCCCATCTCCAGCCCACCCCAAACATCAGCAAAGCCCAACTATTCGCCTCCAGCTCATCTGAATCTTCCCACTCTCACTCCAACCCTAAGGTCTTTCTCCCCCATCACAGCTCACCCCCAGGCTTCAATCTAATCTCCCAACTCCCCAAAAAGTCCTCAGCCCTACACCAAGCATGTCAAACTCACGGCCCACCGACCACATACCTCATGTATTTGGCCCATGTTAGCCTTTGAGTTCCACATGCTTGACCTATACCCAAGCCTTCACTGCTGAGCCCGCTCCCAAGACCCCACCCGCACACTAACCTGCCCTTAAGTGCCAGATGCTCCAAACATCTATCTTCCCACCACCTTGGCAAAAAAAAAAAGCATCAGGGAGAGGTGTAGACTTGAGATGATTATGGGAAGACCTCCCAAAGCCATGTGAAATAAGGAAAAGCTACAGACGCTGCCCACAGCGGGGAGGAAGGGGAAGCAGAGACGTTCATGACCGGATTCTTGAGAGAGACCCACACTACCTGACACCACTGGCTGGATGGCCAGAATGACAAGCAGGAACAGAGCCTTCATGACTGGCAGGTCACAGGAGAAGGAGGCGGCTGTGTTGCCGGGATGGAAAGAGTTCTCTGCCACCGGAATGAGCCTCGTTTTTATCGGCAGAGCCGTGGGTAGCAGAGTGTGGCAGAAGATTTATATGAGGTCAGCCGGGCCAGAGGACAGTGTGTAGCAGATGTGGCAGCAAAGCACAGGATGAGCGCGTGGGGGACTGGCCAGCGCCCGTGCCCCAGTGGCTTTCCCTCCTGCAGGGAAACGGATTTTGTGAGACCCACCAAGGAATTATTAAATTAAATGCATACCAATAAGCATCTACTTCAAAGAACAAAAACATTCTCAGCTTCCTTTTCAAATTAATTAATTGATCGCTGACACAGTCTCTGCTCTCTAGCAATAAGATACACACAGGCATCCTTCCTGAACCTTGGCGTGGCTTGGCTCACACCTGGCTCAGGGAGTTTGTTTTTCCTGCAGCGTCGCCCTGCAGACCGCCCTGGCTGGAGGCGGTCCTGGTGCTCCCACCTGCAGCCGCTCTGTAGCACAGTAGCTTGTTTTGTGACCTTCAGAGTTACCCGTTTTTGTTTTGTTTTTACATGTTTAGTCTTCGTCTCTCCCACCAGAAGGTCAGAAATTTGCCTTGGGATGCCAGTGCCTGGCACATTAGCTGGTATTAGTAAGTGTAGAGTATAATTGATATATTAATTCAACTGTTTTAAGCAATATTTTTTCCCCAAACAATGATTCCAAAAGGCAGACACTGGCTTCTTTATCATGGAAAAGTCTGGGCAAGCAGTCCCGTGCTGCAGCGTCACCATTCAGCAGGAGTGAGGTCCCTTCTGGCCGGATACTCTGCCAGCCTCACAGGCAGCTCCCCAGATGAACCAGGGGGGCTGCTCCATTCCCACCGCCAAGTCCCCGTGGCAGCCATCAGGGGAGGACAAAGGAGGAGGACAGCCCTCACAGGGAGGACAGAGTGCACACCTTACTCTCCCCTCCCCTCCCCCCCCCCCCCCCCCCCGAGGGCCCCAATGGGAATCGCCACACATCAATCACTTCCACTCCAGGCCATTGGCCACACCTAGCTGCAAGGTAGGCTGGAAATCTTTTTTTTATTCTGGGCAGCTGGCTCGTTAAATTCAGGGGTTGCCTCACTAAGAAGGGGAAGACAGTTGCTGAAGAACAGCTAGAAATTCCTGACACACCTGGCACATTGCAGGTCCTTCATACGTATTTGTAGGCTGAATAAATAACAGGCATTTAGCCCTGACTGGTTTGGCTCAGTGGATAGAGAAAGCATCGACCTGCAGACTGAAGGGTTCCAGGTTCAATTCCGGTCAAGAGCATGTACCTTGGTTGTGAGCACATCCTCAGTAGGAGGTGTGTAGGAGGCAGCTGATCAATGTTTCTCTCTCATCTATGTTTCTAACTTTCTGACCCTCTCCCTTCCTCTCTGTAAAAAATCAATAAAATATATTTTTTGAAAATAACAGGCATTTAGTAAGGCTATGAGAAGTGTTCTAACAGGGAGGCAACCCCAGTCCTCAGGCTATAGAGAAAATGGGAATTGTGCCCCTCTGCTGAGCTTCTGAAAAAGCTGGGGAGGGGCTGGGCCTTAGGTAGAACGTAAGATACTTCAAGAGGAGATAAAGAAAGAATTCTAGGACCCTAAAATACTAGAATTGGAGAATAGGTTTTGGTATCAAACAGATTGGATTGGAGTCTTGGCACTTGGTAGCTGTTGACCTTGAGTGAGGTTCATTGTCTGAGCTTCCTCTGAGGAAATGCAGATCATAACTGTACCTGTTGGGGTAATTTATGTTTAGTCCCTGACACATAGTTGGTGGTGAATAATTATTAACTGGTATTACTGTTGTTTTTTCATTGCATTTATTATTGTCATCCACACATTTATCATCATGATCTTCAGAACAATCGTCAGAAGCAGGAATCACAAACCTTCAACTCGCACATGAAAAAACTAAGACTTAGGGGAAGTGAGCGGCTCAAGGGCCATCTGACAGGGAGAAGAACGGAGAATAGAAAGCAGACTTCCATAGAGGAAGGTCAGGACAATGGTCAGTAAACAGCTGTAGCTGTGAATATTGGTGTCACAAGGGGAGACTTTGAGGCAGGTGAAGCGGACACCAGATCATCACGGAAGGAAATCAGACCTGCAAGCTGGGTATGTGCCCTGACCAGGAATCTAACCGGTGACCTTTCGGTGCACCGCACGACACTCAACCAACAGAGCCACCGCAGCCAGGGCAGATGTTGGTTTTTTTACACAGAAAATTCCCGCAGACAGCTGGTACTGAAGATAATTACCAGAGTGAGGGAAGATTACAAGGCCTGCATTGTAGCTGAGAGAGCGTACACATAAAGGGTTTGAGAAGAAAACCATCACTGAAAGCTGGAACCCTCAGAGGAGATCCCTCTCCGACCACAGTAACCAGCTAAAGAGAGCTGACCCTCTGCTAGGCTGGGTGAGAAGTATTTCACAGGTAGAGTTTCCTCTCCATCCCACAATCACCAGAAAGAGTTTCCCCTCATTAGGTCAATGGGGGGGAAAAGAGAGGGAAAAAAAAGATATATGTGTAATATTTTAAACGATAAAAATTAAAATAAAATAAAAAAGTTTTCCCCCATTGAGCTGATTTGAAAACTAAAGTTCATAAGAGTTGATGTTTTGCCCAGGTGACCGTTTGAGGAATCCAGGATCTGAACCCAGGCCGACTGCCTCCCAGTTACGGTGCTTTCACTCACCACCCTGTCTGTCTCCTGCTGTTTCTTCAGACTTGGGCCAGCAGGGGTTCCAGATCCACGAGGAAGCCAGTCTGAAAGAAGTCTCTAGTGATTCTTGCCTAGAAAAACCTGAGGAGGCTCTACAGAGAGAAGGTCAGGGTGAGGTCAGAATTACGCTGGTTTGCACCTTCGTTATTTTATAACAGCTTTGTTGAAGTTACATGCTATAAAATCCACTCAAGTGTACAATGCAATGCCTTTTTGTAAGTTTATAGAGTTTCGTTACCATCACCACAGTCCAATCTTAGAACATTTTCATCACCCAAAAAATACCTTCCCATACCAATCTGTAGTCACTACTCATCCCACCCCAGCCGTGATGGAACTGATGTTTATGATAATATCATCGACTATGTGTTAAGCATTGTCTGGGGTTAATTCTTACAAGGAAATATGTCTGGTTAAGTGTGGCTCAGAAAGGTGAGATGACTGAGCCAGGGTCACTGAGAGGGTCAAGATTCAAACCCAGGACTCTCTGGGCCCCGACCAGGAGAAGGTTCTGAGGAAATGTGTTTGTAAAGATGTAGGAGATGTACACTGTTTAAGCTGAAGAGAAATACACTGTATAAACAGAGATATTAAAAATATAGAAGAGAGACGGGTCTGTTGATAGAGAAAATTCCATGGAACCAGAAGGGGGTGGAGTAAACAAATTAAATGGAAACAAATTAAATGGAAAAACTTCAATAGAGAGAACTCTCTTGTAAGAGAATGGGGGTTTTATAGAATGACTGCATAGCACTGATCTTAAAACCTTAAACTTTTATGTCAAACAGATCTGAATTCAAACCCTGCCTCTGCCACTTGTGTGGCTGCTATAAATAGTTATCTGTTTGTTTTGTTGTCTGCCTGCCATCTGTACCCACACTCCCCTTTGGGAGAAATCCCCTCACCATCACAGTCTTGAGGAGGGGCAGTGCCAACTCTTCAAGTTCAAGTACTTGTTCTCCTACCTCTCTTGCAGCGGAGATGTGAGCACATGGCAGAGACCCAGCCAATCAGATGCCTTCATTCTGTGTGTTGTTGTTTTTAAATCAGATGCTCATAATTCCAAGAAACAGGAACACTGGAGGATTTATTTCAGCAAAAGAGCCCACAGTGATATCCAGTGTCCAGAGGCAGCAGGAAAGCAGAGCAAGCAGAAGTGGGGCTCGGGGCCCAAGCAATGGGGATTGATGGCAACTGTATATCCCTTGAACTGGGTCTTAGGGTGATTTTCATTCTGGTTCTACCTACCCACCTCCCAGCCTGTTTTTTAAGCCTGATTACGCAGCCCCTGAGCTGGCAGATAGCCAAAGGGTTTCCTTGTTAAAAATTCTAATTAATACAGTGACCATGAGCAAATTGTTTAATTTGGGGAATAATAATAATGTCTGCCTCATGCTTTCTTTTTGAAACATGTGATTTTTATTAATTTTGTTTTGGGTTTTTTTGTTTTTTTTTTTCTTTTTCTTATTTATTTATTTATTTATTTATTTATTGAGAGAGAGAAAGGAAGGGAGAGAGAGAGAGGAACATCGATGTAAGAGAGAAACCTACTGGGAATCAAGCCTGCAACCCAAGAATGTGCCCTGACAAGAAGTCAAACTAGTGACCTTTTGGTGCATGGGATGGTGCTCAAAAAACTGAACCAGCCCTAACTGGTTTGGCTCAGTGGATAGAACGTCAGCCTGTGGACTCAAGGGTCCCAGGTTCAATTCCTGTCAAGGGCATGTACCTTGATTGTGGGCACATACCCAGTAGGGAGTGTACTGGAGGGAGCTGATCAATGTTTCTCTCTCATTGATGTTTCTAATTCTCTATCCATCTCCTTTCCTCTCTGTAAAAAATCAATAAACTATATTAAAAAAAACTGAACCGTACCAAGCCAGGGTTCATGGTTTTATATGACATTTAATTGATAATAAAATGCCTATCCTGTGTTTAGCACAGTGCTGGGCAGGGAGTGCTCAATTCACTTTAGTTACAATTTCTTTGTTTTGAAGGGTCAGAGAAGCAAATGGGAACCTTGAGTGGGTTGAACCTCTATTGTCTCATTGAAAGTAGAGCTAAGATTGGGAAACAGCCTAAGTGCCCATCAGCAGATGAGTGGAGTAAAAAACTGTGGTACATCTACACAATGGAATACTATGCTGTGGTTAAAGAGAAGGAGTTCTTATCATTTGCAACAAGGTGGATGGAGTTGGAGAGCATCATGCTAAGTGAAATAAGCCAAGCAGAAAAAGATAACTATCACATTATCTCACTCATTTGTGGAATATAATGAGCAACATAAACTGATGAACAAAAATAGATCCAGAGACAGAGAAACATCGATCAGACCCTCAAACCTCAGAGAGAAGGCAGGGGAGGGCGGGAATAAGGGAGAGAGATCAACCAAAGGACTTATATACATGCATATAAGCCTAATCAATGGATACAGACAACAGGGGAGAAGAAAGTAGAGCTAAGTTCCTCTGTTGGGTGGAGGGATGGGCTTGGAGAAAATGGACAGCCTAGGAAAGCCATTTTGGGTGACACAAGAGAATCACCCATAAACACAGAGATGAGCAGTAGAAGCCTGTGGTCAGGACTGGAGGGCCCAATAAAAAAACTGAATGTGTGCTCAGGACCACAGCAGGGCATGGATCAAAAAATAAAGTCAGAAAATCTCCAAGAACCCATTTTAATTTTAGCTTACAAGAATGCTTTGTATTATCCTATATAATAAAGATATGATATGCAAATTGACCCTCACGCCCTCACACAAGATGGCTGCCCCCATGTGGACACAAGATGACCACCACAAGATGGCCAGCAGGAGAGGGGAGTTGGGAGGGACAAGGCCTGCAGGGGAGGGCAGTTGGGGGTGACCAGGCCTGAAGGAGAGGATAGTTAAAGATGACCAGGATGGCAGGGGAACAGTTAGGCATTGATCAGGCTGGCAGGGGAGTGGTTAAGGGGTGATCAGGCAGAAGCAGTTAGGGGCAATTAGGCAGGCAGGCAGGGAGGCGAGCGGTTGGGAGCCATCAGTCCTGGACTGTGAGAGGGATATCCAACCGCCCATTTAAGCCCAGTAGGATCGGGCCTAAATGGGCAGTCAGACATCTCTCAAGAAGTCCCAGATTGGAGAGGGTACAGGCTGAGCTGAGGGACACACATACCCCTGTGCACGAATTTTGTGCACCAGGCCTCTAGTCTTTATATATAAAAGCCTAAGCAACTGACCCACAAACTAAAAGACCAGTCAACTGGTTGCTATGATGTGCACTGACCATCAGGGGGCAGACACTCAATGCAGGAGCTGCTCCTGGTGGTCATTGAGCTCCCACAGCCACAACAGGAGTGTCACTCAAATGACTGAAAGGTGGTGCCAGATGCAGAGCTGGCTGGCAAGCACCACTGTAGTGGCCTGAGCCTCTCCTGATCGGGACTGACTGGGTGCAAGCCTGCAGCAGGCGGGATCGGCAGGCAGGAGTAGCAGGCGGCATTGGACTGCCAGCTTCAACCCAATCCCCGCAGGCCACACCGAGGGATCCCACCAGTACACAAATCCATGCACTGGTCCTGCATAAGTAAAATTTTATTTCAGAGCTGGTGTTGTTTTATTTTGAATTCTACTTGGGCAGCACTGTAAACCTCTCTGTGTTTAAGGTCAGTCATTCAAAGTGTCTGTGTACAGTGTTGCTGTCCAGATGAGGAAGTTTGGGGTCACCACCCAGCAGTGCCATGGAGATGCCAGGTGTTTGGTTTGGTCCAGGGTTGAGGGAGCCACGTGCCCTTGACTGTCTCATTCAGCGTCTGCAGGACTCAGCATCGAATGAGAAAACATAGCACAATGTTGGTAAGCCTGTGCTGAAGTTAGTCTCCTGCCAGTGTTACTTTGTTTTGAAATTTTAATTAACTCTGAACCTATTTTCTCAGCTATATTTTGGAGGGAATAATAGTGCTTACTTTATAGGGCTGTTAATGTGGATCCAATGATTGAATACACATAAATCACGAAGAATAACACCTGATACTGGGTGACTGTAATGTTATCATTGCAATAAACTAGAAATTCCCAATCTGAAGATGTCAGGCCCTTTCTTATTACAACTCTTTGCAATGTTTCATAAGCCCCCTTATGAAACCTTATCTGCACAAATTGCCCAAAGAATGAGAAATGGCCTTGATTGAAATAAGGATAAATGGAAAAAGATAGTTTTTTGTTGTTGTTAATCCTCATCTGAGGGTATTTTTTTTTCATTGATTTTAGAAAGTGGAAGGAAGGGGGAGAGATAGAGAGAGAAACATCAATGTGAGAGAGACGTGTTGATTGGTTGTCTCCCAGGGATCCGGGGCCTGGGTTCAAGCCTGCAACTGAGGTACGTGCCCTTGACCAGAATCAAACATGAGATCCTTCAGTCTTTGGGCCGACACTCTATCCACTGAGCCAAACTAACTAGGATAAAAAAGATAGTTTAATTGCTATAGCACATTTATGTTTGCGTGCCTGGGTCTATATTTGTATTGCACTTTGTTTATATGTACTTGTGTGTAAATTTTGCATATCTGTATATGCTCAAATTTTGTATGTCTTATGTATATTTTGTGTGTATGTGTTATTTGTATGTAGTTTGTGTATGTGAGTATTTGTATGTATATGTGTAAGTATTTTATACTTACATATAGTTGTGTGTGGGCATGTAATTGGTGTGTGGGTGTGTGTTTGCATATTTTTGAGTACCTATCTGCATATATATTTGTTCTCAGTTCCTTTGCTCCCCTACATTCTATGACTGGAACATGGTGGTTGCACAGTGATTTTTCTGTTAAGTTGGGAGATCTGGTCCAAAGCTAAGAGAAGTGCCTGAAGGGGGAGTAAGATGCAGGAGCTACTAAGGTAGCCAGTAAGCAGAAGCCACTGTGAGCAAAGAGGGGAGAAGGTAGGGAAAGCGGCAGGCCTGGTGGGAGAGCCAAGTTTTCCCTGGTTATTGTGTGATATATCCTGGGACCCACCAAGACCAGAACAGACTGTAGCCTCCACCTTTGTAATGCCTCCCACATGGGTACAGCCTGGCCTGGCCAGTTCTCTAAGACCAGCAGCATTCACCCCCTGAAATCTGTGCAGTTGCTTTTTTAAGTTTTTAAAGGGCCACGCACTCCCTGTAGCCTGAATTCCTCAGTGGGGTCAGAAACTAGTTATCAAATTCCCAGATGGGTCCCACACAGGCCAGGTACATAAATATATATATATATATTTCAGAAAGGAAGGGAGAGAGAAATAGAAATATCAATGATGAGAGAATCATTGATCGGCTGCCTCCTGCACGCCCCACACTGGAGATCAAGTCTGTAATCCAGGCATGAGCCCTAACGGGGAATTGAACCATGAACTCCTGGTTCATAGATCAGCGCTCAACCACTGAGCCACGCCAGCCAGGCTGGCTATTTTAAAGTCTATTTTGTCTTTTTTTCCTTTTTCTTTTTCTTTTGCATGAAATATCTTTACTTTCAGTCTGGTGTATCTTTTGATCTCAAGTGGATCCCTTGTAGACAGCATATGTACAGGTCTTGTTGACTTATCCATTCAGCAACCCTATGTGTTTTGATTAGAGCATTTAATCCATTTACATTTAAGCTATGGTGGATGCTGCAAAGAAGTGCAGGGTGTAACTGGGAAGGTCAGGTCTAGGGTGAAGCAAAGGAGGTGCCTAAGGTGCAACATTAAAAGAGGCACTTGCATGACCCTAAGAGTGAGTGTCTCCTTAGATGCTATGTCATGGACCCCTCTCTCTCCTCACGCTGGTCCTGCCCCTGGGAATCAGAAAGGTCAAAGTGGAAGGAAATGCAGTCCAGGTTAAAGGAAAGGCTTCGGGGAGTATTCCCTGGTAGCGGTCATTTGTGCCCTGATGGACACTCAGCATCTGAACCCCTTTCTATCTGGGAGTGGTTCTCCATTCTTTGGGTCTTCATGGAGAGGAGCACTGACTGCCCACTACAGAAAGCACTAAAGACAACTCTTCTTCTGTGCCACCTTGGGAATTAGCAGGCAGGCATACGACCCAAACTCAGCCAACTGGACACTCTACCAAAGGACTTTGAATTGTAAAAGATAAACCCAAACCACAGGGAAGGTGAAAAAGAATATTCACATTAGCAATGGCAAGCGTTCAGGTGTTTTGCTATTGTCCAATGTGAGGATGGCCATGCTGGTGGTGGTGGTGGAATCCTGGTAGGTTATTCCTGCTGGCCACGCTCCCTTGGTCCTGCCAAGCCCAATTGTCCACACTTCCCATTATTCTATGAGCTACTTGCTATCCTTTTAAGAAATTCCCTTTCTGTCCTTTTTGTCTCTGACAAATTATGACCACCATATCCAATAATGAAGGAGACACAGCAGGCTAAATATGGATTCTTATGTTCATCATACATTCTTCTGGCCTCCTTGACTTCCTCTAAAATACCCAGAGACTGAGCCTCATGGCCTGCCTCAGCCTTACAGACTCTAAAGCTACACTGTCCAATGTGATAACCATTAGCTACATACATTTAATGATATATGCTTAAGTATAAATTAATTTAAATTAAAAATTCAGTTCACCAGTCATACTAGCCAAATTTCTAGTGCTCATTAGCCACATGTGGCTAGTCATTACCATATAGGACAACACAGACATTGAACCCTTCCATCGTTGCAGAGAGTACTACTGTGCTGGCCTAGAAAACAAGAATCAAATGGATAGAATGAACATTCCTTATTTCTATCACCTGGATCATCTGTGCGGGCCAGCAGGCTAGGAGCTATGTGCAAGACAAGTTATTACCACCCACTGGTCTATCCTATTTCCTTAATACCCTCCCCCTCCAACACACACACAACACACACACACACACACACACACACACACACACACACACACACACTCACACACACTCACACACACTTTTCTTCCTTTCTATTTATTTCTAAGTACACTTGGTGGAACCGCCAGACACAAACAAGTTAAGCTAAGAATGATTTAATGGAACTGTGGGATCCAGCGATGTTAGACTCAATGTTGGCTAGGAGCTGTCGGGCTGCAAAGGTTATCCCAGGCTTCCAGCTGAGTTTAGTATTTAGTGTTGTCAGGCACGTACTTCGGCTTCACACAGCACTGGGCCTTGGCATTGCATAATATGTAGAATACTTCACCCTCTTCACATGTGGTTCTGCAAATCCCCAAACTACCCCAACACTTCATGACTGAAATTAAAAGGGGAGCAAGCTTAGTCTTGAAGTAAAGCAGAGAACTGGGGAAGTGAGAGGCCAAAGTAGAGAAGACGTTAGTAAGGGAAATAGGACATATGTGGAAAGAAGCCCTCACAAAGCATCTTTCAGGTTTAGGGGAGATTATAGGTCACTATCCTTTCTTTTCCCACTTGTGTCCCCAGTCACAGCCTTGAAGTCCTTCTCACTCAGTGGCCTGGAACCTCCCTTGGGGCAGGCAAGAGGTCGTCCTCTCTCCAGGGTTTCATCTCTCTCATATAATAATATAGCCAGGTGCCCAACATTAATTAGCCCCAATTCCCTGTGTCCTTCAGTACCTTTCTGACCATGTCAATGAAAAGGGACAGAAATTGGAAATACACCATTTAGACATCTGCAAGTCACACTTCCTTCTCCACCACATCCTGGGACATTTTCCTGCCAAGATCATTAGGAACAATTGTTCTGGGGAACCTACTGCCTAAAGGAGATACATTAAGGCTGCCTAAGAGAGTACCATCAGAATCCTCAAACAATGAAAAATTCAGGAGCCATTTTCATGGAGGCAATGAGAGATCAAAATTCAAACCCCCCAAGGAATGTTTCAGAAAAACTCCCATTTTCTCTGTACTCCATGCACTAATCTCTCTCCTCCTTGTATCCTGCTCCCCCGACCCCCACCCCCAGGTCATGTTCAACTTCTTCTAAGCCAACCAGAGAGAGCAGTTCAAGATGGTCAAGTAATGGCACTGGAAAGATCAGTTGGTACCAGAGAAACCAAACTTCCCCTTAGCTAGAAAGATCCTCCAAAGGCCTCTGTGGAGCCTGCCCGGCCTTTCTCCCAGCCCAAACTGTTAGAGCCCCAGTGTTCCCTGCATAGACGCTAGGTTCCCTGAGCCACTACCCCTGGGAGAGCCTGATTACCTTTGGGGGCCTGGGCCAGTGTCAGGATAACAGTCAAAACCAGAAGAATGAGCTTCATGGATGATAGAAGATAGGAGGCTTCTGGGCTGGCAAGTCCAGGCTGGTATTTATTGCCCCAAGGAACAGGGTAGAGCCATGACCAGTCAACCAGAAAGGGAACAGTGTTTTAAGATTAATTGGGCAGACAAGTAATCAACCACATTTCCAGAGGAGGCGGGGTGGGGGGGAGGTGGAAGAAAAGTTAGCAAAGAGAAGACACAGCCTTATCTTTGAAAGTTTTATAATGCAGCTAAAGAGAGAAGGGGGAAATGGATTTTTTTTTAGAATTTATTTTATTGTTGAGAGTATTACAGATGTCCTCCATTCTCCACTCTTGCCCCCTTCCATCCATCTCCCAATCCCCACGCCCAGGCCTTCATCTGCCTAGTGTCTGTGTCCAACAATGCTTATAAGCTCTTTGATTAACTCTTCCCGCCCAAGTTCCCTCTGAGATCTGTCCGTCTATTTCACACTTCCATGTTTGTGGTCCTATCTTGTTCATCTATTTATTTTGTTCTTTAGATTCCACCTCTAGGTGAGATCCTGTGATAATTTGTCTTTCTCTGACTGGCTTATTTCACTTAGCAAAATATTCTCCAGGTCCATCCATGCTGTCTCAAAGGATAAGAGAGCCTTCTTTTTCACAGCTGCCTAGAGTTCCATTGTATGTATTTTTTAATGTACCATAGCTTTTTTTTTACCCACTAATCTACTGATAGGCACTTGGACTATTTTCAGATCTTAGCTATTGTAAATAATGTTACTATGAACATAGGGGTGCATATATTCTTTCTGGCTGGTGTTTCAGAATTCTTAGGCTATCTCTAGATATAAAAGCCTAAAAGACCATTACGACTGGATGACCAACTGGTAGCTATGATGTGCACTGACCACCAGGGAGCAGACGCTCAACGTAGGAGCTGCCTCCTGGTGGTCAGTGTGCTCCCACAGCCAACATCCCGCAGTCTAGGCCCCCCTCCAAACTGGCCAGCCAACCTTCCATGGTCCCTCCCCCCAGCCAACCAGGTGGTCAGTGCAGCCAACCTCCTTCAGTCCCTCCCCTTCTGCTAGCCTACCTTCCGTGGTCCCTCACCCGAGACTGGGAGAGATGGCCCAGATAGGCCCCAATCACCAGCCAGATTGAGGGACCCCACCCTTGCACGAATTCATGCACCAGGCATCTAGTATTCCTGTAAGTGGAGTCTATTGAAAGCTCCACTTTAAACTTTTTGAGGAACCTCCATATTGTTTTCCACATTGGCTGCACCAGTCTGCATTCCCACCAGCAATACGCTACAGTCTCCTTTTCTCTACATCCTCACCAGCATTGTCATTTGTTAATTTATTGATGGTAGCCATTATGACAGGCATGAGGTGATACCTCATTGTGGTTTTAATTTGTGTCTTTCTGGTGATAGTAATGTTGAGTTTTTTGGGGGGTTTTTTTGTTTTGTTTTTGTTTTGTTTTTTGATACATCTGTTGGCCATCTGTATGTCCTCTTGGGAAAAATCACTATTCAGGTCTTTTGCCCATTATTTAATTGGAATGTTTGTCTTCTTCTTGTTGATTTGTATAAGTTATTTGTATACTTTGGAAATTAACCCTTATCAGATGTGTAATTAGGAATTGTGTTCTCCCATACCATGGTTGTTTTGTTTGTTTGTTTTTTCTGTGCGGAAGCTTTGTAGTTTGATGAAGTCATTTGTTTATTTTTTTTCCCTTGTTTCTTTTGCACTAGGAGATGTTCTGCCAAAAATTCTGTTAGGTGAGATACCTGTGATTTTACTGCCTATGGTTTCTTCTAGGATTTTTATGGTTTCATGATTTACATTAAAATTTTAGCCATTTTGAATTTATTCTTGTGTATGGAGTAAGTTGATGGGCTAGATCATTTTTTCCTGCAGGTACCTGTCCAATTTTCCCAACACTATTTATTGAGGAGACTGTCTTTACTCCATTGTATGTTCTTGCCTCCTTTGTCAAATATTAATTGATCATATTGGTGTGGGTCGATTTCTGGGGGTCTCTGTTCTGTTCTATCGGTCTATATGTCTCATTTTGTGCCAGCACCAGGCTATTTGATTACAATGGCTTTGTAGTATAGTTTGATATCTGGTATAGTGATCCCTCCAACTTTGTTCCTCTTTCTCAAGATTGCTTCGGCTATTATGGGTCTTTGATGGTTCCATATAAATTTTTAGAATATTTATTCTAGTTCTGTGAAATATGCTGTTGGTATTTTAATAAGAATTGAAATATATAGATTGCTTTGGGTACTATGGACATCTTAATGATGTTAATTCTTCCGATCCTTGAACATGATATATTCTTCACTTGTTTGTATCTCCTCTATTTTTTCCCATGCCCTATAATTTTCCAGATACAGGTCTTTTACCTCCTTGGTTAAGTTTATTCCTAGGCATGTTACTTTTTTGATGTTGTTGTAATCGTAAATGGTTGTGTTTTTTGTTGTTGTTGTTGTTGTTTAGTTTCTCTGGAAATGTTTTTATTGGTAACTCATTTCTGTTAGATGAGGGGGGAGAGAGGGAGAGAGGAAATATTTCACTGATCCTTGGGTTCTTTCTAGCAATAAAGACATCTTAGGGTGTCCCCGATATTAGTGGTTCATTCTAAGAACACTGAAGGGTAGAAACAGACAGAAATCCCTTGTTAGCTCCATGGCTGTCACCACTGGAAACTAAAATGTCAGCATTTGTGGAGTCAGATATGCAGGAGGGCCACAGACCGCGCTTTTCACAGCGCATGTTTCTTAAGAACAAGTAACATCCTCCTAGAGGGGCAAAGGACAAGCCTTTTACTACAATTATGACATTGTTTTTAAATGACCCCAGTTCTTCACCCCTACTTGAATCCACATTTTTGCCATGGTCTCATCCTAGGAGGAATGTACTTCCTGTCCCATCCGTTTTGTCTGGGCTGTGTGACTCCCTTTAGCTAATGCTATATGGGCAGCAGCGACAGTGTGCCAGTTCCGAGCCTAGGCTTTAAGAGATGGTAACTGTTTCACTTGCCCTTTTGTGCCTCTGCCATCACCATGAGAAGAACATGCCCCAGCACGGAGCTGAGCCATCCCAGATGACCCACAGGTCTACAATGAGAAACAGAGTTGCCCCTGACACCCCAGACTCAAACACAGTAATCTAGCCAGACTCAGTTTACCTGCTGACACATGAGCAATAATAAAGGACTGCCATTTTAAGCCGTTGAGTTTTGGAATGGAATGTTGCATAGTCGTGGTTTATGAATCTAGACTGACACGTATTAGAAAGTTGAGCAATGCTAAATGTCAGGAAAATGGGAATAAATACTCACGTGCTGCTGGAGGGATGCAGATCAGAGGCAGAATGACTGAATTTCATGAAGACTTGAGGTTCCTCACTTGCGTGGACTCCTCTGAGTGCTAGGAATTCTAGAATGTTCTAGGTGAGGAGAGAGAACCACGCCGCAATCAGGAAACAATAGTAAGAAAAGAAGTGATTCCGATCAATTAAGAGATCCCAGCAATCTATTATTATTTCTTAGTTTGTTTTAATAGATATTCCCTTTGAACCTAAGCTTGAATTTGTAATTTTGTGTTCCTCTTAAGAAGAATCTTAATATTGTAGAAGTTTCAGGCCCCACGAAACCTGGATCTTCTTTTGAGAGGGAGACAGCCATTCTGGGGAGGAATCTGATAACATTTAATCCAAGTAAATGTAAGCACTTGTTCTGACCCAGAAATCCCACTCCTGGGCACATATCCCAAAGGAATCCCCGCACATGTCTGTAAGGGAATGTGCACAAGGATATCTATAAAGTAAGGCCCGCAGTGGCAGGGAGTTGAAGGCAAGCTGACCGTCATCTCTGGAGAGCCGCAGGTTAAATGTGGCGGTGCACACCGTGCAGTACCATGTAGTTACCATAAGCCAGAGAAGTAGATGTACATAAGCAAATATGGGTGGGTGTTTAAAACCAGTGCTGACTACTATAGTGTCATCATTTTGGGAAACAGTTTGACAGTTTCTTTTTTACAAAATATATTTTTATTGATTTCAGAGAAAGGAAGGGAAAGGGAGGGAGAGAGAAACATCAATTATGAGGGAGAATCATCAATCGTTTGCCTCCTGTGCTCCCCCTACTTGAGATTGAGCCCACAACCTGGGCATGTGCCCTGACCTGGAACTGAACCATGACCTCCTGCTTTATAGGTTGTTGCTCAACACTGAGCCACCCTGGAGGGTGACAGTTTCTTACAAAGTTAAGCATGCATCTACCATGCAACCCAGCAATTCCAGCCTCAGATAAGTGGTCCAAGACATACACCAAAAAATGTACATACACCAAAACATGTACATAAATTCTCATAGCGGCTTTATTCATCATCGTAAGTAGAAACAACCAAAATGTCCGTCAACTAGTAAACAAATAAATTGCAGTATATCCAAATGAATAGAATATTGCTCAGCAATAAAGAATTAACTGCTGTTATACATGTTATGGAATAATCTAAAAGCGTTTGGCTGGGTCACAGAAGCCAGACAAAAAGAGTAAGCTCATTTCTATGAAACTCAAAGAAAAGACAAATCCAATCGACAGTAACAAAAAAAAAAAACATGTCCACCTGGGGGTGGTGGGAGGAGGTGGGCATTGCCTGAGATGGGGCACAACAGAACTTTTAGGATGATAAAAATGTTCTGTACTTTAGTAAGCTCATTTCTATGAAACTCAAAGAAAAGACAAATCCAATTGACAGTAACCAAAAAAAACATATCCACCTGGGGGTGGCGGGAGGAGGTGGGCATTGCCTGAGATGGGGCACAACAGAACTTTTAGGATGATAAAAATGTTCTGTACTTGATGTCAAAACTCATCAAAAGTCACACCTTAAAATGGGCGCATTTTATTTTATGTAAATTACTAGAAGCCCGGTGCGTGATATTCGTGCGCAGGTAGAGTCCCTAGCAGCTGCCGGCTACCAACCAGGGCCTCCCTTCGCACCCACCCCGGCTGGTGCCGCCCACTCACCTGCCCCACCATCCCGCGCGGTCCCACTCTCGCTGGGCCCATTGGGACGGCAGCACCTCCACTGCCGCCCGTGCCAGCCCCGCATCGCCGATGCCCACCATGTTCCACACCACCTCCTGGTGGTCAGCGCACATCTAACTCCTGGTCAGTCAAACTCCTGCCCATCGGGACAATTTGCATATTAGCCTTTTATTACATAGAATATCTCAGTAAAGTTGACTTCTTTTAAAACTAATTTTTCAAAATAAGCAACAGAATGAAGCATAAAATAACTTATATAAAATAAAAATATATACATATTACAAAGATAGAAATTGCCCTGGCCAGTGTGCTCCGTGGTTAGAGCGCCAGCCTGCGCACCAAAGGGCTCGTACCTCACTCACAGGTCCCTCCCCACCCCCGTTCAGAGTGCGTGTGGGAAGCAACCAGTCCCTGTGTTCACTCCCACATCAATGTTTCTCTCTCTTTTTCTCTCTCCCGCTCTGTCTTCCTTTCTTCCCTCCCTTCTATTCTCTGAGAAGCAATGGGGGAAAAAATATCAGCTGAGGATGAACAACAAAAAAATATACAAATTAAAACATTGAGAGTTGTCTGTGCAGTACATAGATAGGAGTTGATTATAGGGATAAAAATCAATTAATCAGCAAAATAAAACAAGAGAGAGACTTCGCATAAGACCAATAAAGGCAAATTTGTCATAAATCATTGACTCAGCCCCTGGCAACAGAAG
This sequence comes from Antrozous pallidus, assembly GCA_027563665.1. Taxonomy (NCBI): domain Eukaryota; kingdom Metazoa; phylum Chordata; class Mammalia; order Chiroptera; family Vespertilionidae; genus Antrozous; species Antrozous pallidus. The sequence continues at coordinate 34,876,018 of CM050518.1, forward strand.
ACTAAAAAGAAAGAAAACAAACTGCTCTGTTGGCCGGGGGCTCACCTCCAAGATTGCTAGTGAGGAAGTCAGCCCTGGGGGCTGGAACTCATTTCCTCCCCTTCCCGCAGGGCTGCAGACAGGGCTGCAGAGAACAAACCGGAAGGCCTTGGAGCTTACACGGCCCAGGGCAAGACTAGAGGGCACAGCTTCACCCACTCTTGAGGAAGGAGATTATTTCTAATTAGAAGATTAGGGTGTTGGGCAGAGAGTCCTGACCGGCTGGAGAGAGATAAGAGAGCAACTCTTAGGAGCACTGTTCCTGCAAAAGCCTTCGTCTGCAAGGGAGCCCTCTGCACATCCAAAGAACCCTTAGTGACCCCGGGTTCTCCTACATTGAACTCCTATTCAGACATCCATTTCTCCTCCAGTACAGAGCTCCATCACAGCTCTGCACGTTTGCTTCTGCTGGGTGCTGATGACCAGAGTAAAGTGGCCAGAGGAGGGGATGACCTGGTCCCATTACGTGCATTCTTCAGCAGAATCAGCAATGGTGTCACATAGTAGAGGAGACTCCTTCCCACCTGGCACAAGGTGCTGCAAGACAGAATGCCCTGGTTGCTCTCCAAGCTAAAAAGGGCTTCCCACACACCCAAGCCAGATTTACCTGCATCTTTGGGGTGTCTTAAGATTTAGCAGCTCCATCTCCACACTTCTGCTTCTCCTCATAGTCAACTATTTAGCCATGGCTCTCATTCAGAGCTCTCCAAGAAAAGAATCGATTGGCTACAAAGAATCTGGTTCATTAGCTAGTACAGGTAAACCTTTGGCAAAAGTTCAGAAAACTATGGTACCATCTCCCTTACTGATTGATATCTGCAAATCTGAGCTTGTTTTTTGTTGCCAGGCATGAAATATGCACCTGTCATTAAGAACAGAAAAAAAGAGCAGAGAAAGTTATGAAAGCAGAGCAAGAAATATAAGGAATAAAGAACTGGGGAGGGAATGTGTGGTTTTCAGACAAGATTACAGAATTGGCCCTGGCCAGGTTGGCTCAGCAGGTGGAGTCTTGGCACACGGACTGAAGGGTCCCAGCTTCCGTTCCCGGGCTCAGGAAAGGAAATGCATCTACAGGCCACTTTTCTGTAGGCTTTGGGGTGGGGACAGGGGGCAGGGAGGGTGGTGAGAAAAGAGGACGAAGCTACTGGTCCAGATAAGCTTGGAGACTTTTCTGATTTCTGTTACATCCCAGCTCTGTGGCTCCTGGTGCTGGCCATGCTGAGGCTTTTCCCTCAAGTTATCTGAAGTGATGTTGAGCAATCTATCACCAAACATCTGGATTAAAACCATCACTTTGCCACTGTTAGTTAAGGGACCCTGAACAATGTCTCTGGACTATAGTTTTTCCTTCTCTCACACGGAGACAATACTGCCACACAGGTTCGCTGTGAAGAGTGCGTGTGGCAACGCTCGGCCGAGGGCGCCCCTGGTGTCGGTAGCTGCTGGTGTTTACTATGAACTCACGCCCGCCCCCCCTCCCGCCCCCCGCCCGCCTTTGGAGCATTTGACTGTTGACCTCTCTCCTCCCTGAAGCTCTGGCTGACCCTCCTTGCATGACAACATGGTCAATATTCAAGAAAAGGAACAAGGGTGGTCAGCGATTCAGAGACTTCTCTGCTCACTGTGTTTCTTCGACTCAAAGTTGAACATTTCAAAACTTTGGGTCTCAACTCTGAGAGCCAGTGTGCTTACCCTGAATCCAAGCTCAAGGGCAGACTCCACTCCTCTGTGCCTGTCCACACAATGTAACTGTTTGAGCTCTGGTGAGAAATGATAAAGATCCCAGCTTTGAATGGGAGCGTGTTTCCAGCTTATCACTATCCTAGCTCTCCTCGTGCCTCCCAGGATGTCTTCCCGGCTTCTTATCTCTGCTCTTGCCTAAACTTTCCAGAAGCAGTTCTTTCCTCCAGTCCTTCCTCTGATGTGTCTACTTTCCCAGGAACCAGCCATTGCTCCATCCCTGTTAGTCATGTTTCCGTCCCTCCTAAAATGCCCTTCTCTCACCTCCCCCTCCACTTCCACAACCACCCAGGCTTTTAGTGTCCTTGGATCGAGGTCTGAGATAGTGGCAGACTCACTGTCTAAAGGGTTTCTGCCCTTGAAATTCTTACAGCTTCCTTAGGAAAAGGAAAATCACAAATTTTTAAATAAGTTTTATATCCTCCCGAAAAAACACTCAAGAAATGTTTGCCAAGTAAATTGTTGTGGGGTCACTTCCACGACCAGTTGCAAACGACCACGGAGGCGATTAAGTTGGTAATAAGCAGGCAAGGATTTATTGAATACTGGCCAGGACGGTCTCCTGGGCACCATGCAAAAACCCACGGCCGCACTGCCCTGTGTGCAGGCAGGCCTTTTAAAGGGGTCTGAACCATTAATGTTATTGCCCTGCATTTGGCAAACAGCCCTCAAGGCCGCATCTGGGGAAAGGGTGCCAAAAGGTTATGAATGACCCTATTTCTTGCTCTTTATCTTCTAACTATGGTTTCTGCTAAACATGGGAACGTGGTCCTATCTTTGTAAAAACAAGTGTCTTATCTACATAATTGGTGCCGAGGTTACTCCTCTAGTCTTCAAGGTTACAAGCTAGGGACTAGAGCAATAATTCTTTTGTTTAAGCAAGCAGGGGTGGACCGAGGCCAAAGTTTGAAACAGCAGTTTTACTCTAAATGTTTTAATGACCTTATTTCATAAATCGGATCTTGAGCACGTATCTACTACATGCCCATCGTCTACTGAGCACAAGAAATACAGAGCGTGATAGGGTACAGTTAGGATAAACACAGTTATGAAGCAGTAACAAAGAAAGGAGTCTCGGTGGGTTACGAGAACAAAGGTTTCCTCTTCGCACAAGCTGCAACGTCATTGCAGGTTGGCTGGAGACGCTGCCCGAAACTTCTCATCCTGGAACCAGACGGGCTGAATGGCCACTCATCATCACAGCAGAAGAAGAGAGAGCTCTGGCAGGTCTTGAACTGGCCATTGTCTATGTCCTGACCTTGGAAAGGGTGGGTGGCTCGTAACTCACTGGCCACAACGGTGACATGGCCCCATTCCAACACAAGAGGACCAGGAAGTGCAATTCTACCACAGGCCCAGAACCCCGAAAGCCACAAATATTTGATGAGCAGCATTAATGACCTCCAAAAAGACACCTATCGTGGTCAGGCAGAATGGCCACATGAATGAAAACAATTCAAAGTAGCCTGTGATTCATCAAAATTAAAAACAAAAAGAAAAACCATATTGTAGTAGAATGAAGTGTGGGACAATCACCAAAGGCCAGGGTGGGTCAGAGAAGGTTGCATGGAGGACCTTCTCCAAAACTTGAAGGATAGACTTCAGAGAAATGGCGGAGCGGGAGAGGATGTGAGCATATTCCAGTCAGGAGAGCAGGTGAATAGAAGAGCGGTGGCAGAAACGTTGGTAAGCCATTTGGAAACAATGAAAATACTGCAGTCAAGCGGGGCTGTGGGCTGTACCCCCAAGTTCAGTGGAGCTATAGGCTGGACTTCACAATTCGGTAGGCCACTGGCTGTCGGGCACGGCTACTGACCAAGTCCTCTGGTCAGGAGAGGCCTCCAGACATACTCCATGGTTGGGAGGGGGGACTTTTCAGGCTCCCTTGTGGGGCTACAGGCTGTTCTCTGAGATTGGGTGGGGTCACTGACGGGGTTCCTGGCCAGGGCGAGGCCACAGGCTGTGTTCAGCAATTGGGCAAAGCCATAGGCTGGGCTGGGCTCCAGGGCAGGGCTGAGCACTGAGTTCCACGGAGGGGTGGCACCACAGGCTGATTTCCAAAGCCGTGCGCGATCACGTTCAGGCCCTCTGGTTACGCAGGGCCAGAGGCTGTACGTAACAGCTGGGCAGGGCCGTTGGCTTGGCTGCCCAGGTTCCCTGAGCAGGCAGCCTGGTCAGCGGGACTCAAGCCGTCCTCAGCAGCTGTGCAGGACTGCACATTTCTTTCCTGTCTGGGCAGCCATTAAATGGGCGGCACAGTTCATTGTCTGGGGTCTCAAATCTGCCAACTGGGCTCTCAGCCAGGCGGGGTCCCCAGCTCAGCTCTGCAGATGAGTAGAGCTGACGGCTGAGATTCCTACCGAGGCTATGCTGTAATCAGGAGTGTGGTCCACAAGATCTGAGCATTGGTTGCTGTAGCCCTCCCTCCCTTCTCCATCTGTCAGATGGTGTGTAGTCAGCCCAACAGATTCCCCCGGTGATCATCCTTCTCCTTCCCCAGCAGACAGCTAGAGCTTCATTATCTCGGGAGACTAGTACAGAGTGTCTGGGACAAGGGACAGGATGCCAGTGAGAGAGTTAAGTGACGTTTTTATAAACTTAATGTTAAGACCCAGCCTTCTTTGCCATCTCAGCTTTGAGGACAATGATAAGCAGGATTGTGAAGGATTCTTCCCAAGGAAATCCAGCCAGTCTCAAAGGAAGTATCTGACGACACAGGTACCGCGCATGTCTTTGTGCTGTAACAAACTACCACGGACTAGGTGGGTGAAAGCATAAACATTTATGTCTCACAGTTCTGGAGCCCAGGAAGTCCAGGGTCAGAGCACCAGCAGAGTCAGTGTCCTGGTTCTCCTCACTTTCTGGAAGAGACCACCTCTATGGGTCTTCTTTAGAAGAGCACTAATCCCATTCATTAGGATTCCATTGACCTGATTGCTGCCCCAAAACCCCACTTCCTTATACATTGGGCATTGGGATTTCAACATATAAATTTGGGAGGCACAAGCATTTCGTCTAAAAGGTCCCAGAAAAATTGGACCAGTCCAAGAGGAAAAAAAACTAAAGACATAGGCATGCATGCTCTCTGATAAAACAAACCAGGTAGTAGTGGCCCACTCCAAACGATAAACATATGGCCAAGAACTACTAACCAAATAAGGAAAACTTCTAACACAAAAATAAATAAATAGATAGATAGATAGATAGATAGATAAATGCAGCTAAAATGAAATAGATTATGCAGAGGATACTATCCTCAGAAAATTACCAAAATTCTCAGAAAAATAAGAGAAGCTATTGTAAGCATGAAACAAGAACAGGATGCTATTTTCAAAAAGAAAACAAGAAAAATAAGGAAATGAGAAATACTTTAGAAAATAATAGTAAAAAGGTGAAATTTCTTTTAAAAAATAGAATAAAATGATAGAGATAAAAGCAGTAGAGAAAATATAAGGAAATAAGAGAACCTGTCGGGGAACTTAACATTTTAAAAATAAGAATTCCAGAGATAGGAAACAGGAGAAACAAAGGGCAGGATATCTATCATTAAAGAAATAAATCTAAGGTGAAAAAGTCCTAGAATCGAAGGTCATACATTTCCAGATTGACAGGGCCCATTGAGTGCTCAGTGAAATTGATTAAAACAAACCTTCAGTAAACTTAAACACATCCATCATGAAATTTCAAACACCCTGTAAACAAAAAGAAAAGTCTTACAAGCTTTCAGAGAAAAATAACAGGTCACACACAGAGAGACAAGATTCTGAATGGCTAGATTTCTTCACAGTGACACTAGATTTTGAAAGACAATGGGACAATGACCTTAAAACTGAGAGAAAGTCATTTACAATATGGAATGGGCAACCAAACTACATACTAACCAATTGTAAGATTAGTACAATGAGGTCAGACATTTTCACTACCAGGAGGTCCTCTGCCCAAATGAAGGAGTATATCAGGAAAGACCCGCCCTGGGCAGTGCTGCTCAGTGGTTGGAGCACCAAAGGATCTCAGGTTTGAGTCCCAGTCAAGGGCATGTGGTGGGTCACCGGTTCACGCTCTGCTCTCTGGCGGGCTGCATGTGGGAGGCAACCAGTAAATGTTCTCTCTCACATAAATGTTTCTCCTCTCTCTCTCTCTCTCTCTCTCTCTCTCTCTCTCTCTTTCTCTCCCTCCCTCCACTTTCTCTAAACATCAGTGGGGAAAATATCCTCAGGTGAGGATTAACAAAAAGAAAAATAGAAAGAAAGAGACGGGGGGAGAGAGAGAGAGGTTGAAGGAGGAAAAGAAGGAGGGAAAGAGGAAGAGAGGGAGGGAGAGAGGGAGACCCAGGACCCAAAAAGCAGGGCATTTATCTCAGAGACTGTAAAAGAGATTCTCCTAGAGGGTGTGAATGGATATCTAGGACGCCAGCAGGTCACCAGGTGTAGAGACACCAGTTCAGAGTGGAGCAGGTCCAAGTGCCCAAACAGAGAATTCTCCAAGAGGATAAGACTGATAAATCCCTAATGATTCTGAAGATACTCACTGGAGATAAAGGAATTAAATTCTCACCTTCCATACTGGTAGTAGGAGTTTAATGGGTAATACCTACTAGTAAAACTGAAAAATAAAAATTATGAAATAACCATATAAGTTAGCATATTGTTTATAGATATCGAAGTAAAATCCAAAGAAACAATGAAAAGATGTGAAAATGGTTTTCTTTGGAAAGCAATAAATGGAAAAAGGGAAATTGGTGACTCCAATACTTTATTATCCTCTCTTATTCAAAGTTGACTCTTATAACCATGTGGATGTATCGTTTTGATGAAAATTTAAACTAAATATTAAAAAATTAGAGTAATATATATAGAGAAAGAAACAACAGAGTATGAAGTAGGCCGAGGGATAAACACAGTTTTCTGCCTAACTTTTCAGCTTCCAAAACAATCCCAGAAAACAGGACCTCAGTGTAAGACTGCCTACCCCTGGCTTTTGAGAGATGCTAATGAATGTAATACACATTTTTATTTATAATAGCAACTAGAGGCTCAGTGCACCAAATTTGTGCACAGGAGGCAGGAGGTGTCCCTTAGTACAGCCTGCACCCTCTCCAATCTGAGACCCCTCAAGGGATGTCCAAATACTCGTTTAGGCCTGATTCTACAATGGGCAGTCGGACATCCTTCTCACAATCCAAGACTGCTGGCTCCAAACTGCTCACCTGCCTACCTCTCTGATTGCCCTAAACGCTTCTGCCTCTCAGCCTGATCACCCTCTAACCACTACCCTGCCAGCCTAATTGATGTCTAACTGCTCCCCTGCCAGTCTGTTTGCCCCAAACTTCCCCCCTTTGCCAGCCTGGTCACCCCTAACTGCCCTCCCCTGCAGGCTTGATTACCCCCAACTGCCCTCCCTTGCAGGCCTGGAACCTCCCACTGTCCTTCCCCTGCTGGCCATCTTGTGGTGACCATCTTGTGTCCACATAGGGGCAGGATCTTTGACCACATAGGGCCAGCCCTCTTGTGTGTTGAAGTGATGGTCAATCTGCAAATTACTCTTATTAGATAGAATAGAGGCCTGGCCCATGGGTGGGGGCCAGCTGGTTTGCCCTAAAGAGTGTCCCAGGTCAGGGTCAAGGTTTCCTTGGGGCATGGAGCGGCCTGGGCAAGGGGCCTGTGGTGGTTTGCAGGCTGGCCACACACCCCAGCCACCCAAGTGGAGGCCCTGGGATCTGGGATTTATTTATGTTCTACAATTAAAACTTTTGTAGCCTGGAGCAGAGCCAAGCCTTCTGCTCACTCCGTGGCAGCAGCCATTTCTGTTGGGATTATGTATCTTCTATAATTGAAACTTTGTAGCATTGAGTGGAGGCCTAGGCCGGCAACAACAGGCTGAAAGCTTGGCTTCCTCCATTGCCAGGGAAACCCAAGCCTCCCTCCTGTTCTCAGTGGCCATCTTGGTTGGGGTTTATTTGCATAATCTGCTTCTGATTGGCTGGTGGGTGTGGCTTGATCAGAGGTATGGTCAACTTGCATATTACTCTTTTATTAGATAGGATAGCCCAGGAGGCAAGGAGCTAATTGCAAATTTATACGTGGACTGACATTTAATCCCAGCAACCTCCACAGGTTAGTTATGTGACGTTGGGTAAAAGGACTCACCAGGCCAAGCCTCATCCATAAATAAAAGTGATGACACCATCTACTTGATAGGTTAGTTGAAAGGACTGGATGAGGTAAGATATGTGAAAGTTCCGTTTCCTCTCCTATACATACTTCCTTACCTACACCTCTTGTGCTTGAGTTTGATTAGGGTTACTAAGAGACACACACGGAAGTCAGCCAAAGGTGTTTTACTGAAACTCAGGACCCTCCGTGCTCAGATTCCGGGCAGGGTTCTCTTCATTGCTGCGCCCTCCGGCTTCAGCCACAAATTCACTGCCGGTGTCTCTTCGGCTGGAACTTGGGCTTCACACAGCACAGTCTGCCGCTCGGGCAGAAAATAAAGACTTTTTCGTCCTTCTGGCATTCCTCTCGGCAGTTGCCATGAAGATTCCAGCATTTTTCAGTGCTGCCTGAAAACGAGAAGGGAGCCAAAATCAGTCCTGAGGGGAAATGAGTCCTGGCTGGAGCAGGCTAACAATCAGAGTGAAAGAGGGGGGCATAGATGCTGGAGGAGATACCTCCAGAGTTATAAGGTGGTAGAGTTGGGCATCCTTTCTGGACACCCCATTTCAAGTCGAGCCCTTCCTGAAAGTTCTCTCACAGGTTCCATGGGTCCTAACAGCTACGAACATGGACTGTTGAAGCCCATATACCTGGATTTTTAATCTGTCTACACCACAAGCCAACAGGGAGCTCTTGGGCAGGCTGTCACCCTCTCAGAGCATCGATTTCTTCTTTTCTGAAAAGAAGATATAGCCCCTGCCTCAGAGAGTTGTTGTGGGGATTAAATGAAATGGTCTATAAAAACCATTAAATGAAGTCGATAAATCATGATAGGACGTCAAAAATAATTATACATTTTATAAACCATTCCATAGGTAAAGATCCAACAAGAAGGAACACATGAGCAAATAAATGCAACAGATCATGGCTTCTGAGAAATACAAGGTGAAAAAGAGGATATGTTCGTCAAAAGGAAAGAAAGAAATGCACTAGCCATTTTGGATTAGTGGACAAAGCGTTGGCCTGCAGACTGAAAGGGCCGGGTTCGGTTCTGGTCAAGGGCACATCCCGGTTGCAGGCTTGATTCCCCAATAAGGAGCATGCAGGAGGTAACCAATCAATGACTCTTTCTCATTATTGATGTTTCTATCTCTCTCTCACTCTTCCTTTATCTCTCTGAAATCAATTAAAATGTATTTTTTTAAAAAAGAAAGGAAGAAAGAGGTAAAAAGAAATCAATAGAAAGTTACAAATATTGATGATAAGCAAAAGAACTCCAACACACAAATAACAGGAAGCATCAAAGAAGAAATAAAGTCAAGGCAACAGAATACTACAAATTGCATTCACTAAATTTTCCCCAACATTGACTCCTCAAGCTAACATATTATTTCACACTAGAGGCCTGGTGCACAAAATTTTTGCAGGGAGGGAGGGGTGTCCCTCAGCCCAATCTGCACCCTCTCCAATCTGGGACCCCTCGAGAGATGTCCAACTGACTGCTAAATAGGCAGTTGGACATCCCTATCACAATCCCAGACTGCTGGCTCCCAATCACTTGCTTGCCTACCTGCCTGATTGCCCCTAACTGCTTTTACCTGCCAGCCTGATCACCCCCTAATCACTCTCCTGCCAGCCTGATCAACACCTAACTGCTCCCCTGCTGCCCTCATTGCCTCTAATACCCTCCCCTGTTGCCCTGGTCACCCCTAACTGCCCTCTCCTGCCAGCCTGGTCACCCATAACTGTCCTCCCCTGCCAGCCTGGTCGCCCCCAACTGCCCTCCCCTTATGGCCTGATCATCCCTAACTTCTCTCCCTTGCCAGCCTGGTCACCCCCAACTGCCCTCCTCTGCAGGCCTGATCCCCTCGCAACTGCCCTCCCCTGCAGGCCTGATCCCCCCCCAAACTGCCCTCCCCTGCAGGCCTGGTTATCCCAACTGGCTTTCCCTGCAGGCCTTCTCCCTCCCAATTGTCCTCCCCTGCCGGCCTGGTCGCCCCTAACTGCCCTCCCCTGCCAGCTCAGTAACCATTAACTGCCCTCCCCTGCAGGCCTGATCCCCACCCCCAACTGCTCTCCCCTGCTGGCCATCTTGTGGTGGCCGTCTTATGTCCACATGGGGTGGCCATCTTGTGTGTTCGAATGATGGTCAATTTGCATATTACCTCTTTGTTATATAGGGTTGAGAAATGAGCACATTGGAACTCAGAGCAGCCAAATGGCTTGTTGGGTGCCAGAGAGCTAAAAACTGATGGAGCAGGTTCTAACCCAGGATTTGGAGGTGGATGGTGTTTCATGCCTGTGTCTGGCACAAAGTGTGAGGCAGTGTTTCCAAGCAGTCACTCACATTCTGGCCTGTGGAAAGTTAGAGAGATGCTGGAGGGGTGGGAGGAGGGAGCAAGCTCCTCTCTGATGAGGGATGGTGCTGGCACCTTGGCCTGGGCAAGTTGGATGAGAGCCCTTCCCTACTTAAAGCTATTCCATGGCTCTGGTGCAGGGACTGATACTGACAGGCTGCCTTAAGGCAGCTGTGCATAGTGCAAAATCCAAGTAATTCCAGCGACTGCTGGCCGAAAGGGACACTGTGGCCTCCACTCTTTCCTGCTTCCCCTGCCCGGCCCCCCTCCTCCTCGAACAACAGACCTCCTGTCCCTGATCCCTGGAGCTGACCAAAGAAAGGGGGTCTGAGAGAGTGGCTGAGGGAACAGTTTGGGGGTTACTGCTGGTTTCTAGGAGCTGCCACCTGTTCCTGGCAAGGATGGCTGTCTGGGTGCCAGGTCCCCTCTTCGGTGGGCTTAAAAAATAAAGAGGCTGCATTTTTTACACACCAAGATTCCAGTGTTCGTGTTGTCGGCAACCTGGCTTATTGTTCCAAATGGACAAATGGATACATTGAAACCAACTGGAGCCGGGTGATTTTCTGGGGACATCACAGAGCTAATAAATGCTGGGGCAGGGTCGAACCCAGGACTCGGGGGCTCTTCCCTCTTCCCCAGAGAAGTGGTGTTACACATTGCCACCTACCAGCCGGTCCTCCCAGGCCCTGACCGAGAGCCCCTCTGACCCCCACCGGGCCCTGGAGAGGTCTGGATTACCTGGGATGGCCTGGGACAAGAGCACCAGCACAGTCACAGTGAGCATGAAAGGCGGCATGCCTTCGCGTAGCCCAAGGAGTTGTCTTGGGTCTTGAGGGGTGACAAGCAAGTGGATGAGAGCTCTAGACTCTTCTGCTCGCTCTCGTCAACTAGGACATGATCAGCTGGGTCACTTGCACATGCCCTCGGCTGCCCACGGGTACAGCCTGCCCTGAAACAGCCTGCCTCCCCCACACTTCTCAGTCCCTATCTCAGTGCCCCCGCAGCCCCCACTCACTCCGCTGAGCTGTCTCCTTTTATCCATCGTCACCTTTTAGGTACCAGCAGGGAGAAGTCATACAACAGGCAGAAAGACTTTTTTTTTTAATAGATGTCAGCCCTTGTTATAACTCAAAATCCTTCAAGACTCCACATCACACATTAAAGAGAAAGAAGAAAAGCACAATCTCTACTATAGCCCTACATAGTCCTACCTTATCTGGTCTATAGATCCACCGTTATTGCGCTTTTAATGTAAGTTAGGCAAACCCCTTTTTGGAATTTAATTTTCCATTTTGAGAGCAGAGGAGCAGAGAAAGAACGACACCCATTCAGACCTTGGTAAGAATGTATCTGATTATTTTCTCTCCGAGAGAAAAGCCCCCACTGTCTAAAATGTCAGTTTCGGGAAGGATTCTGTCGTTGAGAGTGAGAGAGGGAAGAGTTGGAAACACACAGCTCCTGCTGGCTGTGCCACTCACTTGCTGTGTGACGTTAGGAAAGTCGCTCTCCCTCTCTGGGCTTTAACTGCACCCACGAGCAGATTGGAACGGACGGGCTGTAGTATGCTATGTTCTCTGGATGCTGAAAAGGCACAGAATGTGGAGTGCTGTGCGTTTTTGCCACCAACACAGGCCAGGCTAATTGAGTTTACATCCAAGGATTCTCAGGGTGCCTCAGCAGGATCCAACTCCCTTTACACACAGGGGTCAGAGGACTCCCCTGTACCTGACACCCAATATGCTGTATGGCGTTTGCAAACCATAGTCCCACTCTGGGCCTGCTCCCTGTGTAGTCAGTGCACAGAGACTTGCTCTGGTTATTATAAAGCTTTAATATTCTCTCCATTAATATTCTCTCCAGGATCCTTGAATGGGTCTCACCACACCAGGCTATTTTGAGATAGGGGCCATGGGATACAGATGAGGAATCATAGAAGACCCTGTTCTTACGTGTAAGATCCTATTTCCAGATAAGTCAACATTACCATTACTTGGGATTAGGATTTGAACATATCTTTTAGGCCCTAAAATTCAGGGGGACATATCATTCAATCCACAACGGGTGGTTTTTAAAATTCCTTTTAGGGGCCGGCTGGAGTGGCTCAGTGGCTGAGCGTTGACCTATGAACCTGGAGGTCGCATTTCGGTTCCTGGTCGGGGCACACGCTGGGGTTGCGAACTGATCTCCGTGTGGGGCACGCAGGAGGCAGCCGACCAACGTTTCCCTCTCATCGTTAATGTTTCTTCTCTCTCCCTCTCCCTTCCTCTCCGAAATCAATAACAATGTATTTTTAAAAGTCCTAGTAGGAGTGACATTGAACATCTTTTCATAAGTTTAAGTGCCTTTATTATTTTTGGGTGAAGTGTCTCTTTATATTTTTTGTCCACTGTTCTACATGATTTCTTTGGCATTTCTTCTCCTTTGTCTAATTTTTCTGTTTGCTATTTTTTGAATTTTTTTTTTCAGATTTTGAGCTCCTTAAACTGATTCTTTAACTTTTCTTAATATATTTTATGTCCTACTTTCCATTCCTTTGGTTTTTCCCCTCTTGTTTCTGAGAAATTTTAACAAATGTATCATCCAGCTCTTAATCTTTACTTTCTATTTTATGGTATCATACTTTAACTTTCTAATAGAGGCCCGGAGCATGAAGTAGCGCGAGACCCGGAGTCCCTCCCGCCACCTCCACAGGACCCATAATGCACCTCCTGGTGACCAGTGGTTTGGCCATTCCAGCATTATGGCCACTGGCTTTTTATAAGATAGATGAGTTCTTAGTTATTCCTTGATTTTTCCTTTTCATAACATCCTATTCTTGTTTCATGATTGCAGTAGCTTCTCAAGTTTCTCTGAGGATCTGAATGATATTTTCCTCCCTACATAATCTATTTTCTATGTATCGTTGGTTGGTCTGTTTTAAATGAGATCTTTTTCTCTAATCAAGGATCACATGACTCGTGATCATTAAACTATGTACCCATATTCAAGGGTGTACACTGTAAAGCTTATTAAAAACTCCGTAAGTGCTTTGTTCAATTTGGGTTTGATGTCTATTTCTTATGAGAGACTTGGATGATACTATGTATTTGTTAATATTTAAAAGTGAGGAGGATCTAAGATGGTAGTGTTACACTCACTCCCCCCCGGGACCAAACTGGAATTAAAACTAAAATATAGAACAATGGACCTGTATAACCAACTGAAGACTAGCTGATCAGGAGTCATAACCAAAGGTTCACAGAAGCCACCCTGAGTCTGAGGGGAAGGGCGGAGATGTGAAAAGCGCTGGCCCCACTCTCAGGAAGAGAACTCAGCTGGGGTTCCCCCTGAGGAGCTGGGGTCTCAAACCCAGCCCAGAGCACCAAAGCCCGGAAGAGGCTCCTACATAACATCTGGTTGTGAAAATCAGTGGTGATTCCTCTGCAGGAGTCAAGGCACAGGAGCCCTCTTAAAGGGCCAATACACAAAATCTCATTCACAGCCACTCACTTGGGTTCCAGGAAAGGGAGGGCAGAGATACTAGAGTCATGTGGGACCTAATGAACAAAATAAGCTAACAATGTGTAAACAGACTCATAGATATGGAGAACAGACTGGCAGCTGTTAGAGGAGAGGGGGCTTGGGAGCTGGAAGGGAAAGGTGGAGGAATTAAACAAAAAAATTCTCCTCATAGAAGTCAAGGAACTGGAACGCTGGAAAGACTGAGCGGCCAGAATGACCAGTTGCTTTGATGTGCACTGTGGCCCTGATCAGCCCTCCACACCCTGACTGGGGGTGGGGCCGGCCAGCCAACCACCCGCAGCCCCTCCCCAGAGCTGGCCAGACCCAATCCATACACAAATGTATGCACTAGGCCTCTAGTAATAACTATAACAACTCATAGACACAAACAACACTATGGTAATTACCAGACAAAAGGGGGCTGGAGGGAGGTAGAAGAGGGTTAAGGGGGGATAAATGGTGATGGAAGGAAACTTGACTTTGGGTGGTGAACACAATACTATATACAGACTATAGGCTCAGTGTACGAAATTCGTGCATGTGGGTGGGGTCCCCTCAGCCCAGCCTTTACCCTCTTACAATCTAGGACCGCTGACTCCTAACTGCTCACCTACCTGCCTGCCTAATCGCCCCCAACTGCTCCCCCTGTCGGCCTTGTCTCCCCCATTGGCCCCCCTCTGCCAACCTGGTTGCCCCTAACTGCCCCCCTGCCAGCCTGGTCACCCCTTACTACTCCCTTGCCAGCCTGGTCACCCCTTACTGCTCCTTGCCAGCCTGGTCACCTCTACTGTCCCCCTCTGCTGGCCTGGTTACCCCTAACTGCCCCCCTACTGGCCTGGTCACCCCCAACTATCCCCCCACCAGCCTGGTTGTCCCCAACTGCCCTCCCTGCTGGCTTTGTCTCCCCCAACTGCCCCCCACTGCTGGCCTGGTCATCCCTAACTGCCCTCCCCACCACCCTGGTCACCCCCAGCTGCCCTCCAAAACTGCCCCCTTGCTGGCCTTGTTGCCCCAGGCCACCTACTGGTAATTACTGTCACTGTGACAGCATCCCGGACAATTTGCATATTCCTCTATTATTAGTACAGATGATGTATTATAGAATTGTACACCTGAAACCTATATAATTTTATTAATCAATGTCACCCCAATAAATTCAATAAAAATAAATAAAAGTGAGGTACTAAAATGCCTATTGAAGCTCATATGAAGGGGGTTTGCCAATTATAACATTGACAGTGAAGTGATTTGACTGGGCCATTTAGTGAGGAATGCCATTGTCAATATCTTTATTTTTTTAATATATTTTATTGATTTTTCACAGAAAGGAAAGGAGAGGGATAGAAAGTCAGAAACATCGATGGGAGAGAAACATCGATCAGCTACCTCTTGCACACCTCCAACTGGGGATGTGCCCTCAGCCAAGGTACATGCCCTTGACCGGAATCGAACCTGGGACCTTTCAGTCTGCAGGGTGACACTCTATCCACTGAGCCAAACCGATTCGGCCATTGTCAATATCTTTAAAAACTTTCTTTTTCTCAACTAGCAATTCTAGGGGTTAGGATGAGAATGAAGGTTGGTGGCTAAATGGTTTCCCAGCATGTGGTTCAAGTAATCCCTCATGTTTTCTGTCTATTAAACTTGCTTTCAATGACCCACTTGCTGGAGAAAGTCCTTAAGTTTTTGTCATATGAGAGTTTTGCATGTTGTAGGTCTAAGGTGATCACTCTCTAAGGGAAAAGAGGCTGAGCACCTGAGGATTTGGTTCTTAAACAGCTTTTTTATTAAACCTCACTATTTCAACTCCTCCGTGTTTCTCCTTATTTCTAGATCTGCCTGGCACCACCAGATTCCCAACTCATATTTAGTCTGTGGCTTAAATGGGGCTGGGTCTTAATTTTCCTCACTGCCAGCTTTAATTTCGTTTTCTTTAGTCTGCTCATTTATTTCCAACCCATTTATCTGCTTTCAAGATTCCAAATGGTTATTGTGTTGCCCATCTCATTTTCCTCTTATTTATTGGATTATAACTTTTAAAAATTTCTGTAGTTGCTATAGTTTAAGTGCAACTTGGGAACTGAATGCCTAAAAAGTGTGTGTATTTAACCCACCATTTTTACCGAAAAGCTCAATGGTGTGTTTTAAAAAATTACATTCTCTTTTTATTTCTGTTGCCTAAAAGAGGCTATTAATTTCTGTGTTTGATTTTTTAACCCAAAACAATTTGAAATCAAATCTGCATTTCTGAATCTCAACCCACTTTAATCACAAAATGTTAACATTTTTACATATTTCTGGATATTTTTTGTCAATATTATGCCTAAGATTGTACCTTTTTGTCTGGCCGGTGTGCTCAGTGGTTGGGGAGGGGAACTATGGGAGGGAAAAAAAGAGCAACATTGTAATAATCTGAACAATAAAGATTTATTAAATTAAAAAAAGAAAAAAATCATTAAGCTTCTTGAATCTATGAATGTATGTATTTTACCATTTCTAGAAAATTTTCCACCATTAATTCTCTGAAATAACCTGAAAACCATCTTCTCTCCTCTTCTTCTGGGAGTCTGATTAAATGTATATTAAACATCACACACACACACACACACACACACACACACACCGATAATTCTAACAACTGCAGTTTTGTAGGTTTAGTTCTTGTGGTTCCTGTTGATGGCGCCTTGTTTCTCTGTGTGCTTCATAATCTTGAAAATGTACTGTTAATTGTCCTTGAATTTATTTGTGGTTTCTTGTGGGTTTAGATCACCTGGCCTTCCTTTAGAGAGCATTCACTTTTGCTTCCATCAAATGCCTGAAACATGTCCAGTTTGGGAACATTTTCTCTCTCTCCTTCTCTTTCTTAAAATATATTTTTATTGATTTCAGAGAGGAAGGGAGAGGGAGAGCAAGATTGAAAATCAATGATAGCCGAAACCGGTTTGGCTCAGTGGATAGAACGTCAGCCTGCGGACTGAGGGGTCCCGGGTTCGATTCCAGTCAAGGGCATGTACCTTGATTGTGGGCACATCCCCAGTGGGGGGTGTGCAGGAGGCAGCTGATCGATGTTTCTCTCTCATTGATGTTTCTCTCTCATTGATGTTTCTGACTTTCTATCTCTCTCCCTTCCTCTCTGTAAAAAATCAATAAAATATTTTTTTTAAAAAAGGAAAAAAATCAATGATAAGGTAGAATCACTGATCAGCTGCCTTCTGCACGCCTTCTAATGGGGGATCAAGCCTGCAACTCGGGTATGTGCCCTTGGCTGGAATCAGACCCAGGACCCTTCAGTCTGCAGGCCCATGCTCTATCCGCGGAGCCAAACTGGCGAGGGCCATTTTCTCTCTTTTCTTGGTGTTTTTATTTATTTCTGAGAGGAAGGGGGAGAGAGAGAGAGAGAGAGAGAGAGAGAGAGAGAGAGAGAGAGAGAAACATCAATGATGAGAGAGAATCGTTGATTGGCTGCTTCCTGTACACCCAACACTGGGGATCAAGCCCACAACCCTAGCTGAGAATCGAACCGTGACCTCTTGTTTCAGAGCTCAATGCTCAACCACTGAGCCGTGCCGGAAGGGCTGGGAACATCTTCAAATAAAATCGCAACTCGAAGGTTTGGGATTTTTTGTTTTGTTTTGTTTTACAATTCAGTTGGTCCTGTAGTTGGACTACAGAAACTCTTGAAGATTAGCTTGTAGTTACAATGGCCTAATGACCTTTCGAGTGTCTCGCTCTGCTCACCAGCAACAACAGGAACATCTGAGAGGGGTGGCAGGTTTCCTGTGGCTCACCCTCACCCTCAATGCATGGATCTCTGCAGTCCCAGCTTAAAGAGGACAGAACCTCTTCCTGAACTGTACCCTGAGGGGCTCTTCCTCTCCCCTGTAGGCCGTCAAAGCCTCGAGTTTGCAGGTGTCCTCGGGGCAAAACCTAAGAGTTGAGAGGAGAAACCCCAAATAGCTGGTTCTTGGGTCTCTGAGAAGGGGCAGAGCCTGGTGCCCAGAGGCAGGAGCCTGTGGGTAAGGCCTGGTGTGTGGTTAGTACTCAGAGGAGAGGGGCTGTGGCTGTTGGCAATTCTGATAGGCACAGCCAGGCTGGTGCCGGGAGCTTCATCTCTTATTGACATTTTCCTTCCAGGTTTAGCTCTCATTTTCAACACCAACGTAAGCCTTTGTACAGAAGCCCCATTTGTCTGGTGATGACACTGCCCAGTGTCACCTTCTCCAAGCAGAGTCTACCCCACAGGCAGTCTGGAGGATTCCGTGTTCCGGGCGCCCCCTTGTGGTCCCTTGGTTTAGAGCCGGGTGGAAGGACGCATGCAAGTCTTGGACCCAGAACCTGTTGTTGCCAGAGCTCTCCCTGCTGACCTAAATGAAGAAAGGCTGCGGCCTGCCTGCTGAGTGCGTGGCTGCGCGGCGGCTCAGGGGGCGCGGGGGCTGTGCCTGTGGGCAGCTGAGGGCACGTGTGGGTGGCAGCTGTTCCGATTGGTCAAAGGGAGCGCAAGCCAGAGAGGCCGGAGCTCTCCCCCGTTAGCTTTGCCTTCGCCTGGGACTTGCAACTCCACCTTGGGCCACTTCCAACCATGAAGCTCCTTCTGCTGACGGTGACTGCGCTGCTGCTGTTGTCCCAGCTCACCCCAGGTATGTCAGCTCTCAGAGCCGGCTGGGGGGACGGGGGGGGGGGGGGGGGGGCACTATCACCAACAGGTGCAGAGCTCAGCCATCACTGCTCCCCAGGGAGCGTGGCCAGGTGGCCTAGCACCAGGAGAGGGAATGGAAGGGGTGGGCAAGAGGAGCAGGAAGGGCAGAGGACAGTAGTGACCCTTTCCCAAAATAGTCCCCAGAATAACCTAGCTGAGTGAAGGTCACAGCCCCGGGACAGGAGAGAAAAGCTCCTGTTTCCCCTTGCTGTCTCTGCGCCAGAGCCTGCGTGGGGACCAGGGTCACAGAGGTAAATGGCATGGCCTGGGGGCGATGACAAATGCTATTTACAGCACAGAGTGACTCCCGCTGCGATACAGGGAGCCAGGGGGCTGGGGTGCACATTGGGGGGGGGGGGGACCGACCCAGCCTGAGGGCCAGGGGAATCCCCCCAGAGGGCTCCTCCACGTCCTGAAAAATGTGCAGAAGTGAGAAGGGGAAGGAAAAGAGGCGGGAGTCGAAAAGGTGCCTGGCAGAAATCACCCTCTGCGGAGGTCCATATGTGGCAGAGATGCAGGTGCCTTTAGGGAACTGGCACAAATAGAGGCGGGGGTTAGGGGTGGGGCAAGGGGTACAGCTGAGGCTGGGCCTGGAATGCCAGGAAGAGAGCCATGGGAAGGCTTATGAAGAGAAGGGCCATCACCAGGCTTGCCCCTTCAGCATGAGCCACCTGGCCCCTCCTGCTCAGCTGCCAGAGCTTTGCCCACCCCCAGGCTGTCCTCTGACCTTCCCAGGTGTGGGAACATGTGAATTTCCTCAAACAAGCTGACCTCTGCCCTTGTATCTGCCGGTGGGAAAATGCCTGAAAGGGCTCCCCTGGGGTGAGAGGAGAACCCCAGAACCCGGTTGGAAACTGCCCAGCTTTTCCTCACACTGGAACCCCCAGCAAGCAGGCCAGCTGCTCAGTTTCAATGTCCTCCTTTCTTGCACTGCTGCAATGGTGCCTGTGCAGCAATGTCAGGTTGAGGGTACAGCAATGAACACACTAAAATTTTGGTGTGCAAAAGCATGTCGCTTCTCTATTTTGTGTAAGTCGTCTGAATTCCCCCTGGAGCTTCCATCACGCTGGTGGGACAGTGGGGAGGGAGATGGAGCATAGGAGCTGTGCCTAAATCGGCAGTTAAATATCCAGCCTTTCTGGCTTAAACTGGTCACCAAGTTCATTCTGTCCCTTTGAATAAATATTCAGTCTCTCAGCATTTTTCCTTTCTTATACTCCCTTTCTCCTTCCCAGAATAGAATTAGGTTTTTAAGAGACAGTAACTTGATATATCATTATTTCATTCATTGGTCCTTTCAGTAAACATGGTTGGATAGATTCAATGTTCCAGGCAATGTGATAGGTACAAGAGAAAGAGTGGTGAACCAATCAGAAGAAAGCAAGATAAGCAAAATCTCTGTCCTCTTGGAGCTTACATTCTATTGAGGGAGACGGAAAAAAATGTAAATAAATGAAACATATGGAATGTGAAATGATGGATATCATGAACAGAATAAACAGGAAATGAGGATAGCAAATATGAGTGGGGTGGATTTGCCATTTTAAAGGTGTGCTCGTAGAATGGCTCATTGTGACCTGAGGGAGGATAAGGGATAAGCCAGGTGGATTTGCGGGGTAGGACAGTCAATCTGGGGGTGCAAAAGCCCTATGTCAGGAGCATGAGGAATTGGGATAGGGCCCCATGCTGAACCTTCACCGGCTTTCAGGACGATGTCCTTCGTTGTTTGTGGTCAGTGAGTGTCCTGCTGGCCCTTGCTACTGGATCCCATGGCTGATACAATCTCAATCCTGTCAGAGTCCCCCTGGCTCAGCCCCTTATCACAGCCAAATCTTCCATCTGGCCCTGAGGTTTAGCCTGCTCACACCCCTTCCCACTACCTTATGCATAAGTCCCACAGGCTTTTAGCTTCTCACTGGTTTTCCTAACCAGAGATGCAGAGAATTAGGAACCTTTTGGTATATTTTATGACACAGGAAAGCAAAGGGAGATGCTCAACCACTTCTAATCCTCCTCCAGGTGGCGCCATGTGCTGTGTCCTGTCTGTTAGCAGTAACTGGGCCACGCTCAGGAAAGGAATGCTGGCCGTTGGTCCAGACCAATCTGGGTGTTTATAGCAAAAGATTCTCTTGCCCCTACTTTCCTCAAATTAGTTGTCTCTGTGTCCTAGATCGACCAGCAGGCCAATAGTGGGAAAGGGGTGGGAAGCCTTGGGTTCTAGCTTGCTGATAGGTCACCATCAGCCTGGCTGGCTGAGGTGAAATATGAGGTTTTAGTGGGAGTCTCAGGCCTGTAACTACTGCTGTTGCTGCAAGAAGTGGATTTAAGTGCCCACTTTCTCCTAGAGAGCATTTCCCGTCTACTTTCTGTTGGGTGTGATGGTGGCGAAGATTGAATGGAAGTTTCTTTAGCCAGACCCTCTGCCTTTGCCTCCTAGGGCTCATGATAAGATAGTATTCTCTGAATCTATCAGGCTCACTTAATAATGTGTAAAGGAGCTCTTTGAAATTGGAAATCCTGACTGTTCTTGATAAATTTTGGTTCTTAAAACCATTGTCTTCCTATGAACTAAAACTTCTCATCTCTTTAAGCTGAACAATGACTTTGTCATTCTAACTGGTTCTTTACTATTTCTCTAAAGCCCAAGAACAGCTTAATTCTGCCTTTTTTGGCAACCAAAATTAAAGAAGAATGAAATACATATTACTTTAATATTTTCAAATTATTAAAGTTAGATTAGTTGTGGAAATTTTGGACATATATATAAAGCCTGAGAACCCAACAAATATTAGATGTCGGTGGGACATGTCGCCTACTTTTCCATTACACCTCCTCAAAGCACCCAGAGTTCTTCCTTTTTAACATTCATTACAACTCTAATCAATCAAATATCTGGGAAGTTGTTTTTTTAATAGCTATCCCTACCACCGCCGCCACTAGACTGGAAATTGTAGACAGTGTCTATCTCTAACTTGATTCTAGTTGTATCTCCAATACAAATATATTCTCAATCTATCCATGTGAGTATTTCTCTAGGATAGACATCTAGAAAGAAAATTGCTAGGAAAATTCTGTGCCTAATTATTAAAGTGTGTGAGTCATTGCTAAGTAGCCTTCAAGGGATACCAAAACAAAGTGTATGAGACTGTCTTTTCTCTCACTCTCAACAACAGTTCATCTTGACATTCTTGAATTTAAAATTGAGCTTTTATTGCAATGGTTGGGGAGGTGTTGTAAAATAAAACACAGGATTACAGATTATGAAACCACATAAAAGGAATGCACAGCTTAATGAATTGTTATAAAGCACACAACCTAGTACACAATCCAGATCAATAAATAGAACATTGACACCCACAAAAATCTCACCTGCCCCCATCACAACTCTCTCCCTTCCCCAAAGTAAGCAAAATCTTGACGTTTATAGCATTCAAGTCTTTGCATTTCTTTATGGTTTCATTGCTAGCGATGCATCCCTAGACATCCTATTTTTTAAAAATCCGATGTCCCTTAAGATTATTTAATGTACTGGTTACATCTTCATCCCTTTCTTGTCTTTGGAACTTATCTGGTTATCTGGCATGACAGGATATTCTAGGCTGCAGATCATGAAAGCCATTTCTTTAAGCTCTGATTTTTTAAAATAGGAAAATGGTATTTCATCTAGTATTAGAGATATGCAGTGCTACTAAGTTGGTCCTTTCCTTTACTTTTCAGTAGACAGAGTTAGGACAGAAAATCAACACATTTAAATGTATATAAAATACCTCATGAATTCATATTGATACTTTCTATTCAAAGTAAGGATTACGGGATTTGCAGTCAAAATAATCCGTATTCCTTCTGTATTTCCCTTCTTCCACACCAACATTCTTAGATACACTATGTACTTCTTCAACTTCAGCTTTTTTGAGTTATCTGTTATTTAAAGGACATCTTGAATTATAGTTTTGAGTATTTTTTCTGATATCTTGCTCTGCTTTTTTCCCTCAGGCTCTCTTCTTGTCTCCATGTTGAGTCCCCTTTGCCTATCTTCAATGGTGGTCACTTTTTATTGAATTTTTCTCTTATTTCTTTATCATTTTTACTGAATTCAAATTTACATGAAATAAAATGCCCGCATCTATAATAATAAAAGCATAATATGGTAATTAGACTGGATGACCTTTCAGACAAAGCTGGGCTGCAAGGGAAGCCTGGGTCTCAGGTGCCAGAGGGAAGTCGGTAATGGTAGCATTCAAGTCTTTGCATTTTACTTTTTATCCGGGGGAAGGAAGGCCTATTCTTGCATTAATTTGTGCATTGGGCCTCTAGTTTTGTTTTTTGGTTTTTTTTTTAATATATTTTATTGATTTTTTACAGAGAAGAAGGGAGAGGGATAGAGAGTTAGAAACACCAATAAGAGAGAATGAGAGAGAAAAATCGATCAGCTGCTTCCTGCACACCTCCTGCTGGAGATGTGCCCACAAACCAAAGTACATGCCCTTGACTGGAATCAAACCTGGGACCTTTCAGTCCACAAGCTGATGCTCTATCCACTGAGCCAAACGGGT
Source organism: Antrozous pallidus (assembly GCA_027563665.1). Taxonomy (NCBI): domain Eukaryota; kingdom Metazoa; phylum Chordata; class Mammalia; order Chiroptera; family Vespertilionidae; genus Antrozous; species Antrozous pallidus. The sequence goes on from CM050518.1 coordinate 34,899,056, forward strand.
TTTGGCAGGCCTCTAGTTTTAAATATAAAATGTCAGCTTCAAAAAATGTATACATTCATGTCATCACTGCCACAATCAGTATAATACATTTCCACCATGCCCCTTTGCAGTCAGTTACCTCCCTGCCACCAGCAGCCGCTAATCTACATTCTGATCACTTTGGTTTTCTTTTGAGAATTGGGAAAGACAAACAAGCTCACAGAGTTGTAAAATAACTCCCACATGATCGAAATCAGCTAGCTCTGAAGGTTGTGATCTATCTAGACTAGGGATTATTGACACTATTGGCAATTATTGACATTTGGGGCTGGATAATTCTTTGTTGTGGCTATAGTGTACATGGCAGGACGCTTAGAAGAATCCTTGGCCTCTACCCAGTAATTGCCATAGTAACCCCAATACCACCACCACCGGTGTGACAAATAAAAATGTCTCCAGATGTTCCATTGCCAAACACCCCCTGGAGGGCAAAATCACCCAGCTGAAAGTACTGCTCCAGATAACACATAGTTTTTCATTGAGCACAAATTTTCCCCATATTGGCCAAAAAGATAATCTCAAAGGAAACTTGTTCTTGATCACAAAATAAATCTGGCCTAAACCTTTAGCAGGAAAAGGGAAACAACAAAGAGTAAATTATAAATAAATGAAATAGGGAGTGGTCACGGTACCAAACTGTCTGAAGAAAATAATTCAGTGGAGACAAATAGAGGTTACAGGCTTTATTCAGCTGATGGATATAAGGGAGCACCGGAAACCCAACTCTGAGCTGGCTTGGAGTTTTTACAGAAGAAATAAGAGAGGGGTAATGTCATGTTTGGCTCCAGGAGCAGATTTCATCTTTAACTGCTGTAAGACTTGTGGTTGGAATAGTTGTGAACTGTCCGTATTTTTGTGTCTCCTGGTTGACTCCATGGGTATACTCCTACCCCAACACTGTCCTATTTTTGCAAGCCTTGTAGTTTACTGGTTAACCAAGATTCTGGGACAGGAAAGATATCAAAGATAATATGGACAGGTTATTGCCTGGGGCTCAGGGAGAATGAGGAATTGTTGTTTAATGCATATGGTTTGTTAACGTAAAAAAACCATTGAAACCTGTAGAGAATTTTTGTGAGTTTATTTGAGCCAAACTGTTGACAGATGCTGGGAAGCAGAACCTCAATGAATTGAAATAATGCTCCAGAGAATGGCGGGATACATCTGTATTTATACATTGCAATCAAAAGGAGGAACATAGGTGGGTTACATGAAATTCATTGGTGATAGATTAAGGAGGTGGGATAAAACAAAGCAGTGGGAAACCCTTGGGATTGGATAAAAAGTAAAATGATGGACACATACTTAGGTGGGTGAAGGAACAATTAACATGATAATGAAGGAAATTGTGGTATTTGTCCTGGAGCCCACCACATTTGGTTGTGCCCCAGGGGCTCCAGAAAAAGGGAAGTTACAAGTTACTCAGACATTTCAAGGGTATGTTGTCATAGATGCAAAAAGACAGACAGACTCAGTTAAGGTAAAGGCTGACCTTGTCAGTGAAGATACCGGCCTAGGATGTGACTGCCCACCATCACTGTGTTTAGTTAAAGTTTAGTTTCAGACCATCCTTTGTGGTGACTTTAGGTCTCTGAGTTTGCAAGACCGCCACGCAGGCCTCCCCTGAGCTGTCAGGTCAGCATGTGGCCCCTTCGTCCACAAGTTTCAGTTTTACTTGCGGGGACAGATGGTAATGGTGAATGCAAAACAATGTGAATGTATTTAATACCACTGAACTGTACACTTAAAAATGGTTAAGATGGTAAATTTTATGTTAAGTATATTTTACCACAATTAAAAACAAAACTAAGTACAGCCACCTTATTGATGAGGTGTCTTGGCAAAAACAAAACAAAATTAAAATTAAATTATGAAGAGAATGATGATGGAATATTTACAAAACAAAACAAGTAAAAAAACAATATGGAAAAGACAAACAATATGGATGAACCTCAAAAGCATCATGCTAAGTGAAAGAAGACTGACACAACAGGCCACATACTTTATTAAATGGCTAGGGGCCCAGTGCACAAATATTGTGCACTGGGGGTGGATGATCCCTCAGCCCAACCTGCCCCCTCACACACACTGGGAGCCCTCAGGGGATGTCCTGCAGACCACTCCCCTTCGTAATAAAACCTCTGACTGAGGCTTTAGGCCTTGGGCACCCAGCCATCGCCCTGCAATGGGGCCGATGGCTGGCTCCATCCCAGCCAGGCACCCCGCCCCCTGCCCCAGCCAGTTCACCCCCGGCTAGCACAGGCCTTGGCCCTGCCCCCCCAGTCCAGGTCTTCTCACTGGCCAGCGCATGCTGGCCACCTCAACCCTGCCCCTCCCAGGGCCCAGGATGTCTTGGCCCCACCCCAGCTCCTGATTGGCTGGTGGGCATGGTTGGTGGGCATGGCTTGTGTGGTATAGCGAAGGTACAGTCCATTTGCATATTACTCTTTTATTAGATAGGATTCCATTGGCATAAAATATCCAGAGTAGGCAAATCTATAGAGAGGAGGGCAAATTGGTGGTTGCCTGGGGCTGGGGGGAGGGGAAATAAGCATACATAGATACAGGGTTTCTGTTTGGGATGATTTTTGAAAGTTCTGAAACTAGATGGTGATGGTGGTTGTACAACATTGTGAATATACTTAATGCCCCTGAACTATACAGTTTTAAATGCTTAAACTGGTGCATTTTATATTATTTGTACCTTACCACAATGTTTTTAAAGGAAGGGAAAGAAGAAAACAGAAAGGACAGCAGGGGAAACTGAGAATCTTCTATCACATCTGTTTTAATCCTTTTTGTAAACCGGTCAAACCCAGAACCTATCTCTTCTTAGGACTGACATTGTTTCCATTCTTCTTTCATTTTTTGTGTCAGGCAGCACCCAAAAATGCTGGAATCTTCTTGGCAGATGCCGCAGCACATGCTCCAAGAATGAAAGGATCTATGTTTACTGCACAAACAATAAACCGTGCTGTGTGAAGCCCAGGTATCAGCCAAAACAGCAGCCCTGGTTATTCTGAGTTCTCTGAAGCCGAAGGCCGTAAAAATGCAGATGAAGCTACTCTAAGTCTGAACCCCAAGGATTCCTGAATTCTATTAATAAACACCTTTGGTTAATTCCTGTGTTAGCCTGTCAGTCTACCCTGCCCCTACCCTATATCACAATATCTGTTAATATTTCAAACAAAAGATGTTCAAAATTTTATGCAGAAAATTAGAAGCCCTTATAGAAAGCCAAAATTAATAGAGAGGTATACCATGTTCATGAATTAGAAGACTCGTTATCTTAGAGATGTCAATGCTGTTAGGTCGATGCAGACAGGGAAGTCCAGAGCCGAGCCGATGCACCTGCAAGCTGTATCCCTGACAGATACTCCCTCCCCCCGACTGGTGGGCAGAGTTATAACATAACAGGCATCTGCTGCCAAGACATCCCAGAGACACTGAACCACCAATCAGCTGTGCTGAGTGCCCTGGGCCCCACCCCTTCCTGTTCCACCCTGGACCCAACCCCTTCCTGTTCCTTCCCCTCATTGTCTTCACTGCCGCACGTGTTACTGCTCTCCCCAGTCTGCAAGGCAGTCCGGCTGGGTCCCTTCCTCTTCTCCTCCCCCTCCCCTAATCCTGGTTTCTCTACCTCCTCTGTAATAAAACCTCCCCTTTTTAAATGTCTTGGTCTCTGCCTCCCATCTCCCATGCCTCAAACCTTACAAATGCTATACCAATTGTTTCCTAGATTCAATTAAATTCAAACCAAAATCTTTCTTTAAAAATTTCCCCCAGAATTTAATCAAAATTGTGCACATATAAACAAAGATTTTGTTAGAGATATAGACATAGATGACAAAACTATTAATAAAGCACAAATGTAAGTTAATGGCTAACTCTAAGAATACAGAAATTGGAAGAAGTGATGCTGATAGTCTATTTTTTTAACCAGATTGGTAGAAATAAAGATACTTGTTATCGTTGTTTTTATACTTTTATATTTTTAAAGTATTTTTGTGTTCTTAATATACAAAAATCAAGCTTTTTAAAAAAGAGAGATAAAAGCTATGAACACTAAGTGCCTTAAGAATTGTAAGACCAGAAAAAAAAATGAAAAAGCTAAATCAGGCAAAAAGGCCTAGAAAAGAAAATATTTGAAAATTACACATCTTATACAGGATCTTTTTTCAAAATATGTAAAGAACTCTCAAGATTCAATTTTTAAAAACAAACAACCTACTCAATAACAAAATAAGCAAAGTGTTGAACTGACACTTCACCAAAAAAGCTATGTATGTAGCAAATAAAAACATGAAAATGTATAAATATTGGAGAAACGCAGATTAAAATTACAATATACTATTACTGCACACATATCAGAATATCTAAAATTAAAGCAATTGGCCACAGCAATTGTTGACAAGGAACAAGTATCATCAACTGGAACTCCCATATGCTGCTGGTGGGAATGTGAAACAGTACCACCGTTGGCAAACAATTGGGCAGTTTCCGAAGGAGTTCAATGTACCATAAGTACTAACCATAACTGCACTCTATAATGATTGCACAATGATGAAATCATCTAACAATACATTTCTCAGAACATATCCCCATCCGTAATCAATGCATGACTATTGTGGAACTAAGAATTTTTTTTACCATGTCTTAGATCTACTGAACCATAATTCCTGAAAAACATATATTCATTTGTTCATTTAGTCATATACAAATGTCTGTTGATCAGCTATTTGACAGGCACCATGTTAGTCTCCAGTGATACAATATTAAATAAAACAAACATGGACCTTGCCATTGTGGAGAGTCTACAAACTGTGGAGGAAAAAGCATTAAGCAAGAAATAATTTCAGTCCAGCCACCATGGCTCAGTGGTTGAGTGTTGAGCCGTAAATCTAGAGGTCACAGTTCCATTCCGGGTAAGGACTTATGTCTAGGTTGCAGGCTCAATCCCCCAAAGGGAGATTGATATTTCTATCTCTCTCTCCCTCTCCCTTCCTCTCTGAAACCAATAAAAATATATTTTTAAAAAATAAAAATAACAGCCCAAACCGGTTTGGCTCAGTGGATAGAGCGTCGGACTGCGGAATGAAAGGTCCCAGGTTCGATTCCGGTCAAGGGCATGTACCTTGGCTGCAGGCACATCCCCAGTAGGGGGCGTGCAAGAGGCAGCTGATCGATGTTTCTCTCTCATCGATGTTTCTAGCTTTCTATCCCTCTCCCTTCCTCTCTGTAAAAAAATCAATAAAATATATTTTTTAAAAATAAAAATAACAAAAGAAATACTTTCATAATCATGATGGAAAGGCTATGAAGAGTATAATAACTGAGGACGGGGATGGGGGGTTATGAGAGAGCTACCAGGGTAACCTCTCTCTGAGGAGGCCTGTGGGCCACAGAGAGCCTCTGGGCAGCGGGCCCCACAGAGAGCTACTGGCGCATGGATTCGTGTGCAGGGCTGCTGGTAATAAATATTTTGCAATGCCCCATTTTTGTCCTTAAAATAAGATTCATAAATATCTTCCCTGGCCAGTTTGACTCAGTGGCATCCGCCCACGGACCACAGAAGGGCAGGTTTGATTCCTGGGCAAGAGCACATACCTCACTTGCAGATCCCCCAGCCCTGGTAGGGGTGCATGCGAGAGGCAACCAATTGATGTGTCTCTCTCACTTCGATGTTTCTCTCTGTCTCTCCCCCTCCTCCCTCCCTCACATTCTCTCTGAAAATCAATGAAAAAATATCCTTGAGTGAGGTGTTTTTTTTTAATATATTCAAAAGTATTATAACCTATCTACTCACATAATTTCAAGAAAAATCAAATTAAGAGCTAACTATAATATAAAGGAGGATAGAAGAAACTTTTATAATATGCATCATGGCATTTTAAGACCTAATAAAATAGTCAGATCTTGTACCATACACAGCATGAGTGTAACAGCTACAAATGCAGGCATAAAAGGGTGTGCTGAGTGTACACCTCAAATACTACCCAAAGCATTTGCTGTGTCCTGACTTTCCAAAATGGTAAACATTTTGGGCAAAGTGCTAACCAGAACAAAGTATAAGCATCCCTTGATAATACAAAACAGACTTTGATTCTAGGCCAGAGAATTATCCTGAGTCCCCAACCTACTAAATTCCAGTAGCGGCCCCATTAATTTTGATAAGGGGCGGGGGGGTGGGGGGGCCGCGGGGGAATGCCACCAGCAAATTCCCAAAACAACCCCTAGAGGGCAGTATCTCTCCTTTGATAGAGCCATCAGCAGAGTTCCCTTCCTGGGCTGTCTCCTGAGACAAGTGCAGCCGCACCACAAGCACAGGTCACTCACCCAGATTCAGGCACATGTGCTCATAAAAGCAGAGAGAAACAAGGTTTTCAGGGGTTTTTTGAAACTTTTTTTTCTCACTTTTTAAATCAAGTTAGCTTTGCCTTTCTGTTTTGTTGTTGTTCGTTAATTCTCACCCGAGGATATTTTCTCACTGACTTTTAGAGAGAGAGGAAAGGAGGAAGGGAAAGGGGAGAAAAACACCCACATACCTACCAGAGGGTCAAATCAGGAATCGAACCCCGACTCTTTGGGGCACAGGCCAACGCTCTAACCACTGGGCACACCAGCCAGGGTAGTTTTGTCTTTCTTAAACTTCATATAAATGGAGTCATTTAGTGTGTACACCTTTGTATTTGACTTCTTTGCCTTCACATAGTTTTTTAGATTGATTCATGTGTGTATCAGTAAATCATTATTGTTTATTGAATAGGATTGTACCATATGGATGTATTTCAATGTATTCATTTACTTATTGGGCCTTTGTTCCCAGTTGTGGCACATTATAAATAAAGCTGCTATATGCATTAATAGAGAAGTATTTATATGTGCATATTTCTATTTAATTTTATAAGTGACTCTGCAGCTGTTTTTTCCAAAGTGGCTGTCCACATTACATTCTCATCGCAATGTGTCTGCATTCCCGCTGCCCCATGTCCTCACCGGGACTGGCGTGGTCAGCCTTGCTTTTTGTTTTAATCATTCTGGAAGGTGCCGAAACCGGTTTGGCTCAGTGGATAGAGCGTCAGCCTGCGGACTGAAGGGTCCTGGGTTCGATTCCGGTCAAGGGCATGTATCTTGGCTGTGGGCACATTTCCAGTAGGGGGTGTGCAGGAGGCAGCTGACCGATGTTTCTCTCTCATCGATGTTTCTGACTTTCTATCCCTCTCCCTTCCTCTCTGTAAAAAAATCAATAAAATATATATTTAAGAAAATCATTCTGGAAGGTGTGTACTGGCATCCTGCTGTGGTTTTAATGTGCTCGTCCCTGAAGACTAATGATTGTGAGAATCTTTTCATGGGCTTATTTGCTACTCACAGACCTCCTTTTGTAAAATGTCTGATCAAATATTTGCCCACTCTATTATTGAGTACTGATTATGAGTTCTTCTTACTGATTATGATTTTTCTTACTGATTATGAGTTCTTCATACATTCTGGAAATGAGTCCTTTGTTGGATGGATGGATGGATGGATGGATAGATAGATAGATAGATAGATAGCAAATATGAACAATCACAGTCCAAAGAAGCCAAAGGAATCCCTCCTTGAGCCAGTGCCGGAGTGGAGATGAGAATTGTCTCGGTTTCAGTTGCAGCAAAAGCACCTGGCAATGAAGGCATCACACTGCATTGTGGGATCCCACTGTGGAGAGATATTTATTTTTCGTAAAAATGGCCCCTAAACATAACCAATCAGTTCCTTTGCTTTAATGTGTTCCGTTGATTGAGAAAAACTTGCTGTGTTTGTCCGTCTCCATAAAGGCACATTTCTGCGTGCTTTTCAAGGGCAATTTGAGTTATACGTGACTGTCACCTGGCTCTCAAACATAAATGTACTGGTAATGTTGGTAAAATGAACAATTCCACTCAACACTCTGCTATCGAAACCTTAAGTGGGGTCCTAGCCGGTGTGCCTAATGGAGATGGAGCTCCCAACCCCAGCATGTGCCCGGACCGAGAATAGAACTGTGACCTGCTAGTGCATAGGGGGGCACTCAACCACTGAGCTACTCCGGCCAAGCCAATATTTGTCAATATTTGAAAAAACTGGGTGAAGGGTCTATGGGAATTCTTTGGACTACTCTTACATATTTCCTGTAAGTCTGAAATTATGCAGAGAAGGCTAGTGGCGCTCCTCTTGCCCAGTAGAAGTGGTAGCGGTTGTAGCATTTCCTTTACTGGGCACTTAAAAAGTGCCAGATGATCTCCTCTGACCCCTCAGCTGCCCCGTTTAGAGCTGTCATCGAGCCCATTTTGCAGAGAAGAATCCTGACATCAGACACAGGAAGGACTTGCCCTGATCACACGGCCTGTGGCCTGTACGTGGCAGAGCTGGAGTCTAAACTTGAGTCTGTCTGTCTCCTCACTCCCAGAAATCATCACCATCTTCTCTGCAGCAAGGTCACAAATGCCCTCAAACTACAGCTGAGGCTGCACAAAGGAAACGGAGCTCCCTCCCTCTGCAAAACAACTGGGAGGGAGGGATCAGAGTGCAGAGCTAAATTTAGTTCAATCCAGTTGAAAACTTGGTCTAATTCAACAATTTAAATATTCTCTTGAGGTTTCTTGAGTTCGGAGAAACTTGGTCTCTGGTATAATTGCTCTGTCTTTCAGACGTCTTCTCTCCTCCCCCTGCTCCTCCCAATATGAAGGCTGGTCAGGGTGGGAAGATTCAATGGTTGGGTGCAGCTGAGATCTAGGGGGCCTGAGCCATTCACTGGCTTTCAGTGACGGCTGGTTACTGGTGAACTGGTCTGGCCTCCTGCGGACTCACCGAGGCCGAGTGGAGAGAGCAGCTCTCTGTGCTTCTGTGGTCCTCTCTGGGGCTCTGACCTTGTCCTGTTCCTAGGCCATGACCACCTTTGACCACGCCCACCTGGCCCCCACCAGGTTGGGTCCTAATACAGGCCTCGTGGCTTCCAGGTCAGCGTCTTCAGAACCTAAGGGGGGTTCAAGAGCAGGACCGAGAGCAGGTGCACGCTTTGTTATTAGGTTAATTGAATGCTCCCTGCTGGCTGGGAAAGAGCTGCGGTCTCTCCTCCTCCACTCCAGCTGTCTCTGGCATATCCCCAGGTCCCTCTCATACCAGAAACTAAAGGGTTAACACCTGGCACAGCAGGTCGCCTCCACACTCTGCTCAGCATCCCTTCTGATGGTCTGAGGTTAGGTATTTTGAACTTACCCCCCCCACACACACACACCCCTTTCACAGCCTGGCCACGAAGAGTCCCTTCTCTTACTCCACCTCTCCCCCAGGCTTCTCTGAAAAAGTCTCGGAGGACAGTAGACAACAGCCTCTCCGCCCTTGGGGTTCCTCTCAACTTATTCCACATGCGTGCCCACTTCTGGGCTCCATCTCAGGGTGAAGATGGGCCAACACTGAGGGTCCCTCAACTTTCTTCCTCCCAAGCTGAAGTCTATGCTAGAGGCTAGAACAGCTAACCCCTTTTCTCCCCAGCCTTCCCTGTGTCCGGAGCAGCCCTGTGACACAAGCTGGCCTGTGAAAGGTAAGGAGAAGTCTGTAGGGAGCTTCCAGGGCAAGGTTTTGTTTTCCTGATAAAAGTGAGAAATTACCCCGGGCCAACCCTCCCCCCACTATTGCTTTAAAGTTAAACAGTGGTATGAGGCCCCAAGTTATGGACCCGAGAGGACCCCAGAGATGCTTGCTCTGACATGGTTGCTACGTGTATCTCCAGATTTTATTTTTAATCCTCATGTGAGGATATGTTTTAGAGAGAGGAAGAGGGGGAGAGAGAGAGAGAGAGAGAGAGAGAGAGAGAGAGAGAGATCTATCGGTTGCCTCCAGTCCTGGGAATTGAACCTTCAACCTTTTGGTGTAGGGACAGCACTTCAACCAATGGAGCCACCCAGCCAGGGCTCCTCCTCCTCCAAATTTTTTACGTGAGAAAAAGAAGTTCCTGAAAATTAAGTTTTCTGTTTTTTCAGCCAAACACAATCCTGATACAGGAAGATTAGAATGCGTGTCTGTCCGCCCACCTCCCTGACTCTGCTCATGGCTTCTCCCTGACTTGCTGTCCCCACAGTTCCCTGGGCCTAGGAGGGCAGCGTTTTCCTCTGTTACTCCTCCCTGTTTCTATGAAAACCCTGCTCTCATAAAGTCCTTATTTTCTACCTGGGCACGCCCTTAAAATGCTAAGACAGGAGACAAGGGAACATAGAAAAGTCCTTGCACTCGCAGTAGGATCTACCTGTCAAGCCTAACGCACCACCTCATTCTGCATGCCAGAAATGTGGTTTTAACTCTATTATTATTCTTATCATAATTAACTCACTTTCTTGTTAGTTTTTGTGATTATTACAATTAACTCCTATTATGAACTCTACCTTTCTTCTTGCAATCCTTCCATAAAGTTCGGATCTCCTGATATTATAATTATCCCCACTTTATGGACAAGAAGACTGGGGAGGCTGAGGGAAACTGAGCAATTTTTCCCCAAGTTGGACAGAGCAAAGGTGATACAGGCAAGACCAGAACCATTTCCAACGGTCATTCATGCCCTCTCTCCTCTGGTACTTCACTCCCTCCACCAACCATCCCACCATCTCTTCTATATCAGACCGCCCATCTCTCCCCTCCCCAGCCCTGGAGGAGGTGGGGGTAGAGGGTGGTGAGCAAGCAGCAAGAGGAGACAACGGGCAGCATGTATTTTATGAAGAGCAAGTGTGCCAGCCCCAGAACCAGCTACACAATCGCTGACTTAGGGGGTCCTGGAGGCTTGATGCCATAGGGGATACAGCACAGGGAGGCATCCGGGCACAGGTGCATGAAGGTTTCGTGCTTGCTGCAGTAAGTCCGGCAGGCTCCTTGGCCGTTCCAGCACCGTTTGAATTCACTTCTCCCTGTGAAGAGGAAGGCCACAGGTCACAGAATGGCCCGGGAGTCACAGGTTCGGCCACTGTTAACATACATAACTATGGGTCAAAGGTGAGGCCGCAGGTCACAGGTGAGACCACTGACCACAAGTTAGTCCACGGGGCCCAGGTTAGATCATAAGCTACCAGTGCGCTTTCTGGTCATTTGTTCGGTGACTGGCCGCAGGGCAGCCCACGGGTCGTAAGTTAAGCCGCAGTGCATGAGCTCTGGCCACAGGGCAAGGGTTAGACTCGAGGTGACAGGCTAGACCGCCAGAGACAACTAGTCACAATTCAGGTCACAGCTCTCAGTTCCGGTTAGCCCACAGGCCACAAGTTAGAGCACTGTTTATAAATCAGAGACCAATTTCTTGTCCAGATTAATCCACACCCCAGGTATACTATAAGCACTTTCAAAATAACACTGTGTTATTGTAGTTGGTCTTTCCTTAACTGTATAACAAGGGTTGTTATACAGTTAAGGAAAGACCAACTTATAACAGGGGTTGTTATACAGTTAAGGAAAGACCAACTTATAACAGGGGTTGTTATACAGTTAAGGAAAGACCAACTTATAACAGGGGTTGTTATACAGTTAAGGAAACTGAGGCACAGAAAGATGAACAACTTTTCCCACAGTTACATGGCCATTACAGAGCAGAGCAAGGATTCAAACTCGGGCAATCTGGCTCCAGAATCCAAACTCATAGCCTTTAGCATTACCTGCCTCACACACTTACGGACCAGTTTAATACTAAAATTCAGTGAAAGAATTTCCATAAATGGTAAGGCTTTGGGAGACTAGGACCTGTACCTTCTCTGAGGGTCTCTGGTCACAGCAGGGGGGTGGGGAAGCATCTGCCTTTATTCATTCAGCAAACAGGAGGCACTGGCAGTGGAGGTGGTAAGTGCCAGGAAGGAAGTAATGGGTGCTGAATTGCCAATTAGGGCGGATGTGGGGAAAAGTGGGGAGGGAGAAGGACCACTTCTACAAGGCCTGTCTGTTAAGCAGTATTTCTATACATACCACCCGGCAACTCAGAAGAACTGGGGCTGAATGGGAGGTGGAGGGGAGAAGTGCCTCTCCCTGAGTTAAAAGAGATTCCACAGAATCTTTACATGACACCCATGGGTGTTATTCCGCCCTGTCAACCAGCCCATCCTTTTACCTGGCCAAGGTAGAGAACTTAGAGTGATACGGAGCTGATCTCAGAACCTCTGTGAGGCAGAGAGCCCGCACGCCAAAGAGGATCAGTAGTGTGCTGGCTAACGGTGTGCTGTGCACCCAGCTCAGACCCCCGAGTCCAAATTCCAGCTCTGCCATTTCCCAGCCCCGCGGCCTGGGCCTCAGAGTCCTCATCTGTACACCCCTCCCCAGAGGGCAGTGATGGGAGCTTTAATCATTTTAGCACAGTGGCTGGCAGGTAGTAAATACTCAATAAATGCCAAGAGAGTTTATCAGAATGACAGCTTAGCGAGTTGAAGCAACCAAAGCTCATTCTAGGCCAGTGGTTCTCAACCTTTCTAATGCCGCAGCCCTTTAATACAGTTCCTCGCGTTGTGGTGACCCCCAACCAGAAAATTATTTTTGTTGCTACTTCATAACTGTGATTTTGCTACTGCTAATGAATTGTAATGTAAATATCTGTGTTTTCCAGTGGTCTTAGGCTCTTCAGCAGCAGTTCAAACCACTAGCAGGGTCGCCTAAGACCAGTGGTCGGCAAACTCATTAGTTAACAAATCGGGAAGCCGCGGCTCACGAGCCGAATGTGGCTCACGAGCCGTAGTTTGCCGACCATCGGAAAATACATTATGATTCATAACAGTAGCAAAATTAGAGTTATGAAGTAGCAACGAAATTAATTTTATGGTTGGGGTCACCACACCATGAGGAACTGTGCTAAAGGGTCGCGGCATTAGGAAGGTGGAGAGCCGCTGTTTCTAGGCCAACCCTCTCATTCACAGGTAAAGAAAGGGAGGGGCTTGCCCAACTCCTCCAGCCCAGCAAGTGGTGGGGCTGGTCCCAGAACCCAAGACCCTGACTCTCAGGTGGAGGCAATTCCTTCAACAGCTACTGTTAACACGTCATCAGTTTCAACCTCCTACCCACCCTGACATACAGCCGAAATTCTCTCCTGCATGAGCTGCTACCCCTTCCTTATCTTCATCTCCTCCACTTTTCTTCTCCTGCTCCCATCCAGACACACTGGCCTCCTCGCCGCTTCTGAAACATGTCAGTCTGTCTGTCTATCTATCTATCTATCTATCTATCTATCTATCTATCATCTGTCGCTCTCCTGCCTCCTTCATCTCCTGCCTCCTTCATCCTTGCTGCTCCCTCTGTCAGGGATGATCATCCTTATACACTAAGTCCTCACTTAACATCATCAATAGGTTCTGTGACTTTAAGTGAAATGTAGAAAGACACCAAGTTTACCACAGGCTAATTGATATATACAAGAGTTAAGTTCCTACAGCACCTCATCAGCCTTATAACCAAACACCGTTAATCAGAAGCCCGCTGTATTCTCACTGTAGTCAGATCATTGCTCAAACCTACCTTATCTAAAATGATAAGAGATCTGAAATTTACTTCAAAATAACTCACTGGGCAGAAGGGGCAAGTGGACAACACAACAGGATTGGTTCAAATTCATAATTGTTGAGATTGGGTAATGGATACGGAGAGTTTTCTATACCATATTTTTAAATTTAGGTTTGAAGTTTTCTCAAATAGATTTTTTAAAAACTCAAATCATTATGTTATTCTCTGCTTTTGCATGTTTACATTTTTTCATAATAAAAGGTTTCTTAACGCTCACTTGTTCCTTATATTATTCTGTCTACTTTCAGATATATTTGAACTAAAAACTTTTTTAAAAAGAACTTATCAGAGGCCTTTCAGCTCTTCCACCACCCCATGCACACACCACACCAACCCCTTAGCCCTTATGACCACCTGAAATAGTATATGCTTATTTGGTCATTTCCTGTCTCCACTAACTAAAATATAAACTCGATGCTTTCTCTACTGCTGGATCCACTACAATGTCACAGTGCCTGGAACACAGTCAATATTTTTCAATTGAACATTTGTTGAGTGAATCCCATTTTAAAGATTAGGAAACTGAGGGGCAGGCTGACCTGGCAACCCAGTTTAAGCTGCCCAGAGAGCCAGTGATGGGGCCAGAATGTAAACACTAGTCCAGGCCTCCTCTGTTCCCCAGGAGCTGAGAACCTACTCCCTATTTCTACACACACACACACACACACACACACACACACACACACAAGTGATGTTACCTGGAGGCACATGACCCAGGACCAGGAGAAATGCAATGAGCAGAAGCAGCTGTGTCATGGCTACAGGGCTCCTGGGAGCCCACAGGGGAGAGAACACAGAGCAGAGGAGCCAAGCCCACCAGCCCTGGCTGCCGGGGCCCAGCCTTTATTCAACGGCAGATCAAGGCCGGAATGTGGGCAGCGGGAGACCTGAGTGGGAGTCTGCAGCCTGTGGTCTCAAGGATGCAGCTGGACCCCAGCCAGCTATGTGGGGAACTGGCTGGATACACCTTCCAGAGGTTGCTGAGCTCTGAAACTGGGGACAGAATTTCCTGAAGCAAGTCTGGGGTCAGACACTGGACAGCTTCCCCACCTGAGAGGGGAGGGAGAGCCTTGGCTTCAGAGAGACCTGCTTCCATGCCAGCGACTCCCTCTAACTGCTGTGACACCTTGGACAAGCCAGTTAGCCTCTGTGGGCCCCAGGCTATCATCCAGGAAATCATCACAAGGCCCCCTTGCAAAGCTCACTGCGTGGAGGTTCCCTTCCTGAAGCCGAGGAGGTGAAACCAGAACCCACTGAGCTTTCCAAACAGCGTGTATTCAGGCCTAGGCAGGAAATGAGAAGAGTAATAGCTATCCCCAAACAGAGAGCAATTGTTACCTAAGTCGTTTAGAACATTAAACAAAGTAATACAAAGTGCGGCCTGGCTAGCGTGGTTCAATGGTTGAGCGTCAACCTATGACCAGGAGGTCACAGTTCGATTCCCGATCAGGGCACATGCCCAGGTTGCAGGCTTGATCCCCAGTGTGGGGTGTGCAAAAAGCAGCCAATCAATGATTCTCAGTATTGATGTTTCTCCCTCCCTCTCTCTCTCTCTCTCTCTCTCTCTCTCCTCTCCTCTCCCCTCCCTCCCCTCTCCCTTCCTCTCTGAAATTAATAAAAGTATATTTAAAATAATAATAATACAGAGTGTGGCACCCAGACCTGCAAGCAGCAGCAAGAAATGCCTGGGGCCTGTTAAAAGTGAAAATTCTCAAGCTCTCCCCACATGTACTGAATCAAAAGCTCGGGAGTGGGTCTCAGCAAGCTGTGGCCTAAGAAGCCCTCCGACTGACGGGAGCATATTGCTAAAGTTTGAGACCCCGACATAGATCATATGTGTACAGAGCTTAGAACAGCGTCTGGTACACAGCATCTGAGTTGCATCTTGAAAGATGAGGAGAGGAAAGTGCTCCAGACAGAAGAGGCATAACGTGCCTGATGTGCGGGGCATGGCCAGAGCCAGGACTTTGTTGGAAATGACCCTGAAAGGACAGTTTCTTTTTAAAACTCACATCGTCACATTGTTTGTATGTTTGCATGTTTCCATTTTTCCATAATACAATGTTTTTTAAACGCTTGAGTTGCTTCTTGTATTATTCTTTCACTGTCATGTACATTTGAAATAAAAAAAATGTTTAAACTTTTTCGAGACCTTTCACCTCTCCCACCACTCCACCTGCACCACCACGCTAGCCCCTTGCCCTGCTTTTATGTACAAATGGGCCTTGAATACCAGTTCAGGCTTTTCTATTGTAGACAATTGGAAGTTTTGTAGCAAAGGCGTAACCTGTTTAGATTTCAGTTTTATTTTTTCCCTTTACTTTTAATTTATTTTTATATATATTTTTATTGACTTTAGAGAGAAAGGGAGAAGGAGAGAGTGATAGAAACATCAATGATGAAAGAGAATCACTGATTGGCTGCCTCCTGCACGCCCCCTAGTGGGCATTGAGCCCGCTAACCGGGCATGTGCCCTTGACCAAATTGAATCCACCAAGACTCTTCAGTCTGAAGGCTGACGCTCTATCCACCAAGCAAAACCGGCTAGGGCTTAAATTTATTTACTTTATTAAATTTATTGGGATGACATCGGTTAATAGAATCATATAAGCTTCAAGTATGTATTTCTATGATACATGATCTGCATATTGCACTGTATGTCTACCACCCAAAGTCAAATCATCTTCTGTCACCAAATACTTGTAGATTTGAGTTTTAAATAAACAGAAATCCAGCCCTGGCAGGTTGCTCAGTGGTTAGAGCACTGGCAAAGGGTAGAGAGTTTGATTCCAGTCCAGGGCATGCACCTAAGTTGCGGGTCCCCCAGCCCTGGTGGGAGCACCTATGGGAGGCAACGAATCAATGTGTCTCTATCACATTGATGCTTCTCTCTCTGTCCCCCTCCTCCTTCCCTTCCAGTCTCTCTGGAAATCAATGGAAAAAATATCCTTGGGTGAGGGTCCCCTCTCCCTCCCTAAGTTGGGAATTTAAAAAAATAAAAGAAAGAAAAAAGAAACTAAAATCCAAAGAACAGAAGTGAAGCTGGGACTTAAACTTGCCTCACTCCCAGACAACGTCTGACTGCACCGCTCCCAGCCCATCTTGCAGGTGGGGAAGGAGAGCTTAGAGGGCCAAGCCACAGAAGGAGGCCAGGCGTGAAGGGGATCGGCCGCTGTGGGAGTTGCCCTGAGCTGGACACTTGGACCCCTTCAGCCATGACAATGAGCCCCACCCACAGGTACAGCCAGTCTCCCGGGCCCTCATGACCTGAACGGAAGCACCCTCCCCAAGAGCTTAGATCCTGGCCCATGGGTGGCCAAACTCACTTCCCTACAGCCAGCTTCTCTTCTGTATCCAAGACCACAGTGTCTCATTCCTCTTCCTACACGCCTGGGAAAAGAAAAGATTTTTTAAAAAGCTGTAGACCTGAGATAGATAGAAAGGGACAGCAGGCTGAGAGGCTCCTGGGCCGCAGGCCCAGGTCAGCCTGGGCATGTCCATCCTCAGTGTTGCGAGAGGGTTCGATGAGCTACGAATCCAGGCGGAGTGCTCGGACCACACCAGGCGCGGCACCAGGGCTGAGTAAACACGAGTGGGGAGGGGACAGCCCTGCCTCCAGGACAGGACAGCCCTCGCTGCCTGACGGGTGCTTCACCCAGAACGTGCTGAGGGAATGAAGGATGCAAAAATCAGATGCTCAGAACCCCCCAGTGCAGGCTTCCTGGACTCCCCTCCGCCCCCGAGCCGCCTTCCGAAATCAACTCTCCGTCCACGCAAAGCGGAGTTTCTGCAAGTGGAGTCCCCGAACTCTGCACCAGGGTCGCTCGGGCCCTTGTTTAAAACGCAGATCCCCGAACCCTTCCCAGGCCTGCGGGGTCTGCCCGAGGTGGGGCCTGGGATTCTGAACATTCAACACGCTCCCTGAGTGGTGTTTGTAAGGGCCAAGGCTGTCCTTGGGGCGCCCCATTGCTGGAGTGGGTAGGTGTGGGTGCACAGCTGATCCAGACCCCCTTCCTTGCTCTCTCCGGCCCCCACCCCGACACTGCCACCCCCACCCTGGACAAAGGCCGTGAGGGGGCGGGCCAGCTGACCCCGGCGTGGAGTCACTCAGCGGCCAAGGCCTCGGGGCGGGGACCCCGGGCTGTCCCGCTGGGGCGGGG
The DNA here is from genome assembly GCA_027563665.1 of Antrozous pallidus. Taxonomy (NCBI): domain Eukaryota; kingdom Metazoa; phylum Chordata; class Mammalia; order Chiroptera; family Vespertilionidae; genus Antrozous; species Antrozous pallidus. The sequence goes on from CM050518.1 coordinate 34,916,788, forward strand.
CTGGACGGGGCGGGGTCGCGGCTCCTCCCCCGCGGGGCGGCGGGGCGGCGGGCAGGACAGGCTTGAGGGGCTGCGCGCCGAGGCGGTGGTGCAGCCTGGAGCCGCCGGCAGCTGCGGGCCGGGGACCCCGGACCCCGAGCCGAGCCGAGGTAAAGGCCCGGCAGCCCGCCGCCAACTTAGCCAAGTTGGAGCGGAGTTCGCCCGGCGCCTGCATGGAGGGCGGGGGTGGGGTTCCTGCGGGCAGGCGGGCGAGGGGGGCCTCCCACTCACACCCCAGGGGTGAGGGTCCTTCCAACTGGGGCCCAGGGGGTTGGGTGGCCCCGGACCAGCGCCCCGCCCGGATCAGGGGGCTCACCACCAGGGCGCGGGGCTGGGCGACTTGGGACTCTGACGCGGAGAACGGCACATGCACCCCGGCCCGGGAGGCCCCCTCGCTGCCCCCTGCCTGCCAGGACCCTGTCCGGCCACCAAGCCTGGCCCCGCAGCCTCGAAGCCCCCGCCCCGCAACAGCCACCGGAGGCAGTGCCAGCGGCTGCTGAATTTTTCACGTAGGGGGCGGGCCGCACACGCCGTTCCCATGGCACCGGGGCGCTCGGGTTACAGCGGAGGGAACCCCCAGACCCCCGTGCGCTTCAGAGTCCCAGCCCCACCCCCACCCCTGCCTCTTCCTCAGCCCTCCGAGGCGGGGCAGCGGAAGTGACCCTCCCCAGGGGCCTTACCCCCTCCACACCCCTGTGGGAAGGGGCGGACCGGGTCATTCACATCCTTCAGGACGCGGGTCCGTGTCCTGAGTGGGAGAGCAGGTCAGTGTGCACAGTGTGTGCGTGTGCACATCACCCCGCTGCTGCCCCTCTGCTGTCCGTGTGTCTTGGGGGAGGGGATCATCCTCCAGGCACAGGAGCCGGCCTCTGGGGGTGCACGCATGTGTGTGCACAGCTTGCACGCTCACCCTGACCCAGGCAGACCCAGGCAGACCCTGGGCCTGCAGCCGGAAAGCCCCCACCCCGAGGAAGGGGGCGCCCGCTCCTCCCATTTGGACAAGAGGGGCTCTGGAGGGGTCTCACAGCACCTGCTCACCGCCCGCTCCCCTTCTTACAGAAGGAGGAAGGAAGGAGCCAAGGCCCCCTCCCCAGGATGACACTCAACACCCAGCAAGAAGCAAAGACGCCCCTGCGACGGCGAGCCAGCACCCCGCTGCCCCTGGCCTCCCGGGGCCGCCAGCCTGGCCTGTGCGCAGCACCTTCCACTTGCACACAGCCCAGGCACCCACGGCTGGGCCAGTCGGCCTCCCTCAACCCGCCCACCCAGCAGCCTTCCCCTGCCCCCGACAGTTGGTCTTCTGAATCCAGCGACTCGGAAGGCTCCTGGGAGGCCCTCTACCGCGTGGTGCTGCTGGGAGACCCGGGCGTGGGGAAGACCAGCTTGGCCAGCCTCTTTGCGGGGAAGCAAGAGCGGGAGCTCCATGAACAGCTGGGAGGTAGGGACACTGGGCTGGCTGGAAGGTGGCCAAAGGAATGATGGAGGACACAAGGCTGCCAGTAAAGTTGTACAGCTCATGCCCTGCTCAGCCCAGAAGGGCGTCATTCACAGACTATGACGGGGATATGCCCCCTAGAGTTACGTGGGACACAGCCTGCACAATGGCTATGGGAGAGAGATTCCTTGAATAATGAGGATTTTGCCAGTTTTCATGGGTGAGAGATATGGGATGGAGACTCAAGTATAAAGAAATGGTGGGCTTCCACTCATTTAGAAACCCCTAGCCCCAACTCTCCCTGACTCTTGGATCACCCCACCCATGTGGCAAAACTAAAGTCCTGCCCAAAATGGAGACTCTCAGACACCCAAGTTCTGGGCCCTGGGTTCCTGTATTCCCAAGAGATGCCATGAGCAGGGGGATGATGGGGGATGGGGATAGGGAGGAGGAAATGAAGACAGGTGTTTGCAGGACTGGCTGAGAGGAATAGGGTAAGTGGGGTGGGGGTTGGTTGAAAGCAGAGAGAAGGTGGGGACCCGCTAGCCAGGTTCTTTCTCCAGGCTCTGCCTCTCTAAGAGTGACAACCCATGGGAGAGGTGTGCATATGTGCACCTGTAGGTGTGACAAATGGGGAGACTGAGGCCCAGAGAGGGTAACATGACCTGCCTGAAGTATACAGTAAGCCAGGGACAGAGCAGGTCTGGAGAATTCCCAGCCCACCTTTAACCCCTACCACCCCACATTCATTCAGTCAGCAATAACGACAACCACCAATGCTGTCTCAGGACCTACTGTGTGCCTCATACCATGCTGGCACCTGGAGAGACATGAGCTCCTCCTCCTGGAGCTTCCTGACCTATCAGGAGAAACAGGCATCACACGAGTGTGGTGAACACTTCAAGGAGAAGTAGAGGGGGTGCAGTGACCATAAAGAGGGGCTAGGGAGCCACATCCTCCCCAGGCCTGCCCTTCCTCCTGAGACCCAGCTCTTCCCTCCGTTACAGAAGACGTGTACGAGAGGACCCTCACAGTGGATGGAGAAGACACCACCCTGCTGGTCATGGACACCTGGGAGGCTGAGAAACTGGTATGGCATGAGCAGGATTTGGGGAGATGGGTGCTGAGCCTCATACCAGACCCCTACAAAACCCTCAGCTCCTAAGCAGCCTTTCCAACCAAAGAGAACCTCATGACCTTCACCTCTTTTCTCACTCTTCTGGCCCCCTCTCCACAGCCATGCCAGGATGTGCTTCTTCCCCTGCAAGCCTCCCCCTCGTTTTAGCCCCCTCATCCCACTCCACTCGCCTAAGTTGTGCAGAGGAAGGAACACTGAATTTAGCACCAAATAGTCTGAGGTTCAATCCCCTTCCATTTGTTTTCTTTTTCTTTTTTTTTTACCAGTTGTGTGGCTTTGTGCAGTTGACTTACCTGCTCTGAGCTTCAGTTTTCTCACCTGACAAATGGGTCTATCATTCCTGCCTTCTTTACCAACTGTTTGTTTTCTTTACCTTCTCATGCAACTTTAGAGAGTTGAGCAGTTTTGAGCATGAAAACATGCTGAACATGGATGAAGAATCATAAATAACGACAACTCTTGTTGATTATAATTTAGTAGCTAGGGGAAAAGGAAACCAAAGGGTGTCTTTCCCTAGCCCCTTCTCAAGCAGGAAGAGAGCAGCAGACAGGGGCATGTCCCTGTTATGTTTTTCTTATCTTGTTGGAGTTTTCTGTTTTTCTTGCTGTACAAGTAGTACATGCTCACTATAGAACTCTGAAGAAATACAACCAAGCAAAGAGAAGGATCTAAAAATCACCTGAGATTCCATCTCTCTAAGGAGTAGGTTCCTCCCCTAACACTCAGGGAGGGCCTGGCCACAGAGGGTTTAGTGTTGGGTAATTGACAAACATGGCTGACAGCTCTAGTGACAGGCCCGAAGGCTGGGGATGAAGGAGCTGTGTGGCCAATTTCTTTTAACAAGCATAAAAGGAAACCCAGGTCCAAATGAACATGATGATGATGATGATGACGATGCTCTTAACAGCAGCTGACATTTATGTAGCACCCTGTTCCTAAGTGTCTGCCCCTGTGCTAAACATTGGACATATATTATGACATTCAGCCAAGACAAAAATTATACAGTGAGCGTTCTTCTGGTCTCTATTCTATGATGAGGAAATGGAAGCTCAGAGAGGTTAAGTAATGTGCCCAAAGTTCTCAGCAAGTGAGATTCAAACCCAGATCTCTGAGAACCCACAGCCTGCACTAGGACAGCCCCTCACCTCCCCTGTCCCATCACCTTCCGAACCTCCAGCTGAGGTTCCACTCTTTCACCCACTGGTTCGTTAAGAAACACTTGCTGCCCTGGCTGGTTTGGTTCAGTGGATAGAGCACTGGCCTGTGGACCAAAGGCTCCTCGGTTCAGTTCTGGTCAAGGGCATGTGCAGGAGGCAACCACTTATGTGTTTCTCTCACATCAGTATTTCTCTGTCTTTCCCTCGCTCTTCCCCACTCTCTCTAAAAATCAATGGAAAAATGTCCACGGGTGAGGATAAAACAAAACAAACAAGCAAAAGCACTTGCCAGGTATATTGGACAGGACACTGGAGACCCAGCAGTGAATAAGGTAGACATGTTTTCTGGCCTCGTGGAGCTCACAGGCTGCTAAGGGGGGGGCTATTTTTTCTTTTTTATTTTTTATTTTTTTCTTTTTTTCTTTTTTTTTTTTTTTTTTTTTTGGATGCTGGTAAGGGAGGGGCTACTTTGATGATCCTATGGGGCAGAGTCCAGTAGATTAAGAAGAGTGATCAGCATGGGAGTTCCATTTGGGAGGTGGAGGAGGAAGAGTACTGGACTAGAAGCAGGGACTGGGATTCTGTGCCCAGCTCTCTTCTTGGCCATGAGAAAGTTTTCTCTTCTCTGGCCCTTGGTTTTCCTACAAGTAAAATAAGAAAACTGAAGCAGTGTCCCTGGTCAGTGACTGTGAAGGCAACTCCCAAACAGGGCCCATACAGTAGCAGCCTTGTTGGAATAAGCTTCCATGCCTTCCATCGTTGGGCTAGTCAGAGAGGCAGAATCTGAAAGAACTGGATGGACCCCTGGCTCATTCAGCAGCACACTCACTTACTTGTGTCTAACCATCAGAATCACCTGGAGAGAGAATTAAAAATCAAATTCTCAGGCCTCACCCCAGACCTCATGAATAAGAACCTATATAAGTAGAATCCTGGAATCTATATTTTAAAATCACATCCCAAGAGGTTCTTCCCCACCAACCCATGCAGCAACTGGCTTTTTTGATCCTAACCATAGAGCAGATTCTTCATGAATATTTCTGCAATGAATGAATGAATGGCCAAGACTCACCATCTCATTCCACAGTGAGAAAACTGAGACCCCGAGGGAGGAAAGGACCTGTCCATAGTCAAGGCTGAAAACCCAGAATGAGCACCTACAACCATCTGACGCCGTTATTTGACCTGAGAAAGGATCGATAGGGCTCTTGAAAACTCACCCCCTTTGACAATGCCGTTGACGATAGAGCTGATGTTTTTCTATTCATCTATCTTACATGATTATCAGATAACTTTTCTGGCTTCTTTCCCTCTCACAAACAATTCCTCCACCACACTCAATATTTCCCACTCCAGCCCAGTCTCCTCTCCTGCTCCACCTGCTCATCCTTTCAAATTCCTCTCACAGGTCCACTGTGAACCCTCCACACTCCACCAGGCCTTCCTCCGCGCCCCCATGGCTTCTAGCTTCTACTTTCATGTGGGTACTTCTCACAGTGCATTATAACTCTTCATTTCCATAGCCTTCCTTCCAGACCATGAGCTTTTGGAGGGTAAGAACTGTGTCTTATAAAGTTGTTACCCAGGTGGCCCAGTCTGAGCACTGTCCTGACAACAGATCACCATCCAAAATGGAGTATCAAAATCATCCCGGTTCTTTCCTTTCCTTGGTCAAAAAACTTGCAAGTACTCCACTTTCCAAAATGGCCTGTGCCTCTCCCACCCCCCTATCCTTACACTCCACAGTTGCTCCTTCATCTCTTTAGAACCGTCCTAAAAATGCCTTCCCTTGAAATCAGCCTCCATCCTCACTTCTCTCCCTTCCTTTTTTCTCTTTTGTGAAGGCTGTAGAAGACCCCCCCCAAAAAAAACTGTCCAATATGCCTGAACCCATTAAAAAGGCAAAGCCAGAACAGCTAAACAGCAAACCCTCCTTAGCAGGAATAGGAACCACCTTTTTCTTTCTTTCTTTTTTTCTTTTTTGTCTCTAGTGCCCAGCCTACAGAAGGAACCAATGAATGAGAGAATATAGTGAAGTAGTGTCATTAGCTCAATTTTTCAAGCAGAGAAACAGGCTCACAGAGGTTCAGCACATCACTACTTTGAGTGGAGAACAGGGAATTATGGCAGAATTTGTCCTCCAAACCTGTCCAAAGTATAGACCTCCATCCCACCCATTAAACCATCCCAGCCCCTCTCTCAGCCAAGGCCTAGTAACCTCTGAGGATGGGCCTGGGTCCCTCCCCTACAGGATGAAAGCTGGAGCCAGGAGTCCTGCCTGCAGGTGGGCAGTGCCTACGTCATCGTGTACTCCATCGCAGACAGAGGCAGCTTCGAGAGCGCCTCTGAGCTCCGCATTCAGCTGAGGCGCACACATCAGGCGGACCATGTGCCCATCATCCTGGTGGGCAACAAGGCAGACCTGGCACGCTGCCGGGAAGTCTCCGTGGAAGGTGAGCTCCTGTTCCACCCTCCTTCTCCATATTCCTCTCAGCCCACTGTCACTGTTCCTCCTCTAGTGTCTTCATCTCCGGGACTGCCTGCCACCTACCACTCCCATTCTGCATCTAATTGCCTCTGCCTGAAAGCTAGGAACCATTCCTGTCTCCTCTCGTACTCCCCCCAAACCAGTCCCAAAATTCTCTCTTAACCTCACAGTCCCTTCACCTCATTCCCATAGCCTCTGACTCATTCCACTATTTCCACTTTAGCTGGGCCAGCCCCCACCCTAATTCTATACCTCCACATAATCAGTTCTCCTCAACAGCTCCCACACCTTCCCAAAACCAGATCTGACCTTGTCACTTCTTTGCTTAAAAATTCCCGTTTGCTCTCCCATGCCCTTAGTCAGAGACACTTCATCCACCAGGCCTAATAGCCTAGACAGGCTTTTCATCTATGGAGACCTGAAAATTCCATTTGTTGGCTGCAAAATAGAGCATGAATTTATAAACTCAAAATTCAGAAAGCTTTTATTGTCTATAAAAACATGAGATTGTGCCATCCAGCAACTGCAAACCAAAACGTGTAAGTTACTAGTATATATAAATAGTACTTAAAGTGAGGTGGGGAATATTTTAATGTTTGATGTACCAGATGGGACTTGTAAAAATCTAAAAATGGCCCTACTAACAGGGAGCAATCTAAAAACTATGGAATCTGAGACCCAGAGAGAGAAAGCCCGTTGCACTGGGTCACCCACCACTGAGGACTAGAACTCATGTCCCTGCCTCCCAGCCCGGTGGCATCCTGCAGATAGAAGACCTTATGCTTTGTGAGCAGACCCCCCAAACCCCGCAACACAATCCCAGGAGATTCTGTTAAAATGCAGGTCCCAGAGCACATCCCAAACCTACTGACTCAGAACCTCTCCCCAGATCCTTCTGATGCACAAATCAGACTCCTTAGCTGGCATTCAAGATCTTCCCTACCTAGTGCCAGCCCCCCTGTCTTCCCAGTCCCCTCTGCCACCAGTGTCAGTCCCTAGCCTCCGGCTTCCCCAAAGCCAGACCTGACTTATTTCTGAGTGCCCTGGCACCCTGTTTTGGGAAAGGAAAAACTGCTTCCCGTCCAGACTGACACTCCGCTTCCCACCTTTATCTCCTCCTCCACGCCCGCCGGTCCCCGCCGCCCAGAGGGACGCGCCTGCGCTGTGGTGTTCGACTGCAAGTTCATCGAGACCTCGGCCGCCCTGCAGCACAACGTGGCCGAGCTCTTCGAGGGCGTGGTGCGCCAGCTGCGCCTGCGCCGCCGGGACGGCGGCTCCCGGGACTCCCCCGCGCCCCGACGGCGGGCGAGCTTCGGCCAGCGAGCGCGCCGCTTCTTGGCACGTCTGACAGCCCGCAGCGCCCGCCGCCGGGCGCTCAAGGCCCGCTCCAAGTCCTGCCACAACCTGGCCGTGCTCTGAGGCCGCCCGCCGCCCGGGCTGCTGAACGCTGGGGTGCACTACGCTCTGCCGACGCCGCCGAGGCGCAGGGACCTGCCGTGCGCGTCGTGGGCCTCCCCTGCCCGCGGCCCTGCGGGCCAGAGCATCTCCCTAAGCAGCGGCTTCAGGGGCCCCTCCGCCACGGGAAGCGATGTACAGACTATGAGGCCTGAAGCCCCAGCTTTTTTTTTACACGATTTGTGTCTTTTTGTAACAAACAAACAACTTTTCTTTATCCTCGGGCTCTGGCCAACCCTCAGAAACACTGTCCTCATCTTCCCACCCCCAAAAAACACCACAGACTAGAAGGATGTGCCCTCTCAATGCCCAGACTTCTTTGGGGCTCAGCCGGGCATCTCCACCTCCACTCTCCCATCTACACTGGCTCCAGACTGGGCTACCTGCTGACCTGTGTCAGGGTCAGTCAATAAAGTCATTGGAACCGTGGTGCGTTCAGGTCTTCTCCCAGGCCCTGGGCACAACCCCTGCCCCGTCTCTGAGGGAGACTCAGAGGAGGACAACCACAGTCAAGTGTGATGGATGACCTCTTCGCTTCTCATTAGCCCTTTTTTTTTTTTTTTTTTTTTTTTTTTTTTTAGATGATAGAGTCATAAAATATTATCTGGAAGTTTAGCACTCATCCTGGCAAGAAACAGCTGGTGTTTGTTGGGAGCTGTCTGTGGACTAAGACCTCACTACTACTAACTAATCTCCACAGTCCCTGTTCAGTAGTTAGAAAACCGAGGCGCAGCCGGGGAAGGCTCCCGCTCAAGATCACACAACTGCTCTCCGGGAAGCCGCCAGGATTTCCATCTTGTCAGTCTGGTCTGTACCCGACTTACCCAGTCCTCTTGGAGAATGTGTTAAAAAGCTACAGAGCCCCTGGGGAAATGGACTTTCAAACACAATTTTGCATGCGATTTAAGGAGGAGCAGGGAGTAGACTGCATGAAACTCCATCCACTTATCCCCAGCACGGACCCCCAATTCAGTCCAACTCATGCACTTCTCAGAACGTAGAAACTGAAGCCCAGAAGAGGGGACGTGAACGCCCCAGAGTCACCCAGCCAGGGAGGGTGAGGACGAGACCCCAGGGCCCAGCCTTCTCCTATGTCTGTGCAGGGAGTAGGAGGTGGTGAGGCTTCTGGCTGTGGATGGGATCAGGAGTTTCCAGCTTAAGGTGAAGGGGAGCCACTAATTTGAAAGATTAAGATGTAAACAGTTTGGACCACGTGTCCCTGATTCCTGACACCACTGCCCCCAAACAGCTGCCCTTCCAGATGCCTCAACCCCTCCCCTGCCCCACGTGGGCCCTGTCCATGCCACCAGGAACAGGGTGCCAAGAGGAAAGCAGGGGCAGGCAAGCCATAGCCTCCAGCTGTAACATTCCCCCCCTACCCCCAACCATCTTGCCAGCCAGGCACCGATGGCACTGATTTCCCGGTCCCAACTCCAGCCTGGAGAAGGGAAGGGAGGAGGGTCTTCCCCCACCCAAGCTGTCCCCAGCCTGTGGTCATGGGGGAGGGGCCGTAGTTGTGGAAAGTTGGCAGAGGCAGCCGGCAGCAGCCGGGAGAGTGGAAAAAATGATATCAAACCCAGAAAAATGCAGGCCGGATGGAGGGCCTGAGTCGGCCTGGGAGGTGAGAAGGAGGGAGGGCAGAAGAGAGGGAGGGATGGGGCCCCACAAGCTGAAAAAGGAAGAGGGGCCAGGGAGAGAGCACAGAAGCCATTTCTGAGAAAACGGAGGGCTGTCCTATCTTCCTTTTCTTCATCCACTAATGCTTATCAAGGGCCTACTAAGTGCAGGAAACAGTGCCGGGCTCTGGGGAGATGGCAATGAATAGAGTGAGGAGGATGCTTTTCCTGGAGCTCACAGACCATGGCAGGGAACAGATGGAAAACAAGTGAATAAAAGAATTACAAATTTAGAAGGAGCTGAAAGTCAGGGTGGTCATAGAGAGCTGAGCTCTAAAGACAATCCAGTTGTTAACAGGAAAAAAACATTGAAACCTGTAAAGAATTTTTGTGAGTTTATTTGAGCCAAACTATCGACATATGCCGGGAAGCAGAACCTAAATGAATTGAGATAATGCTCCGGAGAATGGAGGGTTACATCTATATTTTATACATTGAAATAAAAGGAAAGGGATGTAGGTGAGTTACATGAAATTCATTCGTGATAGATGAAGGAGATGGGATAAAGCAAAGCAGGAAAACCTCTGGGATAGGGTAAAAAGTGAAATGATGAACATGTGCTTCTTTACAGAGATGGATCCCGGATATTTTAACAAAATTAACAGTTGACAATTAGCTTAATAACAATAACAATGAGGGAATATCCCCATGCCATTTGTTGTGCCCTGAGGGGTTTGGAGTAAAAAGGAAGTTACAAGTTACCCAGACATCTCACAGATATGTTATCCTAGAGGCAAAAAGGCAAATGGACTCAGTAAAGATCTAAGTTGATCTTTGTCAGGGAAAATACCGGCCCAGGACATGACTACCCACTATAACCTGTTTGTAGTTAAATATTTAATTTTCAAACCATCTTTTATGGTTATTTTAGGTCTCTGAGTTTGCAAGACCGCCACACAGGCCTCCCCTGAGCTTGTCAGGTTAGCATGCGGCTCCTTTCGTCCACACAGTCCAGTCCACTCAACTCATAGGTAGGGCAACTGAGGGCCAGAGAGGGGGAGGGCTTACCTAAGGCTCCTGGGAGTGTGAAAGAAATCATTGAGACCAGGATTTTGGCGGGGAGTGAGAGAGGGTGGAAAGGGAGGGAAGAAAGAAAGAAATAGTACAGATCAATGAGGGGGTGAGGAGGGAAATTGTATGCAGCCAGCACCATGTTTGAGGTCAAGGACCCTGAACCAGGGAGTCTGTGTTCAAACCCTACTCTCTTATACCTCTGTGTGCCTTAGTTTCCCATTCTATAAAATAGGATGCATGACAATTCCTTCCCTCGGAGTTGATGTGAGGATTAAATGACTTATGATGTGTAAAGTACTTAAAGCAGTTCTCACAGCTAGGAAGATTCAGTAAATGTTGGTTCCTGTTTTAGATGATAGATAGGTAGGTAGGTAGGTAGATAGATATAGATATAGATAGATATAAAAGCTTAATATGCTAATTGACCCTCCAATCTTTCAAGCATTTGATCAGTTGCTGCAATGTGCACTGACCACTAGGGGGCAGATGCCCTGGCCAGTAGGTTAGCTTGCTGCTGGGGTCCCGCTGTTCAGGACTGGGCGAGACAAACTTAACACATCCTGGAGCTCTCCTTCCATCCCTGCCTGGCTACAATTCTGCCTGGTGGGGCCCCTCAGCCTGGCCTGCATCCTCTCACAATCCAGGGATGTCAGAGGGCCGGTTTCAGCCTGATCCCCAGAGGCCATGCCAAGGGACCCCATTGGTTCAGGAATTCATGCATGAGGCCTCTAGTTATGTAGTAAGACCTTGGGGAAACCAGGGGTGGTTGAGAGTAGAGTATTCTGAGACTGTGAGGACTTGCTTGAAGTCCTTGCCCTGCTATGACACTGGAGAAATTTAGGAAAATGTCTTCCCCTCTTGAGCCTCAGTTTCTCCACACACACAAAAAAGAGATTGAATCTGAACTTGTATTACATATTCATGTACTTATGTTTACTGTCTGCTTCCCCACAGAAACGAAGGCCCTCTGAGGGCAGGGCCCTCAACGCTGCTCTCTCCCAACCACCTGCAGCAGTGCCTGGCTCATAATAGGCAATTGGTAAATGTTTGTTTAGTGGATTAATTAGCCAATCTGTAAAATGGCCCTTCCAATCCTGATCTCTCTGATTCTAGGAGTCTGTGAATAAGGTATGGGTGGGAAAGCATGTGAAAAAATCACAATATTCCTGCCAGAAACACAGCCAGTTATAGTCTAGAAAGTTCTTTCTCATCCATAAAAACAAACTGATGTTGGGGGCAGGGGGATGCTAACTTTGTTTTAGTACTTTCTGTGTGGTAGGCCTCATGCTATGTGCTTGCTATGCATTTTCTCATCTCATCACCATAACCACCTACTTAGTATGTACCATTTAAAGATGAACATATTGAGGTTAAGAGAACCCAAAAAATTTGTCCAAGACCACACAGCAGGAAAGGGCATTCAGGATTTACTCTCAGACTAGAAGAAACTGCTGTCTTCATTATGTAATTAGGGAAACAGAAGCCCAGAAAAAAGAGATGAATTGCCCAAGGACATACTATATAATAAAAGCCTAATATGCAAATCAACCAAATGGTGGAACAACTGGCTGCTATAACACATACTGACCACCAGGGAGCAGATGCTCAACCCAGGAGCTGCTCCTAGCCCTCAGGCCCTAGCCAAGCAGGTGCCAGCAGGGCCCCCGCCCCCCATCACCCTGCAGGTCACCTCACAGATTGGCCCTGATCGCTGGCCAGACCTAAGGACCCTACCTACCCATGCACAAATTTCTTGCACCAGGCCTCTAATGTAATAATAAGAGCAAACAATTACATCACTCTTAGTATATATCGGGTGCTGTGCTAAGGGCTTTTCATATATTAAATCCTCAAACTGGTCAGTATTGCCCAGCTGCAGTGGCTCATTGGTTGAACCCAAGAAACAGGAGATCACAGTTCCGATTCTGGGTCAGGGTACATGATGGGGTTGCTGGCACGATCCTCAGTAGGGGATGTGCAGGAGGCAGCCAATCGATGATTCTGTCATCATTGATGTCTCTATCTCTTTTCCTCTCTGAAATCAATAAAAAAAAATATTTTTTTAAAAAAACTGGTCAGTATTATCACCATGCCAGTTTTCAGATAGAGAAACTATAGCATAGAGAAGTTCAATACCCTGCCAAGATTGCACAGCCAGCAAATAGCAGAGCCAAGATTTGAACCAGAGCAATCTAGTCCCGTGGTGTTATTGCACGGTCTGTCAGTACAGCGAATCTGGAGCAGCCTGTATAAAGAGGGAGGTGTCCTCTGCCCGCACCCTGCTGCCTGGGCTCGGGGCAGGGTGGAGAACAAAGGCACATTGAGAGTATCCTCAGCTGACAGCTGGGACTTTCCACCTTACGGGAGGGTGGTGTTATGGAAAAAATGATAAAGCTCTGGAAAGATGAACGTCTCCCAGGGGCCCCGAGTTTCCTCAGAGCCCCACCCCCCTTGCCACAAACTGTGCCGGCCTGATCCAGACGAGATGGAGGCCACCTGGATCCTGACACACCCCAGCCGGGCTGCTCAGATACGAGGGTCACTGACCTTCATGGAAAGTTCCAGTATCTCAGCCAGGGACACAAAGCTTCCACTCAGGGACCCCCAAGGAACCCGGGTCAGGTTGGGACTCCCTGTCCTTAGATGGTGGGAAATTCACGTCTCATGGGGCAATTCAATCCTTCCTTCAGCAAACCTTGACAGGGAAGGGAAGGAGAGTAGAGAGGGTCATCGCTGGCTGTTTATAAAGAGTATGAATCTCTCAGCTCTGCCATGAGCGTGTGACCTCAGGCAGATAAAAACACACAGAGTAAAGGGGTTAAGGTAGAATCCTCTATGTGGTGCTGTCTCGAGAATATTTGAATACTCTAGTTGAACAGCTTGAAAAAATATACAAGTTCAGTTTCAATTTCAGCCGTGTTCCCTTCTGCTCAGTTCAGGGTTCAGTTAAAAATAATACGAATGATGGAATGGGAGCTCTGGGTTCAGCAGTGTGTGCAGTTTCCCCCAGTCCCATCTGGTTCAAGTTCAAGGCTGGAAGAGAAAGCTGTTCCAGTTACTGTGCTGCCAAACATACCACCCCGAAGCTCAGAGGCATAAAAACAGTCATTTTATTATACTCACATACTTTGTGAGTCATGAATCTGGGCAAAATGCGTACAGCTTCTCTCCGGGGCCTCAGCGGGCAACTCGGGAACTGGAGTGCCCAGAGTTCTCTCACAGGTCTGGTGTCATCACTCACAGATCTGGAGGTTGCTGCTGGCCTGAGCTGGAATGTCATCTACATGTGGCCTAGGGGGTTTGTTTCCTGTGGTTGCTATAACAAATTACCATAAACTTGATGGCTTAAAACAGCACACGTGTATCCCTTTACAGTTCTGTAGAACCGAAGTCCTACACGGGTCTCGTTGAGCTAAAATCAAGGTGTCCACAAGGTTGCATTTCTTTCTGGAGGCTCCAGGGAAGAACCTATATCCTTGCTTTTCTACTTCTAGAGGCCTCCCAGTTTCCCTGGCTCATGACCTCTTCCTCCATCTTCAAAGCCAGCAAGGTCGGGACAAGTCTGCCTCATGCTGCCATTTCTCTGGTTCTCCCTCTCTTGCCTCCTTCTCCCACCCTTGTGATTACATTGAGCTCACCCGAATGATTCCAGATAACCTCCCTATTTTAGCAGTCAGTGTATTAGCACCCTGAATTCCATTTCTGACCTTACTCCGCCTTTGCCATGGATTCGAGGACGCGGATATTTCAAGGAGCTGCTATTCTGCCTACGGTAACAGGAGAGAGGGAGGGATGGAGGAAAGGCGTGGCTGGGTCTTCTCTCTGCACATACACAGTCCACCATGTTTTAATGAATGGAGAGGCCCTACATTAAAGGAATAGCCTCCCAGTGAATCTCAGGAGCTCTGGGATGCTGTCCCCAGAGTCTGGCCTTACTTTTCTTCCTCAAGTCCATGCTTCTCTTCAAGAGCGCCAGCTTCTTCAAACCTTCAGGGGCCAAATCTCCATCTGCCTTTTAGAAAAACCCTGCTCCCTACCCACCAATGTAAATCTTGCCTCCAAATTATCTCCCTCCCAAGCAGTACAGAAGTCTGAGGTATTGGGGGTAGATTAAGGCAAAAAGTGCCTCAGCAGGACAATCCAGGGTGTACTTAGTTCTTCTAGTCTTACAGGACAGTCCAGAGTATGATACTCCACATCCAGTTCTCTTCAAGGTTTGCCCACCTGTGTGAATGAGGTTGCATAGAAAGGAATTGTTGAATATCACACACAACTGCACTAACTCAAACGCTCACTGTATCAGAAAGGGAATATAAATCACTGAAGTAGACTGGGTGAAGGACATTAAGGAGCATCAAGGTCTGTGGCAAATTGAAAGCACCTGTTCTGCCCCTTGGGGAGGGACACAACTAAACTGCCTGTTACTGCTGTTAGGATATGAGCCCCATGTTGCCAAATATTTCTTCTTCTTTTTTATTTTTCCACAAAAGCCAGCAAGCCAGATAGTTGTCCAAGACCACACATATCCTTTATTTATAAGGATATGTCAAAACAATAGAAAATAGATGCATTTGTCTATTAATTAATTCTTTTTTTTTTTTTACATTTTGATTGATTTCATAGATGAAGGGAGAGGGAAAGAGATAGAAACATCAATGATGAGAGAGAATCATTGATTGGCTGCCTAGAATCATTGATTGGCTGCCTAGAGCCCACAACACAGGCATATGCCCTTGACTGGAATCAAACTTAGGACCCTTCAGTCCACAGGCTGACCTCTATCCATTGAGCCAAACTGGCTAGGGCTCAGTTCTTAAATCATTACTGCTAATTCCAATTTTTAAAAACCCTAGTAGGGGAAACAAAATATGTCCACCAGCCAAATTTTGACCAGAGGCTGACAGTTTGTAACCTCTGATTCAAACCCAGATAGTGATAGAGAAATGTAGTCTCAGTCACCTCCAGTCTGCAAGGTCACCCCTCATACCAGATTATAAAGAACAGCTTGTTCCTTTTATTGATTTTTTTACAGAGAGGAAGGGAGAGGGAGTTAGAAACATCAATGAGAAACATCAGTCAGCTGCCTCCTGCACACCCCACACTGGGGATGTTCCCACAACCAAGGTATATTGACCAGAACCAAACCTGGGACCCTTGAGTCCACAGGCTGATGCTCTATCCACTGAGCCAAAGCTGTTAGGGCTAGCTTGTTTCTTTTGTTCAACTCCTCTCAGTCCCCTTTCCACTGGTACCTCCTCAGGCCCATTGGGATGTCAAAGGTGCCCAGACCCAGTGGTATATATTTTTTTAATGTATTTTATTGATTTTTTTACAGAGCGCAAGGGAAAGGGATAGAAAGTCAGAAACATCGATGAGAGAGAAACATCAATCAGCTGCCTGTTGCACGCCCCCCACTGGGGATGTGCCCGCAGCCAAGGTACATGCCCTTGACCGGAATCGAACCCGGGACCCTTCAGTCCGCAGTCGACACTCTATCCACTGAGCCAAACCGGTCTCGGCGACCCAGTGGTATAGTTTTTAAATTGAACTTTGAATTACAGAAATAATACTTTATTTATAAGGATATGTCAAAACAATAGAAAATAGATGCATTTGTCTATTAAGCTGCTCTCAGCTACACGTGATAGAAATCCTTGTATGGGTATTTTCTAACAAGAGTCCAGAGGTAGGCAATTTTAAGGTTAATTCATCAGCCTGAAAATGCCAGCACACTGAGTGTGCAACTGCATCATGTTCTAGGCTTTTTCTTCATGGTTGCAATATGGCTGCCACAGCTCCAAACATCACATCCTCACACCAGCATCCCAAGTCAGACTGGAAGGGGAAAGGTCAGAAAGACGTTTTCTTTTTACCAAGGAGGAAGCTGTTCTCCCAGCAGTTTCCCTTTAGATTTCACTGGCCAGACGGAGTCTCGTGGCCACCTCTAGCTGCAAGAGAGGTTGGGAAAGCAACTATTTGGCAAAAATGAATGAGATTGCCATGCCTGGTGCGGGCCAATTACAATTCATGCCTTGCTGCCCTAACAAGATGGCTTTGGTGAGCAATGGAGAAGTGGTTATGGGTCGTTGAATGGGTGGATTTGGCATTTGTCACAGAACTCCTTTTTTCTATTTTTTTTTTTTTTTTACAGAGAGGAATAGAGAGTTAGAAACATCGATGAGAGAGAAACATCAGTCAGCTGCCTCTTGCATAGCCCCTACCGGGGATGTGCCCGCAATCAAGGTACATGCCCTTGACCAGAATTGAACCTGGGACTCTTCAGTCTGCAGGCCAACGCTCTAGCCACTGAGCCAAACCGGTCAGGACCACAGAACTCCTTTTACTCTTCCCCCAGTTCCACTCTTCTCCCTGGGGTTACTCACCATTGGCATTTTATGATGTATCATTCCAGATGTTTTTGCATACTTACATATACGCTGAAGCGACATTCGGCAATTTTTCTTTTCTTCCACGCTGTCAGAGTTATGATTTTGCTATTCTTCTCTTTTTAATGGGTCAAGAATAAACCTGATTGCTCTAAGCCTGAGATTGGCTTAAAGATGGAGTACAACCCAGCTGTGGTCAATGAGGTGTGAGGGAAGTTGGCTGGAAAGTTCTAGAAAACGTTCCTTTGCTCTCACCAAAGTGCTAAGACACAAAAAGAAGAGCTTCAGCAGAAAGGGACAGTCCCTTTTCTTCTACTGGTCACTGAGATGTATGCACGTGATGCCTGGAACGGTAGCCAACAGCTTGAAATTATGACGGAATCTAGTCAGAGAACAGCAAAGTAGAAAGATGGGAAATACCTAAGTCACTAACAATGAAATCCAGCCCCTGACTTAACCGTTCCTGAGGCTTCCCCACCTCTGAACTTACTGCTGGGTTAGATAATATGTTTTCAGTGCTGAAGCAAATTATATTGAGGATTTCTGTACCAAAGTCAAAATCATCTGACGTATATAGGTTTGATTTGCTTGTTTAAAATATATTTATTTACTTATTTTAGAAAGAAAGGAAGAGGGAGGGAGAGAGAGAGATAGAAACATCCATCATGAGAGAGAATCATTGATTAGCTGCCTCCTGCACGCCCCACACTGGGGATGGAGCCCACAACTCGGACATGTGCCCTGACCAGAATTGAACCATGACCTCTTGGTTCATAGGTCAACGCTCAACCAATGAGCCATACCAGTCGGGCTTACTTGCCTTTTTTTTTTTTCTCACATAAATGGGATCACATTTATATGCATTAGAACTGAATTTAGTAGCAAAGGATGAAACTCAAAATAGTATTTTGAGTTTGGCTCAGTGTATAAAGCATCGACCTATGGACTGAAAGGTCCCAGGTTCGATTACAGTCAAGGTCATGTACATTGGTTGCGGGCACATCCCCAGTAGGGGGTATGCAAGAGGTGGCTGATTGATGTTTCTCTCTCATCGATGTTTCTGACTCTCTGTCCCTCTCCCTTCCTTTCTGTAAAAATCAATAAAATATGTTTTTAAAAAATAGCAGTGATTGAAACAAGATCGGAATATATTTCCCTCTCACGGAAAGGAAGTTCAGAAGCAGGCAGTCCGAGGCTGGCATGCATTCCACAGTGCACGACCCTGGCTCCATCCATCTTCTGGGTCCACCGTCTTCCATTCCACAGGCTGCTCAAGCTGCAGCCATCACATCCTGAACGGCAGCAGCAGGAAGTGGTGAGGAGCCTGAAAAGGCCCGTCTCTCAGACGAGTCACATATTACCACTGCTTACATGTCATTAGTCACATCACCACACTTCACTGCAAAGGTGTCTAGGGTATTTTATTCTGAATAGCCGTGTATCAACTCAAAATCAGGGACTTTATGTTCAAGGAACGATAAGACAGACATTGAAGGGCAGCAAACAATATATATATCTGCCATGACACTGTAAATATTCAATGTAATTTCCTTTTTTGTCCAATTTATCCTGATTTTCTATGCAAGCCAATACATACAAATGTTCCTTGTTATTGTGACATTCGTTTTGTTCTTTTTTAGACCTTTTGAGAATTTTCTTCTTTTTTAAATATATGCATTTTACTCTATATTAGAAAAAAGCTATGTAAGTTATATAAAGCTCTAAAATTCCCTCTAAGTACTGCTCTAGATACCTCCCACAAATTCTGGTGTGTTGTATATTCATTATAATTCAGTTTAAAATATTTTCTAACTTCTGCTGTGATTTCTTCTTCCCATAGGTTACTCAGACGTATAGTAATATGTAGTGTACAAATTTCCAAATATTTGGGGTGGGAGTTCTATATGTCCTTTTGTTATTGATTTATAATTTAATTCTATTGCAAATTTGAGACTTGTTTTATAGTTCAACATGTGGTCTTTCATAATCCATGATCTGTGTGCACTTGAAAATAATATGCATTCAGCCATTGTTGGTTGTAGAGTTCTAAAAATTGTCGATCAGGTCAAGGTTATTGATAATGCTGTTCAAGTGTTCCATATCCAAAATGATTTTATGCCTACTTCTCTTATCCATTGCTGAGAAAGGAGTGTTGAAATCTCCTTTTGGTCTGTCCATTTTTTCTTTCCCTTGTTCTTTTTCATTGCTGCAAAATATTCCTCAGTATGGATATACATATTTCCCCCATTGAAGGACATTAAGATTATTGTAAATGGTTTGCCCTTATAATGTGCACTGAATATTCTTGCATACATAAGAGAAATTACCAAATTCAAAATTACTAGGTCAAAGGGCATGTGCATGTTACATTTTGACAGACTCTGCCAAATGGCCCTCCAAAAGGACTGGTTTTGCTTATATTCACACCAATAGTGCCCAGTTCCCCACACCAGGATCCACATTAGCTATCACTAGTTACAATATTAAAATTTATAAGAAATATACATGTGTGATCACTCAGATGATCAAAATATATTTCTCAGATATATCTGGTCTTCATCCATATAATTCCTGGCTCACAGCTTCCAAAGTCCTTGAAATGTCTTGAATGATAAGGCAATGGGAGCATCTTTTGATGTAATATTTGGTCTTATTATTCATAATAAGCCCCTTTCCACTACAACTGGATTTATGTTGGTGAAAGTGATTTTTGGAAAGCACCTAAGGACTGGTCTGGCTGCCAAGGAACCCACCATGAACAGAGGTGTGGAACTTCCAGTTCCCACCCCTGACTTCCTGGGAGGAGAGAGAGGCTTAGAAGTGAGTCAACCACGCATGGCCAATGAGTTACTCAATCACGCTTACGTAATGCAGCCTCCAGGGGGTTCAGAGACCCTTCCCGTAGGAGAATCAGAACACCCCCACAGGCCAGCGCACAGGGCCCCAAGCTTCACAAGGACAGACCTCCTTTGTTTGGGACTTCACCGTCTGGCTATTGATTTGTATCCTTTAATATCCTTTTGTAATAAATCAACTATTTGTTGATAAAGGGTTTTCCTGAGTTCTGTGAGCCATTCTAGCAAATTAATCAAATGCAAAGAGAGGGTCATAAGAACCTCTGATGTACAGCCAGTTGGTCAGAAGTACAGATAACACGCTGGACTTTCGATTGGCATCCTGAGTTGCAGGGGGTCATTTGAACCTCCTGTCGGTAGTTGATCAGTCAGAAGCGCAGGTAAAAACCTCAGCTTGCAATTGGAGTCTGAATCGGAGGCCAGTCTTGTGGGACTGAACCCTTTACCTGTGGAGTCTGATGCTATCTCCAGGTAGATAGTCTGAGAATTGCTTGTTAGTCTGGGGAAACACACACATACACACACACACACATACACACACACACACACGTACAGGAATTGGGTTCAGGACATCAAAAAACCAATCTGTTCTCATTTGATATTCTCATTTGATATGCCATGCGCAGAACACTGAGCTGAGCCTTTTTCTCAGATCATTTCTTTAATCCTCACAACAGTAAGAGACAAGATCATCTTACAGATGAGGGAAACTGAGGCTCTATGATGGTAAGCATCATGTCCAAAGTCACACAGTCATCGGCAGAGCTAAGATCTAAATAAAAAATGTCTGCCTCCCCAGCATGCTTCCCAGGGTAGCTAGCTCATTTCATCGATTAAGAAACTGAGGCCCAGAGAGACAATGTTACGGACTAAGTTAAATGGTGAGTGAATAGCAACTAGTTGGCCAAATATTTTCCTTCCTGGGTCTGGGTGACCCGCTGGAGAAGAGACTGCAGGAGTGGAGGCAGGGACAGCCACCCGGCAGAGGAGTCAAGAGCATGGAAAATGTCTCTTTCAGCCAATTTTCCTGAGGAACCCTGGCTGAGGCTCAGGGCTGGGAATGGAAAGTGTGCAGGGAGGAGGCGGCAGCCCCATCCATCCGGGGAAGCTGTTTGCAAAGTCCTGCTGAAAGAGGCAAGGGGGGCAAGTGGAACTAGGGGGAGGGTGTTGGGCCTGGAGTGGGGGAAAGGAATAGCTCTGGGAGGCTGAGGATCTGGCATCTGCCCAAGGCCTGGTCTCCTGGGAGAGGAGGAGCAGGCCTCCCCGGCTTCCTGCTTCCTCCTTGGCGGCCCCGCTCTGGCAGCTCCCGCTGTGCCCTGCCCACTTGTCTGGGCATCGGCCATCCTGGAATTGAGACGCTGGCAAATGTGGCTCTCTGGGGACTGTGCACGGCTGACTCGGGGAGGCGCAGTGGCCAGGAAGGAGGACGGATCCTACACTCGGAGATCGCGACCAGAGCTGCCTTGAGCGCGATCCATCGGCTTCAGCGGCAGCCAGAGCTCTGTGCTATCAGTGTGGCCCCTCAGCCCAGAAATCCTCCCTTCACTGCCCGCAGTGCCTGTTATCCCAAACACACAGGGCTGGCGTCAGCATGGAGAGGCATGGCCATGCCAGTCATCAAAACATTTAGACACGTTCTAACTAGTTGTTGATAAGCCCGATCCCAAGTTCCCTCCAAGCATAAAGGCCACTGCAGTCCGTCCCTCTGGGACCACCCAGACCTCCTCACTTTCAGGCTCTGAAAGACTAACACCTGCCATAGCAGCGTAGTCCAGGTCCTGTGCATAGGTTGGTGAATGACAATAATAATAGCTGTTAATATTTTAAAATATATTTTCATTGATTTCAGAGAGGAAGGGAAGAGGGGGAGAAAGAGAGAAACATCAATGATGAGAATCATTGATTGGCTGTCTCCTGCACGCCCCACACTGGGGATCGAGCCCGCAACTCTAGCAACCCGGACATATACCCTGACCTGGAATTGAATCGTAACCTCTTGGTTCATAGGTCAATGCTCCACCACTGAGCCACACCGGCTCGGCTGTAAATATGTTCCTATTTCTCTTAGAGACAACCCTTTGGCTGAACACTGCCTTTTGTTGAAAGGCAAATTGGTAGAAATTTAGAAGTGAAAGGGCCTTGTGCAACCTCTTACTGTTCCAGATGAGGAAACTAAGGCCCAGAGAAAAGCAGAGACTTGCCCAAGGTCTCCATGCCTGTCTGTATAAGAAAAAACATTAGAACACAGGTCCTTGTCACCTGACACTTCCCTTGGGTGTCAAAGTATCCGGCCCCACACACTCAACTTCAGGGGGTGATTGAAGGAGGTGAAGGGGAGGAACCTATCTGAAGGCAGAACTGATAGCCAATCACTTGGCCCTTGTACCTTGTAATTGTAGTCCCAGCAACAATCCCCTTGGTCACTAGTTCCACAGAGATAGTTGTCATGGTAACCACCCCTGGGAGGTGGGGGGTGCCAACTTCCTGACACCAAGAGCCTTAAGATAAACCCAGAAACAAGTCTGTTCCATAGCACTGACCCAGATCAGAGCTCCCAGTAGGAAAGAGACTCGCCCAGCACCACACAGCCAGTGAGGTGAAGCCAAGCCTCCCCAGCCCCAGGCTCTCACAGCAGCCCCACCCTGTCCATGGCTGACTTCCCTGCCCCCATCCTTCTGCCCCCCTTGGTGCTTCCCACATTCCTCCAGCCCTCATGCAGGATCTCCTTCCCACGGCATCTCACCCCTGGCTGCCTGTCCACCAGCTCATCCTCCTGGGAACGGCCGACATGAACTGAACGTTGGACTTGTTGCAGGGGTTTCCGTCATCAGCTGAGACTCCCCGAAGACCAGAGAGCCTTCAACACCCTTTGCCTCCAAAGGCGATCGTCTCCAATGGTGGACCTTCAAGCACGGTGAGCTCAGGCTGGCGGCTCTTGGCAGTCAGGCCCTGCTCTCTGTGTGACGCCAACTAGAGCAGCTGCCCGTTGTGAACGGGCTCTGGGCTCGGAGGGCAGTGGCCTGGATTTGGGCCCCACTAAATCTGACCAAAAGTGTTTGTTTGTTTTCATCCTCACCCGAGTGTATGTTTTTCAAGAGAGAAAGAAACATCTATGTGAGAGAAAAGTATTGATCAGTTGTCTCATGTACACGCCCTACTGGGGATCAGACCCATAACTCTTCTGGGCACGGGACAATACGCTAACCACTGGAAAACACCACCCAGGGCCAACGTTTTGCTTTTATCAAGTCCCTTCTTCTCTCTGGGACTCCGTACCCCACTAGAGAGATGGGGATGAGAACACGGTTCTATAACTGGCCCCTCACCACCACCATCACCAGGCTGCTGGCCACCAGCTACAACTTCGAGTTTTAGTATTATTAAACAAGGAAGGGCTGTGGTTTAAAGAACTGGCCCACCTTTCTGGTACCTCCTTTTAGAATAATGGGACCTTGGGATTGAAAGGGTGGTCCCTACACGAGGAAGCGCTTAAGCAAAAGCAGGGAGGCTGAGAAGAAACTAGGGACCTATGAGTAATTAGTGCTTTGAAGTGTAGGATGTAATGCTGATTTGAAGTGTAGGATGTATTGTAGGAGAGCAAGCTAGAAGGAGAGGATTAATCATCAAACCCCAGGGGTGAGGACATTGTCCCTGGGCCTCAGGGACTCACTGAAGGCTCTGAGACACCTCCTGCCTGACCCATGTAATTTTAATACTGCGGCATTTCACTGTGTAGGATGAAGGACAGCCTGGTGGCAAGAAAACATGGTGCTTGCCAGGAAGTCATTCTCTCAGCCAGTCATTCAGTGAACATTTATTAGATACAATCCAAGCTGTGTGACCTTGGACCAATTTTTTTTTTTTTTTTTTTTTTTTTACCTCAGATTCCTCATTGTAAAATGAGGAGGAGTCCTGGCTGGTTTGGTTCCTTGGTTAGAATGTTGGCCTGTGGATGAAGAGGTCTCAGGTTCGATTCCTGGTCAAGGCACATACCTCAGTTGCAGGTTCAGTTCCCGGCCCCAGTCAGGGTGACAGCGGGAGGCAACCAATTGATCTGTCTCTCTCAGATCAATATTTTTCTCTCTCTCTCCCTCCCTTGCACAGTCTCTAAAGAATCAACGGAAAAAATATCCTCACTCCTCAGATGAGGATTTAAAAAAATAAAAGCAAAATGAGGAAGAAAAGATGCCTACCCATACATAGGTGGTGTGAGGGTCAGATGAATTAATATATGTAAATGTTAAGCACCCTGCATGGGATTAAGTTCTCCACGAATGTGCATTGTAATTACCATAATGATTATTGAACATCTATTATGTGCCTGATGCCCTCTTGACAGTACATGTACAGTGTGAACATCGTACTCAGGGGCTTCACAGTCTAACAGGGGAGAAAAAAACTTAAAAAGACCAACTTCAAAAAAAATAGAAATATTAAAAATAATTACAAATTGTTGCATCAAATGTAAATCTTAATCACACACCCTCCCAACTCAGGTTTTCAAAAAACATTCATTTCTTTATTTTCTCAGAAGCCAAAGTAAAAAAGGAACCCTTGTGCACTCCTGGTGGGAATGCAGCCTGGTGCAGCCACTGTGGAGAACAGCATGGAGTTTGCTCAAAAAATTAAAAATGGAACTTCCATTTGACCCAGTGATCCCAAGAAAACAGAAACACCAATCAGAAAGGATATATGCACCCCTATGTTCAGAGCAGCACAATTTACCATAGCTAAGATTTGGAAATAGCCTAAGTGCCCATCAGCAGATGAGAGAATTAAAAAACCGTGGAATATAGTATTCTACACAGTGGAATACTATACTGTGCTAAAAAGAAGGAACTCTTACCATTTGCAACAGCATGGATGGACCTGGAGAGCATTAAGCTAAGCGAAATAAGCCAGTTGGAGAAAGATGAATATCTCATGATCTCACTCATTTGTGGAATATAATGGACAACATAAACTGATGAACAAAAATAGAGCCACAAGCATCAAACAGACCACCCAACCTAAGAGGGAAGGCAGGGGAGAAGGATGGGTAAGAGATCAACCAAAGGACTTGTATGCATGCATATGAGCATCCAAAGACAGTATGGGGGTAAGGGCATATGCTGGGGGGTGGGAATGGCTGAGGAGAGGTTAATGGGGGAGAGGAGACATATGCAACAATAAACAATAAAGAATTTAAATTTTTAAAAAATTAAATTCTGTTCCTATTCTCCACCCTTCTGGACTGGAGGGAAATTCACTCTTCATATTCACCTGCCAAGGACCAGGAGGAAAACCAGGGTCTCTCCCTGGCACTGGCCCATGGAGGCCTGAGACCACAGCATCCAAACCCTCAACTGCCCCTCAAGTCCAGCAGCCCCTGCTTCCAAGCCAAGAGAGGGAGTCTTGCTGGAAGCCTGGGTTCAGCCTCCCAGGTACACTGTCCATTCATCCCCACAGAGTCTGCCCACCTCTTGGCACACTGCCAAGAAAGAGACAGGAAGATCCCCCCAAATCCCAGACTCCTTCCTTCTCTTCAGAGCCTCCAAAAGGTCCTTTCTCTCCCATTGCCCTTTGCTCAGAAGCAATGAGCATCCTCTCTACACCAAGAGTTGGCAAAATCCACCTCTAATTAACAAAAAGTTGAGACATGGTGATCAGAAAGCACAGGATCCACAAAGAGGGAACAGCCCAGCTCAGCCCACCCAGATGCCATCAGGCAGTGTTGCCTCATGGCTAGAAGGCCATATTCTAGAGCTATGCTGTCTGGGTTCAAATTCTGGGGTTGCTCTTTACTGTCTGTGCGTTCTTAGGCAGGTCACTTATCCACTCTGTGCCAGTTTTCTTAACTCTGAAAAAGAATAATACTTGTACTTATCCATGCGACTTCATGTGAGAAAGCACTTCGAATGGTGCCTGATAACGGTAGGTACTCAATAAGTATCAGCACCCCTCACAGGAATATTCAAAAGAGGTCTGGTAGCCAAGTTTTTATTTTGAAACTAGAGGCCCAGTGCACAAAATTTGTGCACTTGGTGGGGGGGGGGGGTCCTTCAGCCTGGCTTGTACCTTCTCGCAGTCCGGGACCCCTTGGGGGATGTCTAACTGCCGCCGGTGTGCTCACCAGCCGTGAGCCCAGCTTCTGGCTGAGTGGCACTCCCTCTGTTGGAGTGCACTGACCACCAGGGGGCATCTCCTGTATTGAGCATCTGCCTCTTTGTGGTCAATGCACGTCACAGCAACCAGTCATTCCGCTGTTCGGTCAATTTGTATATTAGCCTTTTATTATATAGGATTGCTCTTTTTTTAACATTGGCAACTGAGGGAACACAGTTGTTAAACCTTGGTGAAGGTCATACAAAACACATCTGTGAGCACGATTGGGCCCATGAAACTGGCGGTTTGCAGTATCTCCTCTGTTGAAATGTATCAAAAATGGAAGCCAGAAAGGAAAGAGTCTTAGAGGCGGTCTTTGCTTTGAACCCATGACCAAATTCCCCCCTTAGACAATAGATACAGAAAGGGCAGGAGAAAATGCAAATGAAAATATCAAATTATCCTAGTAGATGGTGCATTCCAGATTCAAGTACTATGTGCTATGAGGACTTTTTATTAGTAACTGAGATAAAGAAGGTGGTTAGGGAAGGTGACATTTAAGCTGAGACCCAGGAGAATGAGCTAGCTCAACAAAAACATCATGGAGATACAGAAAAGCATTCCAAAATATATGTTTTTAATTTAAAAATTAAAATATTTAATGAGGAAGAAACAAAAACACATTAGGGAAAAAGAAAACCAGTCAGGGAGGAGCTGCTCATGTGAAGGGTTTGAAGCAGGTAAGAGTTTGATGCCAAAGAGGCAAGCAGTAAAGGATGAGCTGGACATCTAGTAAGAGGCAGCTCTCGAGGGGCCTCGAAGACCATGGTGAAGATCATAAGATTATCTGGAGGGCAATGTGGAGCCATTGGAGGGTTTCCAGCTGAGTGGTGTGAGGTGGAGCTGAATCCTGGAGATGAATTGAGAAGCTGTTGAAATAGCGTAGGAGGGACCACGTGGCCTGGAGGGCCAGCAGCTTTGGGTATAGACAGCCCCAGATTTCAGTGTCTTGATCGAAGTCTATGTCAAAAGCTAAATTTAAGTCGCAGAGCAGACCTGATGCTTTCCATAGCCATGCAGTAGCCTTCCTGTTGCCAGTGTGCCTGGGCCCATCTTAGACCACCAGGGCTGCCTGTTCACTGGTCTAGGCTGCCCTCTGCTGGCCAAAGAGGGCCCCTCTTCCCAATTCCAGATTGAAAGAGGGAGGATGCCTGTCTCCCACCAATCTTCCCCATCTCAGTTAATGGCATCTCCGTCAACCAGTAGTTTAATTCAGAAACCAAGGACTCAGTTTCTCCTCTGCATCAGGGAGTCCTGCTGATTCTATTTTTAAAATAAAATCATAAATCATAAATTTCCTCAATATCTATTAATCCCATCCACTCTCCCCATCCCTGTCAGCCCTAGCCTAGCCAAAGCCACCACCATTTCTTCTTTGCTCTGTTTTTTCACTTTTACTCTTGTCCTGGCTGATCCAATTCTCGCTCCACAGTCAGAGTGCTCCTGACATCCTGTGATTCCACAGTCCTTCTCCTCAGTTTATAACTCCTCACATCAACCACTGATGGACCAAACATACACAGGCTTACCCACCCAGGGCTCTCTGTGGTTGTGGAAAACAGGAGAGCTCGCCTCAGAGCCTCACAAGCAGGCACTTGGCCTCCCAGTCCTCTCTCCATGTGGTATCCCAGCCTCACACCATCTCACTGGCTCCTCTCCTTCCTTTCTCCTCCTTCATTTGTGTCTGTCTCATTCTTCCCCTCCCACAAATCCCTGTTAGTTTCTAATGCAAAGCAGATTGACCATTGCTGTTTCTTTGGCATCTACCACCCAGAGTTCTTAATGTTCTTCATTGCCGTCAGGCAGATTATCATTGTCCTATATAATAAAAGCCTAGGGAGGAGGAACCAAGATGGCGGCATAGGTAAACACCTATCTTGCCGCCCCACACAACAATTCCAAAACTACAACTTAATGACAGAACAAACATCATCCAGAATCACTGGAAAGCTGGCTGAGTGAAAATTCCACAAATAAAAGTAAAGATAGGACACTGTGACTCAGAGGAGCGGCAGAGCGCAGCATTGAAGATATGCGCAGAGAGACATTTGGAGTCCTGTGCGTGCCAGTGGAGAGGGCGGGCGGCTGCAAACCCAGCTGGTTTTCTCCAAGGGGGAGGGCGGAGGCGTCCCACTGCACTGATTCCCCAGTTCCGGGCAAGGTTCGGGGAGCCCACACTCATACGGGATAGAACTGGGCAGTGGGAAAGCATGCTGAAGCCCAGCACGGCAGAGGTCTGTGAGCTTGTGGAGAGGGCATGCAAACTGGGAACAGCAGTTTGCACGTAAACTTGGGAACAGAAGTGCACGACCGCACGGAGAGGACTCGTGACTTGCTCCCTCATTCAGGAGGCCTCTGGACTTCATTGTGTTGCAATCCTGGGCGAGACGTTGAGGGTGCAGACTCATTTGAGGAGAGGCTGAGTTGTCTGGCAGTGGGTAGAGATCGGCAGCAGCTTTCTCTAAGAGGCACATGCAGCCGTTACCACCCAGCACAGAGACCCAGGTGCCGCATAGGGCAGAGCTGACGCTGCCTGCTCAGCCCGGAGACTCTGCCCATCCAACCTGAACACAGCTTACCCTCACAATCAAGTGGCCTGGAGGTCAAAACCTCCTAGTGCTAACAACAATAAGCTGGGCTTAACTTCAACAATTCTGTACAACCCATAAAGGGCTGCAGCAAGAGTATCCACCTCAGGTAACTGGGAAGGCTGAGCCACTGTCTCTTAGAGGACATCTACCACACAAAGCTAATCGACCAACTCAGGAAAGCAGCCACAATGCAGAGACATGGAAAGAAATCAGATGTGAAAGAAATGGAGGGGAAAAAACGACTGGACATAGAGTGCAAAACCACGATTATAAGGCTTTTCAAGAGGCTCCTAGAAAAGGCCGAGACCTGCAAGGAAATGAACAAGATCTATGAGAAAATGAACTAGACCTATGAGGATATGAAAAAGGACCAACTAGAAATTAAGCATATACTGACTGAAATAAAAAATATTATACAAAGACCTAAAAGCAGTCCAGATGACTGCAAGAACCAAGTCAAAGATTTAAAATACAAAGAAGCAAAATCCACTCAGCCAGAAAAGCAAGAAGCAAAAAGAATCCAAAAAAATTGAAGATAGCATAATGGACCTCTGGGACAACCTCAAGCATACCAACATCCGAATGATAGGGTTGCCAGAAAAAGAGAGAGAGCAAGGTAATGAAAACCTACTTGAAGAAATAGTGACCGAAAACTTCCCCCACCTGGTGAAAGAAATTGACTTAACAGCCCAAGAAGTGCACAGAACCCCAAAATATCGGATTCTAAAGAGGACCACACCAAGACACATCATAATTAAAATGCCCAGGGCAAAAGAAAAAGAGAGAATATTAAAAGCAGCAAGAGAAAAACAGTTAGTTACCTATAAGAGAGCACCCATACAATTGTCAACAGATTTCTCAACAGAAGCAATGCAGGCCAGACGGGAGTGGCAAGAAATATTCAAAATAATGAAGAGCAAGAATCTACAACCAAGATTACTCTACCCAGCAAAGCTATCATTCAGAATTGAAGCTCAGATAAAGTGCTTCGCAGACAAGAAAAAGCTAAAGGAGAGGGCATGTAAACTTGGAACAGCGGTTTGCACGTAAACTTGGGAACAGAAGTGCGTGACCACACAGAGAGGACTATTCTCTAAGAAGAGGAAGAAGAAAAAGGTAAAAATATAAATTATGAACCGCAAATACACATCTATCAACAAATGAACCTAAAAATCAAGTGAATTAATAATATGATGAACAGGATAAACTGGTGAATATAACAGAATCATGGACATAGAGAGGGAATGGACTGACAATTCTTGGGGAGAAAAGGGGTGTGGGAGGTGCAGCAAGTGACTGGACAAAAATCATGCACCTATGGGAGAGGACAGTGTTGGGGAGATGAGGGCAGAGGGGGGGATGGGTACCTGGTGGAGGGGAGCTATAGGGGGGGAAAAAGGGAAACAATGTAATTAATAAACTGAACAATAAAGATGTTTTAAAAATTAAAATTAAAATTAAAAAAATAAAATAAAAGCCTAATATGCTAAGTGCCTGGTTGTCTGGTCATCTGTTCAACCAATCAAAGCATAATATACTAATTATATGATAAGGCCACTCAACTGCTCCCTAGAACATGCACTGACCACCAGAGGGCAGACACTCGTACTAGGCGGTTAACTTGCTGCTGGGACTGAGTGAGATGGGCCAGACATGCCCTGGAGCCCTCCTGCAGTCTCTTCCCAGCTGGCTAACCTCCCCTGTTCCTCCCCAACCCTGATCACGCACCAATGGGTCCCTTGGCCTGGCCTGTGCCCTCTCACAATCTGGGACCATTGGGGGATGTCAGAGAGCCAGTTTTGGCCTGATCCCACAGGCCAGGCTGAGGGACCCCCATTAGTGTAGAAATTTGTGCACCGGGCCTCTAATCTTCCCATGATATACAAACACACACATACATATTTATATTTATAAAAGCCTAAGTGACCATTACAACCAGTCTACCAAACAACTGGTCAATATGATTCACACTGACCACCAGGGGGCAGACACTTAATGCAGGAGCTCCCACAGCCAACCTCCCACAGTCCATCCCCACTGCAGGCCAACCTCAATTGGCCCCATCGCTGGCCAGGCCGAGACCCCACCTGTGCATGAATTTGTGCATGGGGCCTCTAGTGTGTGTGTGTGTGTGTGTGTGTGTGTGCGTGTGTGTATAACATACATATATTATATATGTACTAGAGGCCCAATGCATGAAATTCGTGCACTGGTAGGGTCCGTAGGCCTGGCCGGCAACCAGGGCCAATCCAGCTGCCATCTGGGGCCTTCCTTTCCTGGTTGCCAGCTGCTGGCTGGAGCCTCCCTTCATTCCGTGCTGCCCCCTGGTGTTCAATGCACATCACAGCAAGCAATAGAACTCCTGGTCTCCTGGTTGAACCTCCTGCAGGGACATCTTGCACATTAGCCTTTTATATACATAGATATATGTATGCATATGCATACATACACATGTATATGTGTACACACACACAAACACTAGAAGTCTAGTGCATTAAATTCATGCACTGGGGGGATGTCCCTCAGCCCAGTTTGCACCCTTTCCAATATGGAACCCCTCAGGGGATTGGGCCTAAACTGGCAGTCAGACAGCCTTCTCACAATCCGGGACTCTGGCTCCTAACTGCTTCTCCCTGCCAGCCTGATCACCCTCTAACTGTTCCCCTGCCAGCCTGATTAACACCTAATTGCTCCCCTGCCAGCCTGGTGGCCCCAACTGCCCTCCCTGCAAGCCTGATCCCCCTCAACTGTCCTCCCCTTATGGCCTGATCTCTGCCCCCAACTGCCCTCCTCTGCCAGCCAATTTGGTTCTGATTGGTCAGTTTCTATGCCAGTCAGCATCAAAAGCTCCACCTCCTAGGCAGCCATTGGCTCCTCACAGTTCACCTGGATTTGGTTCTGATTGGTTGGTTTCTATGCCAGTCAGCGTTTCTGGGCCTATCAACGAAAGGTGGGGCTGATCAGCAGCCCTGGTGGAGACCTGAAGAGAAATGGAGGTGCGGCTACTAGCCAGGCCTGGAGAGAAAAAGAGAGGCAAATGCTGATCAAGAAGTGCCACAGAGGCTACAGATCAGACCCTGCTTCTCTCTTCAGGCCTCTCTCTGGCCTGATATGCAGCCCCTCAGCAGTCAGTGCTGGTCACCAAGCCTGCTGCCAGAGCAGTCAGTGCTGGGTCCCCACGGCAGCCCAGCATTGACTGCAGGATTGACTTCCAGTTGGTCGAGCCTCTCTGGTCATGATGGACCCAGGTTTTTTATATATTAGGATATATATACAGTTCCTTCCTAGAAAAAATACCAATGACAAGGCAGTAACGTTTTCACCCTTGAAGACATTGTGATACAAATATCTAGCATCATTCCAACATCCTATGGATTGGCCCAATATTACAGAAATCCTCACTAACTCCAGACTCAAACTACATAATGGAAGTTTCACCCACCCAGAGGCCTGTGACAGGAGAGCTGGCCACCCTGACCACACTGAGCCAAGGAGGCTCACACACACAGGAGCTTCAGGGTTCCGGAGGCAAACCCCACCCCGTTAACTCAGCTCCTGAAGGCTGCCGTTTGTAGCTGTGAAAGAGAATAAAGATGATACGCTGAGAAAAGCGGACAAGCAGTGAGAGGATGCTGGCAGCATG
This sequence comes from Antrozous pallidus, assembly GCA_027563665.1. Taxonomy (NCBI): domain Eukaryota; kingdom Metazoa; phylum Chordata; class Mammalia; order Chiroptera; family Vespertilionidae; genus Antrozous; species Antrozous pallidus. The sequence continues at coordinate 34,948,809 of CM050518.1, forward strand.
GACGCCATGGTTTGGGGGTAACTGAGGCCCAGCGCTGTCCCTGCCTATCCTTTGCAGGGATCTGTTATTCATCTCTTCCCTGGAGTTCACAAGCCTATCCATTCCCACCCACCGTGCTCTGAGCTGGGCTTCCAGCCCCTGCAAACCGGAGAGCCCTGCCTCCTGCCAGAATGACACTTGCCGTTCCCTTTGCAAGTCCAGCCTGTCCCCACCAACAAAGGACAAAGGGAACTCTGAAATGATGGCTTTGTGTGAAAGTCTTCAAAGCTCTTTTATTTTCTGCATGTCAGGAGCAGAGGGATGTGTCCATCACACTCATCCCTTCTTGGTAGATAGACTGTCATTACCGTCTTCCCCAAGATCCCTGTTTCATTTTACTTATGCACATGTTTTTTGTTTTAATTACCAGTTTCCATACTCATTCCCATCCCTCTATAGGCAACCATTCTAATGTGCTTGGTATGTATTCTTTAATATGTAAATATTCAAATAGCTTTGCAACGTTGCCATGTGATATGTACTATTTTTTAAATCCTCACCTGAGGATATGTTTTTATTGATTTCAGAGAGAGAGAAAGGGAAAGAGAGACAGAGAGACATTGATGTGAGAGAGAAATAGATTGGCTGCCTCCTGTACATACCCCCACTAGGGATCAAACCCATAACCTAGGTATGTGTCCTGACTGGGTATTGAACCCTCAGCCTTTGGGTGTACAAGACAATGCCCAACCAACTGAACCACCCAGCCAAGGGCTAATATGTACTTTTATATCAATAAAAAATTTTATATAAATCCTATCACATATTTTTCTTCAGGCTCAGCTCTGCATTTTAAAAATCTATACATGGCTGAGACCGGTTTGGCTCAGTGGATAGAGCGTCGGACTGCGGACTGGAGGGTCCCGGGTTCGATTCCAGCAAGGGCATGTACCTTGGCTGCGGGCACATCCCCGGTGGGGGGCATGCAGGAGGCAGCTGGTCGATGTCTCTCTCTCATCGATGTTTCTGACTTTCTATCCCTCTCCCTTCCGCTCTGTAAAAAAATCAATAAAATATATTTAAAAAATAATAATAAATTAAAAAAAATAAAAATCTATACATGTTAGGGGGATCGTAAAAGATGAATTTAGTGCATCAACCAGATGCCCTTTAGTGACATAGTGGCATGACCCCCAGCTGTCGTTGAGTGGTGGCTAAAAGCCACTCACAGCTGTCACCTTCTCTGGAGAACTACCAACACAAGCCAACCAGCCAGGGGCACAACCTCATCCCCTCCCCTAGACTGTGGCCAAGGCCTGGGAGATCCAGGGGTGCAAGGGCCTAGCCTCAAGGGGGGAACAACTCTGAGCTGCAACGTGTGCCCAGAGCTCCCCTGGGGCTCAGGCTGAAGCGAGTCTCCAGCTGAGACCCCCCCCTCCTCATGTATCCTTTTACTTCCTTAGCCTTTTCTTCCCTCATTCACTTCCTCTGAAGCACACTTTCCCCCAAAATCACTGAAACAAGAATCCCCATATGGGCTCTGCTTCTAGGGAATCTGAACTATGGTGGTGACCATACATTATCATCGAAACTGGATACTTTTAAGAGGGCCAGGGGTTCTATTACTATTGAGTCGGGACGAAGGGTAGAAGCCATGGCCGTCCTGCCCAAACCAGGACATGCACTAACCGACATGCGCTTGGCTTGTTGCTGCCCGTTGGCGCCTAATATCCCACAGTATACATCCAGCACCTTCTGTCTCCATGTTCCCCAGTGACACACCTAGGTTTGCTCTAACCTGCTGCTCCTAACAAATAACAACAACAAAACTTCAGAGAAATTCTCCAACATGTCCCCTACTAGACTTGTTTGAGAATTTCTCTAGGATTGTGGGGCTAAAGACACAATTCACATGAGCTATTTTTAGCCTCCAAAAGTTTTTCCCAAGTGAGAATTCCAGCCCTAATGCAAGGAGGCATGGGCACAGTGTTTCCCCCTGTGTCTTCTGCCTTAGTAAACCCCGTGGCGTTCAGCGGGAGCTCCACCTGCTAGAAAGTCGGGAGCTCCTGAGGCTCCCGAAGGAAATGACCTTTGCCTCAGCTCTGAGGGATGAGTCAGGGTTCACCAGGGTGATGGGGTGAGAAAAAGGTTTAGTGGAGACAACAATGTATTCATTCATTTATAAAAATATTTATTGAACACCTATATTTAAAGGCTCTGTGTCTCAACAGATAAGAACAGTAAACATTTATACTGCTGTCCAGCCCGTTCTCTCACAGGGATCAAAAACCCTGCACCAGCTGGCTCAGGAGAGGATGTACCTTCTATGGATGAAGTCCTCCTACACTAGCACTGCTCCAGCTAAAAGTGCATGTGGATCATCGGAGACCTGGCAGGTCTGGGGGGGTCCTGAGATTCTGCATAGGCTCCCAGGTGATCCTGGTGCTGCTGATCTGGGGACCACCCCTGGATTAAAAAGGGGTGCAGAACCACAATACCGTTATCACATCCAAACAATCCATATTCAAACTTCCTCGCTTGGCGGAGCACTTTCTTCAGAAAAATGGTGTCATCCAGAACGATACGTTACACTTGGTCGTCACCTTCCTTTGGTCTCCTTTCATCGACAGCAACCTCCTGGGTTGTTCTTTTCTTTCATGGCCCTGACCTTTTAAAATACATTTTTATTAATTTCAGAGAGAAGCAGGAAGAGGGAGAGAGCGATCGACGCATCGGTAATGTGAAAGATCCATTGATCGGCTGCCTCCTGCACAGCCCCTGCTGGGGACCAAGCCCGAAACCCAGACGTGTGCCCTGATCAGGAATGGAACCATGACCTCTTGGTTCATGGGTCAACCCCGGAACCACACCAGCCGGGCTGCACTGGCATTTTTTGAGTCCAGGCTGTCTTGCAGAATGTGCCACAATCCTGACTTTTCTGGTTTCCTCATGACTAGATGCAGTTTAAACATGTTTGGCAAGATTACACAGGTGGTGTCCCCCACATCGCATTGCATCTTGCCGTTTTGTCGCATCCTATCTGGGGATGCTGAGTTTGATCCTTTTGTTAGGGGAGTGCCCACCAGATCACTCCATGTCAAGGAAACGTCTTTCTTTTATAATTAGTAAGTAATCTGTGAGGCAACACTTTAAAATGGTACGAATATCCTGTTCCTTATCAGCCTTTCTCTCAATAGTTTGAGTAGCCATTGACGATCCTTGCTTCTTATTTTCAGAACTATTTAAGCATGTAATACTGTGTGCCGTGTGTGTGTGTGTGTGTGTGTGTGTGTGTGTATGGAAAAATTTTAAAATTGTAAATGCATTCATAGTGACTGAATCCTATATTATAAAAGGGTAATAGGCAAATTGACCCTAAAGGTAGAATGACCTGGAATGACCAATCACTATGACATGCACTGACCACCAGGGGGCAGACACTCAATGCAGGAGCTGCCCCCTGGTGGTCAGTGTGCTTCCACAGTGAGAGCTCTGCTCAGCCTGAGCTAATGTCAGCAGTGGCAGGAGCCTCTCCCGCCTTCGAGATAGCACTAAGGATGCCCCCTCAATGGCTGCCAGAGGGATGTCTGACTGCCAGCTTAGGCCTTATCCCCCGGGAGAAGCAGGCCTAAGCCAGCAGGTGGACATCCCCTGAGGGGTCCCGGAAGGCGAGAGGGTGCAGGCCACGCTGAGGGATGTCCCCCTACTTCCCCACACCTTGAGCGCTTGAATTTTCAATGGCCTACCTGCTAAGTAGTTTAGTATAATAACAAATGAAAAGACGTGGGGGAAGGACTGGATTTGTTTTTTGGAACAAATATTTGGTAATTTATCTACCCCAGGCTCTAAACCACCTCCATTCTTGATGTCAGCTCAGATCTCCTCTGGAAAAGCAGCCTTATCCCAGAGGCACCCACCCTCAGACTGTCTTATCCCTATCTCTGGAAAATATCAAGACAGGTAGACCCAAGCCAGAAATCCAATCCTTGACAGGAGCTTTCTGAACCTGGGTCAACCCGTCAGTTCCCTGGGTCATATTCACAGTCTCCCACCCTGGAGTGTAAAGGGAGATGGCCAGATGTGCCCTGGGACAAACTAAATCCAGGGCTCGGCCTAGCGAGAAGCAGGGTGTCTCTGATTTCCGACTGTGTGCTCTCAGAGGAGGAGGCTCGGAGCCAGGAGGGACAGTTGCCTGAATTATTGATGACTGCATTCACCAGGCACACTGCCTTCTCTCTTTCACTCAGGGATGTCTGGCTTATTGACACCATCTGCCCAGTACCAAGCTACTCTGGTCCAAACTGCTTTGCCTTCTGTGTAGCTAGAATGTTGGAAAGAGCAAAGTCTTTGGAGTCTTACAGACCTGGGTTCAAGTATCTCCTCTCCCATTGCTGATTGTATGACCTGGAGTAGCTAGTTTACCTCTGTGAGGCTTAGTTTAGTCATCCTTCCTCTTTCTGAAATCAATCATCCCTTACTAGCGTTATTGGGATCAAAGAAGACAGTTCAGTGCCCGGAAAACACTCAGCAAACAACCCTACTATTTAAACATTTATAGTCTGACTCCTTCCCTTTGTCTCTTCTCACCATGAACCCTTGCTCCAGCCCCTCCTCTCCACCTGCTAAGCTTGGAGCAAGCCACGTGATTTTACACCATCCCTGATGTCTATCAGGCCATTGCCTGTCCGCATTAAACCCACTTTTTGGCCAGCTCTGTGACACTGAAGCTGAGCCTTGTAAAGATTTCTCCTTTAGGTGCTCTCCCTCCCTCCCAGGGGCAGGCCTGCCACGCCTTTCCCTCTCCTCTCCCCTTACCCCTCCTCCCTTCCCCCAGGCACATCACCTTTAGCTTCCTCTCTCCCAAGCTCCAAGGGCCCTTCCTTTACCTCCATAACTCACTTTCTAAGCCCATTTTGAGAGGGTCAACTTGAAAAGCAGGAAGGCAGGGCAGGGGCCCAGGGGAAACCGAGGCAGGTGGGATATAGGCGAGGGCAGACACAGCCATTTCAGCAGCCCGATCACAGAAACCAACCAAGGAGGAATAACAAAACATTTCTGGACTCAAAGCGGGAGGCAAGGGAAACCAAGGGAGGGCCTGCAACAATAAGGTGTACGAACTCATAGAAACGGGGAAAGTTCAGCTTAGGGACAGAGGAAGAACACACAGAAACAGGGAAAGTTCAGCCTAGGAACAGAGGAAGAACACACAGAAACAGGGCAAGTTCAGGTCCATTGCTGGGCAAGAACAACTGAGGGACTCAGTCAGGTGATGACATGGATACAGAAACAGGGGTGTAGCAAATATCTACCCTTGATATACCCCTGGACTACAGGCTTTAACGGACAGCCCATTAGTGGGGAGTCTGAATCGGCTTGTAATAATTACCCACATGTTTGCTTAAATCTTCTGGTCTACCGAGCTCATTCTTTGGTGTCTCAAGACACGACCCAAGGAAACCCGTTCCGGTTACCGGCTTCTTCCAGGAATTAATTCTACCTCTGTAATTTACCAAATAAATATTCTCTTACAGTAAAAAAAAGATTTCTCTTTTGCCAGTGGGCACAATAAGCCTTTTCGGTGTAGTACACTGGAAGGCCCGAAGGAGAATGGATATTCCCTTCCTGGTTGTAGGTGGCTCATTTCCCGGGTTTGGGAAGCGTGCTTTCTTCCCCACGGCTTGGCTCAAAGTTTCGCCAGTGCTAAGTGCCTGCAGGCTGCAGCTTTCTCCAGCTTGTCTGGCACTTTCTCCAGCTCTTAACTAGGGCAGCAGTAACATAGCCAGGAGCCCACACAGCTGTTATGGACCAACCGAGAGTGACAACCACCAAGGAGCCAGATCACAATTTTAAGAAGCCTTTTAATAACGAACTCGAGCCGGGCCCATGTCTCCACTGTCACAGCAGTGAGCAACGCGAGCCCCGAACCTCGGGTAGCGAGCACTTTTTATCTCCAACGCAGGGAGATTTGGCCATTTGTGATTGGCCGGTTTCACACAAAGAAAGGTAGCGTAAGGTCAGTTACAATACGGGGAAGCGGGAAATTTTAAATTTTCTTCCGAGGCTGGTCGGCCCTGTTGACCCGGTATCTGGCCGTGTGGTGTTCTGGCAGCAGGATGTCCTCAGGCAAGGGAGGGCTGAGTAAATGTCACAAACAGCTAAAGGGGGTTTCGGTGGTGGTGTCTGGTCTGAGCATGACAACCACGTCCTTCTCTTCTATCCTCCTCCCCCCTCTGAGTCTGGCTACCACAACAGCATGGGCCTGCAACCAAGTCCAGGCCTACACCCGCTCCTCATCCCCGGACACACACCCCAGGAGCCCCACAGGGCTGTTCGTCTACAGAGACAGCATCCTGTGGAACTCCATCCTGTGGAACTGTCTGGAACCACCCTGGCCCAAGCCACATACAGACGTGTAGTAGGTTCCAGGGAGGCAGGCCTCGCTAAATTACTTATCTCCATTGTGGACAAAAGGAGCCCTGCATGGCAGTCTTGCAGACTCAGAGATGGAAAATAACCACAAACGATGGTTTGAAAGGTAAACATTTAACAACAAAGAGGTTATAGTGGATAGTCATGTCCTAGGCCAGTATTTTCCCTGACAAAGATCAACTTCTTTGGTGAGCCATCTGCCTTTCTTTTGCCTTTCTGCCTCTAAAATAACATATCTGCCAGAAGTCTGGTAAATTGTAACTTCCTTTTTTACCCAGGACCCCTGAGGGCACAACAAATGGCAAAGGGACATTCCCTCTTGTTATTGTTATCAAGTTAATTGTCAACTGTTAATGAAGGCATCCTGTATCCATCTCTCTAAGAAAAAAAGCAACACGTGTCCATCATTTAACTTTTTACCCTATCCCAGAAGTTTCCTCGCCTTGCTTTATCCCACCTCCTTAATCTATCACCAATGAATTTCATGTAACTCACCCATGTCCCTTTCCTTTTATTGCAAATGCAAAATATAGATGTAACCCTCCATTCTCTGGAGCATTAACTCAATTCATTGAGGTTCTGCTTCCCAGCATATGTCGACAGTTTTGGCTCAAATAAACTCACAAAATTCTTTACAGATTTCAATGGTTTTTTTTTTCCCGTTAACACCATTAACATGCTATGCAACATATAACTAAACACTAGCATCTTATAGACTTCCTATTTTATTTATTTTGTTCATGTTATATATTGTTTTCCCAACATCACCACCCCGCACCCCCCGCCCATTCCACCAAACGAAAAATGCAAGCTTAATGAGGGCAGGGACAGACATTCTGCTGTGTTATTGAAACCAGACAGCCAATGGGCACGCGCTGCCTGTCACCACTTAAGCCAATTAAGCGGAGACAAGGTTGAATCATATAGAAATGTTTATTCCGATACTGCCGGCAGTATGGGAGAGCGGCAGGTCATCCACAAAAATCTGCTCTGCACCCTTCCATAAGCCACCTGCTTGTATTGAATAGAAGGGCAAAGAAATGGGAAAGTAGGAATTACATGCGTGGTGAAGTATGCAATTTGGCCTGGGATGGGACCCCATTGTTTGGGCAACAAGGTCATTAATCTTTCCATGATATTAGGTAGTTCTTAAATGAGAAGGGGCCACATTCCAAGTTGGTTCCCAGGTCCAAGGTTGACTGCAGATCTAAAGATGACTCCCAGGTCCCAGGGGGCGTAAAACTCCCAGTCAGGTTAGAACGTCTTTTCTTTAATCAGAACAAGGCCATCACGGTTAACAGAGCATGATTAATAATTTCTTATAACTAGTCCCCAATATTCTATTTTCCTCCTAACATTATTCCTTCTCTGTGTTCTCAAAGCCTATGACCGTACCTGGCATATAATGGGATATTCAAATATTTAAGGAGTGAAGGAACAATGGAATATTGGATAAATGCATGCGTGAGTAAATAAATTTTTAGTTATGAGGACCAGGATCTTTGGGACAGTCTGGTCGACTGAGGACGGCCACTGAGACTGAGAATAGGATACTCTGGCCTCTCTCAGGAGGGATGCCCACTGCAGGGGTCTAGGGATCCTTTCTTGACCTCGTCTGGCAAGTTGCTTAGCAACCGGCCGCCGGGCCCTCCGCCCCCCCTAGAGGGCGCTCGACGGAGAGACGCACGCGCGTGCGCGCGGCCCTGGCGGCGCGGGAGGCACGTCACTTCCTGTTTCTTTAGGGGAACGTGGCTTTCCCCGCAGTGTCCATCTCCTGATGCAGCGGCCGGAACTGGAGTCGGACCCGGAGCGCAGCTTCGTTATGGACTCGGCCCTCAGTGACCCGCATAACGCCAGCGCCGAGGCTGGCAGCCCGGCCAACGGCACCGCGCGGCCGCCCTCCACGCCCGAGGGCATCGCGCTGGCCTACGGCAGCCTCCTGCTCATGGCGCTGCTGCCCATCTTCTTCGGCGCCCTGCGCTCCGTGCGCTGCGCCCGCGGCAAGGTAGGGTCGGCGGCAAAACCGGGTGCTTTCACCCCCACCTGGGAGGCGGCTGACATGGGCCCGCCCCGCCCGCCGTAGAAGAGACAGACACCTCTTTCCCTACGCCTGATCCCCACTCTCCCCACCCCTGGCCCACCTCCCGCGATGGCCTTGGGCGCTGCAACCTCGGGGCCCCGACCCGCAGTCCGGCCACTGGCCCTTCCCCGGATAGGGCCTGGTTTCTAGCGCTGTCAGCCGACCCTCCCTCTGATTCCGGTACCGATTGTTCTGAGCCAACTGGACCCAGCCCAGCCTCTGCTCTGGCTGTTCATCCACCTGAGACAGTCACCCCATCCCGGCCCCGCATCCACCCGCCCTGTCCCTGGTGGGGCGCTGCTTCTGAGGACTCGGGAGTGGTAAAGTCTCGTGTCATCCCTCTGTCAGGAGCCCTGCCACACCCCATCCCAAGGCATTGTCTAGCATCCAGGCCCAGCCCTGGACTCGGACACCTGTCCAGCTGGAACCTGTGGCCTGTAGTGTGCTCCCAGAATCTCCAGATCAGGCCCTGTCCCTGCCTCAAAAATTTATATAATAATAATAATAGTAATAACAACTTAGGAGTATAACCCCAGCTTAAAGTTTTTCACATCACTTTCTAGAACCAATTTCAATCGGCCAGCCCCTCAGTACATGGCAACTTGATGCCTCTCTGTAGACACCTGACTTGACTGCTTTCCTCTCCCTGACAACCAGTTAACCTGGTCTTCCCTGAGCCTAGACTCTGTTCCCACCACAGGCCCTGACCCTACCTCAAAGTAGTCTTTCTCTTTATGCACCCAAGACGGCCCCTCCAGATATGGCCGAGCATCCTGGGTGAGACAGGCCAGACCGCATCCCTGGCTTTCCTCGGCACCTCTCCCCTTGGATCCCAAAAAGAACCCAGCACCTTCCACCTCTCCTCTTCCTGCCCCCACCCTTCCCTAAATTAAGCCCACCGGACCAATGGCTTCTCATTTCCTGGCACCCAGTTCCCTCCACAGCCTCCCGCTCTGCAGCTCCCTCCCCACCCAAACCTGAAGTTGAACCTAAGCGGAAGCTGCCTTACCCCAAAAGCAACTGGCACTTTTGAAATTGCTCATACCCGCCTTCTTGAAACATTACCCAGCTTGAGCAGTGGCTGAAGCCTGCCACCTTTCTTCCCCAAGAGGCAAGGACTCAGCTGCTGGTTCTCTCTGTGGTCAGATGCTGAGAGGGATAAGCAGGAAGGTTGGCCCCATTTTTCCTTTCTGTTCTGCTCCTTTTAAGCAGAGTTCAGGTGGCCTTTAAGGCCCCCCCCCCCCCCCACACACACACACACAATACTTTCTGGGGACACTTTGATGCAGGGAGATGTTCTGAAATAGATCAGGACCAAGGGGGTGAGGGGCAGCATGTGTACGCTGGGCAGTTTATCGGAGGGGCTCCCAAAACTGAGTAATTCCTGGCAGCTTCTCTGCATATGGATCACTAATCTCTTCAGAAAACACCTTCCAGGCAACAGAATTTCCTGAACTTTCACCATTGGCTAGGGGGTGGGGATGCTGCCGAGATGAGTGGTTCTGAGCCCTGTCGCCGGGAGTTTAGGTGTCTGGACAGGGGAGGAATAAGGAGCTCTGTGACTGCACTACAGCTAGAGCTCAGGGTTTGAGGGGAAAGGCTGGGCACACCTGAGGCAGGGGAGGGCGATTTTGTGCTGACAAGACATTCTAGGAATGAGGAATCCAGGTAAGTAGGGGTGCGGAGCAGTTTAGAAGTTGGTGGGGCTGGAGCAGAGGGTCTGGATAATAGAAAGCTTTAGATCCACTGTCGCCTCACACACCTCCCCCCAGCATCTCCTGCGGGACAGCAGGAACTGGAAGACAGTGGGTGAAGTTGTAAAGGGCCTGATCCTGACTTAGTAGCCTCCCACCACTAGGATATTCTAAAGTTTACCAGGCCCTCACCCTCTTTTACTCGCCTGTGGCGAGCAGGGCCAGGTTTACTATCCCGTTGTACTGAGAAAGAAGCTGAGGACCAAAGAAATGGCTTCTCAAGATCACTCTGCCAAATAGTGACAGAACCGGGTGCTGCTAGTCCTCATCTGGGCCCTCTCCTTGATACACAGGTGCCCCTAAATAAAGAATCCCATGTAGGTGCCCCTCAATGATACACAAGTGGCATTTTGGCCTGGGAAAAGGACTGGCCAAATGACTTCCTTTTTCTGCCCTGAGTCATCCTTCCCCCGTCATTGGCAGGAAGAGAGGAAAGTCAATATGGGGGCTCAAGAGCTTTTATTTCCCATCAGTGTTAAACCCCAAAGCCAGCTGAGAGAGGGCGTGTGAGGACAAAATTCTCCCTGAGACCAACTTGTCCATAACAGGCAGGGCAAGTTGTTAGCATGAGGAAAAGGAGAAAGGTTGTTAGGAAGAAGCAGGCATGGGTGCCCATCCCTGGCAGAGACCTGTGTGCCCAGAAAAGAGCCGATCCCGGGCTCAGCAATAGCGGCACACAGATTCCTTCAAAGGCGCTCAGTCTGTAACCCCGAGGAGTTCCTCAGCCAACTGCCCTGGGCCCCTGCTCTGTGCGAGGCCCTGGGCTGGGTACCAGTGGTGCCAGAACAAAGAAGGCCAAGCCCTGCCCTCACCCAGCTTGAGCACACTCACCAAAGAGAAGCGCATGTGCGGCCAGCCAACTATCAGAATGCTGATGTGCCTCTAGAATTGACAGCAGTTGTCTGTGTGTGGAGGGTAGGAGTTCAGCAGGAGGTTCAGGAAGAGAGGGGGCCTGGGACCACAGGGGAGATGGGGAGTAGTGTGACATGAGCCCAGTGCAGGGCCTGGATGGGGGACAAGAAGTTGCTCAGGGAGCCTACGGGCTTTCTGAGATACTGAATCCTGAAGACAACGCAGTTAATCTTCATAGTTACAAAAGTACTACGGGGGGGGGGGGGGGGGGGGGGGCGGGTTTCAAACCTTGCAGAAATGACTGGAACAGGCTTCTCAGTACCACTCCTTGGAAGTAAGGCTGTTTGGTGTGTAACCTTCCAGAGCTTTTTCTGTGTTTATACAAACGTGTGTGTGCCCGTGTGTTTATCTGTATGTAAATTTATTTTTCTAAAAGTTAGGATTTATAGGGCATAATGCTCTGCAACTTAATTGTGTGTGTGTGTGTGTGTGTGTGTGCGCGCGCACGCGCGCGCGCTTTCTTTAAAAATGTCTTGGTCATTTTCCTGTGTCAGCACGCATGGATCCACCTCATCGTCCTACGACAAGGAGTGTGGGTAATGCATGCCCATGGTATAGAATTCCAAAAGAGCAGAGGGGTGCACAGCAAGCCCTCCCCCACCAGTGGCCCACATTCCCTCCCCAGAGGCAGACCTGTTACCTGTCTCCAGAAGATTCTGTGCCTTTACAAAAAAAACATGCTTTTCCCCACTTTTGCTATATAACTGTTATATTTTATTATATATGCACTTTTTTGCACCTTTCTTTTTTTCATTGGATATATGTCGGTGATGAATATATCAGTACCTATGGAGTGGTGGTCCTGCCTGCACGCCAAAAGCACGACTCGGCATCACCTGGGAATTTGTGAGAAATGCAAATTCTTTTCTTTTTTAACTTGAACAGAATTTATTGCTTTTCCTTGATTGCCTCTGGAAGAGCTTTTTGGGTTCATCTGGCCTGTCTCCAGGCTGCTGCTGCTTTCGAAACCCTTTGTTGGTTTCTTCAGCCTTTAAACCTCACGGTAAACCCACCCGACAGAGCCTTCTCGGTCGCCCGCGGGCTGCAGTGGGCTTTTCGGTGTGCAGAGGGGAAGGTGTACTCATTCCCCAGCTCCTCGCACATCTTCTCAAAGACACTGTAGGTGGTCTTGGCGAGGTTTTTGAGCAGCTTTTTTCTCTGAGCAACGCTCATCAGCAGTAGCACTTGTGGCTGTGTCCCTGCAGTGTGTCTACAGGTGTTCTTCATAATGAGGATGCTGACAGGCAGGCAAGCTTCGGGCCTCCTGGGAGCTGGTGTCCTCAGGGTTTGCCACAACCTTATTCATCAGTTGTTCCTGCTTGACTTTTGTGTGTGTGTGATTTTTGTTGTTGTTGCTTGATTTTTAGCTTCTCCTTCCGGTTCACCTTTCCCAAAGACAAGAATCTTTTCTCAACATCAGTCTTCTCAATTCCAGGACGTTCTGGTAATCTGAGCAGCGTGGAAGGGGCAGTTTGTCTTGGCTGGGCTGGACTAGTTTCTGGATGGCATATCCGCAGGCAGCTGGCAGACAAGACCTTGGGGAGTCGAGGGTAGGACCCCAGGTCAGATGGAAGTCAGGTGTACCCTCCACCCAGCAGCCCAAGGGCTGGGCCTGGTGCTGAATGGAACTTGCACCCTCCACGCCGCCCTCAGCATGGTGGCCTCTGCCCCCAGCAGGCAGCTGCGCTGTGGCCTTCGCAGTGCAGGAGTTACATGGGCTGAGAAATGCAAATTCAGAATGAGAAACTCGGGTGAGCCCAGCATCTGTTTCCACCAGCCCTCCTGGTGGATCTGGTGTGTGTTGAAGTGTGAGAACCTGACTTAGAGTCTTCCACGGTTCATTGAGGTTGTGTCGGTCCTTTGCTGTTACAAGCCAGGCTGGAATCAATCTCCTACAGTCATTTCACACTTGTCAGTGTATTTGTAGGATAAATTCAGTTGAAATGGATTTTCTGGGTGAAAGGCAAAGTGTTTTAACTTTACCAAATTATCCACCAGAGGGGTTATACCAGTTTAGACTCCTACCACCAATATCGTGGATTCCTGTGTAATGACTGCTTAGTGTCTGTTAGCCGGAGAAGTTTGTGTGGGTATGTGATACAGTCAGGTCTAAGCTTCAGAAAGCACTCCTGGCAGGGCAGGATGCAGAAAGGGAAGAGGCTGGTGAGGTGGTTGGAAACAAAGGATTGGGGTGAGGGGTTAGTTCAGGAAATGCTTAGGAAGCAGAATTGTGGCAGGGTGAACGCTGTAACGAGGAGAGAAGACCCTCAGTCTCCAGCTGGAGCGGCAGAGCCACAGGATGGTCCCTGAGTTCCAGAGTGTCTCTAGGGCCTGGCTGGCAGCTGTATCCCAGAGCCTGAGCTGAACCAGTGCCTGGAAGCCGGGCATCTGTCTTTCCTCACTGCTCTTGCTTCCGCCCTGATAACTGAACAGCCAGAGTGTCACTGTAAACTAAAATTATGTCTGCTACCTCTGTCAGCATTCCCCCCACTCTCTGGTTATGTTTCGTGTGTCAGGAGCTATTGCATTCGCATAGGAGTGTCTGGTCTAAACTAATCCAAATTGAATTAGGAGAGAATCCTAACATTTAGTGTTTTTGTAACTATGAGGTTTAACTCTTTTTTTGCCAGGATCTGTTCCTCAGAAAGGTCTCAGGCTCCCTGAGCATATTGTCACAACTTTCCAGCAGAAATTTCTAGATAGGAAAGGTAGAGGGTACCTAGGGAGTTTGGGCTCTGGAACCAGATGGCCCCAGTGTGAATCCTGGCTCTGCTGTTCGCCAGCTGTATGACCTCAAAGCAAGTCATTTCACTTCTCTGAGCCTCAGTTTCCTCATCTGTAAAATGGAACTACTAAACGTACCTACTTTGTAGGGTTTTTGTGAGGATGAAGTCATGTAGAATGCCTAGAACAGCGCTTGGCCCTAGAAAGCTCTCAGTAAATGTTATCCTTATTACTGTTACTGTCATTTGAATTTCAGGTCTCCCATTCTGACTCAGCGTTACAGCATGGGTTATTTATAACAGTCACTCACAGAGGAGACCTAATTCCTTTGTATGGTGGAGCATCTGTTCAACCTTGGTTTGTATCAAATAATATTAAGCCTCTTTCCGCCCAGGATACTGGGCTGAAATGAAAGGAGTATGTGGAAATGAGCCCTGCCATTGGTAGGTGAAGCCAGTCCCCTGGATACTTTCACACCAGTGTGCTTGGCCTTCAAGGTCTTGCGTGGCATCTGCTCCACCCACTTCCGATACGCACCTACCTCCATGCACAAGTAGTGTCTGCTTGCTTTCTCACGATCCCCTTGTATAAAATAACATAAAGCCTTTACACAGCTTGAGTGACGTGCTCAAGGCTCAGCACTGAATACTTCCAGTGCACAAATCCTAGTCTCCTGACAAGTCATGCTACAGCTGAGGAAGTTGAGGCTCTGAGAGAGTAACTCCCAAGGTCCCACAGCTGGGGAGGCAGAGCAGGAAGCAGGCTGGGCTTTCTGACATCAGAGCCCCCTCTCAACTATTTGGCATGCGGGCCATGTATCACACCCGTATACATGCCTTACTTTGTCACGTGTCACCGTGTATGGTGATATTCTGCCATGTATCACACCCGTATACATGCCTTACTTTGTCACGTGTCACCGTGTGTGGTGATATTCTGCCATGTATCAGACCAGTATACATGTCTTACTTTGTCACGTGTCACCGTGTATGGTGATATTCTGTTTACTGCCAAGGTCTTGGCCGACTTGCCTGTGAACTGAGATCAGGAGCTAGTTTGGGGGGTGGAGGGTTGTTGTTTTTTTAGTGTGTGCTCACACTCCTGCTACACAGGAAACAATTTTTGGAGGTACACAGAGCGGGTGAGGAACTTGGCCAAGTCCCTAAGCACACTCCTGTCAAAAGCAGAAACCAAGGCTGAGAGAGAAGAGGGATGGGAGATAACCCTGCCTCTCAGTGCCAGTGTTGCTCTCCCCCACCCCGCCCCAACTCCCAGCAAGGCTGCCAGAGAGTGACGCCCACAGAGCTGCCTCTGGGGGCTCCAGAGGGAGGCTTCTCCTTCTGGCCCTGTGCCTGGGCTCTCAGCCATGCCTGTGTGGGGGTTGGATGAGGGGGCCTCCCTGATAATCTCAGCTCCTCATGTTCTCAGCACTTCACAGTTTGCCAGGCTCTTACACAGCCCATTTCTCATTTGGTTTAGGCCCCTTGCCCCTTTTAGAAGTAAGTTTGACAGATGTGTGATTTGTCTCAGTCAGCCAGGAAGCCATTAGAGAGCAATCAATACGTTGGCTGTACTTCATATGCATCATTTTGCACATGTGTGAATTATAACGGGAAAATTCCCAGAAGCGAATTGCTTGGTCAAAGGGTATGCGCATTTGTGCTTTTGGCAGCTATTGGCCAATGTGCTGTCTAGGGGAAGACTGGCAGTAGTATGGGCCACCTGTTTTCCTCATAGCCTCACCAACTCAGTGTATGATCAGACGTGGATTTTGCCATTCGGATGATGAAAACTGAAATCTCAGTGTACTGTAATTTGAACTTCTCTTATTAAGAGTGAAGATGGCCCTCGCCAGTTTGGCTCAGTGGACTGAAGGGGTCCCAGGTTAGGTTCCGGTCAAGGGCACATACCTAAGTTGCAGGCTCCTCCCAGCCCAGGCCCTGGTCAGGTCTCATGCAGGAGGCAACCAATCAATGTGTTTCTCTCACACTGATGTTTCTCTTTGTCTTTTCCTCTCTCTTCCACTCTCTCTTCAAAAATCAATGGGAAAATATCCTCAGGTGTGGATTTTTTTTTTTAATGGGGTTAAAGATGAACATTTTTTCTGTGATTAAGAACCATTTGTAGTTCCTGTGGATCTCCTCTTTGTATTTTGAGCAAGTGCAGGTTACAGTTTGACAGACCTGCCCAGTGGCCCTCCCCCAAGGACCAGTTTGTACACAAATGAGTGACATGTAAGCATCCCAGTTCACTACCCCTCCCATCTCCTAGTAATTATTTCATGGGCTTCCTGCTCGATGCCCCTATGTCCTTCGCCCTCTGAAACCTTCCACTGTGATGTGCAAGGGCCTCTCTGGGCCAGATATCTCTCCAGGCAGCTTCCTCCTTAGCTTGTTTTGTCCTGTTGGTTTTTAAGAGGCAGCTGTGAGCCAAAATATTAATGAGGCTGCAGCTGAACTTGACCCCTTCTCATAGGGATGCTGGAGCCCTAGTCACAGGGTGGACAGGATGGTGGAATCTCAGGCATCCTGATGAGTGTGGCTCTTGTGGAGAGAACTTCTCTTTGGCATGAGCAGAAGTCTCATTGGAGTTTGGGACTTGCAGTAGCTGTGATATGAAATAGAATTAGGCGTAAAGTGCAGTAGAGTTGCAGTTGGGAAGCAGGCCTACCCCAGTGGGGGAATCTGGGAAAGCTTCATGGCAGTGGCACCCACTGGGTCCTTGAAGACTGAGGGTTTTGCCTGGCAGAGGGTGTGGAGAACATGGTGATTCCGAACGCGTCTCACTTTGTGTTTTTAATATTCTTCTGTTGATAAGTTTTCATTAGAGAGTCTGTTGGTATGAATTCTACAGAGCTGTTTAATTCCTGTGTTGCACTATTACTCCATTTCCAATTTTTCCATATTTATAATACTGAAATTATTTTTATTTCGTTCAGTTCTTTTTCATGTAAACATTTATCCTCTGTCAGCTCTTTACCCAGATCACATTCTTGCCAACTATGGCATCTGCCATTGTAAATTTGGTTACTGCTTTCACTCTTACCAGATTCAGTTTTCCCGAATTTCTTAAGTTTTAAGTGTTGTCAAGATTGGCTTCTCATCCTGGCTGGTTTGGCTCAGTGCATAGAGCGTCAGCTCTCAGACTGGAGGGTCCTGGGTTCTATTCGGTCAAGGGCACGGACCTCGGTTGCAGGCTCCTGCCCCAACTCAGAGCTTAAGTAGGAAGCAACCAATCCATGTCTCTCTCTCTCTCTGTTTCTCGCTGGCTCTCCCCCTCGCTTCCATTCATTCTCTCTAAGAATAATCAATGGGAAAATATCCTCCAGTGAGGATTACCACACACACAAAAAAGATGCTTCTCACTGTTGGTGCCTTCCCAGGTGTGGGTCCAGCCATAGTTTGTTTTGTTGGTTGTTGGTTTATTTTCACTCAATATTCACTACCTGCGGGATAAGAAATGAATCATATTTACCTCTTACCTAACCCATAAGAAAATTTGAAATCGTTCTCATGAGTTCTAGGACAACTCTGTTGTCACCAGTTCCCAAGGTTTTTGTTTTTTGTTCTTGTTGTTTTTCAGTTATTGCATGCCTAGTGGCTGCCTCTGCCGCAGATTTTCTCCCCAGATAAGCTACATGTTGCACGGGCTCTCCTGGGCTTTCCCTGTCAGGGCCCAGATTTCCTCAGTGGCAGAATGTGGGATCAGAGCATCTTGCCCCAGAGTGGCTGGGCAGCACCCTGGCAGAGGGAACAGCCTTATCAAAGCCTGGAGTTAAGAAAACATGGGGCTCCTGCAGCACCTAATTGAACCGGGGGCTACGAAGGGGAAGGAGATTAATGAGCTCCTGGGGCATCGACTCCTCACCAGTGTCCAGCCCTCATAGGCCAGAATGCGCCCGGCTCAGCGGGCCTGTGCTCTCTCCTCCAGAACGCCTCGGACATGCCCGAGACCATCACCAGCCGGGACGCCGCGCGCTTCCCCATCATCGCCAGCTGCACGCTCTTGGGGCTCTACCTCTTTTTCAAAGTAAGTTTTTGCCACCGTTGTGTCATTTGATTTCAGTAACTGTTTCCTTTGTTTCATTTTTTCCATCCCAGGAGACATGCATGTTCATTTATAGAAAGTGAAGAGCAGGAAAAAATCCTGAAAATTCATCCCTAGAGCCACTTCCTAGAGACAGCACTGTTGGTGTTGGGACTGTATCTCACCAATCTTGACTTCTTTTCTGCGTGAAGCTTTTTGGTTTTTTGCATGATACCCGTTTGGTTTCATGGTGCTATTTATGTTGGGATGGGGTATAGTTGGTGTCTCAGACATACCTCTGCCATACTAATTGCCTTTTTAAAAATTTATCGAGGTTTATTTTCCTAATAAAAGTTACACAGGCTCAGTGTTGAAAACCTGGAAAACACAGAAGAGTAAAAAAGGAAAAACATCAGTCATCCAAAAGCCCTCCTCCAGAGACAGTCAGAGTCCCTTGTGAGGTGTGTCCTTCCACCATTTCTCCCGTGCGTGGTTTTGCCGTAACTGTGACCATGTCACACTTCCCATTAATAACATCACAAGCATTTCCTCATGTTACTGCAAACTCTCCGTAACTGTATTTAATATAACCTAACTTATTTTCTAATTATAAAAATAATAGAAATAGAAAACCTAAAGAAAAGGAGGGGGAAATATCAAATCCCTTTCAACATTTTAGCCTGTCTCCTTTCAGGCTTCTGATAAGCATATTTTTTAATAGAACATCACAAGCACTTTTTGCCTGATCAGTGAAAATTCCTCAAGGACCACCGTTAATTTATAATTTCGAAATACCATGTCTACGCTTAAAAATCTCTTTCAATCTCAAAGGAAGTGTAAGTGAGCCATAATCCTCTCCTCAATATAGTTTCTTATGAATCTTTACATAAAAGATTGCATAGCTCTATATTTATGTTAAAATTTAAAAACAAATACGTTTCAAACATAATACAGTTTTTACCATGGAGATATTTTTGTATCAAGACAATTAAGTCTACCTCATTCTTTGTAACAGCTGCTTTTGGTTCTGTGTTGTGGGTGTGTCCTGATGCGGGGGCACCCCTCAGCGCTGCCGGAACACCGTGCGCGTATCGTGGCGTGTGTGCATTGACAAGTGTGTCTGCAGTTTGATGACCAGGTCGAATAGCATCTCTGTTTGTAATGTGGACAGATAGTGCCACATCCACCCAAAGAGACTGTACCGTTTTTACCTTCCCTCTCCCGGCCCCAAGAGTGCTGGCTTCCCTGTGTCCTCACCTGCACTGGCTAGTAGCCAGATTCTTTGTTTTCACCAGTAAAATGGAATTGCTAAAGCCTGTTTCCTGGTCCATTGCTCCCGCATTGTTGGATCAGAATTACTCTTTTTAAGGGTTTTAGAATACCCCCCCCAAGCCTGCCCACCGTAGTTGACATTTATCATCCCCCTCCCTTTAAACAGAAAAAAATTATTTGGATTTTTACTCTTACCAATAAATAAGAGTGAATCGAGTAACAATAAGGATTCATCCATTTTTGTATTTGTATTTCTTTTTTTCCTGGACCTCAGGTGAAGCATTTATCAAATGCTTTGGTTCACAGCACAACGGCATCAATCCATGCCAGGTCTCCTTCTTATCCCCCACCCCCACCCCGTACCCCTGGTGCCCACCTCCATTTCTCACCTCCATTTCTTTTTATGCCAGAGGTACCTGCTCTAATGGTTTGATTTAGGTCTTTAGATGTGTGTCTCCTTGTAAGAAATAAAGAAATAGGGTGTTGGTGCATCAGTGTGCATTGATGAGGGTCTAGTTTCCATAAGTAGAGTTGTACAGTACATCTCCCACTGTCCCCTTTTGCTTTCCCCTTTGCGATCTCTCTGGGGCTCTGTGCACATTGAGTCCATTGCCTCTGACTTTGCTTTTAGCAGATATTTCTCAAGTCTCTGTTGTGCTAAGTGCCAGGAATGCGCTTCCCGGCCCTTGGCTCAAGACCTTCTAACGTTTTTAGTACTTAGGATTTCTTCCTCAGGCAGAGTCCGGGAGGGATTTCTGGCAGCGGAGGGATGCACATTTTCATTTAAGGCACTGGATGCCGTTGCTCGTTGCTCGGCCTGTCCTCCTCTCCTGGCAGGCAAGCCCCGTGTGCCAGAGGACACAGCACACCTCTCCCCCACGTCTCCGCGTCCACGGCGACATTTCTGAAGGCGGCGGCCGGGACACACAGCCACGGCCTCCTCCCGCGCTCCAGACTGACACCTGGTTGGTTGGTCTGTTTAATAGTGGCTGTCTCGCTGCCCCTTTCCTCCTCTCCTTAGTGGGGCACTAGAGTTTATAACAGTTCTCAAATCATAAAATTCACTTGATCCCATCTCATCCAAAACTGGTTGCTTTGAGGCAGCTCATGAAAATTAAACTTTCTGGCAGCCAGCGCACAAAGAAAGCGAGACTTGGTGCACAATTCCTAGTCCACACAGTTAGGCCAATCAGTAGTTCAAAGGTGCAGCCAGAGAAATTTTCCCAAGGGCCTCCATTGAAAGAATATATTTCAGTGTTAGAGGCACATCACATTGTCAAGTAAAACACAATCCACATGTCTATGTTCATAGGTCTTTTTCTCATAGCGTTCACAATGTAGGGCACTGATTTGCTCATCCATCCACTCCTATAAACATTGATAGAGCGCCTGCTACACACCAGACCCTGTGCTAGGTGCTGGGGACGCCAGAGTGAGAAAAATCCTCAACCCGTCCCTGCCCTCAAGGAGTTTCTTGTCAAGTGGTGGAGATAGACACTCATAAGTGATCACATGGACAAATGGGAGGTTAGTCCTGGGAGGAGGACAGGTCTGTGAAGACAAGTTTGTAGCACCAGGGAAGCACAGAACCATTCTGGAGTGAACCCCTGCTCTTGCCTAGACCCTCCATGTTAGTCAGCAGCACCTCCATACACATCACCACTCAGCCAAAACCCCCGGGAGCCGTTTAGCTCCCTGCTTCTCAGCCTTATAGCCAGCCCCTCACCACATCCTGCATCTGCAGTTCCAGAATACATCTGTATCTGACCACTGCAGCTCACTTCCCTCCATCCAGCCCAGGAGACCATCTTCCCTCTGCAGGATAATGCAGTGCCCTCCTCACAGGCTCTGCTTCCACTTTTACACTACAGACTGTCTTCCCCACAGCGGCAGAGGGATCTTCCCAGGCCCTCACGGCATAGCCCTCAGCTCCAGCCTGTCTCACCCAGATTAATCCACAGCCTTTTCACAGTCCTTCAGAGTGTGTCTCCCTCCTGCCTTCCCAGCCTCTTCCCCTGACAATCTCCCCTTGCTCTCTCAGCTCCAGACTCAGGCCCTCACTGTTCCCTGCCACATAAGCATATACCCACCTCAGGACCTTTGCACTCACCCTTCCTTCTATCTCGAATGCTCTTCCCCCAAATATCCTCACAGCTGTTTCCTTCATTAAGGGTTCTATCCCAAAAGAAGTGAGTGTTGTCCTGATAAGGGGGCTTCCCCTGGCCACCTGTCTAAATACCAGCTCTCCCCACTTCTCTCTCCATCTACTGCCCTCCTAGCTTTTCTTCTTGGTTCCCAGCACCACCTGACGTTACATTGCACGTGGGTTTCTTTTGAGGTTCTTTCTCCCTCACTGGCACATATACTCTATGAAACAGGGACTTGTCTGCCTTATTCCTCGCTGAATCCCAGTGGTTACTTAGCTTGATGCCCTGCACGTAGGAGGCAGTAAACTGAGCTGAATTAATGAGGAATCTCCTTTCCGTATCAAGACAAGCTGCTCTGAGCTGAGAGCAGAACGGTGAGTAGTGTTGGCCTAGGTGAAAGGAGGAAAGCATCCAGGCAGCATGTAGAGCAAGAGCAGGTGTGTGGGCTGCAGCAGAGCAGTTGGCAGTGGGCACATGAGGGCCCGAGGCCACAGTGAGGATGGAGGCCTTGAGCCGTGAGAGCAGAGGAAGCTGCTGCTGCTGAGAGGCTGTAAGCTGGGAGCAGCATGATCAGATGGGCAGGTTCCAACAATTCCAGAACAGCCCCTCTTTGGACAGCCCAGTAGCCCTGTGGCCCACACGACAGCACATTATTGCCTCCCCGTCAGAGACCTTCCTAATAAGTTCAGAAGACGATACCTTGAATGGAGTAGAGCATGGCAGAGCCTGCCCAAAGTCTAGAATGAGCAACATGTGACCGTTGGCTTTGGAGCACTGTGAGAGAGAAGCTTCTCAGTGTCACTAACACCATAAGACCAAGAAGCAGCTGTCGGCGCTGGCTGCCATGACTCAGGCATCACCATGGAGGAGTTGTCCGGGGAGGTGATGGGGAGAGTGGGGCAGGGCGCAGGTGACTCATACGAGCATCTCAGGACCGTGGAGAAGGAAGCTGGAGGGTACCTTCTAAGGTCCAGATGACCTTCTTGGAATTCTGAACCTCAGATTCTCTCCCCCACCATTCCTCTGCAGGACTGTAGACACAACCCTAATGTTGCCTGTCTCCAGGTAATGGGGCCACCAAGTGCAAACCCGCAGGCTCCGCTGGGGGTGCATCTGGTGGTCCTCTCTTTCCCTATGGCCACAGAAACGGAAAGGCCCCCCTCGCTGTCAGGTTCTCCCCGATGCTCTGCCCTGACTCCAGAGGGGTGTGACCAGCCTTCAGAAGGGAAGTGCGGGCTCCGGTTTCCTGCCAGCTGCTGGCAGCCCTGATTTTCTGTTTCTCTTTGTATTTCCGCCTCAGATATTCTCCCAGGAGTACATCAACCTCTTGCTGTCCATGTATTTCTTCGTGCTTGGAATCCTGGCCCTGTCCCACACCATCAGGTCAGAAGGCGTCTCTGCAGCCATTGGAGCATCTTTTTCAGGAGCCAGTACAGGCTCCTGGATGAGAACTTGACCTTTGGCATCATTCAGAGCCAAGTTTGAATCCTGGCTGAGAGACCCAAGGGAATCTTTCCCCGTGTGACCCCGTGGGAGACCTAGGACAAGAATCGTAACCTCTCGGCCACAGTTTCCTTTCAGGGAGTGATGAGAAGGTCCCTGGTTGCTGAGAGAGTAATATTGGAGCAGTGATGTCATGTTACTTGTCACAGTACTAAGCCGGGCAGTAGCAGCGTCCCTGCCAGCTGTCAGAGCCCGCTGCGCCAGGCACGGTGCAAGGCGCCTCACACGTGTTCTTATCTCATGAGGGAGGGCAGGGAGTGAGAGGTACGAGTGCAGGCTCTGGAATATGACTGTCTGGCTTTGAATCCAGACTCTGCCACTTAATATCCCTGTGACTTTGGGCAAGTTACTTAATCTCTCTGGCCTCAATTTCCTCACCTGAATGTGTAGGGAAATACTAGTACCCTTCCTCATGGGTCGTGTGGAAAGCTTTTATCACAGGATCTGTTACTGAGCACTTACTGTGCTCAACTGCTAAATTTTATTATTATCATTATTATTATTATTATTATTATTATTATTATGCTAACATCCCAGAAAACCTTGTAAGGTTAGCTTTTGCTTTTAATCTTGTGTTAATTTGGAAACTAAAGCTCAAAGAGGTTAACATATTTGCTAAGATCACACAGCTGATGAACAGCAGAGCCAAGATTCAAAGCCAGGTGTGCGGCCCCAGAGCCCACCTCTTCCCACGGTCACCTGCTTAGATTGCCGCACGCTGGTGTCAGTTCACTGGTGATGAAGGACCTGGACAGTGATCCACAGGGGGTGCTGTTGGCATTTGGGACATGCCACTTCTCGGTGCATTGTAAACATTTGAGAGTCCTCGCCCTCTTACCAAATGGGAGTGTGCCCCCAGTCCAACCACGAGAGCATCCCCATCTGATTCCATCTGGCCCCTGCAAGTGGTAGTGTCTCAGGCTGAGAACCACTGATAGACCATGAGGTGGCAGCAACTTGAACTCAGCTTGGAAGGTAGGAAGCCTGGCAGAGGTGTGAAGGAGGGAGAGGCCAAGAGCTGCAAGATCTGTGAATGGTGCGGGGGTAGTCAGAATCTTCCCAGAGCAGTCAGAGTCTAGGAGAAAAGAGAAGGATCTGCTCACAAGGACACTGAAAGCCAAGGTGAGTTGGCCTCATTCCTCTGGGCACGCTGGCAGAGCAGTGTTAGTCGAGAGTGCGAGCTCGAGGGGCGGGGCCTGGCTCTGCAGGCTCCGTGGTCTGTGTAAGCCGTTCCAGCTCTCTGAGCACCGGCTTTCCCACCGGCACGATGGGGAGCCTCCAGGTGCCTCCTGGTAGGGGCGTGGGACAGATCTGTGACATGCCTAGAGCACATGCCAAGCCCACCATGAGTGAGCTGCTGGCCCAAGGTCATAGCTGTAACTTGAACTCTGGTCTTTCTCTCTTTTTTTTTTCCCCCTCGTTGATTTTAAAGAGAGAGGAAGGGAGAGGGAGAGAGAGAAACATCAATGTAAGAAAAATTTGTTGCCTCCCACACACACCTCAGCCGTGATGGAACCTGAAACCTGGGTGTATGCCCTGTCAGGGAGTCGAACCAGTGACTTTTCGGTGCACAGGACGATGCTCCTCCAACTGAGCCATACTGGGAGGGGCTTGAACCCTGGTCTTTTAACTGAGTTCAGTGTTACTCAACTACACCTACCTTCACCCACAAAATCTTGTCTAGGCACCTGGGGAGGATTCTACTCCAGTCCCCATCCTACAGAATCAAAGGCACCTCTGTAATTTGACCCTAGCAAGATAGTGGCAAACCCAGTTATTTTTCCTCAAAGGTAGACTCTCTTCCTGGTAGACTGTGCGTGGGGTGGAGTCTAGGAAGTCACTTCCAGACACTGGTGCCCATCCTGATTAGCATCTTACCCCACTTCAAACCCCATTCCAGTTCCAGTTCTCACCCATCCCCCCTGCATCTTTGAATAGCTTGAAACCCACAGCCCAACCACCATCGCAGAGTGAGAAAACACAATACACCTGTGGGCTCACCTTTAGAGGAAAAAGGGAGTCAGAAAGCCAAACTTTGCCACTCTATGTCACCAGTTTCTCTGGTCTGTGCTTTCCACCCCCAGGGGAGAGGGCAGCAGGATGTGGTTTCCCAGCAGGAAGCAGTGACCTTTAGCTTTGACGTGAGCCATCGAGGACGAGGACGAGAAAAAAGTCTACCTAGAACAATAGTCTGCATTTGGAGGCCTTCAAGCAGACATTTGCCAGCAGCCTCCTGGTACCTGCGACTATCAGGAAGACATTGTAGTGTTCCAAGTGAGGAAACTGTTGCACAGAGCGATTAAGTAACTTGTCCAAGGTCACACAACTATTAAGAGGCAGAGCTGGGATTTGAATGCAGGAAGTCTGCCTCCAGAGGCCATGTTCCTAATTGCTGCTCTCTGCTGGTTAAGAAGGCAAGCATCAAGCTTCTAAGGAAGAGGCCAGACTGGAGTGAAGGGCTTAGTTCCTTGGGCCTTCTTTCTGTCTCCACACACACATTCTGGCTTTAGACTTTCCCAAAAGTGGTTCAGCAATCTGAGCTGAATCACCCTCACTCATCCCAGCTTCCGCCTCCACCTCCTCAGAGCCTGCTATGGAAGCCCACTCCCGATTCCATCCTGGGGCCTACCACATCTCATCATGCACAGCCTTGCAGACTGGGAGGGGTTGGCTGTTTGACAAGTGGGGAAACAGCCCAGAGATCCTTCTTAATGCCACATCTTTCTCCAGGCCCCAGGCTCTTAGAAAGAGGGCTCTCTTCCCCCTGCCTTTACCACTGTGCCCTTCTTGCCTCTTGGCCTGCCTCCATCTACCTGCCATTGGGAACACCGTTCTGGATTTGCCCGCCTCACTGGTCCTGGCAGTCTGTCTGGCATTGCCAAATGCTTTCGAGTTCGGGGTCTAGACAAGCTCCAGTGAGGAGGGAAACACAGTTCTTACATTCCAGCTGTGGGTGCGCTGCTGGCCCGGCTTCTCCCTGCCCTCCTGTCTTCACAGCAACACCTGAGACAGGGTAGCATCCCCACACGCAGCTGAGGAGATGAGCCGCTAAAGTGGCTCGCCCAGGGCCACACAGCTGGTGTGTGGCAGATTAGGCTCCAGGGCCGGGCCACCCAAGCTTGTGGCCACCCCAGGCTGCACCAAGAGGCCTAATATGCTCGCTAATCTTGCTCTGTGGGCGATCCAGAGAAGAACGTCTGCTATCTGCCTGGCCAGGAAGAAGCGTATGCTGGATTGCAAGAGAAGAGGCCAGGCCCATGCTGGGTTAGCGTGAGGGAATTGCCACCCATGGGGCTGTGGTTTGTCCGGCTGATCAAGTCCAGCGAGTTCATAAAAGTTTCAGGCCTCACAAGTCAAGGGAGTGGGATGACCATCAGGCATCTAACTTGGGAGGTCAGAAAAGGAGTCGGGTTATTGACAAGGGACTCGCACAGATGGTGTGTGGATCCATTGCTCTCCTTAAAACTGCATTTTACACACAAGTCTGCTGCTTTGTGTTTCTTGGGCGATAACCTAGAGGCAGTCTGGAAGCACCAGAGCCAAGGTTCACGTCTCAGCTCAGAGACTGACTCCCTCTGTGGCCCTGGGCAGTCACCCTCTGAGGGCCTCTGTTTCCAAATGTGTAAAATGGGCACAAGAACACCTGCCTGTCAGGACAGCTGTGAGGCTGCTGCAGGTCACAGCTGTGAATGGGGGCTTTATTGGTGGCTGGGCCTGTGGTTGCCCACGGGGGCTCTGTTTGCCAATCTGTTTGTCTTTTCTTCCAGCCCCTTCATGAGTAAGTTTTTTCCAGCCAACTTCCCAAATCGACAGTACCAGCTGCTCTTCACGCAGGGCTCTGGGGAGAACAAGGAAGGTCAGTGCTGCCCACTTCCCTCCTCCACTCCCCTCTGTCTCTCCGATGTTGGGGCTCTTCGATAGAGGAGTGATGGAGAAGGGGGGCTCTGGGTTCACAGCCCAGCTCTGCCACTGCCTGCTTAGGGGACTCTGGGTGAGCGCCTTTACCTCTCTGAGCCTTGGGTGTTTTTGTTGGGGGTTTGTGTGTTTGTTTTTTATCTGTAAAATAAGTGATCATCTATTACCTCCCACTTAGGTATGTTGTCAGGACAAAAGTAGGTGATAGTAGGAAGCATTCAGCACACTGCCTGGCTGTAGTAAGCACTCAGTAAACGTCTGTTGTACTATTTTTAGCATGATTACTTTCCTACCTAAGATTTGAAAGGGGGGTTCCATGATTTTTTTTTTTTTTTTTTTTAAGAGAGAAAGGAAAGGAGACAGAGAAACATCAATTGGTTGCCTCCCACACGCCCTGGCCAGAGTCAAACCCAAAACCTGAGCTTGTGCCCTGACCAGGAATTGAGTCCATCGCCTTTCGGTGCATGGGACGACGCCCAACCAACCGAGCCACGCTGCTGTGGAGGGCTCCGAGCTTTCCGAAAAGTGAAAGCGATGCCCTGGCCAGAGTGGCTGGTTGGTTGATTGTCGGCCCTGCACCACAGGGCCGCCGGTTGGATTCCTGGTCAGGGCACATGCCCAGGTTACAGGTTTGATCTGTCAGGGAACATGTGGGAGGCAACCAGAGCCTACGAATTGATGTTTCTGTCTTTCTCTCCCTCCTTTCCTCTCTCTATTAAAAATAAATAAATAAATAAATTTTTAAAAAGAAAGTGAAAACTGCAAGGAATTGGGGAAAGCCTTGGGTTCTGGGGGATTTGTTAGGTTGTGGGTTCGAATGTTGTAACAGGATTACAGTGGCATGACCAAATGGAAGGTGTGTCGCATGTAAAAGTCTGAGTTTGTGAATGTCACACTCTCCTACTAGAGCCTAGTACATTCTATCTTGTTCCTATAGAACAGCAATTTTATGTGACTTTTTTGCATTTCTAGTGCATGTGCTATTTTTTTTTAAAAAGGCTAAGCTTGCGCACACAATCTTCAGGTCCCAGGCACTCTCTGCCTCATGTTATGACCCCTGGGTCTCCTCCGCTGGTGCACCTCACTCCCCAGTCCCACCGGACGGAAGGAGAGGCAGCTGTATCACAGTCCCATTTAGCAGCAGGGGAAGCTGGAAACTGTGGCCAGGAGCTGGTTGGCCTCGTGTCCAGATAAAAATCATCAGGGTGCTGTCACCACAGAGGAAAGCGGAAATGGGGGCTCAGCAGCAGCCTCCTTCCCTCTGAAACCTGGAACAATGGCTGTGCTCTGTGGCCTTGGGCTTCCTTATTAGGAAGCTTGGAAGTGATGGAGACGGTCTCTGCCACAGGGTTCCCCACAGGAGCCGATCAGGGACTCTCCCTTGCTTTCTCTCCAGGCGCCATCTCTTACTTTCTTCCTCCTCTGCTAGAGACATAGGGCTGCCAGCCACCTTCCTGCCTCCTTTGGCGGCAAAATAGAAAGGCTCCGGAAAGACCTGGGCTTGCTGAAGACCTGGGCTTGCTGGCAGCTGGCGTTGACTGGCCCCCTCTGTGTGTCGGGCCGTGCTGGGAGCTTCGTAAGGCCATCTCGCTGCTCCCACAGCAGCCTGTCAGGGAGGTGATGTGAGCCTCGTTTTACAGATCAGGAAACTGCGGCTCAGAAAGGAACGGCCTCCTCCAGGGTCACCCACCTACAATGTAGAACCTGTGCTTCCAGCCACTCCCATTGACCCCGCACCAGGCCTGGCCTGCGTTCTCTCAGCCTCCATTCCCTCCTCTAGGAAAATGGAGAGACTGGGGGTGGCTCCCTTGAGCCTCTGACAGTGCCCACAGCCATGCCCTCCTCCGTCCAGGGGCTGACAGGTGGGAGGGGCAGCCCCGCCCCCGGGGAGTGGACTTACCCGGCCTCTCTGCCCAGAGATCATCAATTATGAGTTTGACACCAAGGACCTGGTGTGCCTGGGCCTGAGCAGCATCGTTGGCGTCTGGTACCTGCTAAGAAAAGTAAGTAGCCAGGATCTGAAATGAGGTTCATGGGGGGCAGAGGCAGCACTGGATGGGCCTGGGCAAGGGGCACACGAACTGGTCTCACTCCCTCCTTCCCCCAGCACTGGATTGCCAACAACCTCTTTGGCTTGGCCTTCTCCCTCAACGGGGTGGAGCTCCTGCACCTGAACAACGTCAGCACTGGCTGCATCCTGCTGGGCGGCCTCTTCATCTACGACATCTTCTGGGTGAGGCTCCCCCTGCTCCCCTTTCTCTGCCTGGGCAGCGGGCCTCTGAAGGAGGGCAGCAGCCGTGGCCTGCAAGTCAAGGCCTCAGCGAAGTTCCCTCTGAGCTCAGTTGCCTTCAGCCATGACAGAGGAGAGAGCAGATCCCCCCTGGCTGAGAGCCCAGCCTGTGCCCGGTGCCTGCAGCCCTCCTTGTCTTCCTCAGGGAGGCCCTGGCAGGGGTAGTTTTAGTTAGTGCTGATTAACGGGCCTGGCACGGGCACTGATCTGTGAGGCAGAGGCTGGAGGCTCTGGCTGCACACAGCCCTGGGCTGAGACCTGCCACACTCACCCCGAGAGGCATTGCTGTGGGGTCGTGGGCAGCCTGATGCGGGTGCCCTCTCTCCAGCCTCAGGCAGCCTCTTCTCTTAAGTGGGTGATATTGCAGGGGCATCTCTTGGAAGGGCAGAGCCCCGGACAAACAGGGTGTCTGGTCAGGGACATCAGAGGCTCTTTTCCGATGCCTTGGAATTGCCCAGAACCAAGAGCCTCATGAAGTGTCCCCAGGACCAGTTTTGGGTGCCACCTACACAACTTCTTATCTGCTCTGGAGCCCCCCCTAGCTCCCTGCCCTCTCTGTGCAGATCTCAGCAGGACGTTGAGGCGCCTGAGGTCAGCAATTCTGTCCCTCCCGGCCCACATACCCTTCTAAACGCCTTTCCTCTCCTTCTAGGTATTTGGCACCAATGTAATGGTGACAGTAGCCAGGTCCTTTGAAGCACCAATAAAATGTAAGTGACCCCCCCACATGGGGAGTCCCTTTACCCCCACCCTAGTGGCCCTTCCCCCTGTGGTCCCTGTTCTGCTCATTCCTGTCCGTTAGCTCTCCCCACACACATGGTCTTCCTCCAAGCTCTCCTATGTTTCCATCCTCCTTTCCTCGTCTCCATGGTTCATCTGGCTGTGTTCACTCCCAGCCACCTCTGCCCAAGCCCCAGCCTCTGGCCACTTGGTGCAGTGTGCTGTGGGGTGGGCTGCCATGGAAGCAAGCATAGAGGGGGATCTCACACCTGTGGCGGGCACACACGGGCATTCCAGAGATCTGCAGCTGCTCAATGACCCCTTTAGTGCCAGCAGTTGGGCACCATCTCCCATGTGTCTCACACTGCCTGGTCGTGTTCTTCATGCATCCATCGTTTATAAATATTAGAAAACCCAGCTACAAGCATCTTTAAGCAATGTGGAACTTTGGCTAATGCACACGATGGCAAGCCCAGTGGTAGTGTGTCTCGGGGTTGGGTTAATGACCCCGCTGGAGTCGCCAAGAGCCAAGGTGACTTCGTTCCTCCCACCCCCGTTCTCAGCATGCCCCCCGTCCCTTACGCTCCTCCCTCCATGGTCCCAGAGTGGCTTCCTCACGCAGCCATGTGCGGAGGCAGAAAGAGGGAGTTGTGTCTCTTTCATCAAAGAGGAATGTTTTCCCCACATCTTCCCTGCAGCTTCCCTTGTATTTCCCTGGCCAGAACTGAGTCTCGGGCCCAAACCCCAATCATCAGCAGGGGGATGAGCGCGCGATTAGCTTAGAGCGGAAGCCTTGGGCTGCTCAGGAGTCACTCCGAGATCAGGGGGCCCGCGCTGGAAGCTGCCGCGCCAGGCCTGGCCGCAGGGTGAAGGGGAGGGTCCTGTCGGGAAGCATGAGCACGGAGTGGCTCCGAGGGAAGCATTGGCTCGTCAGTCAGCGTGAAGGCGACAGTTCAGAACTGTCTTCCCCTCAGTCTCATTCTCCACGACTGCAGACAGACCTCTCCGTGAGCCAGAGAAGGGATCATGGCCACACGCTGCTCCTCAATGCCCTGGTCCCAGCTCAGGGACCCGAGGAAAACCCATTTCTCCCAGCTTTGCTCGAGTAAATGTGTGGAGCCTCCCCTGGCCCCTGAGCCAGGTGCTCCTGCTGGGAAGATGGAGGGTCATGCGGACAGGCCCGGGCCACGGCTCTCCTGGAGGTATTTTAGTCAGCAGCCTCCCAGACCCAGGGTGTCGGGTGAGGACAGTCGGTCACATGCTTCCCAGAGAAGTTCCCCACATGCTTTGATGGATGAACCAGCCCAAGTGTCGGGGAGAGATTGCCTGCATCATGAAGGAGGAATGTGCCTTTCCCAAGCACGCAGGGGCAGAGTGGGCATCCGAAAGGTAGATGAGCACAGCTTCAGCAAAGGGCTGAAGACAGGAACTGCATGAGGGCCCTGGGAGGGAGAGGGATGAGTTAGGGGGGCAGCAGGAAAGAGGCCAGATTTGGGGAAGACAAGGATATCATGCCAGGGACTTGGACACTGCTCAGTAGGGGAAATACAGCAGTCCAACAGGGGTGCGGCTGTCGTGTTTGGTCTCTGGTGCTGAGAGTCTGGTTTCCTGGCTGGGAGAAGGCCAGTTCCTCCTCTGCTGGGAGTGGGGTTGCCTGCACATATGCTGAAGTCAGGCTGCCTGGACTTGAATCCCAGATCTGACACCTGCTGGCTGTGAGGCCTTAGGAAAGAGACCTCTCGGCCCTTGTTTCCATATCTGCCACTCAGAATTGAATGGTACCAGGACTAAGATTGAATGGGGAAATCTGTAAATCATTGAAATGCAAGTCCGCAAGGAGGGGAAGGCGTGTATACATTTATTAGAGGAGCACAAGCTTACCCACAAGCCCCAGCATGCCTCTGCCTATGGATCATTGCCCAGAGCTGGGTCACTTGACCACTCCCAGCAGCAAGGGAGGTTGGGAATTAAAGACCCAGGATTGTCCTGATCATCTTAGCCACAGCACACTTGATCCATCGCCTGGAAAGGCTGCCCCACCCAAAGCCCAGACTGGGTTAGTGAAGAAGGCATGAGGTCGCAGTTAACAATGTGCCAATCATCTAATTCTCAGCACTATCCTGTGGGCTCAGTTCTATTGTCACGCCCATTTCACAGGTGAGAAAGCTAAGGCAGAGAGCCCTTAGGTAACCTCTACAAAGTCACACATCAGAGCAGGATTCTGACCCCGAAGCTCACACCTAACTGCTCTGCTCTCAAGGCCCTGACGCTAAAATCCAGTTACAGCCATAACTGAATTGGGGGGAGGGGGGGAGGGGCATTTCTCAATCTGTATTTATCCAAGAAAGCCTATAGAGGGGTTTCTGAGTGGGAAGCTTTCAGCAAGGAATGTGCAGGTGTGTGACCTTTTCTCCCTCGGCAGATACAGTAAGAGCCTGGAGCCCAGGCTCCCAGGCTTTCGAACAAAAACCCGTCTGCCGTAGCCCTTCGTAGTGAGACAGAAACCCGGTCACATCTCAGCGCTGGGGGGCTCTTACCTACTTGGCTGAGTGTCAGTCCCATGTAACCAAGGGTTCCGTTGCTGTGTGACTCCATGAGGGCATTAAGCCTTTGCCCAGATGACCCTAGAGTCTTCCCTGCTCTGACCAGCTGTGATCGCAGATGAAGGCATTGCTCATCAGCCTGTCAGCATCCTCTGGTCCCCACCCCCCGCCCCACCCAGAGTGCAGTGTGTGAGTTTCCTAAGGCAGAGGTGGGCTAGGAGTCCGTGAGCTGGGCCAGCACCAACTCCTCGCCTCCCTGCCTCCCCTACAGTGGTGTTTCCCCAGGATCTGCTGGAGAAGGGCCTCGAAGCGGACAACTTTGCCATGCTAGGACTCGGCGACATTGTCATCCCAGGTATCAGGCGGGGGTTGGAGTGGGGGGTCCCCTGGATCAAGGAGGAATATTGTGAAGCAGCCCCCACCCCTGGCTCGCCCCCCGGCTTGGTGAAGGAATCCACCTCAACTCACATAATGGAGCACCCGTTGGGTGCCAGGCCTGGGCTGGGCACTGGAGGGACAGCAGTGTCAAGAGTGTCCTCGCTGAGCTTCTGGCTTGGTGAACAGATGTTGCTCAGGAACTACAAGAATAAACATGTATGACAGACTGAAGTACACGAAGAAGGTACATTTCATGACAGTGGTGAAAGAACCCGACCCCTCTCACACCCACACATTACACGCCCCTCACCAATGTTTGCAAGTGTTACAGAGGTGCCGGGACTGCCACAGTCCCCTTGGTCCTCCGCTCCCAGTGCTGGGAGGGCGCCAAGCTGAGCATGCCTGTGTTGCTCAGTGGTTAGAGCATCGGCCCACTCACTGGAGTGTCGAGGGTTCTGTTTCTGGTCAATGACACGTACCTGGGTTACAGGTTCAATCCCTGGCCTTGGCCGGGGCACGTGTGGGAGGCAACTGATCATGGCCTTGAACCCAAGTGTTTCCATGACGTGCAGTGCCGTTAGGCAGGGGGGCGTCCTCCCCGGGACGAGGCAGCTCCCTTAGACGCATTCAGGTCCCTGCAGGCAGCATGGCCTGTCACAGGCGCACAGACTTCCCCAGGTCCGTGCTGGTTGTAATCCGCTTGCAGCCTGCACGGGAGGGACATGACTGCACTTCTGTGTGTGCCCGCATACCTGTCCCTCAGCAGCACAGTAAACGGAAGTTGATTGTGCCCTCACAGAACCCCGGTGATACTCTTCAAAGAAGAACTGGTCGCTGGATTGTTCTGAGGACCAGATTCGTTGGGAATAGTGAAAGCTCTTGGCAAAGCTCTGACCCCTGGGTCAGTTGGGGAACAGCTGCAGCAGTTGCTGAATTCAGCCACCAGGGGGCACTGAGTCCCCCGCTTTGCTTACAGAAAGGCAGCATTCGCTCTCTACTCACTCCCTACTCAACAGTTTACAACGGGCACGAACTCGTTTCCCTCTTTAAAATGAAATCAGTTGGCAGAGAATGTTTTGATTCCTGCGAGTTTGCTCTCAACTAAATGAGGTTCAACCCTTGCCCTGAATGAACCCAAAGACCAGTCAGGGAGACAGACAGACAGACTGATGTGTGTGTTCACCATGCAGAGGCTGGACCCTGAGTCCGGGGACAGGGGTGTCTGCGCTGGGTTTTAAAGTACAAATAGACGCTCAGGAGGTGGACAGAGTTAACCATCCTCTGCTGAGTTCCCACAGAGCTTCATGATCTGCTTATTTCCTCTTTTCTCCCTGCAGCCTGTGCACCGTCTTTTTCTAAACGTGCTCAGTTGTTCTCCCACTTAGAGCCCTTCCATGTGCTCCCTCACTCCGGATGGAGACCCCCTCCCCGGGCCCCGTGGGCCCTGATGGCTGGTCTGTCCCCTGCATCTCCTGTTCTGAGCTGCAGCCTTCCCGCTGTCCTCGACTCTGCCACATCCCTGAGCCTTCTTTCCTCAGGATCTTTGCTCATATTGTTCTCTCTGCCTGGCAAATGTCACATCCTCAAAGAACTCACCCTCCCCTCTCCTCCCCTCCCCCGAGCCTGGGTCTCATCTTGATACACCTTCCCTGGGGCAGGAAGCGCCCTCTCACTGTTTTAATCATACATTGGCTCTGGTTCTGTGCGAGCATTGTGTAGCCCGGGTCCCGTTGGCTGAACTCGGGGTGGGGTGCAGTGCGGTGGTTTTGCTTACCCTTCTATTGCCTGTGGTGCCTGGTCCTAGCAGCCGTCGATAAGCATTGGGTAGAGGAGCCGGTGTGGCACAGCATGGTGCTCAAGGTGCCAGATCAATGTGTCGCAGCCAGAGCAAAGTCCGGGGCCTTCTCATGGTTCTCAGTGGCCTGAGGGCAGGGAGACAGGGTTTCTGCTGGCAGTTGGCGTATTGGCCACTCCCTGGGTTCCAGTGATCGCTCCGTGACGCCAGGTTGGGGACCCAGGGGTGTGTTAGTTCCTCCCTGGCCAAGCCAAAGGGCTCCATCTGGGGTGCTGGCTTCCCGGCCACTGTCTAACCCTGGCTCTCTCCCGACAGGAATCTTCATTGCCTTGCTGCTGCGTTTTGACATCAGGTAAGCTTCTTAAGACCCCTAACCATCCAGCCGTGAGTGAGGGGCCACCCCCCAGCAGGGGGTTCTCCATTGCCTTCCAGGAGCCCAGAGAAGGGACCTCAGGGGACCCTCCATCCCCCCAGCAGCCAGAGCAATTCTGATTTTATCTGTTTTTTGCATTTTGAGGTTCTAAGTGTTCAAAGAACCTGTGACCGCCCCCCATCCCCCCCCCCAAAAAAAAAGTTAAGAATCACAAGCCAGAGGATTTAAGCCCATTGTGCTTTCTCCCACTGTGACCTTGGCAAGTGGCCTGACCTTTGTGAGCTAAGGTTCTTCATCCTTTCGTTAGTGGTAAACAAGGTTCTGCCTCACTATCGCAGAACTGGAGGGTGCCGGGCACAGTCTGACCTCAGGCGCTCCCAGGAAGATCCAGCTGCAGTCAGCCCTCGTGTTTCCTATCAGCCTGGGGCAGGTCGCCACGGCCCAGCTGTTCCCTCCGGGTGGGGAGCTGTCCCCACCCGCACCTTCTCAGACTTTTTTCAGTCCTTTGTAGAAAGTGAGCACAAGGGGGAGAGAGGAGCCAGCTTGAGTCACCAGTTAGAACACAGGGAAGGTCACGCTTGAGTTAATGCACCTGGCCAGCTGGACCTGCCGCCAGCAGGTGGCATTCAGTCCCCCCTCCATGGGGAGCTTGCAGTGTGTGCCCTTAATTTTGAGGTGGTTTATGAACTTCTCTTCATTTCCTCATGCCCAATAATTGCAAAAGCAGTAACTGTGTTAACAGTGTTCGTGAGAAACTCAGTACCAGCATCACTGAAGTCCATTTGCATGTGAAACTTTGCTTCCCCACTCGCATACAGCTGGGCGTTGGTGTAGTGCCCATCTGGGCCTCATGAACACAAACTTCCAGTCAGCCTGTAAAAAGGACCTGGCCAGTTTGTAAGTTGAGGCACGTCTGTGTCAACCAGCTACTCTTGGCTGTTCAGAAGTAACAAAGAGAAACCCACAAAAGTCCCTGGACTGTTTGCTGGAGACACACATTCAGCTGCCAGTAACCTCAGATCTCCTCGCCTGGACTTCAGGATGAGCAAGCCCTTTAGAGCTGGTTCCAGAATTTGTGCAACATTCCCGAAGGGAGTCAGTTGCTCCCCAGGCCTCCAAACAGAGTGGCTCTCACTGTACCTGCAGCTCAAAGCTTAGAAGCAGCCAAGACCAGGAGAGAAAGGGGGTCAGAAGTTCTCGTTCCTTTCACAGATGTTACCAGGCATTGTCCCAAGTGCTGGTGACAGGCAGAGGTCATGAGCTGGCATTGGAAAGTCGGGTCAGGGCAATGCCAGGCTGCTTGTGATTCAGCTGTTCTGAGCTGATCTTGGATGAATCACCTCCAGGAAGTCAATGGCATTTTATCCATGCAGTCACCATCTATTATTCACTACAGGGAACTGAATTACTCCACCCACTGCACTTAAAATGGTTTCACAGTTTCTCTAAAAGCATGGCCCACCTGTATCAGATTCCCCTGGGTTTTTCAAAATACAGATTCCAGGACCTTGCCCCAGACCTATTAGCTCAGACTCCTTGGTAATTTGACCTAGAACTCTTGTGTTTTTTGTTTGTTTTTTACCAGGTTTCCAGGTGATTTTTGTGTCAGCTAGAATCTTAAGCCACTGTCCTAGATTATAGCATTTGATATTCACAACCTTCAGGGAGATAGATTTTGGTAGATAGATCCCCATTTTGCAGATGAGTAAACTGAAGTTAAGAGAAGGAAAGTGGCTTGTCCAAAGACACAGCTGGAGCAGTTCCAGAGTGTGCACCCACTTCTGGACAATCCCAGCTCGGAGCTCTCATCCACCCCAACGCCCCGAGGGTCTTCCCAGCTCCTGTTTTAAAGGGATGCTGCATCTAACACTCCCTCTTCCTCCCATCCTTTCCTGAAGCTTGAAGAAGAACACCCACACCTACTTCTACACCAGCTTTGCGGCCTATATCTTCGGCCTGGGCCTTACCATCTTCATCATGCACATCTTTAAGCACGCCCAGGTGAGCAGGGCCACCCTCAGCCTATCGGGAATGCTTCACGCAGGTGACGAAACCGTCATGGGGATATTTGTCACATCTAGAGATGAGCGCTACCCGTTGCTGTCAGAGCAAGCATGTCTGATTCTCCAACTTTCACTCGTGGTTCTTGCAAGATGATGCCTCTGCTTCAGGCAACAGGAGGAAAGGAGGAGGAAACAGTACCAGCCATGCCTGTTTGCCTTCATCAAAAAGGCAACACCTTCCCCAGAACCTTCCCACACCTCATGGTCCAGATCCATGTCACGTGACCCCAGCTGCAGAGAGTCTGGGGGTGGGTTTGACTCCTCAGCCTCAGTAGGGGGGAGACAGAGGATGGGGTTGGGGTGTGTGTTGGGTGTGTCAGCCCAGAGCCCGCCCTGCCGGGTGAGTGATAGGGTATTGAGGGTCCCCTCCCTCACTCCCCAAGTGGGGTGGGGGCTGGAGCCATTGTCAGTGTGACCTGCGGAGTCCTGGGAAGGCAAAGCAAGCAGACGGTGCCCTTAACTGGAAATGAGAGCACATCTGTGGGCCTGGCTCTGCTCCACACTTCACGAGGGTCATTGTGAACAGGTGAAACGAGTTCAGGTGTCAGACAGAAAGTATGTGGTGGAGCTGAGTTCAAACCAAGCCCGGGCTCCGAGTCCCCAGCTCTGGAAAGGCGGTGTGGAAAGGAGATAAGGGAGCCCTGATGGGGATCTAGACCCTACCGTCTGCGGTTGTGGGACCCCGGCAGGTTGCTGAACTTATTCTTGATTTTCCTCATCCTCCTATATAATAAAGAGGTGATATGCAAATTAACCCTCACACCATCACAAGATGGCTGTACCCACAGTGAAGGTGAGGTTCCTATAACCAGCAATCAGTAGGGACCTGAGGCTGTGTGGCGCCGGGCTGGGCCAGGGGACCTGAGGCTATGCCCCCCAGCCCAGCGGGGCTTGACAGGGGACCTCACGCACCCCACCCCAATGCCAGGCTGGGGGACCTCAAGGCGGGCCTCCTGCCCCGGTGCCAGGCCAGGGGACCTCAGTGGGTGCCCTTTGCCCTGGGCAGGGGGACCTCAGGCGGCACCCCCTGCCAAGTGGGGCTTGACAGGTGTAGGGCCAGCTGGGTCGGGATTTTGCGCGATTTCGACACATGCGTGCGAGTAGGTAGAGACTTGACTCTGGGTTCCACAGTGTGCCCCAGACTCTGACAGGAGGAAGATTTTCATATACATTTTACTAATTTTCTTTCCTCTCTGACACTTCTATTATAGAGAAAGGGCAAATAACAATATTAAAATATTTCCTCTAATTCCCTTTTAATGTGTACGAATTTCATGCACCAGACAACTAGTAGATGTATAAAAACAGAAAATAAATAGTAGTAGCCACCTTGGAGTTGCTTGAAATTAAATGAGTTAATCTAAGTAATGTGCTCAGAATCATGCCTGGCCCACGTAGTATTAGCTGTCACTGTGGCTGGTCCCCACCTCCCTGACCCTCCTGGGCACCAGCCAAGAACTGTTTGCTGAGCAGTTACTCTGTGCCAGGCACTCCTGAACCCTTTCACTCATTCGCTTGCTTAGTTGTTGTAGTATTTTCATATCTACAGTATGCATGAAGTCGACACTAGTATTTTACACAGGGCCGAGGTCCTCTACCCCACAGGTGAAGAAACCAAGAACCAGTGTGGAGCCATCTCTCATTCTCTTCTGCTCTAAACAGCCTTGGGTCTGTGCATGCTGAGAGTGACCTACACTTGGCAAGGAGGTTGCAGAGAGTGACTGAACATGAATTGAGGAGGAGCTTGGATGTCTCTGCTCCCACTCAGACCTTAGATTCCAAGCCCAGAGCTACTCCGCCGGCGGCCACCAGGTGGCAGGCTTGCCTTCTGCCTTGGCTAGAAGATTCCGTTGGGAGCTCTCACAGCTGAGCAGAGGCAGAATGGTCTTCTCTTTGTGGGGGACACTGTAGCCCAAACAGAAAAGGAACCTTTCCTGGGTCACGCAGCAAGTCAAGCTCGGCCCCAGTTGGAACCCTGGACTTCTGTCCCCTAGGCCCAGGCCTGAATTACTCCCCAGCAGCAGCCCAGCCATTCTCCCCAGTCATCCATGTGGGCATCTCCCTAAAAATCTTGAGAAAGGGATCCAGGACATCAGGGGCCTGTTCTGTGAGGTTTCTCTCTCTCCCAGACACAGGCAGTCCCAGTGCCAGCGGTTCCCTAGGTAGTGGTGTCCTCTGTCTGCAGTTTTCAACCCACTGAACCTCTACCAAAAAGCCACACTAAGCCAGGGTGTAGACGCATTCTAGAAAGGCCCTTGGAAATGATCAGTGACCTCGTACAGAGAGGGGCGTGGTTTAGCATCCACAGCCAAGATGGATGAAAAGCCAGGAGTCCTAACCCTGCTCACTGCCCTGAGCTGCTTGTACATCCTAGCCTCTTTAGCACTGACTTTCTCTGGAGAGGAAAGAAAACAGTATGCTTGTGTCCTGAAAATCTCAAACTCCCTGCCCCCCAAAGGAGCCAGTCCCATGGGCTCTGAGTTCTGCTTTAGCTCCTCACAAGTTCTGGTGCAGACCTTTGTTGTTGTGATTTCTATTTCTCTTGGCCCAAAGCCTAGCTCATAGCAGAGACCTGATGCAGTGGGAGAAGCTCACCTGCCCAGGTTCAAATTCCAGCTCAACCGCTTACAGACACCCCGTGTTAACTTGGGCAAGTCATTACCTCTGTCTGAGCCTCAGTAGCATCGTCTGTAAAACTCAGACCCTAGTGTTTATTGTGTTGTTATATTCAAGGACGATGTAATTGTGAAGTGTGTGGTTCACAGCCCACCCGTGAAGGCTGCCGAAAATGGTCCGCCCGCCAGACCACAGGCTGTGGAGCCCTGTTCTCTGGCCAGGGGCTGGCTTGGCCTTAGGAAGGACGCCCCCCCTCCAGTCATCTCCAAGTACCCTCCGACTCTGAGCATCCAGGAAGACACTATTTGCTTAGTATTCCCCTCTT
This sequence comes from Antrozous pallidus, assembly GCA_027563665.1. Taxonomy (NCBI): domain Eukaryota; kingdom Metazoa; phylum Chordata; class Mammalia; order Chiroptera; family Vespertilionidae; genus Antrozous; species Antrozous pallidus. Next base: position 34,988,653 of record CM050518.1, read on the forward strand.
CTGGGTGCCAGGGATCCAGCATGAGCAGGAAACTGGAGAATTCCAGGGGTCCCTGAGAGCATCCAATAAGAGCACCTGACCCTGCGAGTGAAGGCTTCCCCGTGGAGGTAACAGCTGAGCTGAGCGCTGAAGGAGGAGGAGAGATCTAGACAAAGGGGGAAGAGCAGCAACTGTACACAGAGGTCCTGAGGCTGAAGGTGGTGGTGAGGACTGAAATGAGGCCAGTGTGGCCAGAGTAGGACAGGGCAGGCGAAGGTGGAGAAGGAAGAAGGGAGCATAGGGGGCTGTGGGGATTGAACAGTAGAGTGACATCCAGCTTTCAGATGCTGCAGGGGAAAGAATGGCTTTAGAGTCTAGTATGCCCGATACTCAATACCCATTTACTATTTAGACCTCTGAGGCCTAGACCCCCCCCCCTCTCCTCCCAAAGCACCAGCCTCCTGTGCCCAGGAGGACGCTCATAGGGAAGGAGGAGATGGATTGGAGGCCTGAGCTCAGTGTGCACAGGTGTTCCATGAACAGAGGCTCTTAGAATAATTGCCGTCCTCCAAACCCAGGTTCACCTGGAGCCTCAGCACAGGCTTCGGGCCCAGACTGCCGGGGTGCGAATCCTGGCAGAGCCAGTGACCATCTGGTGATCTCAGTACAGGCCACAGCAAGGGCTCACCCATAGCAGCTGTGTCATCAGCATCATCTTGTTACTGAAGCAGCATCTCCTGGAGCATGTGCCCAGAATGCAAACTCCCAGGCCCTGGCACACAGTAGCTCAGGTGGTTGGGACATTGTTCCTGCACCAAAGGATTGTGGGTTTGATTCCCAGTCAGGGTGCATAAAGGAGGCAACTGGACAGTGTTTCTCTCTCACATCGATGTTTCTCCTCCTTTCTTCTCTCTAAAATCAATAAAAACATATCCTCAAGTGAGGATTTAATTATACATATTAATCAATATACTGTTTGGTTGTTTAATTTTATTAATTAAATGTGGTTAATTAATGAACCCTAGGGAAGGAGGGTCTCTGGAAATAGGACCAACCAAGAGGTTACATGTTTACCTAAAGTCCTAGGTGATTGGAATGCTGCCAGCCGGACTCCTGGGCACGCTTAAAGCCCTGCCAACTTGAGTTTCTTTGGGTTTCTTGCCTTCCCTCCTGGGGAGGAGCAGCCCCGGTCCAGGACTCAGGAGCCCGGATTCAGGCCCAGACAGTGGCTGGCTCTGAACCTGGGGAGAAGCTGTCCCTGTCATGCCCAGGAAGGTTTCCTGCCAGCATTGCCTCACAGCCTGTATCCTCTTGCAGCCTGCCCTCCTGTACCTGGTCCCCGCCTGCATCGGCTTTCCTGTCCTGGTGGCACTGGCTAAGGGAGAAGTGACAGAGATGTTCAGGTAAGGGGCAGGGAGCAGACGTTTGCACAGGTGCACCTGCAGGCAGCCAGTGGAGCCGTTTGTACATGTCGCCAGGGGAGCATGTTCCCACCACCGGCCCCACCCCTCGCCCTTTCCACCAGCAGGTGGGTGCCTGGCCTGTGGGCGCCGCAAGAGCCTTTCTGTGGGCCGGAGCCAGGAGAGGGCAAGGCCTTGGGCCGCTCCAGACAGTTCCCACAGCCAAAGGCCAGCTGCTCTTGAGAAGGGACTGGCTGGTGTAGAATTCCTCCCCCAGGCTGCCTCCCCGTCAGGAGTCCCGAGTTCCCACAGACGGTGCCATGCCACCTGTGCTGTGCCACCACGTGACTCTAGGCATGTCCTTCCCTCCGCTGGCCCCAGTCTCCACAAAGAGTATTAGGGAGGCTCCATTGTGGTGGCAAGTGCCCCCCAGATTAGAAGTCAAGTGTCAGTCCTCGTTCAGCCGCTGCTATAGCTGTAACCCCCAGCTAGCTGGGTTCGGTCTCAGTCACACCTGTACACCGGCCAGGCCCATGCACAGCCCCACCCACACCCCCAGGCCTGCGTGACTCCCACAGCTGTCTGCTCCTCAGCACCACTGACCCCGCCTGCCAGGGACCCAGAAATAGCTGCCAGCTGCCCACTCGGGCCTTCCACCCAGCTCCACCTGGCTGGCCTCTAAGTTGTCCCTCGAGCGCCCGCCAGGGCCTTCCGTGCACCTGGCTGCCTCCAAGGGAGCCTGTGACTCACCCTCCCCCGTGCCTTCCCTGCCTAGAAGCCCCAGGCTCCAGCCTGCCTGCCCTTATCTCTTGGCCTGGTAAATTCTGTGGACTCTTGAGACAAGACTGCAGGTGAACTTGGGAACAGATCTAGGGGTGCTTTGGGGCAGAGGTGGGACCTGATCTCTGAGCTGAACACCTGCTCTCATCCTCTGGCTCTTGTCCAGTCTCAGCCCCCACCCACCCCGTGGGGTAACCTCTCGGGTCCCAGTCCTATTGTATCCTCATGGAGTCAAGCTCTGAACACCCCCAGCTAGAACAAAGGGGCCCCTTCATTCACTGGTACTGTGTTTCCCTAAATGTTCCGCCACAGGGACATTTGGCCTCCCTTTCCACCCCCACCCCTGAGGAGGTTCTTAGGTTGAGGTGAAAAAGTAGGTGGTCTCTCTCTTCTTTCTGTCCAACTCTCCCTAATTCTCCACCTTATTTTACTTTTCCCTTTATTGTTATGCCCTTTTTTCATTAATTTATTTACTTTCAAATAGGTAACAAAACTCCATAACTGAGAGGGACAACACCCTCAATGCCCCAGACACCCACAGGCCAGCTCTGTCACAGTGTGTCTACACTCGGAGACCCCTTGCACCTAAGAGCAAGTGTGGGTACATGTTCCTGCACAGATGGTGGCATTCTCGAGCGTCTGCATCTTGATTTTTCACCCTGCAGCATATCTGAGAAATGTTTCCAACAGCCCATAGATGTCCAGTATCCCCTTGTATCAGTATCTTTTCTTTTTTGTTCTCCAAGTAACACCAGCTTCTGTCTAGAGAAGCTGAACGTGAGAGAGAGGTAAAAGTAAGACACAGTTCTCCTCGCTGCTCCTGGGAAGAGAAGGCTCTGTCCTCCTTTAGTCTTTTCCTCGCCATCTCTCCTTTCTGTCTCTGTCTGTCTCTCACACAGCTACGAGTCCTCGGCGGAAATCCTGCCTCATACCCCGAGGCTCACCCACTTCCCCACGATCTCGGGCTCCCCAGCCAGTCTGGCCGACTCCATGCAGCAGAAGCTAGCTGGCCCTCACCGCCGGCGCCCGCAGAATCCCAGCGCCATGTAATGCCCAGCGGGTGCCCACCTGCCCGCTTCCCCCCACTGCCCCAAGGCCCAAGGTAGGGCAGACACCCCCGCCCCAGTGAGTGGGGTAGGGAGCATTGCCGGGGGCAAAAGGATGCTCCTCCACAACATCAGGCAGTCCCTGTACCCAGCGATGGGGCCAGGGAACCGGGCAACCCAAACCTCGGTGTCCTCACCAAGAATGCGGGGCTCTTGAGAGAGTGGGTGTCAACACCTCTGTCATACAGTAGTAGATACTGTTACTACTCGCCGTACATATATAATCTTGGGCAAGTCACTTTCTCCTTTCAAAGCCTCTTTCTTCATCTGTAAGTGGGCATATTCCTGCCTCGGGGTGATCTAGTGAGGAAATGTGGGCATTGTCCTTGGTATGAACTCAGTTGCTCAATAAGTGGAGCCCATAGTAAGAGGTAAGCCAGGGTGTCCGCCTTTGAGAGCGGTGCCTTGCCTCTTGCCAGTAGAGCAGCCCTCTGCCCACTCGCACCCCTGGGGCTGAGTTCTTTGACTTCTGCCATGTGGCCTGGGAGTCAGCCATCTCCCAGTGCCGCATCCTGGCTGCCCCTTTGTTTCCCCACTGTCTCCAGCGGAAGGTTCAAGAAGCTTAAAGTTGGTTCACACAAGCCCAAGTCCAACCACTCCTCCATTTGCCACCTCTTGGCACCACCGGGCACTGGGAAGCAGAGCCGCCCGTCTGGGAAGGGCACAGAGCGGGCGGGCCACGCACTGGAGGAGAATGGGCAGCGGGTAGAGGGCTGGCATTGCTCATGAGCCCCAGGTTTTCCTGGGATGGCGGGATGGCAGGGCACAGGTTCTTTCCCTCGCCTGTAAATGTGTCCTTTTTATTGTTTTGCTTCTTGTCAGTTATGAAGAGTCAAATCCTAAGGATACAGCAGCCGTGACAGAATCCAAAGAGGGAGCAGAGGCCTCGGCGGCATCGGAGGGGCTGGAGAAGAAGGAGAAATGATGTGCTGGTGCCTGACCCTCTGAGGCTGGATCAGCCGGGGATGGACCAGCGCAGGCGCCCGGCCGGAGGGCGCTGCAGGCCTGGCGGCCCCACGGAGCGGGGCAGCAGGATCCTGCAGCGCCGCCTCGCTGCCCTGGTTCCCTCTTCCCCTCCTCTGGCCTTCCTCTGCCCCTCCCGACCACCTGCAGGCAAAGGAAGCCCCAGCGTCCCCTCTGCCCCATGTGCCAGGTGGGAAAATGGGTCTCGTTTTTAGATTTTTGTATTATGAACTGACTTTGCCTCACATTAAAAACTCATCCCGCTGTCCAGGCAGACCGCTGCGCCTAACATCTTCCAGTGGGTCTGCGGGCTCTCACTCCTCCCGGAAACTGGCCTGGGAGCCCCCTCTTGGGGATTGGACTGTCCCAACCTGGGGGGTGCCTTGGCTTCTGGGCCCCTCTTGTCCCATCCCAGATGCCTACCCAGCGCCTGGCTCCGAACCCCAAGGATGCCATGTGGCCAGCAGAGGGTGCCCATGAGCCCTCTTTCCCACTAGCCATCCAGTTTCCCTCACCACCGTCCTCATAACACTAGGGGGCAGCAAGCAGGATAGACGGGTGCTGGATGTTGCACCTACCCCTCACCCCTTCTAGGGAGGTGGACAGATTGGTACCTAAAGGCTGACCTCACTCAGCAAAGGGACCAGTATCTATAAAAGAGAAATGGGCAGGGGCTCCTGGTCCCCAGAGAAGAGTTGTTTTTTTTATTCTTTTCAAAGATATTTTTATTGATCTCAGAGAGGAAAGGAGAGGGAGAGAAATAGAAACATCGATGATGAGAATCATTAATTGTCTGCTTTCTGCACGCCCCACACTGGAGGTCGAGCCCGTAACCCAGGCATGTGCCCTGACCAGGAATCAAACCATGGCCTCCTGGTTCATAGGCTGATGCTCAGCCACTGAGCCTTGCCGGCCAGGCAAGAACCAGCATCCCTGGCTTTGTCTGGAGAGACCTGGAGATAAGGCCCCAGCGCCATCCGTCATTCCTGGGGTTCTTCCCAAAATTACTCCTGCAAGGCCAGGAGGATCCTGAATCTAAGAGCAACCCCCTTCCCCACAGCAATGCTGGTCACAACACAAGGGCCAGAGCCTTTGGAGGAACGGGGAGGGACCGGGCCAGAGCCTAAGGGCATCTAGCCCCAGAGCTGCAGCTCCAGGAGTGGGTTTCCCATGGCCTGCAGGAAAAGCCCGGCGAACCAGGTGAGGGGTGGGCACAGCCTCACCCACCTGCCTGGAGGGGGTCAGAGAACCTGAGGGGGGGGGGGGGTACCAATGGACGGAAATACCCGAAGTTCCTAGACTGTGCAATTACTCTCCTCCTGGGCCTGAGTCCCTGGCCCGTCTGCCGGCCACCTCAGCCATGCATCCAGCTTCTCGGGGGCCTAGGGTCCTATGGGAAGAGAAGCCAGGGTAGGGAACCTCCAAGGCTTCTCCGGGCCAGGGGGTCCGTTTCAGGGGCTTCTCGGGTCTCCTCCGACTCCAGCCGCCTCCGGAGGGAAGGCCGTGTGGTCCTGGAACAAGGCCCCTCTGAGGGCGGGTACGGGGCAGGCAGCCCAGGCACACAGTGCGGTTGGCGCTGCGGCCCAGGGCCCACAAAGGCCTCATTGAGTCACCACCGGCCCCCGGCGGAGGCTGAGGTGGCAGTGGCGCCGGGCGCCCGCCACCTAATGACCATCCTGGCCGGGCCAGATGTTCCGCAGGCCTCGGCAGCGGCCATCCAGGGCCCGCCCGGCCGGCCGGCACCGCAGAGGCCACTCTAGTTCCAATTAACCAGCTTCAGCTGAGCAAACAGCGGGCAGCGGTGGCCCAGCCTGGGCGGTAGGCCCGGCCCGCAGAGCCTCCGAGTCTAGACTCCAGATGTGAGCTGCCACCGCCCGGGTCCCGTGGAAAAATGGCACCAGGCTGGGCACGGACCGCGTCTGCCCGCCGAGCAGCCGGGGTGGGTGTCTGGGCGGGGCCCCGGGCGGCCTGGCTCCAGCCTCGCCCCGGGATGGGGGTGGATTCTTGGGAAACTGCTCGGAAACCCCCACGGCCTGCCCTGGTTTGCTAGGTCTCTCTCCGTGGCCTCGGCCCCCTTTGACTGAGGAGAAGGGAGGCGTCTGCCGGGGAGGCCGGCCCTGCCGAGCCCCGGCACCGAGCTCGCTGTGTTGGCCCGGCGTCCGGCATCACGCCGAGTGTCTCAGAAACACTTGTTACAACTACCCTGTGAGGCAGGCGCCATCGTTTTCAGATTCGGGAGCCGAAGCCGAGACACGGAGTTCCCCGGGGGATCTGAACCCAGGGTGCCTGGCTTCCAACCAGAGGCGCCGTGACAGGGTTCTGGGTTCTGGGTCCCAGGGCTGGGGACACACGGGAGAAGGCAGTCCGAGGCTGGCCGAAGGGCTGGCTGCCACGATGGGACCGGACGGGGCCTGCCCACTCGGGCCCGTTTCCTCAGCCGTGAAACGGAGGACCGCCCTGCCAGGCAGGCTCCGGCTCAGGGAGGGCCAGCGCGGCGCTGCCCGTCCAGCCTTGGCGCCGGGTGTGCGCTGGCGCAGCAGGGGCACGGCCAGCGCCCCCCGCCCCCCGTGCCGGGCGGCGTGGTGATGGCGAGACAGACTTGAAATGCGCGAAAAAATGGATAATGTCAACCCCTGGGACAGGAGAGCCGCCCCCAGCCCCCACGGTCCTGTTTGGGGCTCCTGAGGGCGAGGGCAAGGCCAGAGTCCGGCTGTCCTCGCACAAATGAGAAAACGGTTCCCCGCAAAAGGAGCCAGACCCGGCCGGGGTCTCTCCCGGAGCTCGGACTCCCTCCGCGATTCCAGGCCGGCTGTGGGGGCGGGGGCCGAGGAGCGGCGGGAGCGGCTGCATCCTGCCCGGGTGCGCCAGGAAGGGCCGAGCGGGAAGGAAGGCACACCCCCTCCCCCGCCGCGGCCACACCTGGGCTCCGCAGGCGGGCAGGGGGGCCGGCCCGCGCCTGGCTCCAGCGAGTCTGGGCCGCCTCCCCGCGCCGCCCCGTGGGGCCGCCAGATGGGCCGGCCGCCCGCCCAGCGGTGCCGGCAGGAAACGCGGCCCGGGCCGCCTGGCACGCGGCCGGAGGGGCGGGCGGGGCGGGGCCGTGCTTGGCCACGCCCCTCGGTGGGCGGGGCGCCTCCCCTGCCGGGTTTCCTTGGGCCTGTCACTGCCCCCTCTGTGCCCCAGGTTCCCGCCGGTAAAACGGAGCCGGTTTTCATTCTGTGACTTCAGAGCGGTTTTCCTTCTGTTTCTTGGTTTTCTTACCCGGAAAATGGCTTCCGCAATGAGCTGCTCCAACACCCAGCCGAGTGCCCAAAAGATGAGGGAGGGCACCCATAATCATTGTTGAATGTCCCCAGTCTGGGACAGTCCTGGAGACCTGGCACATAGCAGGCGCTTCATAAATGGACACGCTCACGTAGTCTTGGGTCTGCTGCTTACCCGTGTGTGACTTCCGGCAAGTGGCTTCCGGTCTCTGAGCTCAATTCCCTCATCTGCCTGATGGGTGGCTGTGAGCACTGAGTGCCATATCCACGGAGAGTATAGGTCCTCGATAGATGACATTTATGGAAGAGTGTACAGATGTGTAAAGCATGTGAGGCTAAGAAAGGTTCAAAGGAGCTGGGTGTCCTGGAAAGAAAGTTTTACTGGATGTGTAATCTTTTGTTTATTTTATATCACTAAAGTTCTGAACCAAGTGGACATATTTTTAAAAAACAAATACAATTGAAAATAAAAATGAATCCACCTCTAGCAAAAAGAAATATTGACTTATCTCCATCTAGCAAAGGAGGCATCTACTCGGTGTACCGGTTAATAATGAGAATCTTTTTCAATAGATGGAGTTACACATATGTTGAAATATATGCGATTTGATATGTATGCTGTTTGGTTGTATTGACAACAAGCTTCAAAACTTCATATGTCAAATTTTCTGAAGGTGTTAATATCCTAGATATTTTTATGCTTAAAAAATGTAGAATTTCGCACTAAAGAAAGATCATTTGTGGGACGTTTTAATTCGTTACTTTATTTTGAAGAAAAGTGCTGCTGAAAATTGTCGTATACTTCGGAAAGTTTATGGTGAACATACTCCATCTCAAGATACTTGTGAACGCTGTTTAAATGCTTTAAGAGTGATTATTTTGATGTGAAAGACAAAGTACGTCCAGGTCAACCAAAACATTTGGAAAAGCATTACAGGTACTGGATGAAGATGTGCGTCAAACTGAAAAACAACTTGCAGAAAGATTAAACTTTGCTCAGCAAACAATTTCCCATCATTTACAAGCAATGGAAAAGATTCGACAGGAAGGAAAATGGGTGCCACATCAACGGAACGAAAGACAAATGGAAAACCGAAAAGTCATCAGTAAAATGTTGCTTCAACAGCACGAAAGAAAGTCTTTTTTGCATCGAATTGTGACTGCTAATGATATTTCTCTTTAAATTATCATGTTTTCTTTGGATTACAAAATCTGTGTTACTAACCGGTTAATAGTTAATCTGAACTATTAACCAGTTAATAATTAAGCCACATTATTAACAGTAATAATGTGGATTTTGTAATCAAAGAAAACACGATAATTTCAAGAGAAACATCACAGTGCTTTATTCAAAGTAATGCCCATCACTAGCTACACATTTCCCCCCATCTTTCAGGTGATTTGTGGATACCGTCCCAATAGAACTTTTCTTGTTTTGAGGCAGACGATTCAGAGACCCAATCTTCCCCTTCTTTACATTTTGAAGTGCTGCTCAGAAAGCGTGTGTGCCATCGATCTAAACAAGTGGTAATCTGAAGGAGCATTACAACAAAACAGCATACATATCAAATCGCATATATATCAACACATGTGTAACTCCATCTATGTTTTTATAAACCCGCATTATTAACCGGTACACCTAGTAAAACTGATATGGACTGAAACCTGCCCAGTGTCACAAAGAGCTTGGAAATGGCAAAGATGAGATCTGAATGCAAATTTGCTGGATTCCAAATCAAATACAGAGGAGTGAGGAGACGTTCACCTCTCATTTACTTTTTTTTAAATATATTTTTATTGATTTCAGAGAAGAAGGGAGAGGGAGAGAGAGATTGAAACATCAATGATGAGAAAAAATAATTGATTGGTTGCCTCCTGCATGCCCCTTCCTGGGGATCAAGCCTGCAACCTGGGCATGTGCCCTTGATCAGAATCGAACCCAGGACCCTTCAGTCCACAGGCCGATCGATGTTCTATCCACTGAGCCACACCAGCTAGGGTTCATCATTTACTCTTCATCATCGATGCCAGGAGGGGAGCCCAGTCTGAGTAGAGGGAAAAGACCAGCAGAGTGAAGAAGAGTAAGAGATGAGGAAAAGTGAGCAGACCCCACAAGGCAAAGCAAGGAACTTAGGTTTGATCCTAGAGGCAGTGGGGAGCCAAGGAGGATTCTGACCAGTCCTTTCTAAGCACAGAAATGGGAAAGACCAGCCGTGGGCAGTGTGGCCCAGCTGTCGAGTGTCCTCCCGTGCGCCAAAAGGTCATTGGTTTGATTCCTGGTCAAATGCCCAGGTTGAACATTTGGTCCCTGTCAGGGTGCATGTGGAAAGCAGCTGATCAATGTTTCTCTCTCTCCCTCTCCCTTTCTCTCCCTCTAAAATCAGGAAAAACTGTTTTATAAAAAGGAAAGAAAGAAATGGAGAAGACCAGGAAGCCAGGGATGGGGCTCCAGGCCACTAATGGTGATGCTCTGAGTGATAAAAGGGCAAGGGCCATGGGGGTGGGTGGACAAGAGAGACTGGGGACTCAAGCTGGCCAGAGCAGCATCCCAGACATCCCTCAGCAGCACGACAGGGTCACAAACCCAGGTGCCCCAATTCTACTCACTGAGTTCCTCTTCTTTGGAGGTTGTTTAACCCACACCACGGACAACCTTCAAAAGGTCCTGTGATCGATCCCTCAAGGTCCCTGGGTCTGGTCGGGTGCCAGGAGGAAGCCTAAACTGCCAGCGGCTTTGAGCTGAAGGGAACCAGGGGGATGAGAGTGCTGGGTAGAAAACGACTAGATTGCCCCCACCCAGAATGCTGTTCTCAGAGCCAAGTGACCACGATCCTGTTGGCACACATGTGTGCCCGATGCCCCACGCAAAGGCAATCTGCCTCATGCAACATAAGGACTTCAGTGTGCATGAGGCACCCATGCGCAAACGCAGACCTCCACGGTGTGACTGCACACGTGCAGACCCGTCCCTGCAGGGACGCGGGAGGGGTCCGATCAGCACAGCGAGGAACAGCAGCCACCATTACTGAGCATTTACTATGTGCCAAGCACAGGTTCAAGTGTCCGCATGCATTACATCCTTCATACTCACACGGCTCCCCATGAGTCTCCATTATCCAGAAGAAGGAGTAATGACACAGAGAAGGGACCTGTCCACACAGCAAGCAAGAGCCTGCCCAAGCGCTGGGCTCACACGAAGCCACCACCCCCTTTGTCATTTCTCATGTCATTAATATTCATTTATAAAAACGTTAATTTTTTAGATCCTCACCTGAGGACATGTTTTTGTTGGTTTTAGAGAGGAAGGGCAGGGGGTGGGGAGAGAGAGAGAGAGAGAGAGAGGGAGAGAGAGAGAGGAACATCTGTTGCCATCCAAAGGATCCAGATAGGTGCCCTGACTGGGAATGGACCCCGCAACTTTTGGGGCACAGGACAATGTTCCAACCAATGTGCCATCTTGCCAGGGCTAAAAAAAAACTTTTTTATCACCCAGGAACTACATCTTTGCCTTGTAGAAAATTAGAGTATGTGTTTAAAAAGGGGAGGGAACTAAAGCAGCAAATTCCCGCCACCTGGAGATTACTGCTATTAACAATTTTACATAGATTTCAGATTTCCTTTTACACCAACCATGCATTTTTTAATACAAATCACATCTATGGTGCATATTATTTTATATTGATTTTGCTTTCACAGTCAACAACCTTCCGCTTCCCATTTTGGTCAGTTGTCATCTCGGGTAATACCCAGATAGCAGCCAACTCTGTCATTTTAAAGGACACCAAACAGCCAGTCTGCATGAGAAGGCAGACCTCTGCATGGGGATGAGGCCTGCCCTTTCCTTCCTCCCCTCCCTGCCCTGCCCTCTTCGAAGCTGTGAATGGCTGAGGCGGCAGGCCTGAGGGGGTGGGGCAGAAGACCCAGATAAGACCGAGGCCATTGGTGCTGCATTCCAGGCCTCCCCGAACCTGTCCCCGGCAGGCACACACCCACCCCTGCCCCACTTGGCTGCTGAGAGCTGGCTGCCCACCTGCTCTCAGGCCACTCGGGGGTCCAGCTGGGCCCTGAGGGGGGGGAGGGGCGCTGAAAGCTTGGACACCCAGGCCCCAGATGGTAGAGGAAACCCAGGGGCCTGGGTTGGAAAGCCAGCTGCCAAGGTGTGGAGTCCCTGAGAGGGGCCGAGCCTCTTTCTGCTTGACCCGGGTCCTTTCTGCATGAGTGCGGCCAAGAGTGCTTGTGTGAGAGTGTGAGTGCACGTGTGTGGGAAAGTGTGACAGTCTGAAATCGAATGGGGGAGAGTGTTGCCAATGCGTTTCTCCCCTGCTGTGTTTATGAACGTGTGCTCACGTGACTGGATCCATCTTGATACGTTAAGAGTGTGTGTTTGTGAGAACGTTTGAGTGAGTGCTCGCCCTGGTGTGTGTGAGAAGGAGCTCTGGTGTGGTGGTGTTTGAGTTTGGAAGGCTTTGCTTATAGGAGCTGGTGAATGTGCGCTGTTGGACTTTCTGCCACGTGTATGTGTGTGAGTCTGGGTCCCAGGTCTCACTCTGTGGTCCATACTCCCCTCTGCCTGGGTCACTCCCCGGTCTCGGTGTCTCCATGGGCCTCCCCGAGTCTCTGCTCCCCGACTTTGTGGAGAAACTCCAGGTGGAGCACAGACTCCAGAGTTAGAGAAACAGGGTTTGATGTTATAACTCGGCCATTCTCTCTCTGTGTGGCCTTAGCCGAGTGATCAGCAAACTCATTAGTCAACAGAGCCAAATATCAACAGTACAACAATTAATATTTCTGTTGAGAACCAAAATTTTAAAACGTAAATGTCTTCTAACGCCACTTCTTCAAAATAGACTCACCCAGGCCGTGGAATTTTGTGGAAGAGCCACACTCAAGGATCCAAGAAGCCGCATGTGGCTTGTGAGCCGCAGTTTGCCGACCACTGCCTTAGCCAACTAACGTGAAGCCTCAGTTTCTTATCTGTAAAATGGGGGCACCTAGTGACCGGTTACTGTTGTTACTCAGATCAGGCCGCCAGCCTCCTGGGTAAACACTGGCCAGTCCTTTCTCCTCCACGGAATTGATAACACCTTTGTGTTTTAAGTCTAAAACCTGTTTTCCCCCAACTCGCTCAGCAACTATTTGCTAATCGCCCTGGATTTCCCTGGGACGCCTTTTACATGAATGAAAAAGCCTCTCAGTAAATGGCCTGGGAACTGCCCCCGGAGACAGATGCCGACTGGTGAAAAGCTGGGACTTAACCGTTCAGGCCCAAATGTTCAGAGCCATCGGTGGGAAAGTTGCAACTGAGAGGAGGAAAAAGGGCTTTTCTTCCTTTAAAAAAATCTCTTTGTTTTCAATCTGTGTCTCTTTTGAGCCAAAGGATGGAGATGAGCTAAAATAAGAAATTACACAAGAGGGGAAATCCCATTATCTGGTTTTTTTAATGGGTCCCTCAGGATTCCACGGACCCCCATCCCAGCCGCTGTGTGGTCCAGGCCTGCGAACACGGAGCCCCTCGCCCCCGCCCCTGCAGCCCACGCCCACCCACCGCCCAGCCCCAGCGGCAGTTTCCCAAGATTCACATGGTAATGAAGGCATCCATCTTCTCCCAGACACACACAGCCCTCCGACCCTCCCAGGCCAGCGCACAATGGCCCCCAGAGCCTTGGCCCCACCACCTGTTGGATTTTCCCAGGGAAGGGAGGGAGGGTGGGGAGAGCTCCTTCCGCCCAGCCCCAGCCCCACTTGCACCCTGATCCTGGGAGTCAGACGGCTAGAGCGCCCTTGTCCTGGACTCCCCACCGTCCTCAGCAGTCTGCACCCTCCGTTTCCTCTTCTGCGAGATGGGGGTGCTGGTCCCTGAGTCGCGGTGCGGCTGGGAGAATGCCGCAGGGAATGGTGGCGGCAGGCTCTCACTCGGGAGACACCTGGAGAGTGAGATCAATGATAAGCTGTCAGTCATCGCCAGATGGGGTGCAGCACGTTGCATCATCGTCACATCGTGTCCCCACCACACCCTGAGGGTGGTGCTGCTAGGACCCCATTTGCAGGAGACACTGCGGCCCAAGGCACCTCCTGTTGGCCAGGACTTGTGCCTGGCTGGCTTCAAACCCTGACCACATGCTGACTCTTTCACTGAGTGATGCTGGGATTGTTACTCTATCGGTTCATACCCTCCAGGAGCCAAAACGCTCCCCTAATAAGACAGTTCCGCCTGTGATGAGTCACGGAGGCTGGAGAGAGCAGAGGGAGGCATTCACCGCAGGTGTCTGGGAAGCGGGGTATTTACCCATCACGGCAAGTAACAGAAAACGGGTCATTGCTTCTTTATCTGTAAAAAGCGTATTTCTACTGATTTCAGAGAGAGGAAGGGAGAGGGAGAGAGAAATAGAAACATCAATCGCTGCCTCCTGCACTGCCCCCTACTGGGTATCGAACCCGAAACCCGGGCATGTTCCCTGGCTGACTGTAGGTGCAAGATTCGAGGCTCAACCACTGAGAACACGGGCTGGCAGGTCATTGCTTCTTTAAATGGAATCGTGCAAATCAGAGCTCCCCACCCCACCACTGCAGCTCCCCAGCGACATGTTTCCTCTCCCGCACCTTGTTCAAACCCAGCCCCCCTTAAATATTTAAAAGGAGGCTTTCTCTATGCATTTATGGGTGTGGGGATAAAATTAAGGAGGATTTAAATTTTGCTTAGAGCCCTTCTATATTTTCAGATGCTCTGTGATGAATATGTGCTGTCACTTTATTCAGCTTTAATACAAGGAATATGTTTTTACAAAAAATCAAATCCTACATCCAATCCTCTGAATCCTCTACCTGCCCCTCCCCCCCACACACAGGTAACCCTACTACAGCTTGCTGGGGTCCTGGGCATTTAGCGAGTGTGTTTTAGAGACGCCTTGAACACATTAGGTCACCTGAAAGAAACCAGTCACAGAAAACTGCATTTTATATTATTCCACTTATATGAAATGTCCAGAATAGGGAAGTCTATAGAGACTACTAATAGGTGTGGGCTTTTGGGGGGGCTTGGGGGAGAGGAAGTGATGAAAAAAATTAATTGTAGTAATGATTGCACAACTCATTGCTTGGGTGAATGGTGAACTTAAATGGGTGGGTTGTATGATATGAATTATACCTCAATATAATAAGAATATCAAAGCTGTTAAAAAGAAAAAAAAGTAAATTCTAGAAATGCTCTTGTCTCTGAGCTCCCGCAGGGACAGGGTGCTCCCTCTCCAGGCCTGCTCCCTCCTCCAGGGCCAACGCGGGAGCGCGCTCCAGGCGAGTTTCTCCCCCTCCTGAGACCCCTGGTCTCGGGCGGCTTCACACTCCGCCTGCGGCCGTCACGGGCCCAGACCGCTGTCCTTCCCGGTTCAGTTCCATCCCCCGTTTGAAGAGACGAAACCCGCTCAGGGACACAGTTTAAAACGCAGCGGCGTTTCGCGCGTCCGCCTCGGGGGCCGCCGGGGCCGGCGTTCTGCTGAGGTGCAGACTGCGGGTCTGACCCTTCTCCTTCCGCGTCTCCGTTTCAGACTCGCAAAGCGGCGGCGGCCGTGTGCACCACTCGCGACTTGCTCTGTGCTGCTTTTCCCCGCGCAACAAAGTGCGGCGGAGACCTCGGCGGATCGGCCACAGGGCGGGCCTCGGTCCCTCCCCCGCTGCGCGGACTGTTCCGGGGGGACAGGCCTCCGCCCCGCCCGCCCCCCGGCCGGACACACGGGCTTTCCCCGGCGTCGTTTCGCACAGCCCCGTGGTCTCCGGCTCAGTCTCCGACAGCGGAAGGGCCGCCCCCTGGCTCCCGGGCCACGTGGTTTGTGGGGGCTCCCGGGGCCACGTGGTTTGTGGGGTTTGGGCCGCCGCTCTGCTTCTGAGGACACTCAGGCCGTTTCTGACCGGGACGGCGAGGAGCGGGAGGGAGCAGGCGGCCGGACCACGTTCTGTGTTCCGCCCAGGCCCCTCAGGCACCGTGTTAGACGCCGTTGGTCCTCCCACCCCCTTCTCCAAAAATGCATCAAATCACCCCAATCTGAGGCCCAGCCAGGAGCCTCCGAGTTAAGAAGCTGGACTAAGTGGACCGCTGTCACTCCACAGACAGGAACACGGGGCCACGGCTCACATCCGGGGGAGAAGGCCCCGGAGCCAGGCCCTGAGTCTCCGCCGCCAGAACCCTCCCGGGGCTCCTGCCTCACCCACAGGAAGAGCCAAAGGCCTGGGTGGGCTGCGGACGCCCTACCCCACCCACATCGCCCTGACCTACTCCCCAGCACCCTACTCCTGTTCGCCCAGCTGAAGTCACGCTGGCCTCTTGAACACACCAGGCACACTTCTTTATTTCTTTTTAAATATATTTTATCGATTTTTTACAGAGCGGAAGGGAGAGGGAGAGTTAGAAACACTGATGAGAGAGAAATACCGATCAGCTGCCTCCTGCATGCCCCCCACTGGGGATGTGCCTGCAACCAAGGTACATGCCCTTGACCGGAATCGAACCTGGGACCCTTGAGTCCGCAGGCCGATGCTCTGTCCACTGAGCCAAAGCGGTTAGGGACAGGCACACTTCTTTATTTCATTTTTTTAAACATTAGACATATGTCTGCCTTAAGACCTCTTCCCCCAGTAGCGGAAGGAAGGGAGAGCGCAAGTTCTGAGAAGCATCATCTTCTCAGACAGGCCTTTGCTGACCCGCCTCAAACCCATTTGCGATTCCAGCCCAGGCCGCGGGCCAGTGTTGGGCCTGGACCCTCTGGCGCAGGAGGCGGTGTGATTCCCAGTCAGGGCTCGTGTCTGGGTTTGGGGTGCCTTCCCCAGTGTGGGGCGTGCAGGAGCCAGCCCACCAATGATTCTCATCGCTGATGTTTCTCTCTCCCTCTCCCTTCCTCTCTGGAATCAATAAAAACGGATTTTAAAAAGTAAAAAGATTACGATCCACCCCACGCTAACCTCCCCACCCCTCCTTTCCTGACTCGGATTTGACAGCGTGTTCACACCGATGGGAGAGGGCTGCGGATTGCACGGCGGACGGACGGGTGCAAGCTCTCGGCACACAGGCAGCTGCGGGGAGGTACAGGGAAGCCCCGGGCTGAGCCGCCCGGCCTCCACACCAGCTCGGCCGCAGCTCTGCTGTGACCATGGCGGAGGCCCGGTCACTGGCCGCCCATGCTCCCTGTTCCTCAGTCGGAAGCCACAGGGCGAGCACCTTCTCCCTCCGCACAGGGCGGCCGCGAGCGCGAAGTGAGAAGGACTCTCAGCCCCGCCAAGTGCCCGACCAGTGTCAGCCAGCTACATCCCCGCTGCTGCGATCTCGCAGGTGGTGGTGGTGTTTGCTGACACCCGCACACATGGGACTCCGCACTGATATCGGAGGAGGCAGGGGTGCTCACGGGGTAGGAGGAGACAGGGGTGCTCACGGGGGTAGGAGGAGACAGGGGTGCTCACGGGGGTAGGAGGAGACAGGGGTGCTCACGGGGGTAGGAGGAGGCAGGGGTGCTCACGGGGGTAGGAGGAGGCAGGGGTGCTCACAGGGTAGGAGGCTGTCTTTCTGGTACTTCCAAGCAGGAATGGGGGTTGGGGTGTGGGTGATGGACCGGCACGCGATGGAATCTCCCACCAGCTAGACCCTGTGCCCCGACCATGGCCCGCCCCCAGCGGCCGTCGGGGGAGGGCGGGGAGCGCGGCGGCTGGAGAGCAAGCCGGCCTTTCCCAGGCTCCCCGCACCCAGCGAACATCTGGCCGCGAACATCTGCCCTCGCCTTTGTCGCCGGCCCCGCAGGCCTCGCACCCATCTGCCGCCGCCCGCGGCCTCCGCCCATCTGTGCGCCGTTCCGGGGCGGCTCCCCCGCCCTCGCCCCCGCCCGCCGGGCTCGGTTCCCACGGGCCAGGCGCGGGAAACGGGGCCGCCCATCTGTCGGGCGCAGCGGGTCCCGCCGCCGGGCGTCCCCAAGGGGCGGGACACCGGGCCCAGGAATGTCCTTCAGGTGGGTGCGCGCCCCAACAAAGCCGGGGTGCGGGGCCCACAGACAGGACCCAGGCCGCCCTGGCGAAGGAGGAGGCAGGGGGTGCTCACACGGGGTCCCACCCCCACCCGCCACTCCCGCTTTGGCCGGGGGGGCCCCCCACCCGCCAGCACCCCTGAGCTCTGGCCCGCAGACCTTTCATTTCGCTCGGCCTTTGCCTAGAAATGCCCCCCTTTTTATTTTGTGACATGAACGTGATTTTTAAAAATACAATGTGTTGTGTTCCTGACCCCATATTCGCACCACCCAGACCTGACCACCACCGGCAGTTTGCTGTCACCGCTCCTGTCCCACCTTTTCCCACGCAGCTGGCCTGCAGTCTCGGTGCCCCGCCTGCCCCCCTCCAGACTCTGCTGCCGGTGCACCCCCGCCTGGGCACGCTTCCTTCCAGCCCACGTGTTCTCCCACGTTTACTACACATTCACGTATTAGCATCGGGTGTGTGTTGTCAAATTCACACCCTTGCACGTGCCCAGGCCGGGCTCATCCCCATCAGGCTGTGCCTCGTGTCCTTGTGCTTCCCTGTCCGGCTGTGGGGCGCGGAGGTGGTTTTCGGGGCGGCCGCAGACACAGCTAGGTGCTCCTGCCCGCGGAACTCGCAGGGTCTGACTGGGAGTGGACGGCGGGGTCACGGGGTGTTCCAGAGTTCATTTTCACTCGGTGTTGCCACACTGAGCTCCCAAGTGATCATACCAGTTTGACACTCCCCAGCGGCGGCCGGGTTCCCACAGCCCCACCACGTTTTATACTCCCAGGCTTTGAAGTTCTTTCAGTTTGATGTGGCAGTTGTGTCCTCCGCGCGGCCAGATGTGCCGTGCTGGGCCTCGGAGCGCTCGCCTCACCCCTCCTCGCTGCTTCTTCATCTCAGCTGGGAGAGCGCCCCCTCCTGCAGGAAGGCCTCCTGACCCTCCCTCAGCTGACAGCCTCTCTCCGGCCACCCCTGCCTCTCACAAACCCGTGCTTCTCGGCCACAGCCCTGGGGACCTGAGGGAGCAGGGGGTGGCCTTTCCTAGTAACGGGGAACTCCTTGGGCAACAACCTTATTTGCAGGGCCCCTGGGCATGTGGGGAACATGAAGGCGCTACAGAGCATGTTCCTAGGAGGTACACTGCATTTCCTCAGTTAAGGGGCTTCTCTCTCCAATTCCTAAAAAAGAGTCCCCTTGGGATGACCGCAACCCACAGACTGCAGTTCGCCTCCAGGGACTAACCCCTGACCAGTGGTGTTTGTCTGCTCCCGTCTGGTTACTTCCAACGGATAATGGCTGCCTCGCCTCTTGTTCTGTCACTGCTGTGCATAGTGCAAAGTGGGGGTGCACTAATTGTTCATGGGGTGAATAGCTGGCCTTTAATGATTCTAAAGTTCTGTAATTCAGTGGTGGAGCATGCATCCGATGACTTAACAGGGGTTACCTTTAGGAGAGGTGGAACGGTCAGTCACCATGGGAATAGGAATCGTTGCTGGAGGTGTCTATTGAATACTGACTTTGCTGGGCACTGTTCTAAGCTCTTTACGTGACTTAACTCGTTTCGTCCTCAGAGAGATGGGAACTCATACCATTCCCCGCTTCCACAGGGAGGAGAAACTGAGACACCGGGAACATGAAGTGACTGACATTCACGCGGCTCCGAAGCGGGGGGCGATGGATGAGAACCCGGCTGGCTGGTTCTCTGAGAAACCTCGCTCTCCAGACTTCTAGGAAAGAGACCCCTTTCTTCACGGAGTGTTTCTCAGCCTCAGCTTCCTTTAACTAGATCAGCCCTGCGTTTGCATCAGCAAAAAATGTAAGGCTTTTTAAAAGACTTAAGAGTGTGTCATGAGTCATAGTATTTGAGGAGTGCGGCCACACCTGTGACCTGAGGCAAGGGTGCAGCTAGAGGTGCCACCCCTGGTGACAGGGTACTCAGGGTTGGGGTGAGCAAAGAGGGTGGGGACTACTCCATGCTCCTGGACAAGGAGCTGGGCAGGCCTTGAGAGGTGCACCCTCAGCTGTTTCCCCTTTCCGGGCCCCAGGGCAGAAGGGGAGCCAGGTGTAAGGGAGGCAGGTGAGTCAAGGGCGGGCGGGATGGGGCACCAGGCAGGAGGCAGGGGAGGGGCCTCAGAGCCTCCTGTCCATCTCCCAGTGGGCCTGGGAGGAAACCATGGGAGCCCTCTCAGGAGGCCTCTGGTCTAGTCTCCCTCCTTAGGGTTATGGACCTAGCAGCATGAGGGTGCTCCCTGTTGCGCCCTGAGGAGCACCCTGATTTGGGGTTTCCTGGCTGGTGGCATCAGTCTCTGAGGCTGCCGGAGACAGCCCAACTCCTGTACCTCTGGCCTGGGCAGGACTCAGGCCTGCACTTCTGGGCATGAGTTCCTGGGGTCTGGATGGGTGTGGCTGAGTAGTTGTGAGTCCTTGGGGGCTTATACAGGATTCTGAATCGTGTGTGTGTTGTGGGGTGATTTCTATCTATAAAAAGACTTTGAAAGGTGGGAGGAGGCAGTCTTAGAGCTGATGAAGGTAGGTGTTGGTTGCATAGGGGAAGCTGGTTTGTATTTGGTTGTTTTCTCTGAGGATGTGGGCACGTGTGTCTCATCTTTGTGTGAGCGGCACTGATAGGGGTGTGTTATGTTCAGTAAATGTGTGCTGCAGTGCAGGGTGTGTGTATCTGTGCATTGTGTTTATTGTTGCAGCTTTAGCGTGGTTCTGTTGGGAGAGACAGTTAGGTGTTTTGATGTGTTGCCTCCTTGGTCTCTGTGTTTTGGTTTTTGTGCTGGTTGTGCACGTTTGGGTCTGGGTTGTGTACCTGGATGGCAGAGTGTGGTTGTATGTCATGGTGTGTTACTGTGCTGTGCATTTGGACAGCTGCTTTGCTGGGTATGGGTATTCAAGTTGCTGGCAGACGCATCAGTTGTTAGTTTACATGTGTACACTGTGTTGGTTGTATAGGTGTGTGCATTTGTGTCCGTGTGTGTGTGTGTGTGTCTGTGTGTGTGTGTGGTACTTTCAAATTTGGCCTGTGCTGAGTGGCCTGAGAAGGAAGCCCCCTGGGCCCTTACACTGCCCTTCCCTTTGGCCCCTGAGGCCCAGGGCAGCAGTGGTCCTTACTGAGGTCACAGGAAGGACCCACACCCTCTCTTTGCAGGGAATCGGGAGGGGCCACACTGACAGCTCCAGCCTCCCTGTGCATTGTTCTGGGCCTCCTTTGGAAAACAGGACGAGAGGCAAAAGATGGACCCGAGCCTGGACCCCCTACACTCCCTGAAATGACCCAAGAGCCCATCAGAAAACCCTTAAGATGGAGGGCCAGTGACCATCCCCATTTTACAGATGGGGAAACTGAGGTCCAGAATGGATGGGAGACTTGGCAGAGGTCTCACAGCTTGGTAAGGACAGAGAGTTTGAAGCCTCCGCACCCCTCAAGTGCCCATACATGGCCTTCTGCTGGGCTGGGGGACAGAAAGTGAGCCCCTTGGAAGGGCACAAAACTATTCTGCTGCCATTCTGAGTGCTTGAGCAAGTCCTTCACCCTCTCTGGGCCGGCCCTGTGCTCAGCTCTAGGGACACGGCAGTGGCCAAAGGAGCCGTGGTTCCTGCCCTCCCGGGGCCTGGGACAGGCCTGGGGATGGAGGAGGATTGGACACTCTCCAAGGAAACAAAGATCTTTTCAGATGGTAATAAATTCTATAAATAATTAAGGCCAGGGGAATGTGAAAGAAAGTGAATAAATAGCCAAAGGAGGTTCTAAGCAGACCACTGAGGAGATGACATTTGACCTGAGACGTGAAGAATGAGGAGCCTTGTAAAGCTCTGGGATGAGGGTGCAGAGGGAACAGCAAAGGCACAGGCCCCGAGGTGGGACCCAGCGAGGTTAGGAAAGGAGGCCACATGGCTGGTGGAGAAAGGCAGGCAGGCGATGTGGCTGGTGGACAGAGGCTGCAGGCTGGGGAGGGCTTTGGCTTCTATTCTCAGGGTGATGGGCAGAGAGGCGGTGTTGGCTGAGCGCAGACTTCTGGGGTAGAGCGTGGAGGGGGTGCTTGTGGTCTCCTGTTACAAGGAGCAGGGAAAGGGGGGGGGTGGGAACAGCCAGAGCCAAAGGTCTCTCCCCCGCAGCTCCGGCAGTCCCAGCCCAGAGGCGCCGGCCTGGCGGCTGGAAGACCGCGCTGTGGGCACATCTGGGGAGCAGCTGGCGGGCCAGGGCCAGAGCAGCCAGAACAGGTCACGTGGCCCAGGGCAGGCCCGCCCTGGAGCCTGCAAGACCAAGACTCCCGGGAGGGGCGGTGGAGAACATGCTGGACATGAACACGCATCCACAAGGACGCACTCCGCAGTGCAGACACGCGTGCACACCACTTCAGCCCCACACAGCCACTGCCCGAGGGGACAGACCGCCTGGGTTCAGTGCCCGTCCCAGCCCTGTGATCTGCAGCAAGTCCCTCGGCTCTCTGGCCTCAGTGGCCTCAACTGTAAAAGGAACACACCTATCACTGCCCGTCGTAGGTGAATCCTCGGAGCTCAGCCTGGTGCGGAGAGAGCACTTAGAAAACGGGAGCCTTTGTCTTGAGTCCTGGAGGCCAGAGGAGAGGTCTTACTCATAAAGGCCGCAAAGGCGACGTGGCCACAGAGAAACCATGAAAAGACGTGTCCATTCATCACCGGGTGCTGCCGTTACCTCTTGGCATCGCTTATTTTATCTCATAACCGGCCTACAAAGAACAGTGAACATTCACTCCAGTTTGCAGATGAGGAAACTGAGGAACAGCTTGTCGAAGATAGAGCCAGGATTTGAAGGTGTCAAGGGCTGGTCCTATTTTCTCTGTGAGCCCCAATATTCCCATCTGTGAAATGGTGCGTTATAACAATACAGCTGCTGCCGGCGTCGGGGAGCAGCTTGGGAGTCAGACGGTGCCAGGTGTGCGTAAAGGGCCTCCCCCCAGGAGACTACTAGCTCCAATCCTGGTTTAGGACCATTTAAAGCGTCTTCCTGCCCCAGCCGGATCGGCTCAGCGGATAGAGCATCGGCCTGTGGACTGAAGGGGCCCAGGTTCCATTCTGGTCAAGGGCACATGCCAGGGTTGCGGGTACGATCCCCAGGAGGGGGCACACAGGAGGCAGCTGGCCAGTGATTCTCATCATTGATGTTTCTATCTCCCTCTCCCTTTCTCTCTGAAATCAATAAAAGTATACTTTAAAAAATAAAAACAGCCCTGACCAGTTTGGCTCAGTGGCTAGAGCGTCGGCCTGCGGACGGAAGGGTTCCTGGTTCGATTCCAGTCAAGAGCATGTACCTTGTTTGTGGGCACATCCCCGTAGGAGGTGTGCAGGAGGCAGCTGATGGATGTTTCTCTCTCATCAATGTTTCTAACTCTCTATCCCTCTCTCTTCCTCTCTGTAAAAACAATCAATAAAATATATTTTAAAAAATAATAATAAAATAAAAATAAAGAGGCTTCTAAACTTCCTGGCCATCAAAAGAGGGGTGGTAGGACTGGGAGGCAAATGCTCACTCAGTTCACACTACAAGAGAGGGCCAGAAAAATGCCTATTTGGCAACAAGATAAATAGACAGTCTTTGTTTAAATTCTTTGTCAGGCCTTAAAAATGTAAGAGATAAAAATCATGTCTGGAAGTACTGAACATTTTCTGGAATGAAATGAAGCCATTTTTCCCCACAGACCTAGGATGGGTATGTGTATAGGGGGTGTCGTTATTTCACTGGGAAAGTTTGAGGGGAACACCGTGAAGGGAAAATTTCATGGGGTCTGAAAGCTCATCTCACATGGCTTGCTAAAAAAAAAAAAACCCAGAAGTAAAACAGCAAACCACATCAAGTTCTGGGGGCCTGGCCTGAAATTGAACAGACACTATTCCGATCTACTGTCCATTGGGCACCTACTACATTGAAGACATTCACAGGGACTTTGGGGCCCTGATCTCAATGAATCCTTCTTTTTAATAAAGTATTTTATTTATTTTTGTTGTTCTTAATCCTCACCCGAGGATATTTTCCCACTGATTATTAGAGAGGGAGAGAGAGAGAGAGAAACATCAATGATGAGAGAGAATCATTGATCGGCTGCCTCCTGCACGCTCCCTACTGGGGATCGAACCTGCAACCCAGGCAGGAGGCCGGACCCGGAGACGAACCAGGACCTTCTGGTTCAAAAGTCGATGCTCAACCCCTGAGCCACACCGCCAGGCCACCATACAGTACTGAGGTAGCGAGCACAGGGCCTGGCAGGAGGTGGATGCGCACGAATGTTATTGGGGGGGGGGGGTCCTAATTGTTCCTCCATCCTCTTTCCTACTTGTGTGCAAAGTGTCTCTGACATTCCACCTCATCCCAACCATCGGTCAGGCCAGAGTTGGCTTTTTGTTACACAAAATATTTCACGAATACACTTCTGTTTAAAAAATGTATTCAAGAAATACTTATGTAGCCGGTACCGGTTTGGCTCAGTGGATAGAGCATCGGACTGTGGATTGAAGGGTCCCGGGTTCGATTCTGGTCAAGGGCATGTGCCTTGGTTGAGGGCACATCCCCAGTGGGGGGCATGCAAGAGGCAGCTGATTGATGTCTCTCTCTCATCGATGTTTCTGACTTTCTATCCCTCTCCCTTCCACTCTGTAAAAAATCAATAAAATATATTTTTTAAGAAAAGAAATACCTACTATATATATATGATCAGAGAGCTAAAGCTATAAAAACCCTAAGCTATAAAAGTTCTGGAGAATATAGGAGAAAATCTTTGTGATCTTGGATTAGTACAGATTTCTTAGATCTGACAAGGAAAGCACGATTCATAATATTAAAAATTGACAAATTGGACTTCATCAAAATGTAAAAAACCTTTGCTCATCGAAAGACGCCAGTAAGATGATTAAACGATGAGACACGTTGGAGAAGATATTTGTAACTCGTATATCTGATAAAGAATTTGTATTCAAAGCATAAAGAACTCTCAAAACTCAAAATAAGAAAACAACCAAGGGAAAAGCAATGGACAGAAGATTAAAGGGTAGCTCGAGGGACCCGTGCGATGGAGCTGTTCTGTCTTCACTCTGGTGGCGCTCACAGCAATCTACATGTGATAAAACTGCATAGAACAAAGTACACATACAAATGGATGCATGCCAATCAGGTGAAGTCTGAATTTCATGTGAAGTCTTCTTGTAATACTGCACTATATTTATGCAAGATGCTTTCATTAGGGAAACTGGGTAAAGGATATAAGGGGTTTCTCTATTATTTCTTACGGCTTCATGTGAATCTACAATTATCTAAAACTGATTTTTTAATGAGAAAAGAATGAATGACACTTTGCCAGCCAAGATATATGGATGACATATAAGCACATACAAAGAAGATTTTTAGTCATTAAGAACATTTAAGAACATTTTCAGTCATTCAGAAAACACAAATTGAAGCCTTGGCCAGTGGCTCCATTGGCTGGGCCTCATCCCCTGCAGAAAGGCTGCCAAATCGATTCCCAGTCCCGGCACATGCCCAGGTGGCCGGCCCCATCCCCAGAAGGGGAGGTAGCCAATAGATATTTCACTCTGTCTCCCTGTCCCTTCCTCTCTCTCTAAAAGTCAATAAAAATAAAAATTGAAAAAAATACAAATTAAAACCACAGTGAGATACTACACACATCTATTAGAATTGCTGAAAAAGGCCAAGACTGGTTTGGCTCAGTGGATAGAGCGTCGGACTGCGGACTGAAGGGTCCCGGGTTCGATTCCGGTCAAGGGCATGTACCTTGGCTGCGGGCACATCTCCAGTAGGGGGCGTGCAAGAGGCAGCTGATCAATGTTTCTTTCTCATTGATGTTTCTAACTTTCTATCCCTCTCCCTTTTCTTTAAAAAAAAGAAAAGAAGAATTGCTGAAAAAAACTGACCACATCAACTGTTAGAGAGGACATGGAGGACCTAGGCTGTCCACACTGCTGATACACCCTCTTGGGAAAACATTTGAATAGTTTCTTATTAAATTAAATAAATACCTACTATGTGACCCAATCATTCCACTACTGTTTGCCTAAGAGAAATGAAAGCACAGATTCATATAAACACATGTATACAATTGTTCAAAGCAGTTTTATTTGTACTAACCAAAAACTATAAACAACCTAGATGTCTATCAAAGTAAATGGATAAGCAAATTGTGGTATATCCATACACTACTACTAAACAATAAAAATGAATGAAGATGAATGAATCTCAAAATAATTATGCTGAGTTAAGAAAAAAAAGTAGGCTGAGAAAAATACAATAAACAGTATGCACTGTATACACATTTTGTATATATATTCTTATATACTGTACTTTATTTATATAAAATTCTAGAACATGCAAACTATAGAATAAAACAGATATCCAATTATGTGGATACTGAGCAGAAGAGTGGGAAGGAAGTATGAAGGGCAAAAGAAAACTTCTAGGGTTCATTAAGTATATGTTAATTGTCTTGATTGTGGCAATGGTTCATGAGTAAGAGAGAGCAACTTATGAAGTCATACACTTCAAAAATATACACTTTGTGTATGTCAATTATCTATCTTCTGTAATAACAAAAGAGTAATATGCTAATTATACCAGGTAGCCTAATGACCTTTCAGACATCATTCTGATGTCCTCTCCAATGAAGCTGTGGTGGGGGCCAAGGCAGAGGTAGTTAGGGGCAATCAGGCAGGCAGGCAGGTGAGAAGTTAGGGGTGGTCAGGCAGGCAGGCAGAGTAGTTAGGGGCAATTAGTCAGGCAAGAAAGTGGTTAGGGGGGATGAGGCAGGCAGACAGAGTGGTTAGGGGCAATCAGACAGGCAGGTGAGTGGTTAGGAGCCATTCATCCCAGATTGCCAGAGGGATGTCCGAATGCCAGTTTAGGCCTGATTCCACAGGGGGGTCCCGGGTTGCAAAAGGGTGCAGGCTGGGCTGAGGGCATCTTCCCCCACCCCGTGCACAAATTTCATCCACTGGGACTCTAGTACTTCAATAAGACCACTTAAGAAAAAAAAATCACAATACCTATGTGAAGATAAAAGTGAAATCCTAATTTCACATTGTTCTTCTTCCCCTCAGTCCTTTTCACAGTGGTAACATTAGTAATTTGGTATTTATCTTTTTTCCCCTTTCTAGTGTTTTTTGTTGAGGTGCTATTTAAATACAGTGAAATGCACAAAACTATATTATTTAATGTGTTTTGACTAATCCTTACACTGTGTAATGCACACCTCATCATGATAGGGAACATTCCCATCACTCAGAAAGTTCCCTCACCCCCCCTTGCCTGGCAACTCCCACCCTCCACTCCCAGAGGCAACCCCCGTTCTGATTTCTTTCACTGTACATTAGTTGTGAGTTTTAGAACTTCATGTGAGAGAAAGCACACAGTATTGTGTTTGAAATTTTCCACAGCATAATTTCCTCTCATTTTAAATTCATTTCCAGATACACATGCACTTAAGCGCAGTATGTTTGCTTTTTCACAAGAGGTCCTACCTTAACCCCCAGTCTAACTCTTGCTTCCTCTACCAACAGCATCTAGTTATCTCTCAGAACCAAACTTCCCCTGCTGCAGGGCCAGTCCACAGCACTGGGTTCCCTTCACCTTATATAACACCACTGGCGCTGGATATTTAGGTTACTGTAACGTCCCCTCTCGTAAATAGCACCTCAAGGAATGAACATCTTTGGGAAGACATTTTTTTAATAAGGAATGTCTCATTCTTTTTTAAAAACAATAGTTTGTTGATTTTTAAAAAGAGAGGCACTGAGAGGGAGAGAAAAGCATGGAAGTGAGAGGGCAACATCGATCAGCTGCCTCCAGCACTCGCCCTGTCAGGGATAGAGTCCACAACCCAGGCACATGCCCTTGACCAGGAATCCAGCCAGCAACCTCCCGGTGCACAGATGATGCCCAACCGAGCCACATCAGCCAGGGCTGAGCGACAACTTTGTGCTCCTGTGTGTGCGCACGCGCACCTGTGTGTCTGGAATTGATACCAGCAAAAAGAATTGCTAGATCAATTAATAACCACTCAATAGTGAATTAATATTCTAATTTCCTCATTGGTCATTGTCTTTCCAATTCTTTAGCAATTCTTCTGCACAACAGAATGTTCTCTCCAACCATGAGAGGGTTGCAAAACAAGCCTAGGGAGTTTGGAGAGCTTGGGGGGTGTCATAAGAGGATGGGGAGTCCAGCTAATTAGTTGATGTCTCTCCTTTGAAGCTAGCCTCCCTGATCAGTTTTCCTGGTTTCCTCATGTGGAGGCAGTGGGCTGGTTTATTGGCCCTCTTCTCCAAACTTCTGTAGAAAAAGGAAACCTGCTGACACCCACTGAATTAATAATTGTTGGGGGGGTGGCGGTGGATATTATCACCCTCCTGTGTGAGCGGAGAATTTTAGCCCTCCTAACGCTGTGTGGCTTTGGGTAGCTATGCGGTTCCACAGCTCTGATGGAGGCAGACTGGAAGGCAGTGCGTTACAATGAAGTGCCCTTGTTATTTCTTTCTCTCTTTCTTTTTTTTAACAGAGGAAGGGAGAGGGAGAAAGAGTTAGAAACATGGATTAGAGAGAAATATCGGTCAGCTGCCTCCTGCATGCCCCCTACTGGGGGATGTGCCCACACCCAAGATACATGCCCTTGACCGGAATAGAACCCGGGACCCTTCAATCCGCAGGCCGACGCTCTATCCACTGAGCCAGACCGGTTAGGGCCCTTGTTATTAATAATGCAGCCATTACAACAGTGTGGCTCCTGGGAGGCTTTTTGAGCCTCCGTTTCCTCCTTTGCATAAAGAAACCAAACAGCTCCTCTCTCTGGAGTTATAGCAAGGGTTACAGAAGATGCTAAAGGCAAACTCTTCACACAGTGCCTGCCTGCCAGGAAGGAAGAACGCAATAAATCGTCACCTGTGTGATTATCATCAAAATACCAGGCAGATAGCATGGCTCAGCGGGCTTGAGACACAACCAAATTCACCCAGCAGCGGAGTTGGGATCGGAACTCGGGCCCCTTTCCCCAGGCAGCAGGGGGGACTGAGATGGGGAGGAGGCGGAGAAGAAACCTCCCAAGAGGCCCAAGCTGTGGGCCCGGCGGGGAGGCTCCAGGTGTGGGGCGAGGAGGTAAGGTGACCCTTGCCCGGCGACCGCGCCCGAGCGGAGCACATTCCCAGGCCTCCTGCCGGAGGTCCGCAGGTGACTGGCGGGGCCCGAGTAGCGAGGGGAGCCGGGTTTGCCGTCTCCATGGCGACCGCCCGCGCGGCGCCAGCCTGACAGCCCGTCCAGGTTTTATGAATGGGTGACGTCACGGGCCTGGCGTCTAACGGTCTGAGCCTCTTGTTCAGACGCTGACACAGACCAGCCCGGGAGCCCGGCGGGGGGAGGAGGGAGGAAAGGGGGGCCTCGAGCTCTGCAGCTGCCGCGCTGTGGGAGGACCTGATCCAAAATCTCTTTTTTTTGGGGGGGGGGGACATCCGAAAAAGGGAGAAAAATTTTTAAGTCATTAGTTGATGCAAATGTAGGGAATTTTTGCAGGGGGTTGCAAATTCAGAGTAGAATTGGGAGATGCGGCGTGCCCGCTCCGGGAGCCATCTATCTCCTTCAGGTCCCAGAGGCCCAGCCCCAGTCCTAGAGGAAGACTTTCCCAAATGAAGTGCTCCCACCCCGAGGGGCCTGGGTAAGTCCCCCTGGTCCCAGGGCATGAACAACACTCGCTGGTAATTGGGAAAGAGAGACGAGCTCCAGTTTAGAGTGTTCAAGGGGGGCTTTCATTTCGGACCAAATATTCGGGAGATCGGGGTCCCAGAGTTGGCCTTCCAATGGGGATCCGGAAGCTCAGGCTCTCCGGGCGCCCCAGAGCCAGGCGCTTCTTCGTCCTGTTTCTCTCATCTGTGAAATGGAGCTGGAGTGGTGAGAAAATGAACCCGGGAAAACGGGTTCTTGATCTTTTTGTTATCGGCAAAACCGACTTAGCCTCCTGGCCTCCTCCCCGAGGTTCCCGGGCAGCCCTCGCCTCCACAGGCCGCCCTGTCCCCAGCCTTCCCACTCCCTCTCTTCTTGAGGTTCGGGGTCCCCTTCCACGCCCTCCCAGGCTACAATAGTAGAGCGGGAGGCGGGGCCCAGGGGCGCTCGAGGCCACACCTCCGGGCCGTTCATTGGCTGCTTTTGAACGTCTGAGCCCGCCCCTCGGGGAGGGGACGCGGCGTCTTTATAAGGATCCGGCTGCGGGGTTCGGAGCGTGCATTCTACAACCGTCTCCTCTGCGCTCCGGTCTCCGTCTGCACCCCCAGCTCCCGCCTCCTCTCGTACCCCGACGCCGGGATCATGAAGGTCGCCAGTGGCAACGCCGCGGCTGCCGCGGGCCCCAGCTGCGCCCTGAAGGCCGGGAAGACGGCGGGCGAGGTGGTGCGCTGCCTGTCGGAGCAGAGCGTGGCCATCTCCCGCTGCGCCGGCGGCCCCGGCGCGCGCCTGCCCGCGCTGCTGGACGAGCAGCAGGTCAACGTGCTGCTGTACGACATGAACGGCTGCTACTCGCGCCTCAAGGAGCTGGTGCCCACCCTGCCCCAGAACCGCAAGGTGAGCCGGGTGGAGATCCTGCAGCACGTCATCGACTACATCTGGGACCTGGAGTTAGAACTCAACTCGGAATCTCAAGGCGGGACCCCCGGGGGCCGGGGGCTGCCCGCTCGGGCTCCGCTCAGCACCCTCAACGGCGAGATCAGCGCCCTGGCAGCCGAGGTGAGGTCCAAGCTGCAACGCGAGGTCGTTTTTCTACAGATGGGGAAACTGAGTCCGGGGAGGGAGGGGGTACTGGACCCTACGTCGACCCTACCCATTCGGGTCCTTGGCTGCGCAAGGGGCTCCCAAGGACATAGGAAGAAGCGCTCCTTCCTCGTGTCTCCCGGGGAAGGGGCGGCTCGCAGCCCTGTCCCCTCCGGCCCGCCCGTCTCACCTCTTCTCTCTCCGTTTCACAGGCGGCATGTGTCCCCGCGGACGACCGCATCTTGTGTCGCTGAAGCGCGTGCTCCAGACCCCGCCGACCCCAGCCCTGCAGGGGGGAGAGGAACGAGTGCTCTCCGGCCCTCCCGGGCGCCTGCCGCCGTCGGGGAGGAACAGGACAGATCCAGATCAGCGGCCTTGGGGCTCCTGCGGACCCAGCCCCGGGACGGGGCACGGACAGGATGGGCCGACCTCCCCTCCACACCTATCAGCCACCAGAGACTTGGGGGAGTTTCCCCCCGTGTGTTTCTATTTTTTGAAAAGCAGACATTTTAAAAAATGGTCACGTTTGGTGCTTCTCAGATTTCTGAGGAAATTATTGCTTTGTATTGTATATTACAATGATCACCGACTGAGAATATTGTTTTACAATAGTTCTGTGGGTTTGTTTGTGTTTTCTGTTGTTATTAAATACTTTAGAAGATGGTAAAGTTGCAGTGTTCTTGGATGGAGGGGAGGGTGCTTGGTGGGGGGGGGGGTGGCCCCTGACCCTTTTCGCAGCTGGTGCTGGGAGGTGGGGAACTGGGAGGCCACATCTGGACTGTCCCTTTCACCGACATGAACTGTGTTTCCGGTGTCTTTAAAGTATTCTTTCCCCCCATCACTGGTCATTTTCCTGTTCCCTATTGTCATAAAGTTAAATACTCTGGGTTTGTCAAAGCGGTCATTAAGCCAGTTATCGGGGTCACCTGGGGAGGTTGTTATAATGCAAATCAGCCTGCCCAGGCCCCCTCTGGGTGGAGGAGTATTGAAGTTGGGAGAATCAGGTCACTGGGCCCACCTGCACATTTGCCAAGATGGAGGAAGTGAGATCCAGAGGAAAGGGACTTACCCAGAGCCTCAGCTTGTCTGAGGCAGGACTTCCATTGCTCCATTCCCCAGTAGGAGGTGCCGCCCCAATGGGCCGCCTAACCTTGGGTCCCCACAGGCTGCCCGGGGGCTCTAGGCTTGTCCAAGTGGGTGAGCAAGTTGGCAGGGCCAGCCTCAGCACAGCTGCAGGGCCACCTGCTCTGGGTCCGGAGCCGGCCCCCTCACCCCGGCCTGGCTATGCCAGCAGTTCGCAGGAGCCTCCTCTCTCCCCCAGGGCTCCTGTGTGGGCTCTGAGGAGTGGGTGAGTCAGCCCCCAGCTCCAGAGCAGGAAAAAGGTGTCATTGGCAAGGACCTATCTGCCTGGACACGTGTGTGTGTGGAGTTTGTAGTCATGGGGAAGTGCATAGGAGTGGGTGACATGCAGGAACTGGTAGTTCCCCCTGGGCTGGGTCCTCTGTTGGTGTACAGGCCTGGGGTGTACGCAGAAGGGCAAATGTGAGCACATGTGTTCTGCAGAGAAGTGTCCAGCCTCCAGCTGTTGGGGCTTGTGTGTTCTGCCTAAATGCATTGTGGGCATCTCTGCATGGGTCTGGCCTGATGGGTGAGTTGGTGTGTCTGGGGGCTGCAGAAGCACACTGGCTTCCTAAGTGTGTAATTGTTCTGTAGTCTGGCTGGCATTTCTGGGTCTCTGCTGTTCTGAGGTGGAGGTGGGGGCTGCTGTATTCAGGCAAACCCTTCCTGAAAAGTTCAAGTGCCAACTTTCCTGGCAATTGTTAGGCTCTGGGGACACCAACTCCATATACCCTGCCAGGTCCGCTCCCATGTATTCCACAGGGAGAAACCCAGTCCTCAAGAGGAGCTAAAGATTGCTAATGCACTGTTAGTAAATAAAATTGGAATAGAAGAAATAGCACCTACTACCATGAGCCTGCCTCTTAAGCTCAACCCTTTACATAGAGCAATTGGGGAGGGGGGGGGGGAGACTAAAAGCAGGATTCTGATCCCAGGTTTGCGACAGAAATAGAGGTTCGGGGGGATGAACAAATAAAAGCTGATCCTCTCCTGCGCACTCACATTAAGGCAGGTCCCATCCCTTGTCTAATCACCGTGTTGCACACCTGAAACTAATATCAACTGTAATTGACAAATTAAAAAAGCCAGGTACCACCCCTTCCCAAAGCACCTCAGGAACTTTATCAAAGGACACAATAATTGGAGGTAAATTAAGTCCTTTGCTACGCCCCATCCACTCCCCACCCCGCCGCTGTTTTATAGCATTGACTTCACAAAATTGCAGAGAAAAAATGGAGTAGAGCACTTAGCCCGAAGTTTTGCTGGTTATAAATTATTAATTGTCGCCTGGTGTCCTCTGAGTATCCTCAGAGGTGCACGTGTGCACCCACTCCCTCCCGCGTGTGCCCCCCCCCCGCCCCCGCCTGCAAGCCCACCCACCGGGCGGGGGCGTGTCCCCCGCGTGCACTCGTGCCCCGCAGGGCCTTTATCCAGCGGAGGACGGGCTGCCCCCCCACGCCCCCACCGCGCAGGCACACTCTGGCTTCCACGTTTCCCTCTTTTCCCCTTTGGCCCGGGCCCAGCCCATCTGGAGGCCGGCTCCGCGGCGGCCTGGGAGCGTTTCCATCAGCTGGGCCCGAGGAATGCGGAGCTATTTAACCTGAGCATCCCCAGGTGTACGGAGGCGCCTGGCTGTCTGGGGCCCGCCGCCTTTGGCACGGCCACGCTAGACAAACAGCGCGCCGCCCCCGCCCTGCCCCTCCGCCCGCAGCTGCAGCCCGGCCTGGGAACGGGCGGGCGCCGGCGGCTTGCATAAGAGGCTCCTGGCTTCGCAGGGGGAGGGTGCGAGGGGGACAGAGGCCTCCTGGGTGTGTGTGTGAGAGTGTGTGAGTGTGACTGTGTGTGTGTGTGTGACTGTGTGTGTGTGTGTGTGTGTGTGTGTGTGTGAGAGAGAGAGAGACAGAGAGAGAGAGAGAGTACTCCTTTCAGCCCTGCTTGGGAAATCATTAACTCCTTAATCCCTCCTGATGGGGTGAAACACCCAAAGTTTCTTGAACATTGGACTTCGCCTCTCTAGGGCAGTGGGCCCAAGACCTGAAGTTTTTTATTTTTTTGTTTTAACAAACACAGAGCACTTACAATGTGCCAAGTACTATACTAAGCTCTTTTTACAAAATATATATTTTTATTGATTTCAGAGAGGAAGGGGGAGAGACACACACACATCAATGTTGAGAATCATTGCTGTCCCCTACAAGCCCCTTCCTGGGGATTGAGCCCCAAACCCGGCATGTGCCCTTGACTGGAATCGAACCCAGGACCCTTCTGCCTGCCGCTAACACTTTATACACTGAGCCAAACCAGTTAGGACTACTAAGCTCCTTTTAAAAATTGATTTATTTAATCCTCACAGCTGTATGGGGGATGAGCTATACTCATTTTAATAATCACAGGAACAGCAGCAATCATAATAGGCTAGTATTTCAGTAGCAAGGCCGGTAGACCACCGCTCTGATGAGCCCCGAATGCTCCTCACTTCACCTGTACGAGCCTCCGTTAGCTCATCTGGAAAATGGGGTTCAAGCCTCCGCCTCCGTTGAACCGCTGTGTTTGGAAGTTCAGCACTGGGATGGCCTCAGCAGATGCTGGTGTGAAATGGTTTGAGTCTTTTCTAAGGGGTTTGGTCTCATCAGCCTGCCGGCGTGTGCACTATGGCTGTCCTGCTTTCAGATAACAAAGGGAGCCGTCAGCGAGGTGAAGTGGCCCGCCCAAGGCCACATGGGGGCCCTCACTGACTTGGAGGACTTTTCCAGAAATCAGGCAGGTCCAAACCAGGCCTATGAGAGGCTTCATGTTCCCTCAGCACATCCACTTTAGCCCTTTTCATCTTATTTCCCAATCGAAGTCATACTGGTCATTATATATTTTGGTTTTAAATGCATCAACTGGGAGAACCAAGAACAATGCGTATCGCAGGTTTTGCAGCCCGCCATTCGGTTTGTCTGTCTCCACTTCAGAAGCTCACGAGAGCCCGAACAGGCGGAAATGGCCCGGATCTCAGTCTCCGAGAGGTTCCGGGCGGGACCTGCGGGCCGGGCTCCGGGAGGTCGGGACACACAGCTGGGCACAGGCCTTGGACCAGTTAGAGACCAACCAAACTGTGGACATGTCTGCTTTTGCCCTTGAGGCTGAGACCACTAGCCCCTGACCTCTTGATGCCCCCCCCCCATCTTACACTTGCCAAATGCACTCACCCAGACCTCAAAATTGGCTTAATTGGCGGGGGGAAAGGGGGGGGGTGTACTCCAAAAACCACCCGGCACACACACAAACACTTTGCTTCCTGAGACTAAAGCTCAGAGGTAGAACCTGTCTTCATGCCAGCTATTCTTCCCGAGTTCCAGAAACTGTTGGCGAAAGAGGTCTCGCTGGCCAATGTCACACACAGCAAGCCTTTCCAGCGACAGAGGAGGGCCTGGGATCCCAGTTTGGCTGCCAGAGGGAAAGGGGGTGAGTCACAGGCAGGCCAGGTCTGGGCGGCTCTTTCCCGGAAAGGGAAAGGAAGGGAAGAGAGGAAACCAGAAGGCCTGGAGGCGCGCGCGAGGGGCGGGGGGGCACCCTTATCTTCCCAGGACCGCCCTGACTGGAGCTTCCTGCCCCAGCTCTTGCAAAATCTTTTTCCCAGAGCTGCTCACAAGAGGGGCACCCAGGGCCGGTAGAGGGTTGTTGCATCAGGGCCTTGTGCAAGGGGTGGCTGGGGACAAGGGTAGGGGGGTGGGGGGGTGGAAGGGTGGGAGCTGGGGCCAAGAGGGGCCAAGAATGGCAGATTTAGGTTCTAGGCCCTGTCACTTCCGATCGGTCCCATGCTGCACTGCCCTGGCTCTGCATTCTCAGCCTTCAGTGGGTCTTTACAGTCACTGCTGTGAGGTTTCTGTGACATCACTCTGATGCCATCCACTCATCAAGCCCCAGGCCAGGCCATTGTCATATCTACCTGGAAAACTGTACCAACTTCAACTGGTTCCTTCAACAAATAGTTACAAAGCTTCCTAGTGTTAGGAACCAAGGAGTCTGCAGGAGCTAACAGTTTAGATAAAAATCTTGCCTTCTTGGAACTTACATTCTAGCAGAAGACAGACAGCAAATAAATATGCATGTGTATGGTCAGAGGTGGATATACCTGAAATTACTGAAGCTTAAACTTCAGATCCTCTCATCTGGAAAGAGCCCTAGCAATGTGTTTATGATTTATTGGTGTGTGTTCGTGTAAAATTTGCAAAATGCTGTGCCTAGATATATATCCAGGCTCCAAAAACCTAGATTCTTTACTTTATGTACAGGGGGGGCACAGCAAGATCCAAGCTTGAAAGCAAAGCTGCAGGAGGCGCCACAGAGTCGCGTCTACAGCTGCTGTGCCTTTCCTGAGCTTGAGAACCCCATCTTCCAGCGCCAGGGAGAACTGGGTGGACCAGTGCGCGGCCGCCGAGTTCATTAGTGCACTAGCGACTGTAGCCACCACGCCCACTCTGGCCTTTCTTCGGCCACTGGCGCCCCCTCCTGGGGAGATCCGGAAGTGCGCTGGCGCAGGTGAGAAATGATGCCTGGTTCCTGTAGGCGACGAAAGCTGGTGCCTTTGCGGACTCTAGCGGAGTATTTGGGAGCTGCACCCATATCTATGCGCACATTGGAAGAGTATTTTCTGTCTGGTATGTGAGTGTTTGTGTACATGTACACAGCAAGCGACGAATTCAGAAATATCCACCCTCAGCCGTGCTCTGGGCAGGGCCTCACGTGCCCTTTCCCCCACTCTCTCATCCTCTTCTTCCTTGAGGGATGACAGTCCCCCTCCGAGAACTCATTACCTCTTCCATAAGAGGAGGAGATCTTGGGCAAATTTTTTGTTCAACTTGTGAAGTGTGTGTGTGTGTGTGTGTGTGTGTGTGTGTATTACTAGTGTATACAATTTAAAGGTAATAATTAAATGAACATTTAAGCACCAGCCACCCAGCTTAAGAAGTAGAATATTAGTTTTTTTGAAGCCCCATGAGCCCCTCTGGAAGTCCTTGCTAGACTTCCCCACTACTCAACTTTGTGTCAATCAATAACATGATCTTTTTTTATTTTTTCCACATATGTGCCAGTATGCATCTTTAAGTACATGATTGATTAATTTTACCTGGTTTTGCCTTTTACATCCGTAGAATAATACTGTGTATAATTTTCTGTCACTTGCTTTTCTCATGCAACATGAATTACATGAAAAGCACCCATATTGATGTGTGTAGCCTTCGTTCACTCGTTTCCACTGCCAT
Organism: Antrozous pallidus; assembly: GCA_027563665.1. Lineage (NCBI taxonomy): Eukaryota > Metazoa > Chordata > Mammalia > Chiroptera > Vespertilionidae > Antrozous > Antrozous pallidus. Next base: position 35,025,277 of record CM050518.1, read on the forward strand.
ATAGTATTCTGCAATGTAATTTCTTTACCCAGCCTCCTGTGAATGGACCTTTGTGGTGTTTTATGGTTTTTGCTATTTTCAACAGTGCTGCTCCAAATGTCAGACATGTTTCTTGGTGAATGTGTGTGAGAAGGAATATGATGGCTGCAACACAGGTAGGTACAATTTAAATGTTACCAGGTTGAATTAGAGTCTTTTTTTTATTATTGATTTCAGAGAGGAAGGGAGAGGGAGAAAGATAGAAACATCAATGGTGAGAATCATTGACCAACTGCCTCCTGCCCACCCCCTACTGGGGACTGAGCCTATAACCCCGGCAAGTGCCCTAACTGGGGATCAGGAATCGAACCTCTACCCGCTGGTTCATAGGTTAACCCTCAATCCTGAGCCACAGTGAGGAGTCCGAACTGAGTGTGGGGGTGCGGGGGAGGATCCTTTACTTAACCCAACACCCTCATTATAGAGATTAGCAAAGGAAAACCCAGAGAGATGTTAAGTGACTTGTCCAGGGTCCCTCAGCCTTGGTCTCCTGGAAAGTAATCTTGGGGGTGGGGAATGAGGACATATTTCCTTTCCATTTTGAGCAAGACAATTTTACCTTTAAAACAGTCTTAGAGGCTGGTTTTAGAATTCTGGACTAAGTAGAAAAACAAAAAGCAACTACTTAAGGAAAATCTCTGGAAAGTAAATGATAGAGAGCAGATTGGGATGAAAAGTCAAAATTTGAAAAAGAACCAGTGTAATAGTGGGGAGCTTCCTGGTAAACTTTCTTCATATCTTCTTGCTTTGACCCTGAATCAGGAAACGGTGCAGTTGAAACTCTGATAGAAAAGCCTAGCACTCCGGCCAGGAAAACAAGAAAAAGGGCCCCTATGACACGAAGAGTGTGAAGAGAACCCTGTTATTTTATTTAACTTTATCTCAGCCCTGTCCCCGGAGGCCCCTCTGTGCTGCTGTTTCCAATCCTGTCGAGAGAAAACCACCCTCTAGACAAGAGAGCAGGGAATGGGTCCATGTAGTGCGGATAGTGTGGGAACCCTCCAAACCCTCTTCTTTCTTTTCTCTTGCTGCCTTGCCCTAAGGCAGGCCCAGGGCTGGTGGATAAAACTCTGAGAAAATGTCATATTTCTGACCAGAGGACCAGAAAAAGGGGACCGGGGAGCCAGAGAATGTAGAGAAAATCCAGGGAAAGGGAGAGTGGATAAAGGGAACCCTCTAATTCTGTATAGGAACCAGCATGAGTCCTGGGCTCATCCCAAGCTGTGCTTGGGTGGAACACACACAAAGTTGGCAAAAGCTTTGAAAAGCACTGAGCTACCATATAAACCAGTGACTCAATCCCAGACTAATCCCAGCACCAGGCAGACCTAAACAGAGGAGCAAAGCTTTGAAAATGAAATACCCACAGCAAGTGACATAAAACATGGAATCTGAACCTAACCAGTTTTGCAGGCTTAAAAAAAAAAATCTACAGAGGCTTTCAACAGTACCCAGAATCTCACAAGATAATATTTAAAATGCCCCGGATACAGCCCTAGCTGGTTTGGCTCAGTGGATAGAGTGTCAGCCTGGGGACTGAAGGGTGGTGGGCTTGATTTTGGTCAAGGGCTCATGCCCGGGTTGCTGGCTCCATCCCCAGTGTCGGGGAGTGCAGAAGGCAGCTGATCAATGATTCTCTCTCATCATTGATGTTTCTATCTCCTTCTCCCTCTCCCTTCTCTGAAATAAAAAATAAATAAAATAAACATTTAAAATGTCCAAGATACAATGCAAAGTTACTCAAATAAGGAATCTCCAACCAAATCTCAAAGAAAAATCAATAGGTGCCGGCCACGAAAAGACCTAGATGATGGAGTTGTCAGAGACTTCAAAGCAGTTACTATAGCCATCCTCCAGGAGGGTACTGTAAATGCTCTGCAAATGAATGGAAAAATAGACATTCTGAGTAGATAAATGGAAACTATTTTTTAAAAAGAACCAATAAGTCGAAACCGATTTGGCTCAGTGGATAGGAGAGCGTTGGACTTCGGACTGAAGGGTCCTAGATCCGATTCCAGTCAAGGGCATGTACCTTGGTTGTGGGCACATCCCTAGTGGAGGGTGTGCAGGAGGCAGCTGATCAATGTTTCTCTCTCATCGATGTTTCTAACTTTCTATCCCTCTCCCTTCCTCTCTATAAAAAGATTTAAAAAAAGAACCAATAAAATGGGAAGGTGTTGCCCTAGTTGGTTTGGTTCATTGGACAGAGTGTGAGCCTGCAGACTGAAGGGTCCTGGGTTCGATTCTGTTCAAGGGCATGTGCCCAGGTTGTGGGTTCCATTCCCATTAGGGAGCTTGCAGCAGGCAGCCGATCGATGATTCTCTCTCATCATTGATGTCTCTCTCTCTCTCTTTCTCTTTTTCTCCTTTCCTCTCTAAAATCAATTAAAAATTTGAATATATTTTATTGATGTTTTACAGAAAGGAAGGGAGAGGGATAAAGAAAAACATTGATCAGCTGCCTCCTGCACACCCCCTAATGGGGATGTGCCCGAAACCAATGTACATGCCCTTGACCGGAATCGAACCTGGGACCCTTCAGTCTGCAGGCTGATGCTCTATCCACTGAGCCAAACTGGGCAGAGCAAAAAAAAAAAAAAAAATTTTTTTAATGGGAAGGTGTTTGTCAAAAGGTACAAAGTCCCAGTAATATAAGACAAATACATTCTGGAGATTGACTGTACAACAGAGGCCTAGAAATAACATTGTATTTTATACTTAAAAAACTCGCCGCGAGGGTAGACCTTATGTTAAGTACTCTTACCACAAAAGGAAAATCAATCTTGAAAGCAGGATGGCGGGAGGAAACTTTTGTAAGTGATGGATAAAGTTATGACCTTGATTGTGGTAAGAGTCTCATGAATGTATACTTACTTAGTAGTTACAAATGCATCAAGACGGATGTAACAAATATATACTGCTTTTTGTATGTCACTTTAAAAAAACAACAACACTGTGACTTTTTTTAAAAAAGAACACTGAGTTATATTAAAGGGGGGGGGGGGAGCCAACTGACTAGAAGAACATTTTAAAAGAACTATAATAACTCAGATCTTAAAATTTTGCTGGATATTCTCAGTCTGTAAAATACGTATGTCTTGAAAGCAAAAATTTTTTAAAAAGAAAAAAATCATAACATTTTCTGGGTTATTTCAATGAATGTAGATGTAATAAATATGGCAACTATGACATGGAAGAGAGAAGGTAAAGCTATGATTTACCTGTAAGTGGTAAATTAATTTTTTAATATATATTTTTATTGATTTCTTACCGAGAGGAAGGGAGAGCGATATAAAGTCAGAAACATCGATAAGAGAGAAACATCGATCAGCTATCTCTTGCACACCCCCCATTGGGGATGTGCCTGCAACCAAGGCACATGCCCTTGACCAGAATCGAACTGGGGACCTTTCAGTCCACAGGCCGATGCTCTATCCATTGAGCCAAACCGGTTTTGGCAGTGGTAAATTATTAACACTAAATAGATTGTAAAACATTAAGCATGTATATTATAATCCCTAAGGAAACCTAGAGAAAATTAATACAAAGATATAGGGATAAAAAGTCAATAAGTAAGTTCAAATTGAATACTAAGAATAATCAAATAACCTAAAGGAAGGCAGGAAAGGAGAGGGGATAATTTAAAAGAATAATAATTAGTAGATCTAAATTTGCTCTAATCAATAACTACATAAATGTACTCTTATTACATAAATGCATCAATAAAAGATAATAATTATAATATTAGAGTAAAAGTACAATGATATTCTGCCTATATGAAGCTCCTTTAAATATAATTATACTAGGGGCCCAGTGCATGAAATTCGTGCACTGGGGGGGATAGGGGGTCCCTTCAGCCCAGCCTGCACCCTCTCCAATCAGGAACCTCTTGGGGGATGTCCAAATGCTGGTTTAGACCCAAACCCCAGAATCAGGCCTAAACAGGCAGTTGGACATCTCTCTCACAATCCTGGGCCGCTGGCTCCCAATTGCTCACTTGCCTGCTTACGGGTCACCCCTAACTGCCCGCCTGCCAGCCTGGTTGCCCCCAACTGCCCCCCTCTGCCAGCCTAGTTGCCCCTCACTGCCCCCCATCAACCTAATTATCCCCAACTTCTCTCCCCCACTGCTGGCCTAGTCGCCCCTCACAGTCTCTCCCTCCGGTGGCCTGATCACCCCACACAGCCTGCTTGTTCAGTCATTTGGTCGTCCTTTACTAACCCCCCTGCTGGCCTGGTTGTAGGCAGCCATCTTATGAGGTCATGATGGTCAATTTGCATATCACCTCTTTATTATATAGGATTATTATATAGGATAAGTAGATTGAAAGAAGTATGGACAAAGATACACCATGGAACCACTAATTTTATTTTATTTTTTTAATCTTTATTGTTCAGTTTATTAATTACATTGTTCCCTCTTATTTATCCCCCTATATCTCCCCTCCAACCGGTACCCATCCCACCCTCCGCCCTCACCTCCTCCACCCCCACTGTCCTCTCCCATTGTTGCATGATTTTTGTCCAGTCTCTTGCTGCACTTCCCACACCCCTTTTCTCCCCAAGATTTGTCAGTCCATTCCCTCTCTATGTCCATGATTCTGTTATATTCACCAGTTTATCCTGTTCGTCAGCCTATCAATTCACTTGATTTTTAGATTCATTTGTTGATAGATATGTATTTGTTGTTCATAATTTATATTTTTACCTTTTTCTTCTTCCTCTTCTTATAGAATATCTTTCAGCAATTCATATAATATTGGTTTGGCGGTAATGAACTCCTTTAGCTTTTTCTTATCTGCGAAGCACTTTATCTGACCTTCAATTCTGAATGATAGCTTTGCTGGATAGAGTAATCTTGGTTGTAGATTCTTGCTATTCATCACTTTGAATATTTCTTGCCACTCCTGTCTGGCCTGCATAGTTTCTGTTGAGAAATCCACTGACAATCGTATGGTTGCTCCCTTACAGGTAACTATTTTTCTCTTGCTGCTTTTAATATTCTCTCTTTATCTTTTGCTCTTGGCATTTTAACTATGATGTGTCTTGGTGTGGTCCTCTTTAGATTCCTATATTTTGGGGTTCTGTGTACTTCTTGGGCTTTTAAGTCAGTTTCTTTCACCAGGTGGGGGAAGTTTTCAGTCACTATTTCTTCAAGTAGGTTTTCATTACCTTGCTCTCTCTTTTTCTGGCACCCCAATAATTCAGATGTTGGCATGCTTGAGGTTGTCCCAGAGGCCCCTTACACTATCTTCAATTATCTGGATTCTTTTGCTTCTTGCTTCTCCAGCTGAGTGGATTTTGCTTCTTTGTATTTCAAATCTTTGACTTGGTTCTTGTGGCCCTCTGGACTGCTTTTAGGACTTTGTGTAATATTTTTTATTTCAGTTAGTGTATGCTTAATTTCTAGTTGGTCCTTTTTCATATCCTCATAGGTCTTGTTCATTTCCTCGTAGTTCTCAGTAAGTTCATCGGCCTTTTTTAGGAGCCTCTTAAAAAACCTAATTACTGTGGTTTTGAACTCTATGTCTAGTCGTCTTTTTTCCTCCATTTCTTTCACATGTGATTTCTTTCCATTTCTCTGCATTGAGGCTGCTTTCCTGAGTTGGTCGATTAGCTTTGTGTGGTAGATATCCTCTAAGGGACAGTGGCTCAGCCTCCCCAGTTACCTGAGGTGGATACTCTTGCTGCAGCCCTTTATGGGTTGTACAGTATTGTTGAAGTTAAGCCCAGCTTATTGTTGTTAGCACTAGGAGGGTTTGACCTCCAGGCCAATTGGCTGTGAGGGTAAGCTGTGTTCAGGTTGGATGGGTGGAGTCTCCAGGCTGAGCAGGCAGCGTTAGCTTCGCCCTATGCGGCGCGCGGGTTTCTGTGCTGGGTGGTAAGGGCTGCAGGCACCTCCGAGAGAGAGCTGCCACCGGTCTCCACCCATTGCCAGACAACTCTGCCTCTCTCCAAATGAGTCTGCACACCCAAAGTCTCGCCCAGGGTTGTAAAACAAAGCAGTCTGGTGATCTCCTGAACGAGGGAGCAAATCACCAGTCCTCTCTGTGTGGTCGCGAAGTTCTGTCCCCAAGTTTACGCGCAAACTGCTGTTCCAAGTTTAGCACACTCTCCTCAAACTCGCAGACCTCTGCCTTGCCCGGCTTTTAGCATGCATACCCCGGACCCCGGACCTTGCCTGGCACTGGGGAATCAGTGCGGTGGGATGCCTCTGCCCTCTCCGTTGGAGAAATCCAGCCGGGATTGCTGCTGCCCGCCCTACAACCCGCTCGCGTGCGCAGCTCCAAACCTCTCTCCGGCGTATCTTCAAGGCTGCGCTCCGCCACTCCTCTGAGTCTCAGTGTCCCACCTTTACTTTTATTTGTGGAATTTTCACTCAGCCAGCTTTCCAGTGATTCTGGATGATGTTTGTTTTGTTGTTATGTTGTAGTTTTGGAATTGTTGCGCGGAGCAGCACAATAGGTGTTTACCTATGCCGCCATCTTGGTTCCTCCCCGGAGCCACTAATTTTAAAATAAAAGTTGGAGTGGCTTTATTAATGTTAATGGGTGAAGTAGAATTCAGAATAAGAAAAACAACCAGGGATAAAGGACATTATATAATTATCAAAGGGTTAATTCACCAAGAAGACATCACAATCTTATTCATATTGCTTATAAACAAGGCTCCTAAATATAAAAAGCAAAATCTGATAGATCTGAAAGGATAAATAAAGCCAGAATTATACGTGTAGATATCAACACTCCATTTTCAGTAACTGAAAAACTCAGCAAGAATATGGAAGACCTGAACAGCACTGTCAATCAACTTGACCTAATAGACATTTACAGAAAACTCTAACAGCAGCACAGAACACATTCTGTTCAAGTGCACATGGAACATTCACCAAATAGACCAACTCATGAACAAATGTTGAAAATTTAAATTATATAAAGTATGTTTTCTGTTCATAGTAGGATTAGAAATCAAGAACTGAAAGATATCTGGAAAAACCCCAAATATTTGGAAACTAAACTTCTAAATAACCCATGGGTCAAAGACGAAGTCTCAAGAGAAATTAGAAAACATTTTGAACAAAATTAAAATGAAAACACATCAAAATGGTGAGATGCAGCTTCAACAGAGCCAAGAGTGCATTTTATACAATTAAATGCTTATTGGAAAAGAAGAAATGTTTCAAATCAACCAGAAATAAGCAAAAGCAAAAACAAGCCCAAACCAATCAGAATGAAATAAAGAGCAGAAATCAATGATATGGGCACAGAAAAACAATGAAACCAAAAGTTCATTCTTTGAAAACATCAGCATGCCTGGTTTCCTTATAAAAGGAGGGGAAACTTGGGCACAAACATTCATAGAGGGCAGACAATGTTAAGAGACATAGGAAGAAGGCAGCCATTTATAAGCCATGGAATACATCCTTTCCTTGCGGCCTCCGAAGGAACCAAACTGCAGACTCCTTGATTTTGGACTTCTAACTTCCAGGCCGCGGCACCCTCTCACAACAGCCCTAGCAAACTAATAAATGAATTTAGCAGGGACTTGGAATATAAGGTCAATATATAAAAGTCAGTTGTGTGATTTGTTTTGTTTTGCTTTTTAAATAACTTTTGAAGTTCTGGCGTCTGGAAGGCCAAAATCAAGGTGCTGTAAGATTCCACATCTTCCTGGCTCGTAGACAGCCATCTTGTCGTTGGAACCTCGTGTGGCGGAAGGGATGAGGGAACTCTGAGGTCTCTTTTGTGAGGGGCCTCAACCCATTCGTGAGGGCTCCACACTCATGACCTAAGCACCTTCCAAAGGCCCCAACTCCTAATACCATCATGAGAAGATGAGGTTCAACATTCCAATTTTGAGGGAACACAGACGTTTAGTCCATTGCACAGCCAGATCCCACTGCATCCCAGCCTGGAAGGGGAGGGCATCTGAGTGACCAGCCTTGGACTGTAGAGCATTCAGGCCAAGAAGGCTGCGAGTTCTGTGTGTGTAATTTTGGAAAATGAAAAGTGCTGAAAAGAAGATAAATCTAGACTGATTAGGGAGAGCACTTTCCATGGGGAATCAGGTAAAGTCTCTCTGAGGAGATAATATTTGAGCTGAAATTTGTGTGGTATTTATTTGTTTATTGACAGGTAGGGAGAAAGAGAAACATTGATTTGTTCTTCCACTTACTTATGCATTCATTAGTTGATTTTTTTTTGAACATTTATTTTTAATTGATTTTTTACAGAGAGGAAGGAAGAGAGAGAGTTAGAAACATCGATGATCAATCAGCTGCCTCCCGCACATCCCCCACTGGGGACATGCTTGCAACCAAGGTACATGCCCCTGACCAGAATCAAACCTGAGACCCCTCAGTCCGCAGGCCGACGCTCTATCCATGGAGCCAAACTGGTTAGGGCCATTAGTTGAATCTTATATGTGCTGTGACTGGGGATTGAACCCGCAACCTTGGCACATCAGGATGATGCTCTAACCACCTGAGCTACCCACCCCGGCTGAGCTGAAATTTAAAGGACAATGGTGGGGTCTGAGGCAGCCAATCAATGTTGATGTTTCTCTCTCAACAATGTTTCTATCTCTCTCTCCCTCTCCCTTTTTCTGAAATAAACTGAAACAGCTACTGATGCTGAGGGTTCTGTGGGGCGGGGGTTCAGAAAGGGCACAGCAGGGATAACTTGTCTCTGCTCCACAGCGTTCGGGTCCTCAGCGGGGAAGACGTGGTGGCCGAGGGGCACCTGAGTGGCTGTGGCTGGGATCGTCTGGAGATGTACATGTCTCGAAGTTGAGGCCGGTACCTCAGCTGGGTTAGTGGCCAGACAAAACATGTACGTATGACCTCTCTGGATGTTCTCTCCATGTGGGCTAATTTGGCTTCCTCTCAACATGGTTCTAAGAACCTCCCAAGAGAGTGTGGAGCATTTTTATGGCCTAGCTTTGGAGGTCACACAGCGTCACTTTCAGCATGTCCTAATCAGTCTAGATTTATTTCCTCCCCATCAGAGTTTCAAGGAGTGGGGTCACAGATCCCACTCTTTGATGGCGGGAGTGTCAAGGTCACATTGTAAGAGAGCATGTGGAATTGGGGTATTGTTGAGGCCACAGCTACTGGTAAGTTTCCTGGGCCATATCCATAGCCCCAGGTTCAGGTGCCAGCTGTGTCCTAGAGAAGGCCCCGGCTCGGGGCTTGGCCAGGGTCCCTCAGACCTCCCCTGCCCACTCCTGGTTTAGTCTGTGGTACAGAAAATCCTGGAAGACCTGAGGCACACCATTCCAGGTTAGCCCTACAGCGTTATCTGAAAGGGCCAGTGCCTACCCTAGAACTGATTTGACCTCCTGCACCCCCCAACTCCCGGGATCCCACCGCTTCGGCCCTTTGCCCAGTTGGACTGTTCCCTAGTGCTGTTGCTGCAGACGGGAGCAGAGCATTGGGTTGGCATAACAGAGACAGGGAAATCAAGGCCATTGATTGAAACCAGAGGAGGATGGAGCTGGCAACAGAATCCCAGACGTGGGCCTCCCAGCACCCAGCTTCGGCACCCCTCGAGTTCTGACCAACCCCTCCGTCTCACAGCCCTTCTCCCCCCTCGCGGGGAGTTCGGATACCCGCGGGCCCCCCCCCCCCCCCTTCAGCTCCCAGCCCCTCCCCGGGGTCAGAGCGTGCAGCCGCACCGAGCTGCCCAGCGGGGCCTGAGTGACAGACGAGGTGGGCGTGGCTGCACGGGATCTGGGAGCTGGAGGCCCCCTCCCCCGCCTGGGCCACAGTGAGGGCGGGCTGGTGGGCGGGACAGGCGGTCGCCAGAGCGGCTGAGGATAAAGGTCCCTACTGCATGGCTGTGAAGACGGGGCCTGATTGATTGACAGGGCAAGGGGCGGGCCAGGCTGAGCGATGGAGGAGGAACCTTCAGGGAAGGGGCGCGGCCAGCAGGCGGGCGGGGCCGGGAGAGGTGACAGGACGGGGACCCCTAGGAGGAGCCCAGCGGGAAGCGGGTACAGGGACTGTCCTAGGGGCCGGAAGGATGGCTGGGACCTCGAGGCCGGGACCGGAAGGAGGAGACGCGGACCTGGCAGGTGTCAGGACCGAGAACAAAGGCCTCTTGTGGGTGGGACCAGGGCCGCCTTGGGGGCGGGGCTAAGGAGCCCTGAATGACAGCCGAGGGCTGGGACCGAAACGAAGTCCTCACAGCTCTGCGAGGGATCCCCCTGTGGCTGCACACGTTTCGTGCCCCAGGTGAGGGAAGGCCGCCGTGGCTGCCGGGCTGCCACCACAGCCTCCCCTCCTCCGAGGGCGTCTGTCGTGGGGCCGGATCGATGCAGAGAGATCAGACCTGCCCGAAGGAGGCTTCTGCCTTCCAGGCCCCCGGGTCCAGGCCGGTCCCAGCGATGGTCAGCCCAAGGCGTGCACCTGCCCCTGGTCCAGCTACCGGCTCGTTTCCAGGGCCGGGAACCCGCCGTTAGCGATTGTCCCCGGTTCGGCGTTTGGTTCTGACCCGCCCGCCTGTCCACAGTTGCAGAAGCGCTTTCTGCACTGGCCCCTGGGGCTACGGATCTTCGCTCGAGGTCCTCCGAGCCCGCGCTGCCGCCTGGGCACCCTCCGCAGGCTCTGCCAGGTGCCCCGCAGGCTCCGGGGCTCCGGACAAACCCGCGCGTCAGCCGGAATCCCTGCTGGTGAGCGGGGGGGGCGGGGCTCGCGCTCGTCCTGACCACGCCCCCTGCTCACCAGCCCGCCCCCACCCGACTGGCCCCACCCCCTTCGTGCCGGGTTTCCCGGCAGTACCCGGCCGCGCCCTTACACTGCAGTCCCCGCCCCCAGAATAAGCCTCGCCCACTCCTACCTTTCCCTGCCCCTCTGTCCCAGATTGACGACCCTGCATCCCTGGCCCTGCCCCTCACTTAGTGGCCCGGCTCAGACTGGAGGTCCCCAATGCACCCGGGGCTCCCGAGCGGCTGAGGATGAAGGTCCGCCATTCTATCCATCACCTCTTCTTCCGGGTCCCGCATGAGGTCTAGGTCGTTCTCAGTATCCGCTCTGGGCCACGGGCCCGAGGTGGGTCCTACGTGGAGCCTGAATGGAGGGGAGTGAGGAGGGGGGTGGGGAAGCAGGTCGTACCGGCTGGATGCTGAGGCCGTGGCCAACGTCTTTTTAAAAAACATATATATTTTTTATTGATTTTTTACAGAGGAAGGGAGAGGGATAGACAGTTAGAAACATTTATCAGCTGCCTCATGCACATCCCCTACTAGGGATGTGCCCGCAACCAAGGTACATGCCCGTGACCAGAATCAAACCTAGGATCCTTCGGTCCGCCATGTCAGTCTGCATTCACATTTAGGAAATCCCAGCCTTAGCGGTGAGTGGCCTGTAATGGCCCAATCAGAGCTCCCTCTCCTCTGAGCTCCTTCCCCAGAATTTTCGGGAAAGACTCCTGTTACTGGCCCCAGAACTACTGCGAGACCTGCCTTGTAGGAGACACAATCCCCAGGTTCAGGACCTCCAGAAGAGGCTCCACATTGCCTCAAGGCAGTTGTTCTACCCTGTATCAACCTTGAGCCCCCAGTCTGCCTCCATCCCATCCCCCTCAGCCCTGAGGGCCAGCTTCCCCAACAGATGTTCCTTATCACAGCATCGCCCCACATCTTCTGTCTGGACAGCCGGAGGTTCCCACAGAGGCGAGGGTGGGAGAGGGCGGGCGGAACAGAGGGTCTCCATTCCCAAATGCCTTCCTTTGGGAGGCCCTTTGAGGGATGGAGAAACTGGGGCCCATTTGGCCACCAGTTCAGCTCGGCTGCAGTAGAGCCACTCACTCCAGTGCAACCAGCACCACTTGTCCTCGGGACACTTTGACAAGACTCACTGCGAGCTCTTCGCAGGTTGCTTTCTTCAGGACACTCGCTAGTCAGCACCCAAGCGGCAAGGTGGTTGGTCTTCTTGGGTGTCTCTCAAATCTGTAATTCCCTTAGTCCTGCAGAAGGGGAGGAGCAGCTCCCAAGAGTAAGGAAGGGTGGTCCTGGGAGCTGGGGGTTCTTTTGGAGTTTCAGGAAATTCCCACACTGCCTTCTGACAGCTTTGTGTCTGTTACTGCTAAAGTCCGGAATGGAAATTCATCCATCCTGCCCACTCTAGGGTTTCTCTATCACCTTGCGGAGTCCCTGTTCTTGTTGGCTTATCTGCCGCCCTGGGGACTAAGGAAGCACCTACCTCTAGACATTGGCTGGAGTGTGTCCTTATGGCCTCACTGGGCTACAGAAACCCTGATGGATGGTGAGCACTGGGCACACCTCATGGGCCCAGAGCTGGGAGACCTAGAAATCTCTGGTCGCAGGTCACAGCAGTGACCCACAGCTTTAGTCCACCATCAGTGTTCTGACAACCCCAGGACACATTTATTTAACTCAGGCTCTGTTCCATTTAACCATATCACTCCCCTACTTATCTTTGGTGACCTTCCTTCTTCTTCTTCTTTTTCTAAAATGTGATTTTATTGATTTCAGAGAGAAAGGGAGAGGGAGAGAGACAGACACATCAATAATGGGAATCATTTACTGAATTGGCTGTCTCTTGCACACCCCCTACTGGGGATCGAGCCAGAAACCTGGGCATGTGCCCTTGGCTGGAATCAAACCTGGGACCCTTCAGTCTGCAGGCTGATGCTCTATCCACTGAGTCAAACCAGCTAGGGTGACCATTCTCCTTTATAAAATAAAATCTAAGATCCATACCATCCTCTGAGGCCCTGCTTTATGGTCCAACTCCCCTCCAGCTCTTCCCTTTGCCTATTGCATGCTGGCCAAGATCGCCTTTCTCTGTTCTTTGAACACACCTGTGTATTTCTACTCTTGGGCCTTTGCACAGCCTTCTTCTCTGCTTGGAACTGGATTGTAACCCCTATAAGGGTAGAGGTTGTGTTTGGTTTTGTTTGGCTCTTTTCTTAAACTGGTAGACAATAGATAATAAATGCCAGCTGTAATAGGTTTTAATAAATAATCTATATAATAAAAACCTAAGTGATCCTTATGGCAGAAGGACCAGAATGACTGGTCACTATGATGCGCACTGACCACCAGGGGGCAGACGCTCAATGCAGAAGCTGTCTCCTGGTGGTCAGTGCACGCTCACACTGGAGCACTGCTCAGCCAGAAGCCCCGCTCAGGGCTGGTGAGCACAGTAGCAGTAGTGGGAGCCTCTCCCACTTCGGCAGCAGTGCTAAGGAGCAGCAAGTCAAGCATTAAGGAGCAACGAGCAGGCAGGCAACAAGGAGCAAGGGGTCCTGGACTGTGAGAGGGCACAGGTAAAGCTGAGAGACTCCCTCCCAGTGCACAAATTTTATGCACCGGGCCTCTAGTTCTTTTTTTTTTTTTTAAATATATTTTATTGATTCTCTGTAGAGAGGAAGGGAAAGGGACAGAAAGTCAGAAACATCAACCAGCTGCCTCCTGCACACCCGCTACTGGGGACGTGCCCACAGCCAAGGCACATGCCCTTGACCGGAACCAAACCTGGGACCTTTCAGTCCGCAGGCCGAGGCTCCATCCACTAAGCCAAACCGGTTTCTGCGAGGGCCTCTAGTTCTTGAATAAATGTGTTTGATGCTTTTCTGTTGACTTAATCTTTACAAAAGCCATGTGAGGTAGAAACTATCATTAAATCCTTTTTTTAGAAAAGAAAACAGGCACTCGGAGAGGTTAGGCCACATGTTGAAGGCTACAGCTATGATTTGAACCCCACAGGGAGGCTTTTTCACCTCTCACTGGGGATAGGGGTGTGGGAGTGAAATAGTACACCACAGGCCAGCTTCCAGATTCTAGAAAATTGTGGGCTTCCTGGAGAGGAGGCATTGGGTCTGGTTGGAAAGCTGGCATTTGACTTGGGTCTGCAAAGGCCCTAAGAGAGCATCCGGGTGGAAGGAACAGCAATGAACAAGGTGTGGAGGCAGGAAGATCCAGCTCTTGGAACTACCCAACTGGAGGCTGGGTCAGCAAAGATACACTGCCAGCTGTTCCCTGGGATGCAGTCAGCTCTGGGTCTCTAGAGGCAGGACTCCCCTAGGCAGGCGGCGAGACACTGTGCAGTCCCTCTCCCCAGGCTGTGGCTCCGGAGCCCTCTGGGAGGTGAGCTGGGCGCTCCCACGCCCCTCTGGGGCAGGACGTTCCCACGCAGGGGCAGGCGGCCTTGGGAAAGGCTTGGGCGGGCCCAGGGGAGGGCGTCTGAGCTCAAGTCCCTCTGCAGCTCATTCTCCATTACTCGCTCAGCAGACCTGGGTCTCTCCTGCAGCAGAGCTGGGAGGTAAGTGGTTGGGAGAGCCCTGGATTTGGGAGAGTGGGGAATGTGACTTGGACTCCTCCATGTGGTCCCTGCCATGGAAGAGGGGGAGGGGGTTCCTGGGGAATTATCCTTTGTTCGCATATGGGGTGCCATGTCTTTTGCCAAATGCAGATTACTCCTTCCCTTTCCCCATAGGTAGGGCTCTCCCACCTACTTAACACTGATGGGGAGCCCTTCCTTCCCAAACGGGGGACCCTCTCCCACTTACCACACATGATATACTCCTTCATAATTATTGGGTGTCCCCTCCCCAGATGTGGCGGCTTTCTCTTTTCAGAAATGGATGCCCCTTTATCCTCTCCAGATGTGTGCTCCTTTTCCTCTCTCTGACCCATTTTGGTCCTTGTCCTCCTCTAATGTCCCTCCCCGCCCCCATGGAATGTCAGCCCCTGAGACTCCCCACCCCATGGGGGGTTGGGCTCATCCTGTCCCCCTCCTCCACTGGATCCAGCAGAGCAGGCTCTCCTGCACGTAGGCAGCCAATTAGGGAGGGAAAGGGGAGCCTGGCTGTCTGGCAGAGATGGTGGCAGATGGCCTGAGGGAAGAGAGAGGTAGTCCCGGACCTGCTTCCTCCCTACCTGGACTCCCATCCCATCTCTTCTGGGGGGCAAACAACCCAGGATGGTTTCCCAACCTGGCCAGGCTGAACTGGGGCAGGAAGTAGGACCCAGGCCCCCAGCCCCAAACTATTCAGACCCTGCCTCAAGAATTAAGCCTCCTCCCACTTCTCAGATGGGGAATTGAGGTCCCAGGGGGGACCTCCAAATGTCTTGGGCCCCTATTTGTCCCCATGGGGATACCAGACAAAATTAGAAGGGCCGGGAGCAATGAGGGAGACTTTGAAATCCTAGAAGCTCCCCCCCACACACACCTGCGAAAATGGTTTCTCTGTCTAGACCCTAAGGGGAGGGTCAGAGGGCAATATGTGGGCTCATTCATATACACCCCTCAGATGTTCTTCAGAGCTGCCCGGAGGTTGGTGCTGAAGAAGCGAGGGGGACTTGGAGTTCGAGGGATACACAACCCTGGAGACACTGGTAAGACCTGGACACCCTCCTCCCTTGCCTAACTCCAAGGCAAGGGGCAGGAGTGCTATCTGCAGGCTGCTCTGTCCCTTCCAAAACCATTTCCCACAATCCCACTCCTGGGTCCAGGAAATGAAGCTCCTGCATCCCAAGCTTCCTCAGGGCCTGACCCCTAAACTTGAGGCCCTGAGGCCTCTGTGTCCTGAGGCGGAGGTGCTGACAGAACCTGGAACCTCCTTTGCGGACCTGGTGTCAGTGCCAGCCAGAAGATGCCTACAGCGGGAGAGACTGCAGCCAGCTAGCAGAGGCCTTTCTGATTTATTTACTTATTTATAAATAAACTAGAGGCCTGGCACATGAAATTCATGCATGGGGGTGGGGGGTGTCCCTCAGCCTAACCTGCACCCTCTACAATCTGGTACCCCTCGAGGGATGTCTGACTTCCCGTTTAGGCCCCATCCTGGTGGGCAGTTGGACATCCTTCTCACAATCCAGGACTGCTGGCTCCCAACTGCTCGCCTGCCCACCTTCCTGATTGCCTCTAACTACTTCTGCCTGCCAGCCTGATCACTGCCAAACCACTCCCCTGCAATCCTGATTGGTGCCTACCTGCTTTCCTGCCAGCCTGTTTGCCCCTAACTGCACTCCCCTGCAGGCCAGGATCCCCCCAACTCCCCTTTCCTGCAGGCCCAGTTGCCCCCAACTTCCCTCTGATGCCAGCCTGGTCACCCCTAACTGCCCTCCCCTGCTGGCCATCTTGTGGTGGCCATCTTGTGTCCACATGGGGGCAGGATCTTTGACCACATGGGGGCAGCCCTCTTATGTGTTGGAGTGATGGTCAATTTGCATATTACTCTTTTATTAGATAGGATAACATTTATTGTACCCTTAGCTGTGATAAATATGTTATACAGATGAACACATCTAGACTTCTCAACAGCCATGTGAGGTGGAGGCTGTGCTGTTATCTCCATTTCTCAGATGAACAAACTGTGTTGGTGTGAGGACGGAAGGGTCCCGGGTGGCAGGCTCGATCCCCAAGATGAGGCCTGCAGGAGGCAGCTGTTCAATGATTCCCTCTCATCATTGATGTTTCTATCTCTTTCTCCCTTCCTCTCTGAAATCAATAAAAATTGATTATTAAATAAACAAATAAGTAAAGGCATATGGGTATTGTTTTACAGTTTGCAGAACACCTTCACACCTGTCAGCTCAGGTTCACCTCACGAGCCTTTGCTCACCATGGCCTCTGCCCGACTTGCCCTCTTTATCTCAGATCCTCCTGGAGAACACAGGGTTGGAAGCCAGGGGGGCTGAGTTGCAGCCCCGGCCCCGGTCCTTCTGGTTCTGTGAATTTTAGCTGCTCAGTTTCTTCATCTGTAAAATGGAGTTAACAGCATCCCCTGGCTCAGAATGAAGCAGAGTAAATGAGTCAACTTACCTGAAGGCCTTAGAATGGCTCCTGGCACACAGTAAGTGCTCAATAATGCCACCCTGCAGAAGCCGGCTTGACTCAGTGGATAGAGCATCGGCCTGCGGACTGAAAGGTCCCAGGTTCAATCCTGGTCAAGGACATGTACCTTGGTTGCGCACAACCCCAGTAGGAGATGCAGGAGGCAGCTGATCAATGTTTCTCTCTTTCTGACTTTTTATTGATGTTTCTGACTTTCTATCCCTTCCTCTCTGTAAAAAATCATTAAAATATATCTTAAAAATAAATACATAATGCAATCCTCTCTTAATATTATGGTTAGTGCTGGAATGCCCCAGGGGCAGCCTGAACTCAGCTCCTTCCTTGTACCCACAGCGCACAGCAAGGGGAAGATGGCTCCCTACACCAATTACCATGCCCAGCGCTCCTACCCCATGCCAGACGAGCCCTTCTGCACCGAGCTCACCGCCGAGCAACGGGCCCTGAAGGAGAAGGAGAAGGGCAGCTGGACCCAGCTGAGCCACGCCGAGAAGGTGGCCTGTAGGTCTCAGGGTGGGACTGGCTGGGGGGAGCGGGCTGGCGGTGGCTTTGCAAAGAAGGGCCCATCAGGGAGCAGTGGGACAGGCAAGCCTCCACCCACAAGACCCAGAAACCCCCAAGCACCTGATCGCATACCAAGGGGAGAATTTCATTCATTGGTTCATTCTTTACATTCACTCAATTATTGTGCATCGCCTGATGCCAGAGGATGCTGGGGCACAGGGTGAATCACCCAGTTGGTTCCCGCCATCAGAGTGCTCCCCGTCCAGGGGGGTTACTGACAGCAACCCCGGTAGCGGTAATGCAGGGTGCGTGGCTAGGTGAGGTGTGGTCAAGTGTTTGTGAGGGAGAGAGAGAGATGGAGTCCAGAGGAAGGCACATTCCCGCTGGCCCTGAATGGTGAGGTGCTGCTAGGTAGTGGGAACAGCATGGGGAAAGACATGGAAGCAGGAGAGTGTGGGAACCCCTTTCATGTCCCATGTGGTCCAGGGTTCCAGGGTCAGAGTTCGGGTTTTGGAGAAGGCTGCACACAAATGAAAGAGACTAGAAAAGCATTAATTTGAGAATATTGGGGGCCAGGCCAGAGTCCACCTCTAGGGGGAGGACTACCACCAGCTCAGGCTTTGCTATCCCCTTTTATTAAGACTACTAGAGGCCTGCTGCACGAAATTCGTGCATGGGGTGTGTCCCTCAGCCCAGCCTGCACCCTCTCCAATCTGGGACCCTTGAGGAATGTCCAACTACCTGTTTAGGCCAGCCCCTTCTTGATTGCCCCAACCACTTCTGCCTGCCAGCCTGATAACCCCCTAACTACTCCCCTGCCAGCCTGATTGCCCCTGCCCTCCCTGTAGACCTGGTCGCCCCCAACTTCCCTCCTCTGTAAGCCTGGTTTCCCCCAACTGCCCTCCCCTGCAGGCTTGATGGCCCCCAATTGCCCTCCCTTGCAGGCCGGTCCCTCCCAACTGCCCTCCCTTACTGCCCATCTTGTGGCAGCCATCTTGTGTCCACATGGGGGCAGCCATTCTTGACCACATGGGGGTAGCCATCTTGTGTGTTGGAGTGATGGTCAATCTGCATATTACTCTCTTATTAGGTAGATGTGATACATCCATATCCTTTAGGCAGGAAATTCCAATAATAGTCAATCAGCAAGAATTAACATAAGACTAACAGGTGGAGGCTGCTTCAACTACAGGTGTCTCAACTAAACAATGAGTGATAAGCTTTGACCTTTCAGAGCAATTAAGGTTAGCCAGCCTTCCAGATTCCCTGTGCACATCTCTCTATTAGTGAGGCAATGCTGAGTGGTATGAGGGAACAGAGCAGAGAGAGGCAGGGGAGGTGGGCAGGGGAGGTGGGTAGGGGAGCAGGCGCCTGACCCTGAGGGGCAGGGCGATGTGTGATCCTAAGTTATGGCCACCGGAAGTGCCCTGGGCTACCAGTTCCTGGCCCGGCTTTGCATACTATAGATCTTGATAAGCATTTGCTGAATGGACAGCATCTGCTGCAGGGAGAGGCAGGCCTGAGATCCCCAGACCAAGAGTTGGCTTGGGGTCCTTGGATGGCTGCACCTGAGTCCCTCCCCCACTCTTACTGCTTCCAGTGTACCGGCTCCAGTTCCATGAGACCTTCGCGGAGATGAACTGTCGCTCCAACGAGTGGAAGACCGTGATGGGCTGTGTCTTCTTCTTCTGTGGATTCACAGCTCTGATCATTTGGTGGCAGCGGGTCTATGGTGAGTTGCAGCATCTCACTTGGTTGCTGCTCTGGGCCAAGCCCTGTGACCAAAGCCACCAGCCAAGTTCTTATAAGAGAGCTCATCTAAAGACTTTGAAAAGTCCCCCAAAGAGGTGGAGGGTGCAGGGCAGAGCACAGCTGTCTGAGTGGGAATGTAGGGACTCTACTTCTCCGGGCCTCAATTGCCCCATCTGTAAAATGGGGACAATAGTGTCCCCATCTCAGGGCTCTTGTGAGGTTTGAATGAGAAACAGCTGTAGGCCAACTGTAGTTATGAGTGATATTCTTACTGTAATACTGGAAACGTGGCTGGGGTGACGTGTGTTCAAGGGTCTGCGAGGACCCAAAGGAGAGAGAAGGAATCCTGGAGGGCCACCCAGAGGAAGGCACAACCCAGCTGGCTGTTATTATGCATGAATTTTTCTTGTTTTTTAAAATATATTTTTATCGATTTCAGAAAGGGAGGACTATAGTCAAAACCGGTTTGGCTCAGTGGATAGAGCTCTGGCCTGCAGACTGAAAGTTCCCAGGTTCGATTCCGGTCAAGGGCATGTACCTTGGCTGTGGGCACATCCCCAGCAGGGGGTGTACAAGAGGCAGCTGTTTGATGTTTCTTTCTCATCGATGTTTCTGACTTTCTATCCCTCTCCCTTCCTCTCTGTAAAAAATCAATGAAATATATTTTTTTAAAAAAAGAAAGGAAGGACTATAGATCCATCAATGATGAGAAAGAATCATTGATCGGCTGCTTTCTTTTAAAAAATATTTTTATTGATTTCAGAGAGGAAGGGAGAGAGAGATAGAAACATCAGTGATGAGGGAGAACCATCGACCAGCTGCCTCCTGCACGCCCCCTGCTGGGGATCGAGCCCGCACCCTGAGCACGGGCCCTTGGCCAGAATCGAACCCAGGACCCTTCAGCCCGGAGGCTGATGCTCTCTCCATTGAGCCAAACCAGCCAGGGCTGATGGGCTGCTTTCTGCACGCATCCCCCACTGCGGAACGAGCCCGCAACAGGGGCATATGCCCTGACGGGGACGGAGCCGGGGCCTCCTGGTCCACAGGATGCTCAACTGCTGAGCCATGCTGGCCAGGCAGACATGAGCTTTCCAGCACACTGCTTCAGCTGCTGTGACAGAGTCCCCACCGTACTCGCGCTTAAACAAAATGAAGGTTTTGTTGCTGTCTCGCAAAAAGGCCACGGGAAGTGCGCGGACTTCACAGTGTCAGGCTCCTTGCGCCTTGTTGCTCTGCCATCCTTAACATGTAACTTTCTTCTTGACACACAAGATGGCTACTCCTGCTTCAGCCACTAGCCTACATTCCAGGAAAGAAGAGGGGGAGGGAGGAGGCACTCATTTTTAAGGTCCAGAAGTGGCACACACCACTTGTGCTCACATTCTATTCACTAGAAATGATCATATGACCATATCTAGCTACAAGGAAAACTGGGAAATGTAGTCTTTAGCAGGATTGTTATATACCCAGCTGACCATTTATTGCTATAAAAGGGTGATTCTCAAAGTGTGGTTCCTGGACCAATAGCTTCACTTGGGAACTTAAAAATACAAATCCCCAGCCCCGTTCTGGATCCACTGAGTCAGACACTGCCGGTGGAGCCCAGCCGTCAGCGTCCTCACAGCCTCCAGGGGAGTGAGCTCGCTCCGGGCGGAGAAGCTCTGCTCTGGAAGAAGGGAGAGGGTATTGAAGAAGCGCTGCAGCCAGTTGCCCTCTCGTGGGCTCACCTTGTTTCTGTGGTAAAAGTGTGATGGGCATTCCCACCTTGCATAAGAATGAAATGAGAGAGCCGTTGGAAAAACTCTAATCTAGCTCAGTGTTTGGTACTTAAAGGTGCCCATAAAGATTTTTTCTTTCTTGCCCACCCACTGGGATATAAAGGACCAGGGATGGCAGGCAGGCTGTCAGCTCGGGCAGGTGGATCAGGACATGCAGTAAGACTTGGGTGGTGTTGGACGCTGTGGTCCCAGCCCTTCCCTACCCCACATGTGAAGGCACCTAAAATGCCCCACGGGTGCTTCAGCCCTTGGGTTAGGAATTGTCCTCACCAGATTTCTTTTTCTTTTTAAAATATATTTTATTGATTTTTTTACAGAGAGGAGGGGAAAGGGATAGAAATTCAGAAACATCGAGGAGAGAGAAACATCGACCAGCTGCCTCCTGCACACCCCCTACTGGGGATGTGCCCGCAGCCAAGGTACATGCCCTTGACCGGAATCAAACCCGGGACCTCTCAGACCACAGGCCGACGCTCTATTCACTGAGCCAAACCGGTTTCAGCACCAGATTTCTTTTTCAATCCTCACCTGAGGATACGTTTTATTGATTTTAGAGAGAGAGGGAGAGAAACATCGATCAGCTGCCTCCCATAGGCTCCCCAGCCAGGGATCAAACCCACAACTTTCTTGTTCTCAGGAGGATGATGTCCAACCAAGCACCCTACCCGGCTGGGCCTCCTCTGGTTTTTAAAGTGAACGCTTCTGTCCTACCTCCTACTCCCAACCCCCCCATCTCCTCCCAGACTCCTCCCAGCAAGCAGGAGGAAACTGAGTAACGGCGGTTAGAATAGCTACCATGTGTTAGGGGCTTTATACCTGTCCCGTATTCTGCAAATCATTTTATAAATAGTAACTCGTTTAACCCCCACAACCCTAGTGGATAGGACCTCATTTTGACAGATAAGGAAACTGAGGCTCAGAGAGATAAAGTGACTTGTTCACAGTCACACAGTCAGAGGGTGGTAGATCTAGGATTTGAATACAGACAGACTTCACACCATGGTCCTAATTACCACTGGGCCACACAGCAGGCAAAGAAACTGAGACTCAGAAGGGGAAGGACCTTGACCCAGTTCCCACAGCGAATCGAAGACAGAGGTGGGATCAGAGCACAGAAGTCTGTGGAGTGCCGCTTAGGAAGTGTAACGGGGAGGCAGACAGGGTAGAGGGAGCTTCTCCATGCAGGGCACCCTAACCCTGGCTCAGAAGGAGAGGGCGGCCCTGTCGCCCTACCCCTACCCCATGCCTTCCCGCAGTGTTCCCGGAGAAGCCCATCACCTTGACGGATGAGTGGAAGGCCAAGCAGCTCCAGCGCATCCTGGATATGAAGGGCAACCCTGTGCAGGGCCTGGCCTCCCGGTGGGACTACGAGAAGAAGGAGTGGAAGAAGTGACACTGCATCCCACATCCCAGGCCACTGGGAACTTAAAAACACAGCCCTCAGCAGCTCTCCCCTGGCCGGAGTCTGTGGAGCACCCCCTCCCCTCGCTTTCACTGCAATAAAGCTGGCCTGTTCTCTTCTGCCTTTAATCTCCACCTCAGTCCTTACCTGCCGCAAAGCCCACATCACACCTAAAATCAGGCAGCGCAGCAGCCGAGGGGCAAGAACAAGAACTCTCCAGGGGCTGGAGCCCCGCTCACCAGGGAGGGCTTCCGGGAGGCGTGGAGGCAGGGCTGAGTCTTACAGGGTTTGGGAAAGCAGGCAGGAGAGGGAAAGCACTCCGGGTGGAGGGAATGGCTTGAGCAAAGGCAAGGACACTCCTTTATTCAGTCAAGGAACACATACTTATGGAGTGCCTACTGTGTGCCAGGTGCTTACTAACCCAGGCCTTGGGAATGCAGCAGTAGACAATCTCTGGCCTCAATGGAGGAGACTTTTTTTTGTGTGTTGTTTTTTACAAGGGAGACAGGAAAGTAAGTGTAATATATAGTAGGTGACCTGGTTTTAAGTGCTGTAAATAAACAAAACAAAGCAGGATAGAGGGAAAGTTAAAGGACAATTGGGGATTGTGGATGAAGGTCTGAATGAAATGAGGAAACAAGAGCAGAGACTGAGGTGGGATTCTGGTTTGTGTGTTTGTGGAACTTCAAGGAGGCCAACCGGGGTGCCTAGAGGAGAACGACTTGGAGGGCAGCAGGAAGGTGTGTGCTGGGGAGAGGGCTGGCCTTGGGGCAGAAAGCAGATTATAAAAGCCTCATGGGAGTTTATTCTAAGTGCAATGGGAAGTTGTATCGGTCTGCATTCTTGAGAAGCAAATGCCAGGAAAAATGAAAGATGTTTAAGTTTTTAGGGGCTCCCCCATGTGAAGGATGAAGGAGACAGGGAGAAGAAGCGGGTGATGAGACCCTTTAGAGTGTGATGTAGGTCTGACCGCTGTGGAAGGAGGGAGGGGAAGAAGGAGGATTGAGTAGGAAACGCCTTGGATTTCTGTGCACTATATCTGAGTGCAACCAGGAGACAATAATTGAGTAGAGGCTGTTTAAAGGATTATTATGTTTACACAAGAGAATAACTATAAAGATAACTTTAAAGACTATACTAGGGAGCATGCCCAAGAAAGGATTGATTTGGAAGGGTGTGCCTCACCCAAAATGGGGTTCAGACATCATTGGAGAAGGTGTGGCAGAGAACTGAGCTGGGTTGGCTAGGCTACAGCTGGTCCATGGTCACTGGGCAAGGACAGTTGGAAGTCCTCAGAAGCCCAAGGGCGCTGAGGCTGGTGGGCGGGGGAATTTGGGCACCTTTGTAGATATGAGGCCAGGAGTGTGTGGTATCTACGTGAGTTAGGAGGGCGGCAAGAAGATGGTCCCCAGGTGGGGGGCTGCAAGGTGTATGATACACTGGGCTCATGGCTTCGGCAGATCACCACCAGATGTCCTCACACACTGCTGACCAACCACACAGCCGGAGCAAGAACACACACACACCAGAACCTGAAAGCCAAGCCCAGCCTTTCCTCCAGAAATGTCCTCACCAGCACCCTCTGCTGACAGAGTTTAGCATCTCCCTGTAAAGGAGGCAATGCTCAGAGTTTGTTGTCCTAGAGCAGGCACTAAAGGATGAATTTGGAGTTGAGGGGCAATAAATTGACAACTGGAACAGCAAATCTGAGAAAGTCGTGGCCAATGGGGAGACCCAGAGGGACAAAAGGCCCATTAGAGGAGTCTCTCGTTGGGCAAAATCCTTAGGCCCCCACTGTGCTCAGTTCTTGGCTGGGAGCAGCCCAGGGGGACGTGGCCTCAGCAGGAAGGCTGCAGCAGAACCTACAGGTTCTCTTGGAGAGAAATCTGAGCAGCACACCTGAGATGCCAATAGAGGGATTCAGCAGAGCAATTGTGACAACAATATACAGTGGGGCAAAAGTAGGCTTACAGTTGTTCATATGGAAAATAACACAATAATCCTATCTAATAAAAGAGTAATACACAGATTGACCATCACTATAACACACAAGAGAGCTGCCCCCATGTGGTCAAATATTCTGTCCCCATGTGGACACAAGATGGCCAGCAGGGGAGGGCAGTTGGGAGGTTCCTGGCCTGCAAGAAAGGGCAGTTGGGGACTATCAAGCCTGCAGGGAGAGCAGTTAGGGGTGACCAGGCCAGCAGAGGAGGGAAGTTGGGGGCAAGCAGCTGGCAGGGGAGCAGTTAGACATCAATTAGGCTGGCAGGGTAGTGGTTAGGGGGTGATCAGGCTGGCAGGCAGAAGCAGTTAGGGACAATCAGGGAGGCAGGCAGGTGAACAGTTTGGATCTAGCAGTCCTGGATTGTGAGAAGGATGTTCGACTGCCCCTTTAGGCCCGATCCTACCAGGATCAGGCCTAAACAGGCAGTCAGACATCCCTCAAGGGGTCCCTGATTGGAGAGGGTGCAGGCTGGGTTGAGGGAACCCCTCCCCCTTGCACGAATTTTGTGCACCAGGCCACTAGTCAATAAATAATATTACAAGAATAAATTCTGTTTCACATACTCACAACTGCAAACCTACTTTTGCCCACCCTGTATTCATTCAGCCAACAAACACTTCTAGTGCATCCACTATGTCCCAGGCTCTGAAGACTGAATGAGACCTTATTCCAGTCCTCATGAATCTGAAAGTCTGCAATGTGGACTCAGCATTAATCAGACAGTCACCCTAATAAAGTATAGCACAAATAAGTGTTTAAAAAGGTGCTTGGACTTAGCAACAGGGGCTGGGGGAACTTGACTCCATCTAGAGCAGGAAGGGAGGGCTTCCCTGAGGAAGTGTCCTCAGACCTGAGATATGAAAATGACTGGGTATAAGATAGATGAAATAGGTGGTGGAACAGCATTCAAGTCAGGAAGAAAAAAAAAGCACATGCAAAAGCCCTGTGGTAGTGAGGACCATGCGTGATAGAGGACATAAAGAGAGCCAGAGGGCTGTCAGAGGGGAAGGTAGAGGTGGACAAGGGGAGATAGGAAAGTAGGAGACTCATACAGGGCTTTGGGGTCTCTGCTGCCCCTACTGAAGGGAGGAGTCTGGAGAAAGCAGGGAAGAGTGGAGCTAGAGAAGTATGTTGAGGCCAGAATATGAGGAGCCTTGGACAACCATTTAATTTTTATCTGAGAGAGGCAGCTGCCTTGGTCCTAGGCTCTATGTGGCATGAGGGATTCATTTATTAGTCACTATCTTAGCACAAGAGATGCTGAGGACCCAAATAGAAAGCACACAGGAGCCTCAAACTCCAGGTTTCCTAGCCTGTTGGGAGGGACAGCCAGTCAGAAGCTAATGAGGTAAGTACTGTGAAAATGCCCGGTAGTGTGTTTTGACACAGACCCTGGTGCTTTGCTAGCAGCAGGAGCAGTTTTGACATAACTTAAGATGTTGAAATATGCAGGCAGTAAAATTTGTTTAGATTAATAAATTGCCAAGGAATTTTGTTGCGAGCAACAAAGAAAATTGTCAAAACTGGTCCAGGGCAAAATTAGATGTTGTACTAAGTCAATTCCCCGCCTCCACCCCCAATAATGTTGTGTAACAAACAGCCCCAAAACTTGGTGGTTTACAACTTTGAGCATTTCTGTTTGTCTTTCATGGGCCTGTGGTGTGGGCTGGCGGAGGCCCTGCTGGGGTCCGCAGGTTTAGTTCCAGTCTGTGGATTGGTATTTTTGTGTGCTCGGGCTGCCATAACAAATACCACAGATTCGGTGGCTTAAACAACATAAGTATATTTTCTCACAATTCTGGAGGTTACAAGTCTAAAATGAAGTGTTGGCAAGGTTGGTTTCTTCTGCTACTTCTCCTCCTGGCTTGCTCCTCACATGGTATTTCCTCTGAGTGTGCGTATCGCTGGTGTCTCGGTGTTTCCAGGTTTCCTCTTCTTACAAGGACACACATCAGAGTGGGCCATGACCTTCCCTAATGACCTCATTTTAACTTCATCACCTCTTTAAAGGCCCTATCTTCAAATAGTGTCACATTCTGAAGGATTAGGGATTAGGACTTCAACACATGAATTTGTAGGGGCCACATTTCAGCCCATAACAGTTGGGTTAAGGATTATTCCATTCGTTCCTTGTTCTGGGATCCGCAGGCATCCAAAACATGTTCTTCTCATGGTAGGAGTCAGAGATTCCTGAGGGGGGCAGAGAGTCAGTGGGGACACATGATGCTCTTTTTTTTTTTTTAATTCATGATTTCAGAAAGGAAGGGAGAGGAAGAGAGAAATAGAAACATCAATGATGAGAGAGAATCATTGATCAGCTGCCTTCTGCATGCCCCTACTAGGCATTGAGCCTGCAACCTGGGCATGTGCCCTTGACCGGAATCAAACCCAGGACCTTTCAGACCCCAGGCTGACACTCTATCCACTGAGCCAAACCGGTTAGGGTGACATGAATCTCTTAAAGCCCAGCCTCAGAACTAGCACACAGAACCAGCACCACATTCTACTGGCCAAAGCAAGTGTCATGGTGCTCCGTGACCGTTGGTACAAACTACCCCAAAACTACAGGCATAAAACAACCATTACATTATGCCTACCAATCCTGTAGGTCAGGAATTCAGGCAGAGCATGATGGGAACTGCTTTCTTCTGCTCTAGAATGCCTGGAGCCTCAGCTGGAAACTCAAAGGCTGTGGCCACCATCTTTTGGAGGTGTTCTAATTCACACATCTGGTGGTTGATGCTGGCTGTCAGCTGGGACCTCATTTGGGGCTGTCAACCAGAAAACCTCTGTAGCATCCTCAGGTGGCCCTTCTGTGGGGCTGGTTGGGCTCCCTCAAAGCGTGGTAGGTTGGTTCCAAGAGAGCAAGAGGGAGGTGTATTGCATTTTTTATGACCTAGCCTTAAAAGACACGTGACGTCACTTCTGCTAAACTCTGTTGGTCAAGGGCACTCACAGAGTTCCACTCAGATATAAGCGGGAGAGCACAGAGACCTCTCCACTTGATGGGAAAACATCCAGGGCACAATATAAGATGTGAGATGCTTATGACATGGAAGTATTGCAGTCATCTTTGGAAAATATAGGCTGCTACCCACAGGCAAGCCCAACATCGATGGGCAAAAAATGTCCTCCATCCAAGTGCAAATGGAGAGTGTGGGAAGGAAGGCAAAATGATGAGCAAAGAATACAACCTACCACAGGGGTATAGAAATAACCAACACAAAATCAAGTTGGCAGAAAGTAAAACTGACCATGTCAAACTGGAAATGGACAAAAATTCAAATAGAATAAAAATTTGACATTTAGATAATGTCAAATGTGACCTGAAAAAAAATTGGACCGATTGAAGATAATGAACAGAGTAGGTGACGCACAATGGCAGGAAACTGGTGAAATCAGCTGAGGAAAGAATGGGATAGTCCTGGTAGCACTTACTCCATAAACCACGTGACTGCCAAGAAAAAATTACTTGGTAAGATTAAATTTAAAATAGGAAACATTAGAAAGATTTTTAACTTTGGCATAAAATAACTGACCAAAGCAATTGTCTTCATGAGCTTGCTCAAGAAAAATCTGTCTTGATGTATTAGAACGGTGTAATTCTGATAAAAATTACAGGGTTCACAACCCAGTCAAATAGTCTTTTGGTAAACACAACTCTGAGGTCAAAATATCTTGAATATTAGAATTTTCTGTAAAAACAAGAGGAAGAAATTCCAAAGACAAATGAGGAATTCAAAGGTATTTATATGTATGAGAGATAAAGGGTTGATTTCCCTAATATGTTTATAAAGAACAGCAAACCGCTCTGACCGGTTTGGCTCAGTGGGTACAACGACAGGCTGTGGACTGAAGAGTCCCAGGTTTGATTCTGGTTAAGGGCATGTACCTTGATTGCGGGCACATCCCCAGTGGGGAGTGTGCAGGAGGCAGCTGATTGATGCTTCTCTCTCATCCCTCTAACTCTCTATCCCTCTCCCTTCCTCTCTGAAAAAAATCAGTAAAATACATTTTAAAAACAAAACAAACCCCATCTGAAAAATCAGTAAGAAAAGCAAAACAAAACAGGAGTACAGCCCAGCGGGCATGGCTCAAGGGTTGCGCATTGACCTTTGAACCAGGAGGTCATGGTTTGATTCCTGGTCAGGACTCATGCCCTGGTTTCGGGCTCAATCCCCATCGTGGGGGGTGCAGGAGGCAGCCAATCAATGATTCTCTCTCATCATTGATGTTTCTATCTCTCTCTGTCTCCCTTCCTCTCTGAAATATAAAATGTTCTTATCTTTACAACTGTATATATATATATACATACCAGGAATGCAGTAGGAAATGAGCAAAAGTCATGATCAGGGAAATTATAGAAAAAACACAAACAAACGAACAAAAACCAAATGACCAAAAAATTTTAAAATATTTTTTTATTAATTTCAGAAAGGAAGGGAGAGGAAGAGAGAGATAGAAACATCAATGATAAAGAGAATCATTGATTGGCTGCCTCCTGCACGCCCCCACTGGGGATCAAGCCAGCAACCCAGGCAAGTGCCCTTTACCGGAATTGATCGGCAAGCCAACGCCTTATCCACTGAGCCAAACTGGCTAGGGCCTAAATTTTTTTTAATAAACAGTTCAAATATACAGAAAAGAATTGTTTAACAAACCTCTATATTTCTCTCCAGTGTCCACAACTATCTGCCATTGGTCCACTCATTTTTCTACCCCGACTCATGAATTATTTAAATAAATCCTAAGTGTCAATCATTTCGTCTATAAATATTGTCTCTAAATAATGACTATTTAAATACATATAAACAAAATATTATTAATATACATAAAAAGTCTTAATCTTTCCTTAATATCAAATATCCAGTCAGTTTACAAATTTCCCTAATTGCCTCATAAAAGTTTCATTTGTTTGAATTTGCTTGGAATGAGGATGTAAAGATTGCAGTTGGCTTGTCTGAATCTTTCTCTAGTTTTGATGTTAGGGTAATCCCTTTCTTTCTCTTCTATTTTCTGGAAGAGATTGGGTAGAAATAGTGTTAATTCTTCTTTAACTATTTGGTAGAATTCCCCAGTGAAATAATCTGGGGCTGGAGAGTGTTTTGGGTGAGAATTTTTAAATTACAAATCCAATTTCCTTAATTGTTGAAAGGCTATTTAAATGACCTATTTATTTCATAATGGGTGAATATGGTTGCTTGTGTCTTTCAAGTAATTGATCCACCTAAGTTATATTTACTGCTAAAAATTTCCCTCTTAGCACTGCTTTTACTGAATCCCATAAGTTTTGATGCTGTGTTTTCATTTGTCTCTAAGAATTTTCTAATTTCCTTTGTGATTTCTTCATTGACTAATTTAACAGTGTGTTGTTCGATTTCTACATATTTGTGAATTTCCCAGTTTTCCTTTTGTCATTGATTTCTAGCTTTATCCCATGGTGATAAAGAAGATACATTGCATGATTTCAATCTTCTAAATTTATTGAGACTTGTTTTGTAGTCTCCCATACACTCTATGCTGGAGAAAATTTCACATCCACTAGACAATGTGTATTCTGCTGCTGGCAGTGGACAGTCTATATCTGTCTGTCAGGTCTAATTGGTTTATAGTATTACTTAAGTCTGCTATTTCTTCTCACTTTTTTTGTGCATACTTTAAAGATATTTTCTTAATAGTCACCATGGGAATTACAGTTAACACTTGTAATCTAGTTTGAATTTATGCCAATTTAGCTTTAGTAATATACAAAAACTGCTATACAGCTTCATACCTCCCTCTTTGTATTAACTTTGTCACAAATTATATCTTCATATATTATGTGCCCATTAACATAGATTAAAAAAAAACTTTTAAATATCTTTTATTGATTTTAGAGATGAAGGAAGAGGGACAGAGAGATAAAAACATCAATGGTGAGAGAGAATCATTGATTGGCTGCCTCCTACACACCCCACACTGGGATTGAGCCCACAACCTGGACGTGTGCCCTGACTGGGAAATGAACTGTGACCTCCTGGTTCATAGGTCAATGCTCAACCACTGAACCATGCCAGCCTGGCAGATTTGTAATATTTTTTATGCATTTGTATTTTAAATCATGTAGGGAATAAGGAGTTACAAACTGAAAATACAGTAATACTCCTTTTATAGTTACCTATGCAGTTACCTTAATCAGAGTTCTTTATTACTTCATATGTCTCCAAATTTCACTGATTTCTGTTCTTATCTTTACAACTGTCTTCCTTCTGCTTGCTTTGAGCTTTCTTTGCTTTGCTTCCCCCCACCACCTCCCCCGTAGGTCTTGAGGTGGAAGCTTATGCTATTATTTTAAGGCTTTTAGTCTTTTGTGATGTACACATTTCTTGGATAAATTTCCCTCTCAGCATTGCTTTAACCATGTCCCACAATATTTGATATGTTGTATTCTAATTTTATTCAATTCAATGCATTTAAAAAATTTTCCTTAGGACTTCCTTTTTGACCCATGAATTAATTATTTAGAAATGTGTTTAGTTTCCTAGTGTTTGGAGATTTTCCATTATCTTTCTGTTATTCATTTCTAGTTTGATTCCATTGTGCTCAGAGAACATACTTTGTATGATTTAAATCTTTTAAAATTTATTGAGTTTTCTTTTACAGCTCAGAATATGATCCATCTTGGTATACACTTAGTGGGCATTTGGAAAGAATGTGTTGAGTGTTTGATAAATGTTAATTGGATCGTATTTGTTGATGGTGTTTTGAGTTCTATATTGTTAGTGATTTTTCTGT
Organism: Antrozous pallidus; assembly: GCA_027563665.1. Classification (NCBI taxonomy): domain Eukaryota; kingdom Metazoa; phylum Chordata; class Mammalia; order Chiroptera; family Vespertilionidae; genus Antrozous; species Antrozous pallidus. The sequence continues at coordinate 35,056,352 of CM050518.1, forward strand.
CTAACTGTCCTATTAAATGTTGAGAGAGGAGTATTAATTGTAGATTTGCCTGTTTCTCTCTTGAGTTTCATCAGTTTTTGCTGCTTTCCTTTGATTGGTGATTGCATGACATATCTTTTCTTATCCTTTTTCTTTCAATCTGCCTATATATTTAAATTAAGTTTCTTATAAATGGCATATAGTTTTAAAAAACCACTTTACCAATATTTGTCTTTTATTTTTTTATTTTTAATTTTTTAAAAATATATTTTATTGATTTTTCACAGAGAGGAAGGGAGAGGGATAGAAAGTCAGAAACATCGATGAGAGAGAAACATCGATCAGCTGCCTCCTGCACACCTCCAACTGGGGATGTGCCCGCAGCCAAGGTACATGCCCCTGACCGGAATCGAACCTGGGACCCTTGAGTCCGCAGGCCGACGTTCTATCCACTGAGCCAAACCGGTTCGGCCCAATATTTGTCTTTTAATACATATATTTATACCATTATATTTAAAATAATTATTGATAGGTTAAGACATAGCTCCCAATTAAAAAAATACATATTATTATTGATTTCAGAGAGGGAGAGAGAGATAGAAACATCAATGATGGGAGAGAATCATTGATCAGCTGCCTCCTGCACTCCCCACACTGGAGACTGAGCTGCAACCGGGCGTGTGTCCGGACTGGGAATCGAACCGTGATCTCCTGGTTCAACCACTGACCCACACTGGCTGGGCTCCCAATTTTTTGGTTGGTTTCCTCTGTGTTTTCTCTGCTATTCATTTCACTGTCTTTCTTTTTTTTCTGCCTTTCTGAGGATTATTTGATATTTATTTTTTTAGAATTCAAATGATGTATAGTGATTTTTTAAAAAAAAATTTAAAAATGGATCTTTAGAGAGAGAAGAAGAGAGAGAGAGAGAAACATCAATGTGAGAATGAAATATTGATCAGTTGCTGCCTGCACACATCCCACCAAGGATTGAGCCGGCAACCCAGTCAAATGCCCTGACTAGGAATGGAACCAACAGCCTTTGGTGCATGGGACTATGCCCAACTGAGCCACACCGACCCAGGCAATGGTGTTTTTTCTAGTGTCTCTGTATAGCTTTTGTAGTGGTTGCTGTAGCTGTTATATTATATTATATATATACTAGGGGCCCAGTGCACGAGATTCGTGCACTGAGGGTGGATGATCCCTCAGCCCAACCTGCCCCCTCACACATACTGGGAGCCCTCAGGGGATGTCCTACTGACCACTCACCCCCAGCCTGCCCAAGGCCTAAGCCTCTGGCTGAGGTTTTAGGCCTTGGACATCCAGCCATCGCCCTGCAATGAGGCTGATGGCTGGCTCCATCCCAGCCCCCCTCCTGCCCCAGCCCAGCTTTTGCCCCAGCCAGCTCACACTTGGCTACCTCGGGCCTTGGCCCCGGCTCCCGCAGCCTGGGCTGCCTCAGCCCCGCCCCCTGGCCCAGGCCTTGTGCTCATAGGTTGGCTCTGCCTCATCTCCTGATTGGCGGTGGGCGTGGCTGGTAGGTGTGGCTGTGGGTGTAGCAAAGGTATGGTCAATTTGCATATTACTCTTTTATTAGATAGGATATATATATAAATATATATAAATATATATATATATATAACTTATCACAGTCTACTTGTGTCAGTTTCCTAATTTGAGTGAAACATAAAAATCTTGTCTTCCTTTATGTTTTTTTTATCCACTTTTGTATTGCCAGGTAGGGGTGGAATTCCCGGCTCCCAATGTGGTTTCAACTGACATTGTGGGGAGGGGTGTGGCAGGGTAGAGCTCATTAATGGCCAGCAGAGATGTCAGCTTTGGCTTCTCTCACAACACCCTACATTGGTGTGGTAGTTGAATACTTTGACCCATGAGGCTGGAAACATAGGCTCCCCACTTGGCCTTTGCTGATGTGGACGGGGCCATAATTTTTTCCATGGTATTTGGCTGAAGTAGAGCTGCTATTGTCTAAAAAATTTCTGTCTTGCTAGCTTGTTCCCTTCCTAATCCTTTGCCTAGAGAGAATGGGCTTTTGTTGGGGCTGTTTTTTCTTTTCTGTGCCCATTTGTTTTTTGGACAGCCAGCTCCAGTTTTTTCGGTTCCAAGTCTGGGATCTCTGAGGCAGAAAAAACCCCACTTATCCAAGGGCACCCAGCTACCCCAGGAAGTCTAGTTGCAGAGTCTTGTCCTAACCCCTACACTTGCCTGTTGCTCCTCTGTCCCCAGCTGCTCTACCAAGAGGAGCTGGGCTCTTCCCTTCTGGACATTTTCTGCAGAGCACATGGCCACTTCCCCTGGGAAGGCCACACACCTTCCACAAAGTCCATGGAGCCACTAGAGGAGTTTGTTTTCCAGGGGCCTAGGGGGCTTAGCACAAAGCCTGGGCGAGACTGATGTGCCTAAAAGGGTTGGCCAAGCAGGTGCAGTGGGATGGTCCACCACATATATTACCGGGGTTCTTGTCCCAGCATTACAAAGGGTTCCAGCAATCTGGAGAAAGGAGCTCCGTGTAGATTAAATAACGAGTCCAAGGATGAAAGGTAGTTTTGAAAGGCATTGGGGGTCAGAGGAGCTTCAGCTAAAGGAGCTAAGATTCCCCCTTGACTCAGGACCCAGTGCTTTTTATTAACACAAATTGTCCTAAGGCAAAGTGCAGATAATATACTTCAAGGGTAGGGTTTATAGAAGCATTGTCAGATTGGGGAATAGCCTACAGCTGTCCAGGGGTTTGGTCAACAGGAGGCAATAACATGTAGATTAAGATGCCCTGAGCTGTCTGGCAGCAAGCAATCCTATTCAGGTTTGGGGAAAGTGCCTTTCCAGCTGGTCCAATGGGTAATTACATATGTGGCTCAGCACTTGTTAGCCCCTCAAGTCTCATCAACCTTTTGATGAAACTTCTGTAATTATGACATACTGGAATTGGTTCCCAGCAATACATGGTTTGCCAATACAGGCCTTGATGTTATTTTTATTTATTGTTATTATTTTTACAATATAATAGGTCAGGGCACAGTTTTTTCCTAGGCCACTACATTATATTTATACTAGAGGCCCAGTGCACGAAATTCGTGCATGGGGGCACAGGGGATGTCCCTTAGCCCAGCCTGCACCATCTCCAATCTGGGACCCCTCGAGGGATGTCCAACTGCCCGTTTAGGCCTGATCCTGGTAGGACTGGGCCTAAATGGGCAGTCGGACATCCTTCTTACAATCCAGGACTGCTGGCTTCCAGCTGCCTGCCTCCCTGATTGCCCCTAACCGCTTCTGCCTGCCAGCCTGATCACCTGCTAACCACTACCCTGCCAGCCTAATTGATGTCTAACTGTTCCCCTGCCAGCCTGTTTGCCCCCAACTTCCCTCCTCTTCCAGCCTGGTCACCCCTAACTGCCCTCCCCTGCAGGCTTGATCGCCCCCAACTGCCCTCTCTTGCAGGCCTGGTCCCTCCCAACAACCCTCCTCTGCTGGCCTGATCACCCACAGCTGCCCTCCCTTGCAGGGCCTGGAACCTCCCAACGGCCCTCCCCTGCTGGCCAACTTGTGGTGGCCATCTTGTGTCCACATGGGGGCAGACAGGATCTTGGACTACATTGGGGCCCTCTTGTGTGTTGGAGTGATAGTCAATCTGCAAATTTCTCTTTTATTAGATAGAATAGAGGCCTGGTGCATGGGTGAGGGCCAGCTGGTTTGCCCTGAAGTGTCCCGGATCAGGGAGGGGGTTCCCTTGGGGCGAGGGGCGGCCTGGGCAAGGGGCCTGTGGAGGTTTGCAGGCCAGCCATGGCCCCCAGTGACCCAAGCAGAGGCCCTGGGATCTAGGATTAATTTATGTCTACAATTGAAACTTTGTAGCCTGGAGTGGAGCCAAGCCTTCTGCTCGCTCTGTGGCAGCAGCCATTTCTGTTTGAAACATTGTAGCCTAGAGTGGAGGCCTGGGTTGGCAACAGCAGGTGGAAAGCTTGGCTTCCTCTGTTGCCAGGGAAACCCAAGCCTTCCTCTTGCTCTCAGTGGTGGCAGCCATCTTGGTTGGGGTTTATTTGCATAATCTGCTCCTGATTGGCTGGTGGGCGTGGCGGAGGTATGGTCTAATTTGCATATTAGTCTTTTATTAGATAGGATTCTTTATTTTATTTTCAGAAGACTTTTTTCTTTATGTACATTTTCTCAGAAACTTATTTTGTTTTTTAATTAAATCTTTATTATTGAAAGTATTACAAATGTCCCTCTTTTCCCCCTATTGATCCCTTCTAGCCCGACCCTGTCCCTGCCCCAGGCCTTCACTACCCTATTGTCTGTGTCCAGGGGTTATGCATATATGCATGCAAGTTTTCTTATTGATTTCTTTCCTCCCACTCTTGCCATCAGTACTTTAGTATTTTATTAATGGCTTTCCCAAAATTTAAGACTGACTTTATGGTAAGACCATTTAAATTTCATAAGAATTCATAAGGCTCTTTCTCATGGAATTATTCAAACTACTTATTCATGTGTGAACCTACTGAAATGAAATGGTTTAAATAATTAAAGAGGGAATTGATACTCCATTTGCCCAAAATTCTAACTTTAGTGCATGGATACTTATTAAAAATCAAAGAAGACAAATTTATAGAGATCATATGAGTTAATTTCTATCTTCTTTATATTAAGAAAAAGTTTTTTTATTTTTGCCTCGTGACAAAGGCTGTTGTGGTAGAGAAAAATGCAGAGCAGGACATTATGTAATGAATTTAATCATAATATAAGACCTGCATGACTTGTTAATTTTTAAAAATTGTACAGAAATGCATACAATCATTATTTTAAACTTTTATAGAATTAGGAAGCATGCAAAGAAGTCAAAGTTAACTTCCAACCCCCTGACCGGTCTGACTCAGTGGGTAGAGTGTTGGCCTGGGGACTGAAGGGTCCCAAGTTTGATTCCAGTCAAGGGCATGTACCTTGGTTGCGGGCACATCCCCAGTGGGGGGTGTGCAGGAGGCAGCTGATGGATGTTGCTCTCTATCCCTCTCCCTTCCTCTCTGTAAAAAAATCAATAAAAATGTAAATTAAAAACAAAACAGAACACATTTATAGCCCTAGCTGGTTTGGCTCAGCTGATAAGAGCATCAGCCTGTGGACTGAAGAGTCCCTGGTTGAATTCTGGTCAGGGGCATGTATCTCGGTCAGGACTCGTGCAGGAAGCGGCCAATTGATTTGTTTCTCTCACATCGATATTTCTGTCTTTCCCTCTCCCACTCTTTCTAAAAATCAATGGAAAAATATCCTCAGGTGAGGATTAAAAAAAAAAAAGGCAAGGCACAGTCTGTTACCTTTTGTGTTAAAAAAATCAAACTGTATTGATATCTTCTGTATGTATTTGCCTGTGTGAGAAAAGTTTCTGGAAGGATATCAAGAATCTGGGGAAGGGACTTGAGTGGCTGGGTTAAGGGCCAGGGGCACTTCGTATAGGTAGCGCTGGGTGGGAAGCTGGAGGCTTTGGTCTTGAACTAAGAATGGTGATCCTGAGCTCGGGGAGAACCTCTGAATTCGGAACCCAAGGGTTTGAAGTGCAGACGTCCTTCTGGTGAGCAGGAAGGACTGACAGCAGAGAAAGCTGGCCAGGCAGGAGGCAGGCCTGCAGGGAGGCCTCGTCTTGGGGTGGGCGTGGCTTTCAGGTCGCACTCCCCCGCCACCAGGGGGCAATCAAGCCCGCTCCTGTAGCGGGTGGGTCGGAGCGCCCGCGGCAGGACCCACCTCCAGGCCCAGACCTCTCCCCGACCGATCTCCGGTCTCAGCCACGTGGAATTGCATAAGGTGCACCTCCTCCCTCCTCCTGGGAAGTCCGCCTGTTAGCGGGGCCATCACTGCAGCCCCCTTCAGCATCCAGTCGTGTTGGGGTTATCTCATCCAATCCTGACCACCGTCGTCTAAGAGTGCTATCTTACCCATTTCATAGAGGGGAAAGTTGGGGTATAGCAGTTGGTAACTTCCCCAAAGACCAGGAATGGTGACCCCAGATACACACCTGGCCTATCCTGAGAACTGGAGCATTAACCAAATCGTCTTCTTTCCGACTCTGCTCCTCCAGAACTTTCTTCCCATGGGCAGCCAGAGAGCGCTTTGGGGGCCCTAAGGGGCACGTCATCCCCTAACAACCTGTCTCTGGCTGCACTCAGGATCAAGTTCAGTCCCCTCTCCCCACTTCTCAACTCCAGACACCGTCAGCTGGAAGAAACTGTTCAATCTGGGCATTTGCTGCTTCATCAGGGCCACTCGCCCCTGCTCCCCTCCCCTTCTTAGTTAACCTGTAGTCTTCAGGCCCCGCCTCTAGGTCGCCTCTAGGGAGCCTGACTTCCTGACTCCCAGACCTGTCAGGCCCATATGAAATGCCGTTTGACCAGTCACTATGAGCCTCGTGGGGAGCACTGGCCTCAGGCATGTAACTGTCAGGGCACCATTATTTCAAAAACTCAAATCACCCTTGATTCTTCACACTCTAGAGCTATCTCTAAAAGCTGATCTTGTGATATCTACCTTTAATATGTTACCTAAAGCCTGACCCCTTCTTATCTCCTTCCCCACTGGGTCCGCCTGGCCAGGCTTCCTCGTGGTCACTTCCACCTCTGCAACAGCCACCTCTGTGTTTGTCTGTCGGTCTCCCCGACTGGAAGGAAAGCGCCACGAAGGCCAGGACTTTGTTCACCACAGAGTCCTGTGTCCAAGACTGTGCCTGTGGCGATGTTTCTCCCACTAAATGCCAGCTCCTGGGGACGGGAACTGCCGTCCTGCCCACATACAACCTCGGTGCCCAGCACACAGCAAGTGCTCAATAAAAACCCATCAATATGCAGGTGGAGAAACTCAGACCCAGGAGGAGAAAGCAGCTTGTCCAAGGTCCTCCGAGGGCAGCACAGCCAGCACCAGCACCCCGCTCTCCTCCCGCCTGTCAGGCAAGCAGTCCCTTCTTCCCCAACCACAACACAAGAGCCCCGGCCCTTTTGTTTAATGATAGCACAATTTATTACTCCACTTTCACCTTCACACAGACTATTTCAAAGAGCTGGAACAAGTGAGGGGTGAGGGTTGTGGGGGGGGGGGGAGGGATAGGTGCCCCTCAGGAGCCAGGACCCCCGGTTGGTTTCCTCGGACCAGGGCAGGGAGGGAGCATCAGGCTGTTCAATCTCTGGGCACCAGCTCTCCACGTGCACACGCACAGCAAGCCAGCAGCTCCTCACACATAAATACAGACACGCTTAACAAAAATAGTATATCATCTGCACAAGGAATAAAAACTAGTCTCAAATATGTACAGCAGAGAGCCTGGGGGGTGGGGGCAGGGCTGCTAGGCCTGGACCCCCAGGGAAGAGACAGACTATGGGTAGCGCAGAAGAGAGGGAGGCCTGAAGGGCTCCTGGCCAGGCCATTCTGACCTGGCAGCCCGGCTGCCTGGGCTGAATGGGGGTGGAGCACAAATCTGTTTGGCCAGGCAGGACTGGCCCCTCCAGGCAGCCCTACCTCCACCCTGCACACCAGGCTCTCCTTCCTGCCCTTCCTGCCTGAGGTAGGGAAGACCTTAGGGCTCCCATAGCTACTGCCTGCAGCTCCCCTTCACCTCTGGGCCGAGGCCCCTGAACCCCATGGGCAGCAATCCAAAGCAAAGATGCCACAAGGCTGGTCTCCGTGCAGGAAGTGAGGCAGCTGAGGCCATAAACAGCTCGGGGGCACCTGTCTTGGGCGCAGTTGGTCCCTCAGTCACGGTCATGGGAGCCAGGGGAGGGGAAGACAAGGGAAGCTGGGGTAGTGCTAAACTGCAAGGGACACCCAGGCTTTGGTATGGGGTGCTTCCTGCAGCTGCAGCCCCCTCCTCCTGGGTTAGGCTGGCCTCTAGGCAGACACCTCTAGAGGACATTGGGGCTGGGGTGGGAGGGGGAGACTTTGGTCAGGCCAGAGTTGGGGAGGGGGGTCCTGGTCCTTGTTTCTTTATCCCAAGCAGCCTGAATCCCTAATTAGAATTGGCCCCTAAGTGGCCACTGGAGGGTAGGAATGAACGAAAGGGGAGCCCAGGTCCTAGAGGGTGGGGTGGGGATAAGAAATGGTCAATTCTGAGGCCACAAACATGGAAACGAAGGCAATCTAGTCTTTCTAGGAAAAAGGGTCAGAAAACTCTCTAGCTCCCTGGCAGGAAAGCATTCTAGGGGAGGCTAAGGGATAAGGAGGTTCCACCCATCAGGTAGGGCCCTTCCAGCCGTCAGCCACGAACTCCCACATGCCTGCCAGCTTCCATGGGGCAGATGTTGGGAAACTTTGTGGGTTTTGAGGCCAGGAGAACTGAGGTGTGGGGGAAGGCAGCTCTCACAAAAGCATAGTAAATTCTAGAAAACTAATTGTGGGGGGCCAGATCTAGGCCCAACCCTGTGATGTGTAAGGTGGCCACGGGGGGCTGTATGTAGTGGTTCTCCTGGTGGCAATGGTGGCTGAAAGGAGGGGTGTGGTGGGGGAAGGACAGGTGTGGGAGGGTGAGTGGGTGGTCAGTGTCTGGTCATTTCCGACTGAAGAGTGAGCCCAGCAGAACCACGCCAGCCACAGTCATGCCCGTCAGGAACCAGCGATTGAAGCGTTCCTGGCCCTTCCGGCTCTCGGCGGCTGCGTTGTTCCCGTAGAGTTCCACAAAAGTGTCCTGCAGGGAGACAGAAGGAAGGGTTCTATTTGAGTCCTTAAACAGTAATGCGGGTGGGTAGAGGAAGGGGGCCATCTTCATGCAAAAGCCTTAATTTTAAAAACTGCTTCATCCTTGCCCGCTCTGGGCCTCAGAAAGAGTTAAGAACTGCCCTCCTTCTTGACCTCCAGTTGGAAATGACAACCCACTTTATTGCTGAGACAGTGGGTGTGAAGTGGGAAAAGGGCTCTGTTCCATCAGACAGCTAGGAAACGGTCCTCTAGAACCTGAGGTGGGAAAGCGACAGGCAGGGGCAGGAAATGACTGGAGGCCAATTGCTGAGCAGGTGCAGCAGGAAGGGATAGGAGAGATGAGGGTGCAGGGTGAGTGGGAGCTGGACCACGTGTGATCTGGAAGCCCCAGAGAAGCTGGAGTAGAGTCTGAGTGAGGGCAGGGTAGAGCCATTCGCTCCCACTGCAGGGACAGAGGGAGGGAGGGAGGGAGGGAGAGGAAAGGGAAGGTGAATTCCCAGAGGGATTCCTGGCAGAGAAGGTCTGGGCTTTACCAGAGGCTCCCTCTTTCTCTGTGCAGGGAGGCTGAGCAGGTCAACTCAGCAACAACCACAAAGGCCTGGGGTGGTCTACGAGCTCCAGCCAGTCCCCACCCCAGGGGGGCATGACTCTGCCTCTGGGAGGAGGTGAGCAACACCTCTGGGCCCTGAAGCTAGTCATGAGGAAGCACATGACCCGGGAGGGAGGGGCTTCGGGTTCAATTCCCGGCGGCCGAGGGTGGAGCCAGCCTGTGGGGCAGGGGAAGGGAATCTGAGAGTAACCTTTAATGAGAAGCTTCCCACCCCATTTGTCCTTTAATCCCCCCAACAATGCATCTAGCTGGTAGTGATGCATTGGTAGCTGATAAATACAGGAGTAGAACAAAAGAAGGGCTGTCCCTCCCCATTTACAGACCAGGAAATTGGCCTCTGAGGGCAGAGGGACTTGATCAGGTCACCCAGCTTTGTCAGTGGTGGAACCAAAACCCAAGCCTAGTGTCTGGCACCTAGAAATCAATGCACTGTGTGGGTCTCGGGGGGAATGATATGAATTACTGGCTGGTTTCAGAGCCAGTGTCTTGCCTCCACCAAGAGCTCACCCCTTGGGCCACATTTCCATCTGGTCCCAACCGAGTGGTGTCGGCTCCCCAGACAGGGTCTGCCGTCTCCGATTGGCCTCAGGTCCCGCCCAGCCAGTCTGCTCTCTCTGGTACTGACTGGCCCCACCGCTGGTCTTGATAACTCCCCTCAGTCCATGTTCCACGCAAAGATTTTTAAAAACATAGATCATAGTTCACCTGTGCTTAAAGTCCTCTAACAGCTTCTCTCTGCACTCAGAAAGCCATTGTCATGCCTGTCCCTATCCCTGGTATCCTAGCAAGTGCCATGTGCACTGAGCCGCCAACTGGACTCAAAGAATCCCCAACATTTGTTCAGGCATCAGGAGGACAGCAATGCCACATGAGCCACAGCCCTCACCAGAAAGCTCACCCATTCAGCCCACGTCACAACAAGCTCTTAACCTTTCCAAGGCTTCCAAATCGTACCTGGAATGAAGTCCTTACCACAACCAGCAAGGTTTAGCAGGCCGCTCCCCACTGCGCACTCCAGACTAGCACAGCCTCCTTGCTGTTCCGGAGGAGCAGCTGAGCCCAGGAGCTCGTTGCTCTTGCTGCTGGGGCACTTGGCCCGAGAGCATCACCTGCCTCACTTCCTCATGGCACTCCCCACTGCTCAAATGTCACCTCCTCAGAGGCCTTCCCTGGCCACCGTGTCTAACATGGTATCCACCCCCATCTCCTACCTATTACCTTCCTTACTTTGCTTTATTTTTCTTCTCGGCACTTTTCATAACCAGATTCTGCACTTTGTTTTTGTTTGATTTATCTCCTGCACTAGATGTGGCTTGATGGGGAAGAGATTTTGTCTTGTTTCTATACACCCAGAATACTATCTAGCACATAGTTGGTAGTCGATAAATACATGAGTAGAACAAAAATACTGTATGTCTACTAAGTGCCAGGCGCTATTATCTCATTGCACCTGCATCGTAATTCCCAGACTAGCGATTTGAAACTTATTTCGCAGATGAGACAGCTGAGGTTTACAATAGGGAAGGCCTTGCTAAAAGGTGGCAAAGTCAGGATCAGAACTCAGGACTGCCCAGCTCTAAAGGGAGCGCTGCCACATTCCCCGGGAGGGCACTGGAGAGGACCTGTCCTGTCACTAGTGCCGAATGGATTCCATTTGAAAGGATGTGGGGTGGGGTGGAGGTGTCTTGGGCCTGGGGAGAAGGTACAGCAGCTGCAGCAGCCGGCCTCTTCACTCTTGGCCTTGTTGCTGCCAGGCACGGCTGGTGTGGATATGCTTCCCTGTCTCTGCATCTTCATCCTGGCTAGCCTCCATTTTTGTTGGCAAAAAAAAAAAAATTCTTATAGGAGTTTTTCATTTTTCTGATCCGAAGCAAAGTAGGCCCAGGTGAATTCACACAAAAAGATAGACCTGTGATGGGGGGAGTCCTGGGCTGTGGGGAGGCAGGGGGGGAGTGAGGCCACGGCCAGAAGACCACGGTTACCCCAAGGGGCCAAATGTCCCGTGAGAAGCCAGGGACACAGGGTTTGTAGCCAAAGTGGGAGAGGCCTGGCTCCCTCAGTGGGAACTTTCCTGAAGTAGAGGGCTGGCAGCCACAGGACATTTTCGGCTCTGGGGCTGGGCTGGAGTAAACAGGCTCTGTCCCTGCAAAGGCACAAAGCACTCACTGTCCAGGAACAGTCATTCCAGGGTGGAGGGAACATTCTCATTTCGGTGCCGTCAAGAACAAGGCTCTGACCTGCCCAGCCCCCACGAGCGCATTCCTGGCCAGAACAACACTTCATCTCCACTTCAAGGAGCGCTTTCTCTAGGGGAGGGAGAGCAGGATTTCCAAGGCTGCGGATTCTGCGAATTGCTTTTGTAGACAGAGCACCAGCAGAATGGGGCGTGCTGTTCCAGGGCGGGTGCCGGGAGGCAGCGGTGTGGGTATATTTAGCCCACGGTTCACACGACACACTTGGAAACAAACACAGCCATTTTCTCAGCGGGCGGCTGCTCTGGATAAATAAACAGGATCGCAAAGCAGCCCAGTCTGGAAAAGCAGAGATAAGCCCCCACTGCTCCTCAATGGCTCCCACTGGTTTTAGCCAGAGCTGGCATGGTGGGCAGAGAGGTGAGAGGTGGGGTGAGTTGCAGGGAGGTCTCTGATGTCACAGATGCTTTGGGAGACCCAGGCCTGAGAGACTGTCTGCATCAGCGTGGGTTACAGCAAATGGGGGAAGTGTCTCCTTGCAGCTGTGACTGCTACCACGGGAATCCACGTGGGAGTTTTCAGGGCCCCTGGGGAGAGGCAGTGGCTAATGACCCTCCATGGGAGGGAGAAGAATGGGCTACTAGCCAGGCAGACCCCACAAGGCAGTAATAAGGCCAACACACCTGACCATTCTAGTGTCACACAGCCAGTTTGTGGTAGAACTTGGATAGAAATTGGGGTCTCCCAACTTGGCATTGGGGCCCTTCAGAATGGTGAGAAAAGAACCAGGGCCCACAGAAGTCAAAGCTGGGCTCACTTTCAAGGCCATGCCTCCCATAGTCCTGGCCACACACAAGGACCGGGCCTACCCCACGTGCTCGCTCCAGAGTGCTTCCTGCCTCTGTGCCTTTGCCAATACGGTGTCCCTCTACCTGGTCACCCTTCTTGCCCCTCTCTTCCCCAGTTAGCCAACCCCACGTTGGAGCCCTGTCTTCCTAGAATCCTTCCCTACTAGTCCCTTCTCCAACTCTGGGACAAATGTCTCTTTTGTGCTTCCAAGGTTTATGGACTTTCGTTCACACCATAAATATTTACCAAACACCTTCCATGCACCACACTTGGCTCTGGAGACACAGACTAGGCAAAACAAACAAGGGTCCTGGAGCTTGTTTGTAGTCTATGCATGCTCAACTGGGGTGATAGCAACTCCAATGGAGCGAAATGAAAAATTCCTGGGTATTACAGTGGTTTGTGGCTCTCTGCAGTACCACAGCATATACGTATAGAGATACACAGTACAGCGGTGGTATTCAAATGTAATGGAAGGGCAATTAGGACAAAAATGTCTAAAAAGATTCCTTGGGCGGTAGTAATAACAACAACAACAACAACAAAGGTCGAGAAACATTATCATAGCAGGAAGCAGAGAAGATAAGAAACAAGACAATTTTAGAGGGATTGGGTTTTGAACACAGTAAGTTTATGGGGTGGTGACAATGCCTGGGGACTGATACAGGTGGTGGGGTGCTCAGAGATCTTTCTGGAGAAATGAGGTTTGAGCTGAGATGTGAGTGGGGAGGTGGAGGTGGCCAAGGATCAATGATCTCAGGTACAAAGAACATGTTCCAGCAGAAGCTGTGCAAAGGCCCTGAGGCAGGAAGGGAAGGCAGGGCCTCCCTAAGCCCTCTATCTGTGTGTCAGTCTCTCCCATCAGTCAGGGTGCCTCAGTGTAGCAGAAATCAAGTCTCATACGTGTCTGAAGCCAGGGGTCTATCCAAACCATCATGACTAACGTCAGCTAGATCTCTGCCCAGCAGCAGCCAACTGAATAATGCAATCCACCTGCAACCCTGGAGAAGCCAGGGATGTATCTACCCTGCCCTATCAGGGCAACAACACAGTCTCTGCTTGAACCCGGTCAGCTCTCCAATCCCATTCTTTTCCTCTCTCACCTCCCATGTTTCCATGCTTCTTCCTACAGGTATGACTGAGCAGGTTACTTTACCTCTCTGGCTCCTAGAGTCCTCACTTGTCAAATAACAATAAAATAATAACTGCTGTTATGGTGGCTACCCTTTACTACACATTTAAATGCTTTACCTGTGCCAGTCACTGAGCTAAAGTAATTTACCCTGCCGAGACCGGTTTGGCTCAATGGATAGAGCGTTGGACTGCGGACTGCGGGGTCCCGGGTTCGATTCCGGCAAGGGCATGTACCTTGGCTGCGGGCACATCCCCAGTAGGGGGCGTGCAAGAGGCAGCTGATCGATGTCTCTCTCTCATCGATGTGTCTGACTTTCTATCCCTCCTCTCCCTTCCGCTCTGTAAAAAATCAATAAAATATATTAAAAAATAAATAAATAAAGTAATTTACCCTGACTGAGCCATATCCCTGATTACATGTACAATCATGGTCACCTGAGTGGTATTTTTTTGTCCTGTTTCCCCCACCAGACAGTGTGTGGATTTGTCACTAGAGCCTCCAGAACCTGGCACCATGCCCACAACACAGCAGGTGCCATTCTAAATGAATCTGGTGGCCTGGCGGGGTTGCCTACACCAATTATCTGGCTCCAGTGTCTTTGCTTCTAACCTCGTACATTTCTCTGTCCACTTTCAAAAGGACAATACTTCTTGAGACCCCAATGTGGGCCAGGTGCGTATACTTCTGTGACTGAAGGAGGTCCTCATTCTAAACCCAAGTAAACTGAGGCTCAGAGACACGGAGACCTGCGCAAAGTGAGTAAATGGGAAAGCCAGTTTCAAGCCCAGCACGTGCAGCAGCAAACCCCATTTTCTGGGCCAGGGCTATCGTCCTGAGTCCCTCTAGGAAGGGGAAGGTGGCCTCAGGCCACTAGCTGAATGAATGAGCTCTGGCCCCTGCCAGCTGAGGGGGAACTGGGCACACAAGAAAAGGATGTGACGAAGACGAGGGAAAGTGAAACCCTTCGGTCCTGGCTTCAGTGGGGAACAAGTGCCTGTGCCAGACGAGCCCTTCCTTCCTCTAGGGTGACCCAGGCCCCATGCTTCCTTCCTGTGTGGTTATTTCAGGAAAGAAGTAGGTGGAGAAGAGAAAGGGGCTCCTAGGAGCCCAGAGAAAGCGCTAGGGACACCAGGACTGTATCTTGCCCTGGCCTCGCAAAGCCCTGCATGGACAGGCTGTGAGTCACTTACAGTCACTTTCTGCTCCCAGCTCAGTGTCCCTGGGAGAGAGGTTGATAAATGCCTGCTGAACAGACCAAGGAGGCCTTGTCAGGAGCCTAGATGGCAGGAAGGGTGGGTGGGGCAAATGGAAAAGCTTCATCATTCTCTTGACAGGGTGTTGCAGGCGGAGAGTGGAAAGAAGTGAGGTTTGTGGTTGAAATCCACTTCCCCTGACTTTCCCAGGGGATATGGGCCTGGATGTGGGCAACTGAGAGGGGCGGCTTAGTGGGGCAGGGACAAAGAGATGGGTGGCCAAACTCTGCTGGGCCTGACACTTCACTCTAGCCAGCCCAGCTGTGGGTGACATAGCAAGTCTCTCTACTTCTGAGCCTCAGTTTCTCCTGCTTTGACCCCACCCACAGGCAGCAGTGGTAAGATCAGGGGATGAAGGCACTAGGTAAAACACGGTGACCTTGGTATTACTGGCTGAAGAGGGTGTCATATGGGGCCCAAGCCATCGGGGCTTTAGGGGATATTTGAAGGCATCCACACGGCAAACTTTGTTTTAATCTTTCTCCAACTATGCCCTGTCAGCTGCCAGCCTCTTCTCTCCCTCCTCCTCCTCCCCATTAGTTCTAAGAAGCTAAGCCTGGCAGATGTGCTCATTTCTCAGAAAGGAAGTGGTTGTGCCGGGGGGAGATAACACCTCAGCTGGGGAATTGAGAAAGCTATCTGGCCCAGCAGTGCGAGCGTGGCTCTCCACCTCCTTCCTCAGCTCAGAAACAGGGTGCTGGCCTTGGAGGCAGAGATAATTCAGAAAAGCATTTACTGGGGGCACAGATGCTCACTTAGGGGCTCACAACATCCTTTCCTGGAGTGAGAGCTGATATTTACTGAGCACTTACCATGGTACTAAGAGCTTCATTGTGTACACAAATGCACTTAATCCTCACAATAACTCCCTGAAGAAAGTGCTACTAATACTCTCCATGTTGCCCGAGCCGGTTTGGTTCAGTGGATAGAACGTCGGCCTGCAGACTGAAGGTCCCAATTCCGGTTCAATTCCGGTCAAGGGCACATGCCTGGGTTGTGGGCTCGATCCCTAGTAGGGGGTGTGGTATACAGGAGGTAGCCAATCCATGGTTTTCTCTCATCATTTATGTTTCTATCTACCTCTCCCTTCCTCTCTCTGAAATCAATAAAAATTTATTTTAAATTAAAAAAAATGTATTTATTTTAAAAATTTATTTAAAAATTTATTTTAAATTTTTAAAAAAATTTATTTTAAAAAATACTCTCCATGTTACAGATGAGGAATAAGGCTCTGAGTTCAAGTGACCCTCCCATGCTCACACAGTTCATAAATGGCAGAGTTGGGATTTGAATCCAGGGAGTCTGAATCCAAAGCCTAAGCACTCAATGGCTCCTGACTGGCCGCTGCATGCTCATGTGCATCTCAACTCTCTTTCCTCTCACCCTGGTGACGCCCTACTCCTCCATGAGCAGGAGGCCCGCAGCCTCTCCGCTCCTCCCAGTGTCTAGGGTGAGAAGGGCCAAAGCACACCCGACACACAGAGACTCCAAAGTGACCCAAGAACACACCATCCACCTTCCATGGGATGCGCAAGCTCACCCCTAACGTCGTCACTGCCCAGATGGGGTCCAGAAAGGTGGAGCACCCAAGTCTCCACATGGTGGGGGTCTGCTTCACTCCAGATGACTCATATCTGTGGGGGTTCACAATCCTCTCTAGGGCATTCTCTGCTTACACACTTGTCATAAGGGGCTCCTTCCCTCTCTATAGAACATTTAATTTTTGGACACATCTGTTGGAAAACTTTTCCCTTTGTCAGCTCTACTGGAAATCCTTGCCTCTTTCCCTCTATTCCTCCCCACTCCCCGCCTCCATTGTCTGAGCCTTAGTTCAGCTCCTCTCTCCTCTATTGCTCTTGTCCAACTCTGTCCTAGGGGCTGCCCAAGAAGGCAACACGAGCTGACAGAGGAAACTTTGGTGGCCTTGCTCTGGGCCCTAGACCAGGCTCTGCTCCTCTCTGAGTATTAGTTTCCTCATTTGTAAAATGGCGGCACTATTGGGTGAAGCTAAGGCGGGTGACAAATTAAGTTCTATTTTTCTACCAAGCTGGACTGCCAGAGCAGAGTGGGCAGGTAGCCAAAACAGACGAAGGTGTTTAGTTGTGGTTCTCACCTGTAAAATGGGGATTAAAAATCCCCATTCTACTTATTTCACACAAACACCGTGAGGACTCAAAACATGACAGCTCTCAGAACTGCACAGCACATGGTAGATTTTGAGAAAATGGCAGAGAGCCTTCTCCATGGTCTGCAAGACCCTGCCAGGTTTCCTCAGCTTTGTCTAGGCCAGGCTGCTTCATTGCGCACATGCCATGTTCTGTTCAGCCTCAGGACCTTTGTCCATGCTGGGCCCTCTGCCTAGCTCTCTCCTACTCACCTCATAGGTCTTAACCTACAGGTCACTTCTTCAAGGAGGCCTCCTGCTCTCTGTCTCCCAGTCTTCTTGCGCTCTCTCACCCATGTGTTGAGTTGCTCATTTTTTACCATGAGCTCTGTTCCCCCAGCCTAGCCCAGCCAGTGCTGCGCCCAGAGAAGGTACTAATGAGTGCGGCTGACTGGTAGACAGTGAGGAGGGAAGGGAAGAAAGGCCAGTTTTCTCTTTCTCTCCATCCCCCTCATTGTCTGGCAAAAGCAGGACCTGAGACACCAGGTGATTGATTGGGTGGGGTTCCCAGGACTCCCCAGACACCAAGTTCTCCCAGACTCAGGAAGAGGTACAGAACACTATTGGAAGGTTGTGGAAAAGGCATCTTTTGCATTGTGTTGAGGCAAAAGGCAGGAGGGACTGTGGTAGCAACCTACAAAGAACAAAGACTTGATTTCTGGGGCCAACCCCCTCCCTAAAACTGCTTCATTCTGGGATTTATGCTTCCAAGTACTGTATTCCATAGTCTAAAGCAGCCACTCCCTCCTTCCCGCCCAATGTTGCATGTTGTAAAGAAAACAGCACCGGGCTGAGAGTCAGCAGATGCAGGGTTCAGGTCCCAGTTCTATCACTGACTTGCTTGGGATGCTCGGAAAGCCCAAGACTTTTGCTACCTGTAAAGTGAAGGAGCTCATCTCAAAGGGCTCCTACTAGTGCTCCAGCATGAGGCGGATGAAAGACACACACACACACACACACACACACACACACACACACACGAATGAGTGACACCTGGGTTCTCTCTCAGAGGTATCTAAAAGATGAAGTAATTAGTATGGAAGGTGAGGGGTGACATTTTGGAGTAGAAGGATTGTTGCCACAAAAGAGTCTGATCCTCTTCCACCTCTGCTTAGCCTTGCCCTGGAACCTGCAGGATTCTAAGGGAAAAGAGCAATGGGTACATGTGACCCTGGACAAGTTTCTCAGATGGGCCAGACCTTGCCGGTCTCTGTCCCTGTGGCCTCAACCTCCTCACCCCAGCACCGCCTCCAACTAGTCCAGACAAGTCCATGGTATTTTCAGCCACCTTTATCTGATTGGAAATGTTTGGAATTCCAAACAGTGGGAGTGGAAGCAAATCCGTGCACCGCCCTTCCCTCCCCCAGTGTGTGAGCTCACACACATCCGGGGAACCAAAACCTCAGCTGAAGGTTCCTATGGGGCTTCATTTCCTACATTTCTACCCCTTCTATCTTTTTCCTCAATTAATCTCCACTCCAGTCCACCAGCCCCCTGACGGTTTAGAACAGCAAGATGCCTGAGATGGTGCCAGGAGAGCTGAAGTCCTCTTCTGCAGAGGGTGATGCTGAGCCAGGGGCCACCTGGAGGTTTGTTATTCAGTCAACACTCAGAGCACCAAGAAACTTCAGATGACCACCGCCATCATGACCACCAGGAGACCCAGAAATGTGTCATAATCTGTGGTTCACAGAGATGCGAACTGAGGTCCAGAAAAGATGATGAGACTCCCTCAAAAGGCCTCCTGATCTCTGGAGTCTGACAGTGCTGGTTTCGACCTCAGCACTGTGACTGCCTACTTGTGGGACTTGAGGCAAAACTCAGAGAGGTGATAAAACTTTGCCCGAGATCACTGGTTACTGAGTAAGGGTGTGTGACTTCAAAGCACATTAAATTTAGCCAGTGCAATAGGATAGACGCAGGAGGATGTTACTAAACTCCTCTTGGCTTCCCCATTTCACCCACCCACCGCCCACTAATTACAAGAGTAGGTTCGGCTACTCTTGAGCTGTGGAAGTCAGAAATTACTTTATGGACATGGAAGAGCTATGTGCCCTGGATCCCTGAGGGTTGGGAAAGGGAGAGATATGCTGATGGCTGCTCTATGCTTCTCCCAACCCCCAATCCAGCCCTTGCAAGGCCACTAGTCCTTGCAGAGAGCGTCCCTCTCACGACCTTGTCATTATCTTGGAAATAAAAGTGATGCCAAGTAGTTTTGGTAGAGCTGTTCGCTTTGTTTTCTAAGACAGACCATAACCCCTTTGTGGGTTGACTTGTGGGGTTGCAGGAAGGACTACACAAGCAGCCCGGCTTAAGCTCTGAACTCTCATTTATTCCATAAATCTTTATTATTAAGTGCCCACTAAATGCCAGGCACTATGGTAAGTGCTATGGATAAAGCAGTGACTAAGTCAGATGAAAATTCTTACCTGCATGAGTTTATAATTTAATGGAAAAGATAGGAAAAGACAGGCAATAAATGTGTCAATAAAGGAAAAATGAATGAGAAAAGAGGTCAGAGAGAAATATGGAAGAGGGCAGGATTAGAACCCAGGGTCAGGGAAAGCTTCTTGAGGAGGTAACATTTAATCAGAGCCCTAAATGAAGTAAGGAAAAAGGCACTGTAAGGATCTGAGGAAAGGCAGAGGGAATAGCAAGTGCAAAGGTCCTGAGGTAGGTATATACTTGAGGTGTTCTAGGAACGAGAAAGACGCCAGCGTGCAGTAGCTGAGGCCGAGTGAATCAGGGGTAATGGGGTCTGGCAATAGTTGAAGGCCAGATTGTGTAGGGCCTGAAGGCCATTGAAGGCTTTGGGCTTGTCCTTTGAGTGACAAGGGAACTCTGCAGGGTTTTGAGCAGTGGAGGGTCATAATCTGACTTTTTAAAAACACACACACATCTTGCCGAAACTGGTTTTGCTCAGTAGATAGAGCGTCGGCCTGCGGGCTGAAGGGTCCCAGGTTCGATTCCGGACAAGGGCATGTACCTTGGTTTCGGGCACATCCCCGGTGGGAGGTGTGCAGGAGGCAGCTGATCGATGTTTCTCTGTCATCGATGTTTCTGGCTTTCTATCCCTCTCCCTTCCTCTCTGTAAAAAATCAATAAAATATATTTAAACACACACACACACACACACACACACACACACACACACACACCTGTATTGATTTCAAAAAGGCAGGGAGGAGAGAGACAGAATCATCAATGATGAGAGAGAAGAATCATTGATTGGTTGCCTCCTACATGTCCCCTACCGGTGATGGAGCCCGGCAACTTGGTCACGTGGCCTGACTGGGAATTGAATCATGATCTCCTGGTTCATAGGCCAGTGCTCACTCAGCCACTGAGACACATCAGCCGGTCCTGACTTCGATTTTAACAGGATCTCTCTGGCTGCTGGGTGGAGATCTCCAGGGGCAAGGGTGGAAGTAAAAGGTCTGGTGAAGAGCTGATCAGTCATCTAGGAGAAATATGATGGTGGCTTAGCCAGGATAGTGACAGGGAAGCTGGTGAGAAGCAGGCAGACTCAGAGCTTATTTTTAAAAGTAGAACTCTGCTGCCCTAAACAGTTTGGCTCAGTGGATACAGCGTCAGCCTGTGGACTCAAGGGTCCCAGGTTTGATTCTGGTCAAGGGCATGTACCTTGGTTGCGGGCACATACCAAGTAGAGAGTGTACAGGAGGTGGCTGATCGATGTTTCTCTCTCATTGATGTTTCTAACTCTCTATCCCTCTCCCTTCCTCTCTGTAAAAAAATCAGTAAAATATATATATTTTAAAAAGTAGAACTGTGCTGATGGTATCTGTTTCTCACTTACAAAAAGCTGAGGAAGAGCTGAGACCGGTTTGGCTCAGTGGATAGAGCGTCGGACTGCGGACTGAAGGGTCCGGGGTTCGATTCCGGCAAGGGCATGTACCCTGGCTGCGGGCACATCCCCAGTAGGGGGCGTGCAAGAGGCAGCTGATCGATGTCTCTCTCTCATCGATGTTTCTGACTTTCTATCCCTCTCCCTTCCGCTCTGTAAAAAAATCAATAAAATATATTAAAAAAAAAAAAAAAGCTGAGGAAGAGCCTTGAGCATTTTTTCCCAGCTTGGTAACTATGAGAACCCTATAGAATGAAGTAAGACAAAACTATTTCCACTCTTATTGCTCCCAGGCCCCAAAGGGTAAATGACAACAGGAACAGAAGGGAGCGGCTGGATAGAGACAAAGGGAGGGAAGGGTCTGCCTGGGCTATGACTGCCCACTTTTAGCAAACATCACTGGAGCCCCAGGTACACATGCCTGGGACCACGGAAGAAGCCAGGCCTGGGATGAGGGTGGAGGCAGAGACAGCTTGCTCTTTATTAGGAATGAGAGGTCCTAATGAGAGGTCCTTTATTAGGAATGATCAGGGAGTGTTGTCTCCAGGGCCTACTAAGCAGAAGGTGCTCAGGGACTCAGTGAGTGAGTGAATGAAGCAATTCCAGGAGGCCAGGATGTGAGCAAGAACTTCCCAAATCCTTCCAAATTAACAAGAGGGAAGCCTGGAGCAAGGGATTCCTTTCCTGTCATTCCTTTTCCATTTATTACATTCTAGGCTGAGTCTCAAATTCCCATTCTTCATGTATAAGAGACTAGAAGGTCTGAAATAACCAAAGCCGAATTTAAAGCTAGAAGGGAGAAGCCTCTCCCTTTCACTCTTTATTAAAAAAACAAATACTGCCGAAACCGGTTTGGCTCAGTGGATAGAGCGTAAGCCTGCAGCCTGAGGGGTCCCGGATTCTATTCCAGTAAAGGGCATGTACAGTGGCTGCGGGCACATCCCCAGTCGGGAGTGTGCAGGAGGCAGCTGTTTGATGTCTCTCTCTCATCGATGTTTTTGACTTTCTATCCCTCTCCCTTCCTCTCTGTAAAAAAATCAATAAAATATATTTAAAAAACAACCCCCCTCCCCAATACTTGCCCTGGCCCAGTAGCTCAGTGGATTACAGTATCTTCCCGATACACCAAGGTTTCGGGTTTGATCCCAGGACAGGGCACATACAAGAATCAACCAATGGCCCTGGCTGGATGGCTCAGTTAGTTGGAGCATTGTCCTGTCCACAAAAAAGGTTGTGGGTTCCATTCCCAATCAGGACACATACTAAGATTATGGGGCATGCACAGGAAGCAACCAATCAATGTTTATCTCTCACAATGATCTTTCTCTCCCTTCCTCTCTTTCTTAAAAAAAAAAAAAAAAAAATCAATACAAAACATATCTACCCTCAAATGAGGATTAAATAATAATAATAAAAAAGAATCAACCAATGAATGCATAAATCAGTGGAACAATAAATCAATGTTTTTTTCTCTCTCTCCCTTCCTCCCTTTCTCTAAAATCAGTAAGAAACAAAAAAATTTTTTAAAAGAAAAGAAAAAACAAATGCCAAGAGCTGTCACCCTCCACTCCCACCATCATTCTCAGTCTTTTTAGAACGTAATCTCCATGAAGACAGATATCCCTAGTGGCTAGCCTAGTGCTTCACAAAGAATAGACACTGAGTATTTGTTAAATGAATACATAAAATGAAAAGGAAACTTATATTACTACCATAAGTAGAAAATCAGTATCACTTGCCACAGATGGAAATCAACATAAAATAAAAACATTGTCTATTAAAATAAAAATATGTCCATTTGCATACCAACTATACATTTTCTTGAAGACCAGTGGTTCATAAACCAATCTTGGTCCCATGTTTTTATTGGTCCTTTACAAAGGAGATAAGTGAGCCCTGGAACAGGAGAAAGCTCAGAACAGAATAGCCAGCCAATTGGAGGTCAGTCTAGAGCAGCTACACAGGTACCCCTTTTGTGCCTTAGAACCATAGCCCTTCCCACTGGGGGGTGCAGACAAAAGGAAGAATGCAGCTAGGTTGAACCAACAGAGCTTGTCTGAAGGGCCAGGAAAGCTCTCGCCTGGGCCAGGCACAGGACTGGCAGCTCTGCTGCAGAGAACAAAGGCCAGAGAGGAGTGTGCTAGCTGGCAGAGCCTCATGGGGCTGCATCGTAGGGGACAGGCAAACAGAAACCTGTAGGTGAGGCCCATCGAGACCAGACAGCTGAGAACAGAAATGAAAACAGATTAGGTCCCAAAGGGTCCAAAAGGGTGGTAGCATCAATCATGTAAACACCAAATAGGCGTTGGGGTTCAGGTGCAGGCCTGGGGGCATAGCTGAGCCAAGGGGGAGGAGGGGACCTTTCCAATCAGCTCCAACAGGGATAATGGCTCTAAGCTGAGCTGAATCAGACATTAAGATGGAAAGAGACAGAGCCAACCTCTTAGTCCCACATTGGAGGTGGACCTCTTCTAGCACACTCCTAAGTCCCAGCTAGCTCTGCCTACATAGACTCTTGAAGATTTGATCCGTTTGGGGGGGGGGGGGGGCATTCTTTTCCCATCCTCATGGGCTCAGCAAACATGGCTGCAGGTGCAGGAGGTAAAGCTAGAGCTGTTGTAACTGCCAGGCCAATAATGTCTAACTTAAATCTCCATGGTTGGTTGCATGCAAAGAAAAATACCAGGGATTTCCGTTGTTCACCAGATACAGCTACCAAGGGAGAGCTGGGCCTTCTGAAGGCCTATTTTGAGAGGGGAGGACAAGTGCTGAGTTAGCTGGAATAGGCGAGGGGCTGGCCTATACTTTCATGTCTTTGAAGACCTCCCTAGATTTTAGAGACTATCACATTTTTATCCTTTTTCTACCAAGCCCTTCCACTGAAGCCCCACCCACTTCTAGTATATCATTCTTACTAAGAAATGGGAGCGGGGGGGGGGGGGGGGGGGGACAGAAGAGAGAATGAATGAGAAATTGTATTTGGGGGGAAAATTCCCCCAAACCAGTTGTTCTGTTACTGGCATTTGGAGTGAGGATTTAGATTTGCACAGAAAAAAGGTAATTTGGAAGTTTTGCCTGGTAGTGTAAAAAGACCAGTGGGCTTACTGGTGCTCTGTGGTAGCTCCATCTGGTAAGGGGCATGTGAATTAAGCATCCTGGGCCTCACTTTTCTCATATGTCAAGTATGGAGGAGGGACTAGATAATGGATCTCTAAGACTCTCTCTCTAGCTAGAAAGTGCACTGATCGATCCCTAGGCTTTTATCCCATGCCCTCTCAGGGAACAATGCTATCTGTGTAAGGAAAAACTAGTAAGCTCTCTTAGGAGACCAGAGACCCGAGTTTTAATACCAGTGTTGCCAGTTATTAACTCACTGTGTGATCTTGGACAAGTCACTTCATCCCTGGGGGTACCTCACTTTCTTCATACCTAGAATTCTGACGTTATTATGCTCCCTTATGCTGTCCACTCCTTAGCATATGCTTGCCTCCCAAAAGTCCTGTTCTTTACCTGGAATCACCCATCTTGCACACCTTAAGATCTTAGAGAGATGGAGAAGATGGGGTCCAAACCCAGGTGTGTCTAATTACAAAGCCTGTGCTTTCCACTATAAAATTTGTGAAGAGAACATGGATGAGACTTAAAATCAAAAGACCTCAGTCCGTCTATGTTAAGGGGATGACCTCCTCGACCTCCTAGCATAGTCGGAGGCTAAATTAAATAATGTATGGACCCTGAGATTCAGAGTTTACATGATCAGCCCAGCAGATCATGCACAGCAGATAAGTGTCAGAGTTAGGACTCTGAACCCCCTCCACAGCTTCTCAAGGGAGAGCACTCTGGGCTCTGTGTTGGGTGGCCTGGAACAACACAAAGAAGCATGGGACAAACCTTAGTTAATAATCATGTGCTATGTATGACTTAGTGGCCTAAGCCTGTTTTTCCCCTCATCTGAAAGGAGAACAGAAGGCACAAGTTGTAATACCTTAGGGATATTATGGCTCTATTTCTTAAGACTTTTGTCCTACATCTCAACCTCTCTCTTCTTGACCATATCTGATCTATCCTTCCAGACTTTTTTTCCCCCTTCAATATTTATTTAATTATGGCAAAATAAACTATGATATATATTTTCACATATATTCTGTTGTTTAAACTCATTTGCCCATTAAATGTACACACTTTTGCAAACCAATGACAGTTTAGAAGAATTAAGCTCGGATTATAGATTTTTACATTATTGATCACCAGACAGTACACCACATAAAATTGCTTTTTGAACTATAAAATAATACAACAAATTATAGTACCATTTCAAAAAAGTGGAATTTTTAGTGCATTGCTTGAATTACAGGGTGACTTCCTTTCTTTTTTAAAAAATTTCTTTATTGGGGAAACCAAGATGGCGGCATAAGTAAAACACCTATCTTGCCCTCATGCTCAGCAATTTTAATACTACAACTTAACGAAAGAACAAACACCTTCCAGAATCACCAGAAAGCTGGCCGAGTGAAAATTCCACAAATCACAGTGAAAATAAGACACTGTGACTCGGAGGAGCGGTGGCAGACAGCGTTGAAAGATTCCCTCGGAGAGAGGTTTGGAGCGCGAGCCAGTGGAGAGGGCGGGAGGCTGAAAACCGGCCAGTTTTCTCGAACAGGGAGACAAAGACATCCCACTGGACTGATTCTCCAGCTCTGGGCGAAGTGCAGGGAACCCACTATCACACGGGGTGAAAACTGGACGGTGGGAGGGCACGCCGAAGCTCGGGTGCTGCGGGGGTCTCCCAGCTTGTGGAGAAGGCAGCTTGCGCGAACAGCTCAGCTGCGTGACCACGGAGAGAGCTCTCTGCGACTTGCCCTCTCATTCAGGAAACCGTCAGACTGCTTTGTTTTACGACCCTGGGTGAGACGTTGGATGTGCAGACTCATTTGGGGAGAGTCTGAATTCCCTGGCAGCCGGTGGAGCTCGGCAGTGGCTCTCTCTCAGAGGTGCTGGCAGCCATTGCCCCCAGCACAGGGTCCCTGGGACCACACAGGGCGGAGCTAATGCAGTCTACTTGGCCCAGAGACTCCGCCCATCCAACCTGAGCACAGCTGAGCTTCACAGACAATTGGCCTAGAGGTCAACCCCTCCAAGTGCTAACAACGACTAACCTGAGCTTAACTTCAACAAGACTGTGCAACCCATATCCACCTCAGGTAACTGGGGAGGGAGGCTGAGCCACTGTCCCTAGTAGGAAGTCTACCACACAAAGCTAATTGAACAACTCAGGGAAGCAGCCACCATGCAGAGACATGGAAAGAAATCAGATGTGAAAGAAATGGAGGAAAAAAACCGACTGGACATGGAATTCAAAACCACAGTTATAGGGTTTTTCAAGAGGCTCCAACAAAAGGTAGAGGCCTATAAGGAATTAAGCAAGACCGCAAAGGAAATGAATGAGTCCTACAAGGAAATGAACAAGACCATCAAGGATATAAAGAAGACTCTCAAGGATATGAAAAAGGACCAACCAGAAATTAAGCATACACTGACTGAAATAAAAAATATTATACAAAGACCTAAAAGTGCTCTGGAGCACCCCAAGAACCAAGTTCAAGATTTGAAATACAAAGAAGTAAAATCCACTCTTTATTGATTAAGATATTACATATGTGTCCTTATTTCCCCATTACCCCACACCTCCCATTCATGTCCCCACCCCCCTGTTGTCTGTGTCCATTGATTAGGCTTATAAGCATGCATATAAGTCCTTTGGTTGATCTCTCCCCGTTGGAGACTCTACCTAGAGCTGCCAGGCCACCCAACACAGAGCCCAGAGTGCTCTCCCTCTAGAAGCTGTGGAGGGGGTTCAGAGTCTTCACTCTGACACTTATCTGCTGTGCAGCCCTGGGCTGATCATGTAAACTCTGCATCTCAGGGTCCACATTTACAAAAAGGGCATAAGACTGACCGACCCTATAGTTCTCAAAAAATGTTTGCTACTATTATAATTGTCATGCATCTTCTCTTCTCTGGACGCTTCTAACCCTTGCAGTCTTTTCACTTACTTTAGTACTTGCAGTCTCATGATCTAAGTTGTTGTGCTAAGCCTGTACTTTATACTTCTCTTCACTGAAGTGTAAACACATGACAAGTGTTCAAAGAGAACCTGTTATATGATTGGGAGATGAGGCCTTTCTGAGGCAGTGTCAGTGAGGGTCATCACCAATGATCACCCATCAAGCCTCCCACTTGTAGCAACCCACTCTGGCTCCTCTGTGCCAACTACTGGGATGGAGGCTATGGGGCAAATGGAAGCTACAGGTCCTCTCCTTTAAATCAGTCAATGTGAGCCGAGACTGGTTTGGCTCAGTGGATAGAGTGTCGGACTGCGGACTGATTCCGGCAAGGGCATGTACCTTGGCTGCGGGCACATCCCCAGTGGGGGGCGTGCAAGAGGCGGCTGATTGACGTCTCTCTCTCATCGATGTTTCTGACTTCTATCCCTCTCCCTTCCGCTCTGTAAAAAATCAATAAAATATATTTAAAAAACTAAAAAATAAAAGAATAAATCAGTCAATGTGAGGTAGAGAAGCCAGATTCACACTCTGTAGAAGAAAGACTCGCAAAAGAAAAAAATAGAAACCTGGCTGGTGTGGGTCAGTGGCTGAACACTGAACCATGAACCAGCAGGTCATAGCTCGATTCTGGATCAAGGCAATGCCAGGGTTGCAGGCTCGATCCCCAATAGGGGTATGCAAGAGGCAGCTGATGGATGATTCTCCCTCATTACTGATGTTTCTATCTCTCCCTCTCCTGCCCTCTCTGTGAAAACAACAAAAACATATTTTAAAAAAAGAGAAGAGATAGAGAGAGCCCTGGAAAACCCATGAAACCAGAGTGAGTAAATAAGGGCTTCTGAGTATAACAGATTTGGATTCTATCCTTATTAGAATTTGACCTTGGAACTATTATTTAACTTGTTATACTCTCAGGTTTCTAATCAGGACAATAATGTTTCCCAAGCAGGATTATTGTGAGGGTTAAAAAATATAGCACAGCACAGCTTACAGCATCTTCCACATGGTAGGACTCAATCATTGGCAGCAACTATACTGTCATTAGTATTTTAACCATAGATGGGTTATGTCTATGGGTCCTCTGATACCAATAGATGAATACCAAGAACCAGTGACTTACGGCTCTCTATAGCAACTGGAGTTCTGGATGGAGAAAGTTCTCTTAATGGAATTCTAATTAGATTTGGAAACTTCATGGAAGGAAAAGCGGTAACTTTGTATAGATCACAGGCCTCAGATCAGACACATGTAAGTTTCCTCTCCCTGAAGACTTCCGTCCACAGAGCTTTCTGGACCTGTGTTCTTTTGGCCAGTTATTCTCAGAAAGCTTGATTTCTCTTCTGTGCTAGACTCTAAGTCCATATGTTATTTCTCTTGAGAAGCAGTCTCAAGACTGCTTTTTAAGAGCATAGGTGCTAGAGGCTTCAAACCTGGGTTTAAATGCCATCTATGGCACCTAGCCAATTTGGCTCAGTGGATAGGATATCGGCCTGTAGATCTAAAGGACACAGGTTCGATTCCAGTCAAGGGCACATGCCTGTGTTGTGGGCTTGATCCCTAGTGTGGGGCAAGCAGGACACAGCCAATAAATGTTCTCTCTCATCCTTGATGTGTTTCTCTCTCCCTCTATCTTCCTCTCTGAAATCAATAATATATATTATGGGGGGCATGCAGGAAACGGCCAATAAATGTTCTCTCTCATCATTAATGTGTTTCTCTCTCCCTCTATCTTCCTCTCTGAAATCAATAATATATATATGGAATCTTAAAGAGGGAAAAAATACACATAACTATTATACTATTATCCTAAAATTTGAAAAATCCAACAGAAATCTTGGAAGGGTTTTAAATATGATCATAACACTTTCACAAAGAGGGCACCTTTGTTCAATATGAAATATTAATGTGATATATATAATAAGCTCTAGGTACAACTCAACTTATAAATAATTCAGATGTGTAGACATTTAAAACCTACTGAAATAACGTTTATTCCATCAAGAAAAATACTAAGGTAACATGAGAGTCAATTCCAGATCTATTAAAAACTTAAATGTGAAAGACAAAACTCTAAAACTTTTAGAAAAAAATATAAACAAATTTATTTAGGACCACAGGTTAAGAAAGGATTTCTTCCAACAAAATATAAAAGGTGTGAATCATAGAAGACAAGAGTCAACTACATTAAAATTAAGAAATTCTAGTCATCAAAAGACACTACTATATAAAAAGGAAAAGACAAACAACAAACTGAGAACTTATATTTGTAACATGTGTAGACAAAAGATTAGTATTAAGAATACATAAAGAATTCCTACAAATCCATAAGAAAAAAAGAAAAGAAAGAAAACAGTAATGACTTGAACAAGTATTTTACAAAGGAGGAAAGATGAATGGTCAATAGGTGTAAGAAAAGATTCTCAATCCCACTTGTACTCTTGAGAAATGCAAAACCAAAACAAGATACCATCTCACATCCACCAGCTCTATAAAAAATTTAAGGTTTGACCATATCAAGTATTAAAGATATAAAGCAATGAAAACTCATGTGCTGCTGCTGGCAGCATATATTCTTTAAAAACACATAGAAAACAATCAAGCATTACCTTCCATCAAGCAATGTGTGACTCCCGGGTATATATATACCTTACAGCAATGACTCTCAAAGTGTAGTCACAGGACCTGCAACAGCATCACCTGGGAACTCTCTATAAATGCAAACTCTCAGAGCCTCATCCCAGACATACAGAATCTAGCACCATGGGGGGTGGAGCCCAGCAAAGTGTAGTTTAACATGCCCTCTGGGTAATTCTAATGGGTAGCTAAAGTCTTTGAAACCACTGCCCTGGAGAAACTCATAAACATGTCATGTGCAGAAGACACCAGCAAAATGTTCAAAACCACATTGTTTGAAGTAGCGAAAACAGGGGAAGGACCCAAATAACCATTGACAGTAGAATGGATACACAACTTGAGACACATCATACAAGGGTATGAAAATGAATGAACTACAGGTGTACACAAAGCATCAATGGATCTCACAATGTTGAATGAAAAAAGCAAACTGAAATGTATACACGAAGTATAATACTTAATGAAGTTTAAAAGCATGCACAATGAATATATGTATGTAGCAAAACTATTTTTTAAAATTTATTTCAAAGAGGAAGGGAGAGAGAGAGAGAGAAATATCAATGATGAGAGAGAATTATTAATCGGCTGCCTCCTGCACGCCCCTACTGGGGATTGAGCCCACAACCCGGGCATGTATCCTTTACTGGAATCGAATAGAGGACGCTTCAGTCCGTAGGCTGTAGCTCTATCTGCTGAGCCAAACCAGCTATCGCACAAAACTATTTTTTGAAAAAGGCAAAGAAATGATAAACGCAAATCTCAGGAGAATAGGTAGGGGTGGCTGTGTTTGGAGAGGGACACACAGGGGCTCTAAGATATTCATAAATGTTTGATTTTTTTAAACTAGGTATTGAATTTACAGGTGATCCTTTTCCTATTTTTTAAACTTTACATATGCATTAGATATTCCCTATTGTATATATGATATATATATATATATATATATATATATATATATATTTTTTTTTTTTTTTAAATGCTAGAACAGTTCAATACTCAAGAGCTAGAAATGCAACCACAAACTCTGGCTACCTGTATGGTGTCCAAAGGGTTAAGCTTGTTCCTCTGCCTGTGGGTGGGAGGGCAGGTGGCAGCTGGGGCACAGTGGGAGTCCCTGGCTCCAGCTGGCGTCAGCCAGGATCTGCCAGGATCAAGCACCACGCCCAGGAACTGGCACCTGGGGGAGGGGAGGGGGAGGAGGCTATAGACAGGTGGCACCTGAAGCCCTCGGTGACCTGATAACAGATGAGGGACTGGGCCCAGTCAGATGGATGATGGCCTCCTCCTGTTGGGACCCCTCCATCTGGTAAGGAAGTGTCCTAGTGGCAGCTTGGAGCTGGTGAGAAGGGGAAGAGGGTCTGGGACTCAGGGTGGGGGTGGGGAAGGAACTGGGTGGGCTGGGCTCAGATACCAAGGGCGGCTGCTGGGATTAGCACCTGCTGAGAATGAGATTAGGTTTCTTGGGAAGAGCTCATTTATTTAATGTCCCCCCAAAGCTGTCCCCCTGTGGCTTTTCTCTGCTGGACAGATGGTGTCTGAGCTGCATCTTGGAGGGTGGGATTCTTGAGGGAGTGGTTGAGTGGGGGTGGGACTTGCCTGCTTGGTCACGGGATTCCCTGCTTTCCACAATAATGATCAGAGCTAACTCTTTACTATATGCTTGGCACTACATCCTAAATCCTTCATACAAATTATTACCATTTAGTTTTCAGCACCCAACTGCCTATAATCTAGACAGTAGATTTACATTTGAGTAAACTGAGGCTTGATAAAGTTAAAATCTTACCCAAAGTCAAACAGACCTGAATGCAGACAGTCGCCTTCACAGTCCTCTCAGGAAACCATGACTGGCCACATCATCTTCCCCTTCTCATTATATGGCAGCAAGCTCCTTCCAGTTGTTCAAGCCAAAAACCTGGACTCCTCTTTTTTTTCTGTCTCACACCCCTTATCCAATCATCAGCAAATCCAGTTGGCCTGACCCTCAAATTATATCGAAGTTCTGCTCATTGCTCACTGCTTCTACCACACCTCCACGCTCATACAAACCATCGCCTGCCCAGCTTGTCTCTTGGCTCCGCCCTTGCTTGCAGAGTGAAAACAGGGACTTTGGTTTGTTCACACTGTATGCCCAAACTATAGCTCAGTGCCTAACACATGGCAGGCATTCAATAAATATCTTTAACGAACAAATGAATGAATGACCAATATCACTCTCAGGAAATGACTCATTCAAAGGGAAAGATGATCTGCCTTGGCTTTCACAGACCTCATGACCTTCGGTAGCTGCGAGGCAGTGCAGTCAATGTCCTTTACTATTATGAACTGTCCTGGGTGTATACATATGCCATCATCACTGAGTCACCCACTTGTGCCTGCATACGCGCGCGCGCGCACACACACACACCAGGACATGGAACTGGAGGAGAGCTGCTTCTGAGATGAAATGAGTCCAGGGCACTAATTTTTAGGGAACTGCCCTCCACCTGTTCCTGCATTATATTCTCTTTGGTTTTATTCTCATGAATAAAGTCACTGGAGGGTTCTGAACTGAAGAACGACAGGCTCTGACTTCTATTTTAGAAGATTACTGGTTGCTATGTGAATTTGACTGGGGCAAGGACTGGGCTAGTTCCCCTGACAAATAAGAAACAGCAATGGAACATGAGGACTTTACTCAGCAGTCTCCATTGTCAATATAGCACCTCAATAACTCCCTCAACAGTCCTGTGAGGTGGGTTCTAGCAATAGCCACACTCCACAGAGAAGAAAACCCGTGAGGCTCTGAGCAGTCAAGTCATTTATCAAAGATTACACTGCAGAATGTCAGCATCCAAAGTCTGTCCTCCTCACACTTAAATAGGCTGCTCCAGCCAGCATCCATCCATAGCCTATCCAGGCTCCAAGTTCACCTTTTCCAGGAAGCCTTCCCCAACTTTTCCTAATGGATTGTCCCCTCTTTTGAGAACCTATCTACAGGGCCACCATTCTCTGAGTATTCCCTGGGTGCTGGGCACACTGCTGAATGCTTTATATAATATGTAATATTCCAAGAACCTAAGGAGCCACATACCCTGATAATATCCATTCTTCACATGAACAGTGGAGCTGAGAGAAGCAAAATTACAGAGCAAATAAGCTGTCTGCTGTCCTACTCACCTGGCACTGAGCCATCTTTTTATATATATATACTGTCTTTTTCTTTTTAAATGTATTTCACTTGTTTTAAAACATATTTTTATTGATTTCAGAGAGGAAGAGAGAGGGAGAGATAGAAACATGAATGATAAGAGAGAATCATTGACCAGCTGACTCCTGCACATCCCCAACTAGGGACTGAGCCCACCACCTGAGCATGTGCCCTTGACCAGAATCGAACCTTGGACCCTTCAGTCCGCAGTCTGACGCTCTATCCACTGAGCCAAACCAGTTAGGGCATATTTCACTTATTTTTTTCTTTTCTTTTCAGTCATTGGGGCAACAGGGATATTCACTAGATCATAGTGTGGTGGCTGCTCTGCTCTGAAATCTGCTTTTTTGTCCTCTTGACCAGACTTTAAATGCCTTAACATCAAAGTCCACAAATAACATTTTGTTTGCCCATTCTACAATGTTGGGCCGGAGCCTTTAACTTAAGGCAAATGAGATCAGAAGGATCAGTTCTCGCTGAGGTGGGGGAGAGGGATGGGGGCCCTCCTGTGAACCCACATATTCCTCAAGTCTTGAGGACAGCTTTCTCTAGGAAAATGCACCTTCTAGCTCTTTAAGAGCAGAAGCACTGTTCCAACCAAGACCCTGTGCAGAGGTGAAATACCCGCACCCAGCCTTGTTCTAAAGAGATGTGCAGAGTAGGAAAGATGGGGCAATGACTTTTCAGTTCCCGTTAATGTGTCTAGAAGCAGAGCTGATTCAGCCAGATGATGTCACCTTCCCAAACCTCCTGACCAGCAGCTGAGATGGTAAAAGCAGGAAACGGGGATACTCAGCTGGCTAAGTGCAAACATGCCTCTGGCAAAGGCCAACAGTAACCCCAGGCTCTGGAGTATCCTCCTGCAGACAAGTAAAGTCCTCAGTTGGGAGGACTGTAGGTGTCCTTTAAGACTCACATTCCAAAATGTGTTCCCAACTCTCCTTCTGCTAAGTAGCTTTCTGCATGTCCTGAGCTAACAATGCTTCGTTTATTCCGAGGGTGGAGCTGTGGAAAAAGCCTAGGTTTAGAGCCAGACCAATCTGGGTCTGAATCCAGATTCCACCATGGACCCTGAGCATGGAACTTCATCTCTCTGAAGCGGTTTCCTCACTGGAAAAGAAACTGGGGCCAACAGACCACTTACCATATAGACCAGGTGGGAGAATTAAATGAAAAAATTCATATAGGGTGCCTGACATGGGATATGTTGGGCACTCTGTATGAAATGATAGTCACCATTATTCCCTTTGGATCTCTGTGAGGGAGGTGTGAAAGATCACCTTCACCATAACACAAAGGGACACAAAGGTCCAGACTGGGGCCCACGAGCATCAGATGAGTATCTGTGTGGATCCAAAGCTCAGATGAGCCAAGTTCAGTCTTGCCTTGCTTTTCTGTTTGTAAAATCTTTGCTTCAAATCTTCCCAGGCTGGCTTGTTCTCATTAATTTACTCAGGTCAAATGTCATCTCCTCAGAGAGGCGTTCCTTGACCTCCTTGTATAAAGTTGTTTCCCTAGACACTCCATCACTGTTTCATTTTCTTTACATCATTTAACCTTCTATTTGAAATCATCTTATTTGTTTGTTTCTCAGGCTAGCTGTCTCTCCTAGTAATATAAGAGTTCTATGAAAGCAGTGTCCTTAACTGTCTTATTCTTCACAGCAACCCTGACACTTAGCACAGGACCTGGCATGTAGTATATTCAATCAGCAGTTGGGAATCCATGTACATGGAGGGCCAACTTAAGTTATACATGGATTTTCTATTGCAAGGGGGTCAGAGCCCCTAATCCCCTGCATTGTTCAAGGATCAACTGTAGCTAGTGCTCAATAAACATTTGCTGCTAAGTCATCAAATGAATCCACATGGGATGGCCAAAGGCTAAACTGACAATGGCCCTCATACTTACTCCACTGCTCACTGTCAGTTCAAGGTCCTGGCTCCCATTTCAGGTGCTGGCACTGCTATCTGGGAATCAGTGGACTGACAGGTGGCCAGGATGGGCATCCATACCTGGCAATGACTCATCTATTGGGATACCAGGACTCCCAAGGAAGGCCTTGGAACCTTTCCCTGGCATTTGAGGCTCCCACAAATCTGCTCCAGCTGACTTTTCTGGTTTTATTACCTAATAAGAGAGACCCTTCCACACATGCCTCTTACTGACCTGCCACTGCTTATGGGTTTCTTCTTGAGAGTCCATCCCAGCTGCACATCTTAGTTCTTATAGACCTCCCTCCCCCAGCTTGCGGGAAACACTGGCCCCTCTTTACCCTGTCTCTGTGATTAAGTCCCAGCACAAATCTCACCTCTTCTATTAAATATTCTCTTATTTGGCATTTCTTGTTACCTTTCACAAAATCTCTTTCTACCTGTATTATCTTTCCTAATTCAATTGGAAATGTCTTGAGCGCAGAACTGGATCTTCAATGGTGATCTCTGCTAATAAATCTTCAGGGGAAAAGGCCCTCTTTGAGAAAAGTTGGCTGGGTTAAGAGAGGGTTGGAGAGAGGGCCAGGCTCCTCTCTGCTGGTCACCCTCCCTTGGGTAGACAAGGAGGAAGAGGAGATCATACTGCCTCAGTCCAGGAGCCGAGCTGATGAGGCAGTAAGGGAGCCAAACAAACCTGGCACTATCACTTGCAGCCTGGGACAATCCCCAGGTCATGTGACTGGGTTTTTGAGAAACCATCACTTTCAAGAATCTGGATATAATTTAGTTATCAATCATAAAGAACAGTAGAAAGGCTTTGCTCAGTTCAAAGGGACTTGTGTGGTATCCATTTTTGTAAACTAATCTTAGTTCTGGTTCCTGTCCTCTTACCATACTCTCCTTTCACTTGACTCTCGCTAAATATTTTATCCTTTTGGTTCTATACTTCGGTTTAGTCTATCATTCTGGAACTTTTCTAAGTTGCCTCCAACTCTTTGTAAACAGAGTGAGGTTCCAATAAAAAATAACAGTTGGTCCAGTTTTCTTTAAAATGTTACAATGGTGTACAAAAATTATTTTCCAAATGACTCTATAACAATTAAAGATAAATGACAAAAATAATACATGTAAAGCATTCAGTACAGTGCTTGGCATTCAAAAATAAGGCAAAAAACCACTGTCAATTCTTATTAGTGTCTCTTCTCTGGGCCTCAGCTTTCTCATGTGTAAATGAAAACAATGTCTTAGATTTGTTCATCTGTTCATTCATTCATTCCAAAATCATTCACTGAATGTTTACTATCTGCAAGGAACAGTTCTAGGCATTAAAGATGAAATGATGAACAAACTAAAGTCCTTAATATCATGGAGTGTCTATCCTATTAGAAGAGACAAACAAAAACCAATTAAACAAAAAGAAAATTGTAGACAAAGGTAGTGCTATGACAAAAATACAAGAAGGTTAAAGACTAGAGAGTGATTTAGAAGTGCAGCTACAAAGGGAGGAAACAAGATGGCGGCATAGGTAAACACCTATCTTGCTGCCCCAAACAGCAATTTCAAAACTACAACTTAATGACAGAACAAACATCATCCAGAATCACCAGAAAGCTGGCTGTGTGGAAATTCCACAAATAAAAGTAAAGATAGGGACACTGTGACTCAGACGAGGGGCGGAGGGCAGAGTTGAGGATACGTGCGAAGTCAGAGATTCCGAGCCATGCGAGCGTGAGCAGATAGGGCGGGCAGCTGGATAACTGGCTGGTTTTCTCAAATGGGGAGGGAGACAAAGGCGTCCCACTGCACTGATTCCCCAGTTCTGGGTGAGGTCCAGGGAACCCACACTCATACGGGATGAAACTGGACAGTAAGAAGGAAGAACGCTGAAACTCGGGCGCTGCAGAGATCTGCAAGCTTGTGGAGGGCGTGTAAACTTGGGAACTGCAGAGGCGCTCGAGCACAAAGAGAGCAATCGTGACTTGCTCTCTCGTTCGCGAGAAAAAAAAGAAAGAAGGGAAACCACCGGACTGCATTGTTTTACAACTCTGGGTGAGACTTTGGGTGTGCAGGCTCATTTGGGGAGAGGCTGAATTGTCCGGCAGTGGGTAGAGCTCCGCGGCAGCTTTCTCTCAGAGCTGCTTGCAGCCATTACCACCAGGCACAGAGACCCAGGTGCAGCATAGGGCAGAGCTGATGGGAAATCAAGGAAATCTGCCCATCCAACCTGAGCACAGCTGATCCTCACAGCCAATTGGCCTGGAGGTCAAACCCTCCCAGTGCTAACAACAATAATCTAGGCTTTACTCAACAAGACTGTGCAACCCATAAAGGACTGCACCAAGAGTATCCACCTCAGGTAACTGGGGAGGCTGAGTCACTGTCCCTTAAAGGAAGGACATCTACCACACAAAGCTAATCAACCAACTCAGGAAAGCAGCCAAAATGCAGAGACATGGAAAGAAATCACATGTGAAAGAAATGGAGGGGGGGAAAAATGACTGGACATAGAGTTCAAAACCACGGTTATAAGGTTTTCCAAGAGGCTCCTAGAAAAGGCCAATGAACTTAATGAGACCTTCAAGAATATGAACGAGACCCTCGAGGATATAAAGGAGACTCTCAAGGATATGAAAAAGGACCAACTAGAAATTAAGCATATACTGACTGAAATAAAAAATATTATACAAAGACCTAAAAGCATTTTAGAGGACTGCAAGAATCGAGTCAAAGATTTGAAATACAAAGAAGCAAAATCCACTCAGCCAGAAAAGCAAGAAGCCAAAAGAATCCAAATAATTGAAGACAGTGTAAGGAGCCTCTGGGACACCCTCAAGCATACCAACATCCGAATTATAGGGGTGCCAGAAAAAGAGAGAGACAAGACAATGAAAACCTATTTGAAGAAATAGTGACCGAAAACTTCCCACACCTGGTGAAAGAAATTGACTTACAAGTCCAAGCAGCAAACCGAACCCCAAACTATAGGAATCCAAAGAGGACCACACCAAGACACATCATAATTAAAATGCCAAGAGCAAAAGACAAAGAGAGAATATTAAAAGCAGCAAGAGAAAAAAAGTAAATTACCTATAAGGGAGCACCCATACGATTGTCAGCGGATTTCTCAACAGAAACAATGCAGGCCAGACGGGAGTGGCAAGAAATATTCAAAGTGATGAATACCAAGAATCTACAACCAAGATTACTCTACCCAGCAAAACTATCATTCAGAATCGAAGTGCTTCACAGATAAGAAAAAGCTAAAGGAGTTCATCACCGCCAAACCAATATTATATGAAATGCTGAAAGATATTCTTTAAGAAGAGGAAGAAGAAAAAGGTAAAAATAAAAATTATGAACAACAAATACACATCAATCAACAAATGAATCTAAAAATCAAGTGAATTAAAAATCTGATGAACAGGATAAACTGATGAATATAACAGAATGATGGGCATAAAGAGGGAATGGACTGACAATTCTTGGGGAGAAAAAGGGTGCGGGAGGTGCAGCAAGAGACCGGACAAAAAATCATACACCTATGGAAGAGGACAGTGGGGAGGGAGGTAAGGACAGAGGGTGGGATGGGTACCGGGTGGAGAGGAAAAAAAGAGGAACAATGTAATTAATAAACTGAACAATAAAGATTAAAATATAAAAAAGAAAAAAGAAAAGAAAATAGAAGTGCAGCTACTTCAGACCAAAGGCCAAAGAGAAGCTCTTAGAGGAAGTGACCTGTGAGCTAAGTCAACTAAAAGAACCAACAAGGCAAACACCAAAGGCAGAGCATTCCTGGCAGAGGAACAGCAACTGCAAAGTCCCTCAGGCAAGGACAAGTATGCCAGGAACCAGAAACTGCAGGAGATCCCCGAGGCTTGAATGCAGACGCGGAGGGCTAGAGGGATAGAGGATGAAGAGGCTGCCAGTATCAGATCATGTAGGCCTGAGAGGCTTTGGTAAGAACTCTGGGTTTTATTCCAAGTGGGTGGAGGATAGTAAGGAAGTTGTGATAAGTTCTGAACTTTTTTTTTTTTTTTTAAGATCACTTTGGCTGCAGTATTAGGGTAGAAGTGATTTTTAAAGATTCTTTCCCCACTCCAAACTTCTTTTTCTCTTCAATCGACACTCCCTGGAACTGGGTGCCAGAGCAAGAAAGATGATGCAGCCTTTTTGGAGAGGGAGCCAAGGAGTAATTTCTGCTCGGGGCAGGATCAGGGAAGGCGAGTCACCTGGTTCTGCAAGTGATGGAGGGAGTGGCCCAATCAGGGAGGGGTGGGATTCCCATATTGGAAAACATCCCTAAACCACCTGTATTGTCTCTGCCTCCAGTGTGGAAGTTTCTGCCAATGACACAGTGCTCTGGAATGCCCTCCCTTCCCCTTCACAAACACACCCAATCTTCCGGTTACAGAGACAAAGTTGTACTTTGCATTCCTCCCAGGATTTAGCTCAAATCTAGCCCATAGGAAATGGTCGATAAAGAGCTACTGATTGATTAATGAAGGGAGGGAACATTCTCAGCCATTAAGCAAATATTAATGAGTACTATGAGTACTATGTTAGTCTCTGGGGATGCAAGCAGATTAAGATGGGTTTATTGACTTCACTGAGCTCAGAATTCAGCAGACAGACCAAAACCACAGGCAGTGACAATACTGGACACCAGAGTAACAGCACCAACATCTACAAGGCCCTCCTTATCCTGAGGTAGAACAAGTGGGCGCTGGAGCCCAGGCTGCATTTTTTAAAATTATAAATTTCTTGTTTATTTACTTCCCTCTTTCCTATTTTGAGTTGGTTATCTTTTTCTCCCAAATCACAAATTTCAGCATTTACTAGCTGTGCATCTTTGGATAACTTCTTACACCTCACTATTCTCCTCTGTAAAATGATAAGAGTCCCTAGCTCAATGGTACTATTTTGAGAATTCAATGAATTAACACGTATGAAACACTTAAGTGGAAGTGCTCAATAAACACTAGCTATTATTAAAATTACTGTAACATCTGCGCTAAGCTTGACATGTATGATCTTACTTCATCCTTACAAAAACCCTATGAGGCAGGTATTATTACCTCCATTTTTCAGATAGGGGAACTGAGGCTCAGAAAGGGACAGGGATGTGCCATAATCAAACAGCTGCTACATGATGGAGCCTAGATTCAAACTCAGCTGACTTCAGAGCCCATAATTTCAATAATGAAATGATCTCATTCTCTTAAAAAGTCTCCATCATGGTACAGGGACCCCCATAAAGGGAGATGTCATTATTTCATTACTCCTGAAGATCTTCTAATAGTAGGTGCTGTGAAGCCCAGAAAAAGGGCCTCTTTTACCCCAACAGAGTCTAAAAGAGTTCAAACGTACTAAACATACTGACCTGGGTGCCAACTGCAGGCTTTGCTCTGGAGTTCCATGGCTTCCCGTCACTGAGATCTGGAGTACTAATTTGGAATCACAACCAAGTAAATCAGACTCAGAAACGGCCCCCAGGTGCCCAGACAGCTGCATGGATAGGCAGGTTTTTTCCTCAGAGTTGACTTCTTGTCTGGCCCTACATATCTCTCAGTTTCATTACTCAGCCACCAGCCTCATATCTGCACCTGCTGCTTGACCTAGTCCCAGGAGACCCCAAGTCTTAGACTTGGGTTCCCTCCCTGGACCCTACCCCAAAGGGCCATTTCTGAGTGATTCCGTGGGGACTTCCCTGATACAGTAACCCCTAGTGTTTCATATGAATATGGGTACTTTGAGCAAAGAGAAAACCTTCTCCCTGAGTAGCAAATTGACAGCAGGTAGAACAAGGGGTGAGTGTTCTTGTTCTGCATCAGAGGTAAGTGCTGGGTGAGGCCCGCTGTGCCTCCGTTTTATGTTTAAGTAGCACTAATCCTTGCCAGGTTAGACCTCTCTCACTCAGCAGTATATCCTAGATCAGTGATTCTCAACCTTTCTAATGCCACCACCCTTTAATAGAGTTCCTCATGTTGTGGTGACCTCCCCAACCATAAAATTAATTTTTGTTGCTACTTCCTAACTTTTATTTTGCTACTGTTATGAATCGTAGTGTAAATATCTATATTTTCTGATGGTCTTAGGCTCTACAGTCACGACCCACAGGTTGAGAACCGCTAGCAGGGTCACCTAAGACGATCGGAAAACACAGATATTTACATTACGATTCAGAACAGTAGCAAAAT
The DNA here is from genome assembly GCA_027563665.1 of Antrozous pallidus. NCBI lineage: Eukaryota > Metazoa > Chordata > Mammalia > Chiroptera > Vespertilionidae > Antrozous > Antrozous pallidus. The sequence goes on from CM050518.1 coordinate 35,097,104, forward strand.
TACAGTTATGAAGTAGTAACAAAAATAATTTTATGGCTGGGGGTCATCACAACATGAGGAACTGTATTAAAGGGTCGTGGCATTAGAAAGGTTGTGAACCACTGCCCTAGATGGATAAGAACATCCAGGGGTTAGAAATTAATGCTCATTTCTACTTACCATTTGAGTCACACTCAGAAGCCTGGCCTTGCCTGGTAAACTCCCCACAGAACACAACTGATGGCTGAGTCAATGAATGACCAAACTTCATAGTGAGAGGAAAGGAAAGACCCAGCATTTGGTAAGCTTTTACTCTACATCAGACACGGTGCACACACCATTCATCGTTATGAATGTTGGTTCACCCAGTCACTAACCACTTAGCCACCAAGCACTAGGCTTAATAATACCTGGTAACAGTAAATGAGAATTTCTATCCTCAAAAAGCTCAGCGCACCTTGCTTAGGCTTTCTTCCAACAATCCTATGAAATAAGTATTATTTCCCATTCATAGATGTCCAGGCTTAGAGAAGTAAAGTGACTTGTCTAAACTCATGAAGCCAGGTAAGTGAGAGAGCTAGGATATTACTACCGCTCAAAAAATGCTTGTTGGCCCTCACTGGTTTGGCTCCATGGATAGAGCATTGGCCTGTAGACCAGAGGGTCCTGGGTTTGATTCCAGTCAAGGGCATACACCTCAGCTGCAGGCTTCTCCCCAGCCCGGGCTCTGGTCAGGGTACATACAGTAAGCAACCAATTGATTGTCTCTCTCATATCAATATTTCTCTCTGTCTTTCTCTCTCTCAAAAAATCAATGGAAAAATATCCTTGGGTGAGGATTACAAAAAATTTTTAAAAAGCTTGTTCGTTGAATGAATGAATGCAGAACTATGGCTATGGTCTCAGTCAAGAAGCAGCAATAAGACCAAACATTAATAGTTCTCAAAGTGCTTTTTCATCTATCATCTCCTTGGGCTGCACAGCTCACTCCTAAGGGAGGCAAGCCGGGTGTTATCTTTCTTCAACAGATGAGGCAAGTGGCAGAGCTTGGGCAAAAGCCTTACGGCCACACAGTAAACAAGGACTGAGGCCATCCTGGAAAAACTCCAGAGTCCGAAAAACACCTTGTTTAATCAAGCACATGCCAAGCACCTACTATGTGCTAAGCATGCTCCTACACACTTTACTCAATCCACTCAGTCAACAAATATGATTGAGCACCTTCTATATTCCAGGTTCTGTGGCAGGATCTAGAGATGTAGCAGTGGGTAAAACAGAGGAAGAGTTCCCTGTTTATTGTTTATCTTATTGGCAAAGATAAAAGGAAATATGCTGCCCTATTGCCAAATGCCTACTCTGCAATCTTGGCCAAACCCTACAGTGTACGAAACATGATTTGGGGGCCTTGTGGAGAAGATTGAGTCCATCCTGAGCTTCAGGAATCTTAAGATCTCCAAGCTTTTAGTTCAAAAGATAATCCACATACTTTATCAACCTAAAAGTTTGCTTTTTAAAAAAATTTACTTATCTGAGAGAGAGAGAGAGAGGGAGAGAGAGAGAGAAATTGGTTTGTTGCTCCACATATTTATGCACTCATTGATTGGTTGATTTTTGCATATGCCCTGACTGGGGGGGATTTAACACACAACCTTATGGTCTCTGGTTGATGCTCTAATCAGCTGAGCTACCTGGCCAGCTTGCTCTTAAAAAGTAGCTCTAATATAGCAATGACAGCAACTTGATAAACTCTGAAGGCAGTAAGATAAAAAAACAATAATAGTAGGGTGATACTGAGTAGTATATTATATGCCAGCCTACATCTTAACAGTGATGAATTTCTTCCAGAGAGACAATGGAGAGGTAGGCATCAGAAATACCAGGAGCAGCTGCTGCTTGGAGGGCTGGTGCCTCCAGATCCCCAAACAGATTCTTCCTGAATCCACTGAGATGAGAAAGTAAGGAGGAAATCGTTATATACGCTTAAGCTATCCCTAGGGCAATAGGAGTGTCTCCATCCCACTCTGCTGAACCTCCAGGGAAGAAGTTTGTGACCTATAGTTGCCATCTACCAAGCTCTGAGGAAGAGACAGAAGGGAGGCTGTTTCAGAATAGCCTTTCCTCCCTGGGATGGGGTTGGGGAGCACACTAGGGAAAAAGCCTGATTGGTTCTTTACTCTCTTGGGCAAGAGGCTTACACATGTGATATGTGCATGTCTTTCACATGGAACCCCTTTGGGGGAATGTCAGGGCACCTTTTGGATTCAAGTTGCCTCAGAGAGACTGGCACAACCCTGAACTGCAAGCTAGGTTAACAGTTTCTAAGCTTGTAACCAGGTCATCAGGCTCCTGAAGACGCCAGCTGTGGCTGGGGGTTGGGGAGGGAAATTTTTCAGCCTACCAAGATCCCTACTTCCCTTCAGGCCCCACCCTCCCCGAAATCTGCACCTGCTCCCAAGTGGACCCCTCCCCCCAGCTGGGCCCAGCTGTCAACGGCTCCCAATGCCCCGCCCCAGACTTCCACAGGCCAAAACCCCAGAAGGGGGGGAGGTTGCTGGTGGGCAGGAGGCATCTTATTGCCACCTGAACTCTTCAGAAGGGAGCCATGGGAAGGAGTGGCCTCTCTTGGGGACTATTTCTTGCTCTGTTAGGACAACAAGCAAGCTGGCCCTCTTTGGGCCACCCAGGGTACCTTCCTGGCATTGTTGCCACAGGTGGCAAGAGACAGGTGATGTTTACCTGCTGAGGCCAGAATTGCCAAAAGACTTCAATCAAGCTTTTGAATCTGCACCTGTTCCAGAGCCCCAAAATAACAACCAGGGCAGCCTACCTGATCTGCAGGTCGCAGGTGCCTCTGTCTGCTGAGTCTCGGCTGGCAAGGGATTCTCTTTGCCAGGAGCTACTGGAGACCTAGTTGCATCCCTCTGGTGATGGGCCTCTCCCCATTGGATCCACCTCTACCATCAACCATCTCTATCCCTCTTCCCAGAGGCCTCCATCGGTCACTGCTCCCCTTTTCATGATCAGGTGTACTGACAATCTACACCCTTTTCAGTCAGTCTGTCTCCTCACTGTCTTCCAAATGCTTCATACACAATCCACATTCCAGATCTGTCTGGGTGGTTCTTACCTATTGAGCCCACCCTTGCCACATGCTTTTTACCTACTGAAAGTCTTCATAGCCCATCTTCATAACAGATAATAATGATGCCTTATACTGCTGAGCTTACTATACTGTATGTCAGGCACTTTGCTAGGTGGGCTACAGAGTCACTCACTCACTCATTCAACAAATATGTGTTGAGTGTCTCCTATATATCATCAAGCACTCTGCTAGTTGCTGGGGATGAGGGTAAAATGAGACAAAGCCCCTACACTCTGTGAGTTTAGGTCTTACTGGAGGAGGTAGACAGTAGACATGTAAACATGGGTAGCCTCTGAAGAGGTGATATTTGAGTTGAGACCTAAATGATAAGAATACAGCCTTAATTGGAGCTTGGGGAGGGAGGAGTAATCTAGACAGAAGAAACACAGCAGCCTATAAGAAAGAGATTACTGCTATTATCTTCATTTTATAGATGAGAAAACTGAGGACTCAGTGTGCATTACACAAAGCCACACTGCCGAGAAAACTATTATTCAAATCCCTAGTGATCTTTCCCCTTTCTGACATTCCACAACTGACACAGAAGAGGGTCTGGGTTGGTGATAGTCGGCGAGGGAGAGGGTGCACACTGATGATGCAGACTGAGGTGAGGCTTCCAGGCCGAGGCATCAGCGGAGTAGCTTATGGTGGAAACAGGTTGGTTTGGCAGGGGTCCAGGGCACCTGTAGGACGCAGCCAATGGATCTGTTCTCTTTTGCTTTGGAGTCCACACCACAGATTTGGCACAGTTTGCCTGGAACCATTTATCGAGTGTTTTGGGTTTACTCCTACTGCTTCAAATGAGTTTGCTTCCTTAGAGACAGAGACATTTTTTTGTAGCCTCACCTCCATCTAATAACAACAACCCTTCATGTTCATTGAGACCTGGCTTAGTCCTTGCCCAAACCCTGTGCCAAATACTCAACATGAAATAAACCAGTCTGGGCCTGCAAAAAAGTTTTGACGCAGTGGCTTTAGCACCAGATATATCTCAGTACAAGATGTACAAGGTGTGTTACTGTGGACACATTATAAAGCCTCTTGAAGCTCTGGATTCTCCATCTTCACATTAGAACAGTTGTGAGGACCAAACACGATGATTATGTCAAGGGCAGAAACATAGCACCTGGCACAGAGCCAGCAGTCAACATAGACTCTGTGATTATTACTAAAAAACACTTTTGTGTTTCACTTTCTGGCTTAAGCCTCGCTTACTCTGGTAGGTTGATATTACTAAGATTTATGAATGAAAATTTGGAGCTGATTTGCCTGGTGTTAGGCAACCAGGAAGAAATCAAGCTAAGTTTCAAATCGGAGTTGAGTTTTATCTGTGGGTATGCTGAAGGTGATCGATACACACTAACCAGGATAAACCGCCTGGCGTGTCTGGCATACAGCCTGATGACAGAAGGACAGCAGCCAGGCCCAAGGTGTGGGGCACAAAAACATACCATTGAGGCATGCTGCTCACTGCAGTATCCACCGTGTCCCTAACCTTCAGCACATATAAAGCATTCGTCAGTATTGGCTGATTTAACAAATGAAAAACTCTGAAGACATTTCTGAGCAATTAAACAGCCTTAGGGGAAGCAGGCAACATTGATAATACCTAGCTCCCTGACAAACGAGAACTCGAATTCTAAACCTGGCTCTGCCATTTACTGTGGAACGAACCTGTGCCCTAGTTTCCTCCCTGAACTGGGACTGACCGTGTAATCTGCCTCACTGTAAAATGGTAGATACAAAGAAGTCTGGTAAATTATAAGGTATTATCATGCACATAAAAAGCAATTATCACCAGGCAACAAGGCAGTAAAGTATGAAGTCAAACACCTGGAGTTTGAATCCCAGGTCCTCCTGGTACTAGCCTAGGAGGCCCTGAGCATGTCACTGTTCACTAAGCCTCCGTTTTCACAGCCATAAAATGAAGATAACACCTACCTTGTTGGTTTTTTAAAAATTAGAGATAACATAGGCTTTGGAGTAAGACAGAATTGGTTTCAAAGACAGACTCTGCCTCCTGCTAACTGAGTCCTTCCAAATCTGTGTCCTATAATGATAAGATTTTGAGATAATAACACAGAGACGTTGTTAGTAAGGGCCTGCCACGCAGTGAGCAACGGATAAATGTCAATGATCATCTTGGCACTGGTACAGTGCGGGTAGGCGCACAGTACAGTGTTTAAAAATGGGGGAGCTTGGAGGCTATCCTCCCAGGCTCCCCCACTTACTAACTGTGCTACCTTCATAAGCTGCTTAATCTGTCTGTACCTCAGTTTCCTCATTTGTAAATGGGGATAATAACAGAACCAACTGCAGGGTGTTGTCTTGCAAACGGAATAAATTAATACATGTAAAGCACTTGAACAATGCTTGGCACAGAGTAAGCACTTGATAAATGTTAGGTGCTATTAATAGTGATGTTAACAATAATAATCACCAAGTAGAATAAGAGGGAGAGACTGGGACATGGGCATTCCATGGAATACTTTGAGGTAAGTTTCTAGGCAATCGTTTCTGGGCAAGTTCTTAACCTCTGAGAGAAAAGCTTCTATGGAAAGGACCTGAGGCTGGAGGCTCCTGAGCAAAAAATCCCTGTCCCACTGACCAGGAGGCCAGCCTCTGGGGAGGCAAGTCAGGCTCCTTGGAAGGGACATTATGTTCCCAGCCGCCTGACTCAGGGGAACAAAGGCACGTGTGTGTGGCCAGGGAGGAGGGAGGGCAATGTTTCCCTTTCAAGAGCAGAACAAAGGATCTGAGGACTAGTTGAGTGTGTTCCAATCCCCTCCCAAGCTATACCCCTAGCCTCAGATGATTGTCCAACAAGGTTTTCAACCTAGCTTCCTGAAAAGTGCTGGGGAAGGGGGTGGAGGGGGGCAGGAGAGGGGGCAGGCTCCACTTCATTCTACCCTCTGTCATCAATCTCCAAGAGGCAAGATTTATATGTGCCAAACCTCTAAGATCTCTCTTAGGAGTCTCGATCCTGTGCGGGGGGGGGGGGGGGGGGGGGGGCACCTGGGGGAACTCAGGGTTAATGGATGACATGAGCCACTGCAAGTGAAAGGCTAAATGTCCCTCTAGGGGAAGTCCAAGATTGGAACTGCTACTGGGTGAAGGAGCCATGGAGAGAACCCAGGAGTTCTGACCAATCACGCAGTGGGGCTGCGAGAAAGGTCTGATAATACTAAATAGAAATGCATTTTCTAAATCTTTAAAGAATGATCAGAGGCTGGAGAGAGAAGTTGGGTGAAGGGTGAAGGGGAGGAAGCAAAGAAAGTGACTGACAAGAGGAAAGGGAGGGACACGTCCAAAAAAAGTAGTTTGTGGAGGGGGGAGCCTTTAGGGACATTACTTTCCAGTTTCCATACTCTCGCCAGCAGGAATCTGGCTGCTGGGTTGGGACAGGAAGCAGTCCATGGAAGTCATGGCAATGGCATTTCCTGAAGAGCAAGAGAAAAACCTCTAGTTCCGAGGGGAGCTCTGGAGTCTGCCCAAAAGGCCGTGTAGCTTAGAGCCAGCTGTAAGGCTCCAGCTTGCTTCTGAGAGTGAGTTTCATCAGGGATGAAACCAAGTAGCAACAGTTCCAAAGGTAGTTTCTTTCCACACACAAAAAAATTATTTGCAAAGATCAATTTGCAGTAAATGGGAAGCCAGATGATGTGATTAAGGAAGCCCTAGGATGCAGCTGCTGTTTACTGATGGCTGATCCTAATAGTCACTACTCTGAGAACTTTAAGACTTGAAATAACTCATTGAATCTTCAGAAAAAGACACTATTATAGTCATTTACAAGTTAAAAGACTTGCTCAAGGTCACATAGCAAGGAAGTGGTCAAGTCCTGATTTGAAAGGCCCAACCCTGCATCTTCCTCCTGATGTAACTTCCCAGCCAGATTTCCCTCTGGCTCACCACCCTGTGTGGCCATGAACATGAAAAAGACAACTTGGAGCCGAAACTGGTTTGGCTCAGTGGATAGAGCATCAGCCTGCGACCGAAAGGTCTCAGGTTGGATTCCGGTCAAAGGCATGCACCTTGGCTGCGGGCACATCCCCAATAGGGGGTGTGCAAGGGCTGATTGATGTTTCTCTCTCATCCATGTTTCTAACTTTCCATCCCTCTCCCTTCCTTGCTGTAAAAAAATCAATAATATATGTATATATATAAAGACAAGGTAGATATGAAAGTGCTAAGCAGTAAAGTGCTATAAAAGTCTGGAGTATTAATAGTGCGGGGTAGGTGATAAATTTCTCTACACTGAAACTGAGATTAGTTAACTTGTGCAGTTAAAGCACTGCAGCTTCTAACAGAAAAGAGCCATCCTAAAACATAACTGACGTGAAATATAACACCGGAGGAATCTGCCACAGGCTTAAGGCCAGTCAGAAGCAGGGTTCCTAGACTATCTACACTTGGGGCTCAAGTGACTTGGCCAAGGTGAGACAGTGAGTTGGAGCAGACTGAGAATACAGCTGGGGTCCTGACTCTAGACCAGGCCTTGTACTGCATGGCACAGGAACCCTATGGTGCTCCTGTTCTGACAGGAACACTGTAAGGCGTGTCTGCCCTGAGGGTCACTATTGCATCCAAAAAAAAAAAAGAGGCTGGATACTGAAGATTCTGTGAATAGGTCTCTGACATGAGTTCTGTGGCAAAGAATAAAAAGAATGACTACAATACCAGCATGTGCCAGGATCTGTGCATCTTAGGCACACCTCACTGGGTCTTTGCCATGACCCTTTGAGGCAAGTATTGTCCCAAGGCTCAGGAAATTCAAGGAGCTAGCCCAAGGTCACACAGCGAGGAATGGGTGAGCCGGGACCTGCATCCAGACATGTGACAGTTATTCAGACAGAAATATTATAGCAATGGAGGACGACGATTCAGGATACCACAATTGGAGAGAATGATCCCTAAAGAACATCTAACTCATTTAGTCCTCATTCTGTGATCTCTAAGTAGTTGAAAAATGTGGACCCATTAAAATGCATGTGTAAGCCTGGTCTTATTTTTCAGTCCCTTTTCACCATTTCCACCTCCTGATCCAAGCCACTATTTTTTTCACCTGACAGTTGGACCAGCTTCCTCACTAGGCTCCCAGCGGCCACCCTTGAAGAATTCAGATCATTTCACCGCTGATCCAAACCTCCTGGCCTCTCTCCTTTAACCAAAGCCAAGTCCTCATCAAAGCCTATAATGTCCTATGTGATCTGACCTCTGACTACCTCTCCCCCCTCAATCTCAACCACTCCACTGTCACCTCTTACCACCTGTCCCTGTTTCTTCTCTAGCTGCATTGACCTTCTTGCTTAACCTTGAACATGCCAAGCATACACACTCCCGAGCCCATTTTCTCTCCTTCCACCACTCTTTATGCAGGTACCCATCGTTCACTACTTCATCTTCTTCAGTTCTTGGCTTGAATACTAACTTTTGGTGATGCCTTCCCTGACCACTCTTAAAACTGCAGCTCCACCTCCCTTGCTAGGTACGCCCTATGTCTCAACCTGTTTTATTTTCTTCCTAGCACTTACTAACACCTAATATATGATACACACACACACACACACACGTAATTACATGTTTATTGTCTGTCTCTCCCTACTTGAATGTGAGCTCCACAAGGACAGAAAATTTGTTTTATTTAATGCTGTACCTCTGGTATCTAGGACAGTCTGGCATATAGTAGGAATTTGAATCAATGAATAAATGATCAGGTAAAGGGCAGTTTCCATTACTATTCTGGTTTAATACATATCTGTTTCTTCAGAAATTTAGTGGGCATCTCTTTCAGCCCAATACCTCTGTTCAGTGCTGAGGAAATAAGTATGGAAAAACAAGTATTGACTAGGACACTCAAGAAGCTTCTAAACCTAATAGAGATATGGTAAGTTTAAGAAATGTCTTCTTTACACTAATTTAAATTCTACCACTGTTATTTTCCTCTCATTAATGCAAGTTCTGATGGATACTATACTGATTTTTAAAAAAGGCTTAGCCCCTCTTCCTTCAGATATTTGAAACTGGTGACCATATTCTCCTGGGTCTTCTCTTCCCCAGGCTAAACAAAAAGACCCAGTGGGATTGTGTGACTTGAGTCTGCCAACTGAGAATGGGGAAGGCAGACTGCGGCTGGAGGAACGGAAAAGAAGCAGATCCAGGAGCAGAGTGACTTCTTCAAAGAAAAGAGATGGAGTCCTTAGGGAAGACTCCATGGAATTAGGTTGGAGGCTGGGGCTAGGGACAAGACCCTGCTAATTAATAGTAGGAGATTATGTTGCCGTAGAAGAGCAGCTCATCGGGAATTACTCCTAAACTAACCATGCTAAACCCAGAAAAAAACACAGTTGCTGAAGAAAGCCCATAAAAAAAGGCTGAGGGTGCGGGAAAAGCCACGGCTGCTGGGCACAGCAGAGGACTCTCAAGCCCACTGGGCTCAGGACAGATACCTGTTTGGGAAGAGACAGCTAACAACTGCTTCTTCCCGTAGCCCAAACAAATCAAATGATGGGGTGATGGCCCACACAAAAGTCAAGAAAACCCTCTGGGTACTGTTGGGGCTCCCTGAAAAAATACCTGGGTATTTTTATACAGAAGTTGAAGGGCTCCATAGGGCCAGTGGGGAAATTTGTGCTAGGAAGTCTAGAAAACCCTGTGATAGTGACAGAGTTTTAATAGCAACCTCAAATGTACATCCAGAAGAACTGGGTGCTTTGAGGGGGAGCCCCTGAAACACTTCTATCTCACTTTGGAACCTGAATGAGATTACTAAAAATTTCCACGTTTGGGGTTTCTAATGGGGCTTCCCCAAAACCACAGAGCTGCAACAGCTGCTGAGATCTGCAAAGGTCGCTGAGGTGTCTGAGCAGACATCTATCTACACTGAAGAAGCCAGATCAGGCAAGAAGAAACATACAGAAAGTATACAGACCACAGAGCCATGCAGACTGGAAAAGACCAAATTATGCATTCTCCCCCACACACTTCACTGCTCTCAACAATGGTGTTTCCATCTAGCTGTGGGGTTTCCTAGGGACAGCAATCCCAAAATGTCTTAGCCCACCAGGGTCCTCACAGCATTAACTGTCCACATTCCCACTGGAAAGCTCCAGAAACACTCTGTTCCTCTAGGGAAGGTCACATTACATATACCATTTTGGGTGAACATCTCAGGGGCTGACTTTGTTTCCTCAGAAACTCTTGGGGGTAAAGTCCAGTCTTCTGAGGTAGGCAGCCTATTCAAAAGGGGTGCTCTACCCTACAATTAAGGCCCAGGAAAGGCCTTTGTTCTAGATCCTTTACTAGAGTCAGGTTATGGTAGGTGGCTATCATTATTCCATTTTACAGGGAGAGATGGATGAACAAGAGACAAACAGGGTCAGCATCTTGCCAGGTGACCCTAAGCAAGCAGTGGTGTGGCTATGAGTCTGGAATTCCAGTCCTTGGAGCATCCCCCACAATTAAGTAACCATACCCGGAGCAGGCCCTTCTTCCCACATGCACAATTCTTATCTATTGGTAGGGCCTGAGAGGGTCATAACAATGAAAAAATTAACAAGAAGCCCACTTTGACTGGGCAAACTCCTAATACCCACTTGAGTTTACCAGTGCAAGAATCTGAGTCTACATACTTGCCTTTGGGCACCTGCTACTGCCAATAAAGGCATTGTTCTTCCCACAGCTACCTAAACAATGCCAAGATCACAGACCAGAGTGAGCACCTCCACAGGCATGTTTTACTCAGCCCAACAGCATCTGGCTTTCTGTGCTAGTCACTTTATTATTCCTTGGAGAACCTGATATGGATGGAAAGAGTTTTAGACTTTGGAATCAGGCCAATCTCTGTGTAACTTCTCATTCAGTCACTTAACTGGCTGTGGGGCACCTGGGGCCAGTCACTTGGCTTCACAGGTAAACTGGGAATAAACCTACCTACCTTAAAGGTTATTGTGTGGAATATATAAAATAGTATGTCGTTTCCATGAGGAAAGGTACCATGTCTGGCTATGGCCAGCATCTAAAACAGTGTATGTTTCATAGTAGATGCTCAATAAATTATAGCTGCATAAGTAAAAGACCTAAGACAATGCCTTGAACGTAAGATATACTTCATAAAGGCTCATTTCCTTTTCTTTTCCTGTAGGGATGTTACATTTAGAGAATATGCAAGGATGAAACAACCCATAACTCCTACACTCATGGATCCCTTCCAGGCACATCCTCTTGGAAGGTTATGAGATGCCACTGCAGCAGCCAATCTGTGCAGCTCAAATCAAATGGTACCTGAGAAGAAAGTGGGCAGGCACCTTCTACCCAAAAGATCCTAAGTCACCCTCGACAGTTTGGCTCCGTGGATAGAGCATCAACCTGCGAACTGTAGGGTCCTGGGTTCGATTCCAATCAAGGGCACATGCCTGAGTTGTGGGCTCGATCCCCAGGAGGCAGCTGATCAATGATTCTTTCTCATCATTGATGTTTCTATCTTTCTTTCCCTCTTCCTTCCTCTCTGAAATCAATAAAAATATATATATATATATTTTTAAAAAAAGGCCCTGAGTCAATACCTCTGGCCTCAGGGAAAATGCATGACCAGAAATAGTTCTGACATAACTGGCTCGTCTGCACACATCCCCTCTGTTCACCAAGAGGAAGAAGTATATGGTATGTTGTCCAACGGGGTCTGATAATTCTTGAGCAGTGAGAAAAAAATGGTATTTCAATCCAGTGGCTGTCTAAGGAACTTGCCCAATGCTGCTGTGCCTAAAATCTCTTTTCACATGCAACACTGATGACTGGCATCTCTGGCCCAGGTAGCCCTCTACAGAGGCTGGCTGGTAGACCAGGCAACTCTCCCAGATTGCCTTTTGTTAATAGCTGGCAACAACCCACCTGTTATTAGGGCCACTGGCCAAAGACAACAGTCATGCAAAGTAGGCAAATGGCCCACGTCTACCTAAGAGATGCCTCAGAGGGTGTGTCTGAATGAAGCTTTGGAATCCTGTCCCTCCTGTAATCAGCTGAACAAATATTTGCCCCCAAAGAGAATCAAAGCAGGAGGGAATGAGAGGTCACTGAACAAACCAACAGGAACTATTTAATCATTTACCCCCCCAGGGAGTTCATTTACAGAATGGCTTTCAAGTCTGGTCAGCCTTTGCTGGAGAGCTCTCTCCTTTACCTCCCCCAAGCCCACCCCAGTCATCTGACCTCACTGACTTATCTCTGCCTTGTACAAGTATTGGCAGTGGGAAGAGTTGATGAAGTTGCAAAGAAATGGGAAATAAGACAGGGGGTGGGGTTCCAGAGCAAACTCAGAGGTCTCCGCTCATTTGTAAACTGAAGTGCCTGCCACGCCCTAGGCCCAGCCTATGGATAATTGCATTCCTGACATTCCTGAATTTGTGGTGCATGGCCCCTTCCATCTTAGTTTCTTCAATAGATGACTTATTTTGCACAGCCTGCTCAATTTTAGGGGTATTCTGAAGGGACAGAATACCTCTCATAAACCTTCACCTCCCCCAGGCAGGGAGATAGCAAGAAAATATGACTGAGGTCACTGTAGAATAGCAAAAATTGCCTACAATGGCCACTGATACAGAATCTCTCACCACTGTCTCATCCTGACTTAGTGACAAGCAAAAGAATTCTCTCTCCTGGAAAAGCAATGAGGCATACCTCCTGGTCCCAACTACTACAGCAAACATGTTGGTGTCAGCCACTGTGCTCATATAAGCTCCAAGATTACAATCCCCTGCAAGGCAAGGAGGGCTTGCCATATTTTTTAGTGGAAGAAACTGAAGCTCAAAGTAAATTGGTCTGTCCATTGTCTCATAGCTAGTTAAGTGACAGTGCTGGGACTCACACCATGTCAGTTTGATTCTGAAGTCAGTCACTTAATCTTGATGTCCCATAAGCCCCACAGACTCAGTTCTTGCTTTGCAGGCCACCAGTCCTCAGTGAAGAGGCCCCAGGGCCCTGGCCGGAAAGCAATAGGCAGAACAGCTGGAGCTCCCCAACCGACCCTAGGTAGTGAAGTACAAAGTTCAGGCTTAATGTGTGACACAGCAAGAGCTCAGGAAACAGGCCAACCATGTAGAAAGTTGCACACTTTAGAGCAAATGAACACAGAGGTGCAGCACAAACACAACTGGCCATGCCCTAAAGTCAGGCAATCCTCAGCCATCCAAGCCAGTGGGAACTCTGCCTGGCCTTGCCTTTTTCTGAGAGAATATCAGGTATGCAAACTTTAAAATAAAAAGAATTTGACCTGGGGGAGGAAAGCCCAGAATAGACTGACATCCTTGAGGGAGGTAAGAATGGAGGAGCTTATGGGTCACTGATACTATCTTCTCTAGGCCTTATATTCATCACCCCGTTGGGTGGTGAGCCATTATGTCAGGGTAAGGGGAACACTGGACTGACTTCCCACTCTCAAATGAATAGGCTATGATAGTGGTCGGCAAACTCATTAGTCAACGGAGCCAAATATCAACAGTACAACGATTAAAATTTCTTTTGAGAGCCAAAATTTTTAAACTTAAACTATATAGGTAGGTACATTGTTATTAACTTAATTAGGGTACTCCTTCAATCGCACCGTACATGCGCACCCGCACGTGGTATTTTGTGGAAGAGCCACACTCAAGGGGCCAAAGAGCCGCATGTGGCTCGTGAGCCGTGGTTTGCCGACCACTGGGCTATGATTTCCTCCACCGAGAAACTGGAACACAGGTATGAAAGAGTGGTCATGAGGGTGACCAGGATGAAAAATGCCTGATCCTTCAAGAACTAGGTCATCTGTTTTTCAGAACTGATAACCTTTTGCAGTGCAGAGGCCAGTTCATGTCTCCTTAACAACATGTCCAGTAACCATCCAGCACAACAGGAAGAGATATGGGGAAAGGCTGAGGAGATCTCTCTGAGCAGAGGCCAAGGAAAAGGGACACACAAGGGGCGTGGTCCTTACCCAGCCTCCGTTCTCCTGGATCCAAGGCTCTAGGTGGTCATTCAGGTAAGTGGCCATCCAAGTTGCAATCCGACTCACCAATACCTGCATCTCCTTGTCCACACTTTCCACGCACAGTGCCCCACCGAACGAGAAAAAGGCCACAATGCGACCCCAGTTCACCCCATCCCGGAAGAGTTCATTCACTACTTGCTCAAAGCTCTGATATGCTGTCCCCGGGGTGATGTGGAGCTGGGATGTCAGGTCACTGAACGCCCGCCGGTACCTCAGTTCAAACTCATCGCCCGCCTCCCTCAGCGCTTGCTTCACCGCTGTCATGGGAATCACCTCCCGGGCATCCAAGCTACTGCTGTGGCCAGTGGCTCCGTTCACCGCCGGGCTGTCCACCAGGTGCCAGGATGGGTTGCCATTGATGGCACTGGGGGTCTCCACCTCTGATTCAGTCCCTTCTGGGGCCTCAGTTCTGTTCTCTTCCACATCACTAAACTGACTCCAGCTGTATCCTTTCTGGGAAAGCTTGTAGGAGAGAAAGTCAACCACCAGCTCCCGGTTGCTCTGAGACATTTTTATAATAGGGACGGGCTCGACCAGTCCATTGTCCAAAACACCTGCTCACTCACTGAGTCTGGTCTCTAGTTAGTGGTTGCCTTCTGAGATCCAAAGCCAAGATAAGGTTCTGAAGGGAGAGAAAGAGCTTCAGGAAAAAATAAAATTAACATGCAAGCCATTCAACCTACCACATCGCATTCCACCTCCAGATACCAGGTGGTTTCTTTGTGGTTCTTGTGGAGGTCTGAGACTAGCTCCGCAAAGATTTCAATCAAGTCAAATAGAAAGCACCAGTAGTCTCTGAACCATCTCACCGGCCTATCCCCCCCCCCCCACCCCCGCCACCTCCTCTTCCCCGAAGCTGTCGTTCCCCCATCCCCACCCCCGCTGCACCTACATTCAAATCCGTCTGGGGCAAAGGCAGGCAGGTGCAGTCCCCGGACGATCTTTTGTACCATAGATCCGGACAGGAGGTGGCTGCCGGGATGCCGGTAACTCAGCCGGCCTCGCGGGCGGCTAGCACAAAACCCAGCTGCGGCCGCAGGGATCAGGCGACCCTGCCGGCCGGGTGTCCGGAGGGCCACACGGGAGCTTTCTACAAAGCTCAGGAGCCGGCCACCTCGCTTGCTTCCTCCTCCTCCATCGCCCAGAATGAGGACGGCCTCCTGCTACCGGCAGTCCAGCCCCCTCGCTCTCTGCCTCCTACTGGGAGCCGGGGGAATTCTCCCAAAGGTGGCTGGTGGAGGCTTTCGGGTTTGTTGTTGTTGTTGTTTCTATTTAAGTACCGACCCCGGGTGAGGCTTCCGAAACCCTGAAAGGACTTCTCAATGGGGCTCAAGGTTTCGATGAGGGGCAGAGGAAAGGGAAAACTGCCTCGCATCCGAGGTCGGACTTCGGAAATGCCATCCCGGGGCCTTTCCGGGAGGCTGAAGGCCGGGGACCCCCCAGAAACGCCGCTGGTATTCTCTGAATTCCCCAAAGGCCCTGGACGCGGCTGCGGCGGCGGTAGGGGATTGCCGGGTCCTCCATTTCCCGCACGGACACAATGGCCGCCGGCGCCCTGCACAAAGACCGGGTGAGGGTGAGGGTGAGGCGCCGGGCCTCTCCGGTCAGGGAGAAGGGTCGAGGCCTGCTCGCGGCCCCTACAGCTGGGACCACGTTTTCCCGGAGCCGGGCTCCCGGCGGCTTCCTGGCGCCCCCGGGAGGGCTTGGGGGCTAGGGGCTGCACCTCTCCGAAGCCGAGGTGGGTGGGCTGCGGCCTCGCAGCTCCTCCCGCGCCCGGGGCCGGGTACCCGCGGGGCCACCGCCCAGTTGCTAGGCAACCGCTCTCCCTCAGGGCCGCCCCCTAGACCTTTCTGGGAGAAGGGGGTCTCGTCCCCGGCGGCCCGCCCCTATAACCAATCAGAGAGCCCAGTCGGCACGGAAGCGGGACGCCATTGGGCGCAGCGCCTGCCACACACAGGGAGGCGGTGCTCTCACCTGTGAGCCCTGCGAGCCGTGGGGGGCCACATTCCCCCTTCGTCGGCCAGGTCGTTTCCAGATGCGAGAGCTCCTGGCGGCCGAGTTCCGCCTCGCTGACCCGGGCCAGCCTACCTGACTGACGGCTCCCTCTGTCTCTTCCGAACGAGCCGGCCTCAGTTTCCCCTGAAGAGACCGGGAGAACTTGCAAGCTCAGTCACTTCCGGTGCCGCGGCAGCGCGCGCGAGCCCGAGACGCAGAGTGCACGCCTTGAGGACCGGCGTGAGAGCGCCCCCTTGTCGTCGATCTCGGGAACCAAGGACGGGGGAAAAAAAAACCAAAACGTTTACATTCATATTTCCATCCGTTCATTCAGTCATCTTCATCTACCTGTCAGCTTATATATCGAAAAAGCATTTTGTGTGGCTAAGAACATTGTGTTTAGAATTCCAACTCCAGTTAGTCAAGTTACTCAACAACCCTGTGCCTCAACTTCCTTAACTGTAAAATGGGTGAAAATCAACCTCCATCACTGAGTCACTGTGAGAATTAAAATAATTAATATTTGCCCTGTCTCCCTTCGCCCCCCGCCCCACAAACCGGTAGTTGGTTAGATCATCGTCCTGATGCACCAAGGTTGGGAGTTGGCTGCCAGGTCAGAGCACATTCAAGGATCAATCAATGAATGTGTAAGTTGTGGCACAACAAATGGATGTGTTTTTTCTCTCTTTCTCTCTCTTTAATTAATAAATAAAAATAATAAATAAGAGTTATTATTTGTGAAGTCCGTGGAACAGTGTATGGTCCAGAGTATATGCTGCATGAATTCATTCATCAAATGTAGTACTGTTTGGATTGCTAAAGACAAAATTGGGAACAAGACAAGACACATCCCTGACCTTTTAAGCCCTTTAGATAGAGACAGTAAACAACTAAGAAAATATACAAACAGCCGAGACCGGTTTGGCTCAGTGGATAGAGTGTCGAACTGAGGACTGAGGGGTCTCGAGTTCCATTCCGGTCAAGGGCATGTACCTTGGCTGCGGGCACATCCCCAGTAGGGGGCGTGCAAGAGGCAGCTGATCGATGTCTCTCTCTCTCATCGATGTGTCTGACTTTCTATCCCTCTCCCTTCCTGTAAAAAATCAATAAAATATTTTTTTTTTTAAAAAAAGAAAAGAAAATATACAAACAAGGTAATTTCAAATAGTGACTAGGGCTAGGAAGGAAGTAAATCAGGGTATTGTAATAAAGAGGGTGAAGGGAGAATTGCTACCTTAGACTGGGTGTTCAAGAATGTAAGCACTGCCCAGTGAGGGAGAGAAGCATTTATTCAACAACTGTTTATGTAGGGTGACTAGAGATGTCCTCTAGGGTAAATTTAATTGATTAAAAATTAGGTCCCTAACTGGTTTGGCTCAGTGGATGGAGTATCGGCCTGCGGACTGAAGGGTCCCAGGTTCGATTCTGGTCAAGGGCATGTACCTTGGTTGTGGGCACACCTCGCAGGAGGCAGCTGATTGATGTTTCCCTCTCATTGATGTTTCTAACTCTCTATCCCTCTCCTTTCCTCTCTATAAAAAAATCAATAAAATATATTTTTAAAAATTAGATATACAGGAAAATGGAATGTTAAAAATATACCAAAAAGCATAAACTAAAAAGTAAGTCCTCTTCTAACCCTACTTTCCAATCCCCAGTTCCCTTATAGAGGTTCACTCTTATCTCTGTGGTCTTTCAGAGAGGGTCACTGTATTCACAAGCAAATCCTATACAATGAAGAGGTAATATGCAAATTGACCCTCATGCCACTGAAAGAACAAAGCAGAACTGGCTGTCCTCCATCTTGCGGAGCTGGTCAGCCTGACCCCCTCCTCCCCTGATGGGAGTGACAAGGAGCACCAGGAATGTCCTAACTGCCCCAACCACTGTCCCTGAGTGGACCAATGAAGTTCCGGGAGCGGCTTAGGCCCTGATAGGGTCATATCACAAAGGTGCTCCCCCTGCGTCGCTACTGACCATTCAGGGGACAGCAGGGGACAGCTCTGAACTTAGAATATGAAACCCTAACCAAAGTGACCAGTCTCTGTAACTCACGCCACTCTCCTGGGCCCACACAAATGACCCGTCCTTACAACCTCTGTCTCCCCAGGCTCTCGCTCTCCCTGGTCCCACCACTGTGCCGGTAAGCGGGCTGTGAGAGCCGAGCCTGACTCGAATAAAGACTCTTTTGCTTTTGCATCGGACGGCTCCCTGGTGGTCTCTGGGGATCTTGAAATCTGGCCCTAACACCATATCCAGGCCAGCAGGGGGGTCGGTGAAGGGATGATCAAAGGACTAAACAAGTAGGCTGTGTGGGTTGACCAAGTTGGCAGGGGGTATAGTGAGGGATGACCAAAAGACTGAACAAACAGGCTGCAAGGGACGACTAGGCTGGCATGGGGGAAGTTGGAGGTAACCAGGCCAGTGGGGGGGGGGTGGGGGATGGGGGAGGTTAGGAGCGACCAGGCTGGCAGAGGGGCAGTTGCAGGAAACCAGGCCAGCAGGAGGGGCAGTTAGGGGTGACCAGGCCAGCAGGGGAGGGGCAGTTAAGAGCAACCAGGCCGGCGGGGAGGGCAGTGAGGGGTGATCAGGCAGGCAGGTGGCAATTAGGAGCCAGCGGTCTAGGATTGTGAAAAGGATGTCCGACTGCCTGTTTAGGCCCAGTCAGACATCTCTTAAGGGGTCCAATATTAGAGAGGGTGTAGGCTGTACTGAGGGGATCCCTTAGTCCCAGTGCTCAAATTTCATGCACCAGGCCTCTAGTTTCATGCACCAGGCCTCTATGTATAAATGTTTTACAGAAATACTTCTACATCTTGCTTTTTTCACTGAGCTCTACATTTTGGATCTGCCTCAATTTTTTAAAGTTAACAACTTTATAAAGACGTCATAATTTACTTGCTCAATCCCCTATTTGGGAACACTTAGGTAGTTTCCAATCTCTTTCTTCCCAAATGATGTTATAACTTGTCCATTTGTTATTTTGCATACGTGGGAGTTTATCAGTTAGGAAAATTCCTGGAAATGGAATTATCAGCAAATGAGAATATGAATTTGTTTTTGCTTTGTTTTAACTGATATTGGCAAGTGGTACCAGTTTGTCCTACCATCAATGAGCCAAACAGGTTTTTATGTCCTACCATCAATGAATGTGCCCATTTCCTCACATCTGAGCTACACAATGTGTTATGAAACCTTTTTATCCTTGCCAATAAGATAGATTAAAAACTGCCCTAGCCATTTTGGTTCAGTGGATAGAGCATTGGCCTGCAGACTGAAAGATCCCTGGTTCAGTTCTGGTCAAAGGCACATGCCCAGGTTGCAGGCTTGATCCCCAGTAGGGGATGTGCAGGAGGCAGCTGATCAATGATTCTCATCATTGATGTTTCTATCTCTCCCTCTTCTTTCCTCTCTGAAATCAATAACAATATATTTTAAAAAGATAGAAACCAAGATACACTTTTAAAATTTCTTTTTAGTAAGTGTGAAATTGACTCATATTTATGAGTCTTTTTTAGGGGGTCCTGTTCTGGTGAATTCTTTGCTCATTCCATTTGCCCTTTCTTCAGTTGGTCTTTCTGTTGAACTTTTTTCTCATTGATTTATAGAAATTTTTATCCTTTCTTCATATAAGTTGTAAATATTTTTCTAATTTATTATTTACTAAGGTCCCAGTGCGTGAATTTGTGCACCTTGAAAGGAACTGTGGGTTGCGAGGCTGTGGTGGGCACAGGGGCGAGTCTTGGCCCATCCTCAACGCCCCCGCCTGGCTCCTCCTACCACGGCCCCGGCCCCAGTCCCCTATCTGCTGGCAGCCCTGCTCCCGCCACCGCTGCTCCCACACACTGACAGTGCCTGCCCTGCTTGCACCTGCAGACAGCATGGAGCAATTGAGGCTGGCACCAGCAGTGGGGGTGAGTGGCGGCTGCTGCCCCAATAACCCCCAGGAGCAGGGGGGAGGTGGAGAAGCCCTCAAGGGTGATCGGGGCTGGCAGCTGCCACTCGCCCCCGCTGATGGCACTGAGTGGTTGGGACTGGCGCCTGGCACCGGCAGCAGGTGTGAGCGGCGGCTCTGGTGCCAGCTGCAGGTGCGAGTGGGGCCAGTGCCATCAGCGGGGACAAGTGGTGGCTGCTGCCCCGATAACCCCTCGGGAGCAGGGGGAGGTGGAGAAGTTCTGAGGGTCAGTTGGGGCCGGCAGCCACGGTCGCCCATGCTGACGGACGGCGCTGGCAGTGGGTGCAAGCGGGGCTGGCACCGGTAGCGGGTGTGAGTGTCCAGCAGGACCGTAGCCCACGGGAGAAAAGAATTTTCAGTAACTACCAGAGGCTCATCCAATGACAGTTGGTGCCCTACCTTGGTCTGGTACCCCCACTCACCTGCTTCACCATTCAGCCATGTTCCACACTCTGCTGCCTGCTGCCAATGCCAGCTATGCTATGCATGTGCTCCCTAGTGGTCAGCGCATGTCATAGTGACCAATTGTTTCATAGTTGTTCGGTTGTTTCATCATTTGGTCTATTTGCATACTAGGGTTTTATATATAGATAGATTACCAAGGGAAAAATTTTTATTTTATGTGTATTTTAATTTATTGATTTTTTTCTTTTGTGGCTTTCAGGCTCTGTATCATTCTTAGACCTTCGCAAGTTTGATATTATAAAAAACAATTCTGTTTTTTTCTAGTTCTTATATTTTACATTCAAATCCTTGTTCCACCATAAATTCACTTTGGTATATGGTGTGAAGCCAGTATCCAAAATTTTTTTTTGCAAGTAACTACCCTGTTATACTAATATTACCATATTTTCCCAATCATTTGAAATGTCTCCCTTATAATACATTCCCAAGTTTACTTGGATCAATTTCTGAACTTTCTATTATGTTCCATGGGAAGGTTTTAAACTGGGGTAGGACATGATCTGCTTTTTATTTTTTTGAAAGAGGGGGGTTGGGGAGAGAGCCAGAGAGAGAGAGAGAGAGAGAGAGAGAAACAGTGATGTGAGAGAGACACCTCGATTGGTTGCCTCCTGCACAAGCCCCAACCGGGACTGAGGATCAAACTTGCAATCCAGGTACAGTATGAGCCCTTGACTGCAAATCGAAACCGTTGAGCAACACTGGCCAGAGCTCTGCTTTTTAAAAAATATATTTTTATTTATTTCAGAGAGGAAGGGAGAGGAAGAGATAGAAACATCAGTGATGAAGAGAGAATGATTGATCTGCTGTCTCCTGCACACCCTGTACTAGGGATCAAGCCCGTAACCTGGGCATATAACCTTGACTGGAATTGAACCCAGGACCCTTCAGTATACAGGCGGATGCTCTATCCACTGAGCAAAACTAGGGTTTGGTCTCTACAGCTGGCTTTCTTGGGTTCAGATCCTGGATGTGTCACACACAAAGTGTGTGACTATGGAGATGTTGTCTACCCTTTTCTGGGCTTTAGTTTCCTCCAACTATAAAATGGCAACAATAACATTTTCTACCCTAGGCGTATTGTGAACATGGAATGAATTAATATGTGTAAAATACTTCAAACAGTGCCTGGCATATAAGTGCCAGATGTTATTACTTACACGAACCCATGAGAAAAGTGGAGCATTGTTTTTCATATTTTTAAAAAACATAATGGTTTCACACTGCATTTATGTCAGCAATTTTCAACTGGTGTGTCACAAGAATTTTTAAGATAATACTTAACTATCGCCGAGACCAGTTTGACTCAGTGGATAGAGTGTCGAACTGAGGACTGAGGGTCCAGGGTTCGATTCCAGTCAAGGGCATGTACTTGGCTGCGGGCACATCCCCAAGAGGCAGCTGATGGATGTCTCTCTCTCATCGATGTTTCTGACTTTCTATCCCTCTCCCTTCTGCTCTGTAAAAAATCAATAAAATATATTTTAAAAAAAAGATAATACTTAACTATTTAGTCAGGGGCACTGACCTCTTTTCCCTAAGATTGTCAAATAAAAAAATGACAGCAGCAACACAATAATAGTCATTCAGTGTGTAAATAAATAAAAATTATACCAATTTTTTGGCAAAAAATACATTAGTGCCACAGAATTTTAGTAATTAGTTTCTGCATGCCATGAGATGAGGAAGGTTGAAAATTGCTAATTTATATCACTAATTTATTTTATTTTATTTTATTTTATTTTACTGATTTCAGAGAGGAAGGGAGAGGGAGAGAGAAACATCAATGATGAGAGAGAATCATTGATCGGCTGCCTCCTGCACACCCCAAACTTAGGATGTAGCCCGCAAACTGGGCATGTGCCCTTAATTGGTATTGAACTCGAGGCCCTTCAAGCTGATTCTCTGAGCCAAACCAGCTAGGGCAGTAATTTGTTTGTTTTTTTTTTTTAATATATTTTATTGATTTTTTACAGAGTGGAAGGGAGAGGGATAGAAAGTCAGAAACATCGATGAGAGAGAAACATCGACCAGCTGCCTCTTGCACGCCCCCTACTGGGGATGTGCCCGCAGCCAAGGTACATGCCCTTGAGTGGAATCGAACCTGGGACCCTTCAGTCCGCAGTCTGACACTCTGTTCACTGAGCCAAACTGGTCTTGGCAGTAATTTGTTTTTTAACTCAAAAATGTATCTCAAGGAAAATTTCTTGTTAGTCCAGATCTATGAAACCCTTTTTGAACAGATGCTTAGGTTCAATTCCATTCTATAGTCAGGTTATTGAAATAACCCCCTGTATATGGACATTTAGGTGGTTTCCAATTTTTCACAACCACAATGCAACAGGCTACTAACTGATTTCCCTATTTCCAATCTTGTTTCCCTTCCTTCTGTCTTCACTACAGCAACTAGTTATTTCATTAAAAGCAGAGAGTAAATCAATGCTCAAAACCCTCCCAGGACTCCCACTTCATTCAGAGTAATCATTAAAGTCCTTAAAATGGCATAGATCAGTGGTTCTCAAACTTAGGCTCTACAGCAGTGGATTTCCTTATTTCCAACCTGTTGCTACCCACATGTTGAGAACCGCTAGCAGGGTCGCCTAAGACCATCAGAAAACACAGATATTTACATTACGATTAATCAACAGTATCAAAATTACAGTTATGAAGTAGCAGTGAAAAGAATTTTATGGTTGGGGGTCACCACAACATGAGGAGCTGTATTAAAGGGTCGTGCGCGGCATTAGAAAGGTTGAGAACCACTGGCCTCGATGGTCTGCATCCTGCTCCAGAATATCTCTGGTCGCACCTCCTGATAGTCTTCTCCTTGTCCATTTTGAACCAGCCACCCTGACTTCCTAACTACTTCTAAAACATGCCTGCTATGCTCCTGCCTTTGCACTTGCTGTGTCCTGTGCCTGGAGCACCCTCCCTCCAGTTATCTGCATGACTCACTCATTCATCTTCTTCAGGTTTTTGCCCTAATGTCCCTGCCCTGCCCTATAAAAATTACAAAACTCTTTTACAGAGATAATGTCAACACAGTCATGGCTGAAATTGTGGATAGGGTGGACGAGATGTGTCTCTGTTTCCTTCAGCCCTAAAATTCTGCTTTGGTGATTTCAGACCTCGGAGTCTCCCATTCATGAAGAATGGGAACTTGAGACTCAGCCTAGAATGTAACAGATGGAAAAGGAATGGCAGGAAAGGAATCCCTTGCTCCAGGCTTCCCTCTTGTTAATTTGGAAGGATTTGGGAAGTTCTTGCTCACATCCTGGCCTCCTAGCATTGCTTCATTCACTCACTCACTGAGTCCCTGAGCACCTTCTGCCTAGTAGGCCCTGGAGACAACACAGGTCTGATGACCTCTCACCTAATGTAGAGCAAATTATCTCTGCCTCCACCCTCACCTCAGGCCTGGCTTCTCCTGGTTCTAGAGGTCCGGCAGTTACAGCCCAAGCAGACCCTGCCCTCCATTTGTCTGATGAGTCCTTCCTTCTCTTATTGTCATCCGCCCTTCAGGGCCTGGGAGCAAATGACTTTGCATTTATCACCTCCCACGATTACATCATTTATTTATCTATTTATCTTATTTAGGATCTGTCTTCTTCACCTGAGTTCCCCTGCTTTTCACCGACCCAGGGTAGACCCTCAATTGGATAAGTATGTCTCTTGGGACTAAACCTAGAGATAGAAATCACAGGGCATACATGTTTTGTCTTTTTCAAATCTATTTTATTGATTTTTTACAGACAGGAAGGGAGAGGGATAGAAAGTCAGAAACATTGATGAGAGAGAAACATCGACCAGCCTCCTCCTGCACACCCCCACCGGGTACATACCCTTGACCGGAATTGAACCTGGGACCCTCCAGTTCGAAGGCCAACGCTCCATCCACTGAGCCAAGCCAGTTTCTGCAATGTTTTGTCTTTTTAACAGACGTTGTCAAGTTTCCCTCCAGGGCAGCGGAATCCATTCATTTTCCCACCTGCTGAGTTACCTTTCAAATCCTTGATACTTTCCCACGTTAAACTTTGGTCGATCTAATGGTTGAAAAATGGTACCTCTTTGTTTAAACTTCCCATACTAGTGAGACCAAGCACGTTTTCCTGTCTTTACTGACCAGTTTTGTTTCTTCTTGTAAGAATTGACAATTTCCCCCCAAATTTTCCTATTAAATTTTGTTTTGATTCTTGTTTCAGGAGATTCAAAGGAGACTTTTCGTTTGTTCGCATTCTGGTTCTAATCCTTTGTTACATGTGTTGAAAGCGTTCCTCCCCTGGTCTTTTTGTTTGTTTTTCTTTTGTCAAACAGAATTTTAAAATTTTGGTTTGGTTGGTCTTTTCTTTTGTCTTAAATTTTTCCTGTGCCTTACTTAAGATTTTCCTACCCTAATGTCATCAACATATTCTTTTAAACTGTAAAATTTTTAATTTTTAAATATCCTTAGGGTTTTAATTCATTTGAAATTTGTAATTTGTAACTGGTACGGAATAAAAATCGAACATAATATTTTCCCCAAATGAAAAGCAAATGCCCCAGCTCCATTATTTGTCTGTCTCTAATCTGATTTCAATTCTATGCAGCATTTACTAAATTCTGATATACATGGGTCTTTTTCTAAATCTTAAACTCTTCTACTGATTAACAAATTTCTCTATGGCAATCCCTTACTTAAAAAAACAACAACTTCTGTATAAAAAAAGAAAGAAAGAAAACTTTTGCAAGCTGGACTAGCCTGGCTCAGTGGTTGAACCTGTGAACCAAGAGGTCACAGTTCCATTCCTGGTAGGGCATGTGCCGGCGCTGTGGGCTTTATCCCCACTAGGGGGCATGCAGGAAGCAGCCGATTCATGATTTTCTATCATCATTGATGTTTCTATCTCTGTCTCTCTTTCTTCCTCTCTGAAATTAATTAAATATACATATAAAAGACTTTTGTGGAAAATTTCGAACACATATCTGTATATGAGTATGTGTATGCAAATATGTCACTCAGGTTCAATAATTATCAACTTGTGGCTAATCTTGTTTCATTTATATTCCCACCTACTTTCCTCCTCTACATACTTTCAACTATCATTATTAATCCTCACCTGAGGATATTTTCCCATTAATTTTTGAGAGAGAGACAGAGAGAGAGAGAGAGAGACAGAGAGACAGAGAGACAGAGAGACAGAGAGAGAGGAGGAGAGGAGGAGTTTGAGAGAAAGACATACTTCCATTGGTTACCTCCTGCACGTGCCCCAACTATGGTTGGGGATTGAGCCTGCCATTGAGGTATGTGCCCTTGACCAGAATTGAACCTGAGACCCTTCAGTTGTTGGGCCAACACTATCCACTAAGCCAATCCTGCTAGGGCACTCCCAATTATTTTGAAATAAATTCAAGAGTCATTTTATCCTTTCCATTTCCATATGTATCTCTAAATATAAGAAGTGCTAAAAAAACAACAAGCAAAATTGAAACAAAAAACCTTGCAGTTTTTTTTTTCTGGAGAAACTAGATATTTTGTACTCATCTGGATTTGTTGTTCTTGTTTATTTTTGTTTATCCTTACCCAAGGATATTTTTTTCCCATTGATTTTTTAGAGAGTGGGAGGGAGGGGAGAGAGAGAGAAACAATGATGTGAGAGAAATAAGTCCATTGGTGGCCTCCAGCACCAGCCGACCTGGATGGGGTTGAAATCTGCACCCCAGGTACCTGCCCTTAAAAAAAAAAAGGATGTATGTGTGTATGTGTGTATATATATATATATATATATATTCCAGAGAGGAAGAGAGAGATAGAAACATCAATGATGAGAGAGAATCATTGATCGCCTGCCTCCTGCGCCCCACACTGGGAATGGAGCAGGCAACTCCGGCAGGTCCCTGACCGGAATCCAGAATCGAACCCTGACTTACTGGCTCATAAGTGGACACTCAACAACTGAAACAAGCTGGCAGCGCTTGGTTCTCTCTTTAAACAGATTTTTTAGAGCGAGAGGGAGAGGGAGAGAGAAACAGACGTGTAACCAGGTGAGCTACAGCAGTAGGGTCAGACGTTTGTAATTCAAATACTATCTCCTCCACTTATTACATGGTTAAAGAAATGTACTCAAGTTCTTTGAGTTCTTGTGGTTTTTCCTACAAGGACAACAACATTCGACATGTAGTTGGAATTAAAACTGAAAAACGAAGAACCCCACAAAACGTTGTTTAAACCAGTAATATCAGGGCGTGGACTGTATTAAGAATTTGAGGGTCTACTTCATTGGCAGAGAAGCTGAGGGCGAGTCTATGTTGCAAGCAGGGAATTCTATATTAAAATGAAGTGAATTCCTACGAATATCAGGCACAATGCACAATTACAAGGAGAATAATAAAATTATAATATCCTTCCCTAAAAGTTTTGGGGAGGTCCAGGATGGATGCTGTTTTGTTATCTAAATCAACTGCCGTGTTTTCGGTTGGTACCACCTTCCCCAAAGAGTTTGGAGCTGAGCATTCTGGGCTTTGTAGTAAATCCTTATTAGAGCTGTTCCAATGGGCTCACGAAATCTCCTGAGACTACATTTCCCAGGAGCCTTCCGGGCATGTGGTTGCGCTTCCCTTATTCTGACTTCCGGCATCAAGCGATTTGTAGGACCAATCGGGAGGTTGGGATTGCCAAGTTCCGGCAGTCTGATTGGTGCATTCGGCTGGAGAGCCTGGGTTCAAATTTTCAACGGTATTGAATAAATCCGGCGGCGGTTCTTGCGGGCGCTTCGCCGTTACAGCTGAGAGGAGGTGAGACTTAGGGAGAAAAGGGAAGCACCTAGGGCGCCGGGGTGCCTTTTCCTGATATTAGAACGGCTGGACGTTGCCTCCCAGCCCCCAGTTCGGTCCGCGTTGCTAGGCCCGGGCTTCTGGAGGTTCTCGCTGTGGGGCGCCGTCCAGGCAGGGGCGGAGTGGGAGCCGGTCTTCCGGCCACCCTTCTCTTCCTTATAGAATTTTTCCGGTAAGTCTGTCTGGGCTGAGTCTAGTTCGCTTATCTGGAAGTAGAGATGGAGACCGACCTTGAGAAGTAGGGGAAGAAGGATTTGCGAGAGGCTGTAGGCTAGTAGTAGTGGTAGCCATTATTGTTATTACATATGTGAAATAAGCCTTTACTGGGCTAAGCACTCTGCATGCGCTTTCTCATTTAATTTCCACATCAAGCCAAAGAAGTAAGTGCTGTTCTTTGCTCCACCTTGTAGAGGAGGAAACTGAGGCTCACAGTCTAGGCAGACTTAGAGAAGTGGGTGAAATAGTAGCCCCTCTCTCAAGAAGGGTGGCTTTTGGTGGAAGAAAAATAGGTTGTGGGCACAGACAACTACATTTCAAAACTAGGTAATTGAGGTGGTGTGAGAACGTACTTGAGGGAGAGTTTAATTCCACTTAGAGTTGTGTTTCTATTTGAGATTTTAAATTAATTCTGTTTTATCTGTATTTTGCCCAGCTCCCCTCCCGGCCTTTAGATCTAACAACTAGGTGTTACTGTCTAATTTCTTGTCCTAACCTAGGGCATTTATAGGTAGGAGAGGAAAGCAGTGTGAACCAGGCTATAATATAGGATTGGTTTGCCCCCTTTTTCTTGATAATATGGTTTCTTTTTATCACATACCGTTTTCATAATTAAGTACCAAGGATTTCCCCCCAAATCAGTCCTGCTTAGGACAGGACAGCATCTGAGTGCTGCACTGTTTTGTATTGTAAGTGCCCTGGCAATTCAGAGGTGAGGGAGATCAGTGAAGCTTAAAAATGGACAAGGGTGCTTTTGTGAAGCTGGTGGGACATAAACTGGCTCTTGATAAGCAGTTTGTGAAACACGAACTAGAACAGGACAGTCTTCGTGCATAGAAATCACCCACTTAATATCTATTGAATTGAATAGGCAGATGGGCATTATCTAAATTGACCACAAAATTGCAGGTAAGAAAAAGTGGACTTAATCGATTAGGTTGGTAAATTTGTTTAAACTTTCAAATTATATAAATAAAGTAGAGTCACGTTGGCCAGCCTTATGCGTAAGTCTTTATTCTAACCTAAAAGTTAATTTACTTTACACTTGCAATTAAGCTTCTGTAGGAAAGAGAATTATGTGGGAAGGCCCTTCATTTCTTGTGTAGGAACCTAGAGAAGTCCAGAGTTCTATATCCTCCATATATATATTTTTTCTCTCCAGCCTTTTCTGGGTCTCTTCCCTAATTCTTTTTGAATTGCTGGGGAAAAAAGGAGGAGAGACTCAAGTACCCCTTGGCAGACTTAATTTTCTTTGTCCATAGGTAAAAAGGTAGGAAGCAGAATTGATGACAAGGAGCAAATTTATGAATAGATCTGTGTTTGTGAGAGGGACATAAAGATCAGTAGCCCAAGGTACTTTGTGAAAAAGGTGTAGATAACTGGAAGGGGTTCAGCTTTTGTCTGTTTTGGTAGATAAACTTGATCAGGAGGACATTAAAGATTATCGAGAAAGGTTTAAAGTATATAGAAGCTTACTTTGGAAAAATTTTAAAAATGCTAGTTCTACTAAAAAAAAAACCCTAGTAAAAGTGTTTTTCATATATATATACATATTTAAATATATTCTATTGATTTTTTTTTTTTTTTTTTTAATTTACAGAGAGGAAGAGAGAGGGATAGAGAATAAGAAAAATCAATCAGCTACCTCCCAGGGATGTGCCCGCAACCAAGGTACATGCCCTTGACCAGAATCGAACCTGGGACCCTTGCTTCCGTAGGCCGACACTATCCACTGGGCCAAACTGGTTAGGGCGAGTTTTTCATATTTTAAGTGTGCCTGCTATTTGTCCTATTTGAATAGGATAGAAGTGCACACTACCACCCCTTGATGTCAATGTTCCTAAATTGCAGGTTTTGGAAAGGTTGCTTTAAAGTGGGAGTAGGTGTAGGTAATATGAAAGACACCAGGAGACAGCAAATATACCCCCCAAAAATTTAAGAACACTTACACCGATGGAACCAACAGTCTGTTAAGAAGTTTGGTATTTGGAGGTTCCATGCTGTTTGGACCTTGGTTCTCAGAGAACTCTGTGGATTTGAGAGTGGGTATCCTTGATCTTAGAGCTCCTTCCTGTTCTGTTAACCTTTTTTTTACTACAGAGAACTTGAACCTGTTTCTTCATCTTTTTGCTCCTCCCAGGTTCTTGTTTCTTTTTATTGTTATTATTTCTCTCTCAGGTTCTTGATAAGAAGTACTTGCTAGACTTCAAGATATCAGAAGAGAGGTGAAAGTATATTGCAATTTTGATTGGACTTACAGATTAAACCACAGGTATGGTTGTGTCTACAGTGAATTACATTAAAAAAAAATGAGAGCATTAATATATTAGCTTCAAAAGTATTTAAGTAAGTTTAATGTATCTTTAGAAAATAACATGTTTTGGAAGAAAATTTATTTAATATTGGGAAAGCAAAAGAAAACAATATAACCCATTGTCTCATTTTATAAACTGTGGCTAACATTTTGATAGATTTCTTTCCAGTGTTTTTTGTGTCCATATTTGGTTTTAAAAATTATTCACTGAAAACCTTTATTCCCCCGAACCCCCAAAAGGTTATGAACATTTTTTTTCATGCCATTAAAATTTTGTAGAACATAGTATTTAATGATTATGTGTTATTCCTTTGGTACATAACACCAAATTGCCTCATAGGAAAATTATGCTGATTCACATACCCAGTGACAGTATAGATTCAGACAGGCACAAGTTTATATTTTAAAAATATGTAAGACATTTGCATTGTGCAAAAATCACAATAATGTAAAAAGATTTATAGTGTTTAAAAATATTCCAACCCTGTCGCTGTTGACTTCATTCTGTCACGTCATAGATGGTCACTTTTTTGGGTTCTGCTTCCCAACCCTTTTGAAGGCTATAACTCTGTACAAGATCGAGTGATTGAGAATTGGTGAGGATTACAATCTGCACCTCCACTGTCAATCCTTACACAAACTCTTTCAGCTTCTTATTCTTGGAATATCAAAACACTAACATTTTACAAAGATTTGTGTCATCATTTGGCCTATAGGTAAATGGCATTGAATTCTATCGAGGCTCTGTTAGTCATATAAGAGTGGATTATGGTTTATAGAATTTATGGATAAATAAAGCAGACCTGAGTGTAATTCTTCAAAGAGAGTGATCTGAAACACAAGTTTGGGAGAGAAATGATAGAAAAACATTTGTTTGAGGGTTTCTGGGCAGTGATGAATTAGAACAAGTGTCCCTGTGTCCTGTGCTGACTTCAGAGTGCTTGGACGGTGAGGGATTGCCATTGGATTTTAAATTGACCCAATTTTGGAAGCTTCATAGATCTGTTTCTGTAAACAGATCCAATTTCAATACAGAAATTAGCAAACAAATGTGGAAACACAAGTTCATTAACTTCCTTCAGACTTAGTTTGTGACTTATATTAACAGTTAAAATTGCACAGCTGATCTCTTATGTACAAAAAAAATGTAGGTGTTTTCTCCCTGGGCAAGATGAAAATAACTCAACTCTATTTAACTTGTATGTAATAGGATATATTATCCCTTGTGAAAGAAGAAGGTGTCCCTGGGGAATGGCACTGCCTGGGAGGGGACCATCTGAACTACACTCTAATGAAGTCTTGAGTTACTCTGTTTACTCTGTGATATTTCCATTTGTTTAACTCATGATTTTTCTTACAATAGAAATAGGCAAGACAGCTGAAAAGCTGGATATTGAAGTTCTAAATTGAGAACATCTATCACACCCAAGTGTTTGTTTTACTTTGGAGCTGCCAGTTCACTATTTCAGCCTTGCTTAGAATGCACCCTTTTGACACTTCCTTCCACTCACTTCTGAACCTGCACCTTTTGATTTATAGAGCTTGTCAAGACTAGTTATTTTTGGTTTATTGTGAAGAAAGGTAGATGGGAGGTAATAGAGGTTAATATCAGATGACTGTGGAAAAAGGTAGCATTGCTTCTTTTGCAGTCTTCCTCAATTGTATATCTCCCCTCCCTATTTATTTCCTCTCTCCATTTATCTCTTCCCCTGAAAAAGTCGACATTCATCGTTACCTGGTAGAACTGTATTTTTTAGGTATTACTTCCACCAAGAAGCTTGCTCTGACCTTCTTTTTTTTTTAAAGTATATGTTTTTATTGACTTCAGAGAGGAAGGAAGAGGGAAGGAGAGAAACATCATTGATGAGAGAATAATTGATCGGTTGCCTTCTGCATGCTCTGTACTGGGTGGGGGTGGAGCCGTGACCTCCTAGTTCATAGGTGGACGCTCAGCCCCTGAGCCACACCGGCTGGGCTCTGATTCTTTACTCTGTTATGCTTCTCTGCACTTCTGTAGTTTGTCCTTAGTTGCCCTTGCTTTATCCCCTATTACAGCAAGGATCACACTGTGTTATAATTGTATTCTCCACTCAACTGTGAGTTTTTTAAGGGAGGGAATTATGTATATCCTTCTAGTCTTTGTTTTTTGGAAACAAATAAGGTATATGATATGATGGATGGCACTTAGTAGGCAGTTTTTATTTACTTTTAAAATATTTTTATTGCCGAAACCGGTTTGGCTCAGTGGATAGAGCGTCAGCCTGCGGACTGAAAGGTCCCAGGTTCGATTCCGGTCAAGGGCATGTACCTTGGTTGTGGGCACATCCCCAGTAGGGGCTGTGCAGGAAGCAGCTGATCCGATGTTTCTCTCTCATCGGTGTTTCTAACTTTCTATCCCTCTCCCTTCCGTTCTGTAAAAAATCAATAAAATATATTAAATAATAAAAATAAAAATAAGAATATTTTTATTGATTTCAGAGAGGAAGGGAGAGGGAGAAAGATAGAAACATCAGTGATTGGAGAATCATTGATTGGCTGCCCCCTGCAGGACCCCCACTGGCAGTTGAGGCCACAACCCGGGCATGTGCCCTTGACTGGAATCCATCCTGGGACCTTTCAGACCACAGGCTGATGCTCTATCCACTGAGCCACATCAGCTAGGGCAGAAGGCAGTTTTTAAAAGGAAACTAGTTCATAACATACCGGAGAGGCTTTTTTCTCTATTGTAGGAGTTATTGGTCAGAAAGAGCTATTTTTTTTTCACTTACAATGTTCCTAAGTTTGCAGGAGTCTGAAGGTATGGTGATTTAGATAATTTTGAAATGTGATGCTGATTCTTTTGCTTGGCAGCTTTATTTGTTTGGGGGAATGTGGTTGACGCATGTGCCCTTCTCCCGCAGTGAGAAGTGTTGACAGAAATTCAATCTTGATTAAGGGGCACAGGATGAGGCTCTGTCATTTAAACAGTTGGCTTTAGCCCTGGCCTGCTCCATTTCTCTCTAGGCTTTGTGCTCTTCAATTTTTGAAGGTTTTACATGCTAATATCTATTATTTATGGGGAGGCAGAGTGGTGAAACTGGCATAACCCTTAGTTACTTTTGGCTTTGTTCATGTACTTGTGCTATCACCCTTTATTGAGGAGAGTCAGACTTCTCAATGAATATGCATTTGCTTTTAAAATTTCACCCAAATGAAGATTGGCTGCTTCCTGCACACCCTCTACCGGGGGTCAAACCCACAATCCTAGCATGTGCCCTGACAGGGAATGGAACTGTGACCTGGTTCATGGGTTGACGCTCAACCACTGAGCTGCACCAGCTGGGCCCTTTGCCCCTCTTTAATGGACTGTGGTTGGTTGGTTTTTGGGTGTTGAGGGTTATAAGTTCTTTATAAATTTGGAATATTAAGCCCTTATCAGAACAGAATATGTTCTCTCAGTGGATTGTCTTTTCATTTTGTTGATGGTTTGCTTTGCAAAACCTACTTAGTTTGATGTGTCCCATTTGTTTACATGAAATGTCTAAAGTTTTACTGCCTGTGTTTTCTTCTACATTTTTTATGGTTTTGAGTCTAATATTTGAGTCTTTAATCTATTTTGAATTTATTCTTGTGTATAGTATAAGAAGGTGGTCTAGTTTCATTTTTTTGCATATATCTGTCCAGTTTTTCCAGCACCATTTATTGAATAGATTCTTTTTAGCCCATTGTATGCTTTTGCCTCCTTTGTCATATATGAATTGACTATAAAGATGTGGGTTTATTTTGGGGCACTCTATTCTGTTCCATTGATCTATATGTCTGTTTTTATGCCAGTCTCATGCTGTTTTAATTACCAAGTTCTTATATAGTTTGATATTTGGTAGCATGATATCTCCATCTTTTTTCATTTTTCTCAGAATTGTTCTTTTGGGGTTCCATATGAAATTTTGAAATATTCTAGTTCTGTGAAATATGCCGTTGGTATCTTGATAGGAATTGTGTTGATCCTGTAGATTGCTTAGTATAGACATTTTAATTATGTTAATTCTTCTTTTCTGAGTTTTGATCTTTTACCTCCTTGATTAAATTTATTCCTAGGTATTTTGTTTTGAAGCAATTATGAATAGGATTGTTTTCATAGTTTTCCTTTCTGATATTTCATTATTGGTGTCTAAAAATGCAACTGATTGCGCTGGCTGGCATTGCCCAGTGATTAGAGTATTAGAGTATTGCCTGTACATTGAAGGGTGTTGAGTTCCATTCATGGTCAAGAGCATGTACCTGGGTTGCATGTTCAATTCCCTGGCCCTGGTTGGGGTGAGTGCAGGAGCAACCAATTGATATGTCTCTCTCACCTCTGTCTCTCTCTCTCTTTCTCTCCCCCTCCCACTCTCGTTTAAAAGCAATGGAAAAATATATCCTTGGGTGAAGATTAAAAAAAAAAAGGCAACTGATTTCTAGGTATTTATTTTGTATCTTGCTACTTTACTGAATTCATTTATCAGTTCTAGTAGTTTTTGTGTGGAGTCTTTAGAGCTCTCTGTACACAGTATCGTGTCTTCTGTAAATAATGATAGTTTTACTTCTTCCTTTCCAGTTTGGATGACTTTTATCTCTTCTTGTATGATTGCTGTGGCTAGGACTTTGGTACTGTGTTGAATAGGAAAAGTGAAAGCGGACATTCCTGTCTTGGTTCCAATTTTGAGGGAAACTCTTGTTTTTGCCCATTAGGTATGATGTTTGCTGTGGGTTTATCATATATGGCCTTTATTACTTTGAAGTATGTTTTCTCTATTCCCACTTTGCTGAGAGTTTTTATCATAAATGGATGTTGGATTTTATCAATTTCGAATCTATTGATCATGTGGTTTTAATTCCTCATTTTGTTTATGTGGTATATCACATTAATCAATTTGTGGATAGTATACCAACCTTGCATCCCTGGAATAAATCCTACTTGATCATGATATCTGATCTTTTTAATGTACTGCTGGATTTGGTTTGCTAATATTTTGTTAAAGACTACCTCATTTTTGAAGAAATATTTATAGGAAAACCTTGCATGTTATAATAATTTCAGATTTTGGAATCCTGTGGACCTGGTTTTAAAACTCAACACTGCTACACTGGTTGGTAATTCGAGTAGCTTAACTTCTCTGAGCCAGTTTCCTTATTTGTAAAATGATGATGATGATATGTACTTTCTATATTGTTAATTCATTTAAATGAGATGACTTATATGAAGTACCTGATAAGGTGGTTGGCCTGTAGTAAACAGCAGTATTTGAAATATATTATTACTTATAAATGGTTTTGTCTCTTGCTCCTTGACATTTGATATTGATCTATACAAATATCTATTTTAAAATTAATATGAAAGGTAGTGGGTGGTGCAGTAGATAAAGACATACCCTTCAGAGCCTGTCTGGATTCACATTATGGTTCTACTACTTTTTAGCTGTTTTGTGACCAGGAATAAGTAGTAAATATCTTTGCCTCAGTTTCCACTTCAGAAAAATGAAGGTAATAGCAGTACCTACTTCATAGGGTAGTTGTGAGGATTTAGTGACAATGTAAAACACTGCCAATAGTGCCTGGCATGTCATAAATACTCAGTAACTAATAGCTATTATTATTTTTAGCTTTTTTCAAGTTTGCATAACTTTTTATTAAATCAGTGTCCAGGACCAATTTAACTTTTATACAGAAACATTGCTAAAGAAAGAGAATATGTAACATTTGTATGAGTGAAAGTGAGTAGCCAATATATAGACCATGTAAATGGGAAGCATTATTTCAAAAAATCAAGGGTTTTAAGTTATTGCTGGATTTAAGAATGCTTAATAAAAGTTCCAGAAAACTCTAGAAACATAGATTTAGGGGGAGATAAATATTGCTTAATTAGTTTTTTAAATTGAAAAAGTATGCATGTATATTATAAAACATATTCAGAGAGTATAAAGTTCATATAATAGAAAGTCTTCTCCTGACCCTGAACTTCCAGCTCTCTTCCCAGCCCCAAATAGTACTGTTAACATTTTTGAGTCTCCTTCCACAACAATCTGTGTATGTACGAAGGTATAAATGAGTATATATTACCCTTTTCTCTCTTTTTGACATGAATGGGGGCATGTATTTCTGCATTTTGCTTTTCTCATTCAATAGCTCTTGGAGCTTATTCTGCACATATAATGACATATAAAGTTACCTAATATATACGTTTGTGGCATAGTTTATATACAACAAATCTCTTATTGGTGGAATTTGAGTTTTCAGCTTTTTGGCTTTTATGCACAATTCTATAGTAAATGTTCTTAGACTTACATATATGCATAAATACATACCTGTAAGATAAATTTTTATGTTTGGCAAGATCTTTCAAAAAGAAAAATGCAAATTGCCCTCCGAAGAGTTAGCAGTATAGCTCCATAAGTAAAAAAAGAAAAAGGGGTGTTAGAGGTTAAACTTGAATACTTTCCAGGTGGTTTTCAGCAGCATGCTTTAGTGGAATCATGGTTTTTAGGAGGGTAAGTGGGGTTGCTGCAAAATTACATTCCTGCCTCTTCCCTCCCCCAACTTTAGTTATCTTCATTACATTCCTGCCTGGGAAGTGTTCCCAGTGACCTGGGTTAGGCGTTAAGATCATGGGAATCCAACATTTTCCCATGTCTTCAGCATGTTTGTTCACAAGAACAGGAAAACTTTCTCCTTGTAGAAGGGGAATTTTTCAGTAAGGGTCCTTTGAATAGAAACCAAAGAGAAGAAAGTTATCAGTAGGTCAGAGGCAGTGATAAATGATAATATATTTTATAGTACTGGAAATATCTTTTCATTTGTTTATGGGAAGTAGGTAGACAGAAAGGTAGATGAGTTGCCTGTTGGCCATATACATCTAGTAAATGCCAAAGATGGCTAGATTTCTGGACTTGTATGTTACTTGGTATTACTTTTGTCTGTGACAGGAAGTGTAATTCTAATGGCTTATTCAAAAACATTACTGTCTGAGAGGAAGGGAGTGGGAGAGAGAGAGAGAAAGAATCATTGACTGGCCGCCTCCTGCACACCCCCCGCTGGGGACTGAGCCCCCAACCTGGGCATGTGCCCTGATCAGGAATCAAACTGTGACCTCCTGGCTCATAGGTCATTGCTCAACCACTGAACCTCACCACTGGGCAGTTGCTGATATTTAATCATCAGTGATCAGTAGCTCAGTGGTATCAGAGCCAATGTCAGTTATAATTTTTAGCCATCCGCTCGTGTACATGATGGGTGTAACAGCTCTAGCCATTTATATCTGCTTTGAGGGCAAGAAGAAGGGTGAAAGAAAAGGGCAGGACCAGGGGCTGTAGCTGTATCAGGAAAAATAAAAGTTTTCTTATGAATCTGTCAGCAGATTCTGACTTTTTTCTCATTATCCAGAACTGTCCCATGGCTACTCCAAGCTCGGAAGGTGGCAGTCTAGGTCAGCGGCGGCCAGCCTTTCGGTCCTCCCAGACCACCAGTGAGCCTTCGTTTGGTGACCGCTGCTGCAAAGGTTTTCTTAAACCAGCGGCGGCCAGCCTCGGTCCTCCCAGACCACCAGTGAGCCTTCGTTTGGTGACCGCTGCTGCAAAGGTTTTCTTAAACCAGCGGCGGCCAGCCTTTTGGACCTCTCGGACCACCAGTGGTCCCGCGGACCGCCGGTTGGTGACCGCTGGTCTAGGTGACTTCCATTATATTGTGCTTCCTACTGTTTTGATGATGTTCAATTAAAAATACTTAACAGTGACATAGGTTATGTTAATCTCTAATTATCTTTATAGTTCATACGATATAATTTAAATATTGTATACTGTCTTATTTATTGAGAGTGTAGGACTTTACCTACTGTCTAGATTTTTAAATTCCTTTGTGTTTGAGACTAGATCTATTTTTTTGGTATATTTTTGAGAAAGGAGCTTCGATATCACCAAAACCCACATCTTAAGAACTACTAAGAAATAGCTTATTTAGTTAAATTGAATACTGAAAGTAGAAATGAGTGAGAATGAAAAAGTTAGAATGGGGAGGGGTAATGAATCTGTTTAGGACAAAAAACACACACACACACAAAAAAAAACACCCAAAAAACTATGGAGAATGGATCTACTTAGAAATAAATATAGTACTACTTTCTATAAAAATATAAACCTTAATTACATTAACATGCTTCTGTAATTCACAGGATGAGAGGGAAGAATGATACGGAAATAATATTTTACTGAAGTCAGGGACCTCAGTTGTAGATCTAAATCTACTTTACACTCTCGCTGGTTTGGCTCAGTGGATAGAGTGTTGGCCTGCGGAATGAAGGGTCCCAGGTTCGATTCCGGTCCAGGGGCACATGTCCAGGTTGTGGGGTCAATCCCTGGTAGGGGCGTGCAGAAGGCAGATGATCAGTGACTCTCATCACTTATGTTTCTGTCACTCTCTCCCTCTCCCTTCCTCTCTGAAATAAAGAAAGAAAGAAAGAAACAACTAGAGAACAAGGCCAGAGAGCAGAGCATTAATCTCTCTCACGGACGTTGGCTCCCCCCTAAAATCAATAAAAATATATTTTAAAAAAATCTACTTTACATAACTGCGTTATTGGGCAAGTCATTTAAAAAAATACATTTTATTGATTTTTTACAAAGAGGAAGGGAGAGGGACAGAAAGCTAGAAACATCAATGAGAGAGAAACATCAATCAGCTGCCTCCTGCACACCCCCTACCAGTGCCTGCAACCAAAGTACATGCATGCTCTTGACCGGAATCGAACCCGGGACCCCTGAGTCCCCAGGCTGATGCTCTATCACTGAGCCAAACTGGTTTTGGTTGGGCAAATAATTTAATCTCTTTTACTCTCAGCTTCCTTTTCTGGGACCGGGATAATAATTGCTGTTTTACAGACTGTTGAGAGTATTAGGAATAGTACATATTTAGTAGGACTTCATGGCACCTGGCAGGTATAAGCACCTTTGGTAACTATTTTTAACATGATCATTAGTGTTAATTGTTGGGTGATTTTGAAGGACCCCTTTTTGCATCAATTAATTCTTATCTATAAACTGCAAAAGTTTGATTCACAATTAAAAAAAAATTTCTTTATTGATTTCAGAGAGGAAGGGAGAGATAGAAACATCAACGATGAGAGAGGATCATTGATCAGCTGCCTACTGCACTCCCCACATTGGGGATCAAGCCCACAACCCAGACATGCAACCTGGCCAGAATCGAACCTGGGACCCTTCAGTCCACAGGTCAACGCTCTATCCATTGAACCAAACCAGCGAGGGCATGATTCACAGCTTTTTTATCCACTTGTCTACTGATGGGCAGTGGTTCCAGATCTTAGCAGTTGTTGTCTAAGATGCCTCCCAATTAAAAAATACCATGTTTCTAAACTAAGTCCTTCAAATGAGGCATTATTATAAAGGTTATCTGTGGAGATCTGAGTTCATACGAGACCCTGGGAAGATGAAGTTTTCTACTCCATGGATTGATGTCAACATATAAACCAAGTGTGTCAGAACAAATGTTTCTGAGTCACTGAAGTACCTTGTGAGTTATCCCAGGCCACTGAGAGAAACGAATGAAATGCTGACCAAACCACTGAGCAGCAGTGAAATTGGGTGTAACTAATCTTAATGATTTCTCTCAGAGTATCCAATAGTGGTATAATATAGAGAAAAGTGACAGTTTGGGGAACTAGCACACCTCTCTGATAATGTAAGTGGGTATTACTTCTGAGGAACATTTTACAGTATGTAGCAAAAGGCAGCAATTCCATTTTTAAGCATTTATCTTAAGGGAGCAATTGTGGATGTGTACAGAAATTTTGTTCCAAGGATTTAGTACTATCTTTAAAGTGAAAATACTGGGAAAAGCCTAAAAATAAGGAATAAGTAAATTATGGTATAGCCATCATTTGATTATATATTGATATTTGTTGACATGGAAAATATGTCTGTGAAATATGCAAAATGTTAATGATGCCATTTTTACTTTAATTTATTTAAAAAAATTTTTTTTTTCTTGATTTCAGAGAAAAAGGGAATGGGGGAGAGAGCTAGAAGTATCAAAAATGAGAATCATTGACCGGTTGCCTCCTGCATCCCCCTCACCTGGGATTGAGCCTGCAACCTGGGTGTGTGCCCTGCCCAGGGATCTGGTTGTGACCTGGTTCATAGGTTGACGCTCAGCCACTGAGTTATGCCAGCCGGCTGAGCTGATCTCATTTTTAAAAGTTAATATATATGTATGTGATAGAAGCTGGGATAGTTCTGCATTTTAGATTTTTTTAAAGCTTTTTTTGTGTTCTAATTTTTATTTTTGAGCCCTAGCCAGTTAGGTTCAGTGAATAGAGCATCGGCCTGAGACCTAAGGGTCCTGGGTTTGATTGGTTGCAGGCTCCTCCCCTGCCCAGGCCCTGGTGCAGGAGGCAATTAATAGATGTGTTTCTCTAACATTGATGTTTCTCTCCGTCTTTCCCTCTCTCTTCCACTCTCCCTAAAAAATCAATGGAAAAATATCCTTGGGTGAGGCTTAACAACCCCCAATCCCCCCCTCAAATATTTACATACATATATTACATATGGCTCATTTTTCCCCTCCATTGATCCCCTTCAACCCTTCCTGCCTTCCACCTCAGCCCTTCACCACCCTATTGTCTGTGTCCATGGGTTATGCATATATTCATACAAGTTCTTTGCTTGATCTCTCTCCACCCACCTTCCCCCACCGTTCCTCTGAGACTCTGCACTCGGTTCCATGCTTCCATGTTTCTGGATCTACTCTGTTCATCAGTTTATTTTGTTAGATTCCACATATGAGTGAGAACATGTGATACTTGTCTTTCTCTGGCTTATTTTTTTTAGTATAATACTCTCTAGGTCCTTCCATACTGTCTCAAAGGGTAAGAGATTCTTATTTTTTTTTACTGCTGCATAGTATTCCATGGCATAAATGTACCACAGCTTTTTTATCTACTTATTTATTGATGGGCACTTGGGCTGTTACCAGATCTTAGCTATTGAAAATTGTGCAGCTATGAACATAGGGGCGCATACATTCTTTCTGATTGGTTGATTTCTGATTTCATTCCATTGTGATCTGAGAAGATGCTTGATATGATTTCAGTCTTTTTGAGCTTGTAGAGACTTGTTTTATGTCTTAACACGTGGTCTGTCTTTGTGAATGGCCCATTGTACTTGAGAAGAATTACATTCTGCAGCTTTGGGGTGAAATGTTCTATAAATGTCAGTTAAACCCCTCTGATCCAGTGTGTAATTTAGAGTCCCTGTTTTCTTATTAATTTTTTTTTTGTCTGGAAGATTTATCCAGTGAAGTCAGTGGGGTGTTAAAGGCCCCTACTATGACTGTTGTTGATTTTTTCCTTAAAGTCCTCTAGATGTCTTTTTTTCTATATTTAGGTGCTCCTATATTGGGTGTACATATGTTTACCAGGGCTATACCCTCTTGTTGGATTGATCTCTTTAGTATTATGTAGTGATCTTTGTTGTCTCTTTGATGGCCTTCATTTTTAAAAATTCTTTATTGTAGAAAGTATTACATATGTCCTCCTTCTTCTCCCATTGATCTCCTTCAGCCTGCCCTCCCTTCAGCATGATGGCCTTCATTTTGAAGTCTACTTTGTCAGATATGATTATTACTACCCCAGCTTTTTTTTCTTCCCATTTTCATTTGCATGGCAAATCTTTTTTTCATTCTTTCACTCTCATCCTATGTGAATGTTTTGTTCTCAGGTGGGTCTCTTGTAAATAGCATATAATTGGGTCATGTTTTTGTTTTCATTCAGCTACCCTGTTTTTTGTTTGGAGAATTTAATCTATTTACATTTAAGATTATTATAGGTACTTAATTGCCATTTTCATTCTGTATGCCTATATTTCTCTCTGTATTCTCAT
The DNA here is from genome assembly GCA_027563665.1 of Antrozous pallidus. NCBI lineage: Eukaryota > Metazoa > Chordata > Mammalia > Chiroptera > Vespertilionidae > Antrozous > Antrozous pallidus. The sequence continues at coordinate 35,138,900 of CM050518.1, forward strand.
TACTGTAATCCCTTTAGCATTTCTTGCAGTGCTGATTTGGTGGTGAAAAACTCCTTTAGCCTTTTTTCGTCTAAGAAACTATTTTACCATCTATCCTTTTCATAACCTTGAATACTTCATGCCATTCCCTTCTCGTCTGTAGAGTTTCTGATGAGAAATTAGTTGACAGCCTTATGGGAGCTCCTTTGTTATTAACAAATTGTTTTTCTCTTGCTGCCTTTAAGATTCTCTCTTTGTCATTAATTTTTGGCATTTTAAATATGTGTCTGGGTGTGAGCCTTTTGGGGTAATTTTTGCTTGGGACTTTCTGTGCCTCCTGTACTTGAGTGACGTTTTCCTTCTTCGGTTAGGGTAGTCTACCATTATTTCTTCAAACATGTCCTCTATACCTTGCTCACTTTCTTCTTGGGCACACTTATTACATTTTATGTTGTCCCATAGCTCTCTTAAGCTGTCCTGTTTTTAATTGTTTTTTCTTTTTCTTTCTCTGATTGAGTGATTTTTTTTTTCCTACCCTGTCTTCTAATTCAGTGATCCAATCCTCAACTTTCCCTAATAATCTGTGTTCTTTATTAGTGCTATGTCATTCTTCAGAGTTATCTCTTCTCATGGTGTTGAGCATCTTTGCCATCATTATTCTGAACTCTATGTCTGATAATTTATTATCTCCATTTCATTTAGCTCTTCTTTTGGAGACTTCTGTTGTTCTTTCATTTTAGGCTTGTTTTTTCCTTTTTTTTTTTTTTGGCTTCCCATTTTGGACGTTGAATGATGAAGAATATTTTGGATAGTAGGTATGAAATTTAATGTGTGCATTTCAGAAATGAGGTTGTGAGGGGCAGAGAGAAAAAAATTGGATTGGGTTATTCAGGGCAGAGAGAGTAAATTGAGTGAGAAGATGGTAGATTGAGGGGAAAATAAAATAATGAATGTAAAACAACTAGCACAGTGGTTGACAAGTTGACAAGTGGTAGGTACTCAAACTTGGCCATTTTCTAATTCTGCGATAGTTCCCTCAAGGAGTATTTTCAAGTTACCAAAAATAACTTGATTTGATTTGAAAAATAAGACATGTGCAGTCAAGTGTTTGAAATTTTATTTACTTATAAGTTGACCTGTTGAGAAAAGTGACACTAATATTGGAAAAACCTCTTTTGTGCCAAGGTGGGGACGATGTCTTACTCCTATGATGCTCCCACCGACTTCATCAATTTTACATCTTTTAATGAGGAGGAAGAAACCAAAAACATAGATTCTTGGTTTGGTAAGTGTCTGCTTTCTCTCCCATTTTAAGGGTTAGTGGCTTGCTTTGTTCTGAGGATCTTAAGAAAAGAAGGGGTTGAAAGAAAATAATTAAAATGTAAATGCTGGCTGCATCAAGATACTTTGTCATTCATGATATGAGAGAAATAATTGAAGTGTCCAGTATTTTGGGAATGAACTATCAGTTTAAGACAACGTTATTTTTCAGTTAAGAATGACAAATAATTTAAACCTTAGGGATATACGAGAAAATCCAGAAATCCATATTTTCTTAAAATATGAAGCAAAGTTGAGTGAAACTCTAGGACTCAAAACCATGTCTATAGTGATGGCAGCCATGTAAAAATTTGCTCTACTTGTCAGTAGACATAGAATATAATATTACAGCTAGGATATTGACATTGATACAATCCACAATCTCGCTCAGATTTCTCATTTCACTTATACTCTCTTTTGTTTATGTGTATTAAGTTTTATGCGATTTTATCACTTGTGTAGGTTTGTGGATCTACCACCACATTCAAGATACTGAACAGTTGTAACATCCAAAGTTGTGATGCCCTTTTATAACTATACTAGAGGCCCAGTGCACAAAATTCGTGCACGGGGGCGTGGGGAGGGATGTCCTTCAGCCCAGCCTGCACCCTCTCCAATCTGGGACCCCTCGAGGGATGTCCAACTGCCCATTTAGGCCTGATCCCAGTTGGATCAGGCCTAAACGGACAGTTGGACATCCTTCTCACAATCTAGGACTGCTGGCTCCAAACTGCTCACCTGCCTGCCTCCCTGATTGCCCCTAACCGCTTCTGCCTGCCAGCCTGATCACCCCCTAACCACTACCCTGCCAGCCTAATTGATGTCTAACTAATCCCCTGCCAGCCTGTTTGCCCCCAACTTCCCTCCTCTGCTGTGCTGGTCACCCCTAACTGCCTTCCCCTGCAGGCTTGATCACCCCCAAATGCCCTCCCCTGTGGTGGCCAACTTGTGGTGGCCAACTTGTGGTAGCCATCTTGTGTCCACATGGGGGCAGGATATTTTACCACATGGGGTCAGCCCTCTTGTGTGTTGGAGTGATGGTCAATCTGCAAATTACTCTTTTATTAAATAGGATAGAAGCCAACTGGTTTGCCCTGAAGGGTGTCCTGGATCAAGGTGGGGGTCCCTTAGGACGTTGGGCAGCTTGGGCGAGGTGCCTGTGATGGTTTGCAGGCTGGCCACGCCTCCCAGTGACCCAAGCGGAGGCCGTGGGATCTGGGATTAATATATGTTCTACAATTGAAACTTTGTAGCCTGGAGTAGAGCCAAGCATTCTGCTTGCTCTGTGGCAACAGCCATTTCTGTTTAAATTCTATAATTGAAACTTTGTAGCATTGAGGGGAGGCCTAGGTTGGCAACAGCAGGAGAAAAGCTTGGCTTTCTCCATTGCCGGGGAAACCCAAGCCTCCCTCCTGCTCTCAGTAGCCACAGCCATCTTGGTTGGGGTTTATTTGCATAATTTGCTCCAGATTGGCTGGTGGGTGTGGCCTGATTGGAGGTATGGTCAATTTGCATATTACTCTTTTATTAGATAGGACTAGGGGCCTGGTGCACGAAATTCGTGCACTGGGAGGAGGGGGGAGGTCCCCTCAGCCCAGCCTGCCCCCTTACATACTGGGAGCCGTCAGGGGATGTCCTACTGACAGCTTAGGCCCATTCCCCATGGGGAGCGGGCCTAAGCCACAGTCTGGCCTCCCTTTGTGGGAGGCGACAGGGCTGATCAGGGAAAGGCACCAGCCCCATCATCCCACTGCTGCAGCCACTGCCAGTCACCGCAGCCACCAAGGTGTTTTCATTAACCCAGACTCCTGTCCTTTCACCATGAAAACATGACAACTTTCTTTAGGTATTTTCAAGATGTGTCTTTCATAGGCTATGACATTTCTTTATTTTTCTTTTTTTATCCTCACCCGAGGATATGTTTCCATTGATTTTTAGAGAGTGTGAAAGAGAAAGGGAAAGACAGAAAGAAACATCAAAGTGAGAGGAACACTTTGATTGGTTACCTCCGGCATGAGCCCTGACCTGTGCTCTAGCCAGGGAGGAGCCTGCAACCTAGCTACATGCTCTTAATCAGAATATAACCCGGACCCTGCGGTTGACAAACCTAGGCATTATCCTCTGAGCCAAACTGCCTAGGGAAAGGATATGATATTTCTCAGCCTTCCAGCAGCAGACCTTCGTTTTTTTCTCCAGGAGTGGTGGAGGAACCCTAGATGACTTTTTTGGATTCTTATACCCAAGTTACTAAGAATATTACCAGTGGCATAGAGGGAGCTTAGCCAATGAGTGGTCAGAAAAGGTGTTTCCTCTACAGTTCACACCCTTCTTCTCTGATCTCTGGCTCTACCCCTGCCAAGGCCTAAAGCCTTTGGCCCTGAGCAGGGGACCCCCAGTTAGCTGCGATTGCCCAGCTCCATCCCCCGGCCAAGGCTGGATGCCTCCGGCCAAGGCTCTGAGGCTCAGGCCGTGGGTGGTGGACCCCACGATCGCCCTGCTCAGCCCCCAAGAGACTCTGAGGCTCTGGTCCTGGATGGGGAACCTCCAGCACATGATTGCTCTGCTCTGCCCCCGGCCAAGGCCATAAGTCTCTGGCCGAGGCTCTGAGGCTGGGGCCCTGGGCTGTGGACACCCAGCGCACGTGATAGACCTGCTCCGCCCTTGGCCAAAGCTGTAAGCCTCTGGCCAGGCTCGGGTCCCGGGTGGAGGACCCCCAGCTTGATCTGATCACCAGGTTCTGCCCTGGCCAGGGCCGGCAAGGGCAGGTGGAAAGCTTGGCTTCCTCCATTGCCTGGAAACATAAGCCTTCCTCCTGCTCTGTGTTGCCACAGCTATTTTGATTGGGTTTATTTGTATATCGCTCCTGATTGGGTTGTGGGCGTGACTTGGGTGTAGCAAAGGTATGGTTAATTTGCATATTACTCTTTTATTAGATAGGGTTAGTCATGCACAGTGGTGGGTGTGTGGGGGGGTATTCCTCAGCCTTCCCTGCACCCTCACCAGTCTGGGACCCCTTGGGGGATGTCTGACTGTTGGTTTAGGCTCAATCCCTGGGATCTGGCCTAAACCAGCAGTTGGATATCCCACTAGCAATCTGGAACCACTGGCTCCTAATTGCTCACCTGCCTGCTTGCCAGATCATCCCTAACCACTCTGCCTGCTGGCCTGCTCAGCCCTGAACTGCCCCCCCCTCCCTGCCACCCTGATCTCCCCTGACTACCCCCTTCCCGCCAGCCTGCTTGCCCCCAACTGCCCCCCCCCCCCCGCCAGCCTGCTCACCCCCAACTGACCCCTCCTGCTGGCCTAATTGCCCCCAGCTACCCCCCCCCCCCACACTGGTGGCCTGATCACCTTCAAATGCTCTCCTCTCCTGGTCTGATCACTCCTAACCGCCTCTGTGTTGGCCCTGCCTCCATGGCTTTGTCCTGCAGGACGTCCGGAACTTCTCCCAGGAGGTCTCCTGGTCTAATTAGCATATTACCACTTTATTAGTATAGATTTGTCTCTCTTTTGCTAACCCTCCCAGTTTGTTTTTAGATGGGAAGAATTATGCTACTCAGAACCAAGTCCCTAAACAGAGATAAGATTGCTGATGTTGGGTCATGTGATGTGGCACAAACCCTAAACCACGCCAACAATAAATAAGGACGATTTTATATTTTAAATATATTTTATTGATTTTTAGAGACAGGAAGGGAGAGGGATAGAGCGTAGAAACATCAATGAAGGAGAAACATTGATCAGCTGCCTTCTGTGCACTCCCCACTGGGGATGTGCCCGCAACCATGGTACATGCCTATGACCGAAATTGAACCTGGGACCTTTCAATCCACAGGCCGATCTCTATCCACTGAGCCAAACCGGTTAGGGCAAGGATGATTATATTTTTATACTACTTTGGAGTAATATATGAGACTATGTCAGGGTAGTAGTTGCTGGGTCTCCTTCATTTTATTCTTTCGCATGTTCTTTTTATTCCTTATTAAGAGGAATTAATATTGATAGGAAAATGAGTCCATTGAAGCTGTACTTAGCACTGACAATGCAGAGTCCAAATGTAAATGCATAAGCCATTTTCCTGGGAAAGGACTTTAATGGTGTCTAATCCAGATCCCAAGAGTAGAGGTTTCTTGGAAGTGTATGGGAAGAAAGACAAGAGCGCCACAACTGCCCAACAGGGGTCTTTCCATGCCCTTGCTCTATGGAAATTCTGAGGAAATGGATGGGTTGTCTGTTATCTCTTTTTCACAGTTTTTCTTTAAATCAAAAAAGTAAATACTAGTGTAACAGTTGCTTACTAGAGGCCCAAGTGCACGAAATTTGTGCACTTGCAGGAGGTGTGGGGGGTCCCTCAGCCCAGCCTGCACCCCTTGCAGTCCAGGAGCCCTCAGGCGATGTCCTAAGCGGTCATTTGGACATTCTTAGTGCTGACATGGAGGTGGGAATGGCTTCCACCACTGCCATTGCACTCCCCCTGTGAGAGTGCATTGACCAGGGGCAGTTCCTTTGTTGAGCATCTGCCCCCTGGTGGTCAGTGCGCATCGTAGTGACCAGTCGTATTGCTGTTTGGTCAATTTGCATATTAGCCTTTTATTATATAGGAAGATTTCAGAGAGGAAGGGAAAGGGAGAGAGAGAATGATGAGAGAGAATATTGATTGGCTGCTTCCTGCACACTTCTTCCTGGGGATCGAGTCCACAATCTGGGCATGTGCTCTTGACTGGAATTGAATCTAGGACCCTTCAGTCTGCAGGCCGGCACTCTCTCCACTCAGCCAAACTGGGTAGGGCATTCTCGCCACAATCTTGATTCTTCTGTCAGTAGGCTGGGGTAGAACAGGCGTTTCACTGCTTTGTGCTGACTTTTAGGCACAGCAGAACATAAGACAAAATTACTGCAGAAAGCCTATTTCTCTTCCTTTCTCACATACTCCATACTCCTCTCTCACTATCCTAGTTGAGGAATAGCTTCAACTAAGACTATGAGATATCCCTTGTGAACCCTGCAGAGCTTGGTGGCTACAGTTTTCTTTAGAAGGAACATGATGTATTTAGGTGGTAGATAAGGCCAGTTCATGCTTCTATGGTCCTAACTGTGAATCAGGCAAAGACAAGGAGCTATTCACAGTGTAGTCTGTACTTCTTTAAAGTACATTGTTCACTGTTGCCAGTGTTTTAATGATAGTTTTCACAGTCTCTATCTCTGACGTATAATGTGTACTCATTTTTTTTTTTAAATCACTAAAATTTTGCTTGTACTTGTCAAATGAGTTAGAAGTGTACTGGTTGGGGGCTTTAGGCCCCATTTTAGAGTGCATGGCACTGACTTATTTTGCTTGTGTAGGTAATGATATTCTTATCATTTCACAGAAGAGAAGGCCAATTTGGAGAATAGGTTTCCTGACATGACTCCTATGAGAAAAGCAAATCTTCCACAAGCTATTGTGACACCTTTGAGACCAGGTAAGAGAAAATACTAGGAAAAAGCTTCTTTGCAGAATGGTGGTACAGTGTATTGGGAGCCTGAGGGTTCTGGAGGAATTACCTAAATGCTGTATATCCCTTGGTTTATTTTTGTTGAAATAGACTAATTTATTTCATGGTGGATGTGAAATTAATGATGTGCTACACTAAAAAAAATAATCTCTTGGAACTTAAGCTAAGATATCAAACTAGAATTTGATTGCCAGATCTGTAACTATCTTCTTTTTAATGACAGTATTTAATGTAACATATGGGTCTGGCTAATAAATAAACCAGTAGGAGAGAAGAATGTACTCTATATTATACAAGAATTCTTTGAGTTGTCTGTCTGATTTTAAAAGGTGATTGACATTTAAACTGGTGGTTACTAAATCTGTAGAACCAAAAAGGGATCCTTTAAGAGGTCACAAATCCGTGGGCAGTGCTTTAGAGCCTGCCCACCCTCTACATCCTGGTGGCTGTATTAATTCCCCTCAATTCACAATAAAGTCTTGTCTTCAAGATTAAACTTCAAAAAAAAAAAGTCAAAAAATGACCTTTTTTGAAGTCATAGCTATATTTAGATATAATTCACAAACAGAATTCACCTACTTACAGTGTGCATACATTTCCTGTTTTTTAAAAAATATTTTATTGATTTCAGAAGAAGGAAGAGGGAGAGAAATAGAAATATCAATGATGAGAGGGGATCATTGATTGGCTGCCTCCTGCACGCCTCACACTGGCGATCAGGCCGCAGCCCAGCCCTGAGCCCTGACGGGAATCGGCCGTGGTCTCCGGGTTCTTAGGTTGGCGCCCAGCCACTGAGTCGGGCTTGTCGTTTTTAATAGTGTGTTTACGAAGCAGTGTGCAGCCGTCACTACAGTCAGTTTGTCACTGATTTCTCTCCCTGTTTTTCTGTTTTCTGTTTCATAGACTTCCATTCTGATCTGTAATATTTTCCTTCTACTTACTTTGGACTCACTGTACTCTTTTTGTTTTATTAAAAACATTTTTAAAAAACCACAAACAGATTTCAGAGAGGTCGGTAAAGGGATAAAAACATCAGTAATGAGAATCATTGATTGGGTACCTCCTGCACGCCTCCTCCTGGGGATGCTGCCCTGACCCAGAATCACACCATGACCCCCTGGTTTATAGGTTGATGCTCATCCACTGAGCCACATGGGGTGGGCTTTTTTATTTTATTTTATTTTATTTTTAGTTTCTTAAGATGGCAACTGAAGATTAGAGATCTTTTTTCTTTTTTACTGAGTTTACTGCTATAAATTTCCATCTAAGTACTGCTTTAGTGCAGCAATTTTCAACATTTTTAAAATCTCATTGCACACATAAGCCAATTAGTAAAATTCTGCCACACACTAAAAAGTATATTTTTTGCCAATCTGACAGACAAAAAAGGTAGAATTTTGATTGGTTTACAAAAAAAAATAGTGATTATCTACCATTTTTGCCCCAAAGTGACTTTTTAAGAAATCAGGTGCCTATCTCTATATATATATGGAAGTCTAGGTGATAGATCAACTGGCTGACCAGCTGGCTGGCTGGTAGCTGTCATGTGCAATGACCATCAGGTGGCAGGTGCTCAATACACAGGCATGAAAACATAGAACAGACTGAATCTCAGAGGGAAGGGGATGGGAGGGGGGCTGGAAGAGATTAACCAAAAATCTTATATGGATTCTAGAGGCTTGGTGCACTGTTCGTGCACTGGTGGGGTCCTTTGGCTTGGTCTGTGCCCACTTGCAACCCAGGACCCCTTGGGAGATGTTGGAGAGTCAGTTGTGGCCCGATTTCCACAGGACAGGCCAAGGGACTACAATGGTGCACAAATCCATGCACCAGGCCTTTAGTATCCTCCTATATAATAAAGAGGTAATATGCAAATTGACTATTGTGCCCTCACAAGATGGCTGCCTATGACCAGGCCGGCAGGGGGGGTTAGGGTTAGTGAGGGACGACCAAATGACGGAACAGCAGGCAGTGTGGGGCGACCAGGCTGGCATGGGGCCCCTCCATCCTTTTTTCCATTCTGAAATCATTAATGGGAAAAAATATCTTCCAGTGGAATTAACAAAACAAAAATAAATAAGATGTCATGAGGATTATTTTTCTCAGATGTTGCCTAAGGCTAGCAAATAGGCAGGACCCTGGATACTTTACTTTTGCTTCAACCAAGGTAGCTTTATAAATTGGTTTTCTATGGAACATTGCACTAGAACCAAAGGTTCCATTGCTTAGAAGGGCTATATGTATATAACCACACACATAAAATTTTCAATCCAGAATTCTGTTTTAAGTCATATGTATACATGGTGGGGGGAAAATGGGTTTACAGTTGTGAGTACGCAAAACAGTTTATTCTTGTATAATTAATAGAGGCCCGGTGCACAAAATTTGTGCAAGGGGGGGGCGCGCGGGAGATGTCCCTTAGCCCAGCCTGCACCCTCTCCAATCTGGGACCCCTCGAGGGATGTCCAACTGCCCGTTTAGGCCTGATCCTACTGGGATCGGGCCTAAACGGGCAGTCGGACATCTTTCTCATAATCAAGGACTGCTGGCTCCAAACTGCTCAACTGCCTGCCTCCCTGATTGCCCCTAATCACTTCTGCCTGCCAGCCTGATCACCCACTAACCACTACCCTGCCAGTCTAATTGATGTCTCACTGCTCCCCTGCCAGCCTCTTTGCCCCCAACTTCCCTCCTCTGCCAGCCTGGTCACCCCTAACTGCCCTCTCCTGCTGGCCTGATCACCCACAAATGCCTTCCCTTGCAGGGCCTGGAACCTCCCAACGGCCCTACCCTGCTGGCCATCTTGTGGTGGCCATCTTGTGTCCACATGGGGGTAGGATCTTTGACCACATTCAGGCAGCCCTCTTGTATGTTGGAGTGATGGTCAGCCTTCAAATTACTCTTTTATTAAATAGGATAGAGGCCTGGTACATGGGTTGGGGCCAGTTGGTTTGCCCTGAAGAGTATTCCATATCAGGGTGGGGGTTCCCTTGGGGCGTTGGGCAGCCTGGGCAAGGGGCCTGTGGATGTTTGCAAGCTGGCCACGCCCCCAAGCAAGCCAGTAGAGGCCCTGGTATCTGGGATTAATCTATGTCTACAATTGAAACTTTGTAGCCTAGAGTGAGGCCTAAGCCCGCAACGGCAGACTGAAAGCTTGGCTTCCTCCATTGCCAGGGAAACCCAAGCCTCTGTTTTCTCCAGCTCAGTGGCTGCCGCCATTTCTGTATCTTTTATAACTGAAACTTTGTAACATTGAGTGGAGGCCTAGGCAGGCAACGGCAGGTGGAAAGCTTGGCTTCCTCTGTTGCCAGGGAAACCCAAGCCTTCCTCCTGCTCTCAGTGGTGGCACCCATCTTGGTTGGGGTTTATTTGCATAATCTGCTCCTGATTGGCTGGTAGGCATATCAAAAGTATGGTCAAATTTGCATATTAGGATTGTATTATTTTCCATTGTATTATTTTTCATATGAACAACTATAAACCTACTTTTGTCCCACTGTGTATATCTTATTTTTAACATATTTTCTTGATATTTGAGTACTGACTAATTTTGTTTGTTTTATTTTAACTTATTTAAAAAAATATATATATATATATTGTTTTTTTTATCTTTATTGTACAGTTTATTAATTACATTGTTCCCCCTTTTTTTTTCACCCTATAGTTCCCCTCCACCTGGTACCCATCCCACCCTCCGCCCTCACCCCCCTCCACTGTCCTCTCCCATAGTTGCATGATTTTTGTCCAGTCTCTTGCTGCACTTCCCACACCCCCTTTCTCCCCAAGAGTTGTCAGTCCATTCCCTCTCTATGTCCGGGATTCTGTTACATTCACTAGTTTATCCTGTTCATCAGCTTATTAATTCACTTGATTTTTAGATTCATTTGTTGATAGATGTGTATTTGTTGTTCCTAATTTACACTTTTATCTTTTTCTTCTTCCTCTTCTTAAAGAATATCTTAGCATTTCATATAATATTGGTTTGGTGGTGATGAACTCCTTTAGCTTTTTCTTGTCTGCGAAGCACTTTATCTGACCTTCAGTTCTGCATGATAGCTTTGCTGGATAGAGTAATCTTGGTTGTAGATTCTTGCTGTTCATCACTTTGAATATTTCTTGCCATTCCCGTCTGGCCTGCATAGTTTCTATTGAGAAATCTGCTGATAATCGTATGGGTGCTCCCTTATAGGTAACCATCTGTTTTTCTCTTGCTGCTTTTAATATTCTCTCTTTGTCTTTTGCTCTTGGCATTTTAATTATGATGTGCTTTGGTTTGGTCCTCTTAGGGTTCCTATATATTGGGGTTCGGTGCGCTTCTTGGACTCCTAAGTCAATTTCTTTGACCAAGTGTGGGAAGTTTTCGGTCACTATTTCTTCGAATAGGTTTTCATTGTCTTGGTCTCTCTTTTTCTGGCACCCCTATAATTCGGATGTTGGTATGCTTGAGGTTGTCCCAGAGGCCCCTTACACTATCTTCAATTTTTTGGATTCTTTTGGTTTCTTGCTTTTTCAACTGAGTAGATTTTACTTCTTTGTATTTCAAATCTTTAACTTGGTTCTTGGGGTGCTCCAGAGCACTTTTAGGTCTTTGTATAATATTTTTTATTTCAGTCAGTGTATGCTTAATTTCTGGTTGGTCCTTTTTCATATCCTTGAGAGTCTCCTTTATATCCTTGAGGGTCTCGTTCATTTCCTTGTAGGACTCATTCATTTCTTTTGCAGTCTTGCTTAATTCCTTATAGGCCTCGACCTTTTGTTGGAGCCTCTTGAAAAACCCTATAACCGTGGTTTTGAATTCCATGTCCAGTCGTTTTTTTTCCTCCATTTCTTTCACATCTGATTTCTTTCCATGTCTCTGTGTGGTGGCTGCTTCTCTGAGTTGGTCAATTAGCTTTGTGTGGTAGACATCCTACTAGGGACAGTGGCTCAGCCTCCCCAGTTACCTGAGGTGGATATGGGCTACACAGTCTTGCTGAAATTAAGCTCAGGTTAATCGTTGTTAGCACTTGGAGGGGTTGACCTCCAGGCCAATTGTCTGTGAAGTTCAGCTGTGCTCAGGTTGGATGGGCGGAGTCTCCGGGCCAAGCAGACAGCATTAGCTCCACCCTATGCGGCCCCAGGGACTCTGTGTTGGTGGCAATGGCTGCCAGCACCTCTGAGAGAGAGCCGTTGCCAAGCTCCACCGGCTGCCAGGGAATTCAGACTCTCCCCAAATGAGTCTGCACGCACAATGTCTCACCCAGGGTCGTAAAACAAAGCAGTCTGATGGTTTCCCGAATGAGAGGGCAAGTCGCAGAGCGCTCTCTGCGTGGTCACACAGCTGAGCTGTTCGCGCAAGCTGCCTTCTCCACAAGCCGGGAGACCCCTGCAGCGCCCTGAGCTTCGGCGTGCCCTCCCACTGTCCAGTTTTCACCCCGTATGATGGTGGGTTCCCTGGACTTTGCCCAGAGCTGGAGAATCAGTCCAGTGGGACGACTTTCTCTCCCCGTTCGAGAAAACTGGCCGGTTTTCAGCCGCCCGCCCTCTCCGCTGGCGCACGCTGCAAACCTCTCTCCGCGCGAATCTTTCAACGCCGTCCTCCGCCGCTCCTCCGAGTCACAGTGTCTTATCTTCACTGTGATTTGTGGAATTTTTACTCAGCCAGCTTTCTGGTGATTCTGGAAGGTATTTGTTCTTTCGTTAAGTTGTAGTATTAAAATTGCTGAGCATGACGCATGACGGCAAGATAGGTGTTTTACCTATGCCGCCATCTTAGTTCCCCCCTCCTTTTTTTTTTCAGAGAGAAAGGGAGAGGGATAGAGAGTTAGAAACATTGATGAGAGAGAAACATCAATCAGCTGCCTCTTGCACACTCCTACTGGGTATGTGCCCGCAACCAAGGTACATGCCCTTGACCGGAATCGAATCTGGAACCTTTCAATCTGCAGGCCGACACTGTCCACTGAGCCAAACCAGTTAGGGCTTAACTTATTTTTTTTAGAGAGAGGAAGGGGAGGAGAGAGAGAGAAATATCCGTGTCCGAGAGAAATATCTCTTGGTTGTTTCTCGCATGTGCTCCAACCATACTGTGGATTGAACCCACAAACTGAGTATGTGCCTTGACTGGGAATCAAACCTGCCACCTTTTGGCGTACAGGTGGATGCTCCAATCAACAGAACCACACTGACCAGGGCTGAGAACTGATTAGTTTTTACTCTCTTGCAGTTGACAACACTTATTACAAAGAGTCTGAAAAAGAAAATCTGGTGCAACAGTCCATTCCCTCAAATGCTCGTTCTGCCCTGGAAGTCAAGGGAACCACCTCAAGAAATACTCCATCTCTGCCTCAGAGGTAAGTTTGTTTCAGGGTCAAAAGTGGTGGTTATATATTATTTTTAAATATACCTTTATTGTTTGGATTATTACAGTTGTTCCTCTTTCCCACCCCCATAGCTCCTCTCTACCCAGTTCCCACCTCACCCCTACCCTTACCTCCCCCACACTGTCTTCATCCATAGGTTACGATTTTTGTCCAGTCTCTTCCCGCACCTCCCACACCCTTTCCCCCGAGAATTGTCAGTACACTCCCTTGCTATGCTCCTGATTCTATTATATTCACCAGTTTTTTCTGTTCATCAGATTGTTTACTCACTGGATTTTTAGATTCGTTTGTTGATAGATATGTATTTGTTTTTCATAATTTTTATCTTTATCTTTTTCTTCTTTCTCTTCTTACAGAATACCCTTCAGCATTTCATATAATACTGGTTTGGTGGTGATGAACTCCTTTAGCTTTTTCTTATCTGTGAAGCTCTTTATCTGTCCTTCAATTCTGAATGATAGCTTTACTGGATAGAGTAATCTTGGTTGTAGATTCTTGCTATTCATCACTTCGAAAATTTCTTGCCACTTCTATCTGGCTGCATGGTTTCTGTTGAGAAATCAGCTGACAATTGTATGGGTGCTCCCTTATAGGTAACTAACTGTTTTTCTCTTGCTACTTTTAATATTCTTTCTTTGTTTTTTGCTTTTGTCATTTTAATTATGATATGTCTTGGTGTGGTCCTCTTTGGATTCCTTTTGTTTGGGGTTCTGTGCACTTCCTGGACTTGTAAGTCTATTTCTTTCACCAGGTGGGGGAAGTTTTCGGTCATTATTTCTTCAAATAGGTTTTCAGTATCTTGCTCTCTTCTTTTGGCACCCCCATAATTCTGATGTTGGTACACTTGAAGTTGTCCCAGAGGCTTCTTACACTATCTTCTAATTTTTGGATTCCTTTTTCTTTTTGCTTTTCTGGTTGAGTGTTTTTTGCTTCTTCGTATTTCAAATCTTTGGCTTTATTCTTGCGATCCCCTAGTCTGCGGTTGGATCTCTGTATATTATTATTTCAGTCAGTGTATGCTTAATTTCTAGTTGGTCGTTTTTCGTATCTTTGAGGGACTCACTAAATTTATCAGTGGTTTCTAGAAAATTCTTTAAAAACTTTATAACTGTGGTTTTGAATTCTATTTCCAGTTGTTTGCTTTCCTCCATTTCTTTCATTTGTGACCTGTTTCTTTGTCTCCATATTTTGGCTACTTCCCTGTGTTGATAGAGTGGCTTTGTTTGCTAGGTGTCCTATAGGGCCCAGTGGCTCAGCCTCCCCAATTACCAAGAGTGAGGTGGACACTCTTGGTGCATCCCTTTGTGGGCTGTGTACACAGTCTTGTTGTAGTTAAGCCTTGATTGTTGTTGGTATCACTGGGAGGAATCGACCTCCAGGCCAATTGGCTGTGAGGATCAGTTGTGTCTATGATGGGAGAACATCTGTTCTGTGGACACCCTTATGGAGCAGAACTTGCTTCAGTGGGGCTTTGGTGCTCATTGAGTCTCTCTTTGATTATGTATGTTTCTTATGGATCTGAGGAGTTGTAATCAGGATGGTCCCAGTCTGACCACTAGGTACACTGGTTCTTGGATTTCCAAGGAGGTGCAAATTTTGCTCTGCCGAGGCCACCTAGCAGGAGCTATGGAGAGGTCTGCAGATTCCTCTTCTTTGTCTGGAGTTTGGTGGTGGTCAGATGAGACCCAGCTGTGAAGCAGTGCAAGTTGCTGTGGAACCTTGCAAGTTGTGGGATTCTCTGATCCATCTGCATTTTGTTAGGTAATTTTAGATTGCAAATGGCCTGGCCATTCCTTTGCAAAAGCCTCTGCCCACAGCCGGGGTGGGGTTGTAAATTGGGTGGGCCAGGGTCTCAAGGAATCAACAGGGCAGAGCAAACAGCAGTGGCTGACCTTCAGCCCTGCCCTAAGAGGTTAGTGGGTCTCAGTGTCGCGACCTAATTGCTGCTAGCACCTCTGAGAGAAAGCCATCCTTGAGTTCCAGCCCAATGCCAGACATTCCATTGCCCCCACCCCCAAATGAGTCTGGGTCCCCAGAGTCTCGCCCGGAACTGGAGTTCAGAGCAGTTGGGAGCTTATGTCTCCATCCCAATTGAAAAGACAACCGATTCCTCAGTTGCCAGCCCTTTCCTTGTGTGCACTTCCATACCTCTGCACTTTACTTCTTTACCGCCTCTGAGTCTCAGTGTGTTTTTCTCTTCCCTTCTCCTTGTAGAGTTTCCACTCAGCCAGCCTTCCTGTGGTTCTGGATGATGTCCGTTTTGTCTTTTAGTTGTAGTTTTGAAGTGGTGTGAAGCAGCAAGTTTAGATGTTTACCTATGCCATCATTTTGGTTTCTCTCCAAAAGTGATGGTTATGTTAATGATGTTCAAAGAGTAGTTTCATGGACAGAGCATCTACTATGTGTGCCATACTTGATTGGACTCTTTATGTTACTTTATTTAATCTTTATAATATTTATGAGATGTAGGTAATATGTGTTATTTGTGATAATGGCTCAGAGGTTACTAAGTTATTTGTCTATAGTATTCATACTGATCAGTTTGGTTCCAAAGCCCTTGATGTTTCCACCACCAACATGAGTCGCAATTTTAAATTTATTTTCATGGCTATTTGACAGTATTTTTTTTTATTTTTTATTTTTTATTTTTTTACATCCCATTGTAAGTAAACTTTTTAAGGGCAACTATAATTTATCTCTAGTTCTTAACAGTAACTGGCTGGAGCAGAAGCTCAATAAATACTTGATGAATGAATAAATGGATGGGTGGGTAGATTAATCTGTAATTTTTACTAACAGTCTCAGAGCTTTCACCATTTAATAATTAACCACCCCTGTAGAATTTAGATTGCAGGACTATTAATTGCTTCATACTTTGGCATCACTTAGAGTATCTCAAGAAGAATGGTAGAGCATACAATAAAAGAGCAATATGCAAATTGACCATACCTCTGTTCAAGCCATGCCCACAAGCCAAGCAGGAGCTGGGGCAGAGCCAGTGAGCGAGCATCTGGCCTAGGCCAGGGGGCCAGGGTCCAGGCGGCCAGGGCTGGGAGGAGGTGGGGACGAGGTGGCCAGGGCTGGGAGGGGGCTGCGGCCGAGGCGGCCAGTGAAAACTGGCTGGGGAGAAGGCTTGGGCTGGGGAGTGGGGCCTAGCCGGCCAGTGCGTGCTGGCCAGGGCGAAGGCCAGGGCGAAGGCCAGGGCCAGGGAGTCGGGGCTGGGGTGGAGCCATCCATCGGCCCCATGTCAGGGCGATGGCTTAGGCAGGCTGGGGGTGAGTGGTCAGTAGGACATCTCCTGAGGGCTCCCAGTATTTGTGAGGGGGCAGGTTGGGCTGAGGGATCACCCACTCCCAGTGCACAAATTTTGTGCACTGGACCCCTATTTTATAATATAATTGCTCAGAAATAATGACATTGCCTTTTACAAAGCCTTATGCTGGCATAAGGATATCACTTTTGAGGATATCATGAGCTTATACTAATCTTCTCTGATAAAGAAGCTTATTGTAATCAAAGAATTCTGTGAAATCTCAAGCAGGTGTGTATATATCACAGGCTGAAGAGATTGCTATTGGTTGATTCAGTGGTTTCTGTTCCATGTTAAGATTGTGAAGTAGGACTATGGAAAAGAAACCGTGTCCTCTAGATTCCTTCAGAATCCAAGAAACTGTTAGTGTCTTTTCTGTTTTGTATATGTATGTGATTACAAAAATTGTTCCTCATCCTGACTGAATTCTAGAATGCTTTTTGGAAATGATGGTGTGATAGAAGATTGCTTCTATCAGAATATCTGCCTGAATATTTTTTTTTTTCCTTAGGGGCATATACCCGCAGCTATTCAAAACCTTAGTTTATTAAGAATAAGGGAGCTAATTGTAAGAAAGGTCCAAATAAGATAATATGTACTTTGTAAATGATACTGCATTATGCACATGTATAATAAGCCTGGGTGCTGTTCCTCAGTGGTTAGATTGTTGACCCATACACCTGAGGGTCTAAGGTTCAATTCCCCATCAAAGGCACATACCTGGACTGCAGGCTCAATCCGCGGCCCCATTTGAGGAGTGTGTGGGACATAACCAATTGATGTGTCTCTCTCTTTCTCTCTCTCTCTTCCTCCCTACCCACCTTTCCTTCCACTCTCTAAAAATTATTGGAAAAAAAATCCTCAGGTGAGGCTAATAAAAAAGGAAATGCATAACAAGAGGTAAAATGTTAGTGCATAATCTCAAATCTTAGATTTATCTTAGTCAGAGATATCTAATCTAGAAAGGAACAGCATATGAAATAGGATAATGTAGACAATCATACAAATTCCCTTCTATTTTATTTCACACTAGAGGCCCAGTGTACAAAATTTGTGCACGGTTAGGGTTCTAGGCCTGGCCGGTGAACAGGTCCGATTAGGGCCTTCCTTCCCCTGGCTGCCGGCTGCTGGCCAATGTCTTCCTTTGTTCCACACTACCCCCTGGGGGTCAGCACACGTCATAGTGAGCGGTTGAACTCTAGGTTGGTTGAACTCCTGAGCGGACAATTTGCATATTAGCCTTTTATTATATAGGATGATTTAGATGGATAGGCTGAAAGATGGCCAAAACTACTTTGACACAGAAGTTAAGAATCAACAAGTCTGTAATAATAATTTTTCCATGGAGATGTTACTTTACAAGTGAGACCAGTGAAATAAAATAGAAACTCAGTTTCCCATGTATGGGCATAGTGTATGACGAAGAGAATACTACAGACCTGTGGGGAGAGTGGTTTGTTTTTTTCTTTTTTTAACTTCCCTTAATTAAATACTTGGACAATGGATATCCAAGTAGAATAAAAATAAAACTTGGTCTCTACCTTACTATATAAAACGGTCAATTCTAGACTATAGATCTAAATGTGAAAGCTAAAACTCATATAAGGCAGTATAGGAGACTGTAGTTATGAGCTTATATAAGGAAATACAGGAGAATATAGTTATGAGCTTAGAGTAGGGATATTTTGAATAGGATACACACAGAAAAGCACTGACCATAATGGGGAATGGGGTTGATGTATTTTGAGCACTGTTAATCAAATGATACGGAGTAAAAAGACCAACCCCCATAGTGGGAAAAGATATTTGTAACATGAATTTTACAAAGGACTAATTTGTAGTATGCAAAGTGTCTCTACTAATCAATTAGGAAAAGATTAACAATCTACAAAAAGCAAGCAAGAGACTTGAACTACTTAGCACTTTATGAAAAAGGATAACCAAATGGCCAGTAAACATGGTTGCCTTGCTCAGCCCACTGGTAATTAAGGAAAAGCAGAATAAAACCACAGTATCATTTAACATGACTAAAATAATTGGTAATACCTAGTTCAGGAGGCTTTAAAAAACTAGTGTTCAGGGGGATGTAGACTCTTATAAACTTGCCAGTGTAAGCACTTTTTAATTAATAAAGCATTTTGGAAAAACGACTTGAGTTGTTTTAACCAATATCCTATGACCTAGAAATCTTTTAACTTAAGATATCCAATAGCAGCATGTGTATGTCTGCACCAAGAACATGAGAGTCAACACTAGACTGGTACACTCGTGCAATTAATACATCATTGAAAACTGAATTAAAACTACATGAATCAATGTGGTTGAATCTCACAAACATAATGATGGGTGGAATAAATGAGACAAGAATCTGATTACATTACATAAAGGTTTATTTTTTTGTTTCTTTCCTTTCTGTACCATGCTTATATGGTAACATGATAAAGAAAAAGTAATGATTACTGTAAGACAAGATAGTTGCTTCCAGTGTTCTGTTTCTTAGTTTAGGTCATGATTTAATTTTGTAATCTTTTAACTTTTGTGCATTTTTAGGTATGTGTTATATTTTAACTGTGTGGCTAAAAGTAAAAGGAGAAAATAAAGACTATGGTCAGTTTCCAGGAACTCTGATCTCTTAATTTCAATTCTGACAACAGTTAGTTATTCAACAGGATTGGTCAAGTCACCTCATCTTTTTTTTTTTACTTTTCTCACTTATGAAAGAAGGAATTCTAGGGATTGCCAGTGCCTTAAAAAAAATCTCAGCTTTATTGAGGTCTAATTTACCAGTACCAATGCATTTAAGTACTAATATTTATGATGAAATTTTGAAAACTATCAGTAAAACAAGAGATTAAACATTTAGAATTGAAATAATACTACTAAACTTTTTATAGCCCTTTGTAGTTTGACATACTTTCACCTTTCTGAAGAACATTTACATATCTGTAGGAGACATATTCATTTCAGATAAATTTTTCTCAATTCCTCTCCCATAGAAGATCTGTTAGACTCTCTGCTCAGAAAGCTTTGGCACAGAAGGAAAAACACCATGTGAAAATGAAAGCCACAAGATGTGCTACTCCTGTAATGGACAGTGAAACTCCACCCTCCAAAAGAATGAAAGTGTAAGTAGCCACAGCTTTTGACAGTTTGCATAGGTTTTACTTCTGTTTGCTCCTGAGGTTAATAGTAAGCAGAATATATCAGTCAGGAATGCATTTTACCTGTTCAGCTGAAGTGGTTTACAGACTAGTTATTTATTTGTTTCACAGAAATTTACTGTTGGCTTTGGTTCAGTGGTTGAACAATGCTAGGGCATCATCTCTGTGAGTCAGCTGTTATTTCTTGCTTGTTCTTCAAGTTGGCTGCTCTGTTTCTTAGCTTCTTCCTTGTGTTTGTTGCCTCGTTCCCACAAGATAGCTGCTATACCTCTAGGTATCAAGAGAAGAAGGAGGCAAAGGAAGAGGGGCAGCACTACCATATCACAAAAGTAAAATATTTTTCCAGAAACTTTTGTTATTATCTTAGTTGCCCAATTGTGTCATGGATCCTAGTTGCAGTAGAGACTATTGATTCAAGTATAATACTTTTGCCTTTTTCCATTGTTGCCCCAAACAAAATTGGAGTTCTATTAATAAAAAAGAAAATGGAATAGAATAGGAAGGCAACCAGCGGTCTGGCATTTGTGTATTTGATGATGAACAGCTGGAATCCCTCTTATCCTCTTGAACCTTCACTAGACAGCTCTTACCTTGACTTCTATTAGTATTCCTAAAGTTTACCTGTTAGAGGTGATCTGATAGCCAGCCAACTAGTTACCTTGTGGTTGAAGTATGCTTGTTGTCTCAGAGTGAAAATTAAAATCAGATGCGATGGATTTTGGGAGGAGGCTGGAGCAGGATATAATTTAGGGAATTAAGAGGATATTTTTTGTTCTTTTGAACTCAAGTTCTAATCAAAAGAAGTCAGAAGAAGAAGAAGATGGCATTGCTCGTCATCAAGATACTTCTGGAAAAAATGAGTCTTCCCCAGAGAAAGCCAAGGACAGACGTACTATGCCTTGTATGCCACCTATAAGGTAAGCCTCTTTCCTAAATTTAAAACCCAGTCAGTAGAGGAAAATTGCAAATGGGTACATGTCCAGTCTATTTGTTGTATGTGGAGCTTGGGAAACTCCTGAGGCTATAACCATGGTGAGGTGAATAGTTTTATAACCTGGTGAGCACTCGTCTTAAACATTGCAAAAATAGATTACTAAAGCAAATTAAAAGAAATATAAAAGTAAAAAGTAAAAATTCTTACTATCCAACTTGAATGTTTTTATTTCACCAAGCTCCCTTCTGATTTTACTGAAAATACATATTTCCCCAATCAGTATATAAACAACCTTTGGCTTTGCTTTATTCACTCACCATGATACTTTTATTTATTTTTCTGTACTACTATAAAATCTTTACATTTATCCCCCTTTGGTAGATTGTTAATTCTCATTATATTTAAACACTTCTGTTGAAAATGCAGTTTCTAATTTTTTATTATAATAGTGACATCTTTATAGGCAGAGCTTTTTAGTGTAATCGCAATTTCTAGTTTTATGGCTATTGATATATATTGCCAATTTTATTTTAGAAAAGAATATATAAATTGACTAGGGGTCTGGTGCACAAAATTTGTGCACTGGGGGTGGGAAATCCCTCAGCCTAACCTGCCCCCTCTCACATACTGGGAGCCCTCAGGGGATATCTTACTGACGACTCACCCCTGGCCTGCCCAAGGCCGAAAGCCTCTGACCAAGGCTTTTGTCCTTGGGCCAGGACCTCGCCCCAGCTAGCGATCACCCTGCATTCCAGCTGATCACTGGGGCCCAGCCCCAGCCCTGGCCCAAGCCTGCCCCAAGACCAGGGATAAAAACCTCTGGGAAAAGGCTCCCCCTCTCCCCGGCCTTGGGAACCCAGCAGATCGCCCTGCCATGGGGCCAATCTGCTGGCTGGCCCCACCCCAGCCCCTGCCCAAACCCACCCCAAGGCCAGATAAAGCCTCACCAGAGGCTTTGGGAATCCAGCAATTGCCCTGCCATGGGCAGCAGCCATCTTGGTTGGCCATTAATTTGCATATTTCTTCTGATTGGCTGGTGGGCATGGCTTTGTGGGCATGGTTTATTGTGTGTAGCAAGGGTATGGTCAATTTGCATATTACTCTTTTATTAGATAGGATAGTGCCATTAGTTTTGAATATTATTAAATTCCTTGTCTCATCTGCATTGAATGTTTTTATTTTAAAAAATGTTCCTGCCACCCTAGCCAGTTTGGCTTAATGGTTAGACCATTGGCCTGCAGAATGAGGGCTCCCAGGTTCGATTCCGGTCAAGGATCAATGATTTTCTCTCTTCATTGATGTTTCTGTCTCTATCCCTCTCCCGTCCTCTCTGAAATCAATAAAAATACATTTTTAAAAATGTTCCTGCCCTGCCCTGTTCGGCTTTAGTTGGTTGAGTGTCGTCCCATGTGCCTAAAGGTGCCCGTTCAGTTCCCCGCCAAGGTGAGCCCCGTCATCAGGGTGCACGTGGGAGGCAACAGGTGGATGCTCCTCTCTCTCATTGATATTTCTCTCTCGCTCTCTTTCTCTTCCTTTCCCTCCCTGCTCTCTCTAAAATATCAATAAAAATGTTCCACATTTAATTGCTATATTGTTGATGGCATTGACTTATTTTAATTTGTATTTACCTGATTGCTGACAACATTGTATTACTGTTATTGTAACATCTTTTCCATATTTGCTCTTGGGTGAATTTTCTGTTTCCTTTTCTGTTTGTTACTAAGAATGGCTACTCTAACTGGAATGTTTACTGTGTGTCAGGTACTCAGAAACATTATCTTATTTAATAGTCACAAACATTTTATGAAGATGAGTGTATTCCTCATTTTACAGTGAAGACACCTCAGACTCAGGGTAAATCATTTTCTGAGGATCACATAGGCAGAAAATGAAATGACAGGGCTGAGATTTGAACTCTTTGGCTTTACTTCTAAATCTATTCTATCACAATATATGTTCAGTATATATTATTAACCTTTGGCCATATTTGTTGCAGAGATTTTTCCTATTCTAGTGACATTTTATTTTTATTTTTTAAAAAATATATTTTATTGATTTTTCACAGAGTGGAAGAGAGAGGGATGGAAAGTCAGAAACATCGATCAGTTGCCTCCTGCATACCCCCTGCTGGGGATGTGCCCATAGCCAGGGTACATGCCCTTGACCGGAATCAAACCCGGGACTCCTCAGTCCGCAGGCCGACGCTCCATCCACTGAGCCAAACCGGCTTCGGCTCTAGTGACGTTTTAATTTTAGCCTTTCTGGTGGCAAAAAGCTAATCATGACATAGTCCAATTTGTGGATCTTTTGGAATATCTAGTCTATTTTAGCTATTTTCTAAAAATTTGTTCAATATTTAGGTATAAACTATGCATCTGGATTATTTTTTCCATAGGTTATCTAATCAAGTTTTTGTTTGAATGAATATTGTATCACAGGTTTAAAATCTAATCTATGTAATGCCTTTAGATTATTTTGAACCATTAGCCTCTTTCACCTCTTTTATGTTCCTTTATTGATTTGCCCTTTAGACAGAAACTTCTAAAAAGTACTGAGGAACAAGAGTTGGAGAAGAGCCTGAAAATGCAGCGGGAGGTGATGGAGATGCGGAAAAAGAATGAAGAATTCAAGAAATTTGCTCTTGCTGGAGCAGGTCAGCTTGGCTTTGGTTGAATCTGATTTATGAGAGAATGCTTCTCATATTCTTGGTAGGGTTTTTTTTTTTTTTAGGTCTCTATAGCAAAAGAGTCTTTCTTAGTAGTTGGCATAAAATAATGTTTATTTAGAAGGGTGGACCATCCCAATGATCATTCCATAGAACTTTTTGTATACATTGACCTTTTCTTAGAGCATACTGTTCCTTCTCTAACTGTAGAAGTCACACCCATCTTTTGAGACCTTTTCCCATAAGGACTTCCTTCATTTCTTCTAGTAGAATTGATTTCTCTCTTTTTTTTCTGCTAATTTTTATTTATAGTAGAAAAAGAGGGACTAAGATTAAGACAGGAGATAAAGCAATTGGGCAGGCCAGTTTCCCATTTTATCCTTGGTAGAGGAAGAGGAAGTGGAATGGATTCATTTGTGGCTTTGGAGGAAAAGTGTGGCTGAGGGAACTGAGGGGTCAGAGCTCTGCCTTGCTCTGACGTGGCTATCGGTGGAGTTGAAACTGTAAAGCCCCGCTCCTGGAGTTTATAGTGTTTCTTTCTTAGAGATGTTTAATTAAGTGTGCCTTTTTAAAATATATATTTTTTATTGATTTTTAGAGAGAAAGGAAGTGAGTGAGTGTGTGTGTGTGTGTGTGGGGGGAGAGAGAGAGAGAGAGAGAGAGAGAGAGAGAGAGAGAGAGAGAAAGAAACAGAAACATTGACGAGAGAGAAACATTGATTGGCTGCCTTCTGCATGGCTCCATCCTCAGATCAAGCCTATAGCCTGGGCTTGTATCCTGACCAGGAATCAACCAGTGATTTTGTGGTGCATGGTAGCTGCTCAACCACTGGACCACACTGGCAGGGCTAGTTAAGTGTGATTTTTAAAGTCAATTGAGAGATTTGCCTGTCAAAAATATTCCATCTACTCATTGTCTTCAGATCTATGGCCACACCTGGGAGATGGGATTTTTCTCCCTGGCCTACCTCTTTAACGGTTGGCATCTGACCAAAGGGCCTCAGCTCCAACAATACTCAACTCAGTGAATAAGGCACATATATGACTGTCCTTAGTACTGTTTCAAATATTGGATTATATGTAAAGAGTGAACAGAGTTAGATTATGGCAATAGAAAGACCTAAACGACTGGGTAAAGGGAGATTCACTAATGTTCTCTGTTCTAAGTGTACCTGAGTGCTTTGCTCTGCTCCTCATTCAGGACAACCTGTGAAGAAAACAGTCAGCCAGGTAACCAAATCAGTCAACTTCCACTTTCGAACAGATGAGCGAATCAAACAACATCCTAAGAACCAGGAGGAGTATAAGGAAGTGAACTTTACATCAGAACTTCGAAAGCATCCTCCATCTCCTGTAAGTTGATAGACTAAGTGAATATTCCTCTTACTAATTTAGTGAGGATTTCAGCTATGACATTTGTGGTCACCGCTTACAATAATATAATTGAATTAAGATCTAAATTCTCACTTTGCCTCCTGTTAGCTCTGTGATCTTAGATTAAATTACTGTCTCTCTGGGAACCATCTTGCTAAGTTGCTGTGCAAACTGAAGTGAGATATATATACAAAACACATAGGATTGTGGATGGCAAATCATAAGCACGGGCTTGATACAGCTTGTGCTGATACAAAATTCTTGAAAAATTCTTGTTTGCAAAGCTGTGTACAGAATATATCATTTATGGCGAAAAAGGCTTTGGGGTGATCACTCAAATCCTATGCAGTTTTGTTACTGGAGCACTAACAAAAACGGTAACAATCTTAAATAAAAATTCTAATACTAAGAATCTCTACTTGCAATTTCAGTTATCATTTGTTAAAGTCAGTCTTTCAGTCTTAAACCCTGAGTATGTTCTTTCTTTGAGATGTAGGTTCTGGGAAAGTGTTGTTTTCAGTCAGAGACCAATTTAATCAAAATCAGTGTTCCTGCTGAAACTGGTTTGGCTCAGTGGATAGAGTGTCAGCCTGCGGACTGAAGAGTTCCAGGTTGGATTCCGGTCAAGGGCATGTACCTTGGTTGCAGGCACATCCCCAGTGCGGGGTGTGCAGGAGGCAGCTGATCAGTGTTTCTGATTATCTCTCTCCCTTCCTCTCTATAAAAAATCAGTAAAATATTTTTTAAAAATCAGTGTTCCCAAGGAATAGGCTTCTTCACTCAGTTTTTGGGAAGGGTGTATAAGAGTCTGATTCAGATTTTTACATACTTGACCTGATCACTCCCAGAATCCTAATCCATTTTTAAAAAATGGATTAGGGATAGAGAACCTTTTAAGCTTTTTTGGTTCATTCTTATTCTAAGAAGATTTGCTCTTAATTGCTTTAAAACATTAACATACTTGTAAAAAATCACATTGTGTACTATAAACAATTTGCTAAGTGCTAGATTATTTCTTTCTCCCCCCCCCCTCGCCCCCCCAAAAGAGGGAATAGACTGGTTATAACCTGTGCTCAAAGACTGACAGACTTAAGAGTAATAATCCTGGTTTTACACGAACTCTCTTCCTTTTGATTCTCTGCTGAATGTGTGACTTGTGGTACATCTGAGCTTCTACAGCGTTTCATTTGGGGAACTACTTCTTTCTTTACAGGCCCGAGTGACTAAGGGATGCACCATTATAAAGCCTTTCAACCTGTCCCAAGGAAAGAAAAGAAAATTTGATGAAACAGCTTCTACATACGTACCTATTGCACAGCAGGTCCAAGCCTTCTATAAAGGAACTCCTAACAGATATCACTTGAGGAGCAAGAAGGATGATATTAGTAAGTTTTTTACCGATATCATAGCTGGCTGGAGTCTCCCCTAGAATTCCTTTTGCTGAATCTTAGACACAAATTTGTCTTTAGTTGATATCCTAGTTTTTGAACTAAAGAATGATATGTACCTATATGCAGACAACTAATTTATTGTTGAGCATTTCCTCTAACCACCCAGCTGTCTTTTCATTTATGCCTATCAATCACCTTGATCCTTTTGATCAGTAATGGGCCAAGGGAAATCAAAGATATATATCAAAGTGTCATGGTGAATTTATTTATTCATTCAGGGTTGTTGTATGCTTTTTGTTCAGTGATTCAACAAATTTATTTTACTACTACAAACCAAGTACTTTGTTGCGTATTGAGGGTATAGAAGTGCTAATTCAGTGAGAGATGAACAAATACATCATTACAAATTATTGTAAGTGCTATGCAAGTGAAAGGAGATGTCAGAGTTAAAAGATGTGGGAGATAGGTAGAGTGGGCCTGCATACTAAGAAGTTCCTAGCAGAGAAAGAAGTTGAAAATAGAGAAAAAATAGAGGTCAAATCCCTGCACAGGCAGGTGGAGGAGGAATACTCACCATAGCTCTCATTCTCTGACTGGAGGAGAGAAGAGAGAAGAATGAGTGCAAATGCTGGTGGGTGTGTACTAATAGATTTGGTGGTTAATTCTCATTTGAGAGAATTCTAATAGTTTCTATTTTTTATGAAAATAATTACTATAAGAAGGAAGGTAAAATTAAGTTTGAAAAATAGTTGTATAAAATAGTTGTCCAGCGTATAAGGCTAGCATTATGGATAAAGCAGAATCTGGTCATTTTGCCTTTGAAGGTGTCCGTTTTTTCTGCCCTTATGCAGGCATTGTTCACTGCTGTGTCAGGTAGCCAGACAAGCTTAATACTGTTCATTTGTCAAAATTTATATTAATGAAAATAATAAAATATCTTTTTTATCCTAATGGAAATTTAAATATTAAACATGACTTTTCAAATATGACTTTTAGACTCGGATATGTCCTGTTCTTATAATCTCAGTCCTGACAATTACAGAAAGTAATTTTTATTTAAAACTTTTTACAGTGTTAGCTAAATAATGGTTATGTATATACTTGAAGGCTGACTTCTTTATAAAAGAAATAGATTTGGTTTCTACCATTTTATGTGATACAATATAAATTGGAGAACCCATTTTACATAATAAAACTGACATGGTTGCCCCTGACTCAGCAAATCAGTATTTTCTATGAGTAGTAATAATGATTTAAAAAAAAATTATTGAATTTATTGGGGGAACATTGGGTGATGGTCTTAATATTTATACTTTGACATAGTTTTTTTTACTTTGTCCATATAACTTTCTATGCGAGGTAGTCTTGATACTTTGATATAGATGCTTTTAGGGAGCTTATACAATTGGAAATTAATACTTGATCTTTAGAAAGGCCTTATTTTAAAAGCTGGAATAAGTAAAAATCTTACTTATTAATAAGCAAAATAGTTGATATTGCTGATAGAAAGGCAATATGGGCCTGTGCAGTGATAAGGAATTTATCAGACATGGGTGGTTTTTAAGTTCAGAAAATAATAGTAGAGTTTACCAAAAGGCTACTGTCATCATACCCCTCAGTGAAGAGTGAAAGGGATTACATATTTGTCAGGTTGACTGATGTGAACTGAGCTGAATCTGGGCTGCCAAGATGAATTAGCACCTACAGGTAAATGGGGTCTTGGGGAGCCAGATGAATGTCTCTGATCTTGGTTTACAGCTCTGTTATCTACCAAACCTACTGTGGCCAAGACTGTCACAGAACCACAGACTCCTGTGTTGCAAACCAAACAGCGCACAAGGCCTGTGACCTGCAAAAGTGCAGTGGATCTGGAGGCCGAGGAGCTCGAGAAACTGCAACAGTAAGTACCACTGGCAGTGTTTGAGGAAGAGTTTAAGAAACTGCCTATTCTCTTTTCAGCTCTATAAGGGGACAGTTGCTATTTTTCATGCCATGAGAATTTACGGCATTTGAGTTGTGAGCTCTGTAGACTGTGTCCCTGCCTCTGACAGCCTTGAAAGTGGGAATATGGAGAAGTCCTGGAGTGTAAAATGGTAAAAAGCTCATGCAGAGGTTGGGGTGGGAGAACTTCTGATTCCAATTAGGGAGTGTCCTCTAGGGTTAGTTTAGGTAGATCCTACTCTTTCATGGCTACCCAAGGGATTGTTCAAGGGAGGAAACTGGAACTTATTGTGGTTAGCACTGGAGTTTGTTTCCTATATCCTCTTCCCATTTCTTTTTGAGGAGAGGAACTTCCCCTGTGAAGAGATATCCAATCATTAAAGTGGTGGGAATGTTAGGATTTTCTTATTCTTTGCTCTAGAGGTAGAAATAATGGCTATGGAGAGAAATTTTGCGCTGCATGATGGCTAAGCTAAGTGATTATTGTTTTTCTGTTTGGTCTACTTTGTTGTTTATGTATTTTTTTAATTATTAAAATTTGGGGGGGATGACATTTAAATTCTCACCTTACAGATATAAATTCAAAGCAAGGGAACTTGATCCCAGAATTCTTGAAGGTGGGCCCATCCTGCCCAAGAAACCACCTGTGAAGCCGCCCACTCAGCCTATTGGCTTTGATTTGGAAATTGAGAAAAGAATCCAGGAGCGTGAGTCAAAGAAGAAATCAGAGGATGAACACTTTGAATTTCATTCCAGACCTTGTCCGACTAAGATCTTAGAAGATGTTGTGGTAAGAATGGTTGAGGCCCTGCATGCTGACAGAATTGTCCTGCTTATAACCAAATATCCCACCCACTTATACATATTTAATAGATACTATGATCAGTATCATATTAGGAGTTGTAGGTGATAAAGAGACATATCAGAGGTGGATTTTGTTCTCAGGAAACTTCAATAAGAGAGACAATATATGTGTAAGTAATATAAAACGAGATAGAAGTGTCCAAAGAGAGATGACAGAATTATAGGAATTCAAAGGAGATAATAATTTCTTCCAGGTGGAAGGTTCAGGGAATTATTTTGGGAGGAGGAAGCATTTGACTTCACCCTTGACAATATGGAGTAATAGTCGTCCTCATCATGTTGTCAGTGTTGTAATAGCCGGCACTCTCAGTATGTGCCAGGCACTGCCCTAAGCCCTTTTCATATATTAAGCCATTCATGTTGACCATGGCCCCTTCAGGTGGTTTAGTCTAATTATCTCCAGTTTGAGTTGAGGCAGTTGAGGCCCAGAAAGATTAAGTAGCATTCCTAGGACACTTAGTTAATAAATGGTGGAGCAAGGATAATAATTGAGGCACTTTGGCTCCAGAGTCCATGATCCTAAACTGTTATTATATTGCTTCTCAATTACAAGGTGGAATTTGAACTTGTAGAAATGCAAATGAACTCACGAGTGACAAAAGCGTGAAGGTGGAAAATGGGACAGCTACTGGAAACTTAGTGGGTCAGTTAAGCTGGAAAAGGGAAGTCTATACATTAAGAGGAGCAACTGGAAACTAGATGTGAAAAGTGGTTACTTTATTTTGATGGTGGGGAAGAGATGCCACAGTCCGAGAATAAGTAATGGAGTTCAGCACCAGCTTAAGTGTAAAGATGGTTTTTAGATGAATTTCCATGCAGATGAGGAAGCACCCTCTTCCCTTGGTTTGGATCTACTTATGCTCAGGTACTAAGAACATTGCTCCCTGGTTCTCTTTCTTGTTTATCGTTTAGCATCGTCATGGTTTCAAATGAAACTGCTCACCAGGGTATATTACCTCAACTTTTGTTATTATTCTGTTTTCTTAGTACTAAGTCAGAAGCAATTTGAAGTTATATTTTCCAGGCTTTAAAAAGCATGCTAATGCTTAGAAATGGTTCTTTCCCTCTTCCTATTAGATGTCTTTCAGTTGAGAACTTTCTGTATGAGACCTCTTTTCTATTCACAGTGGTTGTTTATTTTTTTTCCTTTTTTTGATATGATTCACACTTACTATAATATCAAACTCTATTGCACAAACTGTATTGTATTACTTTAAAATAATTCTTCATTGTTGAAAGTATTACATATGTTCCTTTTTCCCCCTCATTGACCCTCTCCAGCCTGCTCCACCCCTGCCCCCAGCCTTCACCATCCTATTGTCTGTGTTCATGAGTTATGCACGCATGCAAGGTCTTTGGTTGATTACCTCCCACTCTGTCCCATTCTACCGTGTCTCTAGAATCACTCCATTCATCAGTTTATTTTATTACTTAGATTCCACATGTGAGTGAGATCATGTGATACTTGTCTTTTTCTGACTGACTTATTTCACTTAGCAGGTCCCTCCATGCTCTCTCAAAGGGTAAGAGATTTTTCTTTTTTTACTGCTGCATAGTTTTGGGTTTTTTTTAATCCACTCATCTACTGATGGGCACTTGGGCTGTTTCCAGATCTTAGTTATTGTAAATTGTGCTGCTGTGCACATAGCGTACATACGTTCTTTCTGATTGGTGTTTCAGGTTTCTTAGGATATGTTCCTAGAAGTGGGTTCACTGGGTCAAATGGCAGTTCCATATTTAACTTTTTGAGGAAACTCCATACTGTTTTCCGTAATAGCTACCCAGTCTGCATTCTTACCAGCAGTGTTTCACAAACTTTAAAGAAAATCTTCCAACTCAAGGACTAGTCTGTAAGAGCTGTGCCACCGTGGTCATTAACTGCTGAGCAAACAGTGTTCTCAACAGAGCAGGGGAAATGCAGGCTTCAGAATCTTAGCAGTATGAGCTCGCTCAGTGTTTGCGTTCACACACTAGAAAACAGAAGTCCAGAGAAGAAAATGACTTTTTCAAGGCTTCTATAACATTCATTTGGCATCTTGCTTTTAATAACATCTCCCAAGCACCTGGTTTCTCCCCCCCCCCCCCGTACAAGTTTTTGTTTTTTTATTTAATTCTTACCACCCTTTCAATTTTTGCTGTATCCTTGTATCTCATACACCAGTGTTGACTTGATATATTCTTAAAATCAATTCATTTTTAAAGTGATTTTAAAGGAAACATTTAAATCATCATGTAAATGGAAAACCAGTGCTTTTTGCCATGAATAACAATAGTAGCTACTACTTATATACAGCTTATTATGTGCCATGTTTTATTCTAAACTCTTTATATAATACTTAATTCTTATAATAACTGTAGGTGGTATATGTTATTGGTAGTATTATCCATCCATTTTATGGTTAGGAAATATAGAGGTTAAATAACTTGCTCTAGATAACAAACTAGTCAATGCCAGAGCTAGGATATGAATCTAGGTCAGTGGTTGGCAAACTCATTAGTCAACAGAGCTGCAGTTTGCCGACCACTGATCTAGGTAGTGTGGTTCCAGGGTCCATATGCTTGGAGCAGCCTATCTACTAAAAGAGTAATATGCAAATTGACCGTACCTTCACACCCAATGAGCCACGGCCCACTAGCCAATCAGGAGTGATATGCACCAACCAAGATGGCTGCTGCCCAAGACAGGCCAGGGTTGGGGCTGGAGCCAGCGATTCGCCCCATGGCAGGGCGATCGCTGGCTAAGGCAAGACTGAGGCTGGGGGAGCCAGCGATTCGCCCCATGACAGGGTGATCGCTGGCTGGCACAAGGCCGGGGCTGGGGCAAGACTGAGGCTGGGGTGGAGCAGGGCATTGGGGGTACCCCACCCAGGGCCCGAGCCTCAGAGCCTCAGCCAGAGGCTTGTGGCTTTGGCTGAGGGCCGAGCAGGGTGATCGCGGGAGCTGGGGGTCAACCGCCCAAGGCCCCATCCTCGGAGCATCAGCCAAAGGCTTGCGGCCTTGGCCAAGAGTGGAGCAGGGCAATCGCATGCGCTGGGGGTCCCCTGCCCGGGCCCAAGCCCGAGCCTTCGAGCATCAGCCAGAGGCTTGGGGCCTTGGCCGAGGGCGGCGCAGGGTGATTGTGCGTGCTGGGGGTCAACCACCCAGGGCCCAAGCCTCAGAGCATCAGCCAGAGGCTTGGGGCCTTGGCCGGGGGCGGAGCCGGAGATCAGAGGAGAAAGGTGTGAACTGTAGAGGAAAAACCTTTTCTGACCACACATCGGCTAAGCTCCCTCTATGCCACTGGTAATATTCTTAGTAACTTGGGTATAAGAATCCTAAAAAGTAATCTAGGGTTCTTCCACCACACTGCTGCAGAAAAAAACAAAGGTCTGCTGCTGGAGGGCTGAGAAATATCATATCCTTTCCCTAGGCAGTTTGGCTCAGAGGATAATGCCTAGGTTTGCCAACCGCAGGTTCCGAGTTATATGCTGATTAAGGGCATGTAGCTAGGTTGCAGGCTCCTCCCTGGCTAGGGCACAGGTCAGGGCTCATGCCAGAGGTAACCAATCAAAGTGTTCCTCTCACTTTGATGTTTCTGTCTGTCTTTCCCTTTCTCTTCCACACTCTCTAAAAATCAATGGAAACATATCCTCAGATGAGGATAAAAAAAGAAAAATAAAGAAATGTCATATCCTATGAAAGACACATCTTGAAAATGCCTAAAGAAAGTTGTCATTTTTTCATGGTGAAAGGACAGGAGTCTGGGTTAATGAAAACACCTTGGTGGCTGCGGTGACTGGCAGTGGCTACAGCAGTGAGGTGATGGGACTGGTGCCTTTCCCTGATCAGCCCTGTCGCCTCCCACAAAGGGAGGCCAGACTGTGGCTTAGGCCCGCTCCCCATGGGGAACGGGGCTAAGCCATCAGTAGGACATCCCCTGAGGGCTCCCCAGTATGTGAGAGGGGGCAGGCTGGGCTGCAGGGACCCCCTTCCCTCCCCCAGTGCACGAATTTCATGCACTGGACCCCTAGTCTATATATATAAAACCCTAAGTGAATGGACCCCCTGATTGCTATAATGGGCACTGACCACCAGGGGGCAGATGCTCAATGCAGGAGCTGCCCCCTGGTTGGTTGGTCAGTGTGTTCCCACAGAGGGAGCACTGCTCAGCTGACTGATGGATGCCAGAAGCTGGGCCCATGGATGGCGAATGCAGCTGTGGCAGGCGAGTGCAGCTGTGGCAGGTGGGAGTCTTCTTTGCAGCAGTGCTACCTAGCAGCGGAAAGCAGGGGATGGGGAAGGGAGGGAAAGGGGTTGGGGAACCAGGATGAGCTGGAGCAGTCTGGGCTCAGGCTCCTCCCTCGCTGCCTGCCACTTTGTGCATTACTACATCCCTGAGCGAGGATCCCGGTTTTCGATAGGGCGAAGGCCAGGCTGAGGGACTCCACTGGTACACAGATCCGTGAACCGGGCCTCTAGTTCTTGAATAAAATAGAAGGTTCTTAAGAAAATATGTAATTATTAAAAATATAAAAAGACTATATCCCATCTAACATCCTCTTCCCTATCACCAGTCATACCTGAACTCCACTTTTAGAAACATTGATTTAAGATATTGGCTTGGCAGTTTGTTGTGCTTTGGAAATAACTTGGGAGAAGTGTTAATTGGAGGCGAGAGACTGGAGTTCATTAGGAGTTAGTTGAGATCTTAGAGTTGTACCAGGTCTGCCTTGTTGAGAATTCCGGATAAACAAATCAGCAGAGCACTAGGTTAAACAAGTATGAACTGAATTGAGTGCTATGCTGCAGGGAAGTGTTCGCCAAATTCAGCTGGTTCTCAGAATCCTCTGGGGATCTTATTACGTAAACAGATTTCTGGGCCCCACCCTTGGAGCGTTTTATTTAAATAAGTTAGGTGCAGCAAAGATTAGAGAGAGCCCAGTGAAGAATTTAGTGTCTGACACATTAAAGCAGTCACATTGTTAATAGTAATAACTGTCTTATTGCATGCATACATTGTACTGAGTGTTTTCTTTTTCCGAGTGTTTTATGTAGGTTATCTTATTTAACTCTTAAGAGGTAGGTTCCATTTTTATACCTATTTTTCAGATGAGGAAAGAGACACTCAAAGATGTCTCATATGCAGAACCAGAATTTGAACTGTCATCTTTTAAAAAAAGATATATTTTTATTAATTTCAGAGAGGAAGAGATAGAAATATCAATGATGAGAGAGAATCATTGATTGGCTGCCTCCTGCACGCCCCCTATTGGGGATCGAGCCTACAACCTGGGCATGTGCCTTTACCAGGAATCGAACTGTGACGTCCTGGTTCATAGGTCAACTGCTCAGCCACTGAGCCATACTGGCTGGGCTTAACTGTCATCTTCTTAAGCACTATCATCCTATCCCACAGTGCTGTTATCATTGTGAATTTTGGCAAACACAGTTTTGGAGTTTGATGCTATTTTCAGCTCTCCCAGATTTCCAGTGATTTCACTTCAACTGATGGTTTCTAGAGAAGCAAAGCATAGGAGATGTTAGATGTATTTTCTTTCACTCTACTTTGTTTTTTAGAAAGGGAAGCCCTAGAAGAGGAACATGGCTTGCCCATTTTTGCAAGTTGTTGGCAGAACTGAGATTAGGTCTCTTAATTCTAGTCTTGGACTTTTATAATAGCACTAGAGGCCCGGTGCATGAAATTCGTGCATGCGGGGGTGTAGGGGTGTCCCTCAGTCCAGCCTGCACCCTCTCTAATCTGGGACCCTTTGAGGGATGTCGACTGCTAGCTCCAAATTGCTCACCTGCCTGCCTCTCCCTGATTGCCCCTAACCGCTTCTGCCTGCCAACCTAATCACCCCCTAACTACTCCCTGCCAGCCTAATTGATGTCAACTGCTCTCCTGCCAGCCTGGTTGCCCCCAACTTCCCTCCTCTGTCGGCCTGGTCATCCCCAACTGCCCTCCTTTGCAGGCCTGGTCCCTCCCAACTGCCCTCCCCTGCTGGCCTGATGGCCCACAACTGCCCTCCCTTGCAGGCCTGGAACCTCTCACTGTCCTCCCCTGCTGGCCGTCTTGTGGTGGCCATCTTGTGTCCCCAGGGGGGCAGGATCTTTGACCATATGGGGGCAGCCCTCTTGAGTGTTGGAGTGATGGTCAATCTGCGAATTACTTATTTATTAGATAGGATAGAGGCTTGGTGCATGGGTGGGGATCGGCTGGTTTGCCCTGAAGGGTATCCTAGATCACGGTGGGGGTTCCCTTGGGGTGTGGGGCAGCCTGGGTGAAGGGCCTATGGTGGTTTGCAGGCCAGCCACGCCCCCTCCCCCCTCCCAGCAACCCAAGCTGAGGCCCTGGGATCTGGGATTAATTTATGTTCTACAATCGAAACTTTGTAGCCTGGAGAGGAGCCAAGCCTTCTGCTCACTCTGTGGCGACAGCCATTTCTGTTTGAAACTTTGTAGCCTAGAGTGGAGGCCTAGGCTAGGGCTGCAGGTTTGGCTTCCTCCATTGCCCAGGCAACCCTAGCCTCTGCTCTCTCCAGCTCCCTGGCTGCCACCATTTCTGTTGGGATTATATACCTTCTATAATTGAAACTTTGTAGCATTGAACAGAGGCCTAGGCCAGCAACAGCAGGGAAACCCAAGCCTCCCTCCTGCTCTCAGTGGCAGCAGCCATCTTGGTTGGGGTTTATTTGCATAACTTGCTCCTGATTGGCTGGTGAGCGTGGCTTGATAATAGGTATAGTCAATTTGCATATTACTCTTTTATTAGGATAGGATGGAAGAGCCTGCCTTTCAGAGCCCAAATGCATCTTGTCTGTTTGCCACCATTGTTTCCCATTCTCCTGGTGTTTCTCAGGCTCCCCCACCTATGGTTGATAGGTGGCAAGGAGACAGTGGGCTTGGGAGGCAGTGGGCCTTGAGGCAGAGATGAAATAACGGCTCCTGGGAGAGAGGCGGAGTGATGAAAGCCTTGAGCTCCAGGGTGTGAAATGGGAACTTGGTGCCGACATCTATTGGGAGAGCTGGGGCACCACAGAGGTGGATATGGTGTCAGTGAGGCCAGTGAGTAATTTTAGCAGTGATATTTTAGGGATGACTTGGGGAGACCAGCACGATTTCACCCCTACCCCCTCTTACCCCTGAAATAACATTGCTTCACAGTAATTTCCTAACTGCTTTGGGACAGGCCTGAGATCTTGTTTCCGAGGACTTGGGGGCATATCCTGCCTTACAGAGAGATGCTTACTTCCATTATACTTTAGCTGAATTTCTTTATAGCACATGTGAAAACCTGGAAATAATTGATTTATTACTTTTTCATTCTCTTTCTTCCACTAGAATGTGAGTTCCCTGAGAGCAGGGGCCATGAATATCTGCACTGTTCACTTCTGTATCCCTAGAGCCTAGCATCACAGCATAGCCACTCCAGTATTGGACAACTGAGTGAGTGACAGTACAAGTTGAGATGCTGCAGCCTGTGTCTCTCTAGGCTGTGGTAGACGCTGGGAATTCAGAGACGGAATGTGAAACAGCCCTGGCCCTGAAAGCTTCCAGTCTGGCTGGTAGAGCAGATTGACATATAAACAAATTAATCAGCCTTATGTTCATTGGACAATTACTTCTTGTAGGTTCCTTGGAGAATGCAGTTTGCAACATCCTTGCCCTTAAGGAATTTATAACTAAAAATCTTAAAATGGCAAAACAAGAAGCCTTTTTCGTTTCTAAAAACCCAGTTTTCTTTATTTCTGATTGAGCCCCCAGTTGGGTTTGATTGCAGTGAAGAATGGGGTGAGGGTGGATGGTTGCTGCAAAGTTGATTTTCTTTAAAAAAAAAATAATTTCATTGATTTTTTTAGAGAGAGGAAGGGTGAGGGATAGAAAGTCAGAAACATTGATGAGAGAGAAACATCAATCAGCCACCTCTTGCATACCCCGTACTGGGATGTGCCCACAACCAAGGTACATGCCCTTGACTGGAATCGAACCTGGGACCCTTCAGTCCACAGGCTGATGCTCTATCCACTGAGCCAAACTGGTTTCAGCACAAAGTTGATTTTCATAAATCATCTTTCCCTCACTCCAAACTAATTATGAAGATTGATCCCATTGGTAAAACATCTTTTTCATGGCTGACTTAAGAGGTTTTTATTGATTTTTCTTTAAAAAAAATTATTTTAGAGAGAGAGGAAGGGAAGGAAGGAGAGAGAGGGTGAAGAGAGAGAGAGAGAAAAACATTGATATATTATTCCACTTATTTATGCATTTATTTGTTGATTCTTGTATGTGTTCTGACCAGCAACCTTGACACATAAGCATGACGCTCTAACCAATTGAACTCCCCAGCTAGAGTCTCCATTGCTTTTCTTTTAAAATGCATGTCTCTCCGTTGGGTGGATTTAGAGAGAGGGAAAAAAAAATAGGAAAAGGGGCATTATTTTAGAACTAAATGAGTCCTCAGATACTTTGTTTAATGAAAAGAAAACAAATAATCTGAGGTCTGAAGGCTATGTGATGCACCTGAGGTTATAGTAATTGGAATCAGAGATGGGTGAAAACAGATTTCTGGCTTCTTGTTCAGTGTTCTTATTCCCACATGTCATGGGTGTGTTTAGGCAAGAGGTTGGTGTCCACTTGTCTAGGATGTTGTACAACAACAGATTTTGTTGTTTTATGGTAAGTATTATTTGAAAATCCCATCTCATGGACTTTTGTTTCTCAGAAGACAAATTCTGCTATATTGGATTTCACTATGCTTGAGATCTTGACTTTATTTAGGAAACATAAGAAATTTCACATCAGAATGAGCATTCCCTTTATAGTGGTCACCATAGGAGGGTGTACATTTTTTCCAATAAGTGATATTGTGCAAAACGTTTTGGGTAAGCCACTTGTCTTAGATCCTGTGGCACAGTCTTTTGTATCTCTTCAGGGATGGCAAATTTTCATATTTCAAAAGTTAATTTGCTTTCAGAAGCTCGTCTAAGGTCATTTGGAACTAGAACTTCAGAGTAGTCCAAATTAATAGGTCTGGAAACAGTTTTGTTTACTTAAAAGTAAAGATTGAGTTACTACCTTGCTTGGTCCCAAAATTGGCTTTGAAAGATATTCTAAAGATGTTTTGAGCAGTTGTAGCATTGTTGGGATTAAGGAGAAGTCTCTGAAGATGTAAATTTGAGTCCAAGGTATAAATTCTGTTATCTTCTTATATAATAAAAGTATAATATACTAAGTTTCCAACCTACCAGTTGACCTTTTGGTAGACCGCTTGACCAGTCATTGGGGCATGCACTGACCACCACGGTGGCAGACGCTCCAACCAGTAGGTTAGCTTGCAGCTGGGGACCAGCCAATTGGGACTGGGCGAGAGGGTTGGATATGCCCTGAAGCCCTCCCATGCCCCCTTCCTGACTGCCCCAATCACCCCGATTGGGGCC
Organism: Antrozous pallidus; assembly: GCA_027563665.1. Taxonomy (NCBI): domain Eukaryota; kingdom Metazoa; phylum Chordata; class Mammalia; order Chiroptera; family Vespertilionidae; genus Antrozous; species Antrozous pallidus. Next base: position 35,177,111 of record CM050518.1, read on the forward strand.
CTCCCCAGCCAGCCAGCCCCCATTGACCCCAATAAGGACTGGGTGAGACAGCCTGATCAGCCGGATCATGAGCCAGGCTGAGGGACCCCACCCGTGCACGAATTCGTGCACCTGGCCTCTAATTCTTACTATATTCATTCAACAAACATTTGCTGAATGTTTGGCTTTATACTTGCCAAGGAAAGGGATTGATGAAATGCAAGTCCCCACTCAGGGGGCACTGATAGGCTCACACAAGCAGATGAACATCTAAATAAACAAGTGCAATGAAGTTCTGTATGTACTGTGATAGAACTGTACACAGAGAGAGGCGGAAGTTCTGTAGGTTCTGGGAGTTTGAGGATCTATTGAAAGGCTTTATAAAGAAGAGATGCTTCTGTGGAGGCTTGAAAAGGATTAAGTTCTTCAAAGCAGCTGAGAGAGAATGCATAAGAAAAGGCATTGAGCTGAAAACCAGTGTTAATTTTGGCAGTTGCTAGTAGTTCATTCATGCAAGGAGTATCGAGAGAGAAGACTGGAGAGTCGGGCAGGGTATCAGATTGTGAAGCACCTTGTACTTCATGCCAAGGCATTTGTTGTTATGCTGTTGTAGGTAAACAGTAAGAGGGAGCCATTAAAGAATTTTAAGTTAGAAATAATATATCAGATGTGTTTTGAAAAATAATTCTGATTATATACAGAGAATGGATTGGAGGAATGAGATGAGCTGAAAAGCCTTTTAGAAGGCTGGTGAATGGTATAGGTCAGTGGTTGACAAACTCATTTGTCCACAGAGCCAAATATCAACAGTATAACGATTGAAATTTATTTTGAGAGCCAAGTTTTTAAAACTTAAATTATATAGGTAGGTACACTGTTATTAACTTAATTAGGGTACTCCTAAGCTGGCCTTTGCTAAAAACTCATGGGGCCAAAGAGCCACATGTGGCTCGCGAGCTGCGGTTAGGCAATTGATGTGGCCTGTGGTATGGTGGTGAAGAGTTTAGAGAGGAGGCAGAGTAGAGAGCTGATGGGCAACATTAGCATGTGAGAGAGAATTTTTAAAAATTGATCTGATTATACACTTCATTCAAAACAACAGCCCAAGAACTAACATTTTGTAGTTAGTATTAATTGCCAGATTTGTGATAGAGTATAAATGCTCGTGAAATGAACATTTAAAAAATTTTGTTTTTGAGGGAATGGGGTATAGAAAGGAAGAGAAACATCAGAACATTGGCATAAGTTTATTTTCTGTTATCAGTAGTATTTTTCATAAATTCAAAAATAAGATTTTGTTGAGTTCTGTTTTTACTGAATATACAACTCAAACTATGTCCTTAGTATTTGCCTCTCTTCTATTGTGATATTTCACCTTTGGAGTGCTACTGCAGATCCAATATGCCTTTGTCTTAGTTGGGTAAATAACAACATACTGAAACACTAGCTTTTTTTTTTTATTCTTGGTTTTGTGAACTTTCCTTTAAGACAAGGATTTAATCTTAACTAGTGGATATTGCTCTGGGATGTCTAATTGAATTGTTTACTCCTTCCAGGGTGTTCCTGAAAAGAAACTACTTCCAATCACTGTCCCCAAATCACCAGCGTTTGCATTAAAGAACAGAATTCGAATGCCCATCAACGATGAGGTGATTCCCTGGGATGGGGATTTCTTCTTCCTTCTGCATAATCAATCTAAGCATTACTCTTTCTTTAAGCTTAATGGAACTCAAAGGCAGTCACTGTTGTCTGGAGTTGTCTTCAGCAGTGGGCATAAACATTTGAACATCTCTCTTGCTCCTCCTAGAGCAAAGTAATTGGCATGAATCTTCTGGCTTGCAGTGTAATTCTTTGCAACTTATTGGAGGCCTGTCTGTTCGCACAACATTGAAAATTAGCTTACCATTGTAACTGTGGATTAAAAGTTGCTGATCCCAGTCCTCTATTTTGCCTGAGTTGTTGTCACCATTCACTGAGGGACTTTTTAAAATGTTATTTATTTTAAAAGAGAGACATTGATTGTTCCATTTACTTATGCACTCATTGGTTGCTTTTTGTATGTGCCCTGACTGGAGACTGAACCTGCGACCTCGGTGTGTTGGGACTGATGCTCTAACCTGCTGAGCTACTCTGTCAGGGCCCTGAGGGACTTCAAAATTCACACCAGGCCTCGGGTTTGGGGGATAGAATGGAAGAGAAACACCAGCCTGTTAACATTCACCCTGTCCTACCTCCATTAATCCAAGGGTTGCAAAGGTGACTGTGTGATGATGGATCATGAAACTGAAATACATAAACTGTCATTGATCAGGCTAGTGCCCTGTTACATCTCCATCCTGCTATATAATAAAAGCTTAATATCCAAATTGACTGAACGGTGCAATGACCAATCGCTATGATGTCCACCAAGGGACAGATGCTCAATGCAGGAGCTGCCCCCTGGTGGTCAGTGCACTCCCACAGGGGACGTGCCTCTCAGCCAGAAGCCAGGCTCATGCCTGGTGAATGCAGTGGCAGTGGTGGGAGCCTCTTTTGCCTCTGCTGCAGGTGGGCGGTAAGGAGTGAGGGGTCTCAGACTGTAAGAGCCCCAGACTGAGAGGGATGTCTGACTTCTGGCTTAAGCTGGCAAGTAGACATCCCCCGAGGGGTTCTGGACTGCGAGAGGCCCCAGGCTGGGCTGAGGGACACTCCTACCTCCCCACCCCACTCCCGTGCACGAATCTTGTGTACTGGGCCTCTAGTTTTATCTATACATATTCAGAATTGGGGTAATTTTATAGCAGATTTTAAGCATAAGCCATTTTATGTGGGTTTATTTGAAACTAAAATACACAGTAGTCTCACGTTACTAGCTTAAACCCAAGCTAGATGTAACAGGGCACTAGCCTAATCAATGACTTGGTTCTATTCCAGCTTTGACGACCCATTAACTCCCAGTCACATGTTTTAGTGGGGTCTAGATGGAGGTTGAGTCAAAGAGGAGGCCAAGGTGTGTGTACCTTTCTTCTGTTCATTTTATTCACACTGATTGATCTCATTTATTTGTTAACAACCTTCCTGTGAAAGACTTTAGATCTTTAAGAGTAATTGTGTTAGACCTTTATAAAATATTTACACATTGGTCTCACCCCAGTGAGTTGATAGGTAACTTGCTACACAGGAAACTAAGACACCTACGAGATTGAGTGATTTGCTTAAGTAATGATTTCTGTCATATAATGTCTTCTTACTCTCTATTCTGAGGAGTTAAGAGTGAGCAGTCTTGTTTCTAAACTGCCTTTTTTCTTGTAGGAAGAGGAGCCGGTAATGATAAGAAGAACTCAACCTCGGGCACATTTGGGGGTACCTTTTAAGCCCCAAATACCAGAGGCAAAGACTGTGGAAATATGCCCTTTCTCATTTGATTCTCGAGACAAAGAGCGTCAGTTACAGAAGGAGAAGAAAATAAAAGAACTGCAGAAAACGGAGGTAGGTGTTTTCATTTCTGTAAGTAGCTTAACACAATTCTTTGGTCTCTCAAAGATAACCTTTTATGTTGCACTTTTATAAAAACCGCTGACTTCCTTTGATCTCGTTATGACAACCTTATGAAACATAAAAAGGAAAAGTAATTTTAATAACCCTTCTGGCTCAAGGGTGTTAAGTGACTTAATTATGTTGCATTGCAGGCAATACCAGTATTGGGAGGAAAACCTGGGTTCCATTACTCTTTTTAAAAAATATATGTTTTTATTGATTTAAGGAAGAAGGAGAGAGAGATGGCAACATCAATGATGAGAGAGAATCATTGATTAGCTGCCTCCTGCATACCCCCTAGTCGGCTCTGGGCATGTGCCCTTGACCAGAATCGAACCCGGAACCCTTCTGTCCACTGAGCCAAACCGGGTAGGGAGGGCCCTTTCCTCTTTTTTAGATTTAGATTCATCCAAATATTCTGGTGTAGCTATTGCTTTCTGGCTTGAAAGGCCTTGTCTTAAATCTTATGTTTTCTTTTATATCAGGTGCCCAAGTTCAAGGCACATCTTTTGCCTGATTTTGACACTGTTAACCTGCCAGAGAAGAAGGTGAAGAGTGTAACCCAGACTGAGCCTTTCTGCTTGGAGACTGACAAAAGAGGTGCTTTAAAGGCACAGACTTGGAAGCACCAGGTGAGGGGTTGGGAGAGCAGCTAGTATGTAAATGATGGTTTGTTGGTTTGTTAGAACGAGTAGGCCCATGACATTGAAATTCATTTCAGAACTAACGCACTGGATTATTTCAGAGTCTCTGCTCTAAATCGGGTCAGCAAGCTTTTTTATTTTAGGTTTTGTAGGCAGTATACGATCTATCATATAGTTGTGTGTGTTAACTCTTTAAAACTGTAAAAACCATTCTTAGCTCAAAGAGGTGGTAAGCTGGCTGAAGTTTGCTGATCCTGGCTATAAGTGGGAATGTGAGAACTGATAGGCTTTCTTTCCATCTGGAGTTTCTTTATAAATTAGACTTGTTTACATGTTCACTCGTTTTTATTGGTGCTTTGATAAGAAATAGAATAGAATAGTGAGAATAGATTTTCAATATGGTATGCTCATTTGTCAGCATAGTGTGCTCTTTGTTCTTTATAGATGACAGATAGTTAAAAATAATTTATTGGTTTAATTGGAATGTAATTCTGCCCTATTTGGAAAAAAAATTATCCTGAACCCCTACCTTTGTTGGTATTTTTATATTGTCACTTATACTCTGTACAGAAGGAGCTCTGGGCTAATTTTTTATAGGAAATCACCCTTCTTGAAACCCAAGAAATGTGACTGCTAACCTGAGAGTAAGCATGGGCCTCTTATTGTTTTCTAGGAAAAATTGAGACTGTTGCTTTGAAAGTACTAGTGAATCTCTTTCAAGGGCCGTGGCATAGAATGCCTGTGGGGGTTATTTTCCATAATAAAATTTTTTTCAAGTTTTTCAGACATATACAAAATAGAATAGTATAATGAACTTTCATTAACCTGTAATCTGGTTCTATAGTGATCAAAACATAGAAAATCTTATCCATGTTTCTACCTACTTATCTCTGCAGTGGATACTGCTGCCTATACAGGGTTTCTTTGAAGCAAATCGTCATCTCATCCCATTTCATCCAAAATACTTCATTGTTTATCTTTAAATATAAGGATTAAAAAATAACAATATTATTATAGTAAAACATTAGCAGTAATTTTTTTTTCTTTTTTTAAAAATATATTTTATTGATTTTTCACAGAGAGGAGGAGAGAGGGATAGAAAGTCAGAAACATCGATGGGACAGAAACATCGATCAGCTGCCTCTTGCACACCTCCAACTGGGGATGTGCCTGTAGCCAAGGCACATGCCCTTGACCGGAATCGAACCTGGGACCTTTCAGTCCGCAGTCCGATGCTCTATCCACTGAGCCAAACCGGTTCGGCTAGCAGTAATTTCTTAATAGTGACAGGTAGTCAGCATTTATATACCCTCAAATCTCTCATAATTTTTTTTAAATAGTTGAATCGCTCAAATCAAGATCCAAATAAGGTACACATATTACATTTGTTTAATAAATCCAAATCCCTTTTAATCTTAGGCTTGTCTACTTGCGTTTTATTTGTTGAATAAACTGGATTATTTGTCCTTTAGGTTTTCCATAATCTGGATTTTGGTCATTGCATTCTGTGGTGTTGATTGATATGTTCCTCTGTCTTCTGTATTTCCAGTTGATGAGTAGTTATATTAAGAGGCTTGATTAAACTCTGGTCAGGTTTTTTTTGTTTTTTTCCCATGGGGGTTGGGAGGGAGAATACCGATGATCACATCTGGGGGTATATAATGTCTATTTTAAGAGTAGGTGTTAAGATAAGGCTTACAATTAAAATTCATCCTTGAACAACACTAATATGAACTGCACAGGTCCACTTATGCATGGATTTTGTCAATAAGTACTGTGAATGTATTTTCTCTTCCTTATTTTCTTAATAACTTTTTCTCTAGCTTAATTTACTGTAAGAATGCATCTTACAATTTATTGTAAGAATTTATTGTAAGAATACATATACAAAATATGTTTTAAGTGACTATTTGTGTTATTAGTAAGGTTTCCAATCAAGAGTAGGCTATTATAGTAAGTACATTTGGGATGAGTCAAAATTTATATGAGAATTTTCAACTGTGTGGAGTGTTAGTGCCCTAATCTCCACGTTTTTCAAGGGTCAGTTGTATCATAAAGATACTTTCTAATTGTCAGTGGATTACATGCTCTCAGTCTGATCTCATTTTAGATGAAATCATCTGCTGTCTTTATTGATGAAGCTGTTAGAAACATTAGCACTTGAGTCATGGAGGGGGTAATCAGGGCAAGTTGTCTGACAGACTTTCTTTCCAACAGCTGGAAGAAGAACTGAAACAACAGAAAGACGCAGCTTGCTTCAAGGCTCGTCCAAACACCGTCATCTTCCAGGAGCCCTTCGTTCCCAAGAAAGAGAAAAAATCCATGAGTGGTAGGCAGTGTCATTTGTGCTCTTGGGGGATTAGGACAACATTGTCAGATTCCCCAAGGGAATGCCTGGGACTCAGTTGTGTCCTTATAATGCGGTGGCAATTGGAAGCATTTGCCTGTAGAGCAAATTATTTTCGTTGCTACTTCATAACTGTAATTTTGCTACTGTTAATGAATCCTAATGTAAACATCTGTGTTTTCCGATGGTCTTAGGCTCCACAGCAGCGGTTCTCAGCCTGTGGGTCACGACAGGTTGAGAACCGCTAGCAGGGTTGCCTAAAACCATCGGAAAACAGATATTTACATTACGACTCATTAACAGTTATGAAGTAGCAACGAAAATAATTTTATGGTTGGGGGTCACCACATGAGGAACTGTATTAAAGGGTCGCAGCATTAGAAAGGTTGAGAACCACTGCTATAGAGGATCTAGTTTTTTCTCTCCTTGACCCAGTCTTTTGCCTTTTTTGAAACCAGCAGTGATGTTGAGTTTCAGAATATGTTGGGGCCAGATTGATAGAGCAAGATCCTGGGCAGAGGCAGCTGGCTTTTCAGTAATGGGTATAGGCTTTGCCCACCTAAAGAGTACCAGTAAGTGAGGGAGGGATTCACCCTGAAACAAGCCTTAGATACAAAACATTTGCTTCCTTAAGCAGTGGGTAGGTTGTCAGAAAATTGGGGTTCTTCTACATCTATCTGTCTTAAAATCACATTGTTTGGGTCTTGCTTTTCTCCTAATTAGTTGATTTTCAGGGGCCCTTCCGTGTCTTAAACTTCTACGACTCCAATTTTCAGTAAGGCTTCCTTTAGTGCTCAGTCGTTCTGTTGACATGCATGTCTCTGCCTCTTGCTGGCTCTGTGGGGTTCAGGTTTATGCAAGTCCTGCTTGATTACCAATATTCTGTCTGTTTCTGTACTCAGAGAGCCTTTCACTAGTTCAAGAACCTTTTCAGCTGGCCACTGAGAAGAGAGCCAAAGAGCGGCAAGAGATGGAGAAGAAAATGGCTGAGGTAGAAGCCCAGAGAGTCCAGAAGTTGGAGGAAGTCAGGCAGCAGGAGGAAGAGCAGCAGAAGGAGGAGCTGGCCAGGCTACGGAAAGAACTGGTAACTGGGCAGCAGGAGTGCCACCTAACCCATGATTGTCTCTGTGCCTTGTCTTTTTTCAGAAAGGACCTTAGGTGGCAACAAGGACACATCAAAGACAGGGGAAGCGGGAAACCACACAAATCAAAGTGGAGATGTGAATGAGGCTTAAGATCTGTACATTGTGATCCATGTATCTGCTAAGTCTGAGTCATAATTTTGGCCCTTTTTAGGAACCAGCCTATCAGTTACATAACTCATAATGTTCATGCGATAAAAGCAAGCTAGTTGTTAAAGAATACGTCTATCCTTAGTATTGCACTCAGACATTTCTTCCAGGGGTCTTCCTAAGGAGGAAATCTTGGCGTAACTGTTCACAGTGATCATTAACTTATTTTTATTATTTCTTAAGGCTTAAGAGGACCAATGTATTTTACAATTAGACAAGAATACATAATTAGGGAAGGACATGAGAATTGGGCAGTAACTGTATTTTCCTTTTCCTTTTAATACTTGACTCAAATTCCTTGGAGTTATAGTGCATATTAGTTCACATGAACCTCTGTACTCACACTAGCATAATGATTTAAATATTAGTTATCCAAAAAGAAAGCTTAATTCACATTAAGGACCCTTTCAGTAGGAGGGCAGTAAGCCACATTAACTGCATCAGTGAGGACGAAGACAGTTTTAGATGAAGCTTCATACGATTAATAAAAATGACTATGGACATACATAAGTTGTTGAGGTTTTGTCTAAAAGTGCTAATCCAACAGCTGATACAGGTGACTGTGGCTGCAGAAAGGGTCTAAGCACAAACTATTTTTTAAAAATATTTTAATCTTTATTGTTCAGTTTATTAATTACATTGTTCCCCCTTTTTCCCCCTATACCTCCCCTCCACCCGGTACCCATCCCACCCTCTGCCCTTACTTCCCCCCCACTGTCCTCTAACATAGGTGTATGATTTTTGTCCAGTCTCTTGCTGCACCTCCCACATCCCTTTTCTCCCCAAAAATTGTCAGTCCATTCCCTCTCTATGCCCATCATTCTGTTATATTCACCAGTTTATCCTGTTCATCAGATTTTTATTCACTTGATTTTCAGATTCATTTGTTGATAGATGTGTATTTGTTGTTCATAATTTTTATTTTTATCATTTTCTTCCTCTTCTTAAAGAATACCTTTCAGCATTTTATATATTATATTGGTTTGGCAGTGATGAACTCCTTTAGCTTTTTCTTATCTGCGAAGCACTTCATCTGACCTTCAATTCTGAATGATAGCTTTGCTGGGTAGAGTAATCTTGGTTGTAGGTTCTTGCTATTCATCACTTTGAATATTTCTTGCCACTCCCGTCTGGCCTGCATAGTTTCTGTTGAGAAATCCGCTGACAATTGTATCGGTGCTCCCTTATAGGTAACTAACTGTTTTTCTCTTGCTGCTTTTAATATTCTTTTTGTCTTTTGCTCTTGGCATTTTAATTATTATGTATCTTGGTGTGGTCCTCTGAGTTGGTCGATTAGCTTTGCGTGGATTCTACAGTTTGGGGTTCTGTGCCCTTCTTGGTCTTTTAAGTCAATTTCTTTCACCAGGTGGGGGACGTTTTCGGTCACTATTTCTTTAAATAGGTTTTCATTATCTTGCTCTCTCTCTTTTTCTGGAACCCCTATAATTCAGATGTTGGTATGCTTGAGGTTGTCCCAGAGGCTCCTGACACTATCTTCAATTTTTTGGATTCTTTATGCTTCTTTCTTTTCCGGCTGAGTGGATTTTGCTTCTTTGTATTTCAAATCTTTGACTTAATTCTTATGGTCTTATTCATATCCTCAAAGGTCTCGTTCATTTCCTCAAAAGTCTCATTAAGTTCATCAGCCTTTTCTAGGAGCCTCTTGAAAAACCTTATAACTGTGGTTTTGAATTCTATGTCCAGTCGTTTTTCCCCCTCCATTTCTTTCATATCTGATTTATTTCCATGTCTCTACATTGTGGCTGCTTCCCTGAGTTGGTCGATTAGCTTTGTGTGGTAGATGTCCTTCTTATAAGGGACAGTGTCTCAGCCTCCCCAGTTACCTGAGGTGGATACTCTTGGTGCAGCCGTTTATGGGTTGCACAGTCTTGGTGAAGTTAAGCCTAGATTATTGTTATTAGCACTAGGAGGGTTTGACCTCCAGGCCAATTGGCTGTGAGGATCAGCTGTGCTCAGGTTGGATGGGCGGAGTCTCTGGGCTGAGCAGGCAGCCTTGATTTCCCGTCAGCTCCGCCCTATGCGGCACCTGGGTCTCTGTGCCTGGTGGTAATGGCTGCACGCACCTCTGAGAGAAAGCTGCGGCCGAGTTCTTCCCACTGTCAGACAATTCAGCCTCTCCCCAAATGAGTCTGCACACCCAGAGTCTCACCCAGGGTTGTAAAACAATGCAGTCTGGTGGTTTCCCGAACAGGAGAGCAAGTCACGAGTCCTCTCTGCGTGCTCGTGCAGTTCTGCAGTTCCCAAGTTTACACACCCTCCACAAACTCGTGGACCTCTGCAGCGCCCGAGTTTCAGTGTGCTTCCTTCTTACTGTCCAGTTTCACCCCATATGAGTGTGGGTTCCCCGGACCTCGCTTGGAACTGGGGAATCAGTGCCGTGGGATGCCTTTGTCTCCCTCCCCGTTTCGAGAAAACCAGCCGGGTTTGCAGCCGCCTGCCCTCTCCGCTCTCGCGCGCACGGCTCCGACCCTCTGACTCTGCACGTGTTTCCAACTCTGTCCTCTGCCGCTCTCTGAGCCACAGTGTCCTCTGCCGCTCTCCGAGTCACAGTGTCCTCTGCCGCTCTCCGAGCCACAGTGTCCTCTGCCGCTCTCCGAGTCACAGTGTCCTCTGCCGCTCTCCGAGCCACAGTGTCCTCTGCCGCTCTCCGAGCCACAGTGTCCTCTGCCGCTCTCTGAGCCACAGTGTCCTCTGCCGCTCTCTGAGCCACAGTGTCCTCTGCCGCTCTCCGAGCCACAGTGTCCTCTGCCGCTCTCTGAGCCACAGTGTCCTCTGCCGCTCTCTGAGTCACAGTGTCCTCTGCCGCTCTCTGAGCCACAGTGTCCTCTGCCGCTCTCCGAGTCACAGTGTCCTCTGCCGCTCTCCGAGCCACAGTGTCCTCTGCCGCTCTCCGAGCCACAGTGTCCTCTGCCGCTCTCCGAGCCACAGTGTCCTCTGCCGCTCTCTGAGTCACAGTGTCCTCTGCCGCTCTCTGAGCCACAGTGTCCTCTGCCGCTCTCCGAGTCACAGTGTCCTCTGCCGCTCTCTGAGCCACAGTGTCCTCTGCCGCTCTCTGAGTCACAGTGTCCTCTGCCGCTCTCCGAGTCACAGTGTCCTCTGCCGCTCTCTGAGTCACAGTGTCCTATCCTTACTTTTATTTGTGGAATTTCCACTCAGGCAGCCCTCTGGTGATTCTGGATGATGTCCGTTCCGTCGTTAACTTGTAGTTTTGAAATTGCTGTGTGGGGCAGCAAGATAATTGTTTACCTATGCCGCCATCTTGGTTTCTTCCTCTGCCTCTAAGCACAAACTATTAAAGGGATTAGCTTCTCAGCAAAATTCAAGCTACCATTTTCTGATTGAAAAAAAAACAACAATGCATTCCCCACTCCAGATATACTCACAAAACCAATCTTTTTTTCATCTTCAGGCTCTTTGATTTTTTTCTTCAACACTTGTTACCTTCTGCTTATGTTTGTCCCCAACATGGAACTGTTTCTTGCAGTGAGTCTCAGTGTAGGCCAGGGGTCGGCAAACTGTGGCTCCCGAGCCACATGTGGCTCTTTGACCCCTTGAGTTTTTAGCCAAGGGCAGCTTAGGAATACCCTAATTAAGTTAATAACAATGTACTTATCTTTAAGTTTAAAAAATTTGGCTCTCAAAAGAAATTTCAATCGCTGTATTGTTGATATTTGGCTCTGTTGACTATTGAGTTTGCTGACCACTGGTGTAGGCTGATAGCAGAGTTCTGTCAGTGCTAGTTAACTCTCTGTTAATCTGACTTGATATAGGATTGATTGTAGACGAAGCATGTCAAACTCTCGGCCCACAGCAAATATTTTTTGCGGCCCAGCCATTATAACGGTATATAAGAAATATTTTACCAAAAACTTCATGACTTAATTTTTACAATATCCTGTTATACATAATTATTAATAACGAACTACAATGTTCACTCATGACTGATTACTATAATTGTGCTGCATTAATTTCCCTTACACACAGACGCACCATTTCTCTCCACTAACACTAGCAGCAAATATGTTAGCAGCCGATTACCACATCATTATTCTTGTAGTGACTTGTTTTGTGTGTGCAACAGGAAATATTTCTCTTTTGGAGAAGAAGAAAAAATAGGTTTATTAATTTGTGCAGTTTTTCACTGTCTGGTAAGTTAATGTTCAAGGAAAAATATTAACTTTTATTAAAACATTCTATTACTTTATGTTAACAATTACTCATTTATTTCAGCCCTTTCTATTAAGCATGTCTCTATCGAAAGAAATCTGTTTCTATGAAAATTGAAGCTTTTGTTTTTTTGAAGTCCACATAAACTTAAACCTTGTTTATTTGGTTTGTGTTAGCCTTTGAGTTTGACATGATTGTTGTAGACTGCCCTAAGGATAATGGGACCTGCATTCTTTCAGCAACCTTTTCTAATTACTGTTTTTTTGTCTGTTTTTGTCTATGCTTTTGGTGAATATTAGGACTCAGTAAGCTTAAGACTGTACGTTAGCCAATTCTTAACATGCATCTCTTCTCTGCTACAATTGAGTACTGCCCCATCACATTCTAGTAATAAACACTCAAACTGGAGATAGGTTTGACATTCTTTATGTAAACTGAGGGATGTAGCAAGACATGAATAGAAACCTACTTGGGCTCCAAAGCTCATGTGCTTTTCCATTATACTGTGTTTGTCTCCCTGCCCTTCCCTCCTCCCCCCCACCTTGGATCAGTGACTGGGATCTGTATAACTGTACAAACATTTTCTCAAGAAAAACAAAACAAAACAACTACAGTGTAGTTTTCTAACATCAGATCAGTGATGACTTTATTTTCCTTACTTTGCAGGTGCACAAGGCAAATCCAATACGCAAATACCAGGGTGTGGAGATAAAGTCAAGTGACCAGCCTCTGACTGTGCCTGTATCTCCCAAGTTCTCCACCAGATTCCATTGCTGAACTCAGCTGTGGGCTGCAGACACTACCTGGGAGCTGGAGCCGCTTTTTCCCTCCAAGCTCTTTGTCACTGGTATGGAGAGGACGCATTTCTTCAGACCTTTACCTACCCATGCCAGCGGAGCATACCTAACAAGTGTGGACTCTAATTTTGTTGAGAATTGTTATCTTGCATTATTGAGACTAATAATGAGATTCAAGTCATATATTTCTCTATTAGACTCCATGTAGTTATTTCCTCTGGAACATCAGTTGACCTTTAAGATGGGTTTTAACTTGGACTAGAATTTGAAGTCTTTATATAAGCACTATGTAATTTCCATTGCCCACCCCCCCCCCTTTTTTTTCTTTTCTATTTTTACGTCAGAAAATAAAGATAGTTAATTACTGAGATAGGATTTGAGTCATGGCTCCAGTGAGGAACAGTCAGTATATCAGATTCCTCTTTGCACAAAATGAATTTCAAGTTGAGCCCTTTGCTCCGAGGGGAAAGCCTCATTAACTGCACAACAAGGAAGAAGACGGTGTGGACGTGGGAGCATCACGGCGGCCATCAGCAAGCTTTGGGCAGAGCTGCTGCTACTGAGGCACATTCTCCCTTATTGGTGCAGCCCATGGTTCTAAGTTCTTCGGTAACCTGGACTGGAGGAAATATGTTTATCTTTCCCTCCCTGTTTCCTTACAAGTGTCCTCTCAAGTAAAATTTTTTAAATAAATCCTTCCTTGATCATATGACCTCCTTAGATAAGGATGATCACTTGTTTTTTAGTGCCTCCCAAATGTTTCTTGTGTATCTCTAGTACAGGCAATTACACTACTGAGTTACTTGTACTTGTTTATAAACTAGTAAGAGACACAGGTATATAAAATTACCTAGTCATCTCTGTATTTCTTGTAGCTGGCACAGTATTTGCTAGGTCCGTGTTAAATAGTATATTTTCTTTTAGCCTTGACATTATGAACTCTGCTCTATACCAATCATATCTGTCTAGGCCAGTCCTAGATACCATATTAAACCTATATTCCTTTTGTTTATTCATTCAGTGAGCATTGTGTACAAACCATTGCAGATTCAGCAAAATATGATTTGCAGGCCCACAAACTGATGCAAAATATGGTTCCTTTATTCACTTAGATGTATATGGTATACAGTTCCATAACTACTTACGTAGTTCATTTAACAATATTAATTTGGTACCAACTATATATAACTTGGCATTGTGCTAGTCTCTAGAAACATAGCAGTGACCAAAAATAGAAGACCTTGCCTTCATGGAGCTTAGCTTTTTTCGAGGGGAGACGGACAATAAGCAAGTAACTGTTCTTTCTGGTGACAAATGTTTCCCTGACTGACTGATGTGTGGAGAGTAGACAAGGGCAGGGAGCGGGGGCATGTGAGAAGGAAACAGGAAAGTTGAGGTTTTTGATATAGTCTAGGCTTGCATGGTAGCAGTGGAGGTGATGAGAAATGGGTGGATTGTGAGTGGATTTTGAAGCTGTAACTGTTAAGACTTGCTAACAGATTGGACCTGGAGAGTAGGAGAAAGGGGAATTAAGGAGGACATGCCAGTATCAGCCCCAAACAGAGTTGTCCATTTCTTGTGCCCAGAGAAATCCAATTGTATCCCAGTCCTCGAATCTTGTGGGTTTTCTGGGGGCTTTATTATTATTTTTTCTAGTCACCTCTTACTTTGGTTTTTAACTTCTGTTCATCTCTTGATCCCCTCTCCTGTGGAGCTTTTCTACCTCCCTATATCAGCCTTTCCTTTCTATCAGTTCACTATCCTTCATATGTTCCCATCTGGTATCATTTTTGTTGTTGTCCATTTCTTGTTTTGGGTTGTTTCATGGAGAATAAATCTGGCCCTCAAGTTGAGGGTTTGGGGAAGAGCATTATTGAGAACTAGGGGCCCGGTGCACGAAATTCGTGCATGGTGGGGGGGCGCGCGGGGGGAGTATCCCTCAGCCCAGCCAGCATCCTCTCCAATCTGGAACCAGTCAAGGGATGTCTGACTGCGGGTGGGATCGGGCCTAAATGGGCAGTCGCACATCCCTCTCACAACCCAGGACTGCTGGCTCCCAACTTCTTGCCTGCCTTCCTTCCTGATTACCCTTAACTGCTTCTGCCTGCCAGCCTGATCACCTCCTAACCACTCCCCTGCCAGCCTGTTTTCCCCTAACTGCCCTTCCCTGTAGGCTTGATCCCCTCAATTTCCATCTCCTGCTGGTCATCTTGTGGTGGCCATCTTATGTCTGTCCACATAGGGGCAGGATGTTGACCACATGGGGGCAGCCATCTTGTGTGTTGGAGTGATGATCAATTGCATATTACTCTTATTAGATAGGATAGAGGTCTGGTGCATGGGTGGGGGCCAGCTGGTTTGCCCTGAAGGGTGTCCTGGATCAGGGTGGGGGTTCCCTTGGGGCGTGGGGTGGCCTGGGAGAGGGGCCTGTGGTGGTTAGCAGGCCGGCCACACTCCTCCAGCTACCCAAGTGGAGGCCCTGATAATGGATTTATTTATCTTCTACAATTGAAACTTTGTAGCCTGGAGCAGAGCCAAACCTCCCTGCTTGCTCCATGGCAGCAGCCATTTCTGTTGGGATTTATTTATCTTCTATAATTGAAACTTTGTAGCCTTAAGCGGAGGCCTGAGCCTGCAAGGGTAGGCAGAAAGCTTGGCTTACTCCATTGCTGGTGGCAATCCTAGCCTCCTGCTCTCTCATTCTGGATTTACTTCATTCTGGATTACCTCTTCCAGAAACACCTGTGTCAGACTAGAATATGTTTTAGAAGCAAACAAATAGCTTGAAATTGAGACACATATCCATTGCCTCTTGCTTCCCAGAATTTCTCAATTTTCCAGTGGTTCTCTTTTCTCCTTAGTACTGCCTATTATTGTCCTCTCTGAACTACCTCACATGACATTCATTTTTCTAGTACAGTCTCTAATTTTCCTTAAACTTTTCACTGTTTTTTTTCTTTTCAGATATGCCTCAAGTTTATTAAAGATGCCCTATAACACATTTGCTACTAAAAATTGAAATAGGACATCAAAAAATGTTACAACTCCAATAAGTACAATAATAAGGTGTATATCTAAAATGGCTCCATGTCATAATCCTATCTAATAAAAGAGTAATACGCAAATTGACCATACCTCCTATCAAGCCATACCCACAGTCACACCCATCAGCCAATCAGGAGCAAATTATGCAAATAAGCCCCAACCAAGATGGTTGCGGCCACTGAGAGCAGGAGGGAGGCTTGAGTTTCCCCAGCAAAAGAGGAACCCAAGCTTTCTGCCTGCTCTTGCCTGCCTAGGCATCCACTCAATGCTACAAAGTTTCAAATATAGAAGACATAGCCTAACAGAAATGGCAGCAGCCACAGAGCTGCAGAGAGCAGAGGCTAGGGTTGCCCGGGCGATGGAGGAAGCCATGTTTCTGCATCCCTAGCACCTAGGCCTCCACTTTAGGCTACAAAGTTTCAATTATAGAATTTAAATAAACCCAAACAGAAATGGCTGTCACCATGGAGCGAGCAGAAGGCTTGGTTCCGTTCTGGCTACAAAGTTAATTGTAGAACATAAATTAATCCCAGATCCCAGGGCCTCCACTTGGATCGCTGGGGGTAGTGACCAGCCTGCAAACCACAACAGGCCCCTCGCCCAGGCCACCCCATACCCCAAGGGAACCCCCACCTTAATCCAGGACACACTTCAGGGCAAACCAGCTGGCCCCCACCCATGCACCAAGCCTCTCTCCTATCTAAAAAAAGAGTAATATGCAGATTGACCATCACTCCTACATACAAGAAGGCTGCCCCCCTGTGGTCAAAGATCCTGCCCTCATGTGGACACAAGATGGCCAGCAGGGGAGGGCTGTTGGGAGGTTCCAGGCCTGCATGGGAGGGCAGCTGGAGGCAATCAAGCCTGCAGGGGAGGGCAGTTAGGGGTGACCATGCTGGCAGGCGGGGGCATTTAGGGACAATCAGGCTGACAGGGGAGCAGTTAGACATCAATCAGGCTGGCAGGGGAGTGGTTAGGAGTGATCAGGCTGGCAGGCAGAAGCGGTTAGGGGCAATCAGGGAGGCAGGCAGGCGAGCAGTTTGGAGCCAGCAGTCCTGGATTGTGAGAAAGATGTCTGATTGCCTGTTCAGGCCTGATCCTACAGGGATCGGGCCTAAATAGACAGTCGGAAATCCCTCGAGGGGTCCTAGATTGGAGAGGGTGCAGGCTGGGCTGAGGGACATCCCCCCCTCCCCGCCCCCGCATGAATTTCATGTACTGGGTCTCTAGTTGTCAACAATACAATCAAGAGGACCTGGATGTAATAGGCAATGACTACAGCCACATTTAAATCCTGGTTTATTCAGATACAAGGTGTGATATTTAATAGCATCCAGCCTTCTTATCCTTAATCGAAGCCTTCTCTCATTTCCTTCATTTCTTTCTGAACACTTGCCACTGTCCTCTCGCTCCACGTCTCTTGTAAAGCATGCCTTGATTCAGCCCCAGTCCTGACGCCTTCAAGTTTCCTGTGTCCTGCTGTTGGGGTGAATGTTTTGGTGGAAGGGAAGGGAATTCGGTACTAGGGTTGATAATCTAGTTACTAAGGTTCTGTGCTAGTCCTTCTGAGACAGCTTGAGTGCCAGCTGAATATCCTTCACCAGGCATCTGAGAAAATTCGTGGGTGGAGGGTGTGTTATGTTACTCTTCGTTGGTGAGTCCATTGGAAGTCTAGTCCCAGCCTGAAGTTCTTCCTAGATTCCATCCAAAAAGAGCTCAAGCAGAAGATGATGCTCAAAACTTGCAAATGGATAAAAAGTCTCCACTTTTATTTTACAAAAATATTCAGGTTCTTCGTCCCTTCAGGCCATGTCTTAAGAGCCTGTCAACATTCTGAAGTCACTGCAATTTTTCTAAATCAAGATCATATCCTCTGATAGAAATTTACTGATTTCTAAGAAATCTGGTGTCACATTTTGCTTGACAATTTTGCAGAGTTACTAGCACCTATGCATTGTTGGAAATCCCACGATTTCTGGGACGAACTCTGTTTTCCATGTTGTTTTGACTTGATCATGGTTTCCCATTGCTAATAGTCCTGCGCTAAGTTTCACACCCTTAGGAGGTTATCATTCATTCTTTAGTTGATTGTTTTGCTCTTGTGAAATTGTTTCGTTGCCATATTGACTGCTGTTTTAGTTCTTACTGGTTATTTCTACAGTTTGTCCCTGGAAAGTGGAGTGTGAGTGGCAGGCGGGTTGTGGTCTCAGTTGCTCCATTTAAGGGGGATGAGATCCGTACATGAGGAACTGTAACACCAGGTAAGATGTGACTGAGCCATGTGAGACAGAAGAAACCAATGCTGAGGGGGATTCTTGTTGAGGGTGAGGTTTCAGGTTTTTTTTATTATTATTGATGTGAGAGAGAAACATTGAGTTGTTCCACTCTTTCCTGGGTAGATTCTTATATTTGCCCTGACCAGGGATCAAGCCCTGACTTGGCAAATTGGGATGATACTCTAACCAACAGAGTTCCCTGGGCAGGGTGAAATTGCAATTCTTTTTTTTTAAAGCACATATTTAATTGATTTTAGAGAGCAAGTGAGAGGAAGAGAGATTGAAACATCAATGATTGGCTGCTCCTGCACGCCCCCTCCTGGGGATTAAGCCCACAACCCAGGGATGTGCCTTGTCTAGGAATTGACCCGGATCTGGTTCCTGGGTCGACTGCTCAATCATTGAGCCATGCCAGGCGGCCTCTTTTTTTCTTTTTAAAGTAAAAATTACAAAAGTAATACTGCCGTTGGAAATAAAACAGTAGTGATTATATTAAGACATGAACATCTCCTCCCCCTATTGCCATTCTCCAGGGGTAACTCATATTTAACAACCATGTATTCTTCCAGAAAGCTTTTTATGTTCACACAGATTTGTAGGGCATTTTTCTTTTCATAGCAATATAATGATAGCATTCTACAGTTTTTAAAAATATATTTTATTGATTTTCCACAGAGAGGAAGGAAGGGAGAGGGATAGAAAGTCAGAAACATCGATGGGAGAGAAACATCGGTCAGTTGTCTCCTGCACACCCCCTGCTGGGGATGTGCCGGCAACCAAGGTACATGCCCTTGACTGGAATCGAACCTGGGACTCCTCAGTCCACAGGCCGACGCTCTATCCACTGAGCCAAACCGGTTTCGGCAGCATTCTACATTTTTATTTTAATTTGTTCTTTGAAAGATTATGCATTTACATGGTTCAAAATTCAAAAGCTACCCAGGTAAAACTTCCCACTTTCTCCTCCAGCTGCTCCCACCCCAGATGAGCACTGCCAGGTGTATTCCCTTGCGGGGATGGCTTCTGCATGTGCGGATTCCTATCTCTACCCTTTTATTTTTAGACAAAGTGTCATACTCTACACTCTGACCTCACTCTTTTCCTATGTTCTGCATTGAATGGTGTGGTTCAGCTGCTACTTTGGGCAAGTGCTGGCTTGCTCCCTGACTGAAGTAAGAGGCCTCCAATGAGAATCTAGTGACATGGAAACAGATCTGGAGTAGGGTCTAGTTCCTCTACATGATGTCCTTGGCTAGTGACCTGAGGTCCCAGGGACTTGGTGGGGGAGTGGGGGCGTTACAGGTCAGTAACACCTGGTCTTTAGCTCTTGGCCTAGCTGAGCCTTGGGGGCTTATTGGCTTGCACATTTGGTCAAACCTGTATAGCCCTTTAGGTAAATCTTGACTGCTTTCCTCTCAGTTCCCTTCCGAATCTTGCCTCCTGGAGAAGGTTCCTCATTGCTGACAGTAGCAGTTAAAAGAGCCGTTGGCCACGAGGCCGGGCTCCTATTTCTGCACAGGCAGCTTGGTGGTGTGGATCCAGGTAGGAATTGGTCAACGTTCGGAATCCTGAGCTGCCATCTGCCCTGCAGCCTGCTGGGATGCTCAGTTTAGACAACATATAAAGTTTCCTGGATACGGGACAAGCCCAGGCCTATGGAAAGAGCAGGGAGGTGAAAGTGTGTGGTACTTTGAGCGGTGACGAAGGCGTAACCAGGGAGCTGACATGTTTGCTCTGTCGCCAAGAATTCCAGGACAATTTGTTATCCAACTCAAGCCAGTGTCGTTGCTGCAAAAAAGAAGCCTGGGGATAAAACCCTACACTTTCCTTATTGCTTTTGCTTTCTTGCTGTAGTGAAGTTTACCGACATGGAAATGTCTGATGATATTTGCTGTTCTCATGCAGGAGAATAAGAGGCTGGGCTCAGGCCAAAGCATGGCTTTTATGTGTGGAAGGTGTCAGCTTCCTGAAAGAGCTTGACAAATGCAGGCATTTCACTCCCAGAAATCATGGTTGGAGGGGCAGGGGTAAAAAGCTTAGGCAAATACTGGGTTTTATTTAGGAACTATTTTACCAGGCTAAGTCTAACATGAAGGTATTAATTGCCCTCTCCATTTTCCTTAAACTTCTATTAAAAAGGAAATAAAAAACTGGGCCTGTCTGATCTGCTGAGACCCATGTAGTGATGGGATTGGTATCCCAGAACCAGGCACGTATGTGAATGTGCTAAGAACTGCAGCCACGTGCCGTTGCCCAGCTTGTTTTGGCATCGGTGGTATTTTCTCAGGTCAGGGGTGGGAGGCATAGTTTGCAGCTGGTCAAATAGTGAGTGGTCGTAAATTGTAATATGAAAAGCAGTCTGGACAGCACTGATGACTTTCACTGGTGGGCATTCATGTACACAATCTCTCAGAAAACCCACGATGTCGCTAGAAGGTGACTTAAAATTTGCTCTATGCAAAAATCTCACAGCATTGTTATGTACACTTTTTATTGTTAGTTATATACAATTTGGAATATACCTGGTAATAAGAGGAAAGAAGAAAAATCCATGGTCCCATCTCCCACCTTGAACACTTGTGTTTGTATAATCTCTTTTTCTCTTGTGTAAAATTTGTGTCTGTTATTCTACATTATAGGGTTTTTCTGTATATATACTTTGTATTCTACTTTTTTAATTTAGCATAGTAATGACTCAAATATTTTTCCTATATCAACACATACTTTGTAAATACCAATGTTAACCGCAGCACACTGCTCCATTGTTTTGTCTTTGCTTTTCTTTGTTGAAAATGCTTGTTTTGCAAATGATTTTTTCTAGAATCGATTTATAGGACAGATTTGTCTTGATTTGCTCCCCTCTAATGTATCATCTCTGTCTCAACTTGAAGTAACTGTTTCAAACCATTAGTCAATCTTTGTAATTAAAATATTAAAAGGACATATAAGCCCCTCCCAAAAGCATAGTTAGTGGTGTTATTCTGGCATACCTATTTGCATAATGGGAAGCTCCTTGCAGCTGTGTTACTGTGATCTGTGTTACTGGCACTCATGCCCAATGAAAAAGTTTATTGGCATTTAGCAAAGCCTTTCTGGAGAGGACTCGAGCTAGTTATGTTATTTTAAAGTCTTGGAGCGCTACATCTTCAGACACAGTGGATTGTTGTCTCTAAGCCTTCAGCTCAGATTTGAAAGAACGCCCTTGTCTTAACGCCATGGGGAAGAACAGGAGCAAAGATGTCATCTCACTGCTGTCCCTGACGTTTAACAGGCCACTTCCCTTTCTGGATCAGTTTCCGCAGCTGTCAAATGAGGAGACTGAGCTAGAAAGATTAATAGGGCTCTTTTCAGCTTGAATATCTTTGGAATTTTTTTCTAGGCAATTTGTTTTCACTACACCAGCCCTACTTTTGTGTTTATATTTGTCTATAACCAGTTGTTCAATCAGTGTGAGCGGGCACCTCTAGCAAACTCTCCTGCCCCTGGATTTTCATTTGAACTTAAGTGAAGTATGTTGGAGACCAGTTTGTTATTTTGTTGAGGACTTTCCAAGGGTTGTTCTGGAAACGGAAATCTATCCCAGATACTCCGGAGGACTAACCTCTGAATAATGTCCCCTGACATACACACATTTTCTGATGTTTCTCTTGACCTGGGAACTGGTTAAAGACTGCACAGAATGAATGCTCATTGAATTCTTGCAGATTACTGCATGAAATCCTTCCCACCCTTGGCATTTCAAGGTGTGAAGGTATCTCGAAGTGGTTCTTGTGGTAGGTGGTTTAAGGACATCCCAGTCAGATGGATGCCTTCCCTGGCTGCTCTTCAGTTTTAACACTTCTTGGTCAGAGGGACTTAGGTTGTTTTGAGACAAATGTCACAGGGATCAGGAGGAACACAGAATTACTTAGTGGGATGAGCCCTAGGTTGGGGATTGGGAGTGATTTCTGGCTTTGCGATCTTGAGCATGTCGTTTGAATTCTCCAGGCCTCAATTTCCTCTTCTGAGAAGTTAGTGATGTGTCTATAAAGGACCTTTCCCTCCAGCTGTGAATGATGCTCTCCCAGCGTTAACATGACTCAAATGTACTCTGGGCAGCAATGACGACTGTCATTGCTGGGCACATATTTATCCCTGTTGGCCAGTGTCACTCAGTCATATTTTCAGTACTAACTGCTAGTGGGTATGTGTCACTAGGGTTGCCAGAAGCCCCTGCTGTTGACTCAAACTAGCAACCTAACAGGACAGAGCCAGCAGCTGCTAGTTAACGGCCAGCGAAAGGAGCTGGGAGATTTCTCAGGGAGGAGGCTACTGGGAGTTCGTGCAAGCAAGAAAGGCAGGGACTTGAACTGAGTTTTTAGAAATTTCATTCTTAATGGCTGGAGGTTGGTGTCTACACTAGAAGCTCGCCGGTCTTATTTGCTCATTAGCCTTTCTCTCACAATTTGTTACCATAGAATAGAAACCGAATAGAGGAAGCAACACAGCAATTAGAAGTTGGGAGAGCTGCCACTACTCACCCCCGTTCACTAACAGTTTATGTTTTTGTGCATCTCCCTTTCTTTTAACATCAGCTGTACTAATAGTAGGGCCTGAGGGTTTGTGTTTTCCTCACACAAGTACCCAAACCCTCCTACCTACCCAGAGGCCTCATGAAAATGGGTGGGGAATGCCAGGCTGGAAGCTCAGCAAGTTGGTCTGGGGCAGTCCTCAGGGTGTGGTCTGGGACCAGCAGATACCATAATGGGACTAGAAGTACAAATTCTCTAGCCCCGCTCCGGACCCCTCAGTCAGAGCGTGGCAGCAATGTGTTTTAGCAAGCCATCCGAGGGACTGGTGCGTGCCCAGGTTGGAGGACCACTGTGCCGGGAGAGGGACCGGCAGATCTCCCAGCTCAGAGGGCTCTGGGCAGGGAGCCAGCAGCCATTCTCGCCCGCGACCCTCCGTGTCCAGACCAAACGAGCCAGTCTGGAGGGCAGGGACACCCCTCCTGCCCAGAACTCCTGGGAGTTGGCTTCCTGCTGTCTGCCGCCTCAACAGGAGTGCTGCTGAGTTTGTTGAACAGGCATTTATCTCCTTAACCAGCATTTTATGATCAGAATGAAGATGGAGTGAAAAATGCTTTTTCATATGTCCTCTCAATAAGTTATATGACAAATAAATGGAGCTCAGAGTTTAAGGTACTTTCCGAAAGTTCACCGTGCTAGTAAGTGGCAGAGTCAGAATTCAGATCCTGGTCTCTCTGTCCCCAAGTGTCCTCTGCACCGCATCCATTGCATCCCTCAAGTAGAAACACCTGTAGGGAGTGGCCATCCTCACCAGGGGTTGCCAGCAGGTAATAACCTAACAACCCGACCAGCAGCTGCTCCTTAACAGCCAGCAAAGGGAGTAGGGAGCTGGCATGCTCCTAGCTCTTTTTATTTATCTTTTTAAAAAATATATATTTTATGGATTTTTTACAGAGAGGAAGGGAGAAGGATAGAGAGCCAGAAACATTGGTGAGAGATAAACATTGACCAGCTGCCTCCTGCACACCCTCTATTGGGGATGTGCCTGAAACCAGGGTACGTGCCCTTGACCAGAATTGAATCCGGGACCCTTGAGTCCGCAGGCCGATGCTCTATCCACCGAGCCAAACCAGTTGGAGCTTTATTTATCTTTTTAAAATATATTTTTATTGGTTTCAGAGAGGAAGGGAGAGAGGGAGAGAGAGAGAGAAACATTAATAATGAGAGAGAATCATTGACTGGCTGCCTCCTGCATGCCCCCCACTGGGGATGGAGCCAGAAACCCAGGCATGTGCCCTTGACTGGTTTCAAACCCAGGACCCTCAGTCCTCAGGCTGATGCTCTATCCACTGAGCCAAACCAGCTAGGGCCTCCTGGCTCTTTTTAGAATTGCGTGACTCTTGATCAAAGACCCTGGGTGAAGAAGAGATTGTTTTTGCCACCCTCCTGGACTGGCAACTCTGGATTTGGGAGCACTTGTCTTGTGAAGGTTGCAGATTGGTCTGGGGCCTGCACTGAACTCTTGACCTTGCTTCGGGAACCTCCAGCTAAGCTTCCCAGGCGCTGGGAGGCAGGTCCTCTCCGCACTTTCACAGAGCGGGCATCAGACCATTCCTGTCGGGGATGTGGTAGCTGTCAGTCAACTAAGTCACAAGCCTCAGGGGGCCTAGGTGATAGCCAAGGTGGTCAAAGTGCCAAGTGTCTACAAGCCGGAGGCATTTCGCCCAGCCCACTCCTCATCCTCCTCCTCCATTTGGACGCCCCAACATCCCACACGGCCCTTTCTCCAGCTGTCACTCAAGAGGTAGCCAGAAACCCCCTGGTTCTTAGGACAACTTAGTTTAGCAGACGGACCTGAAGTTTTATAAATAGCACCGTGGTGGGGGGGAAGCCGGCCTGGGCACCAGGGGAGAACACACATCCCCTGCTTTTTGAGCCATTTCCTGGGATTGTGTGCCAGGAGGGACGTCTGGTGCAGATAAAGTTGAATTATGCTCAACTCCCAGGTCTCTGCTCTTGGATCCTGCTTCTACTCTTACGTGTCTGTCCCCCGCCCCCACAGGCCTGCTTCCTGAGGTGGTGCTTCCAAGTCTGGTCCTGGGACGTTTCCTGTTCTTGGAACAGCTGCGCCAGTCTGGGGTACCCTCCTGCTACTTGATCCTATAGGGAGGTGTCCAGTGGCCACGGGCAGTTTTCAGATGACCTTGTTTTTCTGACGTCATTAGATGGCTATTTTCGGCTTTGCTGTTTATGCTGCAGAGAGTTGGGCTGAGATAGGGAAGAGGGAGAAAGAATGAAGGAGGGGCTGGTCTTGGTGCCCATGGTCCCAGGGCCCTACCAAAGTAGGAGCGTTTATTTGTCAGCATTTTCAGAGCGCCTATTGAATGTCAGGCCCCGGGACTTCCAAATGGGTGACATAGTCATCCTCACTCGCTCACAAATGCACTTTTCAGCGTCAAGCTCGAGAAGCACAACCCAGAGGGCTGGAGAGGGAGATGAGCTCTGGGGTCCCCACGGGCTGCACAGGGGGGCGCTATCGGGCATGCCCACACAGCTGGCCTCTGCCCTGGGGCTTCTCACGCTGGGTGTTTCTGAAGCCGCCCGGAATGCTGGGGGTCTGGGCGCTGCGAAAGCCTGCACTAGCCATGGGCTGAGCAAGCATCCCTGACCATAGTCCTAATGACTTCTCCTCCGAAATCCCAGTGTTTTATATTTCATGTGTAGCTCCTACCATCTTCTGTCTTGAATTGTAGGAATCTGAGTCCATATTGATATGTTTTGAATCATTTATTAATCTCAATTACAAATGGTCACTTCAAAAACATTTGCAAAATTCAGAGTAAAAATTGTCCACACCTGTTCATATGTATATTTCTATTCTTCCAGATATTTTCTCTATAAATATTTTTAACAAAAAGGATCCCAAATTCATCAATGATTTTACAATCTGTTTTCACCTAAAAGGCACTGAGTGGCTAATTTTCTTTTCCCCCCCTCCATCTCTCTGTCCCCAGAGTAACCAGTTTAGTTCTTGCCAGAGAGGAGAGCACTCAGAAAGTTATCTTTGCAGTAAAACTCTGCAGTTCCGGGGTGGAACAGCATGCCCTTTGAGCTTCCGGATAAATCTATGTCCAGTTGGCCGTACAGAATGCCCACAGGTCTCCGCATATACTGCTCTAAGGACAGCAGTCTGACCCAGGGCTATGCCACAGCCCTGGGCCTGGGGCCCAAGGTGGGCAAGGGCAGGAGGAAACACCCCTCAGCGGCTCCAGTCCAGGCCGGAGGAAAGCCGCGAGGGGACTTGGCTGCTCCCATTAGAGTCAGAAGGTCATTGCTCAACTCCCTGGATTTTCCATCACAGCCGAGCCGGAGAGGGTGAGGCTGGGAAATGTCTCCTCTGAGCAGGTCCTTTTAAAAGCATCTTGGCTGGATTAATTTCATCCTAAGAGCCAGGGAAGCAGTGCCCGGCTGTAGTTAACCCCTCCACTCCCAAGGAAACCTCCCAGAAATGGGCGAGCCTGGGAGCCCAGGCTCCTGGAGTGCAGAGCCATCCAGGGCGAGAGGCCTGAGGAGCCGTGAGCTCTGGCTGGAGATAACTTCCCTCTGGCCTGGGTAAATCCAACAGGCATAATTGCATCCTGCTGACCTTAATTCCCCTGGCAGGTTTAATTGGTTTTGGCATCGCCCCACTTCCTGCCCCGCCCCTGTAGAGGCAAAAAGGATGGCTGTTCAGCTGGTGCAGGGTGGGAGAGCCCCTTCTTAAGGGTGGGCAGGGGCTCTGGCAGCCCCCAGCTGGTGGAGGGGGTTTCCCCATGCCCCACCCCCGTGCCTCCAAGGGAGAGCTGAGAAGAAAGAAGCTCAGGGAGCAGCTGGCCAAGCTGAGCTCAGCCTGGGCGGCCAGCACGCTGCAATCCTGTGGATCCGGAGCCACGCCAGTTCCATCCCAGCTGGAAGGGACCACGGAGGAGCCCGAGGGACAGCTGAGCCCTCCACCTGGGATGTCCACATCATTGTGGAGACCCCACAAAATAAACTGGTGAACAAAGTAGATCCAGAGACACAGAAGCATGGAACAGACTGTGGAACCTCAGAAGGCAGGGAGGGTGGGTGGGTGGGAAGAGATCAACCAAAGAAATTGTATGCAGATATGCATAACCCCTGGACGCAGACAATAGGCCTGGGTTGGGGGGCGGGGACATGTGTTCCCCCAGTCCCCCATTGACCTCTAGGCTGACAGTGCCTCGCACTGCGATACCTGTTCTCACTAAACGGTCCCCGACACCCGGGAGAGAGGCCACAGGCAGAGTGGTAATGAGCTGAGCCTTGGATTAGGTGGTTCAGACCCTGTGACTCAGTTTTCCTTCACATCTTTGAAATGGGTTGAAATAGCATTTATAATGCACGCACTATGTACCCAGGCCCTGTTCCTATATCCCTCCCCCTGTGAGGAAGATGTTCCTCCTACACATGAGCCAAGCAAAGGCCTTTGTCCACACCTGTTAGTCTCAGCTTGGCTGGCAGAGCTCCTAACCACGGAGACTAAGAGCTGAATTGAGGACACTCGCGAAGTTGCTTATCCAGGGTCCGGCCTGTTTACATAAGGGTTCAGTTCAGTAAGTGCTATTTGTTATTTGGGAATCATAACCATGACAAAGGTAGCAAGTTAAGCCCCTTATGTTGTCTAAGCCTGGATTTTGGTTTCATCAGGAGACGGCTCTGGATTTGAATCTGAGTAATTTGAAGCTACTCAATAGAGACAAGCCTCTTACCCGTTCTTAGCGTCAGTTTCTAGACATTGAAATGGTCTACCATTGGCCCCTGGAGTCCCTTCTAGGAGCCAATGAGCTGGAGGGAAGCCTTCAGCAGAGTCAGGCCTGGCCCTTGGCGGGCACTCAGTAAGTGAGCAGTACGGACACCCATACTAATAGCAAGAGGATGTCAGCGAGGACCATCACAGTAGGGCAGTTCCCATACCCAGTCCAGGCCCTTGCCAGTCTCATCAGACACTGATGGGCAAGTATGCCTTGTGCTGGGGACATGTGAGCCTCATACAGCCCCTGCCCTCGAGGGCCCCCAGACAGTGTCCATAGTGGGATCAACCTGGAGTTGAGGCCCGAGAAGGGAGGTCCAGCATTTCAAGCTAAACCAGAATCTGCTACAGGGACAACCAAATGGGCGGCCGGGGGCTCCCAATAGTAGGTGCAGACGAAGTATTTCAACCTCCAGAATGCTGAGACCCCAGCAGAGACAGTGGAGGGAGCACAGGCAGGGAAATTTTATGGAAGAAAACTTTGGGTTGTGAAGAAGGACGTTGCTGTCTGGACTCCCCTTACTTGTGGAGTGACTTTGTGCAAGTTACTCAATTTAAACAAATACATATTTTTTTAGAATTGATTTTTATAGAGGAGCAGGAGAGAGAGAGAAACGTCTACATGAGAGGAGTGAGAGCATAGCGCCAGTCAGCTGCCTCCTGTTCACACCCGGCTGGAGATGGAGCCCGCAGTCCA
Organism: Antrozous pallidus; assembly: GCA_027563665.1. NCBI lineage: Eukaryota > Metazoa > Chordata > Mammalia > Chiroptera > Vespertilionidae > Antrozous > Antrozous pallidus. Next base: position 35,205,210 of record CM050518.1, read on the forward strand.
GGCACGCGCTGACCCGGAGTCAGACCGGCAGCCCCGTGGTGCACGGTGACGCCCGACCCACGGAGCCACGCTGGCGTGGCGAGCCACTCAGTCTTCTGATCTCCCTGTCTTCACCTAGAAAATAGGATGAAAGCGCCCCACAGAGTTATCAGACGATGTTGCAAGCCCTGGCCAGCATGGTTCAGTGGCGAGAGTGTTGGCCTGCGCACTGGAAAGTCACAGGTTCAGTTCCTGCTCAAGGGCACATGGCTGGGTTGCAGGTTTGATTCCCGCCTCCGGTTGGGGTGCGTTCAGGAGGCAACCAATTAATGTGTTTTTCTTCCTAAAAATCATTGGAAAAATATCCTCACTCCTCAGGTGAGGGGGGAAAAGGCCCGATCGGCGTGGCTCGGCGGTTGAGCATCGCCTCATGAAACAGGAGGTCATGGTTCGGCTCCCCGTCAGGGCACATGCCCAGGTTTGGGCCCAATCCACAGTAGGAAGCATGCAGGAGGCAGCTGATCGATGATTCTTTCTAATCTTTGATGTTTCTATCTCTCTCTCCCTCTCCCTTCCTCTCTCTGGAATCAATAAAAACATATATATATTTTTAAAAAGATGATGTTTTAGGACAATATGGATAAAGCTAATAATAGTATGCACTCAAAAAGAAAAAATGGGAGCTCCCTTCCCTTCAGAGAGCCTGGGTTCAAGTCCCAGCTCAGTCCCTTACAAACTGCATGACTTTGAATAAATTATTTAACTTCTCTGTGCCTCAGTTTACCCATCTGAAGTTATTACCTACCTCATTGGATTGTTCTGAAGATCACACGAGTGAATCAACATGAGAGCACCAAGAACAAGGCCTGACACATGTGGCAAGTACTAGACAGGATCAGTTATTATTTTTTCTTTCTAGAAGAGGCAGGTTGTCTTGTCAACTGGACCTTGAGGAGAGAAATGGAGGAGAGGAGGGCCAGGAAGAGCAAAAGTTATCACGAATAAGGAAGGAGCTCCAACTCTGTTTTTTTTTTTCTAGCCAGTACCAACCTCCTCAGCATTTTCTCACTTAAAAAAGTACCCAGTTCGGCTGGCATGGCTCAGGGTTAAGTGTTGACCTATGAACCAGGAGGTCACGGTTCAATTCCCAGTCAGGGCACAGGCCGGGTGGCGGGCTCGATTCCCAGTGTGGGGCATGCAGGAGGCAGCCGATCAATGATTCTCTCTTGTCATCTTTGTTTTTCTCTCCCTTCATCTCTGAAACAATAAAAATATATTGGAAATATTCACTCACTTTGAACAGTAAACTGTTCACGCAGTTCATGGTTCAAATAAAAAAGCTAAAGGGTAGCCCGCTGGTGCGGCTAGTGGTTGAGCATCGACCCGTAAACCGGGAGGTCACAGTTCAATCCCCAGCCAGGGCACATGCCCGGATTGCAGGCTTGATCCCCAAGTAGCAGGCATGCAGGAGGCAGCCAATCAATGATCTGAAAAAGACATTTTCAAAAGAAAAGGCTTTTAGGCACAGGGGCGTGTTGAGCAAGAGCCTCGGAGACAATTTCTTAACCAAAGATGGTCCAAGTAGTCCAGTTGCCAGGCAGAGCTCATGGGTACAGAGCTGGGCACTGGGGTCAGGGTGATTATTTCTGGGCCTGTGTGGCTCTAACCAGGTTCTGGGGGACCTGGGACATGTGGGATGCAGGTGGGCAGAGCCAGGGCCAGTCTGGGCATAATCTTGCCCTTCAGCCCTGCCTGAGGGCCCCTCTTCTTCCAGGCCTCTCCCTGATCCTGTTCAAGCCAAGGCATGGGAAAAGGCTGCTGCTCCATGCCCCGGGGCCCCAGGGGCCCCCTCCTTTTTCTCTTCTGCTTGTTCCAACACCACTCCCCCCAGCCCCCCCGTCGGGCCGTGGGAAGAATGCTGTGTCCTCTGAATGGGGGCCAAGAGTGACAGGTGGTGGCAGTCCGAGCTGCATGGCCCCTGGTGTAAGAGATCCTCTCCTCCGTCCCCGCCTCCCCTGCCTGCACCCCTGCCTCCGCCTCTGCCCACCGGCTCACTCCCTTACAACTGCCCCAGGTCGGCTCCTGGGCAGCCGCGGACACCGGGTTGCCCCTCTCTGCTCCAGGTACCTCTCTCCCCTCAGTCAGCTGGCCCCGGCCTCTCAGCCTGGCAAGAGGAGGACTCCGACAGCCTGACACACCCTATGCTTCTCTCTGCAGCTAGAACGACTTGAGTTAGACAAGCGGAAGCGTACGCCTTCCTACCTCATGGCGACAGAAAACGGAGCAGTCGAGCTGGGAATCCAAAGCTCATCAACAGGTGCCAAGCTGGGGCAGGAGATGGAGGGAGGAGCTTGGGCAGGGGTGTTTGAATCCAGGTCTGGGCCAGCTCCTCAGTGGTAGTTCTGCGCGCAAGACCTCTTTGGTGCATGGGGGACTCAGAAATCCACATTCTCTCTGAGTAGGACTGGGCTGGCCAAGTCCTCCCCAGAGAAACTAGCGAAATGTGGCGCTCTCATGGACGGCAGCAAATACAGGGCAAGGAGTGACGGGACACCCAGGCCCAGCAGGGACCAGAGCCTCCACACAGGACTCAGACCCCAGCAGCCCATCTCTAGAGCCCTGGGGGCCCGGGGGCTCAGTGGGACAAGCATTTGCAAATCTTTGCTTAGTGGGGACCTGGGCCCAGAGCTGGTCTCTGGTGTGCCTGGCTGGGGAGAGAGGGGAAGGGGGGTGAATCCTGACTGATGTCTCACCTCCTCTACAGACAATGCACCTAAAGGTGCAGCAGGCGAAGGACCCCCAGCTACAGAGAAAGACTTTGTCCCCCCAGACCCAAAGAAAGACTCTGGTCCCCAAGAACCAAAGAAAGAAACTGCCCCTCCAGATCCAAAGAAAGAACCTGCCCCCCAAGACCCAAAGAAAGAACCTGTCCCCCCAGATCCAAAGAAAGAACCTGCCCCCCCCAGATCCAAAGAAAGAACCTGCCCCCCCAGATCCAAAGAAAGAACCTGCCCCCCCAGATCCAAATATGAAACTTGCCCCCCCAGACCCCAAGAAAGACCCTGGTCCCCAAGAACCAAAAAAAGAAACTGCCCCTCCAGACCAAAAGAAAGACCCTGCCCCCCAAGACCCAAAGAAAGAACTTGCCCCCCCAGATCCAAAGAAAGACCCTGGTCCCCAAGAACCAAAGAAAGAAGCTGCCCCCCCACATCCAAAGAAAGGAGAATCCAGCCCCCCAGATACAAAGAAAGAATCTGCCTCCCCAGATCCAAAGAAGGAACCTGCCCCCATAGACCCAAAGAAGGAATCTAGCCCCCCAGATCCAAAGAAGGAACCTGCCCCCCCAGCTTCAAAGAAAGAAGAACCTGCCCCCGCAGACCCAAAGAAGGAATCTGCCCCCCCAGATCCAAAAAAGGAATCTGCGCCCCCAGATCCAAAGAAAGAACCTGCCCCCCCAGATCCAAAGAAGGAATCTGCCCCCCCAGATCCAAAAAAGGAATCTGCGCCCCCAGATCCAAAGAAAGAACCTGCCCCCCCAGATCCAAAGAAGGAATCTGCCCCCCCAGATCCAAAGAAAGAACCTGCCCCTCCAGATCCAAAGAAAGAACCTGCCCCTCCAGATCCAAAGAAAGAACCTGCCCCCCCAGATCCAAAGAAGGAATCTGCCCCCCCAGATCCAAAGAAAGAACCTGCCCCCCCAGATCCAAAGGAGGAACCTGCCCCCCGAGCCTCAAACAAAGAAGAACCTGCCCCCGCAGACCCAAAGAAGGAACCTGCCCCCCCAGACCCAAAGAAGGAACCTGGTCCACCCACCATGAAGAAAGGTGCCCCAGAGAAAGGGAAAGGTGGCCTGGCCCAGCCCTCAGCTACCGGCCAGGGCCCCGAGGGAGCGGGCGCCGTGGGCAGTGCGGGGCAGCCAGCGGCCCTGCCCCAGCAGACCCGGACGGCCGAGGCCAGCGTCAAGAAGCCCGACGAAGGAAACCATCAGGAGTCCTCAGGCAGCCAGGCTCCTGGAGAGTCCAAGCAGCGAATGAAGGCCCCGGAGAGCCAGGCGGCAGCCAGGAGGGGCTCATCAGCCTTTCTGCATTCCCCCAGCTGCCCTGCGGCCATCTCCAGGTGAACGCCCTGCCGGGGGGCAGGGAAGGGACTCCGTCCCAGGGGTCGGCCTGAGCTCCTCTGCCTGGGGAATCATTGCTGTCACATTCAGTGCTGGATTGGGTAGTCCTGATGTCCAGCTACCTCTGGCCTGGGCATTGGCTACACCTTCTTGTCCCCTTGCACGAAGCAGGAATTTCATAGAGAAGCCTGTCAGGCAGAGAGGGCCTCAGACCCCTCAGGTGGAACTCTTCTCTCGGCCCCTGAGGTCCAGAGTTCCCCTTATTCTGTGAATTTGGGTCTAGCCAAGGGTGGAGCTGAGCTATCAGGAGGAAAGGAAAACCCCTCTAGTTAATGTAATTATCAGTATAAATGGAAAGATGACTCAAAGCAGATTGGTAGATCCTTCCTAACACTTCCATAACTTACTAATACTTTTCATAAGAAAGCATCAGTCTTATGCTGCAATCAATCACACTTACCTGAGTGCTAAACAGATTAACCAGGTCATTAATAATATGTTGTAAACCACAATAACAGCACCCTATCAATTGAAACTTTATATTAATATCAATTGCATTGCCACAGTTTTTATTTACTTTTCTAATTCTACCCATATAATGATTGTTCTTATGAATAATGCTACTACTGGTTAGTTATTATCTATTAGTGTATTAATAGTCAAGCTAATGACCACAGTCATTTATGATAATATTAACATTCCTTGATATCCAAGTGGCTTTGGATACATTGCCCCGTGCACTTGAGGTTTGGGGGCAGGGCTCCATCAGCTCCAGCGCGCAGACGAGGCTCTGGAAGCAAGAAGACCTGCCGGAGGCCACAGTGGGGCTGTGGCTGCTGAGGGCATCACCTCTGTGTTCTCACCTTCCAGCCCAGAGAAGCCGCTGGCCGAGAAGCCCCCAAATGAGGCATCGGAGCTCATCTTTGAAGGGGTGCCCGTGACCCCCAGCCCCACAGCTCCCGTGCCAGCCAAAGCAGCAGCAGCAGGAGGGGAAAGCATCCTGCGAGGCGGCCAGAAGGAAGCAGGAGAGCAGGCTTCAGGCCAGGCTGAGGTGGAAGGGAACACCTCGAGGGGGATCGAGTTCCAGGCTGTGCCCCCGGAGAGACTCACAGCCAGGGAGGAGGACTGCTTCCAGATTTTGGGTAGGCCAGGGGCAGGTGTGGGTTTGAGGCTGCATGGGGGCTCAAGGGAGAAGGGGAGGGAGATCCCCAAGTCTCCCCACTTGAGAGGACTGAAGTGCTCTGAGCCATGTCTCACCCAGGCTGATTAAGTGCGTCACAACCCCAGGCCATGTGAGTGTCTAGACCCTTTTGACAGATGGGGAAATGGAGGCTCAGCAAAAGGAAATGGGATGAGTGCCCCCAAATCCACAGCTAGGACAGGACCTGCACTCTCGGGACGTCCTTGGCTCCAGAGCTCAGTCTCGGCTTTCTTTTACTTTGGCTAACATGGGGCTTTGAAAAATGCCAGGCAGGTATTGGAGCCACACCAGCTCTCCAGGCGGCGGAATGTGCAGTCAGCCTGTAGGACTGAAATGCCGGACTCTGGGGGACGGGGTGGGGAGGGCTGTGAGCGCAGCAGCGCAGGTGTCTGCGTGCAGCAGTGGCCAGGGAAGTTGGCGCGTGCGAGGGGGCAGGACCTGCGCGGCCTTAACTGGTGAGCAGACAAGGAGCCGTGGCTTATTCAGAAGGCAGTGGGAGCCACAGAGCATGCGTGAGCTTGGCCAGCGGTGACTAGGCGTGGGCCAGGGTCCGGCCGGGCTGGGGGTGGGGTGAGATGGGGTCAGGAGAGCCCAGAGTGTCCTGACACCCTCCCCGCCGGGCCGAGGTGCCCTGGGAGCCTGGCCAGCCTGCCTGGTGAGCGGCTCGGTGCCACCCAGACAGGGTGGGCGGGCCTGGCGGCGGGGCGGCAGCCAGGAGCCTGCCTCCTCCCGAGAAGCGGCAGACCTCCTCCCGCCGCCCCGCCGCCCCGCCGCCCCGCCCCGAGATCACATCCTTAGGGTGACTGGGCCTGAACCACCTCCAAGGGCCGTTTGATTTATCACCAGCCCGGCTTCCCTGCCACCTCCTGCTATTTATAAAGAGGTTTCCATTCCCGATGACTCAGCCTGTCCACCGCCAGGGCCCCTGTTCGCCGTGGTTGTCACTAGGTGGCAGCCTCTCCCCACCAAACTCCGTCCCTGCCTCCCCTTCCGCCTCCTCCCCCCTCCCCACCTATCCACCCCACCCCTGGGCCAAGCACAGGTTAGACACCCATTCTGCTGGCCTGGCCAGCCTGTGGTGTCACTTGAGGGGATGGTAGGCAGATCCCATCACTGTCCCCATCAGACATAGCAACCCTTTTTCTTCAAGGAAAATGCAGATGGCTTGGGAGGCAGGTAGCTGGGGAGGGTCCCAGTAGTCTAATGGGCCATCCTCATGGTGGTGTGTGTGGGGGCCGGTGGTAGGTGAGCCCCCCTCTGTCAGAGGCAGAAGGCCTCTCAAGGCCATTTTGTATGGTGGTGGCAGAGCTGAAATTGGAAACTGAGTCCCCTAGCCCTTGTCCTGGAGTCAGCTGTCCCCCAAGTATGGGCCCAGGCCAGGCAGGGGTGGGGTGAGGTGGGGGTGGCGTAGGGGGTGGGGGTGGGGTGCTGGGTGGATCTTCAGCAGCCCCTGGCGCTGACTGTGATGGCTCTGCTCTGCCTCCAGACGATTGCCCGCCCCCCCCCGGCCCCTTTCCCCCACCGCATTGTGGAGCTGAGGACCGGGAATGTCAACAGTCAATTCAGCATGAACTCCAAGGAGGCCCTGGGCGGGTAAGAGCTGGGCCCCTGGGCCCCTGGGTCCCTGAAGGGCATCGAGGCCCCTGAAGCTTTCCATCTTCCTTGTGCAAGGCCCGGCCACACCCCACTGGGCATGACCCAATCAACACAGGCTTCTACTGGCTGCGCCTGTCACGTGCAAGCTGTCACGTGGCTGATGCCTAATCACAGCGCGGCCCCTCACACAGACACTCACCGGGCATCAGTATTTCCTATTGGAGCGCACAGTGTTGTCCTGTCCGTCGCAGTGTTCCTGCTTTGTGAAAAGCCCTGGGGGTTTCCTTCCGGGCCCGGAGCTCCAGGTTGTCACATCAGGGACCACTCTTGGGATCAGCCCGCCCTTCCTGTGTCCACAGTTTGCGTGGTTCAGCCACTGTCCCAGAAGGAGAGCTTCAGGAGGGAATGAGGGCTGGCTGGGACGAGTGCCCCCATCTCACGGTGGGGATCCAGATGGGCACAGAGCACAGGCCCCCTCAGCCCTTGCCCCCTCACCCCTCACCCCCAGCCTCGTCTCTCTCCAGAGGCAAGTTTGGAGCCGTCTGTACCTGTACAGAGAAAGCCACCGGCCTTAAGTTGGCAGCCAAGGTCATCAAGAAACAGACACCCAAAGACAAGGTAGTGGGGTTGGGGCTTGGCTAGGTGAGAGAGGGGATTTTTGGAGTGTGGGGGCCTCTCACCTTCCTCTACTCATGTGTCTGTCCAGATGGACAGATGGACAGCCCTACACTGGGGCCTGAAGCCCCTAAACATAAACCAGACACCTCAGTTAGTGAACTCACCGGGACTTCCCCTTCTAGGCACAGGGTATTCATGGCCTCTGTTTCATTCAGTTCAACAAATACTGAAACGTGCAGGCTCTGGGCCAGGCCCTGTGCTGGGCACTGGGCGCCTGAAAGTGAACTGACCGGGGTCCCTGCCCTCAGGCAGCACCAGAATGAACAGGCCTGGTCTGGAGCTCTGCCTCTAGCACCCGGCCCAGGCCTGGCTCACAGGCTTGTTGAGGAAGGAGGGAAGGAAGGAAAGAGGGAAGGAAGGAAGGAAGGGAGGGAGGGAGGGAGGGAGGGAGGGAGGGAGGGAGGGAGGAAGGAAAGAAGGGAGGAAAGGAGGGAGGAAGGAAAGAGGAAGGAAGGAAGGGAGGAAGGAAGGAAGGAAAGAAAGAAGAAAGGAAGGAAGGGAGGGAGGGAGGAAGGAAGGGAGGGAGGAAGGGAGAGAACGAAGGAGGAAGGGAGCAAGGGGAAATAAGTGAGGAAGGAACAAGGAAGGAGGGAATGCAGGCAGAGGCTCAATGGAGCGAGGGAGTCTCCTGGTGTAGTGAGAGCTGAAATCCGGGAAAGCTGGGGCAGGGCGGCAGGGAGGAGAGGGCAGAGGAGGCTCCTGTTTCAGCCAGGAACCTTCCTGGACTGCTGTCATGAAGACTATGAAGAAGGAGGGACTGTGGGAGGAGAGGCTGAGTGCTGGAAATAGCAGGGAATGCAGGGACCCTTGAGTTGAGGCAGAGGGAGCTGAGAAGTGAGCTTATGGGCATTCCAGGCAGAGACCAATCACGTGCAGAGGCCTGGAGTCCAGAAAGAGTGTGAGGAGCTGCTCCGAGTGCCAGAGCCTGAACCCCGTCGTAGCTCTAAGCACATGTGGAGGCATGTATTTTCTATGTATTTCTATTTTCTGTCTTTCTCTGCCTCTCCCACTTGACAGGGCCTGGGTCCATGTTATTGACTGCTGGACCCCCAGGCCTCTATCATGGGCCTGGCTCAGTGTAGATGCTCAATCCGTGTGTGCTGCATACATTCACTGGAGGCAGCTATTGGTTAATTAATTACCAAGCAATTTTTTGGTGTGCCATTCAATGTGCAAAGGAAATGGCAGTCAACTAAAAGAGTCCTTGCCCTTATGGGTTGACATGCTAGAGAAGAGAAACAGACAACTAAAAAGCAAAATGCAACAATAAGCCTGGTGCCAGGGACTGAGAAGTGCTAGGAAGAAAAATAAAGGCAGGTAAGAAACAGGGAGCGCGGAGCTGTGAGGGGATGTGCAGATAGAGGGGGCGGGGTTAGGCCTCTCTGAGGAGGGTATGAAAGGTGAGATCTGAAGGGAGGAGTGGAATGAGAGAGATGAAGTGATTCGGGTAGTGATACGATGTCCTGGGGAGAAGGGAGCGGGTGAGAGAGTTCAGGGAGCGGCCTGACCGATGGCATTTGCCCGTTTCTGTGGTGTAAATATTTCTACCATAACTGTTTTCAGACCAGCAATGTGACGACTGGCTTGCAAACTTTCTCAAAGTGACAAATAATGGTGGCTTAGTCTAGGCAGGCAGTGGTGGAGAAGGTGAGAAATCATTGGGTTTGTAATCTGGTTTGACGGTAGAGTCAGAAGATTTACTATTGGATTGGAAATGGGGTGTGGGGAAGCAAGATTAAGAGCAGAATCTGGGATTGCTCCTAACTTGTAGTCCTGCACATCTGGGTGAAGAGCAATGTCCTATTGCTAATGGACAAGCTCAAGTGTGGGAAGGGGTGGTATCAGGTTTACTTTTGGACTTGACAGGGTTGCGATGCCTCTAGACATCCTGGCCGCTGACAGGTGAAGATATGGGTGTGTTGCGTTCAAGGAGTGCTCAGAGGTGGAGAGATACATTTGGAGATTGATCACATTTGGGTGGGATTATCTAGTCATGGGGCTTGAGGAGAAAGCCCAGGGAGAGAGGGTAGGGAGGGGAGTGCTGAGCGGGGAGGTCTGGGCCCTTGGATTCCCAGTATTCTGCCAGGAGGAGAGGAAGAACTGCACAGGAACGGCGTCCCAGCAGGAAGGACTGGGGGTGGTGAGGACACAGGTTTGGGGGTGGGCAAGGAGGCCAGTGAGGAGGAGGCTGGGCAGTAGTCCAGCCCAGGTTCCTGTCAGGGAGCAGGTCTGGAGGGTGGAGGGCAGGGAGTGATGACACTTAGATGCTTCCCCCCTCCCTCCCCGCTTCTCCCTGGTCCCCAGGAAATGGTGATGCTCGAGATCGAGGTTATGAACCAGCTCAACCACCGCAATCTGATCCAGCTCTACGCGGCCATCGAGACCCCACATGACATCATCCTGTTCTTGGAGTAGTGAGTGCCAGCAGTGGGGGAGGGGCGGGGGTGCGGCGGGCCCAGGAGCAGCCTGTTGAGGGGTCTGTGCACGCAGCATCGAGGGCGGCGAGCTCTTTGAGAGGATCGTGGACGAGGACTACCAGCTGACCGAGGTGGACACCATGGTGTTCGTCAGGCAGATCTGCGACGGGATCCTCTTCATGCATGAGATGCAGGTTCTGCACCTGGACCTCAAGGTACTGGCGCTGGGCCTCCTGGGAGGTCAGGAGCCTCGTCTGACCACTTGAAATCAGTGTTGCAACCAGCCATCCCTCCATCCTCCCATTCCTCCTTCTCTCCCTCCATCCAGCCTCCCACCTGTAGACTCAAAAAGGGGTTACTGAGCACTTACTAAATACCAGAAATAAAGAATGATACAGAAAATAAAGCAAAAGACTTTGGTCCTAGCTCTTAGGAGCTTCTAGTCTAATCCTAGGTACTTGCTGAAAGTGTCTTTTGCAGCTCTGTGATCCCCAAGCACAGTGCCTCCCACAAAGAACTTACTAATAAGTGTTCCAAAAGCATTTACTTCTGCACTGGGCCCTGAAAGGCACTAAATAGACAAACACCTGAAGACAGGTATTTGTCTATTTAGTCAACGAATATTTGTGGAGGGTCTGCTCCACGCCAGACAGTGTTCCAGCAGGTGCAGATCCGGGGGTGAACTAAACAGATAAAAATACCTGCCCCTATGAAGCTGACGTACTGGAGGGGAGTCAGAAAAACAAATCAGAAAGCATAGTGTCAATGCAGCAATACACATATAGTAGGCGCTACCAAAAAACGCTTAATGAAAGAGTATTTATATCCCTCTTCCGACCTTGCTCAGTCTGTGTGCATAGCAGTTTAGGGAAAGCAATAAACTTTATGATCAGCTGGCAGTGCCCTGTGTTATATGAAGACCCAGAGTGGGAGGGACTGGCCTCGAAGTAACTTCACTCACATAGGATTCTGGGAGCCATGGCTGCGCACCTATAGGTCTTAGTTCGACACTGAGGGCGGGCGGCAAAGGGGCCGAGAGAAGACGGAAAGCATGTTGTCTGCCCAGCCCCTGCCCTGTAGCGTGCTGGCTGGCCGCAGGCAGAACGATATCAAAAGACCAGCGCTGGAGTCAGACAGTCCTGGCATCAAGCCCTGGCACTGTCACTTACTTGTTGGGTGACTGTAGCCAAGTCACTTCTGTGTCTGAGCCTCAGTTTTCTCAGCTGTGAAATGGGCCCGGAAAGTGGCCGTCTGCTCATAGAGCTGTTGGAAAGATTGAGGAGCTAATCGCGGGAGGTGACTGATACAGGGCGTGGCATTTGTAGGTGTTGTCGTCATCCCTAACTGGGGAGACAAGAGCACCCCTCTTAGAGCAGTGCCCTCAATACCCAATAGGCTTCTCCTGAGAGCCCCGAGCTAGTCTTTTCTTTCTCTGGTCCCTGGAGCTCCACGTAGCTGGTGGTGACCCTGAGCTAGCGTCTCACCAGGGCACAGAGTTACTGCATCCTCAGAACGGCTAGGACACTGCTCTTTCCTGGCCCGAGATGAGGGGAAATGCTGTCTGCTCCCACCCAGAAGCCTGGTGCTGCGAGGCCTCATCCAAATCCCTGTCAGGCGCTCAGGTTCCACATCTGTGCCTGGAGCAGGCGGGTCTGGGGGCTCGGACGGGCTGCTGACTCTGGCAGCCTGGGCTCTGGCTGGACTTGGGACTTGGATGGACTTGAAGGGAGAGGGAGAGGGGGCCGGGTCAGAGGCCAACCCGGGCCACCCCTTCTCCTCAGCCAGAGAACATCCTGTGTGTCAACAACACCGGCCATTTGGTGAAGATCATTGACTTCGGCCTGGCACGGAGGTACCACCTGGGGGAGGCCAGGGCCAGCCTCTGAGGAGGGCAGAGGGCAAGGGAGAGCCAGCGGGCTGTGCTCTGAGCATTTGGTCTCACCCCCAGGTACAACCCCAACGAGAAGCTGAAGGTGAATTTTGGGACCCCAGAGTTCCTGTCTCCTGAGGTGGTGAATTACGACCAAATCTCGGACAAGACAGACATGTGGAGTATGGGGGTCATCACCTACATGCTGTGAGCCCCACGGGAGCGTGGTGTTCCTGGAGTTGGGGCGCCTGGGTGGGCAGCTGAGGCCAAGACTGGCCTTGGGGTCCAGGCGAGGTGGTCTCACCTCACTCATTCACTCAGTCAGGGTTTTGCTGGGTGTTGGGAGTGTTAGTGAGAACCAGGGAAGGGGAACTTGGTCCCCATTTTACAGATGGAGAAACCAAGGCCCCTAAAGGCATAGCATCCCAGCCCAGGGCTCTGGACAGCAGATCTCTGATGACCCCGGGTGGGGGCAGGGGTGGTGGACATTTTTGTGCACTCGCCATTCCTCTTCTTCACTGTAACCCTGGGAAGCTGGGATGATTATGCCCATTTTACAGATGAGAAGAGTGAGGCTCAGAGAGGGGAAGTGACTTGCCCAAGGTCACCCAGCCAGATTCAAGCTCAGGTCTGTCCCATGTGAGAGGCTGGGGGTCTTTTCAGCATCTGGTGCTGCCTCACAGGATCTATCCCCACCCCCCAAGCCCTCCAAGGTGACTTAGCATCTCCAGTCTCACCTCGCTGCCCTCTACCATCCCCTCCCTCCAGGCTGAGCGGCCTCTCCCCCTTCCTGGGAGATGATGACACAGAGACCCTAAACAATGTCCTAGCTGCCAACTGGTACTTTGACGAGGAGACTTTCGAGGCTGTGTCAGATGAGGCCAAAGACTTTGTCTCCCACCTCATCGTCAAGGACCAGAGGTGCGGCTCACCACAGGACACGAACCCCCCTGTGCGAGCATGTGCGGGCCGGGTGGGAGCTGGTTGGAAGGCCGGATGGGCTCCAGTGCCTGTGAGCATGCCACCCACCCTCTCCACGCTGCACCTTCCCCACAGGGCCCGCATGAGCGCTGCCCAGTGCCTCGCCCACCCCTGGCTCAACAACCTGGCAGAGAAAGCCAAGCGCTGTAATCGACGCCTCAAGTCCCAGATCTTGCTTAAGAAATACCTCATGAAGAGACGCTGGAAGGTACCACTGGGCTGGGGCTGGTGGGGGGGGGTGGAGGGAGGGGCGGCAGGGCGGAAGAGCTATTGGCACCAGGTTCGGAGCCCCCTCCCCTCTCCCCCGCAGTAATGCCTTGGCAGGTTCCGTCCACCAGGCTGGCCCTGTCTGGGAAACAGGGTTGGCTTTTCTCTTTGTCCTGGGCTGGCTCCTGACCTCCCACCCACCCCCTCCACCCTGAGGAGGGGCGTCCACCTGGGGCTCAGGGTCAGGAAAAGGTCTCTGACTCATCACAGGCTTCCTCCCTCATTTTTCAAATATCGATGGAGCCTGTACTACCTCTAGACACTGGGGTTACACCAGTGGGTAAGACTCAAGGATTCCAGTCTTTGTGGACTGACTTTTGGGGGTGGGGGTGTTGGGAAATACGAAAAGGGTTAAGGAAGGGCTCTAGAAGGAACACGGATGGTCAGGAGTGCCAGAGGAGAGGTCGCACTGCCAAATAGGTGCTCCGGGAGGACTCACTGAGAGGGAGGATGTGAACACAGACCTGAAGGAGTGAGGGGTGAGCGGTTCTAGAGGAAGAGTGTCCCAGGCAGAGGGAACAGCCAGTGCAAAGGCCCTGAGGGAGAAGCATGGCTGGCAAGTGTGAGGAACAGGTAGGAAACCAGTGCTGACGAAGAACCAAAGGGGTGGGGAGATGAGTGCAGATAGGAGCGGGGGACAGGGTGTGGAGGGACCCACTGGCCGTGGCGAGGGGTTTATCTTTTACTTGGAGCACCTTGACAGAGCGCTGGTCTGGCTGACAAATCTGTGGAAGGAAGGAATCCTGGAGGGTGCCGTCATGGCGCCTCCTGTGGCCACTTTAGGCACTGCACCCCCCCTGGCATCTGGCCCTTCTGCAATAAAGGGGACTTGAGGAGACACTCAGCTGCCCTGATGCTGACTGGAACCCCTCTCTCCCATCCCCCAGAAAAACTTCATTGCTGTCAGCGCTGCCAATCGCTTCAAGAAGATCAGCAGCTCAGGGGCACTGATGGCTCTGGGGGTCTGAGCCCCAAAAGCGGCTGAGGCCTGGATGCAGCCGCACGGTGGCCAGGGCTGAGGCCTCCAGCCCAGAAGGCCAGAGCAGACGGCCAGACCCCAGGGTGGGCTGGCCAGGACAAGGCTGTGCCAGGCTGGGAGGCTCGGGGCTCCCCACACCCCCACACAGTGACCGCTTCCCCGATGAGAGCTGCCTCGGATGTGGCCTGAATCCATCCTGCTAACGCCTCCCCAGACCCACTCATCAGCCACAGCCCAGATGCCAGAGGCCTGTTGTTCCTTCCCTGGCTCCCCCGTTGGAACTGTTGGCCTGGTGACCCTGCTTGGCCCCAGCCGGGCATCCCTGGCCTGAGCTTGCTCTCAGCTGGAGTGGGAGGGCTGGGGCCTAGTGTGTGGGGCTCCTGCGGTTGTGGACGGGAGGCTCTTGGTGGGGCAGGAAGGCAACAAAGTCGATTCCTGAGGCCCAGCTGCCGGGAGACAGAGCGGGCTTTGTGAAAGAGGCTCCTCACGCCCCGCCTGCCTCCCTACACCCAACAGATAAGGCCTAGCACACACCATCTGGCCAGCTCCGGCTCCCACCCACCTTCCTTGCCGACCACCAACACACAGGAACTCTGAGTGAGAGAGGACGCCCAGCCCAGGCCTGGCGGAGGGGGCAGGGAGCGGCCTGAGGGACACGGAAGACCACCCCCGAACTTGCCTGAGGGCCTCGCTGGCTCAGCCCAGCCACTGTGGGCCCCCATCCCTGCCACCTGGGCTTCAGATGATGGAGTCAGCAGGCCCCGGAGGGGTGCAAAGACCGTGGGCAGCCCCCAGCCTGCTCTCAGCTTGTGCCTTGTAAATAAATGTACAGGCTGGATGTGGCCTCGTCTCTGCATTCGTTCAGATGAAGTCACAGGCGACCCCATCCACTGAGAGCTGCTGCAGCCCAGCCAGCGAGCGAGGTGCTGGTTCCCAGTGTCATCGTCACCGGTGCAGCCTCAGGAGCCACACTGCCCAGGGCATGATCTGGGCAGGTGACCTCCCTCCATGGTGCCTCAGTTTCCTCATCTGCGAGAGGGAGGTCACAGCACCAGCTGACACTTCTGGGGTGATTACTGTGTACCGGGCTCTATCTAAGCCTGTGTATGTACGTTAACTCATTTACTCTTCTCAGAAAGGTTAGGTGGCAGATGTTCTTATTATTCCTATTCCCGAGGGGGAAACTGAGGCTCGTAGAGGGGAGGAAACTTGAAGAGTACTCAACAAATCAGAAGCTGGGGCTTGAAATGAACTCTCTGTCTCCCAGAGCAGGGTTCTGCTCTGAGCCCACCCTGCTTCTCACTAGAGCAAGGTGTCAGCAGAGAGCAGAGTCTTCGCTGGGCCTGCAGAGAGGGGGGATCTCCCAGGAGGCCTCGGGAGAGACCACAGCCTACCTCACCACAGGCCTGCAGTGCAGAGGCGGGGGCCTCATCTGCTGGGGGTGGGGTGACAGGAGCGGTTCACCCTCAGAGGGTGCAATGTGAGGACATTGGTCAGCAGTGGGACTGGCCTCAGCAGGGCAGCTGGTCCCCCCGCTGGAGGCATCGCTCTGGGTCCCAGCAGGAATGGCAGTGAGTGCAGTTCACATACATGGCACACCTTCTGGAGCCGACCCCGGCCCAGCTCTGCTCGAGATCGCACCCCCTGCTCACGTGACCCTGTGTGGTGGGCAGTGTGTTGTGCTGTTTCTCAGGTGGGAAAGCCAAGCCTCATGGAGGATAAGCCACTTGCTCAGGGTCATATCGGTCAGTGGCAGAGCCAGGATTTGTGCCCAATCTAGGCCCAGAGCCCGTGCTCTTAACCACTGCGCTGCCTGCCTCCTGAGAATCTTGGATTTGCCCACCGACCGAGACCACGAAGCTCCTCTCCTCCTCCCCTGCCTCTGGGCCTTGGCCAAGCCCACAGTGACCACCCCACCCTGCCACCCTGCCCCTTCCAGCGGGTGGGTGCAGAGTCCTGCTGCAGCAGGTGCCACACGGGGTGTGTGACGCTGGGGTCTGGGCCTGGTGGGGTGTTTAGTCAGGGCTCCAAGGGGCTTGGGAGCCTAGCTTGGGCTCTTGGTGGGAAATCAGTTTAAGGGCCAGGCCCCCATGGCCAAGGATCCCTGCTGCCTGCCCACCTGCCACCTGCCAGCTGGGCTGGGCCTGTGGCTTCCTCTGAGTTCTCAGCCTCGCTGGCCCCCGCCCAGGCCGAGCTCTGGCCACACAGCGTGATGATGAGGGATGAGTCACTGCTGTGGGTTGGCTGGGAGGAGGAATGAGGTCCAGTGACAGCAGAGATCTAGGGCCTGGGTCCAGCTGTGGAAACCGAGGCCAAAACGAGGAAGGCCCTCAGCAGAGACAGCAGCAGTGGGACCTAGAACCCAGGACCCCTAGCTCCCAGCACATGCCCCACTCTCCTCCTTCCTAATGTGAAACCCTCAGCTCTGCTCTCCTCTGCCATTCCTAGGGCCACGGTGATAATCAACACATGGGACTGGGTGCTCATTCACCGTATTTCACAGGTTCAGGGAGGGAAAGTGACTGGACCAAGGTCACACAGCAAGTGAATATATCCTGGGCAAGAAGCCCACCCAGACCCATGGAACAGGCTGATCTCTGCCTCTCTCCCCATCCCTTCCCAGGAGTACACCTTAGAAAGCTCTTTTTGATTCCTTAGGATTTCCTTTGGACCGCCCCTGACCCCTAGAGATAGCAAAATGGATAAGGAAATGGGGATCCAGAGAGATTTTGCTCCTTCCAAGGGTAGCAGAGCACACCTAGGAAAAGGCTGAGGTAGCAGCCCCTAAAATGGGACCGAGTTTCTGCCTCTCTGCAGGCCTGGCCCCGGTACCCACACTGGAGCTCCCATCCCCAGCAGCCTCGGGGGAGGTGGGAGCAGCTTTTCCCTCTAGGAACCACCTGAAAGAGGGAATGAACCCTCAGCTGGTTTGGGCCTGCCGGCTGGAGCCAGGCCAGCGCCAAAGCTTTGGGTCTGCAAGTCCCAAGTGCTAAGCTATGACTGTCCCCTGCCCCTTGCTTGGTGTGCCCCACTCGCATGAAGCCTGGTGTGTGGGCTCCTCTGGCATGGCGTCCATCACACAGCCGGTGCCTTTCCCGCAGGCTGCTCTGTGCCTCATGGGGCCAGAACCACAAGCTTCCTCGGCCCGTGTCCTGGTCCCCTTCGTGGGCTCCGAAGGGTTAACGGCCTCAATGGGACAGCTCCTCCTGGTTGGTCCCAGCCCAGAGAGCGGTTTCCTCCAAGACTGTTTCCTGCCTCTGGGCCTTGGCCAAGCCCGCAGTGACCACCCCACGGGTCTGAGGCTGCATCTGGTTTGGATTACACCAAGGCTGGTGACGCTGCCTTTTCCTGTCTGTGTCCACTGGCCTCAGATTCCACTGGCCACCTTGGACCCAGCAGGGCAGCGGTGGGAAAAGATTCAGCCAGTGACAGGGCTGCCTCGGGGTGTGAAGCTGCCAGGCCGTCCTGAGGAGGTGCCCACCTGGACCGAGCTCCCCCTCGCACAGCTGCCCACCACCTGCTCCTTCCTTCACTCACGGGCGTTATATACTGAGCACCAGGCATTGTACCAAGTGATTGCACGGATGAACTCATTCATCTCCACACTATGAGTAGGTATGTTCATGGCCAGCTTTGCACAGATGAGGAAACGGAGGCAAAGGGAGTTGATGGGTTCCCAGCCAGTCAACAGTGGAATGAGGCTGGCAGCCATTGCAATGTGGAAGTAAGCCAGCAGTCAGACTTCCAACACATCCAGGCACCTCATAGCTAATTGTGGAGTCCCTGCTCTGGACCTGGCTTCAGTCTAGAGCCTGGCGATGAATTAGTCATGGTCCCTCCCCTTGGGGAGTTCATAGCCTCTGGCACCCCAGGTTGGGGGTGACAGTGAAGACACTAACCCCTCTTTTCTCCCCAGTGAAAGTGACAGCCAAGCCGAGGACAAATAGGAGCAGGGTTTTTCCGATCAAGCGAAGAGGGTGTTCCAGGCAGAGGGGGTCACAGGTCCAAAGGCTTGGAGCTGAGAGCAAACTTGTGTGGGAGCATTTCAGTAAGACTCTTGCATCTGATGAAGTGGAAGATAAGTCTGGAGAAGTTGGCAGCCTCAAGTGCCAGCCTGGTTCGGGACAAAAGGGAGCCATGGAAGGATTTTAAGCAAAGGAGGGTCATGGTCCGATCTGTGGTTCAGAAGGGTCTCTGTAGCCAGGAAGGTCAGTGAGGGGAGAGATATTGGAGAGAGGAGACCAGAGAGAGGCTGAGCATGTCTGCCTGAGGGGCTGTGAGGACGTGGGGACAGGAGGCGGGAGACAGATCCCATACTTCTCTGGAGACAGGCTGGCTGCAGAGACTGGGTGCAGGCCAGACAGACGGGGTTCCAGTCGATGTATTGGCCTTCTCTGAGCCTCAGAGTCCCATCTGTGAAGTGGGGTAATAGCAGTCCCTGCCTCCCAGAGCCAGTATCTAAGTTACATGAGATGTGGAGAGCGGCATAGGTGGCTGACCTCATACTCATCCCACAGCTCCTTCTCCAGCTCCCATTAAGTGCCAGACGCTGTTCTAGGTTCTGGGGACCAGCAGCCCATTGACAAAAGTCTCTGGCCTTGTGGAACTTTGTTCTAGCAGAAATCTGAAGGGCAGTAATGAATGCAGGAGTTGTTGGGGGGGGGGGGCGGGGACATGGAGAGGGCCTCTCTGAGGACATGAAGGGCCTGAGGGAGTGAGTCCAGGGGTTCCTGCACGGCTGTTCCAGAAGAAGGAAGAGCACGTATGAAGGCTGTTTGGAATCGAGGAGGGCAGGAGGAGGAGAGGCCAGGTCCCATGGGCCCCCGAGAACTTGGGCTTTTGCTCTGGGGGAGCCAGGGAGCCCTCTGAGATTTAATCCATGGCAAATGGATGAATGGCTGACCAGGGCTCCACTGGTCCACTCTGCAAACCTTTATTGAGGGCCTGCTCTGTGCTGGTCACCGGGCTAAGGAAGTGGGTACAGTGATTAAGGCAGACTCAACCTCCACCTCTTGAAGCTCACATTCTAAGGAGAAGCACGATAAAACCGAATACACCAGAAACGCATACTTCCACATTGCAGTAGGCAGCAGCGGAGGAAACTGATAGGCTGCAGAGAAAGAAAATGGTCTAGGGCAGTGGTCAGCAATCTCATTAGTCAACAGAGCCAAATATCAACAGTACAACGATTGAAATTTCTTTTGAGAGCCGAAAACCGACTTCTGCGCATGGGCCACGAAGTTTCAATCACACCGTACCTGCACGCCCACATGTGGTATTTTGTGGAAGAGCCACACTCAAGGGGCCAAAGAGCTGCATGTGGCTCGAGAGCCACAGTTTGCTGGCCACCGGTCTAGGGGCTTCTCTGAGGAGGGATATTTAATGTGGGCTCTGGATGTGGAGGAGTCCGACAGGGGGGAGCGAGCATTCCAGGTGGGGGGACAGTGAGTGCGAAAAAGACACTCACCAGGGCACCGGCTGTCTTAACGTGGAGCAGGAGGGTTAGTTCTCATTTGTATCCGAGAGACAAGTGCACCCCAGCTCTGTGGTCAGGAGCAGGGGGCCTGGCCTTTCCAGGGAGCACCAGGCAGGATTCTGGCTGACGCTGGCCTGCTTTTAGCCTGGAACTGCTTCCTTCAGCCCCACCAGCTGCCTCTTTGCATCACCAGCCAATGAATGGCCAGTAGGAACAGGGGGCTGGGCACCTCCAGACCTGCTGGGAGGGACGTTCTGCCATGGCTAAGAGGCAGGGAGCACTGGGCTGAGGTTACCAGACCTTCTGGCCGTGCTGTGTTATGTTCCAACTTTATTCCCACTGACTGAATGGCGCACACATTGTGCTGGTTTCCACGCATCAGTCCTGGGAGTCCGAATCATTACCCCATTTAACAGAGAAGAAACGGGAACTCAGGGAGGTGAGTCCACAGCTCGAGGTCACACAGCCTGGAAGACGAGATGCCGGGAACTAAGTCCAAAGCCTTGTCTGCATCACAGTGCTTCCTCCCCTGCGTCCTCCCGCATCCACAGCAGTGCGGCCTTTCCTTGGGGGTAAATCAATTTAAGGGGACATGCCCCAGGGCCCAAATATTTATTCATTGCACTTAACACCTATATTGCAGCTTCCGTGTGCTAGGCTCTATTCTAAGCACTTTGCCAGTATTAGCTCATGTAATCTTCACAACAACCCCATGGAGGTGGGTACTGTTAATATCCACATCCTATATAATAAAACTCTAATATGCAAATTGACTGAATGGCAGAATGACCAGTTGCTATGATGCACCCTGACCACCAGGGGGCAGATGCTCAATGCAGAAGCTGCCTCCTGGTGGTCAATGCATTCCCACAGAGGGAGCACCACTCAGCCAGAAGCCGGGCTCACGACTGGCGAGCACAGTGGTGGTGGCGGGAGCCTCTCCCACCTCCAGGGCAGGGCTAAGGAACAGCAAGCAGGTAGGAGCAGTGAGCAGGCGGGTGGTAAAGAGCAAGGGATCTAGGACTGCAAGGGGGATCCCAGGCTGTGAGAGGGATGTCCGCCTATGGGCTTAGGCTCAATCCTAAGCTGGCAGTCAGACATCCCCTGAGGGGTCCCAGACTGAGAGAGGGTGCAGGCCTGGCTGAGGGACACCCCTTCCTTCCCTCCCCTCTACCCCCCCCCCCCAAGTGCATGAATTTCATGTACTGGGCCTCTAGTTTTACAGATAAACACAGAAACATAGAGAAAGGGAAAGCAACTTGCCCAAGGTCACACAGCCAGGAATTGACAGGGCTCGGATCTGAACCCAGGCAGTTGGGCTCCCAGAGCTCCTGCTCTTAGCTGCTGCACCTACTGCCTCTGGCAGCCTAGCCCTCCGGGAGATGGGAGCCCGTGTGGGAGGAGATGTTTGGCTGAGGCCTGGATTCCCGGGTTCTGTACAAGGCCTCCCCCTTCCTTCTTCCTCATCACTTAGTGGCCTCAGAGCACCCGCCCGCCAAGGGAGAAGATCTCCCCACCCCTGGCCCAGGGGCTGCCTGGGGTGTGGGAAGGAGTGTTGAACTCTGGGCAATGGAATGCCAGAAACCAGGGAAGGAAATGTGGGTGGGAAAGCAGGAGGGGAGATAAGACATGGAGGGTGGAGGAGCTGCTAAGGAAGGCCCAGCCCTACGGGTGGGGGTGGCCGCCTTGGGGGCAGGGAGAGCAGGGACCAAAGGACCAGCAGGTAAAGAACTTCCTGACAGTCCTTTGGAGCTGCCAAAGGGGATGGGGTGCCTCTGAAGCTGGGGGCTCCCTTGTCTTGGAACCCCATGTGGTATGCACCACTTGGTGTAGAGAGGATTCAGAAATTGAGCAGGAGATGCCCTTTCAACTCTGATATTCTAAGAATCTGAGCTGCTATGATTAAACACTCTGGAACATCCTGCAATACCACTGGGTTTACCGTTTCCAGTTTGGATCTAGCAAGGTGACTCAGTACCCTTTCGCCCTACCCTTTGCGGAGGCGTGGGGGCTGCGCCTCCTCCCGGTTCAGACAAGTCCGGGTGGGAAGGGTCCTTGCAGGAGAGTCGGGTGGGATGGCCCTTGTCCCAGCACAGCTTACAGAGCGGAGGGGAGCCACGGCCGGTGTGGAAGGCCGTGCGGTGTGGCCGTGGGAGTGTCACTTCCCTTCTCTGTCCGGTCTCGTCATCTGTGTGAGGTGCACTCTCGGGGTCCGCCAGCTTGGGCATTCTGAATCTCCGCTAAGAACTGTCTACCCTCAGGTGGGGGTGGCCAGGCAGGAGCCAGAGGGTGTCTGTTGGTCATGGAAAGAATGTGAGGGCAGAAGGCCCAGTGGGTGGGGTCCCCAGGCTGGGCAGCGAGCACAGGGCCACGTGAGATCATGATGTCTGGGCCTTCTGGGCCAGCGCCTCTGGGGGCGAGATCCCCTCCAGCCCACCCCCCAGGTCACAACCTCCTCGGGGACGCAGCCTCAAAAAGCCAGGCTGTTTCCCTGCTTCCCCACCGCCCTGGGGCAAAGGGAATGAAATCAGAGCCAGAGAGATGGGCGCTGGTCCAGTCTTACACAGCGAGTCCAAGGCAGGCACTGAGCCCAGGGTCCTGCTTGGGGACTGGGACTGAGGGGGGCCTGTCTTCACGTCTCAGCTATGTTGGGAGCCCGAGAGGGATGTGGAGAGGGTGCTCCTGGGTGTGGGCTTCCCCAGGGCAAAGGGTGGGCAGGCAGGCGGTGCAGCATTCTTCTCCCCAAGCCCCCACCTCAGTTCAGAAGCCAAACCTCCTCAGGGGAGGGCTGGCAGGATGCAGAGGCCGGGGCTCCCCGAGGCAGGCCAGCCTCCCCATCCTCCTACGAGCTCAGGACAGAGGCTGGGAAGGAACTGGGGTCACCAGGTCTCCAGAGGAATGCACCACAGGGAACAGTGCCTGGCAGGGGCCTCTTTCCCTTCATCTGCCTGTCCTTGTCTCTGTAACTGTCTCTGCATCACATTCTCTCTCTCTCTCTCTCTCTCTCTCTCTCTCTCTCTCTCTCTCTCTCTCTCTCTCTGACATACTGACCCACACAGGCACATGCCATTTATGAACCCACACAAGAGCCTCCTTCCCCTCTCCTCATCCATGCCCCCCGCCCCCACAGGACCTTTCTCTCCACCCCTTTCAGCCACGAGGCTGCCCGAATGTGACAGGGTGGACCCTCTCTCCTCTCCATCGCTCGCTCGATGGGTTCCAGGCCGGGGTCCAGCACACATGGGAGGGAGGGGCCCCACAGCTGGCCAGGCACTTTCTCAGCCCCTTCCGGCCTCAGTTAGCCCCCGCCCTGCAGGACCCCTTTCCACCCTGGCTCTGGAGTCTGTGGGAACCAGACAGTTGGGGCTGTCCAGCCGGGCTCGCTTCCTCCCAAGCCCCAGGGGACCTGCCGAGGGAGGAGGGAGCAGCAGAGACTGACGTCCCTGTGGCTGCTGCCCAGGAAGAGTCTCTGGAGGGACCTGGGCTGCCCGCCTGAGAGAGGGGTCTTCAGCCCCTGGGTGTCACCTCGTGGGCTGTAAGACCCTGCAGAACACTGCACCAAAGACCAGAAAGGGGTCCCTCAGTATCCTGGCCCTTCTCTCCCCACACCCATGATCCAGATGGGGAACTGAGACTCTGGAAGGAGCCTCAGCAACTCTGACACGAGGGAGTGTGGGGACAGTGAGCTTCCACACACTAAGCTCCTTCCTCCGATGGGGGCATAATACGCCCATTTCTCCTGCTTCCCCAGGGGGGCAGCCGGAGAAGACCAAAGGCCAGGGCTCTGTCACTTCTGGGCCAAACCCAGGACAGCCGCTCCCCTCGCCCCAGGAGAGAAATGCTTTCTTAAGAGTCACCAGGAGAGCTCAGAGAGTAAGACCCAGGAGCCCCCATTCTGGCAGGAAATCCAGAGGGGGGACTAGTGCCTGCCTTTGAGCCTTGAAAGAGATAAGCTGTGCCCTTTTACCCCTGGCATTTGAACCCTCCGGCCCTCCACCCCCATGAGCTCCGTCTGGACACCACCAGCTCTGCTCCTGCCCGGCACGCACCCTGTGTCCTCTCACGCTGCAGGCCAGGCCTGGGGCAGACGCACACCCAGTTTCCATCTCCTCTCTGCCACTCATGTGCCATCTAGAGTCGAAGCTAAGACCCCCAAACTCTCCAAGGCTCCGATTCCTCCAACGTCAAGTGAGGCTGTCATCCCATACCACACAGGATTTGGCGAGATAGAAGTCTGGGATGGAGTGAATGTCACAAACGGTCATGTTATCCTGACCCATCATGACGGGGGCAACTGAGTCAGAGTTTGGGATTGGAGAACCAGTCCCTCAGGGCAGGCCTGCCTCACCCCCTGCCTGCTATCTCTCATGGTTGCCTCCCTCCTCTCTCTACCCCACTCCCTGCTCCCCCTTCTTCTGCCTTCCTGGGAAACTCCCCGAGAAAGTCCCCAGCAGGAGAAGTCCTCCACCCGGGGTCTCTCACCTGTCACACAGCCCCACAACCACAGCCACCCCACACAGAACCAGGCTTCCCGGCCCTTAGCCCCCAACCATCCAGCAAGCTGACCCTCATCATCACACTGGCTTTATTGGCCCTGAGAGCCACAGATAAACCTCAAGGGGGCTCTGCCTCCCCTCCCCCAAGTCTGTCCGGAGGCCCTGGGGCTGGGTGAGTGTTCACCACTCCAATCTTGGCTTCTGGTCCCAGTTGTCTTTGCCTTGCCAGGCCTGGGTCCTTTGAGAGCTCCCCGATCCTACAGCCAGGCTCAGCCTGGAGGGCGGAGTGGCAGGGGCTGCCCAAGACCAGGCTGGCTTCACTCAAAGAAGAACATTCCCGGTGTCCGGTATAGGCAGGGGGTCAGCCCCAAGGGGTAGCCAGAGCCTCCCTGGACAGCGAAGCTGCCCGCAGCCCAGGGCTCCTTGGGATCGGCCGTCAGGGGCAGCGGGGCCCGCAGTGAGGCTGGAGGGGTGGGAGGCCCAGGGGAGGGCGCTGCTGAGGCCAAGAGGTGCTCCAGGCCCGGGTCGGTGCCCGCGCAGAAATTCAGGGCCTGCAGCCGGCACTGGTAACTGCTCCCAAGGCCCGGCTCGGGGGCCAGGATGGGTGTAGGGGCCTTGCTGAAGCCCTCGGCCTCAGAGAAGCTGGCAGGAAAGCCAAAGGCCGGGCATGCGGAAGACGAGGTGCCCATGGGGACCTCCCCGGAGCCTGCAGGCTTGGGTGTGGGCATCTCTTTGGGCTCCGCAGATGGCCGGGGCCTGACATCGGTGGTTGCCGGGCACAGGCTGGCTGGCAAGGTCCCCACCAGTCCCCCAAAGGGGAGGCTTTTGGGCTCTGGCAGCTCCGGCAGGAACGGGCACGGCCTGCCAGTCGTGGTACCGAGGACTCCGGGGTCCTCCTGGCCGGTGGCCCTGAGGGGTCCTCGGCGCGCCTTGGCGGGGCCCTGGGTGGCCTCAGCACCCGCCCGCCGGGTGAAGCGCCGGCGCCGGCGCAGGAAGCTGCCGTGCTCGAACATGTCGTGACAGTCGGGGTCCAGGGTCCAGTAGCTGCCCTTGCCCGGCTTGCGGTCGTCGCGGGGCACCTTGACGAAGCACTCGTTGAGCGACAGGTTGTGGCGGATGCTGTTCTGCCAGCCGGGCCGGTTGTGGCGGTAGAAGGCGAAGCGGCCCATGATGTAGCGATAGATGCCGCTGAGCGTGGCCCGCTGCCCCGGCGAGCTCTGGATGGCCATGGCGATCAGGGCTATGTAGCTGTAGGGGGGCTTGGTGGGCTCGGCTGCAGGGGCCAGGGGCCCGGGCGGGGGCTGCCGTTGCATGCTGGCTGGGCTGGCCGGGCTGGCGGCTGCCAGGACCACGGGAGCCAGGCACTGCGTCCAGGGCTGGTGTCCGGCACAGCCTGCCCAGGCTGGTTAAAAGGCCCACTGGCCCAGCCTCCCAGCCTGGAAAGGCAAAAAGGGGTGGGCCCGCCAGGCTGCCCTCCCTTCCTCCCTTACCCCCTCCTCCAAGGCCCAAGAGGGGCGGGCAGGAGAGGCCTGGATTGGGAGGCTTTGAGCAGCTGCCAGGGGTAAGAAGTTAGGAAGGAAGGGACTTGAGTGAGACCCCCAGCTCACATGTGCTGCGTGGTGGTGGCTGGGGAGGGATAGGATGTGAAACAGAGGGAGACAGAGTCAGAAACAAAAAGAGACAGAGACAGAGATGTAAAGAGACAGAGATAGTGGTGAAAAAAGAGACAGAGACAAAGAGAGGTAGAGATCTAGCAAGAGACAGAAACACACACACACACAGATAGAGGCAGAGACATAAAGAGACAAAAATTAGACCAAAAAAAATACACACACGTGCACACATACGTGCATGTAGTATACAGAAAAAGAATCACTGAAATAGAGAAATAAATCTACAGAGACAGAGAGAAAAGGAGGATGCAGAGAGAGAGAGACACCCACAAGAGAGGGAGGGGTAGAGAGACAGAGAGACAGTCATCCCTGAGGGGAGAACTTAGAATCTAAGTGCTGAGGTAGAGAACTGGGAGTCTCCCTGCGAAAAGCCACCAGGGCTTCTCCAGGCCCCACCTCCAGGTCCCCTTTCCCCTCTCCTCCTCCCAGGCCCGTGGTCTTCTCGCTACTCCCCACAACGCAGAGCACTAGAGGCCACCCTATTTATTCCCTACCCTCCTCTCAGTAGGGTGAATGTGGGGTGGGGCACCTGGGATGGTGATGAGAGCCAGCCAAGCCCATCGGCTGAGCCCCGGCGCCCTCTAGTGGTGCAGGGAGGGCAGACATTTGGGCAGAGGTAGGTCCTCTCCCATGAGGTGTCTCAAGCAAGTCCCTGACCTTGGCTGAGCCTCAGTTTCCCATTTCTAAAGTGGAGCTGGTGACTCTTCATCTGTTCGAGTTGTGATGAGGGGGCAACAGGCTCCCTTACGTAGTGTCCAGCACCCTCTGTGAGCCTAGCACAGAGTAGGACATGGTGGAGGACTGTCTCTCTGAACTGAGCTCCCCGCCAGCTGCAGCCTTGGGCAAGGGATACAAAAAAAAAAAAGCCCAGGACAGACACTCAGGATTTCTGAAAGATGGGGGAGCTTTCTCCATGTTCTCTTAATCACAAGTAACCAAGTCAGAGGGTACCTACTGTGTGCCTCTTCCCATGCCAGGCCCATTCACCTCCCTTCTCCACATTTACTTTTCAGACCAACCCTGCTCCAGAGGCCTTCAGGGCTGCTTTTGGGCAGATGAAGAATCTGAGGCTCAGGGAAGTGAAGTGACTTAGTTAAGGTCACACAGCTAGTGAACGAAAAGGCTGGGATTTCAACCTAAGATTCTGTAACTCCTCACATCACCTCTCCTGTGAGGGGCAGGAATAGAGAAGTCCATGAGGTCTCACTGGAAAACAGGCTGTGAACCCCAGTAGAGTAGGGACCATGCTATTTTGCTCTATCCCCAGTGTCCAGCATTGGCCTGGAACAGGTGTTCAATCAACATTTGTTGAATGAATTAAAAAAAACAACAGCCATCTGATTGATTTTTGTCCTTTGTTGAATCATAGTCCTCCTCCCCTCCCATAAAAGTGACTTATTTAAAAAAATATATATATTTTTTATTTGTTTCAGAAAGGAAGGGAGAGGGAGAGGGAGAGAGAGAAACATCAGTGATGAGAGAGAACCGTTGATCGGCTGCCTCCTGCATGCCCCACACTGGGGATCGAGCCCACAAGCTGGGCATGTGCCCTGACCGGGAATCACACTGTGGCCTCCTGGTTCATGGGCCCACACTCGGCCATTGGGCCACGCCACCTGGGCCACCTGTGATGGCCCTTCCCCACACACATTTTACAAAGAGATTTATTGTGATGCCACCTGCAAAAGCAGCCCTCTCGAGGCGGAAATCGGGAAAGGGGCAGAAGTAGTGACTTACTGACAAAGCAGGGTCAACTGCCTCCTGGTTGAGGGGTCCCCTCCCAATCTCAAGGATTTCTTACAACTTACAGTTTGAAGGGGCTCGGGGTGGGGCTGGACTCCTCCTAGTTCCCACTTTGGCTTCTGCCCCAGGGCTCTGTTTGGGGGGCCTGCCTCAGTTTCTCCAAAGAAAGTGTCTCCTGGTGCTAGCGGTTTAGCGGTTAGCATCCCAAGTCCCAGGGTCAGGCCAAGTCCTCTATTTTGGGACCTCCTCCCCTCAGGTAGAAGGAAGAGTCTGAACACTCAGAGCCCCTTAGAGGTAAACTCAGCTTTAAGCAAAGCTTATCATGGATCAATCACAGGTAAGGTCTGCTTTAGGCATGTTGGGCTCTCAACAAAGAGACGAAGTCTTACTTCTTCTGCTCAATTGCTGTTTCTGGAATCTCAAGGTCCAGTTCAGTTTCTGCCTGACACCCCAGGCCCAGCTGTGAGGCCATCCACCTACACACTGCGTTCCAGGGCTACATCTCCTCAGCTCAGAGGGTGAAGGCCATGATCGGTGGGGGTTGGGGAAGTCCACTGGCTCAGTTTGGGCAGAGTTGGGGTGGGATCTGAATCCTGGGATGGGGGGGGGCACTTTAGAAGGTATGAGGAAGAAGCAGCTGCTTAGGGCTGACTCAGTTGTGTCACCAAGTGAGCGATGCCGTCAGGGATGTGGGGACTGGGCCTGGCCCCCGGAACTGTGGTGGTGGTGCTTCGCGTGCAGGAGGAGCTCTCGGGCAAAGACTGGCTCCACCTGCCGGGGGGAAGGGGAGGCAATGAGCCGACTTTCTCCGTTACCCACTTTCTATGCTCCTGTGATGGCCCCTCCCCACACACATTTTACATGCAGGGTCAGACAGATCAGAGGGTCCAAGAGCAGGTCAGGGGCAGAGCTGGGACTAGAGGGAGCAAAGAGGGGCTATTAGGAGGGACTGGAGGGTGTGGGGACTGGAGTGGGGAGGTGACTCACGTGGGCCATGATGAGCCGCTCCTGGGGCTGGTCGGGGGGGCCCGGGTACTCCTCGCCAAAGCACAGATGGATCTGGTACTCGGGCTCTGGGCGACCATCCTGCAGGTGGGCCCGCAGTTCTACGGGCACTGAGACTGTAGGGGCTGGGCCACGATGGGACGTCCCACCTGGTGCCCACCTTGCGCTCATATCCCATACCTATGTCCTATGAGCCCACATCCCCATTGTGCACACCCATGCCCTACGCCCATTTCCACATGTTTCATGTCCCACGTCCGTGCCCACTTCCAGTGCTCATGCCCCATGTCTTGTGCCCCTATGCTCACTGCTCTGCCTTTATGCCCACTTGCCACTCAGCTATGCCTATCTTGTGCCAGTGCCCCTATTGCCCACCATTCACCTAGCACCCTGCCCTATGACAACACACCTGCCCACACCTCTGCATATGCCCCCCCCATGCCCCAAGCCTGTTCCCACCTATATTTCCCATATGTTTACGTCAATACCTGTGCCCCGCTCTCCTGATGCCCAGATCTGTTCCCACCCCCAGTACTTCTGTGCCAGGTCCTTTGTTTCGATGTCCACCCCATGCCCAGCATCCTGCAGCCCCTTTCCCTGCTCCCACACCTCGTGCGCCCACTCTCCTCTGCCCTCACCCCTCTGCCCACCCTCTGTGCGGCCACTCTGTGCGGCGCCGCCCCGGCCCCACCTTGCTACCTGCGAGGAAGCGGCGTGTGTCCAGCAGCTGGCAGGTGCGCTCCCGCTCCAGCTTGTTGGGCTGCGCTTGGTGCGGGGCGAGCGGGCCGCGCCAGTACACGCGGCCCTGGCACAGGCGCTTGGCGAACACGCCCTCGGGCGCCACCCACAGCAGCACGCCGCGCTCCAGGTGCGGCAGCAGGCGCCGCAGCACGCGGGCTCCTGGCGGCGGCTCCGGGAAGCGGACCTGTGCCTCGCGTGGCGGCCCCAGGAGGCGCTCCGCGGCGGAGCCGACAGCGGCGCGCGGGCCCAGACGGCAGCCCTCGGCTGTGCGCGCGGTGGCTTCACGCACCAGCTCCGCGCCATAGAACAGCCGCACGTGCAGCCAGCAATCTGCGGAAAGGGGACAGGAGGCGCGCCAGGTGGGGGTGGGCCCAGCTCCCACCTCCCCCGCATCTCACCCCTCAGCAGGGCAGGGGACCCTGAGGCCTCTCCCCCGCCCCGCTCAGGAAGTCTGGCGGGCGGGTCCTCCGGATAAGCGGTAGCAATCCTTCCAGCAGTGGCGGTGGTGGTAAGGAACTGCAGCTTCCAGTATAGACGGAATGGGGGTTGAGCCCCAAAAGCCGAGCGCCTGGACTATCTGTGCAGTGGGGGTGTCCCACGGAGGCCCTCCCAGCCCCAACGCTGGGATTTTAGGAGCTTCCTCCCAGCAAATACACGAATGCTGGTGGAAATAACACAGCAGCAGCGGTTAGGGCTGTGGGCTCTGCAGCCAGGCCCTGGGCTTCTCCTCTATCGCTGGTGCTGAGGAGCTGTTAGGAAGGTTCCCAGTCACTCGCTGAGTGACCTTGGGCAAGGTCTTTCACCCCTGCGTCTGGCTTCTGCATCTGTAAAACGGGGTAGTGGCAGGATCGCTCTCTCAGGACTGTGGGGAGAGCTTGGGAGGATGCCTGGAAGAGACTTCGCCCTCAGCAAAAGCTGGCTAGTTAGTGGGAGTCTGGGCGGGGTACTGTGGGTGGGAGACAGGCTAACTAGCCTCAGCTCGGAGCCTGCACAGTGGTCAGAGGGGGAGCCTCTAGATTCCTTACCGGGGTTGCTGAAGTCCTCAGAGGGCAAATGTCTCCGGAAGCTGGAGGGGTCCGGTGCCTGGTACCCTGGGGAAGGAGGGAAAACACTCAGGCACCAGCTCACCCTGTGTTCCTTGACCCTTAGATCAAGGTCCCGCAGGAGGCCAGGGAGGATGCAGGGGTGGGAGAGGAAACCCAGGACTTACTGTGGTCAGCCAGGGGGCCTGGGAGTAAGGCAGCTGGTGCCAATGAACCCTGCTGGGCTAGCCTGGGGGGCTGCTCCCTGTTCTTATCCTCTGTGGCTAATCTGGAGTCAGCCTGAGCACCAGGAGAGAGAGTAGTGAGGGGGACGGCAGCAGAGGAGCTCCCAGACTGTCTGCAGGGGGCAGAGGGAGGTCTGGGTAGACTGAAGGCCCCCTGGGATTGACAGGAATTTGAGGTTTCAGAGCTTACGATGGTAAAAAGAGAGTTGACAGGGTTGTTGGAGGTGATGGGGTCAGAGATGAAGCCACTATGATAGGGGGAAAGTGCTAGGAGTGAATGGGGAACACAAGTGATAGAGATAGCGGTACAGAGTGACAGAATGGATGCTGATAAGAGCACGAGAGGGTGGAATGGATCAGACTGATGGGGGGGATGGGGACAGAGCAAAGAGCCACTGGTGAGGGGGGGGAGGTGATGGGGTGGAGACAGTAGGGGTGATACAGACAGTGATGGAGATGGAGATGATGGGTGAGAGAGCTACAGGTGACGACAGTGAAGGGAATTTGGTAGTAGAACTGGATCTTATGGGGTGACTGGGGTCAGAATAATGGACCCACTGAGGATAGGGGTCAGGGAGTAAGTGTGGAGAAAACAGCGTTGATGCAGACAGTGATGGAGTGCAAGATAATGGAAGTGATGGGAACAATGAGGGAGCTAGAGAGGATGAAGGCCAAGTGAATAGAATGATGGAGTTGAAAGTGATGGCAGAGGTGAAGTAGAGCTGATGGGAAGGGTGGGCATGGAGGGGGTGAGAGCATGTGTTGGAGACATTGAGAGGGTGTTTGGTTAACAGGTGATAGCTGGCAAGGCTGTAGGGCTGCAGGGGACACACTGACCTGGTCTGTCCTGCAGGCGGGCTCCATCACTTCTCTAAGGGGCTCCTGCTGGCTCTGGAGAACGCCCTCCTCTTCAGAGGAAGCACAAGCCCTGGTAACTAGATGGAGCAAGAGATAGACTATTGTTTCTGGCCCCAAGGAGAACCCCCTCAACTGAGATGATCCCAGACAGAGTACCACAGCTCACTGCATAATCTCAGGCAAGACCCACCTCTCCCTGGGCCTAAGTTTCCTCCTTTTCAAATGGGGAGGCTAACTGATTGGTCTAAGGGTCCTTCTCTGTTTAACTGCCCATGAGTTTAA
The DNA here is from genome assembly GCA_027563665.1 of Antrozous pallidus. NCBI lineage: Eukaryota > Metazoa > Chordata > Mammalia > Chiroptera > Vespertilionidae > Antrozous > Antrozous pallidus. Next base: position 35,236,836 of record CM050518.1, read on the forward strand.
GCTCAATAAGCCCACAATTTCCCATTTTATGAGGTTCTTATTGCCCAGGGAGCCGTTCCTGGCCACGACCTCCAGGGGCAAGATGGTACCTGGGCCATGGGCACTGTCCGACACAATCTGGTAGACCTTGTAGGGGTTGGAGATGTTCAGTTGGCTGCGCTCACGCACCTCACGGAAGTCCACACTCTTGTTGAGAGCACAGCGAAGCCGTGTCTTCCAGGTGGAAGGGTCTTCCTTGTCGGTGCCCTCCAGATGCTTGCCCTTGTATATGGCCCAGGCCTGAGGATGAGCAAGGGTGTTTTGGCAGGAATATCCTGGGGTGGGGGGACTGGTGTTACAAAAAAGAACGAGGGCCTCCCTTGCCTCCCCCCCTTCTCTCTCTCCCTCTGACCCTTTGTCCCTTCACCTCCCCATCCTTTCCTTTCTTCTTTCCTCCCTTATTCCATCTAGCCCATATTCCTTGAGCTCTTACTATGTGTCAGGCCCAAGTTAGGAACTGAATGGGGAACAAGACAGACATAGTCCCTGTTCTCATGGAGTTCCAGTCTGGTGAAAAAAGACAGCTCAGTGGTAATAGCTATATTCCAAATTATGGATTGTGATAAATAAAAAAGAAATAGGATGACAGGATATAAAATAATGTGGTGAGTTGCTATCTGGAGAACCATAAAATTGACTCTTAACCTATGGCCACATATAAAGAGTGGACTCCAGAAGATAAACAAACCAAAAGTAAGAGGCAAACTTATGAAATTAATAGGAGATGATGTAGGAGAAAACCTTCTAGGAGCAGAGAATGCTTGGGAACAAAACTTCAAAGGCATGAACCATAAGGCAAAACGAATGGACCACGTTTGAAATTAGCGAGGAGCTAACTCTGGAACATACAAAAAGCTTCTGCAAATCAGCAAGAATGAATGATTTACAGAAAAGGAAACCATAAGCCCATGAACTTATGAATATTTAAATGCATTAGTGTTAGAGAAATGCAAATAAACATAGAGATGTCACTTGTAAGCTGACAAAATTTAGCCAGTTGGATAATGTCAGGAGTTGGTTGCGTTGTGGGCAGAGTTGATGGGTGTGGAATGGGTGCAGAGCTTCTACATGTCCTCTGGCATGCCTCGTTAAATTAAGTAGAAACATACCCTGTGAGTAGAAATTCTAACTCAAAAGGAGTTCTCACAGAGGCTCATGAAGGGCCCAGGGATAGCTACTGCAGGAATACTGTGGTGTTACCTCCATCCCTGGGACAGTGTGTGTGTGTGTGTGTGTGTGTGTGTGTGTGTGTGATGGATATCCACTATAGATTCTAGGCAGCATCTGGAAGCATTTTCATCAACTGATCAACAACTTTGTTTTGTGTGTATTTCCACAGGATACCTTATCTATATATATAAAACCCTAATATGCAAATACACTGAACAGCCGAACATCTGGTTGCTATGACATGCACTTACCACCATGTTCTGAGTACGCACAGAACATGGTGAGCATTGGCCTTGGGGGGATGGTGGAGCAGGTGAGGGGGGCGCCAGACTAAGGAGAACCTCTGGTTCTTTGCTCCTGTGCCGTAGTCCTGCGCTTGCACCCACTAGTGGCACCGGGCACCAGCCCGATTGCCCCTCAGGGCTTCTCCATCTCCCCCTGCTCCAATAGGCGTGGCAACCGCCTCTCGCACCCGCAGCCGGGGCCAGAGCTGCTGCTTGCACCCACTGCTGGGGCCCAGGTGCCACTCCTGATCGCCCCTGAGGGCTTCTCCACCTCCACATGCGGGGGGGGGGGGGTGAGGGGATTGCAGGCCTAATCCCAGGTAGGGGGCATGCAGGAGGCAGCTGACCCATGTATTGTCTCACTTTGATGTTTTTTCTCTCTCTTTTTCTTCTTTCTTTCTCTCTCTCTCTTCCTCTCTCTCTCTCTCTCTCAAAATCAATAAAAATATTTTTAAAAAGAGCACAAAAATATTTACCATGTGGCACTAAATAGACAGCAGAAAGGACATTTGTTTGTAACGCGAGGGCCAAAACAAGAAGGCAGAGCGTCGCCTGCTCAACCTCAGCTGGGAATGTGCATGTCCATTTGCAGGTGTCTCTGTAAGCGGCCACAGCAGGGCCTGGATATTGATTTGCGGGTTACAAATGTCAGCTAGTGAGTGAATCTGTGAACATGAAATCCACAAATAATGTATGTGGTGGGAGAAAGGTGGAGAGAAACCAAGGAAGAGACAGGCTGAAGCCAGATCACGATGTCCCAAAGGCCAAGCATTATTCCCTGGGCTTTGGGCACCAGGAAGGTGTGAGGCCAGGGAGTCACCTGTGTGTGGCAGTGGTGGGGCGAGGGATGTTCAAAGCAGCCAGAAGGATGGGGCGGGGCAGCCTGCAGAATCTCTCCTCTGAACAGCAGCACATCAGGCCATGTAAACACTTAAACGCTTCCTGAGCAACTACTGTGCACCAGGCTCTGTGCTCGGTGTCATCAAGGCACTTATAATTCACAGGGAAAGTGGTTTCAGTGGAGGAAACAGAAGGAATCAGGGGTGAATTGGGAGAAGCACTGAGTTAGACTTAATAAACAGATTAAATTAATGCATCGGGGAAGACTCTTGAGGAAGAAGCGTTTAAGCTGAGCACAATGACAGTTGGCCAGGTAAACACAAAGGGGAGAGGTGCTCCAGCAGAGGGAACACCAGGTGCCAAGGTCCAGTGGTGAGAGAGCCATGAAGCATTTGGAAACTGAAAGAAATCTCAGGCTGGGTCTACAGGTGGGGGACGGGGACGGGAGTGGAGAGGTGAAGGCAGGGATAAAGACCTGAGACTTGCCGAAACCGGTTTGCCTCAGTGGATAGAGTGTTGGCCTAGGGACTGAAGGGTCCCGGGTTTGATTCCGGTCAAGGGCATGTACCTTGGTTGTGGGCACATCCCCACTAGGGGGTGTGCAGGAGGCAGCTGATTGATGTTTCTCTTTATCCCACTCCCTTTCTCTCTGTAAAACATCAATTAAAAAAAAATTTTTTTTATTTTTATTTTTAAAAAAATCTTTTATTGATTTTTTACAGAGCAGAAGGGAGAGGGATAGAAAGTCAGAAACATCGATGAGAGAGAAACATCGATCAGCTGCCTCTTGCACACCCCCTGCTGGGGATGTGCCCGCAGCCAAGGTACATGCCCTTGCCGGAATCGAATCCGGGACCCTTCAGTCTGCAGTCCGACGCTCTATCCACTGAGCCAAACCGGTCTCGGCAAAATATATATTTTTAAAAAAGATCTGAGACTTTATTACAAGGACAATGCAGAGCTATGGGAGGATCTGAGTAGGGGAACAGCAAGGCGCGATTTACATTTAGAAAGATCCCTTTGGAGGGCTGAGGGGAGAGCTGAGACACAGGGCGAACCAGGGAGTTCAATGAGATCACAGCAGATGTCCTGGTGAGAGATTTGCAGAATGAGTCCACGACCACGGATGGGAGAGCCAGCAGGCCGCGGTAGTGGAGTGGAATGAGATTGGGAGGGAGGGAAGAAGCCAGGGTCCAGGCCCCTGGCTCTGGGGTCCGGGTGGCAATGTGTGCAATATTCCATTTCGAGAAACGATGCTTGTAGGGGCAAGCTGATGAGCATGGTGCTGAGGAGACGCTGAGTTTGAGAGGTCTGGGGACTATGAGACCAACAGGCTTGGGACTCCATGCTGAGGCTGTGGAAGGAGAGACTGGGATATGAAGAGGAAGGTCCAGGAGTAGATGTTGAGAGCCCCAAAATAGGAGAGGAGGGGTTGGAGGCTGAGAAGCAGGGGCCATGCAGGTAGGAGAACAGTGGAGAGCAGGGTGTGTGTGTGAGGGGAGGCAGAGATTCTGGAAACCAAGTGAGTGTGTTTCAAGGAGGAGGGAGGGTGCTCCAGTTCCAGACACGACCCCTCCCCCCAGGGGTGAAAGAAGATGACAGTGATGGCAACCTTAGATTTGGCACCTAAAAACATTAGCAGGAGGGACAGAAGCCAGAAGGGGCAGAGGAGGGAGAAGGAATTGGGGGGCTATGAGCGAGGGAGTTGGTGGCCAGGAGACTTTTTCCAGAGGATCGGGAGCTAGAGACAACATGGTGTTTGGGGTGCTGGTGGCCGCCTGATATATGGTTGGCTGGTTCCTTATTGCTTACAGGAGAGATTCTGGACCTTAAATGTGATGGGAAAGCGCCAGTTAATGATGACTGAAGAAAGGGAGGGCCTCCCTGGCCCAGCAGGTCCCTGAGAAGGGCTGGCAATGTCCCCACACTGAGGGCGTTCCCATCACCGGCATCTCATTTCACTCAGCGGAGAGGGAGAAGCCCCCTGAGATGTGGGGGCTTCTGTTTAAGAGGGAGTCTGAGGGCCTCCCATCTGTGGAGGACACGGGGACGACTGAGGCTAAGGGCCCAGCCAGGGGCCCAGGTGCTCGAGGGGTGGGCTGAGCTGGTTCACAGCCCCTCCTCCTCCTCCTGCCAGGCCGGCGGCCCCTTACCCTGAAGAGCGCCGCGTCCCGCTGCGCCTGGTACCCCTGCTTGGCCGCGTGCTTCCAGGGGATGCGGAACAGGGTCTTGCCCTCGTCCTCCCAGCGCAGCCCCCGGTAGTTCCCGCTGTCGATCTGCAGCACCAGCCAGTCGCGGAGGCGCAGGGGACCCCCGGCCCCCGCCGCGGGTCGTCTGCCGGCGGGGACCTTTCCTTCCTCCCTCCGCCAGGGGTCGCCGGCCATGGGGGACGCAGTGTTGTGGGCAGCCCTGGGCCCGCAGCGACCGGCCCCCAGCGTGAAGGCGACAGCGAGGCCACCTGGGAGGTGCGTGGAGGCAGCGAAAGCGAAAGTCTGGCCGGCCAGGTTTCGCTTTCCTTTCTGTCCCCGCTCCCAGAAGGCCCTTTGCGTCGGTCCCTCCCAGTGTAGCCTGGCCCAGAGGGCGTGGGGCCTCTGGCAGGGGTCAGCTGGAGGGGCGTGGGACAGCCAGGCTCTGCCCGTTCCCAGGGTTGGGGTGGGGTGGGGTGGGGTGGGGGGCGACAGGCACACTAGCGTCCCTGGCCCCACCGCTGCACCTGTTTCTGCACTTCCCAGCCGGTGATTTCCTTAAACCTTGGGAGTCCCCCTTTATGGAGCGCACCGTGCTGTGGCCTGCGAGAGCCCTCCCGCAGGGACTTGGGCTGGTTCTGAGACAGCGTGTGAGACTATAATCACCTCTGTCATTGTAAAGAAGTCGGGAGCTCAGAGAGGAGAAAGTCTGTAACCCGGCCTCGGGGCTAATAGGTGGGGCAGCCGGGACCCAAACCTGTGTCTCTCTGCCCCAAGAGCCCTGGAGCCTAAACCACGGCTGTCCCTGGAGCCTAGGGGTTCCTGGTGGGTCTGTGATCCCCCCGAGTGTCTCCACATTTTTCTAGTTCGTATCTTTCATTAAATTGTCACGGGGGTTTACCACCTAAAAGAGGTCAAGTAGTTGAGACTGTTCCACCCCTCACTGTGCACATGGGGAAACTGAGACTCCAGGAGAAACGCCCCCCACCCCACAGTGAGTGCAGGGCTGGGCGCCCAGACACTATTGACCGGAGGCTGGTAGCACTGTGCTTCGTGTGAACCTGTCAGAGGGGCCCTCACACTCCCCACCCTCTGTCCCCATATTCCAGCTGCCACCCAGTTTGGATACTTCTAGCCATAGCCAGGATTCAAACTCGGGCCTGAAGGGCTCCTATGGGGGCATAAAGCATTTCACATGATTAAATACAAAATTATTAAAATAACACAAAGTAATTGCATCAAAGCAGAGGCCTTTGGCGTGTCAGACAATCCCTTCACTTGCCTAAGTGGCAGAGGTGTAGGAATTAGGGGGGTGGGGGCCTCAGCCAGACTGCCTGGATTAAAATCACCGCCCCACCACTTGCAAACTGGTGGTGACCTGGGGCGCCAAGGGTTCCCTCCTAGGGTTGATGAGGATGAAGTGGGATAGGTAAAAGGTGTGACACATTGCCTGGCCCACAGTGGGAGTCAATACACGAATGGTATTATTATTGTTGTTGAGTCACAGGGTGGTGAAAGTAATGATGGAAGCAGGAGGGGCATCATGAAGGACCTGGAACATCAGATCAAAGTGCTTGTTTTGTCCTATGATAATGGGTGCCATAGAGATGTTTAAGTAGGGGAAGGACCGATAGAATGAGAACGGTGTTTTTAACCCAGTGGATGGTGACACCCCCAACTAGCCAGGATACCACAGGCTCCCTGACTCTGCTGAGTCCAGCCATCTGGGAACGCTTCTCCCCAGAGAGCAGGACTGTTCGCTCCCTCACTCCCTGACTTATGTTCCTTTTGTTTATCCATCTACCTCATGTCTTTCCCCACACGAGGGCACAGTGCTTGGTGCACAGTAAGAGCCCCAGGCCAGTGGCTATATTATTGTAGCTATTTCAGAGCCCTCTCAACTCTGGGTTAATTTTAGTTTAGGAAAAGGCAGCTCCGATGACCTCTGCTCATCCTTGAAGTCAATTTGTGGCTTCACTGGGCTGCCTGGCCTCTAAACTCTAGGTGGGACGGGTCATTCCCACCAGCAGGGGTGGGTCCTCCTCTCCGTAACCACCAAAACTAGGAGCTGCTTCTTCACATCCCTCATGCCAGCCGCCCCTACTCTAGCTGTGTTTCTGTCCTCTGGCAAGCTGCCTGCCCCGGATTAAGTGAACTCGTGTATGTGAAAGGACAGGCATGAGGGAGGCATTTACCAGCTAGTATCTGTGAATAGGGGCGGGGGGGGGGGGGGCGCGGAATTGGAGAGGAATAGAGGGCTCAGGGAGGAAAGTGGGGAGGGGAGGAGGATTCAAAGAGAAGGAGGGAGACCAAGACTTGGGGAGAAATGAGGGCTGGGGGGAGAGTGTCAGAAGCATTCAGAATTCCGCCCAGAGGACTGCAGTTTTACCGGGGTGGCAGGCTCCGCAGGCCCCAGGGGATGCAGAGGGCCTCCCACCCCGTTTCCTGCAGGCCCCTGGCAGCGTCCTGCTGCCCCACCTTTGCTCAGAAACTGGGAGGCACTCAGAAAAGCCGCTTCTGTGTCTCTTTAATACCCTGCAGGCCCGTCCAACCCCACTCCCTCCGCCTTTCAGAGGAGGGGCCGCGTGCCCCCGCCTCCACCCCAAGGCCTAAGGCACCAGGTGGCTGCAGCAGGCCGGCCCGACACACAGAAGCCGAGACGGAGGAGGACGCACGACCGAAGACAAGCAGGGCGGGCAGTGGGGGCAGGAGCAGGGGGCAGGGCGCCGCAGGGCGCCCACAGGCGCCGGGACCTCCTGGAGGCCGTGGGAGGCCCAGACAGCCCCCCTCGGGGGACCGGCCAGGAGGAAGCGGGGCGGGATCCTCACTTGCCGCCTCTGCGGGACAGGCACCGCGGGAGGCACGAGAAAGTCTGCTTGACGCGCGCCAGCAGCGGCAGCGGCCCATGGGCTTCCCGGGGCGTCCGCGGCACCAGGCGCTGCAGGGTCCCCTCGGAGGCCGAGGGCTGCGGCGCGGGGGTGGCGGCAGAGGCCGCGGAGCCCTGCCGGCAGCGCTTGCACAGTGGCAGCAGCAAGCGCATCTCCTCCTCGTCGCGGAACGGGCTCTCTCCGAAGCGCTCCTCCAGCTGCCGGCGAAGCTGGGGTGGGGATGTAGGGGTTTGGTCGGTGCCAGGCCGTTGGCTCGGTCCCCTCCCCATCCTTAGAGCTTCTGCCCTTGGGCGAGCTTCCCTCGCCTCGCTAAGCCCCTCCCCTTCCCGAATGTCCCCTTAGCCTCTATTCTGAGTTTCCATCCCCCTTACGAAGCTCTTCCATGAGTCCCTTCCCTCTCCCTGAGCCCACTTTCCTTCTGTACACTCCACCTTCCAGACCGGCCAAAGTGACCCTCCTACCTGCACAGCGGATACCGCATTAATCCCTCCCCCTGCACAGAACTCCACTCACACCGGGCCTCTTCTTGGCCTGCCTCTCTCCTAAAGCCTTGCAGACAAGCCTCGGGGTGCCAGCCTGCCACCTGCTGAGAGCCTTCCTGCACTTGCTGCTTCTCTCTCTCTGTCTCTCTTCCCTGGTTGTCTGGGAAGCCCCGGTTCCTGACATCTCCATGTGCCATCTGCCCATCGGGCAAAAGAGAAAGGACTGCTTTGGCCTCATCAAGGATCCAGGGGTAGATTAGGACGTGGACGTTTCTCTCCAAAGGGGCCCAATCGCTCAAATGCCCTTCAGGTTCCAGGCAGGTAGAGCAGTTAGTTCTGGGACCTGGTCAGATTGTCGGGTCCAGAGTCTGGCCCAAAGGCATTCAGATTCTAAATGAAACAGAAAACGTCTAGCTATCCAAACAAAACACACCTAGGGGCTATATTAGCTCAAGGGCCATGAGTTTGAGACTAAAATCTTCTGCCAGGTCTGAAGCAGAGGCTAAATTCTTTTTTGTTTTGTTTTGTTTGTTTTTGTTAATCCTCACCGGAGGATATTATTTCCATTGATTCCTAGAGAGAGTGGAAGGGAAAAGGGGAAGAGAGGGAGAGAGAGAGAGAAACATCGATGTGAGAGACACACATCGATTGGTTGCCTCCCACATTCTCCCCAACTAGACCAGGGCCAGGGATCAATCCTACAACCCAGGTGCATGCCCTTGACCAGTAATCCAGCCCATGACCCTTCAATCCTTGGGCTGGTGTTCTAACCCTGCCAGGGCTAAATTCTTTCCAGTAAATGCTCAGCTCAAGTGGGAAGAGCCTCCCTCCCTGCCCCAGTCCCTGCCCCAGTCCCTACCTTCCGGGAACTGCCCCAGCCAAACTCTTCAAGCTGCTGCCTAAAGCCTGGATTGGGGTTAGCAATGGGCCGGGTGGACTTGATGGCCTCAAGCACTTCCCGCCAGCCTAGTCCCGTCACAGTCATCACATATGCTGTCACGATGGTGGTGCTTCGAGAGATGCCTGCAAAGCTGATTACCCCACCCCAAGCTTCAGGTAAGGCCCAGTCTTCTCTGTGCACCCTCCCCGCTCAATAACCCGTCCCCCCTTCCACTCTCCCACCCTTGCCTCCTGAGCTCCAACCACAAGGAAGCTGCCAGGACCTATCTCCCCACCTCCAGGCCTTTGCCCATTCTGTTCCCTCTGCCTGAAGACTCCCCAGGCATTCCTCCTCATGAAAGTCCTGAGTGAAACATCATTTCATTCATTCATTCAACGAACGTTTACTGATCCTCTGTTGTTTTTCAGATACTGGGGATCTAGTGGGAAGTAAAACAGAGATGGTCTCTGTCATCCTGATACTTATGGTATGGTTGGGGGAGACAGACACTAACTAGGGAAATGATTTCAGGTGGTGACAATGAAGATGAGTCCAGGGGCTAGGGAGATGGTATAGGAAGAGATACTAATCTAGTCGAGGGGATGGGGAGGATGAGAGAAGCTGTTCCTAAGGAAATGACAACACGCTCAGTCTTGAACAATATGTAGGAAGACCAGGAGGTGGGAGCCTGGTTGCCTTGAAAAACAAGGAGATGGCCAGTGCATTTTGAACAGGGGAAGGAGGGAGAGAGGGTGAGAGACAGGCTGCAGGTAGCTGTTCCGGTGGCTGTGGCTCCAACATAGGGTTAGTGCTCAGTGAGAAGTTATGAAATAAGTGACATACACTGGGCTAGGGGCTCCTAGGAAGACTTGGGGGTCCTGTCTCCCAGCCTGGGGTTCTCTACTACCCTGCAAATGCCTAGAGGGGAGGGGAGGGAGCCAGAACTATTCGTGGGTATTTGGTTACCTGCATGACCTCACCTGTCCCTCCCAATAGCCCATCACATCAGCATTCTTTCTCCCATTTTACAGATGAGGAAATTGAGTCTCAGGGAGAAACAGCTATTTGGCCATGGCCTCACAGCTGGTGAGGACAGAGCCCTGATTTGAGCCCCCTTTCAGCTTCTATCTGATGAACGGTGCACGGTCAGCCATTGTGACAACTGGACAAGATCTGCCCCACGTTTCTCCTTCCCCATAGGATGAGTGTGTGTTTGGGGTAGAGGACAACCACCTACTTCCTTTCTCCCCACACCCCTCTTAACTCACCAATGCACAAGGCAGTTCCCCCCATTGAGGCGGCAGCAGTGGATGAAGTTGATACATTCTTTGAAGTGCTTTTTGCTAGAAAAGAAAGCAATAGGAAGGGAGCACTGGGAGGATGTCCCCCAGTTGTCCCCCTCCCCATTTATGGGATGCCAAGAGACAAAGAGCCCAAGAGTCCTTAGGTCAGCTAGTGCGTGCAGTGAGCAGGGGCCAATGATGTCATTTGAGGTGGGGATGTGTGTGGAACACTAAAGAGAGGCCAGTCATGGCAGATCCCAGGACAGGGCCTGGAGAAACTCCCCAATGTGTCCTGGAGACCCTATTTTCACAGGGGAGGGAGAATCTTGATTTTTTTGAGGAAATGGGTGGGAGGAGGCACAGGAGTCCCCTTCCTCTGGGGGTCTGCATATGGGGACAGTGATGGTCCACAATGGGGCTGACAGCAAAATTCCAGAGGGTCAGGGTGCCTTATCTGGGCCCCTCCCAGGCTGGAGGCACTGCTGCTAACATGAACAAAAATCCTGGGTGCTGAGCCCCCATTATAATCCAGGCCTTATCCTAGAGCTTCAACCCATGCCATCTGACCTCGGAAAGCCTCCTTGATGCTGATCACACCCCATTGTCCCTCTCAGAGAAGGGAAGTGATTTGTCCAAGGTCACACAGAAAGTAAGTGGCAAAGCCTGGCCAGAACCCAGATATCTTAACTCCAAGGCCAGGAACCAGCTGAGCCTGACCTTTCCAAATCCGCTGGTGCAGCTGATCCTGTGAGCCGGGGCACTTTCTCCAATTCCCAGCAGGAGAGACTCAGCTCTGAGAGGTCAATGGTCTTGGTCAGGGGCACAGACCAAGGCGTGGCTGAGCCAGAGTCAAACTTGGGGCTGGGTGACCGTCTGTGCTGGGTCCCAGGACAGCTTTCTGGTCTGAGTCCTCCCTTTTCTCCTGCACACCACTTCCCATCCTCCCTCCCACCGTCACAGGAGGCAGCTGTCCATCCATCTGTGGGTCCATCCGGGGAACTTACATGGGTACCTCAGGGTTGTCGGCTACTGGGATGCGAAGGTAGGTTATGCCCTGAAAGTACAAAACACACACAGGCAGTGGGAGGGGACTTGTTTGCACCCTCTTACCCAAGCTTGGGCCCCCAAGCACCTCCTGACCCCAGACCAGTTCCTGCCCCTCTCTGGGCCACAGTTGTCCTCTCTGTTCAAAGAGGACCTCCAAGGTCTGACCATCAGTGATTCTAGAACCTTCTAAGAACTTGATAAAAAGGATCCAGGGACCTTTCTTTTAGCCAGGAAGGGGCCAGTTAGAGTGATGCCCCTCCAAAGGAGAATTACAAAATAATTACATAGTAGGAAGGGCACAGCAGATTTTATTTTTTTGAAAAGTAACAAAAATTATGAAAATAAGTTTACACTTCATGAATTGTGATAAAATTTGTGCTAGTTATTAAAATAATCAAGGAGTGTATTGTCACTAGTTTTTCCAACAAACTTGTTCTAGCATTCTTCACTTCATGCTTCACCTTCATACAAGTTCATAACGATTTTTGCCCACATTCCAAGAACCTCATCACTTTTCTCAAGGACTTGTCTTAATCATTTGATATTCAAATGGCTCTTTTCAGGTATCTGGCCCACCGATGGCCAGTGGCTAAGGCACCCCAGCCATATCCTCATTTGTTAAAGGCTTCATGTGAGAGTCCAGCCTTTCTCCAACTAACTTCCACCAAGGTCACTCCATCCTGCATCTTTTGCAAGGTTTGCAGTTTCATTTGCAACACATTTGGCCTTGCATTTACAGAGCATAATCAGCCTCTGACTGGTAAACTCACTGATGGATGGAGCAGGAGAGACACTTGGGGGAAGAGGGGAGGGCTGTTGGAGCAGGGATTCATTTTACAAGCAGTCATTTCATTAGTGAATATATTCATGACTTCACAACCTTCCCCATGCAGTCTAGCGACTGCATCCTCCAATTGCTTCAAAACAAGCCTGCACTATAAGCCAAAATCAGACTCCATGGACCCGAAAAGTTCTTTGAATGACACTGAGAATCATTGATTATTGGATGTTGCTCTCAGAAATAATCAAATCAGGCACATGGGGCAACTAAGGCCCAGAGAGGGAAGGGATCCCGCCTAAGGTCACACAGCAAATCTGTGACAGAACCTGGTCTGAATCCCAGAGCTTCAGAGCCCTTTCCCACCTTCTGTTCTTTACCTCCAGTGGGTGACTGAGACTAACAGATAAGGAGGACGGGTCTCTGCTCATGCGATAGTATGATGAACTTTGTATTATATCAGCTGTAAATTGTTAAGCACCTATCGTGTGGCTTGCAACAATTCAGTGAGGTCAGCACTCTCATAAAATTTCCTTTACAGGTCAGACCACTGAGGTTCAGAGAAGTGACGTCCTGTACCCAGGTTACAGAGAGAACACGTGACGATGCAAACGCAGGCCTCCTGACTTCAGCACATGAGGTCTGGATTTCCTGCTCTCCTCCTCTGGGTCAAAACACCCTCCCCTCCTTTTCCCCCAGGACTCGATAATTCCAGCACCAATGGCTCCTTGGAGCCATGCTTTACAGGGTGCAAGGCACCTTCACCATCCCACAGCCCATATGCCCCCTCACAACAGCCCCCTGGGGCAGACAGGACTGAGGGATCAGAGGCCCAGAGAGGCAAAGTCACAGCACCAGGTCCCACAACAAAACACAGAGCCCAGAACCATCCATTTGGGGTCATCTATTCAGCTGGGCAATGGGAAGCCCATGTGGTGGCCTTGTTATGGTTCAGTGGAGGCATCTGGAGCCAGATGGCCTGTGTTCAAATTCCAGCTCAACTTCCTGGATGTGTGAACTTAGGCAAATTACTTTACCTCAGTTGGCAAACAGGGATGCTAATGTAAAAGAGGTCAGTTTTCAACCAAATGAGATAGCTTGGGTCAGGGGGTGAGGAAGGCAGTAAAAGACTGGCACATAGCAGGTACATGATAAATGGGCACGGGGGGGGGAGGAGGAGGTGTCTGTGCCTATTTATCATGCACAGCCCTGGGATGGGGGCAAGGAGTACCTGCATCAGAGGCTGAGGTGACTCATGAATGGAGATGATGTGTGTGATCTTATTTCGGCCCAGCTGATCCGGATCTTTGGCATCTGGAAGAAACAGGAATCTTGAGCCAGCTTGGCAGGTGTGACTTAATGTGTTCCTGATGGCCAAGTGAGAGGCGACTCCCTACCCAACTCTACTTCTCACCTTACCCTTTCCACCAGGCGGACCCTCTGCCTGGACCTGGCTCCTAGGCCACCTCCTGCTTCCGGCATAACAGGTCGTGCCACACCCCTAGGCCTCCGTCTTGTCTCTGGAGCACCCCCAAGTAACAGCCCAGCTTCTCCCCCACCTTCCCCATGCTATTCTTTCCATCGCAAACCCCTTTCCTGGCATAGCCTTGACCCAGTAATTCTGTTTCTAGGAATTTTGTCTACACAAGGGTTTGTTCACATGAAGTTTTGTGTACAAAGGATAATATTCTCTGCAGTGCTGCTTCTAATAGTAAAAACACCAGAAACAGAAGTGGGAACAAACTAAGTGTCCATCAAAAGGGAGCTGGGTAAATAATGGTACATTCATACTTGAATACCATGCAGATCTGTATGTGCTGATGTGCAAGGATGTCCACAATACATTCTTAAATGGGAAATATAGGCGACAGAGCGACATGCAGAATAGGTTTCCATTTTTGTTTTAAATCTAGTATCTGTATCGACAAAGAGATTAAACACGATCTGGGAGCAGGCCCACACCCTATTGCTATCAGAGGTCATTTCTAGGGGCTGGATTGCCAGTATATACAGACCTTTTATAATCAAAGTCTATGACACATATCGCCTCTGTCCCCATTTGTCCACATCCTCATTCAACACCTTTACTGAGTGCTCTCTACGTGCAGTCTTGGCTTCTGCCCTCATGGGAATGTGGATCTTATTTAGCCAAATACTCGGAAAGCAATGTGGCATGTGCTGCTGGGGTTGCTCCAGGGAGGAAGACAGGGGGACAGGGGGACGGGGAAGGCCCTGTCCCAGTTCAAATGCCCCTCCCTCTCAGAAGCTTTCTCTGCCTCTGCAGATGGAAGTGATTTTTCTCACTATGGGCCCCCCAAACCCTGGACCAGCCTGTCTCAACACAGGCCGGGGGGAGGCAGAGTGTCAAGGCCTTGGGGCAGAGTGGGCAGTGCTGACCAGTGGAGTTCCTGAGATAGAGTCCAGTCTCCAGAACTTCCGCAAGCAGACCTCAACCCAGACCTCAGGGTCAGCACCTTTAGGGATGCTGGTCTGGTGCGGAGAGAGGGGCTAGGCTCCGAGCAGCTGCAAACTTGTCCAGGGTCCAGCATTTTGAGCCCTTTGCCCTGGAGACACTTCTCCACCCATGCACCTACCCCTTAATCCTCCTGAGCTCTTCCCCCACCCCCGCCCCAGCCTGGCATCACTTCCCTGCCCCCAGCCCATTCCTGAGCGCCTCCAGGGTGCGTGGGCCAGAGCATGAATGACAGGCATGGGCCTGGGCCGGGCAGAGTGCCATGGCCTGGGGCAGAGGGGCCGTGCTCACCAATGAAGTTTCCGAGGTAGAGTCCAGGAAGTACCTACAGGGGAGACAGGCAGGGTCAGCGGGGTAGGGGAGCTGGCCCCTCCCACCCCTGTCACTGGAGCCCGAAGTTGCCCTCCATCCCATGAAGGCTGTCTGAGCCTCAGGACAGAGGGGGCCCTGTCCCTCTGGGGGCCTGGACCCTGTGAGGGGCTTGGGGAGGCATGAAGTGGGCACATGGGTGGGGGGGGGGGGAAGAGGAGAGAAGGCACAGAGACCAGGGGAGAGGGAAGGGGGGTAGGCTTGACAGGGTGGGTGGCTAGGAATTCCAAGGAGGAGGGAGTGGGAAGGCAGGGACAGGAGGAGGTAGAGAGCCCGGAGTCAGAGACAAGGAAGTCAGAGAGAGTCTAGGAGTGACAGGGAGCCACAGAGAGCCACAGGGAGACACCAGAGACAGACAGGAGAGAGGGGGAGAGGGAGAGGGAAAGGAAGAGAGAGAAGGAGGGAGGGAGAGAGAGCCCCAGAGACACACAGTGAAATACGATCTCAGAGTCACAGGGAGCAAGAGACAGAGACACAGAGAGGCTCGGCGGGAGCCAGAAGGTCAGAGGGGGGCGGGGGGCGAGCAGGTGCGGGGCGAGGTCCCGCCCACCTACCTTAGTCATGCCATTCCCCATGATCCCCGGGCCGGGGGTCCGGCCGCACCCCCAGCTGGCAGCCCCGAAAGCGCTGGGGTCACAGCTGCCGCGATGGCCCAGGCCCAGCGCCGGCAGCCTGGCGGGGAGCAGGGGGCCCGGCGTCCGCGGCCCCGCCCAGCCCTGCCCAGCCGCCGTCACCGCCCGCCGACCCCCGGCCCGGGAGGGAAACGATGGAGCCGCCGCCGCAGCCACCGCCGCAGGCTCCTCCCACCCCCTCGGTCATGTGGGGGCCCCTCCCGCGGGTCGCGGCGGGGGACTGGACAAAGCCCCAGTGTGCCGGGCCCCGGGCCCACGGGACAACGGCAGCTTGTTGGGGCCGCGTGGGGCCGAGGCCGCCGGAGGTGGGGGCGAGGCGCCCCCCCCTCCCCCCTGGCACTGTCAGGCTCGGGCCGGTGGGGGGAAAGAGCCGCAGCCAGGGGCTTGGAGACCCAGTTAGTTCCCCAGTTCCCGGCTCCCCCTCTGCCCGGACTTCCCAGCGGGCCCTGGGGCACAGCACTGTGCTCCGTTGGCCTTGGCTGTCTAGCAGAAAAGGGATGGGGGCTGGCCTTGGCTTGCTAGGGGTCCTGTGTTCTTCAGGTTCTGTTTGAGACCAGAGAAGTGGGCAATTCCTTCCAACTGTAACCCTCCGTCCCGCCACACTCCCCACGCAGGCATCCTCACAGCCAACCATCCTCCTGCCCGACTCACAGCCATCTGCTCTCCCATCCTTCAGTTCATTCATTCACTGATTCATCCTTCCATCCATTCATCCATCCTCCCATGGACCCTCCCATCTCTTCATCCCAACTGCGTTGACCTCTGTGTGGATGGTGCCATTTGGGTCAGTTCTGCTGGGACCAGGTACATCTGTCCTTAGGGCCCCCAAGAAGTCAGAGGTGAATGGGAAGTGAGGGGAGGATTGGAGTAAAAGAGATTACAACAGGATGTCGTTGGAGGCAGAGTCCTGGAAAGTGATTCTGGAGACCAAAGCTCCCAGCCCTGTTCCCCTCTGGCCTGCTGGGTGACCCTGGGGAAGTCCCTGGCGTCCCAGCTGCCCTATCTGTGGGTCTCAGTGTGTTGAGGTGAGCCCTCCTGCTACTAGGACCAAAGGTGGAGAATATGAAGTGATGGAGCCCGGACACCTTCTAAGCGACTGAAATAGAAGCAGCGGAACCAGCTGTCCTCCCCCATCTGTAGTAGTAGGTGACTATGCGAGGAATGTCAGAACAGATAAGGACAGAGGATTGGCAGAACCTGTTGCAAATGCAATGACTGGAGAAAAAGAAAACCTTTGCTTCTGTGTTTCTTTACTCCTCAAATTCACAGCACACATGGGCCCGCCTGTCTCAGTGCTCTCTGAGGCCAGAGTTCTCATGACAACCAAATTATTCAACCAATACTCAGTGAGCACTTACTACATGGAGGGACTGGGGACCCATAGGTAGGAAAGGGAAACAGTCCCTATCTTTCATTGGCTAACAGGCTAGAACAGTGCTGCCCAATAGAAATAGAACATGAGTCATATGTGTAATTTAAAATGTTTTAGTAGCCACATTAAAAGTGTAGAAAGAAACAGGTTGTTAATGATGTTTTAACCCAATATAGCCAAAGTATTATTATTTCAACATGTAGTCAGTATTTTTAAATTATTAATGATATATTTTACATCTTTTTTTATGGTATGAAGACTTTAAAATTCAGTGTGTATTTTACACTTTGAGCACATCCCGATTCAAACCAGGCACACGTCAAACACTTCATAACCATATCTGTCTGCTAACTACAGATTGGACACCTCAGGGTTGGGAGGGTATCCAAACAAAATAAGCAAGTAGACAAATAAAGCATTTATAAATGGTCACATTTTTCTATGAAGGAAACGAAAGTGAAAAAAAAAAAAAAACCTTCTCTAAATAGGTGACATTAAAGTTGAGACCTGACATAGAAGAAGGACCCAGCTATTTAAAGATTAGAGAGAGATGTGTGTGTGGGGGAGGGCTGAGGGATGGAGGAGAGAGATTTCAAGCAGGAAAAAACAGCATGTGGGGGGCCCAGCCAGCATGGCTCAGTGGTTGAGCATTGACCTTTGGACCAGGAGGTCACGCTGGATTCCCAGGCAGGACACATGCCAGGTTGTGGCCTCAATCACTGGAGGGGGGAGGGGGGGGGGCTGGTGCAGGAGGCAGCCAATCAGTGATTCTCTCTCATCATTCATGTTCCTTTCTCCCTTTCTTTCTGAAATCAAAAAAAAAAAAAGTTTTTATTTTTTTTTAAATACATTTTTATTGATTTTTTACAGAGCGGAAGGGAGAGGGATAGAAAGTCAGAAACATCAATGAGAGAGAATCATCAATCAGCTGCCTCTTGCACGCCCCCTACTGGGGATGGGCCCGCAGCCAAGGTACATGCCCTTGACTGGAATCGAACCCGGGACTTTTCAGTCCGCAGTCCGACGCTCTACCCACTTAGCCAAACCGGTTTCGGCTTTTTAAAAAAAGTTTTTAAAAAGAACAGCATGGGCAAAGGCTCTGAGGTGGGAAAAGGTTGGTCTTTGGAAAGAGCCAGTGGAACTGGAGGGGAAGAAGCCAGAGGGAGGTGATAAGAGGAGAGAAGGCAGGAGAGGGAGTGTGCAGAATCATGTATGGCCATATTGGGGGTTTAGGGTTTTCTTTTCGGTGTGATGGAAAGCCAATGGGGAGATGTAACTGGGGAAGCCATGTCACCTGATTTACATCTTAAGTCCATCACTTTGGCTCCTATCTGGAGTGTGGATTAGAGAGCAAAGCAGAGAGGCCAGGGAGGAGGTTACTGTGGCCGCTGGGGCAAGAGATGATGGTTTTCCCACCTTAAAAGTCACCACCTGTGCCACAGAAGTGAAAGCAGGGTTATTCATTCAACAAATACTGCAGGCCGGATTCTAGATGAAAAAATTGCACCAAAGATATGCTGATATCTGACCTGAGTTCCCAGAATGCCCTACCCATGGATGACACAAAGAACTGCTGATAAATGGGCCTGAAGACCAGTCCCTCACCATGGCCCTGGCCTTAGCAGCTCTGTGAACCTGGGCAGGCAACCCCCTGCCCCCGGGTCTGTTTCCTCATCCATAAAGACAAAATTTTAACAGTCTTTTGAACTCCTACTTGGTTGTTGGGAAAATAATCAAGTCACATGTACAAAAGAACTCTCTATTGGGTTAAAAGATCTGGAAACAAACCAACCAACATCCAGGTATACTTATTAAATTGAACATATTTAATAACTATTAATTATTTATCCTTTGAAAGTGTTAAGTTGTTGCAAAGCCCAATTTGCTGTAAATAAGTCATGAAGTGACTGTTTTATACTAGTAAAGCCAATAATAAAAAGATACTAAAATGCAGGTATCATCTTATCATTTCCTTGCTAAAAACCCTTCAGTGGCACATTATGGTAGAAAAAATAATGGACCCCCCCCAAAAGATGTCCATGCTCTAACTCCTAGAAATTGTGACTATGTTAATTACATGGGAAGGGAGAATTAAGGCTACAGACGCAATTGAGATTGCTAACCAGCTGGCCATGGAATGGAAATATTATTCTGGACTATTTGGGTGGGCCCAATGTAGTTACAAGGGTCCTTATAACTGAAAGAGGGAGCAGGGGAATAAGGGTCAGGAGGTACGTGATGACAGGAGCAGAGGAATGGTATGATTGCTGGCTTTGAGGGTGGAAGGGGGCCATAAGCCAAGAAGTGCAGGTGGGAAAGCAGGGAAACGGATTCTCTCCGAAGCCTTTAGAAGGAGCCCAGCCCCGCTGCCACCTGAACTTTAGTTTAGAGAGACGCATTTCACACCTCTGACCTCAACACTGTAAATGAATACATTTTATATGATTTTTAAGTCACATTGTAATGTGGTAATTACAGCAGCAATAGGAGCCTAATGTACTCGCCAATACCCCTAGGAAAAAGTCAACCTGCTTAGCATAGCACACAGGGCCTTGTGGAATCTGGCTTATGTCACTGTGACCTAGAACAAAGTTCTTAATTTCTACGGATCTGTTTCCTCATCTGTAAAATGGGAAGAAAAAAATCCTACTAGGTCTGAGATGAGAATAAATGAGAGGACACATTTAAGGTACCTCCTAGAGATACTGGCACACCATTATAATTATCATGGAGCAACTGACAGGGAGGTAGGAGACCTGGGATCTAGTCCCCTTGTTAGGGCTCTCTTTCCACCTCTGTAGAAAAGGAAATGAACACATACAGGTTTAGCATCTTCATCTCTCCCCTCTTCTCCACTCTTTCCTGGCCATTGATCTGCTTTTCCTTCCTCAAACAGGCTTCACTCTCTCTGACTTCTCATTTTGCATAGGCTATTCCCTCTGCCTGGAATGCTCTTCCCATGCCCTTCTGCAGGCTAACTCCCATTTCCTCCCAGCAGTCTTTGCTGGACCCAGTTAGAATCAGTTAGACCTCACTGTCATGTGTTCCCAAAGCATCCTAAACTTCCCCTATGGTAGTACTGATTTTCTGTCATTACTATGGCTTGTGTGGTTTTCGTTTGGAAAAAATCCCCAAAAACATTCAAATCCAGATAAGAATACTTTGACCTATTTGCTTCAAGTGTGCTGTTTAAATAAAACAAAACATTGCAAGTAAACTTGAAGTAGTTGACGTTCCCTTTCCTCTCTCCTCTTTCCCAGAGGCCGCCACTATTGTGAATTTGGCGTGTAGTTTATCAGTCCATTTTTAATTTTTAAAATATCTATACACCCATAAATATATAGAATATGCTTTTATATGTGTTTATAATTAATACAAATTGTAACCTTTAAAATATTTATCATTCTACAACCTTCTTTTATTCACTCAAAAATAGGTCTGGAGGATATTTTCTTATTTATATAACCCGAATCCTACATTTTTATCACTATGTAATATTTTGATATTAGAATATATCCCATTTTATTCATCTATCACCCTAGTAATGGACAGTTTCTATTCTCTATGAGAATACAAACTCCACAAGGACAGATGCTTGTTGATTTTGTTCACTGCTGTATCCTCAGAGTCAAGAATGGGACATAATATAGAGTAGATGCTTAGTAAGAATTTGTCGTGCAATGAAATATCTGCCATACATTTTGTTAGACATATTCCTACCTAACATATTTTTGTTGCTATATAAAAATAACAAAAATTTAAAAAATAGTTCCTAATCAGCTATGATTGATATATAGATCCCGGGGAGTGGGGTGGGGAAGGACAGGGAGCCAGTACAGAGGGCAGTGATCAATAAGTTGCCACTTCGGGTTATATGCAGGGGAGAACGAAGATCGGATTTGTATTTGAAAGAGCTCTTTGGCTGCTGTGCAGAGAATGAAACCGGAATGGATAGGGCAATAGAGGTCACACGCAGACGGTCAGGTAGGTGGCTACTGCAGGCGTTGAGGTGAGTGCTGGCATGAGAATTACAGAGTGACTGGAGAGAGCAGGAGTGACTGGCAGCATTATCAGCTGACCAACTGACAGGTGACTTAGTGAGGGCCGGAGTAAGGAAACATAGAACCACTGCATTTTCCAAAACCTGACTTTTCAGACTCCGCGCTCTCAGGTCAAGCGAAGTTCAGCTGGAAGAGGCTCTGGCCGTGAGTGCCCGCGGCGGTCTCTGGCCGGGAGTGTCCTACCGCTTCGGGGGCGCGGGGCTGAGAGGAAAACTTTGCAGGAGTGGAGGGGTCTGGGCCACAGGGCCAGCAGTGACTTCCTGACTCTGGGATCCGCCCACCGCTCCAGAGGGAGTCCTCTAGGATCATCCAATCAGAGCGGCGGATCCGGGCACCGCCACCCGTCGCCTTGGCAACAGGACGCAAAGGCTCCTGCCCGGTGAGGTGGCGGTTTGAATCGGGCCCTGAGGAATCGCGTCATGTCACGACCGAAGGTAGGGGTGCAGCAAGACCCTGGCGCTTTCCTGGTCCCCAAAGAGAGGGAGGGAAGCTGCGGAGGGATTAAACATGTAGGATCCTCGCGGAAGGATTCCGATGGAGTAAGCAAAAATGATAAATTCAGAGAAAAGACCACAAGTCCCGTCATGCCGCGCGCCATCGGAGCCTCTGCGCGAGTCCACCGAACCAGACTGGCTGGCGGGAAATTTACAAAACTGGAGGACTCGAACTGGACTCAGCGATTTCTGTGACTCCGGGGCAGCTCAGAATTTCGGATTTCCTGACTGGGAAAAGCTCTTAGAGATTTGTTTGCCCCATATTCCGCTTGCCTACCCATTCATCCATTCATCCATTCACAATCCATCCATCCATCCATCCATCCATCCATCCATCCATCCATCCAGTGGAACACAGCGCTGGCCAATGGGGACACAAGGTGAAGTCCTGATCTCTAGGAGTTCATAGGCCCCCCCCCCCCCCCCATTTTAAGTGAGAAAAGAGAGACCCAAAGAAATGAAATGAGTTACTCTAGAATCTAGTTTTTCCCACTCCAACCAGCTTCTTACCCCGTGTTCCACCTCTCATGAATGGCAACTCTTTTCCTTAATTCTCTCTCACTACTAAAAATGAGTAATTACATTGGACCTACCCAGGTAGTCCCAAATAATTCAATTTAATCAATATTTTAAAGTCAGTTGGTTAGCAACCTTCTTTCCATTAGCAACCTTAATTTCCTTTGCCATAGAATGTAACATATTTACAAAATCAAATAACTATGAAAAAATTTTAAATGCTTAACATCACTGAAAACTAGAAAACATTGTGGAAAGAAATTATTGAAGACTTAAATTAATGGAGATTCTAACCATATTCATGGATTGGAATACTCAATACTTTATGATGTCATTTCTTCCCAAAACAATCTTTGGATGTAATGCAGTTCCAATCAAAATCCCAAATACTAGCCCTGGCTCAATGGTTAGAACCCAAAGGGTTGAGGGTTTGATTCTCAATCAAGGACACCTACCTGGGTTACAGGTTCATTGCTCCCCTCAGGGCACATTTGGGAGGCAACCAATCAATGTGCCTTTCTCACATTGATGTTTCTCTCTCTTTCTTGTTCTCTCTCCCCCCCCCCCCCCCCGCACCTTCTACTCTAAAAGCAATGGGAAAATATCCTTGGGTAAAGATTTTTTAAAAAATCCCAACGTGTTTTTGTTGTTGTTGTTGTTGTTGTTTTTAGAAATTAGCAAGCTGATTTCTATGAAGGACCCCCAAATTATAGACAATCTTTTAAAAAAAGTTTTGAGGACATGCCACCTGATTTCAGATTTATAAGAAAGCAACAGTAATTAAGACAGTGTGGTAGTGACATTCAGAGAGACAAATAAGTAAATTCAACAAAATAGAGACTAGAGATTGACCCAAATATATAGTCAATTGAATTCTGACAGAAGTGCCAATGCAATTCAGTGAAGAAATGAAAAGTTTTTCAAAGACTGGAGCAGCTAGGTAAGCATATGGAAAATGAAATTGAAAACATGAGAGAGTATAAAAAATGTAATAAAAAAGATTAGGACACTTAACTAGTTCTGGGGCAGTTGGAGGGGCTTGATGGATGAATGGAATAAAAATTTTAACTTACTTCTGTGGATAAGCTTATTTCTGCCAATTTTGTAGAACAGCATCCCATTACTCTCCTCCAACAGCTCTTTGAGGGATAGAATGGTGTGGTAGGCAGAATTCTAGATCCCCCTCCCCCTGAGATTCCTACCCCCAGCATACACACCTTGTGTAATTCACTTCCCTTAAGTGTGGGTGGAGTCTGTCAATTTGATTGGATAGTTACTATCATAATTACAATAGGTTATATGAGACTCCATTGTGGCTAACTTGAAGGCGCAAGGATTGGAACTCAGAGGACATGCACCCACTGGCCTGGAAGAAAGCAAGCATTCATGTTGTGAACTGCCTCTGGGGACCGGCACTCCCTAGGAACTGAGAAAAGTTCCCAGTCATTAGCTAGAAAGTAAACAGGGACCTCAGTCCTACAACTCCAAGTAAATGAATTCTGCTAGATGGTTTGGAAGAGGACCCCAAGTCCTGGATGAGAACTATAACCCAGGCCATCATATTCATTGTGGCTTTGTGATACCTGAGCAGAGGCTCCAGCTAAGCCATGCCCAGACTCTTGGCCCATGTAAACTGTGAGATATAAATTTTCACTGTTTTAAGCCATTAAGTTTGTGGTTACTGGTATTTGTCACGTAGTAATAGAAAACTAATGCAAATGACAAGTCTGTCCAAATTACAAAGGTCATCCCACACAAGACCAGTTCTGATTTCTTTTCTCATATCTGCCATCAGTTATACCAGGGCTGAGGGCCAAGCTGTCTGGTAGAAGCAGACTAATACCCACCACCCTTTGAGAATTTGAAAGGTCTATTTTGGGTGGAAGAAATTAACTTTTCTCTGAGTCTTTGACCCAGCCCCCTCCTGAATCATGGATCTAATCAAACACTCAAGGTTGGAGTAGAAGGTCTTCTCACTAATATGGCTGAGCTCAGCCCTCAAAACTGGGGTTCAGAATGGACCTTTGGAGCATTGAAAACTAAGTATTCACTCTACTGGTCATGCCTGTGGAGAAAGTCTACAGTGAGGTGGGCCTTGGGTACTTGGGAATTTATTCCAAGGACCAAGTTGCTGGCCACATGGTGACCAATGAGAACTTGGCCAGGATGACCTTCCTGTCTCAGGAGGATCTGGACAGTGTTGAATCTGATGGTTTGAACATGTTAATATTTGCAGTAAGTGGAACTGGGAAGGCAAGGTGGGCATGCAAAACTAGTATCACTTTTCCTTTCTTATTGCAGAATCAAAACTACAAGAGCTATGGATTGTCAAAGGGAAAAGAACGGTAAGTGGTCCCACCCAATTTAATAAACACAGAAATAATTTCCTTCCTTCCCCCTCCTCCTTCTTAACTTTAATAATCATGATGATGATGATGATGATGATGATGATAAACAATTATTGAGCATTTACCATGTGGTAGGCCCTGGGCTAGTCACTTTACCTGAATTATCTTACTGAATCCTTACAATCCTTGAAGTAAATACTACTCTTATGACCACTTTAAAGATGGGGAAACTGAAGCTTAGAGAGGCTATGTAACTTGCTCAAGACCATAGGATTAGTTAGTAGCGGTGCTGGACTCCAGGGTCCATGTTATATGTAACTACCCCCTCCTTCCTCCTTTAACAACCATGTGAGGTTGACTTGATAACTCAAATGTCAACTCCACCCTGATCTTATTCTTCACTCTGCATCAGTAACCTGGTGCAGACTCAGCATCTTTTTTAGACTTCCCAAATAGAATCCATTTTCACAAAGCAGGAGTGAACAATGTAGACTTTGCTGAATATTTCTGTGGGGAGTTAGAAGAGGTCATTTACGTTGTACACACCATGGCAAATATTTTAGATATTTCTATTCTTTATTTCATTATATATTTTTGTTCTCTCTCAAGTCCCTCCTGGCTATACCACCATTGTGTGCTCTTCTCTCATGCAGCAGCCATCTTTACCTTCTTTCTTGCCATACTGACTCTATCCCATCAATGTCAGATCTCTTATGCAGAGCAATTCAGCTCTGTTCTAGATCCTGGCCCTAAATTTACACCCACTCCTGTCCTCCACAAAACAAAGAGCACGTCAGTTAACAGGATCCATCCACATATTTTATTAGGGCAGATATTAGAAATGTGTTTAGTTACAAGTAACAGGAAACCCAACTAATAGCAGCTTTGAAATATTGTATTTTTTTCACATAACATAAAATCTGCAGGGCTGGTGCAGTAGTTCAACAATGTCAGAGCTAGTGTCTCTGTGATCGTCTTGGTCTTTTGCATATGTATACCAAGTGGCTGTTACAGCTCCAGCCTTCATGTCATGATCAAGATGGGAAGAAGTGGGGAGAGAAGACACAATACCTCTCTCCTCCCACACCCTCCCCTCTGTCTCTCTCTGTCTCTCTGTCTCTCTCTCTGTCTCTCTCTCTGTCTCTCTCTCTGTCTCTCTCTCTGTCTCTCTCTCTCTCTCTCTCTCTCTCTCTCTCTCTCTCTCTCTCTCTCTCTCTCTCTCACACACACACACACACACACATCAAAACATCAAAAAACAAACACACAGCTACGCGTGGCTCCCGGCGACCGCGGTTCCATAGACTAATTGGCCAAAATGACTAACACAAAGGGAAAGAGGAGAGGCACCCGCTATATGTTCTCTAGGCCTTTTAGAAAACATGGAGTTGTTCCTTTGGCCACATACATGCGAATCTATAAGAAAGGTGATATTGTGGATATCAAGGGAATGGGCACTGTTCAAAAAGGAATGCCCCACAAATGTTACCATGGCAAAACTGGAAGAGTCTACAATGTCACCCAGCATGCAGTGGGCATTATTGTGAACAAGCAAGTTAAGGGCAAGATTCTTGCCAAGAGAATTAATGTACGTATTGAGCATATTAAGCACTCTAAGAGCCGAGATAGCTTCCTGAAACGAGTGAAGGAAAATGATCAGAAAAAGAAGGAAGCCAAAGAGAAAGGTACCTGGGTTCAATAGAAGCGTCAGCCTGCTCCACCCCGAGAAGCACACTTTGTGAGAACCAATGGAAAGGAGCCTGAGCTGCTAGAACCCATTCCCTATGAATTCATGGCATGATAAGTGGGAATAAAAGACTTCTGTGCTGATAAAAAAAAAAAAAAAAAAAAAAAAAAAACAACAACAAACAAACACACAAACCCCACAAAGCTTCCCAGGGACCCACCCACCTTATCAGCCTTATATATTGAATTTATTGACCAGAACTGTGTGACGTGGACACCCCTAGCTTCATGCATGGCTAAGAATACACGTTACATAGTGGCATTATACTGTGATGATTACATATCCTGCTTTTGTAACACAAAATCATATTTTCAGTGTTCATCACATTTGTGCATGTAAGGCTGATACATTTAACTACTCTATATGTCCCATTGTATACCACAAATTATTTACCTACCTCCTGTTAAAAGGCACCTAGGAGGAGGAACCAAGATGGCGGCATAGGTAAACACCTATTTTGCTGCCCCACACAACAATCCCAAAACTACAACTTAACAAGAAAACAAACGTCATCCAGAATCACCGGAAAGCTGGCTGAATGAAAATTCTACAAATAAAAGTAAAGATAGGACACTGTGACTCAGAGGAGCGGCGGAGTGCAGCCTTGAAGATACTCCCAGAGCCAGAGTTTTGGAGCTGTGCGCGCGAGCGGAAAAGGGCGGTGGCAGTAAACCCGGCTGGTTTTCTCCAACAGGGAGGGCAAAGGCGTCCCACTGCACTGATTCCTCAGTTCCAGGCGAGGTCTGAGGTCTGGGGAAGGCATGCTAAAACCCAGGCACGGCAGAGGTCTGCGAGCTTGAAGAGAGCAGTTTGTGCATAAACTTGGGGACAGAAGTGCGTGACTGCACAGAGAGGACTTGTGACTTGCTTCCTCATTCGGGAGACCACCAGACTGCTTTGTTTTACAACCCTGGGCGAGACTTTGGGTACGCAGACTCATTTGGAGAGAGGCAGAGTTGTCTGGCAATGGGTGGAGATTGGTGGCGGCTTTCTCTTAGAGGTGCATGCAGCCATTACCACCCGGCACAGAGACCCATATGCCGCATAGGGCAGAGCTGATGCTGCCTGCTCAGCCCGGAGACTCTGCCCATCCAACCGGAACACAGCTTACCCTCACAGCCAATTGGCCTGGAGGTCAAACCCTCCTAGTGCTAACAACAATAAGCTGGGCTTAACTTCAACAATACTGTACAACCCATAAAGGATTGCAGTAAGAGTAACCACCTCAGGTAACTGGGGAGGCTGAGCCACTGTCCCTTAGAGGACATCTACCACACAAAGCTAATGGACCAACTCAGGAAAGCAGCCACAATGCAGAGAAATGGCAAGAAATCAGGTGTGAAAGAAATGGAGGAAAAAAGACGACTAGACATAGAGTTCAAAACCACAGTAATAAGGTTTTTCAAGAGGCTCCTAGAAAAGGCCGACGAACTTAATCAGAACTACAAGGAAATAAACAAGACCTATAAGGAAATGAATGAGACCCACGAGGATATGAAAAAGGACCAACTAGAAATTAAGCATACACTGACTGAAATAAAAAATATTATACAAAGACCTAAAAGCAGTCCAGAGGACCACAAGAACCAAGTCAAAGATCTGAAATACAAAGAAGCAAAATCCACTCAGCTGGAAAAGAAAGAAGCAAAAAGAATCCAAAAAATTGAAGATAGTGTAAGGGGCCTCTGGGACAACCTCAAGCATACCAACATCCGAATTATAGAGGTGCCAGAAAAGAAAGAGAGCAAGATAATAAAAACCTACTTGAAGAAATAGTGACCGAAAACTTCCCCTACCTGGTAAAAGAAATTGACTTAAAAGCCCAAGAAATGCACAGAACCTCAAATATATAGGAATCTAAAGAGGACCACACCAAGACACATCATAGTTAAAATGCCAAGAGCAAAAGATAAAGAGAGAATATTAAAAGCAGCAAGAGAAAAACAGTTAGTTACCTATAAGGGAGCTCCCATACGATTGTCAGCGGATTTCTCGACAGAAACAATGCAGGCCAGATGGGAGTGGCAAGAAATATTCAAAGTGATGAATAGCAAAAATCTACAACCAAGATTACTCTATCCAGCAAAGCTATCATTCAGAATTGAAGGTCAGATAAAGTGCTTTGCAGATAAGAAAAAGCTAAAGGAGTTCATTACCGCCAAACCAATATTATATGAATTGCTGAAAGATATTCTATAAGAAGAGGAAGAAGAAAAAGGTAAAAATATAAATTATGAACAACAATACACATCTATCAACAAATGAACCTAAAAATCAAGTGAATTAATCTGATGAACAGGACAAACTGGTGAATATAGCAGAATCATGGACATAGAGAAGGAATGGACTGACAATTCTTGGGGAGAAAAGGGGTGTGGGAAGTGCAGCAAGAGACTGGACAAAAATCATGCAACTATGGGAGAGGACAGTGGTGGGGAGGTGAGGGCGGAAGGTGGGATGGGTACCGGGTGGAGGGGAGCTATAGGGGGAAAAAAGGGGGGGAACAATGTAATTAATAAAATGAACAATAAAGATTTTAAAAATAAAATAAAATAAAAGGCACATAGGTTGTGTCCTACTATTGGTTTCCTCCAAAAGCAACCCTGAGCCAAGGATTCGAAGACAAGTCGTTTATCTGGAAGGTGATTTCTGTAAGCACTGGCAGGGAAGTGAGTCAGCTAAAGGAAGGAAACCAGTAAAAGGTACATTATTGACAGGTTCTTGCTGTGGGGAAGTAGGGCTCAATCCCACTGGGATTCCTAGGAGATAGCATATGACACACCGCAGACTTAACCCAACTAAGTGATGAGAGAGCTGGAGGACTTACCCATCAACTCCAGTCATCATTGGTTATATGCTATTGGGGGGTGGGGGAGGAGTAGTTAACTTCCTGGTTCTTCAGTTCTGCTCCAAGTGCTAGCTGAGCAGACAGATTCTGGAGAGCTAAGAAAAGCCCTTCAGCAGAGAGCTACAGGTGCTGGAAGTGGAAAGCCCTCTGATTGGCATGCGCAGGAATGTGAATGTCCAAGGGACAGGGCAGACCACCAACAGTATATGCTGCAGGTTAGTTCGAATATTAACAATTACTAAGGAACACCCTTGTACAAATATTACTTAGAACATATGCAGGATGCTATCTAGGGTATAGAGCTAAGTTGGAACTGCTGGGTGCAGAGTATGTGCATAATTAGCTGTACTCAGTACTGCCTCGTGGTTCTCCAAAGTGCCTTCTACCAGCAGGGGAGGAATTCCCATTTTAGTGCATTGTTGACAGAACTTGGATGTTGAGATTTTTGCCAGTTTAATGTGTATGAAATGTTATTTGATGATTTAGTATGCTACATTACTCCAAAGGTTCATCCAATTTACACTCCCATCAACATTGCAGGGTAATTACCATTTTTCCACATTCTTATTAACACTTGATATTTGTCTGTTTAAACATTTTGTTTTTACATCTGGGATCTAGGAGGCAAAATAAAGCAAGACAAAAATAAACCACGCAGAAAATTTACCACCGTTCTGTTCTTTGGGTCCTAAAGTCCCTAGCTGGTCTATCTTCTATTCATCTTACAGTCTTCTTTTGCTTGTTTGTTATTATATAGTGTCCTGGGGGCTCAGTTGTAGTTATAGAAGGAATAGGGAAAAGCACATCTGTTCCATCTTTCAGGATGAGTGCCAGAAAAGAGATTTGCAAATAATTATCATTAATTATGAGGGTTAGGCATGGCACATAGTAGGCACTGAATAAAATGGTTGCTATTATTTTTCAATGACTCAAATATGCTATAATTTTCCACTTGTTATTTTAAGTGTTGCATATTATATGCTAAATTGAAATTCAGTCATTCCACTTTTTGGCATTTCCAGGTATACAACTTGACCTTTCTTCCTTCCCCATTTTTTTCTCTCCCTGGACCATCCTAGAGAAATAGTTGATCCCCAGCAAGTGTCCCGTTGCCTTGTCTTTCAGAGAGCAGAGAGCATCAATCCGGTTCAAGACCACTCTTATGAATACTCTCATGGATGTCCTTCGCCACAGGCCAGGATGGGTGGAAGTAAAGGAGTAAGATCCCCCACCCCCAACCTCATCCCTCCTTCCCTTTACCTCACAGGTCCTTGTCTCCCTCTGTTTTTCTCCCAGTTCCTATGGGTGGCTACTGGGACTTGTCCCAATTTGTCTGTGACAGGGGCCAACATTTATTTAGCACCCACATGTGTCAGGCACATTATTGATGCTATCTTTGTCTTATTTAAGCCTTATAAGCATCCAGAAACATCTGAGTAAGCAAATTGCTTGAGGTCACAGAGTACACGAGTGGGATTCAAACCCAGCTCGGTTATCCCACAGCTCCATGTCACGAAGCTCCAGCTTTACACTCACATTCCAAGAGTTGTAGGCTGGAAGGAGGCAAGAAAAGACATGCCCTGTCCTTAGATATGCCAGGCTCCTCTCTGCCACATTTTAGCAGTGTCCTGTGGCTCTCTGTAAAACAAAATGCATCCATCACAGGCCTGCTGGCGGGAAGCTAGTGATGACAGGTCCAGGTCAGGGCTGCTCTCCCCTGGCCACTTACTACGTCTGTGACCTTGGACAAGTTACTGAACAAGTTACTGAAGCCTACGTTTTTTCTTCTATGCTGAGCCCTGAGGATACTGAGATGAGTATGCTTACAATGCCTGGCACATAGTAGGTGCTAATATTAGTCTCTAAGGTTAGGGTTTGGATGCATGTAATAGAGAGCCAAAGTAAGAGGCTTTAACACACTGGAAGTTTTCTTACCCCTCCCACTGAAGTCCAGATGTAGGATGTCCGAGATGGTATGGAAATGTGGGATCCATATGCGTCTGTCTTTCCACTCTATCTCTTGAATGAGGCCCTTTTCCTCCATGGTCTCAGGTGGAGCTCCAGCCTTACATCCACATTCCAAGAGCCGTAGGTCGGAAGGAGGCAAGAAAGACATGCCCTACCCTTAAAGGACACAACTCAGAAGTCCCATTTCACTGGCGGAAACTTAGCCATGTGGCCACACCTAGCTGCAAGGGAATCTGGAAAATGTAGAATGGTAAATGTTGGGATTTCTGCTACTATAGAACCAGGGGAGGACAACCAGCTACCCTGTCATGGTGCTCAATAAATATCTGTTGCATAACAATAGCTAAGCCTGTTAGACACTCTTCAGCACTTTACATGCACAACCTCTTTGAATTATCCAGCAAACCTTCCAGGTAGGTGCCATTATTATCCCCATTTTACTGTTGAGAAAACTGGACACAAAAGACTAAAAAATTTCATGTTTGAGGTCACTCTGCTTGTAGGGCTTGTGCTAGGATTAGTACCCAGTGTGTCTGCAGAGTCCCAGCTTCATCTCTGCCCTATTCTAGCAGCCTCGCAGTGAATGAACAAATAAGCCAAAGGATGACTCCAGGATTCCCACTGCCTGGTGTAATGGAGGGAGGAGGGAGGGGCTTGGGATGAATTAGAGGAAGGTGAGGTGACTGGCACATGAATGTGTTGTACAGGAAGGAGTTCTCTCCTGTTTTGCTCAGGCTGTCCACTGCCCCTCCTCAGCCTTGCTTCATGGTTTGAGGGTTTGTCTGTTGCTAATGGTGTGAGAGTCCATGAAACAGGTTGATTCATGACTGATCCTAAATTGCCTCAGGGCCCTCAAATCAGGAAGGGCCCGAGGCCAGGGCCATTGCACCAGACAGGCTCTGTGGATATGAGGCCCATCCTTTTGGACCTAACCTGAGGTCTAGTATCTCCAGATAGAATGAGGTCTCAGTTCAGACCATCAGCCTGTCAGGTATTTGGAATAGATGTGGCCAGAGCTGTCTCTTTCCTTGCTTCCTGCCAAGAAAGATGACGTGATACCTTTGGGTGAGGAGCATGAGGACAACATGTTAAGGATGGCAGAACAGGAAGGTAGAAGGAACCTGAATCTCTGCTGCCCTGGTTGAAAACTTAATGTCTTCTTGGGTGATTTAAGAGCAACTTGACTGTGAGGATCATGAAGATGATGTACAAATGACTGACCTTGTAGAATTAGAAAAGAACCCCAAATATGCACGATGGCCTACAAAGCACTGCCTTTGGGCCCTGCCCTACTCTTCAGCCTCAGCCATAACCTTTCTCCCTCTACTCTGGCCTTCCTTCACATTCTTGAACCTGATCTTTCCAACCTCAGGGCCTCATTTCCTGCCCTTCCCTCATCCTTACTATTAAGACCTCAGTCAAATCATCACTTCCACATGGTGGCTCCACCCAACATAGGTCCCTCAGCTGCCCTGCCTCATGGATTGCTCTTGCATATTTCACAATTCCTCATTATAGAGCCATTTTTTTTGTTTCTTTGTTTATTGTTAATATTCACTGTGGTATTATATGCACCACCCGGCCATTTGTTTTGGTTTCTCTCATGTCTTATACCCAACAATGCAGTCAACATCATCTCTCACACAAAGATAACCTCAGTACATATGTGTTGGGTGAATGAATGAATAATGCATTATTTATTCACTCATCCATTATTTATTCATTCATCCAAAACAAAAAGTTGGTGGAAAAGCAAGTTGTAAAAGGAAATAATCAGGAGTGGTTCTAACCACAGAGTTTGGTCTCAGAAGCTCTGCAACTTATTGGCTGTATGAACTTGGGTGAGTTCCTTCACATCTTTCTGCCTCAGTTTTCTCATCTGTAAAATGGGCTTAATAATAGAACCTAACACCTAGGGTTGCTATGAGGGTCAATGAGTTAATATTTGTAAAGTGTTTAGAACAGTGTCAAGTACATGGTAAGCAATAAGTATTAGCTATTAGAAAGTTTAAAAACATGCCAAACTTGTCATATGCTGTAGATGAATACACATATATGTACATAGTAAAGCTGTAAAAGCATTCATATAAATAATACACACCACATTCAGGCTAGTAGCTTCCTTTGAGGCAGGAAAGAAGATACATGCGACAAATAACAAATTTTTTACTTAAAAATTTAGAAGTAATCATGGAGGTATTATTTTATTTCCCATCTTTTTCAAGCACCTCCACCCCAGCTCTGGTATCAGATTTCATAGTTCGGTCTAGTTTCTGTCCCTGTCCCTGTCGAGGTGAAGAATAAGGTTGGAATGTGGAGTCAGGCAGGCCTGGCTGTGAATCCTGATGCTATGTCCTGGGTGAGCAAGCCCATCCTTGTCCTAGGGCCCCAGGTGTAATCCTAGTCACTTCCAGAGCTGCTGCTCTGAGGATTCAGTAAGAAGAGGGCCTTTTGAACTCAAAGGGTCTTGCAAATGTCACCTAATTCCACTGTTTGGTGGGGGTAGCAGCCCCAGGACGCTCCTAAGACCCAGGCAGGTAACATGATCGGGTGAGGCTGGCTGGTTGTCACTGGCCATAGGGAGTGGTGGGGGCTGTGATCTGGAGGGTGTGTCTGTCTGACATGGATAATTATAGCGGGGATAATTATAGAATAGAAGTCCGGCCAATATGTGCCAGGAAGTAATATCTGGACTCACTGGAAACCACCAGCCTGGATTTTGGTAGGAATGTTTCTCTGGTTGCCATTCTAGCCCAACAAAGCAGGTTGTGGTCAGCAGTGGCCCAGAGCCACCTCCTTGAGACTCTTAATAGACACACTGCTGCCAGCCCCTTAGTTGTACCACCTGGGGCCTCAGACTCCCGGCAGTGCTGAGATCCTTAGATCATGACCTTTGTCCCACCCCATTCCCAGCGAAGGGGAGTGGGATTTCTACTGGTGTGATGTCAGCTGGCTCCGAGAGAACTTCGACCACACCTACATGGATGAACATGTGCGAATCAGTCACTTCCGAAACCACTACGAGGTGAGTTGGTAGGCTGAGGGGACTGAGTCAGTCAATGCCTGTCACTGGTTGTGGCAATGAGCAAGAGTTTGGGGTTTCAAGGACCAGAATGAAAGGTGTAAGGGACTTTGGGGTGCATGCCAGGTGGGCAATATGTGCAGTAGGTATATGATGAGCTACCTAGTGAGACGGAGTAAGGATCTAAGGCCTGAGGAATAGGCTGTCTTGGGGTGGTTCTGGAGGTCATGGGCTGGGTGGTGTTTCAGCAGTAGAGATGTGAAGGTCAGGTTGGCTTGGAGCATGAGGGCCAAAGGAGCAGGATACTTGAGCACCTATGTTGATCTCAGGGTAGAGACAAGTTGAACAGTTTGGAGTCTAGAGATAGGAGGGAGGTCCAGGAGGGACCAGACCACAAAGATGAGACTGGAGAAGCCAGCAGTGGGGAATTTTAAAAGATTTGTATAGCTTAGCGGTTAGAAGCACGAGTTTCTGAGTTAGACAGACCTGGATCAAAGCCTGGCTGTGCTGCCTGTTAGCTGCATAGCTCTGGGCAATTGAGGAAACCTTTCTGAGCCTCCACTTCCTCACCTGTGAAGTGGGGAGAATGAGAGAATAGCAGGCTAAAGTTACACTTAGTCAAAGTCAATGTTATTTTGTGGGCCAGACAATAGAGGCAGTGGGGGCAGTTGGGATGGGTGGAGTTGGAGTGGGGCTAATGGCCTGCCCATTCATCCCCCTGCTCAGCTGACCCGCAAGAACTACATGGTGAAGAACCTGAAGCGGTTCCGGAAACAGCTAGAGCGCGAGGCAGGAAAGCTGGAGGCAGCCAAGTGCGACTTCTTCCCCAAAACCTTTGAGATGCCATGCGAGTACCACCTGTTTGTGGAGGAGTTTCGTAAAAACCCAGGAATCACCTGGATCATGAAGCCTGTGAGTGCCCAGATCCAAGGACTATGGTGGTGGTGGTGGTGGGGGGGGGGGTCCCAGGCAGCAGAGCAGGGATCCTTCAATCCTTCAGGACTCGTCTCACCACAGGACCCTGCCTGACAATTCAGCCTTAGAGGTACCGCCTGCCTTGCCTGAGGCGCCAACTTCATCTCCTCTCCGCAGTGTGTGGACCCCCAGCTAGGAGAGCCAGTACACCATAGGTGCTCAATAAGTGTTTGGCAGGGGAACACGAGGTCCTCAGGGCACCAGGGCAGGGAATCCGGGGCCTTGCTGGAGCTCAGATCCCTGCCTCTCCTGACATAAAGGAAACCTGAGGTGGGGACAGGAAGTGCGTTCTTGCACTACCCAGGTCTCATGGTCCTTGGGAGGAGGTACTACCAGCCCCACTGTGAAGGTGAGCAGCTTAGACCTGCTTATTCAAGCTTTTCACAAATGCTCAGTGAGCGAAGACTGAGCCAGGACCTTCCCAGGCCTCCTGATCCTCTCCCTGGCGGGGTCTGCGGGAAGGCTGGCATCCCTGCCTGAGAGGCACAGTGGGGAGGGCGAGAAGCTGAGCACAAAGGCTTAGGCAGATGAACACTGCCACCCACCTGCGGATTCCAGCGCCCAGCAGGTATTATCCTCTCAAATGACAGTTTGTGCTAATTGGGAGCGAACACTCGCATATTAAGTTGATTCCTTTTCCCAGCCCACAGCCTTTACAGCTGTAATTAAGAGGAGGGATCTCAGCTGTGTGTGCTCGTGTGTGCATGAGCACTTCCTCTTCATGCTGAGTAGCTGAGGGTGTGGAGAGTGGGTGCTTCTGGTCAGACTAGCCTGGGTTCTTTTTTATTTTTTTTTTTTATTGGTTTCAGAGAAGAAAGGAGAGGGAGAGATAGAAACATCAATGATGAGAGAGAATCACTGATTGGCTGCCTTCTGCACCTCCCCGAGTAGGAATTGAACCTGTAACCTGGGCATGTGTCCTTGACCAGAATCGAACCTGGGACCCTTCTGTCTGCAGACCGACACTATCCACTAAGCAAAACTGGCTAGGGCTAGCCTAGGTACTAACCCTGTATCTGCCACATATGAGCTCTATGACCCTGGGCAGTCACTCAACCCCTCTCAGTCCATTTCCTCATCGGTAAAATGGAATTAATGAGTTTGCCATTGCTGCTGGTCCCTGAACAACACCTTGAGCACAGCAGTAATTCTCAGACTTGAGAGTGAATGGGAATTTTCTGGAGAGCTTAGTAAAGCGCCTCTCTCCCACGGAGTCTGATTCAGTAGAGTTGGTGTAGGACAGAGCTGACTGTCACTCTCAGGGAATGTAAGAACAAACCCTTGGGTTTGGAATTTAAAAGTGTGAGACGTTTAAAGTGATGGTGATAGGCTGACTCCAGGGATGGTTAGCTGAGCAGTTCGACATCGCCCTCAATCCCCATCCCAATGGCTGGCTGATTCACCCAGCTCTAGCTTCACCTCCTCACGCCTTCACCTGCCACAGAAATAAAGGAACGCTCTAGGCGTGTGTCCTTCTGAAAAAGACAAAACTTTCCAAAAGTCCTGCAGCAGACTCCCTCTGGCATCCTGCTGGCCCATGCTTGAACTAATGGCAGGGGTATAGGACCACCGTGAGGGCCCAGACCTCCCTGAAGGGAAGAGCCACCAGGAGGAGGTGATCCAAATGGGGCTCTGTTGTAGGGGGAAAGGGAATGGTTGCCCGGGAGACCACCGGCCGTATCTGCAACACCAGATTAATGCCACACAACGATGGTCACATGATGAATGGCCCCCAAGGGCTGGGCAGAGGGCAGCAGGGGGTGGAGGGCTGTGAGTAGCCATAGGTGGTGCAAAATGAAAGTATTGTTTCTTCTAATAATCCATATATTGTTTTCCAATCAATAACATCCTATCTAATAAAAGAGCAATATGCCAATTGACCGTACCTCTGAACAAGCCATGCCCACAGCCACACCCACCAGGAGGCTTGGGTTTCCCTGGCAATGGAGGAAGCCAAGCTTTCTGCCTGCCCTTGCCGGCCTAGACCTCCACTCAAATGCTACAAAGTTTCAATTATAGAAGATACATAATCCCAACAGAAATGGCAGCAGCCACGGAGCTGGAGAAAAGGCTAGGATTGCTGGGGCAATGGAGGAAGCCAAACTTTTGCAGCCCTAGACTAGGCCTCCACTCTAGACTACAAAGTTTCAAACAGAAGGCTTGGCTCCGCTCCAGGCTACAAAATTTCAATTGTAGAACATAAACCCCAGATTCCAGGGCATTCCCTTGGGTCGCTGAGGGGCATGGCCGGCCTGCAAACCACCATAGGGCCCTCACCCAGGCCGCCCCACCCCCAAGGGAACCCCCACCTTCAGGGCAAACCAGTTGGTCCCCACCCATGCACCAGGCCTCTATCCTATCTAATAAAAGAGTAATTTGCACATTGACCATCACTCCAATACACAAGACGGCTGCCCCCATGTGGTCAAAGATCCTGCCCCCACAAGATGGCCAGCAAAGGCGGGTCGTTGAGAGGTTCCAGGCCTGCAAGGGAGGGCAGTTGGGGGCAATCAAGCCTGCAGGGGAGAGCAGTTAGGGGTGTCCAGGCCGGCAGAGGAGGGAAGTTGGGGCCAAAAAGGCTGGCAGGGGAGCAGCTAGACATCAATTAGGCTGGCAGGGGAGTGTTAGAGGGTGATAAGGCTGGCAGGCAGAAGCAGTTAGGGGCAATCAGGGAAGCAGGTAGGCGAGCAATTTGGAGCTAGCAGTCCTGGATTGTGAGAAGGATGTCCGACTGCTCATTTAGGCCCGATCCTACTGGAATCGGGCCTAAACAGGCAGTCAGATATCCCTCGAGGGGTCCTAGATCAGAGAGGGTGCAGGCTGGGCTGAGGGACCTCCCCTCCTTACCCCCCCATGCACAAATTTTGTGCACCAGGCCTCTAGTATCCTATCTAATAAAAGAGTAACATGCAAATGTGATCGTACCTTGGCTCCTGATTGGCTATGCTACCAGCCAATCAGAGCAAGGGGTGGGGTCACAAGGCATGTGAGCCAGGCCCCAGAAGTGGAGACGAAGTGGTGAAGGCATCAAGCACCTGGCCCTGGGCGCGGAGACGAAGCAGTGGCAGTGCCGGTGAACCATAGCTGCATCTAACTGAGGCCCCTGGGCGCAGAGAACGAGGTGGCAGCAGCAGCGGCGGCAGCAGGGTGGCGAGAACTCACCACAGCTGCATTTAACTGAGGCCCCTGGTATTGCTAATGTTTTACATGTAGCTTCAGCTGTATGACAGCAAAAACGGAAGGCAACTGCCAGAGGGAAGTCCCCTGAGTCCTAGCTTCAGCATTCCAGCTGTGGAAACTGACAACAGGTAGGAGGAAGTCCCACCCCCACAGAATCTGTCTAAATCAGCCATTGGTCACATTGCTGAAAGGCCTGACTGTCAAGACTGTCATTCTCCTCTATCTCAGAACGTGGCAATAGAGAGGTGGGACTATGTCCAAAGAAAAACTGTCGATACAATGGAGCTGTATAGCAGAAAGGTGCTGACGTTATCGACAGAAAATGTCTGAAGAGCAATGTGCGTCTGATCTTGAAAGAAGGCGACACCTGCAACAAAATGTATCTGAAGAGCAGCTATTGGAAAAACGTCTCTCTGAAGCCGAAAAACACCAGCATCTTCGACAGGAAATGTCTAAAGAACAACGTGCCTTTTAAGTTGAAAGAAGGCGGTGGCGAAGACAGAATATGTCTAAAGAACAGTTACCAACAAGTACTAGCAATAGTGGTAGGAACTGCCTTCTCAGCGAAAATGGAGTACGTGAGGATGCAATTCTCAAACATAGTTATGGTAAAATGACTGTTAGATGTGAATTTTGCCTATCACTAAATTTCTCTGATGAAAAACCATCTGATGGGAAATTTACTCGATGTTGTAGCAAAGGGAAAGTCTGTCCAACAGTGAAGGCAAAATTTCTATTAGGTGAACTGGTTAATAATGCGGATTTTTTTCAATAGATGGAGTTACACATATGTTGAAATATATGCGATTTGATATGTATGTTATTTTGTTGTATTGACAACAAGCTTCAAAACTTTATATGTCAAATTTTCTGAAGGTGTTAACATCAGAGGTATTTTTACACTTAAAAATGTCGAATTTCATGCCAAAAAAAAGAGCATTTGCGGGAAGTTTTAATTCATTGCTTTATTTTGAAGAAAAGTGCTGCTGAAAGTTACCGTTTACTTCGGGAAGCTTATGGTGAACATGCTCTGTCTCAAGATACTTGTGAACGCTGGTTTAAATGCTTTAAAAGTGATGATTTCGATGTGAAAGACAAAGAACATCCAGGTCAACTGAAAAAGTTTGAAGACCAAAACTTACAAGCATTATTGAATGAAGATGCGTGTCAAACTCCAAAACAACTTGCAGGAAGATTAAACATTGCTCAGCAAACAATTTCTGATAGTTTACAAGCAGTGGGAAAGATTTTAAAGGACAGAAAATGGGTGCCACATCAACTGAACGAAAGACAAATGGAAAACCGAAAAGTCATCAGTAAAATGTTGCTTCAACAGAATGAAAGTATTTTTTTTTTCATGGAATTGTGACAGGTGATGAAAAGTGGATTAATTTTGAGAATCCCAAATGCACAAAATTATGGGTTGATCGAGTGCAAGGCCAAATCACTTTGGAAAGAAGACAATGCTCTACTTTTGGTGGGATCAGGGAGGTGTGGTGTATTATGAGCTTCTGAAACCAGGTGGAAACTGTTAATACTGATCACTACGGACAACAAATAATTTGGGCCAGAAGCCATGGCAAAGTAATTTTACTTCATAATGATGCACCATCATGCACTTCAAAACCAGTTAAAGACATGTTAAAAGATTTTACCCACCATATTCACCAGACCTTGCTCCTTCACATTACCACTTGTTCTGATTGATGGCACACGCACTTTCTGAGCAGCACTTCAAACCGAACAAAGAAGGGGAAAATTGGGTCTCTGAGTGGTTTTCCTCAAAACAAGAAAAGTTCTATTGGAACAGTATCCACAAATTACCTGCGAGATGGGGGAAATGTGTAGCTAGTGATAGACATTACTTTGAATAAAGCACTTTTGATGTTTCTCTTGAAATTATTGTTTTCTTTGGATTACAAAATCCACATTTTTAACTGGTTAACAGTTAATCCACATTATAACCATAATGATATGGATTTTATAATCAAAGAAAAGACGATAATTTCAAGAGAAACATCAAAAGTGCTTTATTTAAAGTAATGTTCATCCCTAGCAACACATTTCCCCCATCTTTCAGGTTCCCAATAGAACTTTTCTTGTTTTGAGGCAGACCATTCAGAGACCTAATTTTCCACTTCTTTGTAGGTTTTGAAGTGCTGCTCAGAAAGTGCATGTGTCATCGATGGGAACAAGTGGTAATTTGAAGAAGCAATACAACAAAATAGCATACATATAAAATCGCATATATATCAACATATGTGTAACTCTACCTATTGAACAAATCTGCAATATTTACTGGTACACCTAGTATATCAGAAGTTATGAGCCTTAAAAAAAACACACCTTTTTACTGGTAACTGAAGTTTAATAAAACAGAATATGTCCACCTTATATGGGTATAGCTTGATAAATCTTCACAAAGTGAACACACTCAAATAACAGTCCCCAGACCATACCCAGAGCATTAACAGCCCCCAACTGCGCCCATCAGACCCTCTCCACTCACCATCCGCCGGCCACTCCAAGCATAGATGTGTTTGCCTGCTTTTGTACTTTATGTAATTGGAATCGCATCGTATGGCTATACTGTGTCTGGTTTCTCTCTCTCTCCATCATGTTCATGATATTCATCCGTACCAAAGTGGTTAAATGTAAATTATGATATACCATCGTTGTTTACTGCTCTATTAAGTGAATATTTGTCTATTGGGGAGTTTTGAGGCTGGAGCTATTATGAATTGTGTTTCATGGGCGTTCCTATACACGCCTGTGGGTGCTCATGTGCATGTGTAAGCACCCAGGAGAGGAACTGCTGGGCCACGGGGTGCCTGTGTTCAGCTTAGTGGATGCTGCCAGAGTTTCCAAACAACCTATACTCCTCTCAGCACCACGAGTTCCAGTTCCTCCACATCCTCACCAACACTTGATCTTGCCTGTCTTCCATGTCAGTCACTCTTTGGGAGTGGGTAGGGGTATCATATTGCAGTTTTCGTTTGCATTTTTCTGAAGACTGATGCAGTTGAGTGCCTCTTCATTGTTTACATTGGATTATCCTCTTCTGTGAGGTGAATTTAAATCTTTTGTGTGGCCATGAATTCTTGGGAGCCCTGGAAGCACATTGATTATTAGTTGCTTTCCAAAACAGCTGTTCATGTTGCTGCCCCTGAGCCACCAGAGTGCTCCGCAGTCTTTTGGACACCCCATCTTCCGGGCACACACAACCCTGAACCAGGGTGCACAGCACAGCAGACAGAGGAGGCTGGGTTTCAGCTCCCATTGCCCCCATGACCGGGAGCCCTTCATGTAGGGGGGCCACCTGTGTAGCCATGCCTGACAACTCTGCCTGCCCCGACATTGAGCAGAGAGCCCCACAGTGGCCAGCTGGGCGATGCTCAGAGAAGGAGAGAGAGAAATGAGAGTTTTTTCTTCTAAAGGCCTTTGTGCTGGCGGAAAAAAAATGACTTGGGGGGACCTGCTCAGTGGCTGAAGATAACTAACGGACCCAGGAATCAGATTCGTCCTAGGGGATCCTAGAGGCTGGAGCCAGGCAGGCAAAATTTAGCTCAAAACACGTTAGGCTGTGAAAACTTCATGAGGTTATTGCTATAGCATAATACCCAGCACACAGTAGACACCTGCTATATACCTTTGGATGACTGCTTAATAGAGCTACTCTGCAACAAACGGGCTCTCTGGCCCTGTGGATGTGCAAGGCCAGGCAGGTGACCATGGTAGAGGATGTCACAGGAGGAAGTAATGCCTCTGGTACTGAGTGCTTTGCATGATATTAAAGATTCTCCCAGCCCCTTGACTCTGTGAAGCTATGAATTATCCATGCTGGCATTCTGTGAAGGCAGACTGATTGCAGTATTAGCCGAAGGAAAACCTAATTAGGAAGGCAAATTGATTTCTAAA
This sequence comes from Antrozous pallidus, assembly GCA_027563665.1. NCBI lineage: Eukaryota > Metazoa > Chordata > Mammalia > Chiroptera > Vespertilionidae > Antrozous > Antrozous pallidus. Next base: position 35,278,636 of record CM050518.1, read on the forward strand.
AAAAGAATTGGATGATATGTTCCCAGGACTGTTAGAAATGGGTTTTTAATCATCTGCTCTTTTCTATTATTCATGCAATTGATGCCTTTGTGAGCTAAGCTGGTCTCTCACTTTCCTCTCTGCTTCTTCCTCTTTCCAGGGGGAGCACCTTCTCTGTTCCATCTGCTTCAGGGCTGGGCGGGGCCATTCCTCTGGGAATAGCTGGAGGCCCGTGAGGGAGATGGAGACAGAAATGCTGGGAAGGGGTCCCGGCATATGGGTACACAAGGAACTACAGAGAGCTGAATGCTGATCTTTCTGCATCCACCCCCACCCCAGGTAGCCCGGTCCCAGGGGAAGGGCATCTTTCTATTCCGGAAGCTGAAGGACATCATGGACTGGAGGAAGGTAAGCTTGCCTCTCCCCCTTCCTCCCTAAACCCTCTGTGCTCACTGGGACAAGGAGCCTTTCTTTCTCTCCCTGAAAACTTGAAGGGCTGGCAGAGAATTGCTGCCCGTGGGTCTTTCCATGAGTACAAAGTCCCTGGAACCAGATTGCCTGTGTTCAAATGCTGATCTTGCCTCTTAGTAGCTGTGTGACCTTGGACAAGTTACTTCACCTTTCTGTGCCCAGCTAAATGAGGGATAGGCAGTAGCAGTACCTGCTGAGAATGCAATGAGCTATTATGCCTAAAACCCGAGAACATTGTATTACCTGGACTTCCTGCTTACCCAGCTGGGGGGAGTTTGGTTAACTTCCGCTAGGTCCTAGTTCCCTCTTCCCCATTATGTCCCAAGACATGATTCAGTAGAAAGGCTGGTTCCAATCTTACCTCCACTACTCAGAAGCGGTGTGGTTTTGGGAAAATTGCTGAACCCCTCTGAACCTTAGAGATGGTAATAGTGCAGGATAGGTGAAAGGAGCAAGATGATCAAACTCCTACACATCCAGCACCTACTGCACTAGTAGGCTCACAGCAGGTGCTCAGTAAATGAATTTCCTCCCTCCACCGTGTGTCCTGATTCCTTACATGAATCTATCAGGGCACTGCTGGGAGGAAGTGCTGTCAATCCCTGTCAGCCATGTCAGCACATATGTGGGGGCGCCTGGGTCCCAAGAAGGGCAGCCCTGGCTGTCTCTGTCTTGAAATAGCTTGGGGCCACCCTTGGGCCAGAATCCTGGGTTTCAGGGCTCCCTGCCACTGGTCTGTTCTGTGACCTCACCAAGTGTGCAAGGCTTGCCTCTGGGCCTCAGTTTTCTCACCATGTTACTCTGCAGGGAACAGTGGAGTGGGCAAGGGCTGTGCAGTGAGGCGCTGCGCACGTGTGTGAGATCATCGCTATCTTCCGGAGCTGGGCTGGCCAGCAGGAATGAGCAGGCAGAGAAGGGAGAGGAATGTCCCTGGGCCTGTATGGTGCTTTAGGCAGCACTGACCAATAGAACTTTCCACAGGGGTGGAAATGGTGTACCCCTGTGCTTCCCGATGTGGTAACCACTAGCCACGTGTTGACCTTGGGCAAAAATGTGGTTTGTGCGACTGAAGGATTGGGTTTTTTAATCTATTTCCTTTTTTTATTGTGGTAAAATATACATAAAACCTACCATGTTAACCATATTTGAGTATACAGTTTTGCGACATTAATTCCCTTTACATTGTTGTGCAACCATCACCATCTTTGTAAAAAAAAAAAAAACTATTTTATTTTATTTCAGAGAGGAAAGGAGAGAGATGGGAACATCAGTGATGAGAGAGAATCGTTGATCGGCTGCCTCTTGCATGTCCCCCACTGGAGATCAAGCCTGCAGCTTGTGCATGTGCTCTGACTGGGGATCATAAGTTGATGCTCAGTCACTGAGCCACACAGGCCGAGCACCACCAACCATCTTCTGAATGTTTTCATCTTCCCCCGCTGACACTGCACCCATTAAACAGTAACTCTCATTTCCCCTCCCGCCAGCCCATGGAGGCCACTTTCTGTTCCCTGTCTGTATGAGTTTGATTCATCAGGTACCTCGCTCAAGTGGAATCATACCATATTTGTCCTTTTGTATCTGGCTTCTTTCACTTAGCATGATCTCTTCAAGGTCATCCTTGCTGTAGTATGTCAGTTCACTTTCTTCCAACCAATTTAAATGTCCATAGCCACATATGGCCAATGGCTGCCCTATTGGGTTAAATGCCAGGTTCTGGACCCAATCTGTGTAGGTTCACTTCCCAGAAGGACCGCTGACCAGAATGTCATGCTTAGGCAAGTCATTCCCTTCCCTGCGTTTCAGTTTCTCATCTGTAAAATGGGGGTAACATTAGAATTTTCCTGATAGGGTTGATTTAAGGATCAAATGATATGTCCCAAGTAGAGTGCCTAAGACAGTGCCTAGTGCACAGGATATGTTCAATAAATGTTAATAATAATAATTATTATTGTTATAACTAGGACTCAAGATGTTCAGATGACCAGAAAGAAGAAATTCCTGTGGAGAATTATGTAGCGCAGCGTTATATCGAAAACCCCTATCTGATAGGAGGTGAGGTGACTGTCTCTGCTCCCTGCTCTCCCACTGCATGGTCAGTCAGTCAGTCAACAAGCCTTGACTAGCAGCCTACCTACCGAGGGCTTGGCCTGGCACCAGGCGTGACTTGATGCAAAGATGGAGATCTGTCCTGCACTCTCCCACCTCTTCACTCTTGTCTGTGCTGCTCCTCTGCCTGGCATGCCCTTCCCACCCCCTCCTTGGTTCACTAAAACTCCCCTCATTTTTCAAGAACCAACTCATTCATGCATTTATCCAATATCCTATCTAATAAGAGAGAAACATGCAAATTACCATACCTTCGCTACATAACCAGCCAATCAGGAACAGGAGGGTGGGGCGGCAGCAGGACAGGAGGCTGGCAGGGGGCATGGCCGAGGTGCACAGGATGGGAGGCCTACACCCTCCCCCAATCCAGAGGGGCTTGACAGGGGACCTCAGGCCTTGATCCCCACCCCAGCACCAGACCAGGGGACCTGAGGCCATATCCTCCACCCAGTGAGGCTTGACAAGGGACCTCAAAGTGTACTTCCCATCCTGGTGCTGGGCTAGGGGACCTCTGGCTGCTCCCCCTACCCCAGCTCCAGGCTGGGGGACCTCAGGCCATGCCTCCCACCTGGTGCGGCTTGACAGGGGACTGCAGGCCACACTCCAAACCTGGCAGGGCTTGACAGGGGACCTCAAAGTGCGCTTCTTGGTGCTGGGTTAGGGGGACCTCAGACTGTTCTCTCCACCCGGCAGGGCTTGACAGGAGACCTCAGGCTGCACCCCCACCTGGCAGGGCTTGACAGGGGACTTCAAGCCTCACCCCCACCTCGGCACCAGGCTAGGAGACCTCAGACCATACCCTCTGCCCCAGCACCAGGCCAAGGGACCTGAGGCTGTGTCCCTACTGCCTGGCTGGGCTTGACAGGGGACCTCAGACTGTGCCCCCCACCCAGCGGGGCTTCATAGGGGACCTGAGCCTGCGCCCCCGTGCCAGTGGGGATTGACAGAGGACCTGAGGCTGTGCTTCCTTCCTGGTGCTGGGCCGGGGGACCTGAGGCTGTGCTTCTCTGCCTGATGGGGCTTGACGGGGGATCTTAGGCCATGCCTCCTACTCAGCAGGGCTTGACAGGGGATCTCAGATTGTATCTCCCACCTTGTGGGACCTGATGGGGGACCTCAGGCCATGCACCCCATCCTGGGCCAGGGGACCCAAGGATGCCCCCTGCCCTGCAGGGCTTGACAAGGGTGGGACTGGCCAGGTCTGGATCTACCCTAATGCGGGAGGGGGGGGTAGGGCGCGCAGCTGGGTCTGGGTCTCACGTGATTTTGAGGCACATGTGAGTGAGTGGGGACTTGACTCTGGGTCCCGTGGTGCACCCCAGACTCTGATAGGAGGAAGGTTTTCATATACATTTTACTAATTTTCTTTAGTCTCTGATACTTCTGTTATAGAGAAAGAGCAAATAGCAATATTAAATTATTTCCTCTAATTAATACCCTTTGAAAATATATTTTATTGATTTTTTATAGAGAGGAAGGGAGAGGGATAGAGAGTTAGAAACACGATGAGAGAGAAACATCAATCAGCTGCTTCCTGCATACTCCCCACTGGGGATGTGCCTGCAATCAAGGTACATGCCCTTGACTGGAATCGAACCCAGGACCCCTCAGTCTGCAGGCCAACGCTCTATCCACTGAGCCACACCAGTGAGGGCCCTAATTAATACTCTTTTAATGTGCATGAATTTCATGCACCAGGCCATTAGTCCTAGCTAATAAAAGAGTAAAATGCAAATGTGGCCATCTTTGCTACGCTACCAGCCAATCAGGAGTGGGGGGCGGGGCCGAGGCACATACAAGGCAAGGGGCAGTCCCTCGCATCCCCGGCCGGCCATTCCTCCACTCCGCAGGGCCCCACGGGGGGATGGTTTGGGTGCTGTGGGCTGGCCAGGACAGCCGGCGTGCGGCGTCCGCTCCCTAGGACGGTTCAGGTGCTGCAAGGGGCGGCGGCACAAGAGAAGGGGCGGCGGTACAAGGGGCGGGGCCGCTGTGGTGGCGCCCTGGGGTTAGGTCACGGGCTCTGTGGTCCTGGGTGCCTGCAGCTGCCTATGGCTGTGGCCGGCCTGAGTGAAGCTGGTCCAGGTCCTGGGTGCCTGTAGCTGGCCAGAGGGAGGGAAGCCTGGGTCCCAGGTCTGGGGGAAGGCAGAGGCAATTAGGAGCAATCAGGCCAACAGTGGAGTACTAGGGGCGATCAGGCAGGCAGGCAGAGGTGTTAGGGATGGTCAGTCAGGCAGACCAGTGAGCAGTTAGGAGCCAGTGTTCCTAGATTGTGAGAGGGATGTCCAACTGCCAACAGTCAGACATCCCTGACTGCCAACAGTCAGACAACCCTAAAGGGGGTCCCTGGTTGGAGAGGGTGCAGGCTGGGCTGAGGGAACCCCCACTCTGTGTACGAATTTCATGCACAAGGCCACCAGTATATTTATAAAGAACCTACTCAGTGCCAGCCACTGTCCTGGATGCTGGCTGCTGACCCTGCTCTCATGGAACTTATGCCCCAGATGAGCAGACAGCATTAAACCAGAAACAAACAAGCTAGTTGCATAGAGGGTTATGAAGAAAATCAAGCGGGGTGCTGGGACAGAGGGTGAGGGAGGGCCTCCGAGGAGGCGATGGGTGAGCTGAAACCTGAATGACAACTAGGAGTCACCTGTGGGTAGATTGGGAGGGAGGGGCAACTGCAGGGGCCTAGGGCCTGAGGTGAATCTCTCAATGGTGGTGGGTTCCATGAAGCCAGATTGCCTGGGTTCAAATCCTGACCTTGCCACTGAGAGCTGTGTGACCTTGGGCAAAGTTATTTCACTTTGCCTGAACACCCTCTTTTCCCATTTTTAAATAACAGCATTATTGAGATATATTCACATACCACACAATTCACCTGGTGGGAGCATACAACCCAATGGTTTTCATTATGTTCACACAACCTGGTCCCCTCCCATAAAGCCTTTGCAGAATACCCCAGTACGTCTGTACGTCTGCTTTTCCCACACAGGGTCTGTGAAATGCAGGCACGTCAGGCTGTGTGTGAGAAGGGGCGTGACTCTGGAGGGTCTCATCATCTGAGAGGGCCCAGGGGCTGAAGGGTACATTAAATACTGTTCATCCACCTGCCTCCTCTCAGTCCCTTGCATAATGTTCTTCTCTAGGGCAGCCCTTGGGCCTCTTCTCCTCCCTCCCCTATCTCCCTCAGTGACCCCACCCTCTCTCTGTGGCTTGTCCCAACTTTCTGTGGAGACCTTGCCCCCACATCCCAAGTCCTGAGCATCCCTCCTGAGCATCTCTCAGCTACTTATACCCCACTTGCCTAAAATCCAGCCCTGTCCTCCCACACCACCTGATTCATTCTCTAGCCCTCCCGTCTAGGGACACAGCCCCAGCCTCCCCTTGTTGCTAAGCCAGAAGTCAGAGACCGTTCTGGGTGTATTCCTCTCTTCCCCTCCCACATCCGGTTCTTCACCAAGCTCCCAGCTCTTGAATCTGTCTGGCCACCTGCATCCCTGTCCTGCCACTGTCCTTTCTCCTGGACAACTGTGCTGGCCTCCTCCCTGGTGCCCGCTGCTGCTCTGGTCCCCTTTGCTCCCCTCTAACACAGGAGCCAGAGGCATTGGACACTCTTCAGCAGCTTTCCACGGGGGCAGGGGGGCGAGTGGACCAAAATCCAAAAATTGCACATAACCTGGCCCTGCTGACTCCCCCATCTCCCTCCACTCAGCTCTTGGACCAAGGTCTTTGACCTCCCTGGGCCTCTGGTCATGCAGTTTCTCCTGCCTGGATTAGGGAGGCACCTTGTACTTCATGTGTTTTTTATTGGGATTCATATCAGTGGATCCACTGCCATATTCCCCAAACCCAGCACAATGCCTGACAAACAGTGTTTGTTACATGAATTATTTCCTTGCCTCACAGGCCGCAAGTTTGACCTGCGTGTCTATGTGCTGGTGATGTCGGTGAGTAACTAAGACAGGTGCCCTCCTCCAGCGGTGGGTAAGGGGCAGCTGCACTCAGGGACAGGGGCAAAAGCCGTTCTGGGGGCCCCTGTGTGAGCGTGTCTGACTTTGTCTCCCTGGAAGAGTGTGGGGGGACTGCTGAGGGTGGGTGGGGGCTGGTAAGTGGATCTAAGTTTTGCCATCTTAGATACTCCAGTATCTGGATTTGCCCTCCACGTGTCCTTTTTTATTCATTCTGTCGTCTATGGTAACCACAACTAACATTTACTGAGAGCTTACCAAGTCCCAGGCCCTGATAGTTAGCATGTTTTATCTTCTTCAGTCCTCTACTGACCAGGGAGGTAGGTTCTATTACTCATTTCACAGACGAGGAAACAGATAATGAGGGGTTGAGTGACTTGCTCAGGGTCACACAGCTGGTAAGTGAGAGCTGGGATTAGAATCTAGGCAGCCTAGTTCCAGAACTTAGTCTCTTAATCAAGGAGTTTCGGCACCTACTCATTCATTAAAAAATGTTGTTTTTATTGATTTTAGAGAGAGGTAGGGAGAGGGAGAGAGAAATAGAAACATCAGCGATGAGAGAAAATCATTAATCAGGTGCCTTCTGCACGCCCCCTACTGGGGATCGAGCCTGAAATTCAAGGATGTGTTCTGACTGAGAACTGAGCCGTGACCTTCTGGGTCATGAGTCATGCTCAGCCACTGAGCCTCGTCCGCCAGGCCATTCGCTCAACAAACACTTAAACCCTCACGGTGCACTGCACTGTGTTGTGTCTACGGAGACAAGCTCACCCACTGTCCAATGGGAGCTATGGACCCACCCTGAGGTGGGGGTGTCACGTGGGGTGAGCAGAGAAGCCCGTTATTGTTTTCTTCTGCATCTTACCCCTGCCCCAACCTAGAGAAAGGGGAGTAGAGTCAAAGGAAGCTGATATGGGAGCAGATTCTTTTAAAAAGTATATATATTTTATTGACTTTTTACAGAAAGGAAGGGAGAGGGATAGAGAGTTAGAAACATCGATGAGAAAGAGAGGCATCCATCAGCTGCCTCCTCCACACCCCCTACTGGGGATGTGCCCATAACCAAGGTACATGCCCTTGACCAGAATCAAACCTGGGACCTTTCAGTCTGCAGGCTGACACTCTATCCACTGAGCCAAACCGGTTAGGGCTGGGAGCAGATTCTTGAAGGGTGATGTGGGAAAGAAGGAAGGACCCACCAAGTGGAGGGAACAGCAGGTACAAAAGCTAGTAAGTGTGAAAGTACATGTATTTACTCCCCTTCCTTTTTGTCTTCCTCTGTTCTCACCTGTCACAGTACATCCCCCTGCGGGCCTGGCTATACCGGGATGGCTTCGCCCGCTTCTCCAACACCCGCTTCACACTCAGCAGCATTGATGACCAGTGTATCCTGGGATCCTGCCTCCCCATCCCCCATGCACCCTTCCCTTCCTGTTCTTTGGCAGTCTGAAGGGAGCTCATCCATTCTACAGATGTGTGCTGAGCGCCTGCTGAATGCCAAGTTCTGGTCTGGGTACAGGAAAAACAGGCCTGGTCCCTTCCCTCTGGGAGCTTCCAGTCTTGTGGGGGTGGGAGGTCCCCCAGTGATCTGAGGAAAGCAGCCCTGCTCCACTCAGAGCAACTCATCCTACACAGTTCTGCTGGGTGGTCCTATTGGTGGTGTGCCTGCCATTCGCTTTGATTGGTATTCATAGGATCTAATGTTCACATCTATTAGTATTTATAGGATCGGGCACTTTGAGGCCCTTTGGAGAGCATTTGCATCCTTTCACATCCTTTTCTTCAGTGCCTAGTCATTGGTTCACTCATTCACTCAAATACAATGCCATTTGCACCTGTCTAATTGGCAGGGACCAAAGATTTGATGAGATTCCGTGTTGGCGAGGTTGGGAGAATATCTACATTATTGGTGGGAGTGTACATTGGTGCCTGATTAGGAGGCAATGTGGGAAATGTCTATTGAAAGACAAATATACATACCTTCTGATCCAGCAATTCTCCCTCCGGCTCTTTCTCCTGCAGTTCTACTCAGAGTGTAGGAGAATGGAGGCTTAAAAGTTATTCACTGTATTACAACATTGTTTGTGAGAGTGGAAGAACAGGAAACAACCAGAGGAGTGGTTCATTCACACAATGGAACGCTAGGTCGCTGTTAAAAAAAGGAATGGGGATATGCTTTATGGACGGATATGAAATAACTGGTATGAAGGAGCTATTTCCTTATATACATCCTCATACCTTTTGACCTTTAAATCGTGTGAATCTATTATCTGGTTAAAATATCATCATAAAGAATGTTTTTAAGCCCGGCCGGTATAGCTCAGTGGTTGGGCATCAACCTATGAACCAGCAGGCCATGGTTCAGTTCCCTGTCAGGGGACCTGTCCCGTTTTCGAGCTCAATCCCCAGTGGGGGATAGGAGGCAGCCCATCAATGATTGTCTCTCCCTCTCCCTTCCTCTTGGAAATCAATAAAAATATTTTAAGTGTTTTTAAGATTTTTAGACCTGAGCAACAGATGAAAAGTACAGGAATAAGTAAACATTACAGGAATATTCAGAGATAAATCAGCAGGATTGGATTGCGTGCTAATGGGAGAGACGGGAATGGAAGGTGAGGCTGCTGAGCTTCTGATTTGGGTGATCCAGCTAATGCTTTTAGCCAATTCACAGCTCTCGGCCTTAATTTCATCATTCAATTATGTGTCTGTCCAAGGTAATGCATTTGCCTTGCCTTCATGTTAGGGTGGGAGAATGAATTTTTTATAATTTTTTTTCTATTTCACCAACTTCAACATTTCGCGCGCGTGTGTGTGTGTGTGTGTGTGTGTGTGTGTGTGTGTGTATTCTTGTTTTTTTGTGTTTTTTTTTCTGTAAATCTAACAAGCATTTATCAGATGCAAGCCATGAAATTTATTTCAGTTTCATTTTTGTTTTCCACCTTGTTTTCATTTTGTTTTGTTTTTGATTAAAATTAAATGATGCAGGTAATGTACTTAGAATGGTGCCAAGTTCAGAGTGGCTCCTGAGGACAAGGAGGGGTCCCGCTCTCCCCTTTCAAAGTGTTTGCCCATCTCTAGGCATCCAGACAAACCAGACCCAGCGCTAGTGTCTATTTAATGAGGCTCTGCTGTTTCCCCAGTGAGCGACTGTATGTCATTTTCCACCCCTTCTAATTGTTTTTAACTTTTAACATTGAAAGATTTAAAAAATATTTTAAACTGTAGAAATCCATACATCTACCATCAGGTCGAACAGATATTAATATTTTGCCACATTTGCTTCAGATATTACACACCAACTTTTAAATAATAAACCAACTTTGGATCACAGAGCATTAAGACATGTTTTTAACCTTACTTTTATAATTGTGCATAAAAATATAGTTTGATATATATTGTTTATTTTTTAATATATTTTATTGATTTTTTACAGAGAGGAAGGGAGAGGGATAGAGAGTTAGAAACATCAATCAGCTGCCTCCTGCACGGCCCCCACTGGGGATGTGCCAGCAACCAAGGTACATGTCTTTGACCGGAATCGAACCTGGGACCCTTCAGTCTGCAGGCCGACGCTCTATCCACTGAGCTAAACCAATCGGGGCTGATTTATATGGTTTATATATAAATTAGTCAATATATGCACACAAAATACAAAAATATTCACCTCAACATTGAAATAATAAAAAGTAGAAACAGCCTGGCTGGTATGGCTCAGTGGTTGAGCACTGACCTATGAATCAGGGGGTCAGAGTTCAATTTTTTTTTTATTTCAGAAAGGAAGGGAGAGGGAGTGATATATATTAATATCAATGATCAGAGAGAATCATTGGTTGGCTGCCTCCTGCATGGCCCGTCCCCCCAACTGGGGATCAAGCCTGAAACCCGAGCATATGCCCTGACTAGGAATCAAACCTGGTTTGATTGACCTCCTGGTTCAGAGTCGACGCTCAGCCACTGAGCCACAATGGACAAGCTAAACATCTTTCCATGTGCTTGTTGGGCATTTGAAAACCTGCTTTGGGGAAATGTCTACTCAAAGTCTTAGCCCTCCTTTAAATTGGGTTATTTGCCTCTTTAGTAACCCAATTGTTGAGCTGTAAGAGTTCTTTACCTATTTTTAATTGTTGAGCTGTAAGAGTTCTTTACCTATTTTTTAAATACTATTTCCTACTTAGATATATGACTTAAAATATCCTTTTCCATTTTGCGGGTTGTCCTTTGCTTTTAAGGGCTTTTGTTGTTGTTGTTCACAGCAAAACTGAGAGGAAGGTATAGAGATTTCCCACATACCCTGCCTTCACACACACACACACACACACACACAGTCTCCCTGTTATCAACATTATCCCACATCGACCCATCATAATCCCCCAAAGTCCATAATTTACATTAAGGCTGTACCTTCTATGGGTTTGGACAAATGCATAATGGCATGTATCCATCATTATTGTACCATGCAGAATATTTTCACTGCCCTGAAAATCCTGTGCTCCACCTTTTCACTTTCTGGGTAATGTCCTTTGAAGCACAAAAGTTTTTTGTTTTGAGATGTGTGTGTGTGTGTGTGTGTGTGTGTGTGTGTGTGTGTGTTTTAATTCTCACTTGAGAATATATTTTCCATTGATCTTTAGAGAGAAAGTGGAAGGGAGGGAGGAAGGGGGGAGAGAGAGAGAGAGACAGAGAGACAGAGAGGCAGAGAGAGAGAGAGGAACAGCAAAGTGAGAGAGACATATAGACTGGTTGCCTCCCACATGTGTCCTGACTGGGGGCTGGGGATCAAACCTGCAACAGGGGCACATGCCCTTGACCAGGAATCAAACCCTCAACCCTTTGGTCCACAGGTTGGTGCTCTAACCACTGAGCCACCAGCCATAGCTGAAGCACAAAAGGTTTTAATTCTGATGAAGTTCAACTTATCTACTCTTTTGTCACTCATGCTTTTGGTGTCACATCTAAGGAGCTCTGATTAACCAAGCTTATTTCTGTATTTTATTCTGAGAGAAATAAAGTTTTAGCTCTTATATTTAGGTCCCAGATGCATTTGGAGTTAATTTTTGTCTATAGTATGAAGAAGGGGTCCCACCTTATTCTCTTGCATGTGCATATCCAGGTGTCCTGGCCCATTTGCTGAAAAGACTATGCTTGCCCCCATTGAACTGCCTTGGCTCACTTTTCAAAAAATCAGTTGACCATAAACCCAAGGGCTCTTTTTATTACTTGGTGATTTGTTATGGGCTTATTCTTTTGAAATTAAGATGGAAGAACTCTCAGACAAATGTGAAAAAAAAGTCTTTGGAAATCTCTGAAGAAGACATTCTAGAACAATGGTGCTAATGAGTATGCCCCCCTCCCTCTAGGCCTGCCATGCTGCAAACGGGGGAGCAACACATGTTTTAGGGGAATTACCCTTCGGTTAATTACCTGGAGCCTCTACCTCCCAGGCAGTCCTGGAGAAAGTTACACCTTTTGGTCATTTCATGAGGTGAAATGCAGTGGGGGAGGGAGGTGTTGGTGGAGGGTGTTCTGAATGGCTGTCCCTTAACCTCTCTGAGCTTCAAGTTCTCTTCTTTGAGAGGGGAATAATTTGAGGAACAAATGAGATGACTTGCGTGAAATGCTCTGTAAGCTGTGCAGTGTTGTCGATGTTACTGGTGGTCACCATGGTGATGATAGCAAAAGGCAGACTCTAAGAGCTGGGACCTCAAAGGCTGGATCGCTTTTTCAATATTCCTACAAAGTGGCCACCCAGTCCGAACCCCTCTGGTGACAGAGAGCTCAGAATATCCCAGGATGGCTGTTCTATATTTAGTCTCTCTAGCTGTTAGAAAATGTTCTCCTCTGAGTTGAAAAATTGTAATATAACAGCTATACCAGGCACTCTAAGAGGTGCTTCTATATAGACGTTATCTAATCTTTCGAACAATTCTGTGAGGTCAGTATGCTATTATGTGCTCCCATCAAATTCGTAGGAAAATAGACTCCAGAGGAGTTAAGTGACTTGCTCAGGGGCTCGGAGCCAGTAACAAGGCAGGCAGGATTTGAACCCAGGCCCATCTGACACTAAAGCCCACACGTGACCTCTGGGCTGTTTTTGTAGCCTGCCCCATCAATTCCCAAGGTAGGGTCTTAGTTTGGTCCCCGGGGGGCTACATGGAGCAGGTCTCACTCTTCTTGTCCACACTGATCCTTAACCACCAATCTCCGCCAGATGTGCACCTCACCAATGTCGCTGTGCAAAAGACGTCCCCTGACTACCACCCAAAGAAGGTGAGCAAGCTGGGCTTCTGCCCTCCGGCACAGCCTCTAGGATGGCCGGGGTGATGAGTGAGTGCCAAAGAGCCCGCGACAGGCTTGTCCTGAGCTCCTAGTTCACAGCACAGTCAGGCCCACCCTTCCCGTTTGCAGTGCCCAGGACAAGAGTACAGGGGGAGGCCCATGCGTAGTATCTAGGTATTTATTTTTTAATATATTTTATTGATTTTTTTTACAGAGAGGAAGGGAGAAAGATAGGGAGAAACACTGATGAGAGAGAAACGTCAATCAGCTGCCTCCTGCACACCTCCTACTGGGGATGTGCAAGCAACCAAGGTACATGCCCTTGACCAGAATCAAATCTGGGACCTTTCAGTCTGCAGGCCGATGCTCTATCCACTGAGCTAGATATTTATAAGTTACTAGATGCCTGGTGCATGAAATTCATGCATGGGGGGTAGGGGATGTCCCTTAGCCCAGCCTGAACCCTCTCCAATCTGGGACCCCTCGAAGGATGTCCGACTGCCTGGGCAGTCGGATATCCTTCTCACAATCCAGGACTGCTGGCTCCAAACTGCTTGCCTGCCTCCCTGATTGCCTTAACCGCTTCTGCATGCCAGCCTGATCACCTGCTAACCACTACCCTGCCAGCCTAATTGATGTCTAACTGCTACCCTGCCAGCCTGTTTGCTTCCAACTTCCCTCCTCTGCTGGCCTGGTCACCCCTAACTGCCCTCCTTTGCAGGCTTGATTGCCCCCAACTGCCCTCCCTTGCAGGCCTGGTCCCTCCCAGCTGCCCTCCCATGCTGGCCTGGAACCTCCCAACAGCTCTCCCCTGCTGGCCATCTTGTGGTGGCCATCTTGTGTCCACATGGGGGCAGGATCTTTTACCACATGGGGGCAGCCCTCTTGCATGTTGGAGTGATGGCCAATCTACGTATTACTCTTTTATTAGATAGGATACAGGCCTGGTGCATGGGTGGGGGCCAGCTGGTTTGCCCTGAAGAGTGTCCCAGATCAGGGTGGGGGTTCCCTTGGGGTGAGGGGACTGTGGAGGTTTGCAGGCCAGCCACGCCCCCCAGTGACCCAAGCTGAGGCCCTGCTATCTGGGATTAATCTGTGTCTACAATTGAAACTTTGTAGCCTGGAGTGGAGTCAAGCCTTCTGCTCGCTCAGGGTGGCAGCCATTTCTGTTTGAAACTTTGTAGCCTGGAGTGGAGGCTTAGGCTGGCAACAGCAGGCAGAAAGCTTGGCTTCCTCCATTGCCGGGGAAACCCAAGCCTTCCTCCTGCTCTCAGTGGCAGCAGCCATCTTGGTTGGGGTTTATTTGCATAATCTGCTCCTGATTGGCTGGTGGGCAAGGCTATGGGTGTGGCTTGTGGCAAAGGTATAGTCAAATTTGCATATTACTCTTTTATTAGATAGGATAAGCCAAACTAACATACCCTCTAACAAAATGTGTGCTATTCTCCGGACTTGACAGATATGCTTCTATTTATCATCTATCTACCTATCTATCTTCTATCTAATAACCTACAAGGCCAGATTCAAATTTAGAATTCTATGACTTCTAAGAGTTAAGAGCCAGAACAGAAGTGCACAGGGAAAACTGGCCCCCAGCTCATACCCGCACAGTGGGGGCCTCCTGCATACCCCTGACCTTACTGCAAACAGCAGTTGATCATTCCTGAGGCCTTAAGGTGCCACAGGTCAGTGCAATCTGTCTTCAGGGAAGCAGGTCCCGGGAGAGGCCTGCACAGGGCATTTGGGCAAGGACTTCTGGGGTTGTGAGTCTAGGCTGTGCTCTAGAAAGAGAGGCACATACACTCTGGCTGGACACAACCCCTTGGCCTTACAGAATCTTTGTCCCAAAAGGAGGAACACACTTGGGTTCTCCTGGTCATAGGACTCAGGGATGGGCTCCTCTTGTCCATGCCTGAGGGCCACGTTGATGGCGATTGTTGGAAGGTCCGGGCAGCCCAGGTCCCGGTTAACTAAGGCTCCCTCTCCCAACCTGGGTGCACGGGCCCCAGGGCTGCAAATGGATGCTCCAGCGCTTCCGACAGTACCTGGCGTCCAAGCACGGGCCAGAAGCAGTGGAATCGCTCTTCAGTGACATGGACAACATCTTCATCAAGAGCCTGCAGAGTGTGCAGAAGGTGATCATCAGTGACAAGCACTGCTTTGAGCTGTACGGCTATGACATTCTCATAGACCAGGACCTCAAGCCGTAAGTGGATGGGCCTGTGGCCCTGGAGAGCCAGGGGAGACATATTCCACCCAGACTGCCTGGGTCTGACCTCAGCTCTGCCACTTCCTAGTTAGGCACACTTTCTGTTGCCTCAGTTTGCCCATCTGTAAAACGGTTGCTGTGCCTATAGCATTGTTATGAGGAACAAATGAAGTATAGAGCACTGAGCCTCATGTCTGGCACTAAAAGGCCTTTCCTGAATATATGCTGAGTCAGGGATCCTCCTCTGGTACCAGCAAGAACATTACCCTCTGTAAGCCCTGGTGCTTTCCAGATGCAAAGTGCCTTTACCATGTCGATCCCTGTCAAGAATTTGGTGCATTCCCTCAATGTCCATGAGGCTGACCTGATGAGTAGAACAGGGACTACAGCAATGGCCCTCATTCGATACCATTGGGGTTATTCTGGGAGCTTGAGGTCAGTCGGTAAGTCAGAGACA
The DNA here is from genome assembly GCA_027563665.1 of Antrozous pallidus. Classification (NCBI taxonomy): domain Eukaryota; kingdom Metazoa; phylum Chordata; class Mammalia; order Chiroptera; family Vespertilionidae; genus Antrozous; species Antrozous pallidus. The sequence goes on from CM050518.1 coordinate 35,294,105, forward strand.
GAGCTAGGCCCAGTTCCTGTGCTGAGCTGCTCCCTGCCAGTACTGACTGCAGTTCCTGGGCCCAGCAGCTCCTGAGGGTCACTGTATGGTACTGAGGGCCTTTCTGAGCCAGGAGTATAAGCCAAGACCTAAATCAGGCGCAGGTTCAGAGAAACAGGGTCAGGTACCAGTGGGTCTCTCTCCTTTGCCCTCTGGGGTAAAAGACGTGCAAACGACTGGGTAAGACGTGGCTGTGGGTATCAGAGTGGATGCTGACAGGGGAAACAAACTTGGAGGAGGCAGCAGACAATGGAAAGTGGGACCAGAGGCTCCTGCTGACCTGCTGGATGAGTCCTTCCCTTTCTGTGCCCAGGTTCCTGGCTGTAAATGACCGGGTTACACAAAACAAGAGGTTGTAAACGAGGCCATTGGGTTGTCACCTGGAGTTTGGACTTCAGAATTTTGTTCTTGTTTCTATTTCATTGAAATTCAGTGACAATCTCTAAACATTGGAAGATGGTCACACAAAATACAGATATTTGGCTTTTCTGGAAAACACAAGACAATCGCGTAATCCTGGGTCACTCTCCTACGGGGCAACACTCCCCTGGAGCTGGCCACAGCCAGACCTGCAGACATGGCATTCTCTTTCCGGTTCACCATAGGCCAGCCCCTGTGGGGTATCAATTGTTTTCAAAAAGTTTTAGCCAAGTGGGGAGAGTAACTCTGGTGAATGAGGGTGAGGCCCAGGCACCCCATCTAGCCTCTCAGCGAAGTTCCGGGAGCTCCAGGGACCAGGTAACCCTAAGACTCTCCCCTCTTTTCCCGCCCCAGATGGCTCCTGGAGGTCAATGCGTCCCCATCGCTGACAGCCAGCAGCCAGGAGGACTATGAGCTCAAGACCTGCCTCCTGGAAGACACTCTGCACATCGTGGACATGGAGGCCAGGTGGGGGGGACAGTCTTTCAGGCACCCCATACGTGCAATCGGGGCTCCACCCGAGAAGAGATAGAACTCAGAACTTTGGACTTGAGCGGTCCTCAGAGACGCTCTAGCCTGCCCCGCTGTGTTACAGATGGAGAAACTGAGATGTCCACACAGGGTTGGAGCCCAGCCCTTTGGGTCAGAGCAGGGCCAAGCACAGCTTTCTGAGATTTTATCCGGCAGGATTTCCTTGACCCTTCCCGAGTGTGGGAGCCTGGACCAATCATTCCACCTCTCTGAGCTTGTTTCCTCATCTGTGTCTACCTCTCAGGATTGTTAGACCAATTTACTAAGATAACTTACTGTCAAGTGCTTAGCTACATACACTAAGTGCTCAGTGAGAGACTATATATTGTTACTACAATGTGTACATTAGGAAAATTTAGGGCCTGACTTCAGTCTGTGTTGGTTGGTCTGTCTTCTCTCTCCCGCCCTATACCTTTCCTCCCTCCCCCTCTCCCTCATTTTCCCTCTCTCTCTCCCTCTCTCTCTCCCTCATTCTCCCTCTTCCTCTCCCTCTCCCTCTCTCTCGCCCTCATACCCTCTCCCTCATTCCCTCTCCCTCATTCCCTCTCCCTCTTCTTCTCCCTTTTTCTCCCTCTTCCTCTCCCTCTCCCTTTCCCCCTCTCTCCCCCTCATTCCCTCTCCCTCTCCCTCATTCCCTCTCATCTCTTTCTTCTTTATTAGTTTTTTCTCAATTATTCCAGCAGGAGTTTGAGGGTTGACTCTTATTGCTCATGAGTGGGATTTGGGTCACATGCCCTCTCTGAACCAATCATTATGACTCCGATTAACCAGGCCTAGGTCTTATGCCCATCTCCCAGGGTATGGGGTCAACCTGACCTAAGCCATGTAAGTGAGAGAGGGAGAATGGTTCTCAAAGGAAAAATCGAAGCACTCTTAGGCTAAAAGAAGGTAAAATGGATGCTGAGCAGGAGGAACCTTAGGTGTCCGCTGTATCTGCCATCATTTAGTCATTCAACAAACACTTGAGCCTCTTGTGTGTCAGGCTCTGTGCCACACATTGAGAACACAGTGAAGGATAGAACAGACCCAGTTCCTACCTTAATGAAAGGTATGGTCTGGGGGAGACAGCAGAGTTTAAACCAGAATGCGGAAGTACTGAGGGCAAGTGTTTAAGCCATGGGACAAAAGGGAGGGACAACCCCTCTGAGGCCTGTGTGGGCACCTAGGAAACAGCCAGTTAATGAATGGGCAAAGGAGGGTATTCTGGCAGTGTGGGAACCAGCAGGCTGCAGGGATGAGTCAGGAACCTGGCCAGGTCTTTGGTTCCTACCAAGTGCACCTTCTTTAACCCTTTGTGTCTCCTGCCTATCCAGGCTCACAGGAAGGGAGAAGCGAGTGGGAGGCTTTGACCTCATGTGGAACGATGGCCCTGTCAGCAGAGAAGAGGGGGTTCCTGACTTGTCAGAAATGGGGAACTTTGTGACCAACACACACCTTGGTATGTGGGGCCATGTGGGAAGTGGGCACCAGGGATGTGTCATGGGAGGTTCCAGGTAGTCTAAGACTGGCAGCTTGGCACAGCTGTATGACCTGATCCAAGACTTAACCTCTTTGTTTCTCATCTGTAAAATGGAGACTAGTTTCTATTTCAATATATGCCTAGGACACTGCCTGGCACATAGGGAGAGAGATTATTAATCTGCCAGGAGGTAGATTTCAAAAGTTTAGGAAAACAAACAGAAAACAATGACAAACAACCCCACTCCCACAATAGATTGAAGAGAAATTAAGGACTTTAGGGTTTGACTTTAAAACTTGGTGTTTAAAAAATGAAAATTTTTGCCTGTCCGATGTGGCTCAGCTGGTTGAACTTTGTCCCATGCACCAGGAGGCCTTGGTTCTATTCCCAGTCAGGGCACATGCCAAAATTGCAGGCTCATTCCCCAGTAAGGGGCATGCAGGAGACAGCCAATCCAAGCAGGGAGTGTGCAGGAGGCAGACAATTGACGTTTTTATCTCTCTCTCCCCTCCCTTCCTCTCTCTGAAATAAAATAAATACATTAAAAATGAAAATTATTCACACTTATTGTAGACTATTTGAAAACTAAAGAAAGAAATAAAAAAAATCATCCAGACATAGCCATCTTTAACTATCTGGTGTGTTTCCTTCCATTTTTAAAAAAAATGCATATATTCTATTTTTTCCTTTTACAGATTTGGCATAGGACTGGAGTTTTCAGTCCCACTTTTCCATGTAGCATTTTCCACATCATTCAACAATATTAATAAGAGCCTATCTTTTGGAAACATTTATTTGCCAGGTCTAGACTAAATATTTTACATATGTTACCTCATTTCATTTTTAGGCAGCTTTTGTTAACATTTTATAGATAATGAAATGATTTCCAGATGTTTACACAACTTGCTTAAGGTCTTGGTTATAAGTGGTGAGCCAGGACCTGAACTCCAATCTGTCTGACTCTAAAACTTGAATAATAGTTGACTGCTAGACTCTCCTGTCCCTTAGCACAGTTAGAAACAAAGTTCCGATACAGCTACAAAAGTATTCTAGCTTACATAGATGCCAAATTGGCTAAACCAATTTCTTGTAATTGTGCACATGGCATGATTTCAATTTTTCACTTTTATAAATAATGGCACGATGAACATCCTTCCACATAAAGCTCAACTGAGAAATCTGCCTGTTCCGTTAGGACAGATTTCTAGAAATACAATTACTAGGTCAAAGAGATGGACTTATTATAGCCAGATTGCTTTCTGGAAACATTATTGAATTTGCCAGCTCTGAATTCAAAAAAACAAACAAAAAAAAAACTTTACCAACATGTGCATTCTGCTGATTATTGGTGAGGTTTCATATTTTTAATTTGCATTTCTTCTTTTGTTAGCTGTCCATACTCAATCTATTTTTCAATGGGTTGTTCACATTTTTTAAATGTATAAAGGCCTTGGATATTAATATGTTAAAGATATCACCTCTCTGTCAAGCTTATTGTAAACATTTTACTGAGTTTGTAATTTGCTTTTTAAATGCACTTTGTGGCATCTTTTTATCATTTTATGAAAAGGTTTTTAGTTTTTTTCAGGTTTGATATGATTTAGGATTGGGCTTGGCTGCAAGCCACAAAAAAGCCAACCACCAGTTAGCTGGGGAGGGCCCGACTTGTCCTGAGCCACAGGAATTCTTGGGGTTGGCGGTGCAGGGCTGGCGCAATGGCAGCGTGATGCTCTTTCCTCTTTTTGCTTTGCCACACGTAGCAGGTTGCCTTGGTGCTCATGCTTGTCGCCTCATCTTGCTCAGGTTGTAAGATGGCTGCTCCAACTCCAGACACTCTGTCTTTGTCCCAGGCAGAAAGAAACAGAAAGGCCCAAGGACCAACGCCTTTCCTTCAGGCTTTGATTGTTTATTCCCAAAGGGATGCCCTCCCAGGGACCTCTGCTGACATCTATCAGCGCTGGCTCACATGGCCACCCATGATGCAAGGAAGCCTGGGATGTCAGTTTGCCTTGAGGAAGGCAAAGGAGAGGAAGTTTGTGAATGGCTTTTCCACAGCAGATCCCTAGTGTCTGCCAAATTGCATGTTTGGAGGATGACTACAGAATGCTTTCAAGCTGTGGATACAACCACCTGGAACTCTTGTTTAAATGAAGATTCTGATTCAGTAAGTCTGGAGTGAGGCCTAAAATCCTGCACACCTGACAAGTTCCCAGGTGATGCTATTAGTTAACTGTTACTGTGTAACAAACCTTCCCAAACCTCACAGCTCAAAACAGCTGTCTTATTTGCTATTCATTCTCCAGGTGTCGCCTAGAGTCACTCATAGGGCTCCAGGCAGCTGGCGATGCACTGAGATTTGGTAGCCTAGGACAGCTTCACTGCGTGTGTGGTGGTTGATAATGATTGTCAGCTGGGCTCTTTCTAGGTGGTCATTTGTCCTCCAGCAGTGCTGCCTGGCTTCTTCTCATGGTAGTCCCAGGGTTCCAAGAAGGCAAGGAAGATGTAGTGAAACCTCTTGACACCCAGGCTTGGGCTTAGAAGTCCGAAAGTATCATTCTTCCACAATCCATTAATTAAAGCTAGTCCAGCCCAGACTGACAGGACAAGGAAATAGCCTCTGCCTCTTGTTGGGAAGAACAGTCACCCTGCAGAGAGAGGTGCATGTAGGAGAGAGAGAGGTTATTGCAGTTATCCTTGCTAACAATCCATTTCAGATATTGATGCTGCTGTTCTCTGGACCCTATTTGAGTAGCAAAGATTCAGGACACCTTGGCTTCTCCACTTTGGCTGCCTATTGGAATCACCTGGGACCTTTAAAAAAGACCAATGCCTGCTGAAGATAAAGATACAGCTGGTCTGGACATCAGTATTTTTTAAATCTCCCAATGACCCTAAAGCACAGCCTAGATTGAGAGCCACTACTTGAAGAGCCTCTAGATAACTCCCAAGTATCCAGTGGAGTGTGGGCAGATGGTCATGAATAACAGAGGAGCTGGCTGGGAGTGGGAAGAATATTGATGAAATGCATTATGGTTGTGTTGAGGGATCTCCTGGTAAAAAGATTGGCAGATAACTCAGATACAAGTCTAGAACTCCAAGAAGAGATTTGCAATGGACACAAGTATTTGGGAGTTACGAGTGAGCCACTTGCAGTTAAAGCTAAGGTTCCATGGAGCCCTGGGGATGCATTTAGTGTGCTGTTAGCGTTGAAGCCTTGGTGGCCAATGAGCACCTAGGAGTGAGGAACGGGGCTTTGGGGCGCTGAGAAAGGTGGGCGTCTCCTCCAGGTCAGTAGGTGTGGCCATGTGGATTCATCATTCAACCAGCATTTGTGAGTGCCATCAACGTGCCTGGCACAAGATCCAGTGACCACTGAATTGCTTCAAGGATCAGCTCTGAAAGCAAACAGGAAGTGGTAACACCGTGAATGTGCCAGGAGAGGAGGTGTCTCCAAAGTTTATGTTGGCCTCTCAGTCCAGGGACTACCTGGACACATATGAGAGTAGGGGCTACTGTGTGGAAATATTTGTCTCTTAGCCAACTGTGGGTGACAAATGGGGTTGGGTAAAGGAAGAAAGCTAGCATTTAACCTACTAGGTACTAGGCACTGTGCTAGCTTTAATGCATTTTCACTGAGTAAAACCAGAGGAAAGCAATGTGGGGTAGTGGTTAAGAATCTGACTTCCGGAGCTAGATTAGCCTGGGTGCAAAACCCAGACCTGCTATTATTTTTGTGTGATTTGGAGCAAATTACTTGGCGTCTGAACCTCGGTTTTTTCCCTCTACACATCATTCTGGTGAGATCTCACATTCAGCACCTGAAGCAGTCCCTGAGGTAAGTCCCCAATGAATGTCACCTTCCTTTGATGATCCTTACACTCATCCCATAAAGCAAGTATTTGGTTTACAGATGAGAAACTGATGCATGAAGAGGAAAATTACCTGCTTGAGGGCCACAGCAATTCAGGATGCAAACCATACATCATCCATAATGGCATGGCTACTGTCTCCTCCTCCCAACAGGTAGCAGAAGCACAGGTCGCTCCGCTCCCAAACCCCGTTTTCTATGGAGAGGACCTTCCAGCCAACACTCCGCTTCCCTTCCAGGTTGCATCAATGATCGAAAAAAACAGCTGAGGCAGCTGTTCCGCTCCCTTCAAGGCCAGAAGAAAATTTCCAGCTAATACCCAGCCGCTGAGAGGCAAGCATCCCTGGGAGGTGCCATGTCATCCAGTCCTCTCCCCACTCCGTTGCCAGCACAGCAGCACCTCGGAACACATGCCTTCCTCCCTCTGGATGGGCCACAGCTGCTGCTTGCTGCTTGGGCCGGGTCTCCTGGACTTCCCCACCAGGAGACAGCCAATCCTCTGGACTGGATGGCTTTTAACCTCGACAGACTGGCTTAGCTAATAGGCCCGAAGAGTAAAAACTCAGCAGATTTGACTATCCAGGGATCAAATCTAATAAATGAGCACAGGCCTTACTCGAAGTTATTGGGTGCCAGGCTTGGCTCGGGCAGTGCTGTGGTGTCCTCCTGGCGTCATCCTTTGATGTCTCCCAGGAGGTTAGTGTTGAAAGAGTCCTCCAAGAGTAAAGGATTCACTGGCTAGGGAACCTGTCTTAAGCTATGTTGGCAAGCAAGTAGTTATTAGTTTATTGGGAGTCTGGAGGACTGAACCCTGCAATCTCCTCCTTACAATGTCCTGACCTTGCATGTCAGGGAAAGCCACAGAGCTCCCCTGTGTGAAAGCCAGCAGGCCAAAGCATCCTCATTTCTCAGATGGATATGGATCAGGAAGACAGAGCTGCCTAGTAAGGGTCCCTGCAAAGGAGCACTTATCTAAGTTATCTGGATGACAGGTGCCTCTCTGGGCCTTCCTACTTGAGGTTGGGAGCTGAGTTTTTTATTTTTTTTATTTTAAAATATATTTTATTGATTTTTTACTGAGTGGAAGGGAGAGGGATAGAAAATCAGAAACATCGATGAAAGAGAAACATTGATCAGCTGCCTCTTGCATGCCCCCCTACTGGGGATGTGCCCGCAGTCATGGTACATGCCCTTGACCGGAATCGAACCTGGGACCCTTCAGTCCGCAGTCCGAGGCTCTATCCACCGAGCCAAACCGGTCTCGGCAGGAGCTGAGTTTTTTAAATTAGAAAGCCTTGTGCTGGCAGGCAAGGAGATAGCATTCCCACATTCCTACACCTCCTCTTAGTTTAATAGGAGTTACAAGTGGGCTGGTGGGCCAACTGCTCCATGGGGGATCCCAGACAGCTCCTTCCACCACTCTTCCTGCTTCAGGACAGTTCTTTCAGCTACAAGTAACAGAACTGACTGCCCAGGGATGGGAAGGGCTTTTGGAAGTGAATACTGTCAGGTCTAAGAAATGAACCAGTCAGCTTTGGAAAGGCCAGAAACCAGCCATTCTGCCTTCACCCCTGTGACTGAGGAAAACCCCGACAACCCAAGGCATGGGTTTTACCTTTCCAGCAGGACCCAATTGGTTCTTTTTGTTCTAGCATCTACTTCGCCGGACAGGTAGGGGCAATGTTTAGAGGGAAATTGTGAGCAAGGCAGTCCTAATAGATAGTGTTTAGCAAAGTGGATGCTGCTACTCCCTACTTTTTAAATTTATATTAAAAAATATGCAATATAACAGCAACATGTTATTTCCTTCCACCCCAAATATGCTGTTTTGAGGGAACCAAATAATTGGTAATTGCATACAAATCACCAGCTTATCAGACACCTGTCCTGCCCCCTTGTTTTTCTCAATATTGGAGCTTGTTCCAAATCAGTGCTCAAAGAGCTTCCTTATTCTTGATGATAGCTGTGTGGTATCCCACTACCTGGAGCCATCCATTCCTTTAATTTACTGTGGACATTTAGTTTATTCTCATTTAGTTTCCAACTCTATCTCCCTACTGTTTGAGCCAGTATGGGAAAAACACACAAATTTCTACTAAAACAAAACAAAACAAACTCAAAAGGATGCAACATCGCAATTCTGAGTCAAATTTGACTTACATAAGGTGTTTTGTTTGGCCAACACCAAAGTTTTAAAGTTTTTTCTGAATTAGCAATATTTAAAAGACAGAAAATTCAACTTAAAAATCCAAATTGCTAGTTCCTCTTGAAGAAAATATAGGATCTGGACATAGCAGCCTGTGTTCCAATAGCTACAGGCAGCAGCTGAGTGCTGCAGGGGGAATGGCAGTGTGCCTGCTATCATTTCAAGGAGGAACCACTGCCCTTCATAGATGGTATCCCAAGAGGAGTGGCATGCCTTCAATTAAGGACCAAAGGAGGTAAAGAACAGAAGCACTGTCCATTCATTACATAACCTTTATTGAAGCCTCAATGAACGGAAAGACACCATGTTGCCCTCATAGCACATTCACATTAGGACTCGAGACCACTAACAGTAAGGGAGTGCAGAGAGCAGCGCTGGCCCTGGCCCTGCTTCTGGAGGTGGTGGAGGGGAATCCTGAATGCGTGAAGCATGTGAAGGGGCCGTCTCCCTCACCATCTCTGGTGCAGGACTCGCAAGGCCTTCCTGACGAGCAAGCAGCTACAAGCAGCACCTACCCTGGGCTCCATCTGGGAGCAAGCAGGAAAAATGGGCCAAAACGGAGCGAGGGGAGAAACGGTATGTCTGCTCCACAGAGTTGTGGTGAACCCACAAAGCACCAAGATCCTGTTCTTCATTCGGAAACCACCTGTGAGCTTCCTGCTTTATTCCAATTCTGTTACACATGCTGCTTGAAAATATCTCCCTTTCTGAGAGGAATGCTGGAATGAAGCTCCCACTCTTCCCTTCTTCCTTCTTCCCTGCCCAGGGCCCATTTAAACAGCAGGCCACTGTTGAGAAGTGTCTGTTACAGTCATTCTTATACCCCCACAGGCGCTGCCCCCACCCACCCACTGGTGGCTGCTAGGCCTGTCAATGGGTCTTGTGTCCATCAGCCCGTGGTCAGGCCCACAGGCACTGGCAGCCTGTGGGTTCCCTCTGCTCTCACAGAGCCGTCAAGCTCTGTAAAGAGGCTGCAAACAGGAGCCATGGCCAAACTGCTGATGCCTGTGCCCTTGCAGGGTAGATCCTGCCTTTGCAGAGTTCTGGGTCCTGCATAATCCAAGGAGGATGCTGGTGTTAGGCCCCTTATCTAGGTTCTTGAACTTCATCCTTTCAAGATGACCTTGAGAGCTTTAAGTTCATCCTGGTTGAGGGGGGTCAGGTTAAAACCCTTCAGCTCCGGTTTGCCTAGGAGGAGAAGACAATCCATCAGTGCGTTCAGGCCTCCTGTTGTGCAACCTGCCCAGAGTCAGGCCTGGGAATGGAGCTCACACTGCATTCATACTGCCAGGCACCTGGCTTTGAGGTCTGACAAGGAAGGCCCTCAACTCTACAATATACTGAACAATGAACACTGACACCCACTACTGACTCATCAAGAACCTGCAGAATTATGACTCTGCTGGCCAGAAACCTCCAGATTTCTGCCATACCCATGGCAGATCTGGGGTGGTAAGGTTTACCTAGGAATTCAGCTTCTGAGTCAGAGCTGTCCTGGTCCCCACACTATGCCCCAACATAAAATGTAAGATACCTCAGGCCATTCCTGAACCTGAAAAGAATTTGTGATAGAAGACCCCACAAACTTCCTTGTCCATTCTATCTCAGGAAGGCTAGAGACAACCACTGCCCCCTGCCCACAGCTTCAGTGCCACTCACATGCTGTCCAGGCCATTGCTCACCTGGGGGGGGGGGGGGTTCCCAATCCTGCCCTCTAAGTCCATGTTGATGGTTTGGCCCTTCCTGGTTTCTTCCCTCCTCCCTCACCTCCTAGGCTAATACCTTGGGCCTCAAAGAGGCGGTTGACCTTCACTTTAAGTTGTTTCCGGAGTTTCTCTATTTCTTTATCCAGATGATCCTGATCTGAAAAACGAGGTGGGCAACAGGATGAGTTCATACTAGACACAATGACTCAAAAGGAGTCGGGGTGCCAGCCTCTCCCTAGCCCCTTTGAGAGCAAGGGCTCTTAGCATTCAGGAAGGAAAAGGGGACTTCAGAAACTAATTGAGGAAGGAACCAAAGGCTAGAAAGGCAACGTGACCTGCCCACAAGCAGTGAGTGAGCCCAGGATGGGGCTGAGCAGACCAGTCCGCTGACTCTCAATCTCCTGACCTGTTTTCACCATGAAATACCTTGGGCTAGTTGGTGCATAGGGAGGGCAACATCAGGATTTTGGGTCACCCTTCCACAGTGAAATCAGAGAAAATTCAACTGAAAAAATAAAACGAAGAACCTACCCTATGATGACTGGAAAATGGGTGGCTAAGGGATTTTATAAACTCAAGTCCATTAAGCAGTATTTAGAAAAGCATGATTGTGGTAACATGTGACCTAAATAACCTAACAATCAATGCGCAAGCTGAATGCTCAAGCTTAACCTAAGGAGCCTCAGTGGATAGGAGAGGTTATCTTACCTGAACAGACTGCATCTGAAAGCAAACTGCCTGAGAAGTGGAAGCTACAAAGCTCAACTTCAGACATTACAACTGTCAATCAATCCTCTCCACCTGCTCACAGGAACGTTTGAGCTAGTTTGTCTTCCCCACAGACTTTCATTCTTTCTGATGAGAAGCCCCTGATCCAGCTGGGCCTCTGGTCTGGGCAATGGTTCTTCTCAATCTTTTAAAATGAGTGGCTCGCCCAACTGGTGCAGCTCAGTGCGTGGGAGTCAACCCAGGAACCAAGTGGCCACTGGTTCAGTTCCTGAGATTCCAGGTTGTGGGCTCAATCCCCGGTGGGAGTCGTGCAGGAGGCAGCCAATAGATGATGTTTCTCTTTCACCAATGTTTCTATCATTCTATTCCCTCTCCCTTCCTCTCTCTCTAAACAACAACAAAAAAATCAGTAAAAACATATTAAAAATAAAAAGTAAAATGGGTTGCTCAATGTAAATGAGTAACCCTACTCTTACAAGCTTGTTTAGCCTGCGTCAATCACAGAATTATGGATAATGATGTCCCAGAACCCCTCTAAGTACAGTTAACATGACCACATTTATGGGCCAAGACAGCTGAAGATCAGATCCTGAACCCAGGCCAGTGACCCCCTCTGAAAGCATCCGCCAGCCTACCACCCTAGTGCAATGACAACTTGATCTTATAACCATAATGTTAGTGTGTGTTTTTCAACAGGACAACCAGAAACGTCTATTCCAAGTTAATCCTTTGCTAGAATTTTTATTTCAACAGGGATAGAGGCACCCTGTCTTCAGGGATGAAGGCAACCTTGCTGGTCCTCTTGACCTACACATTTCCAAGGGTAGAAAACAGAAAATATGTGTAACCTGCCCTTTTCTCAGCCAAGGACGCATTTGCAACCTGACTTTTTACCTTTATGATGCATCTCCAAAGAGCTTTCGAAATTGTGGTCATGCATATTTGAGAAACATCTATTTAGTTGCCGACCCTAAGGTTCACTTACCCCAAGCCCCCATTTCAACACGTCTCTCTTGTAGGAGGTGTTAAAATACAAGCTCACTATGCCAGGCTCCCTTGTATCTATGGGGGCCAGGGTAACTTAGCTCTGGCCATAATCAGAGGTGGGAAACCATTTTTCTGCCAAGGGTCATTAGGGTATTTATAACATCATTCTTGCACTGTAACAAAATTATCAACTTAAACATTAGCCTGCTATATTTGGTCAAATATTTAACTCACCCCTAATGCTTTGGCAGGGCAAGACCAAATGATTTCTCGAGCCTCATACGGCCCCTGGGCCAGACGTTCCCCACCTCTGCCATTTAAGGAGAAAGCCCTTTGCCTTTTCTCCACCCTGGCACGTGGACATGGGCCCTGCAATGACGACACAACCACCATGAGAATATGCTAAGGCGACACTGCTGAGCAGCAATGCCGTCCTGGATGGCTGACTCCAGATAACTTCTTACATGAGAAAAACAGAACCAAACTTTTTAAACCTCAATTTGTTCAATTTTCTGTTATTTGTGGTCCAACTTGTTCCACAGATAAGCATTATGCTAGGAACACATCCTGTTTTCTCTCAACTTAAAAAAAAAGTGCTACAGAGATGCACCCGTACCCCAGGGGGAGGCAGCTGTTTCCCCGACTCATGCCCAGGAGGCCTTACCTTTCTCAATCATTTCCTTCGTCTGAGCATGAGGCATCTTGATAAACATGTTCCCAAAGCAAACCATCACATCTTCTGAAATGGAAAATGGTAATTCCTTCAACAAATATTCTGAGCACCTACTATCCACTAGGCATTGTTTTAGACGCTGAAAACACAGCAGAACAAGACACAGGTCCCGCACTCACAGAGCTGAAGTTAGAGTGGAGGAAGGGCAATAAACAAGCAAAGATATCACTTGTCAGGCTGGGCAGGTCTCAGCACTGTAGAGAAAAGTAAAGCAGGGGAAGGGGGACGGGGAATGCCAGAGTTATACCTGGGGAGAGACTTGTTATACCTGGTGGTCTGAGAGCCTCACTGATTATGTGACATCTGGACAGAGACGTGAAGAAAGTGAGGGTGTGAGCCCTGTAGCGAAATCAGCAATGTGGTTGGGGCGTTAGAAACAGCAAGGAGACCAATAAGGAGGGAGTCAGTGAGTGAGGGGAATAGAGATGATGTTAGAGGAGTGAAAGGGGTCTGGGTTACCACCAGATAAGAGTGAAATGGGATCTTGCAGGACTCTGGATTTTACTCTGGTCAGATAAAAAGCAATGGGAAGGTTTTAGACCTTCCAATGCATCTTTAAACAAAATTCAAACTACTTCCCTGCATTATGGCCTGGCCTCTGTCCATCTTTCCAGCTTCATCACATGCCTTTCCCCCTTACTTATTATCACAACCTTTTGGCCTCTAAGAGCCCCCATCCCATCTTCCAACACCTCTCCCACGTCCAGTCCCATCTTCAGCTTCAGCTTTCTCACAATTTCCAATTACGTATTTATGTTGTTCTGCTCATTTGTACTGTTTTGATACCCCCTCCCCGTATTTTCCCAGTGCCAACATTGATAAGCCAGCACCTAATGGCCTGTCATAGAGTTGAGCAGCTGAAACCCACAGTCTGTGTGAGACCAGTGACATTTCCTCATCCCATCTCCATGGGGTGTGTCACACACCTGTAACCTCCTGCCTGGTCTCTGTTAGGGACAAGGCAAAGGACTTCTAAGGAGAATTGAACAGCCCTCTTGGGCTGTAGTGAGAAAGTCTTGACTTACCTGAGAGGCTGAGATCTTTCTGTAGGGCCCTCAGGCCCTCTCGGTTCTGATTCCGTTTGGTGTCCAGATCCACAATCTGAAAAGCACAGAGGCAGAAGGGAGGTCAGCTACTTCTTGCCCCAGCTCCCAACAGACCCACCTTTCTATTAAAACCTAACAGAAACAACAAGGCATCATTCCTGGGTTACTCCCAGTGTCTTTCTAAGATTGACTGATGTGTGAATGTACTTCTTCCCCACTCAGCTTCCAGGTCCTTTTAAAGACCGTGTGCTGTGCAGATGTTTTCCCCCAGAGAAGGTGCTGGGAAAATGCTGACTAAACAGATAATTCGTTATTATCCGCTTGAGCGCTAGTTCTCAAGCATTAGGGCAGTGGTCGGCAAACCGCAGCTCTTGAGCCACATGTGGCTCTTTGGCCCCTTAAGTGTGGCTCTTCCACAAAATACCACAGCCTGGGCGAGTCTATTTTGAAGAAATGGCATTAGAAGAAGTTTACGTTTAAAAAAATTAGGCTCTCAAAAGAAATTTCGATTGTACTGTTGAGGGCATTTCAGAATCCCTGGGGAGTGTAAACCTCTCCCTGGGCAAGCTCCCCCAGCTGATTCTGAGCTAGTATGAGAAACCCAACCACAGTAGACTGGAACAGAAGGGGTGGGGCACTGAAATGGTGGTAACAACACAACAGCTACTAAAGAAGTGAGGGGATGGGACCATACACCGCTTTAGAGCACTGGCTCTGGAGCCAGAATACCCAGGTGTGCATCCCGATGCACACCAGTAACTGCGATTTCACCTTCCTCACAGGTTACTGAGCCAGGAACAGATGGATTATCAGCCAGTGTCTGACACCTGGTGAGTACTCACAAACCGCTATTATTATCATCACTCAGCACGCTGATGCAGTGATTAAGGCTCTTCCCCAAGTCTTGCCCTTCTCAGTAAATAACCAACCAACCACCAATCAATCATCCGAACAGAAGATGGGGAGTCGCATTCTTGTCTCCTCCTGCTCCCTGGCCCCTATGCACTACTAACCATCATCAAGACCTACTAACCCGATGGCACTGGATTAAGTAGAAGCTATCCTGACATTCTCCAGGACCCCAAACTAGAAGGAAAAAACCCTTAAAATAAATGTAAAGAGGAAGCCACATCAAGACCGGTCCACTGCGAGTTTTTATTGTGCCATTTTCTTAAAACACTTGACTTTTACCAATTGAAAAGTGAAGAATCTGTATTGATTTTAGAACAAAATCTTTACTGCCACTGTCCAAAATTTGTCAAATAAATATACAATTCTAAAAAACAAAAACAAAACATGCCCATCTCCAAAATATATTACTGCCCCATCTGCTGCCTCCATCACCACCACCCTGGACCAATGACTCTTGCCTTCCTATATTTACCGTGCTCCACAGAGAAGCCAGAGGAATCCTTTTAAAACCTTAATCCAAGCACGTCATCCTTTGCTCCCCTCCTCCCCACCCTCCGCAACTCCCTTCAACCACTTGGCACTTCCATTAGAACCAGACCCGAGCTCCCTGTTAGGTCTACAAGGCCCGCCAAGCCCGGGTCCAAGTTCCTTCCACGGCCCCCGACCCCCACCCCCTGCGCAATCAGACACTCAGACCTCTTTCCTGTTCCTCTTCTCCCCTCCAAGGCCTCGACTGGGACGATGCCCAGGTCAATGAGGAGCCCAGAACTGCCTTTTGGAAAAGGGTTTCAGGTAAACTGCTCAAAGCGGCGATGGTTCGGGAAGTGGAGGGCACAGTAAAGGGCAAAGAAAGGACGGAGAGAAGACGGCTAGCGGGCGCTCTCCGAACGCGTAGATCTGCAAAAACGTGTGAGGCGCGGCGCTGTGCCCTCATCGCCTCAATCTGCCACGTTTGTCACCACGGGCGTGGGGTCTGCCAGCCGCGGCCGGAGACAGATTCCGGACCCGCGCACTTCCCCACGGCGATCACCGCCAAGCCCAACAGCTGAGCCCGGGCCCCTGCGCGGCGGACGCGCCTCCTACCTGCCGCTTGTCCGCCAGCACCGCCTCGGCGAGCTCCTCCACTTCCACCAGGTACCGCAGCACCCGCTCCGCCTCGGGTGACAGCATGGTGTTCGCCACTCCAACCCGACTCCTCCTCCACGCTCGCTCTGGCTCCGCGGCGGCTCCTTCTGCGCACGCGCCGCTCTGACCGGACTTCCGGCGCGCATGCTCAATTCCAATAGGCCCGGCGGCGCGCTCGCGCGCGCTCCAAGCACCCGGGTCAAGACCTACCTTTCGGGGCGGGGCTGGAGCGCCCCCTGTAGGCCCACTGAGCATGGTGCTCCTTTTAACCTCTGCCTTCCTCTCTTAATATATTTTGTTCGTTAATCCTCACCAGAGGGTATTTTTTCCATTGATTTTTAGAAAGTGGAAGAGACACACAGAAAGAAACTTCGATTGACTGCTTCCCGCACGCTTGGGCATGGGATGGAGCCTAGTCGTAGGATGGAGTCTGCAGCCAAGGTACGTGCAGTTGACTGGAATCGAACCTAAGACCCTTTAGTCCGAGGGCTGACACTCCATCCACTGAGCCAAGCCAGCTGAGAATGCAGCAATGAACAAAACAAAGTCCCTGCCCTCATGAAACTTCATACTAATGGGAGAATCGACAATTGATGACCAAAAAAATAATTACATACTATAGCTGGCAGTGCTAGGGCTGGAGAAATATAAATTACTTCCCTGTTAAAGGAATATCAAGGAAGCCCATGTAGCAGTGTGACTTACATTTAACCTCTGAGACCTTAAGTTTATAATTTATGAAATGGGAGTAAATAAAATTATTTCTCATGGTCTCTCTGCAGGATCAGAAGAGGCAGGAATCATTTTTCAACTCAGTTTGAACAGTGTTTGTTGAGCCCCGGTGTTGGGACCAATGTCTGGCATAGTTGACCTAGACCCAAGGAAATGGCTGGAAAACTATGAACGTCTGAAACGCAAGTCAGTGTGGGACGTAGGGTTCAGGGTGACCTCCAAGAAGAGGCAGGCCGGTAGCAAGTGGCTGCCCTTTACAACCAGACGGTGCCCTAGAAATCACGCCAGATCCCTCATTGTAAAGCTGGAAACCCAGGCTCAGAGAGCAGCCATGACTTTAAAAAGTCAACAGCAGACTTGACATTCGAATTCTGACCTCCTGCCTCCCTGAGTCCAGGTTTTTATTCCCTCCTTTTGGCACCTGTGACCAAGTGAACTTCACAACCTTTGTGTGGGTGGTTTACTCCTATCCCATTTCACAGCTGCACACTGAGGCTGGGAGAAGGGCAATGCCTCGTCATGCAGAAAGTCAGGAACAAATGTGGGTCTAGATTCTAGAAGCTCTCTGGTGTCCACACCTCAGCTGCCTCTAGACCCTGAAACTGTGGCCCCATAAGTCTCAGTGGCACCTCCTCTTTGCCTGGCCTTTGGCTGCCTTAAACTGCCAGAGGCAGAGCTAGTGTTCCCCGCAGCTGCTTGGTGTGGAGAAAAAGGAGACTCATTAAGGATTTCTCATTGAGGGTGAATTTGTTGCCAAACCCAGGATGTTTTGTGTAACCACCTTCTGGTTCAGAAACACAGACACAAGCCTTGGGAAGGAAGGGGGGAACATTTACCAAAGGAGAAAAAGGGCTCAGCAAACCCCGCTGGGGTCTGGGTCCCAGAACTGGGTCTCCTCCACCATAGGGCTCCAAAAGAGCTGGACCAGGCCGAGCACTGAACCCTGCCAGATGGGCCTAGACTGGGAAAGGCTGAGTTGAGGGAGCTTGTTGGCTGCGACTGGCCCTCAGAGGGTACCCCTGCCACTGGAAGTGTTGGGGAGGTCATATCCAAGACAGATAGTCAGGTCTGGAAGGACTCTTGTTTCAGAGCCACTTCTGTTTCAGAACCATTGATTTCACAAATATTTACTGATGACCTTGGCCCTATTTTAGGGATTCCACCAGGAGCAAATCCAGACATGGTCATTGCTCTCAGAAGCTTCCAGTCTGGTGGAAGAGACAGACAATAAACATATGAACAAGTAAATATATCATATTAAGTGGTGATAAGTACTCTAGAACAATAGAGCAGGGCAAGGTGGGGAGGAAATGATGGGGTAGGGGCTCTCTGAGATAAGGTGGTCAGAAAAGGCTTATGTGAAGACCTGTCATTAGAGAAGAGGTGGAGGAGGTAATGTGAGCCAGGTGGATATCTGAGGGAAGAGCATTCCAGTCAGAGGGAACAGAATGCAAATGTCCTGGAAGTTGGAAGAACAGCAAAGCCAGTGTAGGTGAAACTGAATGAGCCAGGGGGAGAAGGTAGAAGATAAGGTCAGAAAGGGAAATGAGGCATTGAACATGTGGGGCTATAGAAGGGGCTGTAGGTGCTCTACTCAAATTACCAAAGCCCTCCCTGGAGTTTTCATGCAGACACTGCTGACATGCTTCAGCTTCCTGCTTCTCTCTGCTCATGAGTGCAGGGTGAGTAGGGAGTGCAGCAAGTTAATGCCCACAGGACTTTCCCTCAACCAAGAAGAGAGAGGAACCTGGCCAGTGTGGCTCAGTGATTGAGCGTTGACCTATGAACCAGGAAGTCTTGGTTCAATTCCTGGTTTGGACACACACCCAGGTTGAGGGCTCAGTCCCCAGTAGGGGTCACACAGGAGGCAACTGATCAATGATTTTCTCTCATCAATTGATATTTCTATCTATCTCTCTCTCCCTTCTTCTCTGAAATCAAATATATATTTAAAAAAATAAGAGAAGAGTCGGTGGTTACATACCCCAGCTTCTTTGCCCCTCTGTAGGAGACCCAAGAGGAGACGGCTACAACCATCCAGCTAAGATAGGATGATCACTGAATCAGAGTGGCAGTGGGGATGGTGAGCACTGGTGGGATTCTCAGGGACGTTGCATACATTTCTCCATCAGTCTGGGTTAATTTTTTCACATACCTTTGTACCCATGTAACTACTACATATCTCCCATTGATCAGCTTGGTGTCACCTCCTCTCACAGTCCAGAGTCCCCTCTGGCCTTTGCATGGGCTTCCCCACCACTGCACTTACCACACCATCTTTTTTCTCTAGTCACCTCCCTCTCCAGTCAGGAGCTCCTCAAGGCAGGGAACCTTGTCCATCTTGTTTGCTGCTGGGTCACCAGGCCTAGAATGGTACCTGACCTGGTGCTCAGTCGATGTTTACTGAATGAGTGAGTGGACTCAACATGAGGCAAAACTTTCTACAACCCAAACTATCCAAAGGTGAACAGAGCTAAGTTAGTACTTCATCCCAGAAGGTATGTAAGGCTGGACAGGGTTGGGATCTTGCAGAACGTGAATCCCTCTGACGTCCTGGATGGAAGGGGAGCCTATAGTCTTTTCTAATCAGAGAAACTCTACCTGGTCACATTGGGGTATGCCTCCCCTCTTTATCCACCCAGAGCCCGGGGCAAAAGGGCTGTGGTGCTAGGGCTCTGGTGTTTGGGGACTGGAGCCAACAAGAACGATGCTTCACCCATTCCCCTTGGACCCCTATTCACAGTTGATCAGGAGTACTGGGAGAAGTAGGGGCTTGCATTTTCAAAACTATTTCTGTGAGCCTCCCTGGAGTAAGTGTTCTGCAACCAGCACTGGCCCCTCTCCTTGGGGAGGACTGCCCTCAGGCTTCTGGAGCCTTGTGGGCGACTCACTGTCCCCACAAGCTGTACCCCATCATTTTAGGGATTTGAAAGCCCACCCTTTTGTTTTGTTATTGTTGTTGTTGTTTTAAAATATATTTTATTTATTTTTACAGAGAGGAAGGGAGAGGGATAGAGAATTAGAAACATCAATGAGAGAAAAACATTGATCAGCTGCCTCCTGCACAACCCCTACTGGGGATGTGCCCAAAACCGAGGTATATGCCCTTGACCTGAATCAAACCTGGGACCCTTAATTCTGCAGGCCAACGCTCTATCCACTGAGCCAAAGTGGTTGGGCAAAAGCCCACCGTCTTGCCTGGGCTGCTGGCATGGGTGTGGGTGGATAGCACTGGGGTATAATTACACTCCAGAGTTCCCTGTAGGATAAGGCTGAAGTAGCTACCTACAAGGCACCCTGCTTGGCTTCCTCTCCTTCCTGGTTCTGCCTCTCCTACTCCCTTATGGTCAAAACCTTCCAACACTCCCATCTCACTGAGTAAAAGCCAAACTTCTCACCGAGTCACACAAGGCCCCACATGAGCTGTCCTACCTCTCTGAGGCATCTCCCACCTCTCTCCCCACCTCCTTGCTGTTCCTCACATATACCAGATGCAGTCCCACCTCAGGGCCTTTGCACTGGCTGCTCCCTCTGCATGCACTTTCCCCTGATGACTGCATGTCTCCCACCCTCACCTCCTACAAGTCTTTGTTTAAATGTCACCTTCTTAATGAGGCTTACCCTGACCACCCTGTTTTGAAAATGCTAGCCCCCACTCCTCCCAGTACTCCTGATCAACTTCCTTTGCTTTACATTTTAAAAAAAATAACATTTGTAATTTTTTAGCATGCTATATAATTTACTTACTTATTTTTTTTTTATTTTATTTCTTGATTTGAGAGAGAGAGACAGAGACAGAGACAGAGACATCAATTTGTTGTTCCATTTATTTATGTTTTCAGTGGTCGATTCTTTTATGTCCCCGGACCAGTGATTAAACCAAAGGTTTTGGCATATGGGGTCGATGCCCTAATCAACTGAGCTACCTGGCTAGGATATTTCTATTTATTGTTAACCTCCCTCTGCTATACAGGAAGCTTCATGAGGCCAGCGACCTTTGTCTGGTTTGTTACTGATCTCTCCCAAATGCCTAGAACAGTACCTAGCCTATATTAGGTACTCAATAAACATTTTTGAGTGAATGAAGTGGGGAGGGGCAGAATCCTAGCCCAAACAGATTCTCTCTGAGGCCAGGATCTTAACCCCCATGCTGGAGATGGATGATGAGAATGGCAGATCATGTCAGACCTTGTTGGCTAGGATAAAGGAGTTGGATTTTGTTTTTAGATCAGGGCATCTACTGGAGAGTTTTGAGTAAACTTGAGACATGATTGGATTTATTTTTGAAAGCCCCCTCTGGCTGTGGGGATAGAATGGACTAAACGGAATAATTGTGATGGAGTCCTCTGAGAGAGAAGGAGAGAAAAAGAGGAGGGAGGGGTGAGTTGCGGGTGGGAAGGCGATGATGGGGACTTGGAGAGGTGACAGAGCTGTGGCTGCATGGAGGCTGGGAGCAGCAAGAAGCATGTCATATCCATTTCTCCAGCAGCCCAGGTGGCTGCCCACAGGCTCTGACCTGTGAGCAGTCCAGGCCAGCTGCTGACAACATGTGCTTGGGTGGTCCCCAACTCCTCCCTCCACTTCCTTTGTGTGCCTGTGGGCTTGGCAGGTGGGGAGGAGGCCTGCACTCCCTGCCTCCCCTGACCCAGAGAATAATCCCTTGTATTCATGGGATTCTCTTCGTGCCCTCATTTCATCCTCCCACATCCCCTTGTTACATAGAAATCTAATTCCCACTGGGCGGATGAAGACATTGAGGCCCGGGAAGGGGCTGGAACTTCCCAAGGTCATGAGCCAGATGGGGACGCCAGGTGGAGACCTGTCTCTCAACTCCCCATGCCTCAATTTCATCAGGCAACAGATGGTCCCAAGGCTTGACTTGAAAATTCTTAAATGACCCGAAAGAGAATATAAACCCAGAATATTCCAGGCCTCCCTGAGCTGGTCTTTGCCACTACCTTTAATACTAAATCCATTCCTTTTAAATTCCTTGAATAGATTCTTATCAAAAATAAAAAGACTAAATTACAGAGAAGACTTAAAGTTCCTTTTGACATCCCCTGCCCCCCTTCTCAGTTTTCTCTGGAGTCCCAATTGAGTGTGTCTTTTCAGAACTGTGATATTCATTTAAAGATGTAGTTAGGAACCCAGAGAACAGATTTGGACTATTTTGTGTGGCGGGGTAGGAAGGCAGAATGGAGGGCACGGCACACAAGCATATCATTCTGCAGCCTGTTTGCTCTTGGGCGTCTTTAATTGGTATGTTTGATCTGCCTCCTGTTTTCTGGTAGCTGCAGAGTATTCTGTAGTATAAGCACCATAGTTCATTTGTTTATCTAACTTTCCAAGTTAAATTCTACATTTATTTTTCATGCACTGAAATACAGAGGGTTAATTAATCCCACCTCCCAGCACATGGTCCTAAGCTAGTCTGCAAGGCCCTCTCTTGTTTCTATTGTTTCTCCTTCTCCCCACACCCCGACTCAAACCCTCTCTACTGTGTTTGACCTATGTTCTTAAATATTTGAGATTTCTTCCGAAATGCATAGTAATTGTCTTATACGTTTGTATATTTTAAATTTCCTTATTGAGGTATAACACACAGAAGAGTTATACAAATCATAAGCGTACAGTTCATGAACTTTTAAAAACTGAACACACCCATGTAACTAGCACACGGATCAAGCAATAGAGCATCAGCAGCCCCTCCGGAGGTCCCTCCAAGTCCTTCCAACCATGGCTGTGGGATAACCACTCCCCTGATTTCTAACTCCATACATTCATTGGCTTGGCTATTTTTGAACTTTATACAAAGGGAATCACACAGTTCGAGCTCATTTGTGCCTGGCTCCTCTGGTTCACCATTTAGTTCGTGAGAAGTATCTCTATTGCTGTTTGTAGCGATAGATTGCTTACTCCATTGGATGACTACACTGCAATTAAATCTTTCTGCCCTTGGTGGACATGTGGTGGTTTCCAGCTTAGGGCCATTCCACATGGTGCAATATGAACAGTCATGTACGTGTCTTTGGAAACATACACCTATCTATGCTTTTCTGTGTGTGTATACTTAGGAATGGGATTGCTTGGTATGTTCAGCTTTACATATTGATAAACTGTGTATGTATTTTTAATCCATGTAAATATGATTGTGTGTTAAGTGGTGTTCATTTCCTACATTGTTGTTTTCTGTATGTTTGTGTGTTTGCTCATCCTGATGTTTCTTTGATTGATCCATGTGCTCTGTGCATCTTTATTTTTTTTACCTTTTTAAAAAATTTATCCAGCTATTTTCTTTTTTATTTATTTATTTATTTTTATCTTTATTGTTCAGTTTATTAATTACATTGTTTCCCCTTTTTATCCCCCTATAGCTCCCCTCCACCCTGTACCTATCCCACCCTCCACCCTCACCTCCCCCTCCCCACTGTCCTCTCCCGTTGTTGCAAGATTTTTGTCCAGTCTCTTGCTGCACTTCCCACAACCCTTTTCTCCCCAAGAATTGTCAGTCCATTCCCTCTCTATGTCCATGTCTCCGTTATATTCACCAGTTTATCCTGTTCATCAGCCTATCAATTCACTTGATTTTTATGTTCATTTGTTGATAGATGTGTATTTGTTGTTCATAATTTATATTTTTACCTTTTTCTTCTTCCTCTTCTTAAAGAATATCCTTCAGCATTTCATATAACGTTGGTTTGGTGGTGATGAACTCCTTTAGCTTTTTCTTATCTGCGAAGCACTTCATCTGACCTTCAATTCTGAATGATAGCTTTGCTGGATAGAGTAATCTTGGTTGTAGATTCTTGCTGTTCATCACTTTGAATATTTCTTGCCACTCCCATCTGGCCTGCATCGTTTCGGTTGAGAAATCCGCTGATAATCGTATGGGTGATCCCTTATAGGTAACCAACTGTTTCTCTCTTGCTGCTTTTATTATTCTCTCTTTGTCTTTTGCTCTTGGCATTTTAATTATGATGTGCCTTGGTGTGGTCCTCTTAGGGTTCCTATATATTGGGGTTCGGTGCACTTCTTGAACTCCTAAGTCAATTTCTTTCACCAGGTGTGGGAAGTTTTCAGTCACTATTTCTTCAAGTAGGTTTTCATTGTCTTGGTCTCTCTCTTTTTCTGGCACCCCAATAATTTGGATGTTGATATGCTTGAGGTTGTCCCAGAGGCCCCTTACACTATCTTCAATTTTTGGGATTCTTTTGGATTCTTGCTTTTTCAGCTGAGTGGATTTTCCCTCTTTGTATTTCAAATCTTTAACTTGGTTCTTGGGGTGCTCCAGAGCACTTTTAGGTCTTTGTGTAATATTTTTTATTTCAGTCAGTGTATGCTTAATTTCTGGTTGGTCCTTTTTCATATCCTTGAGAGTCTCCTTTATATCCTTGAGGGTCTCCTTCATTTCCTTGTAGGACTCATTCATTTCCACGTTGGTCTTGATCATTTCCTTGCAGGTCTCGTTTATCTCCTTGAGGGTCTTGTTCATTTCCTTGTAGGACTCATTCATTTCCACGTTGGTCTTGATCATTTCCTTGGTGGTCTTGCTTATTTCCTTATAGGCCTCGACCTTTTGTTGGAGCCTCTTGAAAAACCCTATAACCGTGGTTTTGAATTCCATGTCCAGTCGTTTTTTTTCCTCCATTTCTTTCACATCTGATTTCTTTCCATGTCGCTGCATGGTGGCTGCTTCCCTGAGTTGGTCAATTAGCTTTGTGTGGTAGACTTCCTACTAGGGACAGTGGCTCAGCCTCCCCGGTTACCTGAGGTGGATATGGGTTGCACAGTCTTGCTGAAGTTAAGCTCAGGTAAATCGTTGTTAGCACTTGGAGGGGTTGACCTCCAGTCCAATTGTCTGTGAAGTTCAGCTGTGCTCAGGTTGGGTGGGCAGAGTCTCCGGGCCAAGCAGACAGCGTTAGCTCCACCCTATGCGGCCCCAGGGACTCTGTGCCAGGGGCAATGGCCGCCAGCACCTCTGAGAGAGAGCCGCTGCCGAGCTCCACCGGCTGCCGGGGAATTCAGACTCTTCCAAAATGAGTCTGCATGCGCAATGTCTCACCCAGTGTTGTAAAACAAAGCAGTGTGACGGTTTTCCGAATGAGAGCGAGTCGCAGAGCGCTCTCTGCGCGGTCAGGCAGCCGAGCTGTTCGCGCAAGCTGCCTTCTCCACAAGCCGGCAGACCCGGCAGCACCCGAGCTTCGGCGTGCCCTCCCACTGTCCAGTCTTCACCCCGTATGATAGTGGGTTCTCTGGACTTCGCTCAGAGCTGGAGAATCAGTCCAGTGGGACGTCTTTGTCTCCCTGTTCGAGAAAACTGGCCGGTTTTCAGCCGCCCGCCCTCTCTGCTGGCGCGCTCCAAACCTCTCTCCACGCGAATCTTTCAACGCTGTTCGCTGCCGCTCCTCCGAGTCACAGTGTCTTATCTTCACTTTTATTTGTGGAATTTTCACTCGGCCAGCTTTCTGGTGATTCTGGAAGGTGTTTGTTCCTTCGTTAAGCTGTAGTATTAAAATTGCTGAGTATGACGGCAAGATAGGTGTTCCACCTATGCCGCCATCTTGGTTCTCTCTCTGTGCATCTTTAGATCCTTGCTCCTGGCAGCTCCCAAAAACCCAGAAGTGCTTTCCCCATATTTTGCTTGTCCTATCCCTTGGCTGCTGACGCTTGAGCTCCCTTTTCTCCCCATCAGCACACACAGTGCCACACTGCACACCCTGTGTGCTAGTCCCTTGTCAGAGGACATGCATATACTTGTTTTTCCTAAATACTGCCACATTACACTTCTTCCAGGGATGCACATTCCCACCAACGTTAGGTACTATCTATCTTTCTACGGCCTGCCGTGCGGTGGTGGTTAGTGTCACAGTTACTAAACATTCTCTGGAGGATGGACATTTAACTTGTTTCCCATCTTTCAGGATTAGAAGAAGTACTGCTGCTATGATCCCGCAGGGACATGTCTCCTGGTTCTTGTCTGTGAGTTCAACTTCTCCACCTCATCTTCCTTCTCTTTTCTTGAGCCCTAGTTCCTAGACACACGCTGACTTCCCCACCTCTCTGCCTGTGCTCTGGCTGTGCCCTCTGTCTGGAGTTGCCTTAGCTTTTCGTTTCCTCTTGTTGAGTACTTACTCCTCCCTATGGCTCTGCTTCATGAAAGACCGTCTCTCCCTGACCTGGCCCCCTAGGAAGGTCACTGTCCCAGAGGGACTTTGGTCCTCTTTTTTTTCTGACATCAATCACTATATATATATATATATATATATATATATATATATATATGCATGCCATGGTTTTGGCTTTCTTATCACCCTGTGTGCCCACTGAGACCCAGGACCCTCAGAGAATGACAAAGGAGAGGTCTGCTGAATGACTAAGTCAGGCCTTGACCTAAACATGCATTGGAGGAAACTTAGGGTCCTGTCTGTTTGTCTATCTCTCTCTCTCTTCCCCTTTTTTGTCAGTCAAACCTTTCAGGAATTAATTCATTCTACTGGAAAGAGGGTAGAATATGGTATCAAGATTTCCCCTCTCTTGAGAGGGGGTGAGTGACTTGACCCATCTATAAAATGAGTGTTGGCAAGGTACAAGAGACAACAGTGTCCCCATTGTACCTTTGAATTTTGAACCATGTGAATGATTAACTATTCAATAAATAAATACAACCATGCTTGTTTAAAAGACTTTCAGATTCTATTGGGAAGAAAGTGACATCAGAAGAGAGGAGACATCCAGGGTTATTGAATTGAAAGTGTCTCGGTGACTCCCTTATTTTACAAATGAGGAAACTGAGGCCCAGAGAGGTGAGGTGACTTGTTCAAGGTCACCTAAGCAGGTAATGTGGAATCAGGACTAGTTGTTACCTGAATTATAGAACTGGGTCTTTTCATGTGACAGCTGGCTTAGGATTACTAAGCATCTATGTGCAAAGCTCTGCTGAGTGCTAAGGACACAGTGGTGAACAATACAGGCATGATTGCTGCCTTAACAGATCCTATATTCTAGACAAGAAACCAATAAATATGTCTTATAGTGTCATGTAGTGTTAAGTGCTTTGGATAAAAAATAAGTAAGGCAGGTGAGGGGATAGAGTGTCAAGGGAAACTTATCAGGAATACCCATCTGAAGAGGCAACATTTTAAAGAAGAAAATGGAGCCTGTGAATACCTGGGGAATAGCAGGAACAAAAGTCAGGCGGGAAAGAGAAGGCTGCAGTGTTAAAGGAATAGCAAAATACCAGTGGCTGGATCAGAATGAGCAAGGGGAAGGCGGAAGGAGGTGAGGTCAGAGAGGGAGAGAGACTGTAGACAGAACTGAGGATTTTGGCTCAAAGTAAGGTAAGATGTAGCCAGAAAGTTCTGAACAGACATGGGACCTGGTCAAATTTCCTCTTTCAAAAAGGCCCCTATGGCCCTGGCCAATATGGGTCAGTTGGTTGGAGTGTTGTCCTGTGCACTAAAACGTTCCCGGTTCAATTCCCAGTTAGGGCATACCTAGGTTGCTGGTTCAATCCCCAATTGATATTTCTTTCACATTGATGGGTTTTTTCCCTCTCTCTCCCTTCCCCTCTCCCTAAAATCAATAAAAAAAAATATATATATATATATATATGTTTAAAAGACCCCTCTGGGTAATGGTGGAGATGAAACATTAGGAAGAGAAAGAAGGGATGGTGCAATCCAGTTGTCTAGGAGGGAGGTGACAAGGCCATGGCCTGGGGCAGTATGATGCAACAAAGGAGTTGGATAAGACAGTCTCTTAGGGCCTTTCCAGCTCTGGCATTTTGTAATTTGATGGATTCTCTCAGCACACACCTGGGAAGTGAAGTTAAGCCCCTGGTTTTGTTTGTTTGTTTGTTTTTGCAATTTCTTGGTATCTTCTCTTGATTTCTGAGACCCAACAACGCCTGATGATCTGAGGTCCAGAGTGGTGTCTCCTTCCCACCTGCCAACCCCACTCCTGTCCCCACGTCCCAGGGACAGATGGGTGGGCAGCAGGAGGCAGCTGGACCTCGATGCCTGCAGGGCCCGGGAGAGGAAATTATCTGAGAGTTCATAACCCCTCTCTGCCTTCCAGATCTTGAGTTAAAAGCCCCAAGTGTCACAGCCCCAAGGGATGAGGGTTGGAAGGTGCCAGGAGAAGGGCCGGACAAGGCACAAGGCGCTTTTCTGCTTTTCTGTCTGCAGCTGCCCATATGGGGGGCAGAGACCTGGGGTATTGAGAACTCCAGGCCTGGGAGCAGGAAGCCATTAGCGCTGAGGCTGAAAGCTGGTGGCCATCAGGCCACATCTGACCCACTGACCTATTTACTTGGCCTGGAAAGTATTTGAGAGAAAAAAAATGAACCCAATCTTTAAAAATGAAGAGATTTTTACAATACAATCCAGCTTTCTGGCTTCCCTTGAATAATTAGAAAATTGGACCATACTGACTGTCTATTCCCATATGACAGCATTCAGCAGTAGCTGAGTAGCAGCTGTCCCCATTATTATATTATGTTACTAATAGGTAAATACATTCACATAATTCCCCCAAAAAGTATAGATAGGCATTTAATGAAGTCTTCCTCCCATCCTTGTTGCCCTTGTGCCCAGTGTGCCCTTCAGTAATCTTGTTTTCCTATTATTACACATTCAAAGTTTCTGTATGCCTGTACAAATACATATTATGCAAATATAGATTATGCCCCCCTTTTTCACTCAGCTTTTGTAACCCGACACACAATGAGTCCGTGCTGCCTGTCACTACTCAAGCCAATGAAGCAGAAACAGGGTTGAATCATATAGGAGCGTTTATTCCAATACTGCAGGCAATGTGAGAGAGCAGCAGGTCAGCCACAGAAATCTGCTCTGCACCCAGCATAAGCCAGTTGCTTATATAGTAAAAGTACAAAGGAAATGTAGGCAAAAGGGCACTTTACAGATATGCAAAAGAGTTAGAGGTCTTCAAAGGGCTTAGTGATATGCAAGGTTTGGGGTTACAGGGGAAATAGCCAAAGGAGTGCCAGATGGGCAGTTAACAGGTAAGCAGGCTGGAGGTCTGCAAAGGCCTGCAGGGATGCAAAAGGGCTGGGGATCTTCAAAGGGCTGGCGATTCTGGTTTCTGTAACAAATCTCTGTTAATCTTTCCAGGTTAGTAGGCAGCTCCCAATGGGGAGGTGGAGATGGGGCTGGGACCAGCAACCTAGGTATGGGGATTGAACCAGCAACCTAGGTATGCCCTAACTGGGAATTGAACCGGGAACATTTTAGTGCACAGGACAACACTCCAACCTGGAGATGGGGCTGCATCTCCAGGTCAGCTCCAGCCAGGGTAGAATATGCCTTTAACAGAATAAAACAATCATGGTTAACAGAGTGTGATTAATGTTCCTTACAACACTAGCTGGTACCCCAAATTATGTTAACCGAGCATGATTAATTTTTTCTTACAATACTAGCTGGTTCCCCAAATTCTATTGCTGCCCCCTTTCACTTTGTCTCCTAATCTCTCCCTTGCTTTTCCTCATGGAGGCTTCTCTGTTTTAGGAGACAGAGAGCTTCATCGCCTCTTTTACTGACACATGCTATTCCGTTGTCAGGAAATCCACGAGTAGCTGGATTTGGCTATCTGGGTTGTTACCGGTATTTGCTGTTATAAACAATGCTGAGTCGATTACCTTGTGCATTGTTTGCACAGGAACTAAAGGAACATCATTAGAAACTGGTCCAGGCTGAGGGTGCAGTAGACATGGACTGAACTATCAATTAATTGAGAAAATGTGATGAGGGCTGTTCCCTAGAATGACTCCCAAAGAAGCCCAGAGGCCATACACCTGGTGACCAAGGAAAGGATCCCAGATTTGCTTCTGCCACTTGCTAGATATGGGCTTCTCTCTGGGCCTCAGTATCCCCATCTATAAAATGAGAGAGGAACTTGGGGAACTGGATGAAATCTCAAAAGGCCTGTCTAGTTTTGACAAGCTGTGGTCCACCTTCTCCCTCCACTTTTTAGCACTTTTCAGCTCCATTGCAGAGCCTTTGCCCAAGCTGTTCTTTCCCACCCCACACCTGGAACCCTATTCCTGTACTTCCTTATTGATCTTAATCTGAATCCCTGATCTCTGGTCTCAGCCACTGAGAACACACCAGTCCAAAATGCTCAGGGCAGAGTCCCCTCTACAGTACCACTAATAGTGGGTCACTCGAACACCCTATCAAATCCTTCATCTGTGTCCCCACTTGCCTGAATTAGAGTTCTTGAATGCCTGCTCTGCTATTTCCTAACCATGGCCTCAGGTAAGTGACAACACCTTCCTGAGTCACAGTTGCCTCACCCAAAAAAGTGACTGGTTTGAGGATAACATGTGGTCATATCAGTGAAGTTCTTAGTGCAGCTCCTGACACACAGAAGGGGTTGTTAATTCTGTAAGTCATTGCCCTTGTCTGAAGCAGTTACCTTGCTTATAAAATAGGGAGGAGCCTGGCTCAGTTGGTTGGGCATCTTCCCATGCCCTGAGAGGTCCTGTTTGATTTTTGGTCAGGGCACATGTCTAGGTTGGGCCCAATACCCAGTGGGTGACGTGTAGGAGGCAATTAGTGGATGCCTCTCTCTCTCTCTCTCTCTCTCTCTCTCTCTCTCTCTCTCTCTCTCCCTCCCTTCCTCCCTCTCTCTAAAAAGCAATTTAAAAACCATTTAAGAAAAAAAAAAGGGGGGGGGCCCTGACCGGTTTTGCTCAGTGGATAGAGCATTGGCCTTCAGACGTAAGAGTCCCAGGTTCGATTCCAATCAGGAGCATAAACCTTAGTTACGGGCACATCCCAGTGGGAGGTATGCAGGAGGTGGCTGATGGATGTTTCTCTCTCACCAATGTTTCTAACTCTCTATTCTCCCTTCCTCTCTGTAAAAAATCAATTAAAATATTTTTTAAAAAAGAAAAAGAAATGAGGGAGGGCAGCATATCTTTCAACAATAAAGATTTTTTTCTTAAAGAAAAAAATGGGGAAATAATAGAACCTATTTCTTTTTTATGCATTTTTAATTGATTTCAGAGAGGAAGGAAGAGGAAGAGAAAGATAGAAACATCAATGTGAGGGAGAATTATTGATCTGCTGCCTCCTGCATGCCCCACACTGGAAATCTAATCCACAACATGGGCATGTGCCCTTGACTGGAATTGCACCCAGGACCCTTCAGTCCACAGACCAAGGCTTTATCCTCTGAATCAAACCAGCTAGGGTGGAACCTATTTCATATGGTTGATCATCATTCATTTATTCATCATTCATTCATTCAATCAATGATTTTTGTAGAACATCTGTTGAGTGCCAGGCATAGCACTCAGTGCTGAGAGACTTGTTGGTGAAGAAAATAGATGAATCCTTCTGGTGCAGCAGCCATTGAAAGCAGCAGCCCTGGGTCTGCACTACCTCATGGCCATGGGCCTCAGCAAGGGCCTCAAGATGAACAAGAATGTGAGCAAGCCGAGTCACAGCCACTGCCACTGCCACCACTGCAGCACGCACTACCTCACCAAACACCCCAAGTTTGTGCAGGACATGATTTGAGAGGTGTGCAGCTTTGCCCTGCATGAGTGGCATGCCAGAAAAAGGTGGAGACACATATCTGCACCAAGAAGAAGAGAAAGGAGCTGAGTAATGTCCTGATGGTCAAGGACTGAACCTCCTCTCCTCTGTGAGTAAAAAAAACCCTTTTCTGAAAAAGAAAAAAGATGAGTTTTCTCAACTCGCATGGAGCTCCTAGGCAGTTCCAAACATAACTAAAATAAATTGCCGGTGTACTGATGTTGATAAGGAAAAGACTAATGGGTCACGGAAGCTCGTAAGAGGGGCGTGTCAGGGAGACTTCTGAGGGATAGAGAGCAGAGTACAGCTGGGTGGGAGATCCAGGAGGGCTTCCTGTGGGAGACATCACCCCATCTACTAATTAACATTATTTATCCTCACCACAGCCTTAGGAGAAAGGCACTAGCTACTCCCACAGCACCCCCCCCCCCTTTCCTTCATTTCACTTTTTTTTTCCTAAGCTAAGCAAAATTGAGTGACTTTCCTAAGGTCATGGAGCCAGGAAGGGGGGAATAGGGTTTGAACCTAGGTTTCCTGGCTCTAGAATCTCAGACGTAAAAGTGTGTCTTGGACTGCTTGTTTGAATGGGCTGACCCTGGGACGCAGAGAGACACGGAAGGTAGAGGGGCTCCCTCCTTGGGGTGGGGGTTGGGCAGAGGGGAGAACCTAATTGTGTCAGGCCCCATCCAGCACCTGTGAGAGGGCAGAGATGCAGACAAGTGCAGAACAGGCCCAGGGCCATAAGGCAGTCTAGAGGCAGACCTTCCCTCTACCCAGAGTGGGGCGCACTCCATGAGTCTTCCTGCCTAGGTTTGTAGGAGAGAAAGGAAAAAAAAATATTGTTCCTGCCTAAGTCACATTGGGATTCAGACTCCTCTTTAGCCCAACCCACAAAAACTCCCACTAGTCTACACATGTCCTTGGATAGAGACTGTCAGCTTT
This sequence comes from Antrozous pallidus, assembly GCA_027563665.1. NCBI lineage: Eukaryota > Metazoa > Chordata > Mammalia > Chiroptera > Vespertilionidae > Antrozous > Antrozous pallidus. Next base: position 35,326,104 of record CM050518.1, read on the forward strand.
GAATCCAGCCTGGGAAACTCCCTTAATCCCTAATTTTTCCTCCTCCATTTTCAGCTTTGGGCAACAGCTGGCACTCCAACCTCCTGCGCATTGCCAGGGCCGGGTCAGTCCCTGGACATTAAAGGGGTGCTGGGCTACAGGGCTGCAGAGGGCTGCTCCTTCCTGACCCAAGGCAGCTGTCTCCCTTCATCTCCCCTTTTCTGCCACTCTGAAGCAGCATGATCCTCACACTTCTGCTCCTCCTCTCTTTTTTTCTCCCCTTCTCACTAGTAACTCTCCTCTCCCCTCGGAAGATAGAAAAACCTATTCTGGAGCCAGATTATGGGTTTGAATTTAGCTCTAGCTGTATGACCCCAAGCAAATGAATTAATTTCTCTGATTCAGTTTCTTCATCTGTAAAATGGGAAGGGAAAATGCAAATTACCTCACAAACTGTGAGGATGAGTTAGTAATTGTACAGTGCTTAGAACAGTCCTAAGCAGAGAGAGATTGCTGTATGTGAGTGTTTACATAATATATCCTGGTATATTCACTCTTAATCAAGGGGGTGGGACTTGGGGGCGTCCAGGAAGTCTGAAGGATCCTGCCCCCTCGCCTCGCTTACTGTTTTGTTTTTTCCATCTGGTCTCTCCCTTCCCAGGCTGCTTCGCTGTGAGCACTACTCTCTTCTGGCTGCAGGGTCTTCTTTCAAAATTCCAACTTGATCACATTACCCCCTGCTCAAATTCCGCAATGGTTCCCCGTTGCTTCTTAGATAAAGCATATCTTCTGGCCCTTTAGGATCTCACTCCTCAGAACGCTCCAGCTCCGACTTTCTCAGCTTTCCACCTCCCTAGATCTGTGACCCACACTTCCTTGAAAACATGTCCTCCAGTTAGGTCTTCAGGCCTTTGTACTAGCTCTTTCCTCCATCAGGTGTTCCCTTCCCATCCCTTCCCTGCCCCTAGCTATGAGGGCTGTGGCCAGATGAAGGCTGTTCCTGAGGAGGGAAAGGGGAGAGTGGGGAAGAGACAGCAACTCTCAGGGCTTCAGTTTTCTCAGCTTCAAAAGACAATAGCAAAAGGGACCTCGCAAAATAAAAGACGGGGGTGGAACAATATGTGAACACTCTGGAAACTAGGAAGTGGCCTGTTAGCATGGAATGATTGCTAAAGAGTTACTGAGGTGCCCGCCTAAGCCGCCCCTTCCAAGTTCCTGGCCCCGCCCGCTCCTCAGAGCCAGGCCACCGGAGGTAAATACAGGAGATGAATGAAAAAGGAGCGGATGGAGAGGGGCGCGGTGAAGAAAAGAGAAAGGAAGGAAGTGGAGCTGGGTGAGGGGTGAGAGGCAGAGAGCATGTGGCTGGAGCCCCCCACCTCCGAGGAAGGAAGGAGAGGGTGACCTGGGATGCTCTCCCGCGTCCTAGTCTCCCTTCCCGGGGAGGGGGTGCTCCCCATCCGGCCACAGGCCCGGCGGGTGGAGGAGGGGTAAGGGCGGCGCCAAGGGTAATGAATAATTGAAGTAGAGGGAGGAGGAAGACGAGGAGAAGGAGGAAGAGGAGGAGGCCGGAGCCACCGGCTCAGGGTCCTCCCCACTCCGCACCCCACCCCCTCCACCTCCCGGAAGTCGCTCCCCGCCTCCCGCTCCGCCAACATGGCCGCGAAGTCTGATGGAGCGGCGGCCGAGGCCAGCCCGGCGCCGGAGGGGGCGGCTGGGGGAGCCCGGGGCAGCGCGGGCGCGCGCGGGGAGGCGGCGGCCGCCGGGGGCCCCGAGGTTGCAGGGCCGGGGGGCTCGGGGCCGCGCTACGGGCTGCGGGACTGCTGCTGGGTGCTGTGTGCGCTGCTCGTGTTCTTCTCCGACGGCGCCACGGACCTGTGGCTGGCGGCCTCCTACTACCTGCAGGGTCAGTGGACCTACTTCGGCCTCACGTTGCTGTTTGTACTGCTGCCCTCGCTTGTGGTGCAGCTGCTCAGCTTCCGCTGGTTCGTCTACGACTACACGGAGCCCGCGGGGACCCTGGGACCCGCCGTCAGCACCAAGGACAGCGGCGCCGGCGGGCTCTCCGTCAGCACTAAGGACAGCGCCGCCACCTTCCTGGCCAAAGAAGGCGGCTCGGAGCTGGGACCCCGGCCCGCGCCCTCCTCGACGAGCGCCCACCGCCGCCGCTGCTGTCGCCTCTGCGTCTGGCTGCTGCAGACCCTCGTCCACCTCCTGCAGCTCGGCCAGGTCTGGAGGTAGGAGAAGCGCAGGTGGAGGGAGCTGATTCCGAGGAGTCTGGGTAACGAGGGGCTGCCTCCCACCCCAGCTTTCCTCTGACTTCTCTAGGTCCCCTCCTGTCCTGACCTCCGCCCCACCCCACCCTAATGTAACTCTGATTTTTTTCTCTGCCAGCTCCTCCCTGCCCTCTGCCCTCAAACTCTAACCGACCCCAGAACCATCCTCTTATCTGACCATTAAGGGAGGAGGGGATGGAGCAAGAAGAGAGAGGAAGGGACCTGCACTGATGAACAGGAGTGTGAAGCTTGGAACAGAGCCCCAGGGCTCCCTCCATCCCTGACCCACTCTTTTCTGCCTGAGTGCTGAGCCTGGGTTTAGGAAAGATCTCAGAAGTCTTCCCTTGCTCTCAAAGATGCTCAGTTCAGAATTGAAGTCCATTCTCAATCTCCCAGGAGAAACATGGGATTTGAGGTAGCTAAATGAATATCCTTCTCAAACTTTTTAGACTTTTAGGAAAGGGTATGCCAGATCTAGCTGAGGAGCCGGTCTGGCTCCTGTTTCTTAGGATTTCTCCAGTGCCCACCTCCTGCCCACACTTCAACAGGCCCAAGTGGATTTTTTATTTTGAATCTGAGATTAGATGGCCACTAACTGTCCCGTAACCTCAGGGCAGTAAGACAAAACCGTGGCTTTGCACAAGCAGCCTACTTCCAGGCTCACTCTGCCAGGACTAAGAGTGGCTGCTGAGCTGAGCTGAGTTCATTGGAGATGGGGGAATTCTGAACCAAGGGTTCTCCCTGAATCAGGATCGCTCCGGTAGCGTAGGCTCTACTGTGCACTGAAAGAATTGAACTTGCTACTTAGGTCATCTTAGACAAAACCCCTCTTCCTTCCAAGATTCAGTTTCCTTACCTGTGAAATATGGAAGAATTTCCTCCTCCTCATCTCATTAATCTACCGTCATAGTTTACTTACCATGTGAGAGATGGTCTGTGGGAAGGGCCTGCAAACTTCAATATGTTTTAGTAATGTAATAGATTATTAGGATTATCACAATTGGGAAAGCATGGAAAACGTTAAAGTCACAGTAGCGATGTAAAGGGTGATTGTTGCTGTTCTTATGTTTATTCTGTCTGCTACTTGTTAACACATTCTGCTTAACTCAACATTTAGTTCTTTGCTGAGGGTTGAAAACAGGACACCCAGGGCTTGTTCCAGCTGCTCACTTGCTGTGTCATGCGTGTTGGGTTGCCAAATCTCTCTCTGCCTTGGTTTCCCTCTCTATGCCTTGTCTGGATTGATGTGTATATTCCATTTAGCTGTCTTGGGAGAGAAGGAGGGTGAAGTTGTATCCACACAAGTTGGTGTTGTTATTATTATTAGCTTGACACATAAAAATATTCATATCTACATCCAGGAACTAATCTGCATTTATCATTCTGTGCCTGAGTGGACAGATGGTGACAGATATTTTTAGATTCTGAAATGGTAACTTCCTATTCTTGGTGGCCAAATCCTCATCGCCCTTTCCTTCAGCCTAAAGTGGGACAGCTGCCCCTCAACTCACTATCTCTAACCCTCCTTCTTCCCTTGTTCAGAATCTATGTGCAAGAAACTGATACTTCCTTCTTGAACAAACTGCATATCTCTCAAATAGGGCAAAAAATGATCACGGAGTGTGGATGGGGGCTCAGGAGCGTGGCTGGAAATAGCTGAGGGTCCATTGAACTCCATGGTTTCTTCCATAAAAGGACTAGCTATTTCTACTCTCCCCCATTTGTAAAGGGGGTTGGGATTGCAAACTAATGGCCATTGGAAGTGTTTTGTTTGGCTTGAATAATATTTCAAAACTCTAGAAGTCCTAGCTTCTCTTAAGAAATAAAAATAAAAAGGAATCTAGGAGTGTCTGGCTTGTAACATTTTAGACAGAATATATGTGCTCCACTATGTCCAGCTCCATTCTCTTTTGTCACATTTGGACCATTTCACATAAGCTTTAGGGGCACAAGAGCCTCATTTACAGTTCTATAACAATTATTTTACTAAGCACTCACTTTGTGCCAAGCTTACTATTTGCCTTTTTTTACCTGTCTCATTTCCTATATCCCTCCTAAGAAAACTCTGATGTGGTTGTATTATCATTCCTACTTAACAGCTGAGGGGATAAAGGCTCAAAAAGGGTATACCCTTGCCCAAGGTCACACAGCTAAGGAGTAGAAGAGCTGGGACTCAAGACTCTGCCTTCAAAGCCCAAGTTCAATTTATCCAGCTTGCAGTTCTGCCACTAATGTGTCCCCCACGCTCAAAGAATTATGAGTCTGAGATCCCAAGATTCTAGAATGATAGGAAGTCATGGCTTCTGCTGCACTGAGATAAGAGTGTGAACGAAGGGAGAGGTAAGGATGTGGCTAAGGATGGGAGACAGCGTTTATTGTGGGGAAAGTGCTGGGGTGGGCAGTGGATCAGGAGACCTATGTCTTCATCCAGGTTTGTAACTAGCTTGCTAGGTGTACTTGGGTGAGGCTCTTCCCACACCTGGGCCTCAGTTTCCCTGTATGTCAAATGAAAATATTAGATTTGATTACTTTAACAACCTTCCTTTTCTGTAATTCTAACTATGGTCTAGCTAGCAGAGCTAAAACCTCTGGGCACCTGTCCCAAACCTTTGGTTTCTAAAATGGCTGAGGGTCTGGCTAAATGGGGAAAAATCCAGCCAAGATATAGAGAAGCCAACAAGCAGGGCTGGTATTCCTAGAAGTTAAGTAATATTGGCACAGCATGTTTGCTTACCACATGAAATGTTCCCACAGTGAACAGTTTCACTGTTCAGCAGGACGTGGTGCTGATGTTCTGAGTAGTGGGATCTGGAGTTCTGAGGAAGGGATGTGTGTCTGAGCTGTCCAGGATCAAAGCTGACTTCTTTTCTTTCAGGAGGTGACAGGGTCAGAGGGGTCAGGGTTAGGACTTTAATTGGCTTGACAGCCTCGAGTGGCTTAACTGCTCAGAGGTTGGGGTGGAGGGTAGGGAGGAATGAAAACACAGGTTGGTGTCCAGTTCATGTCCCACCAAAGGATCTGTGTGCTCTTCTCTTGGGGTTCAATCTGTACACAGCCAATGCTCTGAATCACCCCTCCTCCCCACTCAATGCGATTATTCACCTCCTGATCTCATATCCCCAATTCGGAATACAATAATTTAAGTCACAAAGATATCTTTCAACTCCTCATGCTTGTACAATACTGGATGAAAAGCTTAAATACTTTGAGAAGCAGGAACACAGACCTGTGTCTGTATGTGGATGTCAGTCAAGAGGACATTTGGGGGTAAGCAGTGTCCTAGAGAGGGGGAAGCCACGACCTAGCTCCAGTGAGGGTGCCATGAGAAATTGTGGACTCGGTATTATCAAGTCGTGATTTATCAAGAGAAGTAGAAAATTGGGATTTTTGTGTGAATTCTTCCAATTTTCAATTACTAATTAATATTTTTTAAATGTGTCAAAGTTAACACATTTGTGGGGCTGTCTTCTTTGTGACCTCTGGTCTAGCTCTACACAATTCCTAAGGTCCTTTCTTACTCTATTTCCAAACAACCTTGCAAAACGGGTGCTGGTATTATTATTTTAAACACAAAATGGGGCTCTGAGGAGGAAGGTGAGGAGGAGGAATTCATGGAAACCACGCACCCACTCTGTCCCTGTCGCCCCATGTGAGGCCCAGGCACAGGATCTCTTTTTTCTCTGAAACTGTCCCTCTGTTGGCAAATGACACACATTTACCAGACAAAAAAGTGAGGCTCAGAGAAGTCAACTAACTTGTCCAAGGTCACCCACTAAGGAAATTGGAGAGACGTGAGGTGCCAACCCAGTTTTGTCCAACTCCCAAGCCCAAGCTCTGTCCCTGGCACCACCTTGCTTATTGCATAGGGGGCAGAGGGAGGAGGGGTCTCAGACCACTGGCTGTGTACAGATTGAACCCCAAGAGATGAGCACGCAGATCCTTTGGTGGGACCTGAGCTGGCTGTGGACTGGACACCAATCTGTGTTTTCATTCCTCCCTACCCTCCACCCCAGCCGTCAGAGTAGTTAAGCCACTCAGGGCTGTTAAGCCAATTAAAGTCCTAACCCTGTCTCCTCTGACCCTATGGGCAGCAGAGCAGTAAGCCATGCATGACTCCTGCTTTCCCTAATCTTGAATTCACTGGGCTCCAGCTTTGCCCAAATAAGCCTGGTTTGCTAAGCCAATTAGTGGGTGATGATCTGGCACGGTATTCCTTCTAGGCTGCCAGGATCTGGGGACCCCAGAATGGGGAGGGAGGGAGGCAGACCGGGCTTTGAAGGCCCTCCCTCTGCTACCCGCCTCTATGTCTAGGCCTGAGCACTGCACCCTCTGACTCCTCAAGAGTCCTGCTTGGTGTGGAAATTAGGCCCTGTGTCTAGTCTCTGGGAAGCCATAGTCTTGGAATAATGGTTAAGTACATGGACTCTATCCCTAGCTGGTGTGGCTCAGTGGGTAGAGTGTCAGCCTACGGACTGAAGGATCTCGGGTTTGATTCTGGTCAAAGGCACATACTTCAGTTGCAAGCAGGTCAGGGCAGGGCCGGGGGCGGGAGGCAACCAGTTGATGTGTATTTCACATCAATGTGTCTGTCTCTCCCGCTTTCTTCCACTCTCTCTAAAAATTAGTGGAAAAATATCCTCCAATTGAGGATTAACAAAAAAAGAACATGGATTCTAATTCAAATGCCCTCAGTTCAAATCCCAGTCCTATCACTTCCTATATGTGACCTTGACGAGCCATATAATCTCTGTGCCTGAGTTTGATCCCTTGTACCTAGAAACCATAATGGTACACCTCTTGGGTTGTTTTGTGGTTTAATGAGATAATGTGTATTCAGGGTTTGGCAAAGGGCTGGCCCCATTGTTAAGTATTCAGAACCATTGGCAGTGCTTAGTGCCATCAGCCTGGGCTTTGTTCCCTGCAGAAGGAGGTTTGTTCACTGAGCAGGTGGCCAGGGAGGGGGCAGGAAGGCAAGAGGCCCTGAAGCCACAGGACATGGCAGCTGTTCATTTGATCTGCAATCATTCATTCACAAAATATTTATGGAGCACCTGCTGTATACCAGGCACTGCGTTAAATGCTGGAAATAGAGTAGTGAACAAGACCAAGACCCCGTTCTCATGGACTCAATAGTCGAATGGGGGCAACAACAAACAAGATATAGTATGCATTATATTGGGAGGGGGCAAAAATAATAACTCTCCTCCCAACTTCTAAGTTCTTCTAGCTGGGCTAATAATCAAATTTAAGAGACAGACTAACAGGAGAAAATGTCCAAAGCTTATTACAAATGTACATGTGGGGCGGTGGGATGTGCCATAGGATTTGAGACCCAAAGACACATTGGGCAGTTGAGGTTTAAATGCCATTGTGAACAAAGAAGGGAGGCAGTGGCCTGAAATTTCAAAGGGAAAGCAGGTAATCCACAGGAAGAGAGCAGGTGGTAAACAAGTTCTTGCTGGGCCACCCAGAAACAATGGGAAACAGAATCTAGTGAACAGATTGTTGTTTGGAGTCTCCCAGTCTGCAACACTTAATTCTTATGTGTTAGGTGGATTCCCTTCCTGATACAAATTCTTCTGTCTGAATTCCTGTAGGCAGGCAAGGAGGAGGGTCAAAGTTTCTTTTTGAGCCTTCTGTTTCTTAATGACCAGCTTAAAATTAATATCCAAAAGGCATGTTTTGGGGTGACAAAACTTTGATCACCTTCACTATGCATAGTATAGAATACTAGAGACTCAGTGCATGAAATTTGTGCACTGGCAGGGTCCCTAGCATCTGCCTGCTGCCGACTGGGTACTTCCTCCCTTCCCGCAGCCACCTGCCCCCCCTCCCAACTTCCTCTTCCTATAGCTGCCTGCAGGGCCCAATTGCCCCCACCAATCACCCCACCACTGCCCAGTTCCCAGGAGCTGAGGAAGCCAAGGCCCACTACCATCACTGGTTGCCCTGCAATCGGATTGGTGGAGCTATCAGTCCCCACCTGGCAACCAATGGCTTGCATCTGCCTTGGCCTGGCACCACCCACTCCACCATCCCACCCTGGTCCCCCTCTCCTCGGGGCTCATTGGGACCTGCAATGCCTCCACTGCTGCCCACTGTGTTGCCTACGCCTGCCACGTTCTGTGCCACCCCCGGTGGTCAGTGCACATCATAGCAAGTTGTAGAACTCTCAGCAGAACTCTCAGTTGAGGGGACAATTTGCATATTAGGCTTTTATTATATAGGATAATGGATCAGACCTGGATGGGTAGCTCATTTTGTTAGAGCAGTAGTCGGCAAACTCTTTAGTCAACAGAGCCAAATATCAACAATATGACGATTGAAATTTCTTTTGAGAGCCAAATTTTTTAAACTTAAACTTCTTCTAACGCTACTTCTTCAAAATAGACTCTCCCAGGCTGTGGTATTTTGTGAAAGAGCCACACTCAAGGGGCCAAAGAGCTGCATGTGGCTCAAGAGTCACAGTTTGCCAACCACAGGGTTAGAGCATTGTCCTGATACATCAAGATTTCAGGTTCAGTCCCCAGTCAGGGCACATGTAAGAATTAACCAAAGAATGCATAAGTAAGTGGAACAACAAATCTCTCTCTCTTTCCATCCCTCTCTCTCTAAAATCAATTAAAAAGATTAAATATAATGATCAGATATCAGTAAGTATTATGAAAAAAGTGAAACAGGTAGGAAGCTACAGAGGCCCAGAACAAAGGTATGGTACTTGGAGATAAGGTGGTCAGGGCAGGCCTCTGGGAGGCGGTGGCATGTGGGCAAAGAGCTGGATGAAGTGAGGGTTTGCTGTGTGATGGTCTCGGGAAGAGTGTTCCAGGCAAAGGGAAAGGAAAGGCTGAGGAAGAGACCTGTGTGGCAGAAACAGAGTAGGGGACATTATGGTGGACAGGTTGGCTTGGTTAGATTACAAGGCCTCAGAGGCCACAGGGAGGACTTGGGCTCTCACTCTGCATGAAGCAGGAGTTCAAGAGGATATGAGCAGGGGAGGAATAGGGGCTTGACTTATGTTTACAATGTGCACTCTGGCTGCTGGGTGGAAAATAGATTGGAGAGAGGCCAGTAAGCCCCACAAGGATGCTTCTTGGTGATCCAGGTGAGAGAAGATGGGGCTGGACCAGGGTAGTAGCGATGGGGATGGGAGTCTGTTTCAGGCAGAGTGGACATGATATCTTTCCTTCTCTGGTCAGTTTCCCTATTTGAGCCAGATAGTTAATGGTTAAGAACTCCCATTCTGGAACCAGCTACACTTTGTGTCACCACTTCCTGTGATTTGGGGCAAAAGGCAAGATATGTGTGCCTTCATTTTCTCATCTGTGAAACGGACATCCTGATAACACCTCTCATGTGGCTTGGGGGAGAAGTAAATTAAATAATGTTTATCTAGTGTTTATATAGAACCCAGAGCTAGGGCGAAGGTGTTTACAACAGTGCCTCGAATACAAAAAGTGCTCAAATCTCATTAGCCATTACCATTTGTATTATTATTTATAAAATGGGACAAAGGTTGGATTCCATACTGGTTTCCCCATCATTTCAACCTGAGTGTCTCTGAGTTCCTCTTTTTGTTTTGTCTGTTACTTGTCTAAGATTGTGTTCAGTCCCACCGCTGAAACATGTTTACAACCCCCTGCCCGGGGTGACTTCCCAGATTCCTTCCTGCTCCCACTTTGCAGGCTTCTTCCTGTCCAGCCTCACCACTCACCTCCTGGGAGATGCTTCTAGGACTCCACCCCACCACCCTCCTCTCCTTTCCCTGCCCATCTGCAGCAACAGGCCATTAGAGCAGCTCCTAACAGACACAGTGGCGGCAGTTGGGCCCACGTCCCCTGTTTGATCTATAAAGACCACACTGAAGCCTTGGGGGGAGGAGGGAGGGCTGCCAGGAAATGGCTTTGAACCCAGAGCTAGGGCGAAGGTCCCTAGGGAGAGGAAGGAAGATGTGTTGGGATCTACTCTGGTCTCTCCATTCACTGCCCTGCCTTTGTTACCGGGGCCTCATAATTCCTCTCCTGGGAAATCTTATCTGCCTCCAGTTCCCCCCTTAACCCACCCATCCCATCTCCACTGGTAACCAGAGTGATAGCTCTGAAGCTCAGGTCAGACTTGCCACTCTGAAGCCAGAGGACTGGCACCGGCTCCCTTCTGCCCCTCAAGCTAGTCCAAATGCTTTAGCCTGGCATCACGCCCTTTGCCTCTTGCTCTTGAGTCTCCTTGTTTCTCTAGCCCCCTCCCCTGGCAATAAGCCACATACTCTTTCCCTCACATCTCCACGCTCGGCCTGCAGTCCTTCCTCCAGCAACACCCTTTCCCCTTCTCCTCCCAGTGAAATTCTGCACATCCTTCAAGGCCAAGCTCAAAGCCACCTCTTCTGAGAAGCTTTCCCTGAAAAAACCCACATGTGCCACCCTCTGCCCCTCAAACCACACCTCCCACTCCCTTAATCAGGCCAAAGTTGTTGTTTTTACCTAAAATGGAAATTGCTTAGTTGCTTTGTTTGTTTATAAAAGAGCTGTGCACTTTTTGTTGAAACCTCAGGCAGCACAGAAAAGAGCTGAAGACTCCCCTCCGCTCATTATCTCTGGGGATGGAGAGGTGAGCTTAGGGGAGATTTCCACTTGCTAATTAGAGCTTGTATAGCTTGAAGATTTTACTCTGGTTTTTAATTAACCAAGAAATACATGTGTACATTCACCTGTAATAAAAAAGTCCGATATTACTGAAAATTCTAGCTACCATTTATACTTAGGTGACATCATTATTCTTCACAACAACCCTGTCGTGTAGGGTAGTGTGTTGAAAGGATAAGGACTGTGGAGCCCAAACTCTGGCTCTGCTACTTGTTAGCTGTGTGACTGTGAACAAGTCACTTAACCTCTCTAGGCCTCAGTTTCCTCATCTGTGAAATGGGATAATAATCCCCTATACAAATGGCTTTTGTGAAGGTTTATTGAATGAATATATGGAACATGCATTGCCCATCTGTAATATGGGCCAATACTGCTAGTAACACTAGTTGAGTTAGTGGAAACTGAGATACAGAGAGGTTAACAGCCTCCTAGTTAGTAAATATCGAAGTTCAGATTTGAACAGGTACAGTCCAGCTCCCAAGGCCACATGAATAACCACCAAGAGATACTGCCTTCTACTAGTTAAGTGTATTAATCATGTATTGCTTTGGAAAGAGGAAAAAAAATCAGAAAAAAAGTTCTAAAATTTGATTTCAATATGAAGTACCCACTGTTAACATTCTGGCTTCCTCCTCTCAGACTTACCCCCAGGCACAATTACTCATTCCTCTTCAGCCTCACAGTTCTTTTCCTATTCTGTTGTGATCATCTGCCCACCTGCCTGGTTTTCCTACCAGGTTACAAGCCCCTGGGGGGTGGGAGGGTTTGAGGCCTTGTCCTTTCTTCTCTCGTGGTGACTGGCACAGAGCGGACCCTCTGTTGCTGTTGGCAGCCTTGTACCCAGCCAGCTCTGGCAAGGTCCATAGCAGGTTCTTAGAACTTGAAGCCTGTTGGAGCAGGCTTTGCATCTATGCTGATGTAGGGGTGCTTAGGCAGTGCGGGAGCCCTTTACCTTGGTGGACATGGCACTGAGGTCTGCTAGACCTACATCTGCAGCCTTCCAATCGGTCATGGACAAATGCAGGTCAAGGGCAACACATTTGTACTTGCAGACAATGTCACGGGAGCAACCCTGGGCTGAGTTTCCAGGAGGATGCAGGTGTGGCTCACTTAAGAGATGGAGGAAATAAAATTGCTCGTATGCAGTAGGTGCTCATTAAATGTTCATGTGAACTGAATGGAATCTTTAAAATCAGAATCTTGATCAAGACACACTTCATTGCCTGGAGTTCAGTTACCCCATTTGTAAAGTCCAGCTGGGGGCTTGAGAATCCTGCATGAGTTTTCCCAGGACTCAGACAGGAGAGCAGAGTAGCTGAGGGCTGGGGCACTGGTGCAGCCCCTGGCTTCATTTCTTCCTAGCTGTGTGACCCTGGGCAAGTCACTTCCCCAGCCAGAGCTCTAGCCTCTTCTATGAAATAGGGATAATGACAGTATCTGTGTCTTAAGGTTCTTGTAAAGATATTGGGAGATAATATAAATACACAGGGCTTGTCACATACTATATGCTCAGAAAATGGTAACTACTCGTACTATTATTATTGGTCCAAGTTGCAGCACATCCTATTTGCTTAGGAACAAGTTAGGAGGTAGGAGACAGGAATCGGGGATCCTAATGCTCATTAACTCTCCTCCACTGACCCCCCCTCTCAAGGAAGGAGACTTTTTCTGAGCTCCAGAGATGGTGAGAGGACAGATAACAACCCAAGGTTAAAGGGAGGCAGACTGTTTGAATAGAAGCAAGAACACCCTGACAGTCAAGCTGCCCAGAAACAGCGGGCTGTTCCCAAGGGCGGGACCTCCGCATCAGAGATTGGGCAGACAGACGTGGCTGACTTTGGCAGGGAAGCTGTAGCAGGTCTCCCGGGTGGGACTGGAGGATAAACTAAACGATCTCTAAAGCCCCTTACAGGGGAGACTCTGTGGATCTAACTTGGGAGCGTTATGATGCCTGAAGGCCGGGCCTCACGTTGCACATCAGTAGCCACTGGGAAAATCCAGCCTGCGATGTGTTTGGCCCACACAGGACCTTTCCCCACTTCGGAAACTGTTGAAATGACTAATGGAAGTATTTATTATGGAAAAAATTTAAATATATAGAAGGAGAGAGGACCTTTTATTTTCCATGTTATGTTGAAGTACATCTCAGACATTATATCATTGCATCCATAAATATTTCAGCACATCTCTAAAGAGACAGACTTTTGAAAAATATAACTAATATTGTTATCACACCTAAAAAAGGAATAATTATTTCTTACAAATTCATATGGTATTTTTAAAATTAGTTGCCAACATTTCCAAATTGGGATGGTGTTTTTGCATAAATATCCTAATTTCCAGCTATTTTTGGAAAATTAAAATTCGAGCCACACTGGGCTCAGGTTCCCCCAGGGCAGCAATCAGCTGGAGCGGGGGTGCAGCTGCCTTTTATACAGGGCACCCCTCCGTCATTCTCCAGTCCTTCATAATGATATCCACACGGCCCCTTTGTCTTGTAGGATCTCACACCCAGGCCAGGGACAGATAGAAGTGGCGCTTTCTCCCAGCCCAAAGCCACCAGGAGAGTGGGATCTAATTCCCTCTCCTCCAGCTAATTCCCATGCCCCACATACACCAGATGGCAGGAAAAGAAGAAAGGGGGGAGCGGCGGACAAAGAGTCTTGATCTAGAGTATGGGGGTCCTGGTTTCTAGTCTCTGCTCTGTACCCATTTCACAGATAGGGAAAGTGAGGCCAGAGAAGGGAGCTGATCTGGCCGCAGTAACAGTGAAAGACATAAGAGGTGAGAACCTGGTCCCAAAGGCTTTGCTGGAAAGGAACAGCCTGCTTAGCTGTTCAGCGAAAAGAGGACACTGGTTGCTGCTGGCAGTGGGTGAGATGGGAAGGGGTCTCAGCTTTTCAGCTGGGGCTAAAATTAGTGGCAGGGAAATATTTGGCTTCATCCCAGCAAAAAAAGAGGTACTGTGACTCTCTAGGGGGCTGCTAAGGAGGAGGAAAACGGCCCAGCTCCCAGCACCACGCGAAATGGGATCCGAATGTGTAAAATCACTTTCTCTGCTGGCATTTATGACTCATTTGGCTGCCAACCCCAAGAAGGCCCTATTTTGAATCCATGCAGGAGTGCTCAGCGTGGAGGGTGGGCAGGTAGGGAAGGGCCTCAGGGCCATTCCCCACAAGAGCTTCTGGGCACATTGCAGGTGATGCAGTGCATGCCTGGGGGCCGGTGTTTCCCACAAGCAGCATCTAGGTCCCCAGGGCCTGGCTCAGCTTGATGTGTGCCCTGTGGTGAAATGGGGGAGTGAGCCAGCCTCATTTAAGATGCAGCTCTGATATTCTGGCTGTTAACTTTGGGCAAGTCACTTCTCCAAATGCTTGCTAAATGTCTCTGGAGTCCATCGCCTTGCCTTCCAAGGCCATTTTCATCTCAGCTGCTAACTGGTCGTCCACCTTCCACCCCACCTCCCTCCACTCTGTCCCCCACAGCCAGTACTCCCTCTACAACACAGAAGTGCTATCTCATCCCACCTTCCCAGCACTCTTAAGAGAAAGACCAAAGCTTCAGAGTGGTCACCTCATCTCTTGCTTTCTTACTCTCTTCTCCGAGCAACATTTGACCACTTAGTGCTTCTTGCCAACTCAGGACCTTTGCCCATGTTGTTCCTCTGCCAGAAATTTCCTTCCCTCCTGCCTTCACCTGGTTAACTCCTGTGCTTGCTTCAGATCATGGCTCACTAGCCACCTCCTCCAGAAAGCCTTCCCTGACTGCTACGCCCTTCCCAAGCGTGGCCAGGCCCTTCTCCAGCAGCACTGCTTGCTCAGTGGGGGCACATGGAACCCTGTTTGCAGCATGTCTGGAACCCATGGAATATGTTTGTTGTTTCATATTTACATGGTGGTTTAATTAATGTCCAAGTCCCCCACAGACAGTAGCAGATAGTCTTCGTCTGTCTTTTGTTGTTGTTAATCCTCACCTGAGGATATTTTTCCCATTAAGAGAGAGTGGATGGAAAGGAAGGAGAGAGGCAGAGAGACACATAGACAGATATCGATTGGTTGACCCCTGCATGCCCCCAACCCAGCCTGGGAGCAAGCCCACAATCCAGGTACATGCCCTTGACTGGGAATTGAACACAGACCCTTCGGTGTGCAGGCTGACACTCTAACCACTGAGCACACCAGCCAGGGCTGTCTGGGTCTGTCTTGTTCACCATTGTGTCCCCAGCATTTCAGCACAGTACCTGGTATGTTGTAGGTACTCAAAAATGCTGGGTGAATAAATGTCAAATGAACCTCCTCTTTTCTGTGATTCAGTTTCCTCATCTGGAAAATGGGGATCATGCCCACAAAACCTCAGGGCTACAGTGAGAATGTTAGCAAAGTCCACACAGTAGGTCTTCGATGAGTGGCAGCTATTTTCAGAGGGAAGACAAAGACCTCAAAGAAGACCCTGCCCTGTGAACTTGCCTCAAAGGGACTTCTCTGTCCCTCTTTCTCCTCTGGACAGATTCAGTGAGCACCAGGGAAAGCCAGCCTAGGAGTGGGCCTCAGCTCTACCAGAAACTAGAAGGCCTCCTTTTCCTGCTGGGGTCTCTAAGTCAGAAAACTCCTTAAGGCCGCCAAGACCGGTTTGGCTCAGTGGATAGAGCATCGACCTGTGGACTGAAAGGTCCCAGGTTCGATTCCGGTCAGAGGCATGTACCTTGGTTACGGGCACATCCCCAGTGGGGGATGTGCAAGAGGCAGCTGATCGATGTCTCTCTCTCATCGATGTTTCTGACTTTCTATCCCTCTCCCTTCCTCTCTGTAAAAAATCAATAAAATATATTAAAAAAAAAAAAAAAGAAAAAGAAAACTCCTTAAGGCCTCCCATTGGTCAAGTTCAGCACTGGGCTGTACATTTTATATATATCACCACTTTGATTTCATAGCTACTTCAGAAGGTGGGCATTGAGCCATGGGGTTCAGAGAGAGAAGCCACTTGTCCAAGACCACACAGATAGTAAGTGATGGAGCCAGAACCTGAACCTGGGTCTTCCTGACTCCTGAGCCTAGGTTATTTCCCTCTGCATTTGACTGCCTTTCCCCGGGAGCTTACATAGCATATACATACTCTTCACTCATTCATTCAGAAAACAAAATATACTGAGCATTAACTATGTGCCTGGCACTAGGGACACAGCAGAAAACAGGACAGCCATGGTCCCCACACCATTGGAGAGACGATAAAGATGTAAGCAAGTAAATTAGACCATTTCAGGTTGTGGTGTGTGTTAAGAAAACAGGTTAATATGACGAGTGAGTAGAGTGTTTTTGGAAAGGGGTCTGGGAGGGCCCCTCTGAGGAGATGACCCAGCTGAGGCGGAAAGAATGAGAATCTGCCGGAGATTGGTGGAGCCCTTTCCAAGCTGAGGACCTGAGGCTGGGATGAGTTTGGGGTGTTCAGGAAGCAGCAAGGCCAGTGTAGCTGGAGAGATGCATGGTGGGGAGGGCAGAGGAAGAGAGGTCCTAGAGGTGGACAGAGCTAGGTTGCACTGGACCTCAAAGGTCATGGTAAGAATTTTATTCTAGAGTAGTGGACAGTGGCATGACCTGGTCTGATTTTACAGCGTCCCTCAGGCTGCTGTGTGAAGAAGAAGCTCTAAGAGGGATGGGAGCAAGGACACTTACCAGGCGGGTGGAGACTGCTTGAAGTTGGCTGACTTGGACCAGAGTGGGTGACAGAGTGAGAGACTTACCTGGGTTCAGGACACAGATGTTTGGCCTTACCGTTATAAGAATGGGATGGGTGGGGAGATGGGCCTGATGAAAATTCCTTGGGGAAGGCAAGAATTAGGTTACCTGAACCCATTTTATAGAGGAGGACTGAGGGGTTGAAAAAATATATCATCATCATCATCATCATCATCATCATCCAATGAAGGACCTCAGCCTGGGTCTCCTACTATTGTCACCCCTCTCACGTAATCCCAAGCAGAGCTCTGAGGTCCGGCTCTGTCTACTGTGGGTCGTCCTGGGCAGCGGTACCTCTGGGAGACTGAAGCACCTTCTCTGGGGCAGAGGCCCGTGAGAGCCACCTTAAAGATTTGCTGTGAAGAATGGACAATAGGGACCTAGCCTATTGGCTCAGTGGATAGAGCATCGGCTTGTGGATTGAAGGGTCCCAGCTTTGATTCTGGTCAAGGGCATATGCCTGGGTTGTGAGCTCGATCCTCAGTAGGGGGTGTGCAGGAGGCAGCCAATCAGTGATTCTTTCTCATCATTGATGTTTCTCTCACTTTCTCTCTAAAATCATTTATAAAAATTAAAAAAGGACAATATGTATAAAAAGGCTTAGCATAGCCTGTCATGCAGTTGGTGCTCAATAAATGAGTTATTAACATTATTATTATTAACACCTGCACACTGTCCCCCCTACAGGCCCAGTACAGAGCCGTAATGGACCTGGTGTGGGGGGTCCTACTCCTTCCCATCAGCCCTGCTTTCCCAGTTCCACCCTGCTCCTCTCCAGAGTTCTGAGGCCTGGCCCACAGTAGAGACCAGGAGTTAGCCAAGGCAGAGGGGGGGGTAGGGTAGGGGGTTCCTGGATGGAGCAGGAGTGGGGGCGCCGCTGGAAGCTGCTGTGTTTTTGGCCCAGAGTGTGAGGGGGAGTGGAGAGGGGGAAAACACACTCAGAAACACGGAGACCGACAGATGGAGGAGCTGAGGATGTGAGAGACGCAGACAGACAGAGAGAGACCCAGAGTCAGGGAAAGGGGGGCAGGCAAGGGAGGACAGCCGGAAAACTGGCAGTCTCCCTGAACAATGAGCTGAGCAACACACCAGCAGATGGACCAAGCAGCCAAGAGACTGACAGACAGCAGACCAACAGGCAGACCCAGTATCCAAGAGGACAGACAGGTTCTCCTGACATCCAAGCGACAGGCAGATAGATGATCTCGGTCTCTCTTAAGAGGCCACAAACTGGCTGACACATGAAGCCAGGTCAGATGACTAACAAATAGACATTACATCTAAGGTACAGCCTGGGGGACTGACCCAGGGTCCCAGGGTGAGACTGGCTGACAGACAAATAGATTGACTGACAATAGCAGAGGAACAGATAAATAAATAGGCCGACCCTGCATTCAAGGGACAAACTCAACAGGCTGATCTGAGGACAGACGGACGAGACAATGGCCCAGGACCTTAGGGAGATACAGGGACAGGTCCAGCTGGGACACAGGTCTGACCGTTTGCATGGGAACTGAGGCCCTGGCCAGCAACCCTGACCGAGTACCAGAGACTTCAGCAACCCAGGAACAAAGAGCCAGAGAAAGAATGACCCAGACGCGGTGCCCAGAAGCTTCCTGGCTTCTCAACACATGGCTTCCCCATCCTTTCCCATTACAGAGTGGGTCCCCAACCCTAAGGGATGCTGTGAGGTTCCTGAAAAACGAGCTCTGTCCATTCCTTGACCCTGATGCCTGCTCACGGAGGCAATGGGGCCCAGAAGGGCAGGCTTTCTGGAGCCTGAGTGGAAGGACTTCACATTCTAACTGCTGGCTTCTCTCCTCTCCAGACTTGGTTTTATTTGCTCCCAACCCGCCCCTCCCCCCCTTCAACAATACCCACTATCTGTTTTTCCATTTTCCTCCTGGACACAAGGCTGGGAGTTGGCAAATTAGATCCAAAATAGACCTCCGAGCACCTCTCTTCCCTTGCCTGGAAAATGAGGGGGTGAGGGGATTAGAAGCTGTCTGTTCGGCTCTGGTTCACACTGGCCTCAGGCGAAGCCCAGCCAGGCTGAGGAGCGCCAGGGAAAGCTTCCTGAAGGAGAAAGGACAGAAACAAGTGAGCTGGGTGTCCTGGCTCAGTGTAAGCTCGGGCAAGGACGCCCCAGGGCCTCCACTGTCAGGAGAGACAAGACATGCACTTTTTCATTCAACAAGTATCTATTGGATGCCTGCTAGATGTACTAATGCTGGGGAAACCGTGGCGACCAAAACAAAGAACGTCCCTAACCTACCAGAGCCAGGGTGGATGGAAAACTAGAAAATAAATGTGTGAGTTAATAAGTAAGGTTGTTTCATAGCGTGCGTTAAGAAAATAGGAGAGGGCAACATGATAGACCAGAGTGACGCGGTGAGAGCAGAGGGGCTGACATGGGAGGGTGACCTCTGAGAGTGAGCCGGCACAGGGTGTGTGGAAGGGTGTGCAGGGAGAGCAAGTAGCCAATGCAAAGGCCCTGAGTCGGGAGCACGCTGGCCGGGCTGGAGCACGCCTGGGGCATCTGGAAGGCGCAGTGGTGTGTGAGGAGGGGAGAGAAACAGGCAGGGCCAGGTGGTTTCGGGCCTGCAGACCAAGCAAGGAGCTTGGCTTTTGTTCCAAGTGTGATGGGTGGCCCTCGAAAGGTTTTGAGAAGGAGAAGGAGACATAATCCGACAGATTTTCAAAACACCCTGCTGGTTGCCATGTGCCTCAGAGAGCCCACCGAGAAGGCAAACGTGAGGGTGGCCCGGACCAGGGTGGTGGCAGCTGAGAGAGTGGATGGGAGGACTGGGGATGCGTTTTGGGGGAGAGCAGGTACATCCCCTCAGGCCTGGGTTCCTTTCCCTGAGATGCAGCATCCTTCTCTGTGGGTGGCATCAGGCCCACTTGTGGTGAAGATTAATCTCTTCCAACTTCCTTTCAAGTGGAGTAGAATGGGCTTCCTGGGGGAGGTTTTAAGAGCGGCTGCTCGATGGAGGAGGAGCCAGCGGCCTCCACCTACCTGGCACCCCTCCCCCTTACGTGCACATCCTCTGCCGTCTCCAAATGCTCACAACCAGGGTGAAAACAAGGCTGAGAGGCAGAGACTACCCAAGGCCACAGAGCATCTAGGGCAGGTCTGGGCGTTGCCATCTTGCCATTCTCACACTCACCGTGGGAGCTGTGATGTAAGCAAGGAAGGTGAGTGCTGACCCCCTTTTAGAGAAAGTGAAACTGATGATCAGGGGAATTAGGACGCATGTCCTGGGCAGGGCTGCTTTAAGACCTTTGTGGGCCCCACTTCTACGAAGCGTATTAAAATGCAGCTATATCAAACAGCAAGTGCAAATTACGTACAACCAGATAAAAGCCAAATTGCAGCTGACTGGCTGATATCATGTTCTGTTTTGCAGACATTTAATTAAACATTTATTAATTTTGATTCTGCAGTTTTTCCCTGTGTTTTAGAGCCAATCTCATCCCCTCCCCCGCCCCTCCCCACCAGGCCTCAAACATTTTGCTAGGCCCATAAAAACCTTGCAGGCCCTTGGCAGTGAGCAGGCAGTGGGGCTGGCAGGAGCAGCCACAGAACTTGGTTCTGTTGCCAAAGCAGGCAGAGTATTGCTGAACCTAGGCCCTTTCATCCCCCGACTGTGACATGATCTTTCTTCACTCCCTGCTGATCCTATGTTTTGGGGTCTCAGAGGCCTTCTTTCTTCCCCCTACCCCTTCCCTGATCTGGCCCTCTGTGGTCCTGGGCTGAGAGAGCCCTTTGTGTGTGGTTAGCTGGGGTGTGGGGTGTTGGGAGCTGGCAGGAGTGGGCGGGGAGGAGGGCAGGCAGCCTGTCAGGTGGTGATGGATGCTGGCTGGGCTGGGCCTCCCTCATGCTGACCAGGGCCAGGAAACAGATGGTCTTCCAGCCTGAGAGAAACTTCCAGGGTGTCGCCCTCCCCCAACTCCCCAGGCCCCTTCATGTTGGACCAGCTGGTCTCTCCTTCCTGCTCAAAGCCAGAGCCATGGGAATGGGAAAGGCAACCGGGTTAGGAGGAGATGGGGGCTGAGGAAGGTGGTCTGTGTTCTGGGCCCTCAGAAGCTCTGGGGGCCGACTTGGTCTCTCCCTCAGGACCCCCACACACACCTCTGGCCATCTCCAGCTCTGTTCTCCGCCCTCCTCTGTGCCCTGCCTTCGCGGGGCCCTGTCATTTCAGGCCTGGACCAACCCCCAGCCTCTCCTGGCTTTCCTCCAAACCAGCCTCCAGACCAAGCTTTCTAAGCCACTGAGCTCATCACATCACCCGATTCTGTGATAGAATTCAAATTTAGAATAAAATATGAACTCTTCAATCCAGAATTTGAAGCCCTTTGCCGTTCTAGTTTTCTTATGCCCCTGTCCATAAACACCCTCCTTCCTGACAAACCACTGGCCAGTCCCCTAAAAGGCCATGTTCTCTCATGCCTCGGTGCCTTTGTTCAACTGATTATTCCACCTAGAATGCCCTTCCATTGTCCTCGCTGGTTTGGCTCAGTGGATAGAGCGTCAGCCTGCAGACTGAAGGGTCCTGGGTTTGATTCCTGTCAAGGGCATATGCCTGGGTTGCCAGCTCCATCCCCAGTAGGGGGCATGCAGGAGGCAGCTGATCAATAATCCTCTCATCATTGATGTTTCTTTCTCTCCCTCTCTGAAATCAATAAAAATATATTTTAAAAAACAGAATGCCCTTCTACCTGCTGTGTGCCTTAAAACACCTGCCCATGCTTTAAAACTGAGGTCAACTGCTTCCTCCTCCAGGAAGTCTTCCCTGACCCCCTTTAAACCCCCCCCCCCCCCAGCCAAAGTTACCCATCTCTTCTCTGCGTTCCACAGCATCTTAGAACATCTATTTCAACTCTTACCACGTCTCTCTCGTGGGAGTGAGAGCCACTTAAAGGCACAGGACACGGCACAGAGCGAGTGGTCATATTACATTTGATGTGTGAATGAGTGATTCTGGCTGCAGGGATCCTTGTGTGAGGGGGTAGGTAGAGGCCAGAGAACAAAAGATACAAGGAGGCAAATGTCTGCTCATCCAAGACACAATCTGTCTGGAGCTGCTCAGAAGCAGAAGGCCCACCTCAGGAGATAGGGAGTCCCTACCACGAACGTGTATGAGCAGAGAGTTAAAGCACGGGCCCAAGAACTGCCAGAGGAGTTCCAGCGCTGGGTGGGAGAGTTACAATGAAGGATCGGGGATGGGAAGGAGAGCCTAATGGGGATGTTTCCAGCCACATGTTCAGGGGAGAGTTTGGATCCAAGAACATTAACTCTGAAAGGATCTCCAGAGTCATCAAACCCATCCCTGTTGGAGACACCGAGGCCCAGAGAGGGCCCACCATTGCTAAGACCAGGACACTCACTGGGGAAGCTCTGGGTCTATCAGTGGATCCCAAATTTCAGGGAGAACTGGCTATACTCAGTTGAATGCTGTTGGCCTCTAAACAACACTCTGAAAATGCCAGCACTCCGTTTCTGGGAAATCCCTGTTCCCCAAATTCTGATGGAGGCAATAGAGTCACTGACTATGTTGTGTTTTTCCCCCCCTAGTTTCTGGGGAGATCAGTTCTAAAGGAGTCCTCTCTGGTTTCAGCAAAGGGCATGGATCAGAGAATTTGGGGGTTTAGGAGGCCAGTGTCTATGGTTCCAACAACCAGGAGTGGAGCCGCTGGGCAAGGCACCTGGTGAAGAGGAGAAACCAGATCCAGAGGTCTGTGTGCACAGGCCCCTTGTCGCCCAGGGGGCACTGCAGTTCATAGTCGCAAATGATCTCACCCACTGAGCCCTCACAGGCGGGGCTCCAGAAGGGCCTTCTTGTTCAAGGTGACACCACGCAGTGAGGCACTGACCCCAGGACTTTGGGATTCCCTCCATGCCCCCTGCTGGGTTCCCAGAGTTCCATTCAGTTGAACCGACTTTCAGTCATTTACACATTCATTCATTTACGCATTCAGGCAACACACAGATTGAGCATCTAAGAAGTGGAGATACAGCAGGTAGCAAGCCGACCTAATCATTCTCAGAGATCGCAGTGTGGGGGCGGTGGATGCATAAGCAGACAGTTAATCCCACTGTGAAAAGTGCTAGGTTGGGAAAGCCTGGGAGAGGCCCCTACTCGAAGTGGAGAGTGGTCAGTGGAGGGTCCTGGAAGAAATCATGTTTATAAGCTGAGCCTTGGGGGGAAAGCAGGAGTTATCCCGGTTGGGGACTGGAGTGGGGGTGTTACCAGGGCAGAGGAAACAGCAGTTGCAAAAGCCCGGTGTGAGGAGGAGGACTGTGGGCTGGAATCTGTGGCCTGTGCCGAGTAGCTGGAGGCAGGAAATTTGTTGGGAGAAGTGAGGTGAGAAGAAGCAGCAAAGTCTCAAATGCCAGAGGATCTCTAAGCAGCCTCCCCGAGCCCTGTGGGGAGAACAGGGCACTCAGAGGTGGGCTTGGGAACACGCCAAAAAGCTGCTGGTGGCCACAGAAATGGGGGATGGCACTAGGAACTGCTCCCAAGTAGGCAAACTAATGGCACACAGGGAGAGGCCGAGTGCTTAATGGTTAGAAGGTGAGCCTGAGACCAGGCTGCCTAGAGTGAATGCTGGTTCCACTGCTTCCTAGCTGTGTGACCTTGGACCTATGACATGTCTCTGGGTCTTACTTAGTTCTCTCGTCTGTAAAATGGGGATAATCACAGGGCTGTTGTAACTCAGGGTACCGTAGGGAGTCAGGAGCCGGGTGAAGAGAGCAGGCCCCAATGTGCCAGAGCCGTAATGATGGTGAGAATGCTGTACTAAGCCTTTACTTGGTGTTGGTGTCACTGCTTTAAGCTGAAGGCCCATCAGGAGCGCCCCAACCACAGCCCCCGCAGGGGGTTCTTTCAAATGCCCGTCTTACTTTTGTGGTGACGGGCTCAGTGTGGTAAGGGTCGGGCTCGGAGCGGGCGCCTCAGCACCGCGTCCCTCCGGCAGGTACCTGCGCACCATGTACCTGGGGCTGCAGAGCCGCTGGCGCGGGGAGCGGCTCCGGCGCCACTTCTACTGGCGGATGCTGTTCGAGAGCGCGGACGTGAGCATGCTGCGCCTGCTGGAGACCTTCCTGCGCAGCGCGCCGCAGCTCGTGCTGCAGCTCAGCCTCCTGGTGCACCGCGGCGGCCGCCCGGACCTGCTGCCCGGTGAGCCCCGCCCCCTCGGCCCTCCGCTCCCGGCTCTGGGGATCCCCTGCGTCCCTGCCCCACCCCCATCCCGGGCTCACTCCTCTTCAGTATTCAGTATTCTGACCGCCCCACGTGTCAGCTCTTCCTGCTTCAGGGCCCCTCCCACTCACTGTCAAGGTTTTGCAGGCCTAGCCCCTTCTACTCTCACCCCGCTCCAGGCCTGTGAAGACCTCCAGTCCCCTCCAACAGCCCACTTAGCCTCGGCTTTACAGACCTGGCCCCTCACCTCTTAGCCTCCTCTCAAACCCCCTGGTGGTTCCCCTTTTGGCCCCTCCTCCCTTCCCCATTGTCAGGGCAGACCAGACCCCATTGCTGCTAAGTCCAAAGAGGCCCTTGACCCTCTCACCACACCTCAGGCTCTCCCCGCCCCCTTCATTCTCCAAACTGTCCTGATCCCAGCGTGCACCTCCCGGAGACTCTCTGACTCACAGACCTGCCCAATCACCCGTTTCCAGAGAGCCTATCCATCCACCCACTCACTGCTCTTCAGCCCCCGAGAACGGGTCCCAGGCCTAGCTCTGGTCCTATGCACCCAACTCGTCTTTGCCCCTTCCCTAACTCCAACAGACCGGAACCCCTTCCATGTCAGAAAAAAAACCACATCCCCTCTCCCTGGAGGTCCCCATGCTCCTTCACCAGGACTCTGCCCAGCCCACCCTTACTGTCCTGAAAGACTATCGCTGCCTCTCAGACCCCCTGGACATTCCCTGCTGGGGATACTGGGCCCCCACCCAAACTCTTGCCACGGTAGGTTTTCTTTCCGTCCCCTCAGCTGTGCTCAACTTGGATAGCCCTCTTCACACCCTAGTCTCAGCCTGGTGACCTATAGCTTCTAATAGTCCTCTCCTGGCTTCTTCATGCCCTAATTGTGACACCCCCTCTCAACTCTGTACCTCCTTTTCCATTCCCAGAGCCCTGGACTCCAATTTCCCACCTTCCTACCTAGCCCCTGAACCCCAACAGTCGGATACTAGAGACCTAGACCTAACCCTTATGGAGACCCAAATCACACACCTTCCCTCTCCCTTTATGCTCCCACCCTGAAGAAGTACCCAACTCTATCCATCCCCCCCCACCACCATCACTCTTGAAGGCCACCCACTAAGACCCGCCTCCCACACCCTTCCTGATTTGTAGACCCTTCCCTCACACCTCCTCAGAACCCAGCTCCTGACCCGGAACCCTCCCCTCTACCCAACCCCAACCCAGACCCACCCCTAACCCAGCCCACCCCACCCCCACCCTGTCTCCACAGCCCTCTCCACCTCTGCCTCACTCGTGTCCCTGGCCTGGACTCTGGCCTCCTACCAGAAGGTGCTGCGGGACTCACGAGATGACAAGCGGCCACTGTCCTACAAAGGCGCGGTGGCCCAGGTGCTCTGGCACCTGTTCACCATCGCAGCCCGCAGCCTGGCCTTTGCGCTCTTTGCCAGCGTCTACAAGCTCTACTTTGGCATCTTCATCGTGGCGCACTGGTGCGTCATGACCTTCTGGGTCATCCAGGGCGAGACGGACTTCTGCATGTCCAAGTGGGAGGAGATCATCTACAACATGGTCGTGGGCATCATCTACATCTTCTGCTGGTTCAACGTCAAGGAGGGCCGCAGCCGCCGCCGCATGACCCTCTACTACTGCATCGTCCTGGTGGAGAACGCAGCCCTCACTGGGTTCTGGTACTCGAGCCGCAACTTCTCCACTGACTTCCACTCGCTCATCCTGGTCTGCGTGGTGGCCTCCAGCTTTGCGCTGGGCATATTCTTCATGTGTGTCTACTACTGCCTCCTGCACCCCAATGGGCCCATGCTGGGTCCCCAGGCGCCTGGCTGCATCTGCCCGGAGGCCCCAGAGCCCTGTGGCCCACCAGCCGAGGCTGTCACAAGTCCCCCGAGGTCCCTGCCGAGGACTACAGGCGCCGAGCGAGATGGGGTCTCGGTGGGGGGTGAGCGTGCAGGGACCCCCACACCACCTGTCTTCCAGGTGCGGCCTGGCTTGCCTCCCACACCAGTGACCCGCACCTTGCGGACAGAGGGGCCTGTCATTCGAATTGACCTCCCTCGTAAGAAGTACCCTGCGTGGGATGCTCATTTTATTGACCGCCGGCTCCGGAAGACCATTCTGGCGCTGGAGTACTCCTCACCCGTCACGCCCCGGTTGCAGTACCGGAGCATGGGGACCTCCCAGGAGCTGCTGGAGTATGAGACCACAGTGTAGGCCACAGTTTCTCCCTCCAAAAAGGGATGGGCTTGGCTGACCTCACCAGTGTTGAGCCTGGAATTTCAGGGCCACCAGGCTAAGGGGAAGTGGATCTGTTGGTCCAAGGGTAGACTGGCTCCACCATTGGGTTCTTCCAGGGGAGGGGGCAGCCTTGTGGAGGCCCCAGCCCTAGGCCATGTTTTCAGCCCCGTGGCCCATTTTCTAACACGCTCTTTGAACCAGGGCCCAGGGGATTAACTGGTGCTACACTCCTTATAAGCTGCCCCGCTTTCATGAAGGCCTCCATACCACCTCTGGTGCTGGGGGCTCCACACCCTCTCCCCTGCCTGGAGTTGTCCATGTGTCACCCCTGGTGGACTTGTCAGAGAAAAGTACTGTCTGAGGTCCACGACTGAGGCCCTGTGCTCCAGGGGGAGAGGGTGCTGGGGATGAAGGAGGCTACGGAAGGTGTGGGGTGAGGTGGGAGAGTCTAGTGGACAAGGTGGGTACAGTTTCTGTGGGGTCCAAGGTTTGAAGCTTGGGCCAGAGAGGATTTAAGGGAGGAAGTTGGGGTGGGGTGGGGAGTTGAGGGTGGGAGGTAGACAGTGCTAAAACTGGAGGGAAGGAAAACCCTGAGACATCTGAGGGGTTCAAGCTAGCTGAAACGCAAAGGGTAGCAGTTCCAGAGCATTGAGAATGCTCCCCAAGTAAACTCCAGAGACCCCTGTGTCATGCGCTGTGTTATGTTTGAGGTTCCAGACACCTCAAGTGAAATGCTTCCTGGAATCTTTCTTTGTTCTAGATGAGCGTCTAAAACATTCCTTGTAGAAAAGGATTTTTAATGCAATGGATAAAATGTCTAGGAAGATGTTCTGTCTGGGTTCAATTGTATATGAGGTTCTAGCACATTTAGCAGAGGAACTGTTCTAGAGAGACATTCTTAGTTCTGGATTAAGTTCTAGAACACTTAGCTGATCAGCTGTCCTAGGAAGTCACTGATCTGGATTCTGTGGTAAGGGTGAGCACACTGGAGCCCTGCTGCTGTGCTTGGGAATTCCAGCTCCTGCCACGGTGGTGGAGAAGGGGCCTCTGGAATCCCTGTGAGTGGGATATTGCAGAAATAGATACTCAGTTCTAGACTTCTGGGGTTCATAGGAGTTCTGTGCTCCTGCTCACCTTGGTCCATAGCCATCTTCCTAAGAGGACATGGTCCCCGGGAATCCCTGGTACATTTCAACTACCAGCTGGTTTTCAGCCAGAAAAAAATGAGCTCTAGGGGCTTGACATAAATCTTGGCTCTCAGCCTCCCTGCAGAAATGGCTCTCTTGGGCGGCAGCTGGAAAACTGCTTTGTTTTACCCAATCCTTGAGACCTGTGGTCTATTTCCATGTCCCAAATATCCCATGGTGCCCGTGAGATCATTCATCCTGGGCCTCTCCTCTCCACCTGGGACGGCCAGTCCTGGGTAGGGTGGGGAGTGTAGGAGTAGGCAGTCTGTGGGGTGAGGGGACAAAGCCTCTAGGCAGAGCTTGGAACCCCCCACCATGTTCCCACTCCCCCATGCAAACTAAGGTGTGTTCACTGCAAGGACACAGCAAGTGATGTTCAGGCAAGATGCAGGCCTGGGCTGGGTGTGAGGTGGACTATGAGAATCCTAGACTATGCAAATTAGAGGAGCACTTAACCCTCTCTGGTTCAGCCTCACTGGGGTCACAGATGGGAAACTGAGGCCCAGAGTGGCAGCTAGTCTCACAAGGTCCCAGTCTCCTGCTGTTCCATCAGATAGTGATGGATGATAGTGAGTTTGCTGAGGATGAAGGGAGAGGGCTACACTCGGTGTGCAGGGTGACCCCAAAGGCAGAGAGGACAGGATCACCCACATAAACACACACATATAAGCTCACAGCAAACCTGTGTCACAAGCCACCTCACCACCTGGCACACCACCCGGGATGGTATGTGCATTCCTCCCACCAACACATGAAGAATGCTCCTCCCTCTTTCTTCTCAGTCCCTAATCCTGGAGAAAGCTTAGGAATCGGGCCTCAAGGTGACAGGTGGGGGGGGAAGCCTGTGGCTGACCCAGCCTCCCTCTGGTCCGTTCACCCACCCTCCGTGATCAGCCCGAACCAATCGGAGGCCGAGCTCCACGGCCAGTCGCACACCCGTCAGAGCCCTTTGTGAGGCGGGCGCATTGAGGATGTGGACCCAGATCCTCTTGACTGTTTCTCTAGGGCTGACCGTGCCAGTTTTCACCCCATCTTGTTTCACTTAACTTTCCCTGGCTTGCAACTTCCCTAAAAAATAAGTGTTATCGATGCGTCTCACAGAGGAGGAAACTGAGGCTCAGAGATGTGACATTCGGTCACCCTGGCAAGTTATTTTACTCCCCAGTGTCCTAGAATGGCTCCTCTGGCATCCATTCTCCAGCATCCTAAACGGAAAAGTTAAAAAACAACCTCTCTAGAAGCCAGGAGTCCTTTCGGCTCCATGAGGGATCCAGAGAAGAGGGAGTGTCCTGAGCTGGCAGTGCTGAGGCAAGGCTAGAGGCTCAGGGGAGCCAGGGCCACAGTTTTGGACCTTACTCCATCCCCAGCCACTCATCTCAACCCCACAAACCTTCCCTCTGAGCCTCTGCCTGCAAGACCTCTGACCAGCAGAAATGGCCCTCAGAGAGGGCTGTGGGCGCCTCCTCCTGCTTCTCATCCTCAGGAAAAGCCTTAGCCCCTTAAGGACTCCCCCACCCTCACCCCAGGAACTCAAGACCCCATCCCTCCAGGCCTGAGGTCTCGCTCCACCAGCCTGTCCTCCACTTTATCTGGTCCTTGCCAGTCCTCTGTTTCAGAGTGTCTCAGTGGAGAAGGGCACCATCCCATTCCAGTTGTTTTGTTTTTGTTTCTGTGCCAATCTACCTCAGCCAGTCTCTTCCCCACCAGAATTGGATTCCCTGAGCCCCTGACTCCTGCTCCCCATTTCCTGCCCCCACCCCAGCCTAGCTGTTCAGAAATCCTATAGGATCCTTACAGTGAAAGCAGGTTCCAGAACCACAGCCCAGTGGAGTCCTCATGCTGAGCCATCTGCCCTTCACATCCACTGTGCTGGTGAAGGAGAAATGGAGGCCCAGAGCGGGCTGGGGACTTGCCCAAGATCACACAGGAAGTCAATGGCAGAGTAAGACTTTTTCTGGAGCTGAGACAAATTGGGTCTGTCTTTTTTATTTTTCCTTCTCTCTCTCTCTCTCTCTCTCTCTCTCTCCCCCTCTCTCTCTCTCTCTCTCTCTCTCTCTCTCTCTCTCTCTCAGAGGAAAGGAGAGGAGAGATAGATAAAAACATCAATGTTGAAAGAGAATCATCCATCAGCTGCCTCCTGCACGCCCCCTAGTGGAGATTGAGCCCCAAACCTAGCATGGGCCCTTGACCAGAATCAAACGTGGGACCCTTCAGGCTGCAGGCCAACAATCTACCCACTGACCCAAACCGGCTAGGGCAGGTCTGTCTTAATTTTTCCAGGAATAGAAGAGAACAGGATGCTCTGGGTCCCCAGTATGCCAGACCCTGTCCTGCCCTCAGTATCTTCATTCCCAAGAGACCAGTGTCCCCATGTCCAGGATAGACTTCTGTCTCCTAGCTTTCTTGAACTGACCCCTCAGGCTACTACTGATTGTGCTCCCCAAACCTCTCCAGGCACCACACTCCTCATCACACACCTCCATGCCCTGATGGACCACGTGCCTTTTAATTGCCATACCAGTCAAACAGCACAGGCCTCCACCCCTCCTCTCATCTGCTTCATCCCCAAAATATGCCTTTCCCCCAGCCAGCTCCCTGCTAAACTTGTGTCCCACAGGAGCGTGTCACCCATGAGGACTGGAGAAAGCAGAGAGGAGGGAAGGCAAGGCTGGGGAATGTCTGGGCCTCAGTGTGAATTTCAAGGGGCAGTGTATCCAAGGAAGATCTTGCCTGGAAGCCCCAAAGTTCTGAAGGTCCTTTCCGTGGAGCTCACCTGGGCTTGGAGTGGACAGAAGCCTCAGACAGTGGGGAGAAGGTTTCGGGAGTAGGGTGCATGGGTTGCAAATTCAAATGCCTTCAGGTAATGAAAATGATAACACCGTGGTGCTAGACCATAGGGGGTGGTGAGGACTCGAGCAAACAGGAGAGTACATACCTTGCCTATAAGTACTAAAATTTAAATATTTGAAAAACCCTGTGCTGGCCAAACTAAACACTCATTTGGGCCATGAGTCACCAGTTTGAAATCTCTAGTTCAAAACGAGAGCATTCTGGGGAGCCCTACAGCTCCTGGATACCCTCTGGGGAAGTTAGGGACAGAGACCCTGGCTTCCTCTGAGACTCTTCTAGTCCAACCCTCGACTTTCACCACCTGGCCACCTAAGAGTTGGCCCCACTGATCAGGGGAGGGAGTTCAGGGCATCCCAGGTCCCTGAGTTAGAAACCACCATCTGCTAAGGGCTAGAGACTCCTCCAGTGCCTGATGAAGTTAGTCTGGGATCTTCTCTAGTTTGGGGGCCCCTGGTTAGGAAGAGCCTGCATTGGGTGGGAGGAGAATCCAGGTTCAGGATGAGGACTGAAAGCCAGAACCCAGCTGCCCCATCCAGTGCTGGTCCCTGCCACCCTTTGACACTGTCTCCCTCCCAGGTAAAGCTGGAGGTGAGGCCTGCAGGGAGAGGAGCTATCCATTTCCATACTGATGTGCTTTGTGATTTCTCAATGAAAGAAAGGGACTGAGTGCCAAGCCATGTGGGCAGCAGTGGGGATGGGGCCTGAGTACCCCCTTCCCAACCAGAGGGGCTTCTGAGACCCTGGGGTGGTGTCATTCTGTTTGGGGAGGAGCTAGGACATTCTCAGGTTCTTGGATGCTTCAGGCTGAGGCAAGGGGAGGAAGAGCAAGAAATTGTGGAAGTGGGAGAGGAAGGCTCTGTCTGGGATGGCCTGGTTCTTGGAAGCAGAAAACTCCCCGGGGAGAGAGGGGTAGTTCCCTCTTGCCTGGCCACCTCCACCCTTTCCTTCTCACTGCAAGGAGGGGCTGCCTTCTCCCCAGCGATCCTGGCCTTTATTCTATGCACAATCATTCTAAGGGCACCCCCAGGCTAGGCTGAAGGGGTGAGGGTCTAGGGCACCTGCAATAATCCCAGAGTTGAGGGTAGCCTGAGGCACAAGGGGGCAAGAAAGGCACCAGATGGGACAAGGATATTTCTCTGTTTCCCTCTCACCAAATCCCAGAATCCATCTCCATTGGGCTAAACCACCAAACTTGGAGGGGCCTCGTACACAAAGGCCCCCAACCCCTTGGTTTCCCAAACAGTCAGAAATAGCTGGAAAGAACCCAGCGATTCCCAGAGTCCCCTGTTATTATTTTCACCCCTGAGGATCCTAGAGTTTGGGAGATTCTTCTCCTAAACAAGCCTCAATTCTTGGAGAATAATTGTTTTTCTCACATTCAATTAACTCAAGTTGAGCTTCTGGTTGCAAAAAAATGCTACCAACACCTCAAATTAGCTTCTAGGGCCTGGGGCTTAAGGGTTGGAGCATACCTGTGTCACAGTGTTTACACAAGCTAGTGGGCCTGCATTCCTGCTCCCCCTCTCCCCCCAAGAGGTTAGGACCCTAGGTGAGAATCAGCGTTTTAATCACCCAGCATCCTGATCTACTGAAAGAATAAGCCCAGAGAAGCAGCCAGCCCAAGGCCGCACAGTGAGTTGGTGGCAGGCTGGGATTTTCAGGGTGCAAGGAGCACTCCCAGCACTGACCCCCCTCTCCAACCCAGCCCCCCACTGCAGGAACCACTAGCCATGCCTGAGGGGCTGATTTCCCCTTCTCAGCACAATTCTGGGTGATTCTCGCCTCCCAAATTGGCCCCACCCCTGTCCATTTCTGCCTCCTATTGCTGTCCGACCTCCTGGTATTTACTACATCTGTGCCATCCTCAGTCCTCCACGCCGCTCACCCCCTGCGCTTCCCCCGGGAAGCTGGGCCTCTGTACTGAGACTCTTTTGTACACCACAAACTTTTTGTATATTTTTAATTTTGCTGCGACATGAGATATTAAAAGTCATTTCAGTACATGTTGTCTGTGTCCTATTGTTTTGGCTGTTCTGGGTCAGAGGAAGGAGATTGGGGAGGCGGGACAGGAAGGAAGGACACCCTCTACCACAAACACAATTGGCTGGGAAGGTTAGCTCGTACACAAAGCTCCCTTCTTCATTGGACAGATTCTCCATCCGTCAACCAGAATGGAGGAGGTGAGAAAAGGTTTTAGGAATTGGCTCCAAATGCTTCATTTTACAGATAAAGGGAAAAAAGAGATGGGGTGGGGGCCAACTTGCCAGAGGTCAGAGAATGAGTCCATGACAAACTCAGGACCCAGACTAAAGTTTCTAACCCCCCAAAACAAATATTTATTGAGTACCTACTATATGCCAGGTACTCTTTACTCTTTTAGGTGCAGTCAATTGACTATATATCCTATCTAATAAAAGTAATATGCAAATTGACCATACCTTCACTACACCCACCAGCCATGCCCACCAGCCAATCAGGAGCGGGGGCAGGGCCAAGGCGGCCGGTGAGCTGAGTGAGGTGAGGGGCGGGGCCGCTGAGGTGCCTGCGAGCGAGGCGGGGGGCAGGGCCACCTAGGCATGCGCTAAGTAGGGGATGGGGCCAAGGCACTAGCAGCAGCCGGGGCTGCTTCGAGTGTGGGGTGCCCCTGGGGCTGGGCAGCCACCACCGGGGTGAAGGCCAGGGCTTGGGGAGCGGGGCTGAGGCGTCTATCAAGGGCAGGGCCCCCAGGACCGGGTGGTTGTCAGTGGCCGGAGCTAAAGCCAGGGCTGGGGAGGGGGGCGCCAAGGCAGCAAGGGCAGAGCCAGCCATGGGCCCCATTGAGGGGGAAGGTTGGGTTGAGGGATCACCCACCCCCAGTGCACAAATTTTGTGCACCAGGCCCCTAGTGTATATATATCTCTCCCCTCTCTTCTTTCTCTCCCCTCTCTTCTTCCTCTTCTCTCCTCTCTCTTCTCCCCCCCACCCCTCTGTCTGTCTCTCAGAAAAAAACATATCTTCAGGTGAGGATTATAAACAAAAGGAGGGGTTGTGGTCTCCCCTGGCTCTGTTTACCCTTCACTGGCAACACTGCAGCTTCGTGGAGAGCCGCCTTGAAGCTGAGAGCAACCCCCTAGCGGGTGGAGCAAGCAAGGAAGCCCCTGGGCCCTGCACCCCTGGGGCTCCCACGCCCGTCCTGGGCCACTTTCATGATAGACGAGATAAGCTGCTGTCAGGTCTAGACCACGGCTCTTCAGGCCTCTGTTACAGCCAAAAGGTACTCTGGCTAGTCTGTCTGGTCCTTGGGCCCCTGAGAGGGGTCTTTTGAAGGATCTCCGGGAAAGGTTTTCCCTCACGATGGAAACACACACGAAGGGGAAACCCTGGCAGGATCGTGATGGGTGTGTTACTCCTAAAGCCGCTACAGCCCTCTTGCCAGCTGTGGGAGTTTTCTAGCGCTGTCAAAACAAACGACCACACCCTGGGGGACTTAACAGAAATTCATTTCCTCGTAATTCTGGAGGCTAGAAACCCCAGGTCAAAGGGCCGGCAGGATCGTTTTCTTCTGAGACCTCTCGCCTCGGCTTGCAGATGGCTGCCTCCTCGCACTGTCCTCACACGGTCTTTCGTCTGTGTGTGCACACCCCCGGTGTCTGTGTGTACAAATCTCCTCTTGTAGGAACACCGGTCAGATTAGGTGAGGGCCCACTCTATGGCCTCATCTTAACTTATCTCCAAAAACAGTTACATTCTGAGGTACTGGGTGTTAGTGCTTCAGCGTATAAATTTTGGGAGACACAGTTCAGCCCATAAGACCAGCAAAGTGGAAAAATAAGGGACTTGCTGCTATTTTTTGAGCTGCTCAATTAATCAGCCCTGAAATCACTTACCATTGAACTTCCTGCCTTAAAAGGTTGTCCTTAGGCCTAAGCTGCCTTTGGAAGAGTACTCTGTTCTTTGCAGCCAAAAGCATCACAATCCAGGCACTGTGTGTTTGTCAAGCTGTTCCCTCGGCCCAGCGTGACCTTCCTTCCACATGCCCTTCAACGGTTGGCTGGGCGAACGGCTCCTGACTCTGCCTTCCCCCAACTAGTCACTTGTCTTATATCAGAGTTCTTTACCTGTGTGTGTCTCTCTCTAACCAGGGCAGGGTCAGCATATGCACTGAACACCAGCTGCCACATGCCCCCCTCCTGCCCCACAGCATGCATTGATAATCAATCCCCTTTTCCCGCTGGGAGTAGGTCTGGTGTTTATAATCCTCTACACACACGGAGCTCCAGACAGCCCCTGCCAATCAACTGGAGGTGGCTCAAAAGTGGTGAATTCTATTTGCCACAACTGCTAAGTCTTTGAGAGCAATGACTTTGTTTTACTCATCTTTATGGTTCACAAGCTAATTTTAATAATAAATGTTGCCATTGTGTGCTTCTGTTTCCATTTAATCCCTGCAGCTGCCTTCTGAGGCAAGCTCCAGCATTATCCTGCTGTTGACACGTGAGGATTCTGAGCTCCCAGTGATGAACTAACTACCTGTTCAAGGTCATAAACATTTTTAAAATATATTTTATTGATTTTTTACAGAGAGGAACGTAGAGAGATAGAAAGTTAGAAATATCGATGAGAGAGAAACATCCCTACTGGGGATGTGCCCGCAACCAAGGTACATGCCCTTGACTGGAATCAAACCTGGGACCTTTCAGTCTGCAGGCTGACGCTCCATCCACTGAGCCAAACCGCTTCGTCCTGGTCATAAACATTTGAACGCAGGTCCAACTTTCTCCACCTACTTTCAGTGAGATTTTCTAAGCACTAGATCTGTTTATGGTCCTGGGAGGGAGCCGAGGGGCCACTGCAGGGAAAGCACAGAGAGCTTGCTGTTTCCAGTGGCACTGGGAGCACTTCTTGTCCTGAGATTCCGAGCAGTTCAGTGATCTTTGGAGTTAGTTCAGAAATAACAGAAGTCTAATTTTACAAAAAAAGGAAAAGGTTTGCAAAAGCCAGCCATGGGGGTGCTAGAGCAAGAAATCACCTTTTGCCCTAAATGGTTTGGGGCAAACCAGTTATCTCTCTCATCGATGTTTCTAACTCTCAATCCCTCTCCCTTGCTCTCTGTAAAAAATCAATAAAAATAAAAAGTAAAAGAAATCACCTTTCTTTCCCTGTGCTGCTGGGAGTTCAAGACTTACTCCAGGGGCTACGTGGGAGTTTTGATGTCAGGAGCAGTCAGGGATTGGTAGAGCAGTCTGGCCTCTTCCTGTTGGCGGGCAGGCTAATGGAGATCTTTCTTCCTGCTATTAGGAGATGACTGGCAGGATGTAGGGGAGCAGGAGGGTGCGGCTGTGTGAGTTTGCACTAAGCAGTCTGGGCCGGTTCTCCTCCCTGCAAAAGGGGAGAGAGGGAAGAGGGAAGGCTGGTAGCTAGCAATCTCCTTTGCCCTCACTCCCAGAGGCAGCGGGAGCTCTGACCCTAATTCCAACGGGCACTGACCTGGCACACCCAAGCTTTCAGAAAATCTTCCAAAACAGTCCTGTGCATCGTCTGGCGCCTACACTTCACAATCTCCAACCGCTTCCTCCATCCAGGGCCTGACGTCTTTCTCGGCACACCTCTGACTGCAGGGCAGGGCTTTGGGGTTATTGTTTCCATTGGAAAGGCCAGAAGCTGAGGCCCAGAGAGGTTATAATAAGCAACCTGCCTTGGACCCTACAGCAACTCAGGTCCAGAGCTTGGGTCTGCAGCCCCCAAGTGTCATGGCAAGGGGAGGATGGGTCAATCAGAACCTTTCCAACTGCCGCGGGTGTGGCCTGCAGAGTGGATAGGCCCTAGAGGTAAGGGACTAGGCTTCAGATACAGGCCAGGCAGAAATCCCAGGCCCCCCTCTTATTCACTGTGACTTCCTCCTCCAGCCTCTACAGTTGAGCTTTTATTTAAAAAAAAAAAAAGTCTGTATAATGGGTATAATATTGTAACCCAATGTTGTGAGGAGTGAGACGAAATACATTGTGCTCAGCACAGAACCACAAAGGGGGCCTTACACAGGTCAGGACACAGACGGAGAGATAGGTGGTTAGTGTTAATGGACCACTTCATGTGCCAGGAACTCTTCTAAATGCATTTAATCCTTACAAGGGCGCTATGAAGTCAAACTGTACATGCCCATTTTATGGATGACGAAATTGAGTCACAGAAGATTAAAGGATTTGCCCTAGTAAATGGCAAAGGCAGGATTCAACTCAGGCAGCCTGTCTCTGAAGCCCATTCAATACTGCCTCCCTTAATAGTGATGATAAGTTTTAACAACCACAACCTGCTTGGACACAGTGTTGTATAGCTGATGAAGCACTTTCACACCAACTCTTCCATTTAGTTCCCACCACAGCAGCCCAGAGAGGGAGACAATATTAACTCGCAATTTATAGTGGGGAGGGGGGAACTGATTGGCCTTGCCAAAGTCACACGGCAAGGTCAGTGGTAGAAGTAGGGGTAGAATCTGGGATTTTCTGACTCCAAATTTAGGGGACCCCTAGCCTCACTCAACTGCCAAGCCCCCTCCACAGCAAGCCTCTGGCTGGAGGCCTTGAAGCTGTCTCCCCAGGTCAGTCGCTCTGGCTGGCCTTCCACTGCTGATCTGAAGGGTCCCAAGGCTACATCCGCCCCCTCCACTCTGCTCACTATCACACAGGAGGGGCAGGAACTCCAGGGCTGGTGGAGTTTCCGACCAGGCAGGAAAAAGAACAAAGGGAAACTTGGGGGTGGGGGAGAATGGAAGGGGGAGCAGTGGCTACGAGGGCAGCAGAAGGGACGCTTCACCATGGAATATGAAGTCAAGAAAGGGAAAAAGGTAGGTGGGAGTCTGGGAGGGATGCAGGGCGAGAAATGTCCCTGGAGCAGGGGAAGTGGGAAGCCTGGGGTGGGAGTGAAGGGCAGTGCGGGACAGAAGCAGGGACTTCCTTCTCATTTAGAAGGACTTTTCTCCTCACCCTTGAGCAGTCAGACATTTGGGTTCCAAACTCGCTAGCCTGTCCAATCAGTTCCCCCCTCCCCACTGTTCTCAGTGGCCTCTACCGTCCCTGGAATATAGACAGACAGACACCATCCAGGGAAACCCAGCCAGACAGATTCTTTTGGGAGATACTCCCCACCTCCTTCCCTGGTAGCCTGGGGGAATCCCTCCTGTAGCTTCTCAGTCCAAGGACCATTCATAGGCCATTCCCTGCTCCCTACCTCCCAGGACAGAAGGCCCTCTGCAGAGCAGTTCTGTGCTCTAAGGCTTCCAACCTGCTCCCCTGCTGGGCCCCCATCTACTGCCCTCCCTCCCCCACATCTTTACACAGGGCCCCCTCCTAAGGCTGATGTTCCCAAAGGCTGCACGCCGAACAGCCATTCGGAGCAGTGTGAGCCGCCGGCCCCTGCACTCCATGCCCCTTTACCCCCCTGACTATCTCATCGACCCCCAGATTCTGCTGTGTGACTACCTGGAGAAAGAGGTCAAGGTGCGTGCAATGAAGAGAAAAGGGAGGGCCCATTTGGGGACTGGGCTGTAGGGGAGGAAAAAGCATTCTTCCACCCTCTCGGTGTCAGATTCACAGGAGAAAAGCATCCACATTTTATTCAAGTTTTGCACGTCCACAGGAGCTCTCACAAGAGAAGGAAAACCCCCGAGAAGTGGCCAGAGCAGGAAGCTTTTCTACCTTTTTGACAAAGAAACAATAACTGTGTGAAGACTTGACCAGGCGGAGGGTTTCGGGCTAGGGCTGGGAAAGGGTGAAGAAGTGACAGGGTTTGTTTGTATAGCCTCCTCGGGCCTAAGCCCCGTCTCTGGGGATAGGGATGTCTGCCTTCCTCCTGATGCAGAGAGGACACCTTTCACACAGGTTTATCTTCTGTTTTCAGGGAAGGGGAGGTCAGAATGCTGTCTCAAACTCCTTTGGCTTAAGATATTCTTTTTTTTAAATATATTTTTATTGATTTCAGAGAGAAAGGGAAAGAGAGAGAGAAACATTAATGATGAGAGATGCCTCCTGCACACCCCACACTGGGGATCAAGCCCAAACCTGGGCATGTGCCCTGACCACGAATCAGATTGGGGCCTCCAGGTTCATAGGTCAGTGCTCAACCACTGAGCCACGCCAGCGGGACAAGACATTCTTAATAAAGTGCCATATTTGGGGGTAGCATGTCCTGGACCCATCAAGAGAGACCTTACCTAGTCCTTTCCCCACACCTGCCCCTGGACAGCCCCTGTCTCACACAAAAGAGACTCAGAAAGAATCCGGGCGGCCTTGCCCCTCCCTCATACTGTGGACCCTCAGCAAGCGACCTCCACGTGCTCAGTCTCAGTTCCCATCTCACCCTGGGGCTCAGACCCTACCCCCGATGGGAAAGGGCTCTGTGTATCCAGAAGCCACGCCTTCCTGTGAGATTTCACTGTAGAGGTGTTGCTACTCAGAGTCCAGGTTCAAGGAAGCCAGTTCAGCAAACCACAGGGGACTGAGACCACTCAAAGGCTTGACTTCTATTTCAGGAACACCATGAAGGAGCAGTGAAGAATCCTACCCAAGGAAGATTGATATAGGGTTAAGAGTGACAGATTTAGCCAAAACCGGTTTGGCTCAGTGGATAGAGTGTCGGACTGCGGACTCAGGGGTCCCGGGGTTCGATTCCGGTCGGGGGCATGTACCTTGGCTGCGGGCACATCCCCAGTAGGGGGCGTGCAAGAGGCAGCTGATCGATGTTTCTGACTTTCTATCCCTCTCCCTTCCACTCTGTGAAAGATCAATAAAATATATTTAAAAAAAAAAAAAAGAATGACAGATTTAGCAAAAACAGTTAAATTGGAATTTCCGGTAAACAATACTTTAAAAATATACACACATATATATTTTAATTGATATCAGAGAGGGAGAGGGAGAGAAAGATAGAAACATCAGTGATGAGAGAGAATCATTGATTGGCTGCCTCCTGCCTGTCTGCTTCTGGGGATCGAGCCGGCAGCCTGGGCATGTGCCTTCGACTGGATTGAACCTGGGACCCTTCGGTTCGTAGGCTGATGCTTTATTCACGGAGCCAAACTGACTAGGGGAGTGATACTTTTATAGCACTAATGTATGTCCCAAATACTGCATGGGACTAAAAAATACTAAAGCAACAACAACAAACATTTGTTGTTTATGTGAAATTCAAATTTAACTGGAATCTTATATTTTATCTGGCAATCCCATCTGAAAAGCTAACAAATAAATCCACTTAAAATTTGGGAACTGTAATTTCATACAGAATAAAAAGAAAAGATTTGATTACTTAAATCCACATAGAAGAATAAAACTAAAAGTAATAAAAGACTTCCTTCTTATATTGATGGAATAACATATAAGTTAAACGATAGCATTAAGTTATAACTAAGAATGAGTGAAGAATCAATTTATTGATTTGAGGCATCATTTTTCTCACAAAATGATGTCCGAGTTTGATATAACATTCATTCCTTTCTATTTGATTTCTGCAACAAGATCACAAAGAGGGTGGGTGACTTGCACAGTCAGTTGATCCTGGTGTTTGGGGTGGACAGAGCCACTCAGGTCAGTTCTTTCAAGCTATTACAGTGACTTTTGATTCCATCATAGCTAAGTAACTGTGTTCGGCAATCTAAGCTAGAGGTGAGAGTGTGGGCTGTGGTGTGTGGAGTTTTGTCCTTTCTAGTGATATGAATTAGACATGTTTTTTACCTTTGCTGTGCCTTAGTTTTCTCGTGCTTAAAGTGAGGATGAGTCCTGGCCCGTGTGCCTCTCAGGTGGTTGAACATTGTCCAGTGCATTGAAAGGTCGATAGTTTGATTCCCAGTCAGGGCACATGCCCAGGACATCAGTGTTTCTCCCCCCCCCCCCCCCCCCCCCGTTCTTCTCTATCTAAACAAACAACAAAAATAATAAAAACAGATTTAAATAAATAGAGGATGCATGTGCACAAAGCTCTCAGGACTGTGCTGTGTCTGGCTTCTATGGCTAGCTCAATAACAGTTACCATCAGGTTCTTATTATTAATTCAGATATTTCTGTCTATCTGCACTGTATCAGTGAGGAGGTCAGGGTGCTCCAAGGCTTCAGAGTGACTTCTTTCTGCCCTTCTCCCACCACTTCCCGTCCCCCTCCCCCATCCCTTTCTGCCATCCAGTTCCTGGGCCACCTCACCTGGGTCACCTCCTCACTGAATCCCTCCAGCCGAGATGAGCTCCTACAGCTGCTGGACACCGCCAGGGTAAGGCTCTGGAAAGGGGAGAGGCAGTGTCTGTCCCTTCTCCGTCTCCCACCCAAGGCCCTGGGGGACTCAGGGGATCCGACTCACCACACAGCAGCTGAAGGAGCTGCCGCTGAAAACCACGGCGGAGCAGGACAGCATTCTGAGCCTATCGGCCCGCTGCCTGCTGCTCACCTGGCGCGACAACGAGGAGCTCATCCTGCGCATCCCCACGCACGAGATCGCCGCCGCCTCCTACCTGCAGGACGACGCACTGCACTTGCTGGTGCTTAAGACAGGTACAGCGGGTGCTTAAGATAGGACCAGGAGGTGAAGGGGACAGAAAAGCCTCAACTTCTTGTTTTGGGACTGTGGGACCTGGGGCACGAGCAGGCCTGAGGCTGTGTGACGGGGTGATGGCAAAGGCATGACCATCCTATCCTGAGAGTACTGTCCGGCCATCGCCATAACGCCGTAAGACCGAGCCCAAGGCTGAGGTCAAAGAGTGGGCGGCCTGACCCCCATCCTGAGGTCGAGTGGTGAAGACTGGAGAAGCCAGAATCCTGAAGCCTGGGAAGAGCGTGAAGTTAAAGGGCCTGGTGAAGGGGGGTGTAGCCGCAGCGCTGGCGGGGAGGGGGGGATAGGGCGGAACTTGGCTAGGGGAGGGGTCTGGTAGAAGGGAGGAGTCTGACCATGGGGAGGAGTCTGATCGGGGGAGGAGTCTGATCGGGGGAGGAGTCTGACTACAGGGAGGTGTCTGATCATGGGGAGGTGTCTGATCGAGGGGAGGAGTCTGATCGTGGGGAGAAGTCTGATCGGGGGAGGAGTCTGATCGGGGGAGGAGTCTGATCGGGGGAGGAGTCTGACCATAGGGAGGAGTCTGACCATAGGGAGGTGTCTGATCATGGGGAGGTGTCTGATCGTGGGGAGGTGTCTGATCGAGGGGAGGAGTCTGATCGTGGGGAGAAGTCTGATGGGGGAGGAGTCTGATCGGGGGAGGAGTCTGATCGGGGGAAGAGTCTGATTGTGGGGAGGAGTCTGATCATGGGAAGGGGTCTGATCGAGGGGAGGAGTCTGACCATAGGGAGGTGTCTGATCATGGGGAGGTGTCTGATCGTGGGGAGAAGTCTGATGGGGGAGGAGTCTGATCGTGGGGAGGTGTCTGATTGTGGGGAGGAGTCTGATCATGGGAAGGGGTCTGATCGAGGGGAGGAGTCTGACCATAGGGAGGTGTCTGATCATGGGGAGGTGTCTGATCGTGGGGAGAAGTCTGATCGGGGGAGGAGTCTGATTGTGGGGAGGAGTCTGATCGTGGGAAGGGGTCTGATCGAGGGGAGGAGTCTGATCGTGGGAAGGGGTCTGATCGTGGGGAGAAGTCTGATTGGGGGAGGAGTCTGATCGGGGGAGGAGTCTGATTGTGGGGAGGAGTCTGATCATGGGAAGGGGTCTGATCGAGGGGAGGAGTCTGATCGAGGGGAGGAGTCTGATCGGGGGAGGAGTCTGATTGTGGGGAGGAGTCTGATCGAGGGGAGGAGTCTGATCGAGGGGAGGAGTCTGATCGGGGGAGGAGTCTGATTGTGGGGAGGAGTCTGATCGAGGGGAGGAGTCTGATCGAGGGGAGGAGTCTGATCGGGGGAGGAGTCTGATTGTGGGGAGGAGTCTGATCATGGGAAGGGGTCTGATCAAGGGGAGGAGTCTGATCGAGGGGAGGAGTCTGATCGGGGGAGGAGTCTGATTGTGGGGAGGAGTCTGATCATGGGAAGGGGTCTGATCGAGGGGAGGAGTCTGATCGTGGGAAGGGGTCTGATCGAGGGGAGAAGTCTGATCGGGGGAGGAGTCTGATTGTGGGGAGGAGTCTGATCGTGGGGAGAAGTCTGATCAGGGTAGGAGTCTGATCAGGGGAGGAGTCTGATTGTGGGGAGGAGTCTGATCATGGGAAGGGGTCTGATCGAGGGGAGGAGTCTGATCGTGGGAAGGGGTCTGATCGTGGGGAGAAGTCTGATCGGGGGAGGAGTCTGACCATAGGGAGGTGTCTGATCATGGGGAGGTGTCTGATCGAGGGGAGGAGTCTGATCGTGGGGAGAAGTCTGATCGGGGGAGGAGTCTGATCATGGGAAAGGGTCTGATCGAGGGGAGGAGTCTGACCATAGGGAGGTGTCTGATCATGGGGAGGTGTCTGATCGAGGGGAGGAGTCTGATCGTGGGGAGAAGTCTGATCGGGGGAGGAGTCTGATCGTGGGAAGGGGTCTGATCGAGGGGAGGAGTCTGATCGTGGGAAGGGGTCTGATCGAGGGGAGAAGTCTGATCGGGGGAGGAGTCTGATTGTGGGGAGGAGTCTGATCGTGGGGAGAAGTCTGATCGGGGTAGGAGTCTGATCAGGGGAGGAGTCTGATTGTGGGGAGGAGTCTGATCATGGGAAGGGGTCTGATCGAGGGGAGGAGTCTGATCGTGGGAAGGGGTCTGATCGTGGGGAGGAGTCTAATCGGGGAGGTGTCTGATTGCGGGGAGGAGTTCGATCGAGGGGAGGAGTCTGGTCGAGGGGCCGGGCCAAATGCAGGGGGCGGAGCTTGAAGCTAAGGTAGTCCGTGGGAGATGTCAGACTTTGCCAAATTAAGGCGGAGCCTGAAGCCGGGGGCGGGGTTGAAGGGAAGACCGAATCCAAGAAGGGGGCCCTGAAACCAGAGACAAGATCCGAGTTAAGGGTACAGAGGGAAGGGACAGTCTGACCATCCCCAGGACCTCTGGCAAGGTCTGAGGAGAGGGCGGGGCGAGGGGGAACGGCCTGCGGAGCCAAAACTAGGGGTGGAGCCTGAGGCCAGGGGCAGGGCACCGGAGTGAGCACCGGAGTGAGAGCGGGTCTGGGCTCAGGACTTTTAAGCTAAGGGTGGAGCCTGAGGCCAGGGGCAGGGCCAGGCGCGGCGGGACACCGCCGAGGCGCCCTCGGGCCCCCAGATGGCCTCCGGAGGGCACCCTCAGCCCATTCTCCTGTGGCTGAAGTCTGTCCGCCTCTCCTAGGTCTGGGCGTGGACCCGGTGCCGGCCGGTGTAGACGCCAGCCCCGGCGGAGCCGGGCGCGACCCGGGCCCGCCGGGCGCTGCTCCCGAGAAGCGGCGGGTGGGCACCACGGAGCGGCGCCACACCATCTGCAGCCTGGACTGGCGGGTGGCGTGGGGCGGCGGCGCGGGAGCCGAGGCCCGGGCCGGGGGCGGCGGCGGCAGCCTGGAGCGCCAGCGCGCCGGGGCGCGGGCGTCGGGCAGCTGGGAGCGGCGGCAGACGTTCAGCGGCAGCTGGGAGCGGCGGCACGGCGGCGGCGGCGGCGGCGGCGGGAAGCCGGGCGGCAGCTGGGAGCGGAGGCAGGCGGGCGGCGGCGGCAGCTGGGAGCGGCGCCACCCGGGCTCCAACCCTCTGGACCCGCAGGACCCGAGCCCCGACGCCTACTGCAACCTCGTCATCCTGGCTGTGGCCAACCGGGTGAGCCGGGGGCGCCCCGCGCCGCTGCGCTCTGCCTCCCGGGCGCGTCGGGGCTGTGCTGGTACCGCCTCCCCTCCTTGCCCCCTATCCTGCCCCATTCACGACTTCCTGGGCATCCTCTTCCTCCTGCCCTAACCTAGGACTTCAGTTACTCCCTGTGAGCCATGATGCCAAACGGCTTCTAAACTCCAGGCCCGGACCCTTCCAGGACACTTCCCCCAACTGTCCCAATAGGATGCAACTCAAAATATACCTGATTTAATCCCTCCTCCAACCCAGCTCTTTCTCCAAGACCGTCAATGTGCGAACTTCCACAGTAACAATCATGAG
The DNA here is from genome assembly GCA_027563665.1 of Antrozous pallidus. Taxonomy (NCBI): domain Eukaryota; kingdom Metazoa; phylum Chordata; class Mammalia; order Chiroptera; family Vespertilionidae; genus Antrozous; species Antrozous pallidus. Next base: position 35,370,234 of record CM050518.1, read on the forward strand.
GACACCAATCCCCAGCATGAGTCGAGTGCCAGACACAGAACCAGCACTGAATTATTTCGTTCTAACAGTACCCAGTAGAAGGAAATATTTCCGTGCACAGGTTGCAGGCTTAACCCCCAGTGGGGGGTGGTACAGGGGGCAGCCAATCAATGACTTTTATCATTGATGTTTCTATCTTCCTCTCCTTCTCTTTGAAATCAATAAAAACATTTTTTAAAAAAATCTGGGTCCTAATGTTGACCAATGCATGTGCTGCTGTGTGAGCCTGGGCGAGCATTTAATTATTCTAAGCCTCAGTGTTTTTAACTATAAAATAAAGATCCTCTTCCCTGTTCATTTCATAGGTTTATTGTAGGGCTCAATCTGGTTTAATAGTTAGTACATTCCCCATCTCCAAATGCCTATCCTGGGTCACATTTTTACATCTGAGCTTTTTTTTTTTTTTTTTAAAGATACAAAATAGGAAATGCCTTCATGAAGTTAATATCTTCATCATTTATAGTCTTTCTGTGTCTCTTGCTTGAAGGCATATGAGGTCAATTAAAGAACCAAATTCTGCCTTTAGCCAGTTTGGCTCCGAGGATAAAGTGTTGGCCTGTGGACTGAAGAATCTTGGGTTTGGTTATGGTCAAGGGCACATGCCAGGGTTGCGGGCCCGATCTTCAGTAGGAAGCATGAAAGAGGCAGCCAATCAAAGATTCCCTCTCATCATTGATGTTTTTATCTCTTTCTCCCTCTCCCTTCCTCTCTGAAATCAATAAAAATATTTTTTTAAAAAAAGAAGCAAATTCTTCTTTATATTTGTAATCTCCAAAAAATTTCACCCAAGGACTTAAGTGCTCTCCTTTTACCAGAGACTGAACTTTATGTATTCATCCTGCTTCCATTTTTGCCCTGCCTGCCAGGAAGTTCATATCTAAATATGGCATCTAGTAGTGTAGTAACTATGTTGAACCTAACATTTTCATACACTTAATTCTTCCTCCTCCTATTAGGTATTGGGAGACCTGGCTGTAGTCCTGGCCAATCTACCTCTGGGTTTCACCTTCCTACCTGTAAACTAAGACAAATTGGGGCTTGTTTTATTTTATTTATTTTTAAAAATATTTTTATTAAGTTCAGAGAGAAAGGGAGAGGGAGATTGAAACATCAATGATGGGGGGGTAAGTGAGGGCATGTGCTGGGGGTAGGAGAAGCTGAGGGGAGGTCAGGGGGGGGGAGGAAACATGTACCACTATTCGTAATACTTTAAACAAGAAAAAAAAGAGCGAAAAAAAATAAAAAGAGAGAGAATCATTGATCGCTGCCTCCTGCGTACCCCACACTGGAGAATGAGCCTGCAACTCGGCTATGTGCCCTTGAATGGAATCGAACCTGGGACCCTTCAGTCTGCAGGCCGATGCTCTATCCACTTTCTTTTAAATAAGCGTCAGGAGGGCCCATGACTCCCCCAGAAATTGGGTTTCATGTGTGCATTTTTCAGGACAGAAGGGTTAGAATCATCATTGGATTCTATAAAGGCATCCAAGACCCAAAGAATAGCCATTTTGATGGGAAGTTATTTTGATGGGAAATACCCTCAATGCCCTTCTATTAAAAGGTATGTGTGTCTGTGAGCCTCCTCACACTGTGCCTCCTCCTCCCGGCCCAGGATGCTGCCGAGGAGTCCTGCGCCCTCATCTGTCAGGTCTTCCAGATCATCTACGGGGACCAGAGCATCGAGTGCGTGGACCGGGCTGGCTACCACTACACATCCACACCCGAGAGGCCGTGGCTCTGCAGCCGCAGTGAGTAGTCCAACTCCTGGCCTCCTCTCCTACGAATCATCCGAAAGGCCAGGGGAGGGAGGGTGCCCCAAGACTTAGGGCCAGTGGAAGCCTTTAGGGGTTCTGTCTCTTCTGCATTACAGTGTACCCCCAATATGGTGTTTTTTTTAAATGCCCATTTTCATGATGACCTCAAACCTAGCTGCTTCATAGATGTTCTGGTTATCAGATTAGAACAGCTGAACTTCCCTCTTCCTTTTGTTTTTGGTATTCCTTCTTTTGCAGAAATTTAAGATAGTACATTGTCTGTTTGTGGAGCTGGCTAGCCCCACTAGGACAGTAAGTCAAAGCCAAAGTTTCAAGACTGGTCCTTGAATGAAGTCAAGGGCTGGAATGAGAATGAGACCCATAGAATATTTACTGAGCACCAACCATGTGCCAAGCAACCTTGTCCGTCCTGTTTGCCACTGTATCCTGTGCGCCTCGCACAGGACCAGGGACATCACAGATGCTCAATTTTATTTTTTGAATGAATGAAAGAACTCTCTGTGAGGATTTATAATTCTAATTTTACAGATGAGGACATTAAGGTTTAGAGTAGCTGAGACCGGTTTGGCTCAGGGGATAGAGCGTCGGCCTGCAGACTGAAAGGTCCCAGGTTCGATTCTGGTCAAGGGCATGTACCTTGGCTGCAAGCACATCCCAGTAGGGGGCGTGCAGGAGGCAGTTGATGGATGGTTCTCTCTCATAGATGTTTCTAGCTCTCTATTCCTCTCCCTTTCTCTCTGTAAAAAAAAAAAAAAAAAAAAAAGAAAGGTTCAGAGTAGTCAATAAAGTAATCAAGTATACACAGCTACTAAGTATCAAAGTTAGTATTCAAACCCAGCTATGTGTGATTCTAAAGCTTCTATCTGCACTAGTTTCGCTCCCCATGCTGCCTTCAAGGCCACTCAGTGGATTTCCTCAGGCACAGCCCCCTCCGCGTGGTCCCTGTTTGCATAGTTCCAGCAACGGAGATGGCTCTTTACTTCTGGGAGCACTTCCCCCTGTAGAAACTGGCTTGAGGAAGCTGGGATAATTCATTAACTGTCGCAGGAATGATAGGCAAATAAATGAGGTAAGGCAATAAATATTTCAAGAAATTCATTTGACAAATATTTATTGAGCACCAACTATGTTCTGGACTCTGCTAATCGCCAGGATGTATTGCTGAGCAAAACCCGATGTGGCCCTGCCCTTAAGAGGCTTGCATTGCTGAGTGTGTGACAGTAGTTAAATAGTTACAAAGATACAGTGTAACCGCGTGCTGTGCTGTGCTGTGAGAACCTGTAATGAGAAACAGCCTGGCCTGGGAGTCAGGGGAGTCCTGAGGAAGTGGCATTGAGTGAGCCAAGATCTGAAGGTGAGGGCAGTACCTGGCTTGGATGACGTAACAGGGCTAGGCCCAGAGCAAATTCTCAAAAACTGAGTTCCTTCCCTCTCAAAGTTCTTTTTTGTGCACCTCAAACACATCCAGTTTGCGAAATACTCCCTCCCCTGTTCCCGCATCTGCTATACCCAAGACCCTCTGAGGCAGGCAGGAACGTGGTGTCCCCATGTTGGGGAAGTTGAGGGCCAGGAGACAAGAGGTGAGTTGCCCAAGATCATCTGTGCGTCAGGGGGTGAGGTGTTTGTGTGTGTGGAGGGTGGGGTGGGAATAATGGTTAGAAGCTTTTAGTAGCTGCCATTTCTGAGTAAAAGCTAACATCCTTATAACTGCTTGCAAGACCATCTGTTCCAGCCACTATCCCAACCCCGGGGAGGGACTGAGGTTGAGGCCTCACAAGCCGGGGATGCTGGTCCCTGCTTTGCCTCCTCTGACAGCCCCTCTGTCTATGGTCCCAGGTGACAGCTGCCGAACCGATGGGACTTACGCCTATGATGCCGACTTCAGCTGCTGCAGCTCTTTGTGAGTACCATCCTTGCTGGGGAACCTACTCTCACCGCCCCCCCCCCCCCCCACACACACATACACCTGTTCATAAATAGGGTTGTGCTTCTAAGCGTTCTTGAACCCCCTGTGGGTAAGACGGGTGGGGGAAAGTGACCCCACTTTGTGCTGAGACACTGGGCATTGAGGGTGGGAGGTAAACTGAACTCTGATGAGCTCAGAGGATTCATATCTCTGAGAGAGCTGGGGTGCAGCCAGAGCGCAGAAGTGGGCCCACATAGGCCTGTGGTTCTCTCCTAGTCATCCAGACTGAGTATGGCCTGCAGGGTTCAAAATCACAGCTAATGCCAAAAAGTGGTTTTGGTTTATTTTAGTTGAGGCTCCATGTAATAGAAAACCCTAAAGAAAAGGAATAGCTTAAACAAGATGGAGCGTTCCCCTCTCCCCCCTCCCCATCTTTTACATAAAATATTAGACCAGCATTTCATCCATGGCCTTGTGGCTGTTAGGGGCCCGGGCTTCTCTTTTCCTCTCTCCTCAGCACTTACTTCCACCCTGAAGGCTGCCCCATGTCCCAAGAAGATGGTCATAGCTCCAGCCATGGGGGCAGCATGCCAGGGGCCTCTTTAAAGAGCTTTGCTGGAATTCCTGTTGGCAATGTTTGCTTACATCTCATTGGCCAGACTTGGTCACATGACTACAAGTAGGAAGGCTGGAAAATGTAGGATTTAAAAAAAAAAAAATCTCACCACCATGCTACACTGCTTTTCTGTTAGGTAATAGAACATGTAAGCACCAGGAGGCAGGTTGACTTTTTATTAAGCAATATTTCTTAAGCACCTACCACGTGCCAGGCACTGTGCTGTGTGCTAGGGATACAGTGGGGAACAAGATAAGGACAAGACCCATGCTTAACACAGAGTAGGTACACCACAGATGAAGAAGCACAAGTTCCCTGCTTACAGTCTAGCACAGTGGTTCTCAACCTTTCTATGGTTGGTGACCCCCAACCATAAAATTATTTTCGTTGCTACTTCCTAACTGTAGTTTTGCCACTGTTAATGAATTATAATATAAATGTAATATAAATATCTGTGTTTTCCAGCTCTACAGGCTTTCAGGCTCTAGCAGGGTCACCTAAGACCATCGGAAAACACAGATATTTATATTCCAATTCATTAACAGTGGCAAAATGGCAGTGATGAAGTAGCAACTAAAATAACTTTATGGTTGGGGGTCACCACAACAGGAGGAGCTGTATTGAAGGGTCGCGGCGTTAGGGAGGTTGCGAACCGCTGGTAAGCACAGGTGACATAAAGTCATTGTTTAATAGGAATGAGCATGAATGATAATAAGCACTAAAGAGAAGCTCAGAGTGCCCGGAGGCTGTGCGATCAGGGGGGCCTCTCAGAGGCGATGGCACTTGATCTGAGAGCTGGAGAAGGAGCATCCTGGGGGAGGGCACAGCTAGTGCAAGGACCCTGCAGCAGGATGAAGCGGGGTGTGTTTGAGGACCAGCCAGGAGGCCGCAGTGACTATGGCAGTGACTAGGGCCGGGGTCGGAGACAATGCTTGGCGAGATCTGGAAAGTCCTTGCATGTCATGAGCAGACTTTGTGACCTCATTGGACAGAGGGTGTAACCCAGTCTGGGGGAATCAGGGAAATTTTCCCCGAGAAGATGACATTTAAAATCTAAGTACTCTCCCTCCCTGGAGGGGGCCCGTGCGTCTCCTAAACTCCAAGGGACCCCAGGAGGCTTGCAAACAGGGAGCCACGGGCAGGGGCAGCTTGTCCCAGGTTAACCCCCTGAGCCTGTGTCCAGGGCCTCTTTTCTCTGACTCCAGGGAGCTGACAGCAGCCCCGCCTTGGATCACTTTTTTCTCATAAAATTTCTAGAGAGCCCAAGCAGCCCCACCCAGTCTCCCCTGTTTCTTCTACCCTAGTCCCTTTCTTGTTTCACTGCCCCCAGCTTTAATAAATGTACTCTCAAAATAAAAAACATGAAATAAAATCTAATGATGAATAAGAATTAGCTGAACAAAAGATAGGGGGGGAGAGACATTCCAGGATGATGGAACAGAATGTGCAAAGGCCCAGAGGTGAAGAGCCACTTGGAGTATTAGAGGAAGAGAAGGCAGGGTGGCCTGAGCACAAACAGCAAGAGTGAGAAGGGACTTGAGAGATAATGTGGGGCCAGATAATGTGGGGCCAGATAGTGTAAGGCCTTGAAGGAGAAAATGGGACCTAGGATGAGGCCTCAGCCCAGAGCACTGGTAGCTGTGCCTTCCCACATTCCACCCACGGCAAGGGAGGAGCTGGAGAGAGATGAGTGAGGACCCCTTTCTGCTTGTCCCTGCAGCAACGGCTCTCAGGACACATTTGAAGCGTGTTACAGCGGCACATCCACACCCTCTTTCCATGACTCCCACTGCAGCGGCAGCGACCACAGCGCCTTGGGCCTGGAGCAACTGCAGGACTACATGGTCACGGTGAGCTGGGGCAAAGGCCTAGAAACTGGAGAAAACGTAGGTTATTTCAGGAATCGTAGTAATCTTGGACAGGACTGGAGCATAAAACCCAGAGTGGGACATGAAGTTAGGAGGTCAGCAAGCATTTTCAGAGGAGAGCTGGGCCAAGTATGCCCTTAGAGAGGACTCTGGGCCTTTCAGGCAGGGGTTGGATCGGGATGCTTCCTGGGATTGATCTGGAATGGTGTCCCCACAGTTGCGGAGTAAGCTGGGCCCCCTCGAGATCCAGCAGTTTGCGCTGCTGCTGCGGGAGTACAGGCTGGGGCTACCCATCCAGGACTATTGTTCAGGCTTGTTGAAGCTCTATGGAGACCGGCGCAAGTTCTTCCTCCTCGGTGAGCCCCCTCCCGCACCCCCCAAAGTTCAGCCAAGGCCCCTGCACGGTCGTGACATTCCTGGTGAGTCTCCAGGCTGGGAGTGTTTGTTGCTTATCTCTCAGCCTCTGATAAGGCCAAGATGCTGAGATCCGTGGGGCTTGTGAGAAGACCAGGGGCAGAGGGGAGAAGGGACTTGCCTACAGTCACAGAATCAATGAGAAGAAAGCATTGGTATAACCATCCCATCTTCACAGCAAACTTGGGAGAGGAACCGATCCTTCCCATCTGACCCCAATGGGAAGGTAAGGCTCAGAGAGGCCAAGGAGCTTGTTCAAGGTCACACAGCTAGTGAGGAGGGCTAGTGAAACAACAGTGCGAACGACAGTATTACTAAGTTAACATGTATTTGGCCATTGCCATGTGCCAAGCATCACCTGGTTGAATGGCCTCAGTTCTGGGAAGTAGGAGCTATTATTTACCCCCGATTTTGTGGGTGAGCAAACTGAGGCTCAGAGAAGCAAAGTACAGAAGTCATATCGTTAGTAGTGACAGGTGAAATGAGCTCACTTGTATGGGGCACTCAGTGTGTGCTAAGTACCTTATTTAATCTCCTCATACTTACCACGAGGAGACGTGTACTTATCTCAATTTTACCCGCGAGGAAAGCGCAGAAGAGTTTTGTGTGTGTTTTTTTTTAATTTATTGATTTAAACAGAAGAGAGGGGAAGAGAGAGAAAGAGGGAGAAACATTGACTTCATGAATTCTTTGGTTGACTCCTGCATACGCCTTGATCAGGGATGGAACCCGCAACCTTGGCCTGTCAAACCCTCCAGCCAGGGCCAGAGCAGTTATCCATGAGGGTCACAGAGCTCTACAATGGGGATGTGACAGTAAGCTGACATGTAATGAGCATGTGCCATGAGCCCCGGAATCTGTCATTATTCTCCGGCTCAGAGTCCAGGAACTGTTTATGCAAGGCCGCACAGCCCGTGAGTGGTGGGCGGGGGTCTGAACCCCGATTTCCAACGGAGGTGGTCCCTCTGTGGGAGAGGAGGGGCTGACCCCCCAGGAGTCACCTGCCCCTGGCCTGCAGGGATGCGGCCCTTCATCCAGGACCAGGACATTGGCTACTTCGAGGGCTTCCTGGAGGGCGTGGGCATCCGCGAGGGCGGCATCCTCACCGACAGCTTCGGCCGCATCAAGCGCAGCATGAGCTCCACCTCGGCGTCCGCGGTGCGCAGCTACGACGGCGCGGCCCAGCGGCCCGAGGAGCAGACCTTCCACCAGCTGCTGGCGGACATCACGCACGACATTGAGGCGCTGGCCCCCGACGACGACGAGGACAGCACAGACGAGGAGGCTCGGGGCTCCCCGGGCGGCAATGAGGCATCCGAAGACAACTACCTGTAGCCTGGAAGGCGGGGGCGCATGGCCCTGCCACCTGGCCGTTGACTCTCACTCTGGTCTGGGAGGTGCCCATCCTCGGGCCCCTCCTCTCCACCTCACCCCCCACACCAGTCCGGCTTCCATTCCCCATCTCAGATCCTGCCCTTAGAGCTCCAGTTCCTAAAGTCCGAGGCAGTGGCTTGGGGCTCAGCTAGCCACTCTGCCCACCCGCCCTGGATGGGCAGCATCCCCCTGCCAGCTCCCCCCCTCCCCCGCACCCCTTCACCCCGGATCGGATCCGCAGCAGGACACCCCTTCCTCCCTGGACTGCGCTGCTTTCTGAAGGGGTGATGAGTGGGCTCCACCTTCTGGCCGACTGAGAATTCATTCCCACAGCCCAGAGACTTCAGTTCCTCCTCTGCAGCTGGAGAAACCGAGGTTTAAAGAGGGAAAGGGACTTGAGGGAATCTCTGATTCCCCTGCGATGTTATCTCAAACCGAACAGGCTAAATCTGCAGAGGGTATTTTTAAGGCTCTCAATAGCAGGGACACCCCCCCGCCACCCCCCGCCACCTCCCCACCACCAGCAAATCAGATGTCAGTGTGAAGTAGAGGTTTTTTCCTACTGAGAGTTGACTCAGAGGAGGGTGACCTGGATCCCAGTCCTAAGGCTCCAAACAAACTGCTTATTCAGATCTTTGATTTGGAGCCAGACAGACCTCTCCAATCAGCCTTTGGATTTCTTTGGCTACCCAAGAGCCCCGAGAGGGGGTCTGGTTAGTGTCCTAGCCCCTAGGCTCCCATCTCCTCGCCTGTCAGGTGACATGGCCCCACCTGCCTCAGGGGGAGGTCACGGAGATGAACCAAGGTCAAGACCTTAGTGCTGGGTCTGCCACATGACAGGCACTCAATAAACGCCGTTCCCTTCCACATCTAACACGTTCTAACTCAGTTTACCTGTCTTTACCCCGTGTGCACTGGGATGGGAACTGGGGTGGGAGTGAGATCTAAGAAGACCCTGAAGGAGCACCGTTTGGGAAGAGGAAATAGGACGTGGCCCTCACAGCTCCATTGCAGCCTGGCTTCATGCTCGAACCAGAAAAGAAAAGCACCCATGACTCCTCAGAACCGTCCCAGGGGTCTTGGGCAGCCAAAGGAATCTAAAGGCAGGGTTGGAGAGGGCAGCCAAGTGCAGCGTGTGGCCCAGCCCAATTACAGGCTTGCCTAGAAGAACGAGACAAGTTTATTTATAATAACACTAGAGGCCCAGTGCATGGATTCGTGCACCAGTGGGGTCCCTTGGCCTGGCCTGTGCCCTCTAACAATCCAGGACCCTTTGGGGGATGTCAGACTGCCAGTTTCAGCCCAATCCCCACAGGCCAGGCCAAGGACCCCACTGCATATAAAATCTTTGGTTAATCTCTTCCCTCTCTCCCCGCTCCTCTGAGATTCATCAGTCTGTTCCATGTTTCCATGCCTGTGCATTGAGTGTCTGCCCCCTGGTGGTCAGTGCATGTCATAGCTACCAGTGGAACGGTCACTTAGGCTTATATATATATAGATTACAGAGACTTCCATGGCAAGACACATGGTTCTTACTAGGAGGTAGGTATTATCACCCATTTTTTTTAAATTGAATAAGAGAGAGAGAGAGAAACATTGATTTTTGTTGTTCCACTTACGTATGCATTCATTGGTTGATTCTTGTATGGGTCTTGACTGGTGATCGAACCCACAACCTTAACATATCAGATGATGCTCTAACCAACTGAGGTACCCAGCCAGGGCTACTATCACCCATTTTAAAATAATAACATTTTTTTTAGGGCTTCAGGTTTAGAGAGTTCCATGATTCATACTCAGTTTGCCATAATTGGCCTATGCAAGACACTTTTGCTATTTTGCTCTGTTTTATTTTCCCCTTACATCTACACATTCCCCACACTCCTCCTCCCCATCATGGGCACCCACTCCTATGTGTTGATACATGTCCCTGGACATAAAATATACAATGCTTTGTGTGTGTGTTTACACTACATAATAGTATTGGGTAAGGATCTTATTTTGTTGCTTCTTTTTCACTCTATAACATGTTTTTAAGATCTACCCATCTAGCTTGTTGCAAAACATTCCAAGCTGAGCATCCACTGTTTTATGTATCCATTCCCCCAGGGATGGACACTCAGGTTGTTTCCAACTCCCTCTTACCCCAAACAACACTGAGATTAACATCTTTGTGTATGTCTCTATGGAGCTAACATGGACATTTCTTTGGGCTTTATACTCAAGAGTAGAATTACTAGATCACAGGTCATATAGGTTTTAAATGTCACTAAATTCTGCTAAAGTGGCTCTACTAGCAACCTGAGACGGATGCTCTCTCCCCACGCTTCCATCAACTTTTACATGATCGGACTTTGTAATTTTGCCCAGAGATTGGGTGATAAGATGGCATCTCATGGTTTGAACTTGTATTTCTCTATTAATCCTGAAATTCAGAACCTCCTCCTACATTTGTCAGGCATTTGAGCTCCACCCTCAGTGAATTGTGTATTCAGATCTTTTGCCCATTATTTATTGGGTCTCTTGTCTTTTTCTTGTTGATTTGCAAGGGTAACTTATACATCTTAAATATTAACCTCTGGTTGGCTGTTGATGTTCCAGATACCTTCTCCCAATATGCTTCCCATAAGTTATCTATGGCAGTAGTTCTCAAACTTTGGCATGCATTAGAATCTCCTGGAAGGTTTGCTAAAACACAGATTGAAAACTCCACCCCGAGGTTCTGGTTCAATAGAGCAAACATAAGTCTCAAGAATTTGCATTTTAAACACGTATTTGGGTGATGGTCCAGGGATTGTACTTTGAGAACCACTGTTCTAGGGTGCTTTCCTTGGAGCATATTTGTTCCATTGAAAAAATCCTTAATTTTGATCTTTTCAAGTCCATATATCCTCATTTTATGGATGAAGGAACTGGAGCTCAAGGAGGTAAAGTGAATGACCCAAGGTTACACAGTGAGCTGGGATTTGGACCCATATCTGGCTAACCCCAGAGCCCACGCTCCTAGTTACCCAGCTATCCTGTCTACCAGACTTTGGGATGTAGTGATCTCAGGCTGAAGCATTTGGACCTGAGGCCACAAAAAGCTTTAGTAGGTTCCTATGTGAGACAGCCTTAGAGGGAGGAGTCAGTTAACTAGAGGCTGGGGCCAAAGAGCTAGAAGACTCTCTTAAAGGCCTACGACTTTTTCAAGCTCTGAAATTGCCCAGTCCTAGCCAGGGCACAGTGACGGGCTGCTGAGAGGCACGGAACAGTTCTTACCCCACAGCTCTGGCAATGGAGCAATTTCCCTCAACCCCGAGGAAGTCTCCACCACCCCGGAACTGCCCTGTTACCAAAGCCATGTAACCTCTAGTTACTGAAGTCCAGAGAGCTCTGACTGGGGTGGCACAGGCTCTGAGCATGAGGAATCTGGCCACACTTCCTCCTATAATGTTGAGAGACCCAGCCAGATCACTTCCCATCATGGGTCAGTTCCTGCCACTGCAATAGGGGAAATCCCCTGGGAGTAGACAGCTGGTTCCCAAAAATTTATAGGGATGGTGTAAGGATGGAACTTCCCTACCAGCTGGATCCCCTGGGCACAGAACTGCCCCATGTATGAATGATGAAGTCAATGAAATTATCTTTACTCCTACATTAAGCTCCTCCTACTTTGGGACCCTGCAACTTCCTACTCCCTCCTGGTATCCAACTGGAGACGCCTAGCAGTTCCTCACAACGGTGTGTTGGGGAAGAGAAAGTGACTTATGAGCAAGACTTTGAAGGAAGAGCAAGATCTGGGGCAGGTATACTGTACAAAGGGAAGCCTTCCAGATGGGGTCAACATGAGCAAAGGTCAGGGAGTTCGAAGGAGCATGACATACTCTACGACTAGTGATCAGTTAGCACTAGTGCGTGGTTAGAAGCTCTGCCTCCCGGGTCAGACTGAGTGAGTTTTGAATACCAACTCTGACATCTGCTAGTTGGGTGACTTGGGGTAAGGCCCTAAATATCTCTGGGTCTTAGTTTTCTTATCTATAAAATGGAATAATAATAGTATCCCCCTTAAAGGTCTCATAGATTATTGTGGCACTTAAGAGCATTCATGTAAAAGTACATACAGTAAGTGTTCAATAAATGGGGCCATATGATTGCTGCTGGAGGAATGTGGGGTGAGTGAGGTGGGGGTCAGGTCAGAGAGGAAGCTAGAAGAGTGGGCAAATTGAGAAGACCCTTTAGGAACAAGGAAGAGTAGGCAATGGGGAGTGACCTCACGGCTTACATCTTCCGAAGTGAACCTAGGTGCTTGGTGGGGGAGGGGAGGAGATGACTGGAGAATAGAGGAAAGCCTGGGAGCTGGGGAGTGGGACAGGAGGCTGGGACAACGCCCAGGTAAGAGATGCTAAGACCTGACCCAGATAGGGTAAGAGGAAAGAAGAGGAGAGGGCAGGTCTCAAGAGGAAGAGAGGGGAAGAGGGCTCCCTTCTGGCTCAAAACAGCAGCCTCTCACATCCTTTGATTAGACTCATTCATTCATTCCACCATTATTCATTTATTCATTAATTCATTCCACAACTGTTTTTTTTGTTGTTGTTGTTTTTTTATCACTGAACCCTGGGCACATGAAGCTTACATTCTAGCGAGTTTATATAACTATTAGAGGCCTGGTGCAGGAAAATTCATGCACTGGAGGGGCGAGTCCCTCAGCCTGGCCTGCCCCCTTTCACAATTTGGGAGCCCTCGGGGGGGAGGTGACTCAGTGATCAGGGGAAGGTGACACCCTCATCACACCTCTGCTGCTGCCACTGCCGGCAGCGCAAACCTCGGCTGGCCCTGGTTACCTGAGCCTCAGGCAACCGGGCAGCCACCATCCGAGACTAGCCTGTGCCTTAGGCTGGTCCTGGGTGGCTGGGGGACTGAGGGGACTGGGCACACCGTCTTTGTGAGGTCATGATGGTCAATTAGCATATTCCCTCTTTATTAGACAGGATTAACCACCCAAAAGAGGCCTAAACCATCAGAAATTGACAGCCCTATTGGTGTGTCCTCTCATTTTTGTCCTCTCACTTTTAAGACCTTCGGGCAAAGGGTCTTAGAGCCAGGCTAGCCTGTCTTGCCCACTTTCTGCAATGGGGACTTCGCTGTCTTTGTGACAGTCCTTTCCAACAACTGCAAGAGCTAACAACTCCCTCCTTGCCTCCCCCAGCTTCCCCACCACCAGTGCTAGGTCTAGCATTGCCTTCTAGAACTCGACATGGCACAGCTGCTCTTGGCCCCTGGGGAGCCCTGCAGTGATGCACAGAAAGTGATGCAGCCTGCAAAAAAAAAAACCCTTTCATTTCTGTCTAAAAGCAACTTGTTTAAAAATTTGTTTTTGAAGCTTACCCTGCAGCCAAAGGAATAGTGCCTTTGATGTGTAAAAAAGACATTCAAATAAGTAACAAAGACCCCTAGCCTAGTAGAAAAATAGGCAAATTATTGTACATTTCAGAAAAGAAAATACAAATGACTCTGAAACATGTGACAAGATCTTCAGCCTCACTTATAATAAGAAAAATGCACATTAATACTACACCGATAAACCATTTTTCAATTATTAGATTGGCAAAGTTTGGGATGTCTAATAACTTACCATTTGGGTGTAAGTGTGAGGAAACAGGCACACTCGTGAGATGGTAAGTTGGCAAAATCCTATTTAGCAACATCTACCAATATTTTATTTTTTAATATATTTTATTGATTTTTTACAGAGAGGAAGGGAGAGGGATAGAAAGTCAGAAACATTAATGAGAGAGAAACATCGATCAGCTGCCGCCTGCACACTCCCTACCGGGATTGTGCCCGCAGCCAAGGTACATGCCCTTGACCAGAATCGAACCTGGGACCAGGCTGCAGGCTGATGCTCTATCCACTGAGCCAAACCGGTTTCGGCTACATCTACCAATATTGCAAATATACAGAAACTTTGATCCAAGAATTTGCACTGCTAGGAATTTCTCTGACACAAGTGGAAATGGTGGATGTCATGGCTTTGTTTCTCTTTTAAGAACATTTTTTTTTATTGATTTCAGAAAGGAAGAAAGGAGAGAGAGAGAGATCAATGATGAAAGAGAATTATTGATTAGCTGTCTTCTGCATGATCCCTACTGGGGATCAAGCCACAACCTGGGCACGTGTCCTGACAGGGAATCGAACCATGACCTCTTGCTTCATAGGTGGATGCTCAACCCCTGAGCCACTCCATCCAGGCATGGCTTTGTTTCTCATAACAAGAGATTCAGAATAAATAAAACATTCAGCGACAGGGCCTGGTTAGTTAAACCCTGGGTCATGCAGACAATAGAATACCATGCAGCTGTAAATAAGAATGAGGTAGCTCTCTGTGTACTGATATGAAATCATTTCCAAAATAAAGGCGGGGGAGGAAAGTGCAGAACAATGTACTTTGGAGAGAGCATTCTTTCTGTTTAAAGGTGGAGGGGAATGTCTTGTGTGTACGCATGGAAGAGTTCTGGAAGGATCTGCAAAACAAGTGATGGTTGCTGCCTCTGAGTGGATAGTATAAGGATGGAAGGAAATTTATTTTCATAATGTGTCTTAAATGTCATGCCATGACTATAAGTCACAGAAAAGCAATTTTTTAAAAGATGCCATTGTGATATTTATTGTACTCTATAAGACCATCTGTTTTCATGTCTGCCTGCATAATCTACCCTAACACACACACACACACATACACACACACACACACACACACACACACACACACACACCCCTCTTGTGAGGGGAAAGGTGAGTGCTGATTCTGACTCATTTCTACACTCTCTGGAACCCAACACAGCACCAGCACAAAGCAAGTTCTAAGGAAAGTTGAATGTATATTCATAATGACTACCTTCTCCACAAAGTTGCCAATTAGTCTTACCTCCTGGTATTCATGCTCTTGCACAGACCCTTCCCACCTAGGAGTCATATGCACTACCATAGTGCCTCGAGGTCGACAGACCCTTCCCAGTTTGAATGGGGATAAAACATGTGATGTTTCACCTTGCTCTCTGGGATCACTCACTCTGGGGGCAGCCAGGCACTGTGTCATGAATACAATCAAGCATGCTGTATGGAGAGGCTTACATGGTGAGAGCCTAGGGCCTGCTGCTGACAGTTATGTGAGTGAGTCACCTTGGAAAGGGATCCTCCTGCCCCAGTCAATCCTTCAGATGATTGCAGTCCAGGCTGCCCTTGACTTTAGCTTCATGAGAAATTCCAAGCAGAACCACTGCACTAAGCCGCTCCCAGATTCCTGACCCACAGAAACCATGTGAGCTAACTGTTTGCTAGAGGCCCAGAGCAATGGGCCAGGTTCAGAAACTCACCAGGGTAGAAGGACCTGATGCTTTCAGATGCGTAGCAAGGGGCAAAACTGGGAAAACAAGAATCTTGCCCCAGGGTGACTTTTCTTCCCCTAGCACCATGGTCGGCAAACTGGGGGTCGAGAGCCACATGCGGCTCTTTGGCCCCTTGAGTGTGGCTCTTCCACAAAATACCACGGCCTGGGTGAATCTATTTTGAAGAAGTGGCGTTAGAAGAAATTTAAGTTTAAAAAATATGGCTCTCAAAAGAAATTTCAATAGTTGTACTGCTGATATTTGGATCTGTTGACTAATGAGTTTGCCGCCCACTGCCCTAGCATATCACTACTGGTCATGTGGTTTAGAACCCCTGACGTTTTCCTCCCTAGGGATAACATCTAGGCCTCAGTTGTGTTTCAGCTCCAGGCCCAGGAAAGCAGCAAAAACAAGGGTGCAGTGGCTAATGACCCTATGCCTTGGCACCAACCAATCAGTGGAGACTATGACTCTGAAAGCGCACCTGGAAAGCTGATGAATATTCTATTAAGACCCTCCCCTGAGCTCTCTCCTGAGATTTCTACCTGCAGGAAAGAGATCAATACACTCAGGTCAAAAGAGGCTGCCTGTGCCATTCCGCCGAAGTCCCATAGCCCCCAACCTCTAAGGGACCCCATGAGACTTGAAAACAGGGGAGCAATGGGCAGCGGCAGGCAGCTCATCCAGGCCAACCCCCTGAACCTGTCTCCAAGGCTCCCTTTTCTCTGTGTTGCCCTTCCCTTTGGCTATCCCCATCTCCCATCCCCTTTTCCTCAAATAAATTCAATTTTCTTTAATTACTATCTGAGATGACTATTTAGCCTGCCCCTTACACCACCAACTTTAAACTTTCAGTAGAATGTAGGTGGTGAGGGTGGGAGTTTCATTGTAAAAGTTTTTAAATTTTGCTGTGTGTTTGGAAATTTTCATAATAAAATGGAGAAAAGCACCCTCGCTAACAATATGTAGCAATCTTCTCTATTATTATTACTTTAATTACACAAATAAAAATGAGTATAGCTTAGGGGGGCAGGGGTAGGTTAAAAGAGGTCAAAGGGGGAAATGAATATAGCCTGGCTGGCGTGGCTCAGGGGTTGAGCATTGACCTATGAACCAGGAGGTCACGGTTTGATTCCCGGTCAGGGCACATGCCTGGGTTGCAGGCACGATCCCCAGTGTGGGGTGTGCAGGAGGCAGCCAATCAATGATTCTCTCATCATTGATGTTTCTATCTCTTTCTCCCTTCCTCACTAAAAAACAATAAAACATATATCTTTTAAATATATTTTATTGATTTTCTACAGAGAGAAAGGAAGAGGAATAGAGAATTAGAAACTTCGATGACAGAGAAACATTGATGAGCTGCCTCCTGCATACCCCCCACTGGGGATGTGCCCACAACCAAGGTACATGCCCTTGATGGGTACAATAGTCATCCAATTTGTCAGATTTTGTTCTCTATGTACACAGGCATATTTAAATAGGTAACTGAACAATACATAACAATGAAGACTTTTATGTCAGGATTAAAAGTTTTATGTCAGGGAATCGAACCTGGGACCCTTCAGTCTGCAGGTTGATGCTCTATCCACTGAGCCAAACCGATCAGGGCAATAAAATATATATTTTTTAAATGAATATAGTTTAATTAAAATTGTTTTAAACAAATAGAGAAAAAGTCACCATCTCTTTCTATCATAATGTTCATTTCTTCCTTAGTGGCAATCTCTGTTCTTGTTGGCTGTGTAGTTTCCAGACCTTTCTCTATGCATTTGTAATAGGTAAGGTCAGACCAAACCTATGTTCGACAACCTTGGTACTTGGATTCTGGCTAGGAAAGAATTAGAGTCCAGCCGAGACCGGTTTGGCTCAGTGGATAGAGCCTCGGACTGTGGACTGAAGGGTCCCGGGTTCAATTCCGGCAAGGGCATGTACCTTGGCTGCGGGCACATCCCCAGTAGGGGGCGTGCAAGAGGCAGCTGATCGATGTCTCTCTCTCATCAATGTTTCTGACTTTCTATCCCTCTCCCTTCTGCTCTGTAAAAAAAAAAATCAACAAAAATATATTTAAAAAAAAGAATTAGAGTCCAGACCCAAACTATAAGAGAACATTGATTGGATAAATTACAGAAGTAATTCCTAGAGAAAATGGTCTTAGGACATAGGGCCCTTGGAGCTGGGGGTAGGGGAAGGCATGGGCGTGCTCTTGGGAGGGAGAACATACTCCATCCTAAATGTTTTAAGAGCAGAGATTTTAGAGGAGGTTCCAGGGAAATATCTTAACAGAATATTCAGCAGTTTTTCCCAGTGTGTCCTGGAAACCTTTCAGGGTTGTGGCCTCTACTGATTGACCAGCATCAGGCTAGGGCAGTGGTCGGCAAACTCATTAGTCACAACAGAGCCAAATATCAACAGTACAACGATTGAAATTTCTTTTGAGAGCCAAATTTTTAAAACTTAAACTTCTTCTAATGCCACTTCTTCAAAATAGCCTCACACAGGCCATAATATTTTGTGGAAGAGCCACACTCAAGGGGCCAAAGAGCTGCATGTGGCTCTCGAGCCGCAGTTTGCCGACCACTGGGGTAGGGGTCATTATTCAATGCATCTAGTCCTGACCTCTCAGCCAAAGCCATGGCCTGTTTAGTTGCTTACCTGGGCCTGGAGCTGAAATACAACTGAAGCACAGATGTTATCTCTAGGAAGGAAAGGCCAGGGGGGCCAAACCGTGTGACTAGCCATAAGCTAAGGGAGGAAAAGTTACCCTGGGGGGGGGTGGGGGCAGGAGGAGACAAGGTCTGTTGCTAGGCACCTAGTGCTTTCCACCCTGGTGACCTTCTGTACCTGGCCCGTCATCCTTGCTCTGCTCCTGTCTCTCTTAACTGCCAAAAACACATTTATATACAAATGTAGATAAATACAAAATCATGTTATTTTTAAAAAATGGATCTACCCTCTCTACTATTATGCATGTGGTCTTGGGGATCTCGCCCTGTCAATTCATGCACGTCGCCTCAGTTTTATACTGCTGAGTAAGTTATGTGCCTCCTCATTCAAGATGCAGGGCTCAGAGAGGAGGTCTAGCGCAGGAAGGGACAGTAACTTAGAACTGCAGAATGGAGGACCCATTCTCCTAGCACCCAGGCCTGGGCACATCCTGCAAGAGAGTGGACAACTCTGAATGTGGGTGGGGCTGAGGACCAGGCCTTTTTATTTCGGGGAATGCCAGAGGGTGGGCAGGTCCCATTCTGTCCCTTCCCCGTTACTCCTCCCCCACCTGCCTGGGGTTCCAGCGCACCAGGACCCAAGAGGAAGTCCTCTAAAGGCTTCCTCTTTTCTTGGCCTCTGGGGACACTGGGGGGGAGGGGGGCAGTTGTGAAACTGAGTCCTTCCCTCCCTGCCCCCCCTGCCCCAGGGAGGGGGGGACCTGTCAGCTGGAGGTGGCCAAGCAGCTGAGGTCAGAAAAACAACTTCATTAGCACCCCCGGAATCCCCATCTCTGCCCAGTGCCACCAAACCCCAGAGCTGGAACCGGTCACCTAAACGAGAAAACTCCACTCCTCATTAGCAGGTGCTTCGGCTTCAGGCACCAACCACAAAGAAATGTTTGTGGTTCATCAGACAAGCCAGGCTGCTCCTTCCTCAAGACTTTGTTAAGCTGTCCCTTCTATTTGGAATGCCTTTTCCCATGATCTTCTACTAGCATCCTTTAGACTTCAATGGATCACCTCTTTCAAGAAGTCCTCCTTGATGTACTCCAGGCTGGGCCAGTGTCCCTCCTATCTATGTGGTCCAACAATATCATAGGCCTCTCTCTACCGCAGCATTTTTCACTCTGTATCTAAGTTACTGGTTTAAGTTTTTGTCTTCTTAATTGGTTTGGATGTTGTTTGAGGGCCAAGACTGTCTTGTCCTGTGTGTGTGTGTGTGTGTGTGTGTGTGTGTGTGTGTGTGTGTGTGTTCCCAGTCCCAAGCAGAGATGCACATAGTAAGCCCTTAATAAATATTAATAGAATGAATCAAAGAATGAATGGTTTGGCTCTCAGTGCTATCATTCATAAACCTTGGGCTTCAGTTTCTTCTTCATCTATAGAATGAGCAGGTGAATAGCACCTGCATGGAACTTGAAAAATGTGGAATAGAGAGACAATAAGCAGAATAACGTACACACATGTGCTATAGTGCCTGGTGGTGACAAGTTCTCTGGAGAACAAATAAGGCAGGAAGAAGGGGCAGAGAAGGTGGAGGATGGAGGGGCTTTTTGAGAAGCGGGTTAGGGCCGAGGACCTGCTGGGGCTGTTGGGAGTGTTTCAGGGGGTAGTGTCCTCAGATTGTCATTTGCCTCTTGGAAAATGAGGACAGAGGTGACCTCCTGCCTAGGAGGTTGTAGCTGTGAAATGAACACTGGCTACTTTGCAAACAAAAGGGGAAATATCTGAGCCCTGAAATGATGATTGTGGCCCTCTTCCCTATCCTCCGTCCTATTTTGAATATGGAGCCATCATCAGTGGTCCCTAAGAACTTGAAATATGAAATGCAAATGCCCATGAAAATAGGAAAATGTAATTTTGAAAGAGCAGCATCTGATCCCCTGTAAAGTGAAGTCTGCATTGTTTCTTAGCTCCGGGCTCCAGGACCGAACCCTGGGTCATGTCCTCTCTCTCTCCTCCTCAGGGTCCAGAACACACTCACTGAATTTGTGTAGTCGTTGCAAGCATAGCCTTTGGAGACCCACTGGAAACTCCAAGTCATGGGTTTGGTTCCCAGCTCTCTTGCTTGACCTTGGGCAGGTGTCTTTACCTCTCTAAGCTACCCGTGTGTAGTTATTCCTATCTCAAAGAGATTAAATGAGTTGGTGTGAGGGCACAATAATAAGAGCTTTTTGTGCAATAGTTCAATGACCTGGTAAGAAATTTTCACTTTGCACACGAGAGAAAAAGTCACAGGTAGTGAGAGGCAGTGAGTCCAACCTCAATGCCTTTGCTTTCATTGTTTCTCCACCCCTGAACCACGGTCAAGTGCACACCCAGAATATTTCTTAACTCTTTTCACCCCCTAAAACCCTAAAATCCCTACCCAGCATCAATTCTATCTTGTCCATGAAGTTTCTGATTTAAAAAATTTTTTAATTGATTTCATAGAAGAAGGGAGAGGGAGAGATAGAAACATCAACGATGAGAATCATTGATCAGCTGCCTTCTGCATGCCCCACTCTGGGGATGGATCCTTCAACAGAGGCCTATGCCCTGACCAAGAATCAAACTGTGACCTCCTGGTTCGTAGGTTGATGCTCAACCACTGAGACACGCCAGCCAGCTCTGATTTTTAAAAAATTGGCTCAAGGTTCAAGAGTACAAAGGGTATACTAGAACCAGTAAGTCTCCCTCCCTCCTCTGTCATCCAGCTAACAGTTCCGCTCCACTGGGGCCGCTTCAGCAGAGACCACTCTGTGTGCCCTTCCTGACTCAGACCAGGCTTGTGCGGGTGAATTCCCACACGTGTTTGTGCTCTTGTTCTATGCAAATAGTAAAATACACTAGAAGCTATTGTACACCCTGTCCCACCTCCACTTACCAACTTGTTCCCTACAGGGAGTTCCTTCATTCTTTATAAGAACACATTTTTATTGAATTATAATTTATATAGCATACATTCATCATGTCAAATGTACAATTCAGTGGTTTGTAATATAGTCACAGAGTTGTGCAATATACCCACTACCTCTCTCCTTGTTCTGCCTTATTTTTCTTATAATACTCATCATCCTTGGACATAAGATGCTAGTTGATTCTCACAATGACTCACTGAGGGAAATACTATTATTATTCCCAGATGAGGAAACTGAGGACAGAGATATGGTAGTAGTTTGAACTCTAGTCTGACTCCAAAGATGCAGCCTTTAGCACCCCCTCTTGTGATCAGCTTTATTCCCCATGACAATGAATGAATGAATGAATGAATGGACAAAATGTTTGCCACCCCAAATACTGGTAAGGCAGTGTTTTAGGATAAAATTTGTAATTGTATAAATATTCTTTGATGTGAACATATGGTGGTCGTTACTCAGGGGTATACATTTGCCAAAACTTATCAAGCTAAATACTTATAATGGTGTGTGTTATTTATAAAAGCATTCCAGAGTCAATTGTTAGGAACTTTGGGAACATGTACAAGGATTTATATTGCAGCATTACTTGAATAGGAAAAATAAATGGGCGCGCGGGGGGGGAGTTGGCTGTTAACAGGAGAATGTTCCCACTGTCTAGGGTCCTTTGCCATCACAATGACAAACTTGTGGGAAAAGACACAGCTGATGCTGGGGATGACTCTCTCCCTCCCCGGAACCTGCATCTCTCTCCCTGGAGGCTGACTTCCCGCCCCCTCGGTTTTCAAAGTCCTCGGAACTGCCGGAAGCGGTTCCTGCAGGCGAGGAACTTTGCATGGACTTTGCATGGCCTTTGTCCAGCCGGGGTCCTGCGGAGCGGAACCAAAGGCTTGGGAATGGCGTGGGGAGGGGCGGGGCTAGAAGGACGAGACTGGAATGGCGGGGGAACGACGGTTGGGGGCGGGGGGCGGCTAGAATCCTGTCAGAGTGGGGTCAGAATCTGGGATCCCTGGGGAACAGAGCTGAGATCTTCAAATGGGCTGGGTTAGAATCCAGAGGGGCGGATTCAAATCCCTTGGAGCGAGGCGGCAATCAGTTAGGAGCGGGTCTAGAATTCTGGGGTTAGGGTTATACATATTTTTCTTTAAATATATTTTTATTGTTCTCCTAGAGGAAGGGAGCGGGAAAGAGAAATAGAAACGTCTATGATGAAATGCCCTAGCCGGTTGGCTCAGCCTCAGCCTGCGGACCGAAGGGTCCCGGGTTTGATTCCCGACAAGGGCACATGCCCGGGTTTCGGGCTCGATCCCCAGTAGGGGGCGTGCAGGAGGCAGCCGATCAATGATTCCCTGTCTTCATTGATGTTTCTATCTCTCCCTCTCCCTTCCTATCAGAAATCAACATATACAGTACATGTAAAACATCAGTGATGCGAGAATATCACCAAAGGGCTGCCTGCTCCCTCCCCCCACAACAGGGAATGGGGATCGAGCCCGAAATCCGGGCATGTGTCCTAACCAGGAATCGAACCGTGACCTCCTGGTTCATCGGTTGACACTTAACCACTGAGGCACACCGGCCTGACTCTTTTTCTTTTCTCTTCTTTCTTCCTTTCTTCCTTCCTTTCTTTCTTCCTTCTTTCTTTCTTTCTTTCTTTCTTTCTTTCTTTCTTTCTTTCTTTCTTTCTTTTTTTCTTCCTTTCTCTCTTTCTTTCCTCTCTCTCTCTCTCTCTCTCTCTCTCTCTCTCTCTCTCTCTTAATTTATTGTTGTCCGGTTTGGCTCAGTGGATAGAACGTCGGCCTGCGGACTGAAAGGTCCCAGGTTCAATTCCGGTCAAGGGCATGTACCGTGGCTTTGGACACATCCTCAGCAGGGGGTGTGCAAGAGGTAGCTGATCGATGTTTCTCTCTCATCGATGTTTCTGACTTTCTATCCCTCTCCCTTCCTCTCTGTGAAAAATCAATAAAATATATTTTAAAAAATTATTGTTGTCCGTGTCCCTGGGCTGGGATGCTCGGGTTGGCCGGATTAGAGTCTCTGCGGCAGGATTAGAATCCTTTGGTGGGCGAGGCTAAAGATCCTTCAATGGGGCCGAGTTAGGGTTTGGGGAGGCCGAGACGGGGGTGGATGGTAGGGCTCTTGGGGAGCGGGTTGACATCCTGGTGGTTGGTTTAAAACCTTTGGGGACAAGGTTAGCGTGTCGGGAGGCGGAAATTGAATCATCAGGAGAGGTGTTAGGACCTTTGGGGGAGAGGTTAAAAATCTTGGGGCCAGGTTATTATCCATCGGGCCTAGGGTGGACTCCTTGGGGTAGGGTTAGAAACCTGGGGTGGGTGGCGTTAACAAATCCCTAGGCGGCCAGATTAGGATGCTGGACGTGAAGGTGGAGATTAGCTCCCGGGGCGGGGTTAGGGCCTTTCGGGGCGGGGTTAGGGCCTTTCGGGGCGGGGTTAGAAGATTAGGGGCGGGGTTAGCATCGCTCCCGGCGCGGCTGAATCGCCTGTGGGCGCCTCGGTGTCCCCAGTTCTAGCCCCGGACCGCCCGGGCCTCGAGGCTAGTGGAGGGGGACTGGCCAGTTCAGCTCGAGGGGAGCTTTGAGAGGCCCGCGCACGGAAGCTCCTCGGAGGGCCGCCCCAGCCTCTCCTCCAAAGTCATTGTCTTTCTTCAGGCCCCGGAGGCTGCTGCGCTGGGGGGGCGCTCGAGCTGCGAGGATCCGGGCTGCCCGCAGGAGGAGCGGGCGCCCAGGTGAGTGCCGCGGCTGGAGGCGGGGCGGGGCGAGGCTGAGGACACCGCCTGCGAGGTGGGCCTGAGGGTCTTGGGGCTGGGTGGGGGGGAGCCGGGTGGTGGGCAGGGCAGGCTGCGGTGCAGCGGGAGGGAAGGGCCGTCTGGGGAGTGCGGCCCGGCAGTGGGAGGAGGGCAGACCAGGGAGCGGGCACCCAGGTGAGGGGGAACGGCTCAGCTGCCACCCTGGGACAGCTGGAGCGGAGGGGAGCTCGGGCCGCCCAGGGCCTTTATGCTGGAGCTGCCACTTCTCTTGGCCGTCTAGGTTCCCCTTGTGCAAAAGAAAAAAATTGAAAAAACGAGAAGGAAGGAATGGGCTTAACGAACCCCGGGGGGGGGGGGGGGATCCTTACAGTTCCTAGTGGGGCTGGGTGACGGGTCACGGTGGGTTGGCAGCGGTCATGGGGAATGGGGACCGCTGGTCAGAGGCGTGACGTGCCAGCCACACCCAGGCAGGGCTGCAGCTGGGAGCGCTCACTGCGCCCTCCTCCTCCTCCTCCTCCTCCTCCTCCTCCTCCTCCTCCTCCTCTTCTCCCTCCTCCTCCTCTATCCTCCTCTTTTTTCCACCTCCCCTCCTCCTCCCTCCTTCTCCCCTCCTTCCCCTTCTCCTCCTATTCCTCCTCCTCCTCTCCCCTCCTCCCCTATTTCTTCCCCTCCTCCTCTCCCTCCTCCCCCTCCTCCTCTCCTCCTCCTCCCCTTCTCCCTCTGCTTCTCATCCTCCCTCCCTCTTCTGCTACTCCTCCTCCTCCCCTCCTCCTCTTCCCCTCCTCCTCCTTTTCTCCTTCTGCTCCTCCTCCTCCTTCTGCTACTCCTCCTCCTCCCCTCCTCCCCTCCTCCTCCTCTGTTGCACCCTGATCTCTCCCAGGTCTTGGTCAAACCCCAAACCCTCATGGACTGACGGCAAGGTGTCTGCCTCTTCACTTTCCTCCTTGATGAAAGTGACAGGGGGCAGGTCACTCTCATTTTGGAATTCCAGTTTCTTCATCTGTCAAACGGGGCTATTCATTCTTCCTCCCGAGGCTGCAGTGAGCTGGCTGTGCTGAGGTCCCACAGGCGAATACCGTTTACCGTCCTGGCTAAGGAAGGGGCGCAGGGAGCCACCTGCCCGTGGGACTTGGGGTGGGGATTTGGCCTTCCAGTGTCTCTGTTTCCAGAACTGTCAGATGGGGGTAATGGTAGTAATGGCTCTCCACCAGGGTTGTTTTGTTATTTTAAAATATGATTTTACTGCTTTGAGAGAGAGAGGAGGGAGAGGGAGAGAAACATCAGTTGGCTGCCTCCTGCGAGTCCCTCACCAGGGATCCAGCCTGCCACACAGGTACATGCTCTGACTGGGAATCAAGAGCAGACCTCTGGGTGGATGGGACGAGGCTCAGCCCCCAGAGCCACACCAGCTAGGCTACCAGGGTTGTTTTGAAGACTGAGCCCTGAAGGAAAGCTGTAAAAGCACTGCCTGCCAGGTTTATAATGACGGCCTCAGCGCTACGGCCTAGTCCCAGGTTCCTCAGCGTGAGGGGTGCATCAGCAGCACCTGGAAGGCTGGCCCGAACAGATTTCTGACCCCAGAGTTTCTGATTCAGTAGTTATGGAGCAGGACCCCGAGGATTTGCATTTCTAGTAAGTTCCTGGGGAAGCTGAGGCTGCTGGCCCAGGGACTACGCTGTGAGAACCACAGAGAGGCCTCCATAAATATCAGTTCCCTATATCGTGGCTTTCTCCTCACTGGTCATTTGTGGGGGCTGGGAGGATAGAATACAGAAATGGTGAAAAGAATAATATATTAAATATCCCAGGGACCCACCACATAGAATGAACAAACGTTAGCATTTTGCCATGTTTGTTTCAGATTAAAAAATAAAATAAAATGTCTGAAAATAAGAGGTAAAATGGAAACCACCCCACCTTGTATCCCCTCAGCTCTGTTCCCCTCTCCTGCCCTAGTGGACTGTCAGGAATTGCAGTCCTTCCAGCCTATGCCTTTATAAATGTACTAGAGACCCGGTGCACAAAATTTGTGCATGGGGAGGTGTGTCCCTCAATCCAGCCTGCACCCTCTCCAATTTGGGACCTCTCAAGGGATGTTTGATCCCGGTGGGATCGGGCTTAAATGGGCAGTCGGACATCCCTCTCACAATCCAGGACTACTGGCTCACAACTGCTCACCTGCCTGCCTTCCTGATTGCTCCTAAATGCTTCTGCCTGCTAGCCTGATTACCTCCTAACCACTCCCTTGCCAACCTGATTGATGCCTAACTTTTCCCCTGCCAGCCTATTTGCCCCTAACTGTCCTCCCCTGCAGGCCTGGATCCTCCCCAACTGCCCTTCCCTGCAGGACCGGTCACCCCCAACTTCCCTCCTCTACTGACCTGGTCACCCCTAATGGCCCTCCTCTGCAAGCTTGATTGCCCCTAACTATCCTCCCTTGCAGACCTGGTCCCTCCCAACTGTCCTCCCCTGCTGGCCTGATCACCCACAATTGCCCTCCCTTGCAGGCCTGGTCCCTCCAACTCCCCTTCCCTGCTGGCCATCTTGTGGTGGTCATCTTGTGTCCACCTGGGGGCAGGATCTTTGACCACATGGGAACAGCCATCTTGTGTGTTGGAGTGATGGTCAATCTGCATATTACTCTTTTATTAGATAGGATAGAGGCCTGGTGCACAGGTTGGGGGCTGGCTGGTTTACCCTGAAGCGTGTCCCGGATCAGGGTGGGGGTTCCCTTGGGGCATGGGGTGGCCTGGATGAGGGGCTTGTGGTGGTTTGCAGGCTGGCCACACCCCCAGCGACCCAAGCAGAGGCCCTGATATCTGGGATTTATTTATCTTCTACAATTGAAACTTTGTAGCCTGGAGCAGAGGCAACCATTTCTGTTGGGATATATTTATTTTCTATAATTGAAACTTTGTAGCCTTGAATGGAAGCCTGGGTCTGCCAGGGTGTGTGGAAAGCTTGGTTTCCTCCATCACCGGGGGAGGGGGGCAATCCAACCCTCCCTCCTGCTAGCTCTGTGGCTGCAGCCATCTTGGTTAGGATCAATTTGCATATGTGTTCCTGATTGGCTTGTGGGCGTGGCTTGTGGGTATAGTGGAGTGATGGTTAATTTGCATATTGCTCTTTTATTAGATAGGATTGCATGTACATGGATGCATAAACAGTACATAGAATTGTTTTGTCGTTTAAAGATCTACATAAATGCTATCTAACTGTGAGATTCTTCTGTAATCTCCCCCCCACCACACACATAAACACTTTTTATTATTAAGTTATCAGGGTCTAGCCAGGATGAGAAAGAGAGTTCCAGTTCATTCTTTCTAAGTGGAGTCCCAGCAGGTGGCCACCCTCCCTTATTTCTCATTCCCTGCTGAGGAACAGTCAGGTTGTTTCAGGTATTCATTGAACAAACAGTACCACTGGGACCATCCTGGAGGTGTGGCCTTGGGCTCATTTTCTTAAGGAAAATGCCAAGACACTGGGTAGCTCTCCACAAGACGCACCTCTAGTCCTATCCTTTTGTGGGAGAGGAGGATTGAGGCCTGGAGGGGTCACCCAGGGAGTCTGGGGCAGAGGAGAGAGAAGAATCTAGCTCTGCTGACATCCCAGCTTTCTCTAGACCCAGGGCCAGTGTCCCAAGTCCCCTGTTCTCAGCTGCAGGAGAGCAAAGATCTCATCTGCCTCTTTCATTGTTTTGACATTTAGTAGACTATGGATGCATACTTAAAAAAAAAATTGAATAGTAAGCATTTTAGTTTATTTTTATATAGTCTTTTTTTCTGTGCACTTTTTCTTTAACATAATTAGTAAAATGCTGCATATACAATTTTTAAAAAATAAATCTTTATTGTTCAGATTATTACAGGTGTTCTTCTTCTCCCCCCCCATAGTTCCCCCCTCCACCCGATTCCCCATCCCACTCCATGTCTTCATCCATAGGTGTAAGATTTTTGTTCAATCTCTTCCCACACCCCTCAGACACTCTTCCTCCTAAGAATTGTCAGTCCACTCCTGATTCTATTATATCCCTGATTCTATTATATTCATCAGTCCATTTGGTTCATCAGATTTTTCATTCACTTGATTTTTAGATTCATTTGTTGGTAAGTATGTATTTGTTGTCATTTTGTTGTTCATAGTTTTTATCCTTACCTTTTTCTTCTTCTTCCTCTTCTTAAAGAATACCCTTTAGCATTTCATATAATCCTGGTTTGGTGGTGATGAACTCCTTTAGCTTTTTCTTGTCTGTGAAGCTCTTTATCTGACCTTCAATTCTGAATGATAGCCTTGCTGGGTAGAGTAATCTTGGTTGTAGCTTTTTGCTGTTGATCACTTTGAATATTTATTGCCACTCCCATCTGGCCTGCATAGTTTCTGTTGAGAAATCAACTGACAGTCATATGGGTACTCCCTTGTAGGTAACCAACTGTTTTTCTCTTGCCGCTTTCAAGATTTTCTCTTTGTCTTTTGCCCTTGGCATTTTAATTATGATGTGTCTTGGTGTGGTCCTCTTTGGATTCCTCTTGTTTGGGGTTCTCTAACTTCCTAGACTTGTAAGTCTATTTCTCTCACCAGATAAGGAAAGTTTTCTGTCATTATTTCTTCTAATAGGTTTTCAATATTTTGCTCTCTCTCTTCTTCTGGCACACCAACAAATCTGACGTTGGTACACTTAAGTTGTCCCAGAGGCTCCTTACACTATCTTCATATTTTTGCATTCTTTTTTCTTTTTGTTTTTCTGGTTGGGTGTTTTTTGTCTCCTCATACTTCAGATCTTTGGCTTGATTATGGAGTCCTTTGATCTACCATTGAATTTCTGTATATTATTTATTTCAGACAGTGTATGCTTAATTTTTTACTGGTCCTCTTCCATTTTCTTGGCATTCTCATTAAGGTCCTTGAAGGTCTCATCAAGTTTCTCAGCGGTTTTTAGAAGATCATTGAGTAACCTTATAAATGTGGTCTTGAACTCTATGTCCTCTATTTCTTTCACTCGTGACATGTTTCTTTACCTCCCCATTTTGCTCTTTCCCTGTGCTGATGGAGTGGAAGAACTGCTGTGCTGGAGACATGCCTATGGAGCAGGACTTGCTTCAGTGGGGCTTTGGTGCTCACTGAGTCTGCCTCTTGAATGTGTCACTTATGGATGTGAGTAGTTGAATTCTGGTGTCGTCTCACACTGACCTCTAGAAACACTAACTTCCTAATCTCCAATGGGGTGCAGGTTAGCTACTGTCTGAGGCGACCCAACACAAGCTTCAGCAAGGCCTGCAGATTTCTTCTGTTCTGACCAGAGCTGCAGTTTAGGTTAAGCTGCGATAGCGCAGGCCATTTATATGCAATTGCCACTGTGCACAGCTCTGGAGGGTTTGCAGATTGTGTGGGGCAGGGTCTCAGGAAGTCACTAGGCTAGGGCATGACAAACAGCGATGGCTGCCACTCAGCCGTTTCTGCATCTTCATGTTTCCAAGTGCCCCCCGAGATCTGCACCCCCACACAGTGAATAATGATTGCTGCGGGCACCTCTGCAAGGGAGCCCCCTCACTTTCTGACCCGATGGCAGACCATCCAGCTTCTCCCCATAGGAGTCTGGGTTGCCAGCATCTCCCTAAAAACAAGTTCAGAGTAATCAGGAGCTTGTTTCCCTTTGGGTTGAAAACAGCAGTGTCCTCGTCACCCGCCCCCAGCCCGGTCGTGCGCCTCCGAACCTTAGCTTTTCAGCACTTGTGCACGTCTCAATGCTCTTTTCTCTTTCCTCCTAGTAGCAGAACTTCCACTCGGCCAGCTTTCCCATTGTTCTGGGTGATGGACGTTTTGTCTTTTAGTTGCAGTTTTGAAATTGTTGTGTGAGGCAGCAGTTTAGGTGTTTACCTATGCCACCATCTTGGCTTCTCTCCCTCCATATACAATTTTTATCCTACTTATTCACTTAGCATTGCATTGTAAGCATTTTTCCATGTCATTAAAATATCCTTGAATGTTTTAAGGCTGCATAATGGTTTGGATGTACCATAGTTTGTTTAACCATCCTAGCAAAGCACTTTTATATAGTAATATTTTTAGGCAAAATTTACATAGCATTATAAAATTAACCATTTTAGAGCGAATAGAACAATGGCATTTAGCACATTCATAATGTTGTGCAACCACTATCTTTATGGAGTTCCAGAACATTTTCATCCCCAAAGAGAAACACCATTCCCATTAAGCAGTTATTCTCATGCCTTCCATGCCCAGCTGTTGGCACCCACCAACCTCCTTTTGTTACCTATGGATTACTTTCTCTTGGACACTTGGTATAAATGGAAGCATACAAGATGTGACTGTTGGTGTCTGGCTTCTTTCACTTATTAGAATGTTTCAAAGAGCAACTACATTGTAGCATGTATCAGTATTTCATTCCATTTTATGGTTGAATAATACTTCATTGTATGTGTATACCACATTTTGTTTACCCACTCATCTGCAGATGGAAACTTGCATGTTTTCACCTTTTGGCTAGTGTGAAAAATGCTGTGAGTACTCTTTCAGTTCTCATGGGTAGATACCTAGGACTGGAATTGCTGGGTCATATAATAATTCTGTGTTTAAGTTTCTGAGGAATCGCCCAATTGTTTTCCACCATTTTACAGTCTCATCAGCAATGTACAAGGGCTCCCGTTTCTCCACATCCTCATCAGCACTCACTATTTTCCTTTTTAAAATATTATTACTATTATTATTATTATTATTGATTTCAGAGAGAGGGAAGGCGAGGGAGAGAGAGATAGAAACATCAATAATGGGAGAGTCATCCCTTACTGGGGATCAAGCTCACAACCCAGACATGTGCCTTGACCAGGAATCAAACCACAACTTCCTGGTTCCTAGGTTGGCACTTGGCCACTGAGCCACACCAGCCGGGCAAAAACTATCTCGATGATTATCGGCATCCTAGTGACAGAATGGCAGGGAAGCATGCAGATTGAGGTCTTATCCCAGGAACATTAAGTCTTCCAGGCTGCTATCTGGGGTCCTTACCCCAAAGATAAGGGAGAAGATCATTTGCATTCAGGGGACTGACCAGGACTCAGATTTTAAACTCTTCTAGAAATTGAGTTTCACCAGGGCACAGACATGCTGTCTCCTGAACCACTGTATCTTTAACACCTGACACCTGGCACATAGTAGGGCCTCAAAAATATTGAACATAGGAATGTTGAACAACCTCTCCCCTTCCTTGAGATGTTTCAGCACATAGGTATGTTTTAGTTGGTCCTACTCAATTTTTCTTTTTAATTAGTTGCTAACATTTAAAGTTGAGACAGCCCACATAAAGGCTTTCTGTCTTCTCTTGATAACCTGGGAGAATCAGCAGTCCTGGGACTATGGCTCTGTCTCCATGCTTCTCTGCCATTCTCTCATGGCAGCATTGGTGAAGCTGAGTAGGGGCTGCCCTGATACTGCCCTGAGCTGTCCAGTTTGCACCACCCTGGCCTGAGTACTTTCCTCATGTGACCCTGTGGGTTCCAACAGCCATTTGAATTTTCAAGCTCTGCCCTCCAATCATGCCAGGGCTTCCCTTT
This sequence comes from Antrozous pallidus, assembly GCA_027563665.1. NCBI lineage: Eukaryota > Metazoa > Chordata > Mammalia > Chiroptera > Vespertilionidae > Antrozous > Antrozous pallidus. The sequence continues at coordinate 35,401,532 of CM050518.1, forward strand.
TTATGGAAAAGGAATGTCAGGCCCAGACAGGATAAGTAAGCTTCCCAAAGCCACACACAGGCTGGTCAGTGGTACAGTCTCTCTTAGCCAGCTTTCTCAACAAACCCCCATAGCATTTGATCTTCATCCCATTTCTACAATGTTCTACCCGCCCCCCCCCGGAGTGGAAGTTCCGGTGTTCTTTCAGAGGCAGGGGGACGGATGCAGGAGAGCCCTTGCTTGGATGCATAATGTGCCTTTGTTCTTGGCCAGTGTCCATGGCCATGCATGCTGCACACTCAGGATGGCTCTTGCATCCCTAATTCTGCCCTAAGATCCCTGTCTGAGCTCCCACCAGCACCCTGAAATCCTTGGGCCTAGGAGGCTTAGGTGCAGCCCAGAGAACAGGAGAGAGACCCTCCTTCATCACTACCAGAAAAATGAAGAACAGTAGACAGAGCACGGAAGACTTGAGTTTGATGCCTACCTTGCCTCATAGGAGTTGTGATGCATCGGACAAATTCCTTCCCTCTCTGAGTCTCAGTTTTTTCACCTCTGAGTGGGAACAGAAGGGTACTACCGCACAATTCATGCAGCACAATTCTTGAGGTTAACACACAAAAACCAAGGCTATCTGTGCCTGAGCTTGAGTTTCCCCAAAAGCACACCCTAGAAAAGACTTCAAATGCAGCCACCAGTTAACTTGGGAACTGACAGTAGAAAACCCTAGTAGGTGAGTGGGGAGGGGAGATAGAGAGAAGGCAGCCGATAGAGGTCTGTGTCAGGAGTCACCCCTGCAGGCACTGGGGCTCAGTGCCACTAGATCAGTGGTCAGCAAACTCATTAGTCAACAGAGCCAACGATTGAAATTTCTTTTGAGAGCCAAATTTTTTAAACTTAAACTTCTTCTAACACCTCTTCTTCAAAATAGACTCGCCCAGGCCTTGGTATTTTGTGGAAGAGCCACACTCAAGGGGCCAAAGAGCCGCCTGTGGCTCGAGAGCTGTGGTTTGCCGACCACTGCACTAGGAGCTCTGGGAGGCCATGAATACGTTCTCCAGGCGAGGGAACAGCCCTTCACAGTTCCTGGCTGAGGGTTCCTCCTGGGGCTGAGGTGATATTTCTCTAGCATTTCAGCTTGCCACACTCATGGGCAGAGCAGGTCCAATGGCCACAGAGAAATCACCTGGGCAACGAGAAGCAGGCACTGGCAATTGGAAATCCAGCAACAGTGGCCTGACACGGTAAAGGGCAGAGTGAGGGGTGGGCAGTGACAGCGGCTGTTTCAATATGGGGGTATGTAAGTGCAGAGTGAGAGGCTCCCTGGAGGGGGGGCTTGGAGGGCACTTACAGGGTAGATTCCAAGGGAGCCTGAGATTTATCTGTAATACTTTCATTTTTAACAAGGAGATGGCTGTTTTATTAGGTGACGAAAACCATTTTAAAAACCACGTACACCCTCCAAACAATAAAGGAATGGAGGCTTTATTACTTTCCAGCTATGAAAAAAGTAACTAAAGCCGAAGCCGGTTTGGCTCAGTGGATAGAGCGTCAGCCTATGGACTGAAGAGTCCCAGGTTCGATTCCGGTCAAGGGCATGTACCTTGGTTGCAGGCATATCCCCAGTCGGGGGTGTGCAGGAGGCAGCTGATCGATGTTTCTTTCTCATCAATATTTCTGACTTTCTGTCCCTTTCCCTTCCTCTCTGTGAAAAATCAATAAAATACATTAAAAAAATAATAAAATAAATAAAAAAGTAACTAAAGCCTGGCTGGCGTTGCTCAGTGGTTGAGCATCAACCTATGACCCAGAGGTCACGGTTCGATTCCCGGTCTGGGCACATGTTTGGGTTGTGGGCCTGATCCCTGGTGTGGGGCGTGCAGGAGGCAGCCAATCGATGCTTCTCTCTCATCATTAACATTTCTGTCTCTCCCTCTCCCTTCCCGTCTGAAATCTATAAAAATATTGGGTGGGGGGAAGTAACTGTAAGAGGGTCGGAGCACGAGTTATTGTGGCTTTGAGGTTTCCATTTGTGGAGGACAGAGTTGGGGGCAGCTGACCTTGGAGCATGGTGGGAGGTTAGGAAGGGAAGGGGTGAAGTGTGGCCACCACATCTTGTCTGAAGGGGACCACCTCCACGCAGATTCAGTCGGGGAAAGACTTTGCTCCTCTCTGAGCTGTTCTCAGTTTAAACACACACTCATCACTGGTGGTTAGGCAGGGACACTGGGGCACCCAGGAAGCTAAAAGGAGACTTCGTTCAATCATTCAATAATTTACTGAGCACCTACAGTGTCCTGGTAGGTCTGTATCCCAGAAGGACTGGGATCTCACTTTCTCTGGGGCGAGGGGTGATAAATCTGTGGGTGAAATATGAGGTCCGTCACTTCAGGTCCTTTGAGAGACAGACTCTCAGATATTAAATATACAAGAAATTTACTAGAAAGGATGCCTGTGGGAGAAAGTAGGAGAGGCCAGGAGAGCTGTCAGGTGGCAAGGTGTTTGACTCCAGGTGAAGAAGAGGGGAAGGAAGGAAGGAAGGGAAGGAAGGAAGGGAGGGAGGGAGGGAGGGAGGAAGGAAAGGAGGGAGGAAAGGAAGAAAGGAAGGAAGGGAGGGAGGGAGGGAGGGAGGGAGGAAGGGAAGGCGGGAGGAAAGAAAGAAAGGAAGGAAGGAAAGGAGGGAGAGAGGGAGGGAGGGTGGAGGAAGGAAGGGAAGGGGTGAGGGAGGGAGGGAGGGAGCGAGGGAAGGAGGGAGGGAAGATGGAAGTGTTTTAGACTTCAGTGCAGTTCTGAGGAAGCTTGAGAAGCCTGCCCAGAACCCCCAGCCGAGTCTCCTGTCAGGCCCCGGCCCCAGGCCACCGCAGTAGCCCAGCCACCCAGTCATTGGCTGGGAGCGGCCCAGGGCCACAGGGATGCACTTCAAAGCGCAGCAGCTGGGACCATGGGTCAATTCCGCTCTCTGCTGGCAGGATGTGAGAAGCCCACGCCTGTGTGGCCAGATAGGTGGTGGTTAGAGCCCTGAGAGATCCGGCTGGAAGGGGCTAGAAAGTGATGGAAGCTGGGGGCGGTGTTCCTATCTTAGCCAGGGTGATGAGGAAGACCACTCTGAGAGAGTGGGATCTGTGAAGAGACCTGGGCCAAGCGAAAAGGCTTCTGGGTGAAGAACGCTCCAGAAAGCAGCAAGCACAGTGGCCCTGAGGTGAAAGCATGGCCGGTGAGCTGAGGAACAACCAGAGGCTAGTGTGGCTGGAATGGACACAGCAAGGGAGGCTGGAAGAGACAGGGCTGTGCGGCTGAGCCTTGGCAGCCACGGAGGCAACGTGGACTTCTGTTCCGAGTGAGCTGGGAGCCCCAGGAGGTGTTGAGCAGAGAAAGGATGTGACCTGGTGTGTGTGTGTGTGTGTAATATTTTCTTATATTGCCCTCATTCATTCATTCAGTCAGTCATTCATTTCTTATTTTGTTAATCCTCACCTGAGGATATTTTTCCCATTGATTTTGAGTGTAAGGGAGGGTAGAGAGGGAGAGAGGGAGGGAGGGAGGGAGAGAGAGAAACACAGATGTGATAGACACATCAATTGGTTGCCTTCCGCACGTGCCCTGACTAAAGCCAGGGATCGAACCTGCAACCCAGGTATGTGCCCTTAACTGGGAATTGAAACTGTGACCCTTCGGTTCATGGGCCAACACTTTAACCACTGGAGCACACAGGTCAGTGTCTCAGCTTTATTTTTATTTTTAATTTATTTTTATTGTTGACAGTATTACAGATGTCACCCCCTCTCCCACTGACTACCTCACACCCTTTATCCACCAGGCTTCATCACACTATTGTCTGTGTCCGTGGATTATGCATAAACGCATATAAATTCTTTGGTTAATCTCTTCCCACCCCCCTCCCCACTTTCTTCCGAGATTTGTCGGTCTGACCTGGTTTATATTTTAAAGGCTTGCTTGTTTATCGGTAAAAGGCAGAATGAGGATTCAAACCCAAGTCTTCCTGACTTCAAATTCCATTTTACATTTCCCCCCAAACTTCCCCGCCCCCTGCCTACCTTAGAGATAAAATTATTCTTGGGAAGGTCACTAGTGCCTTGAATTCTGGAGCTGACCAGGTGACCCCGAGGAAACACTGAACAGGCTAAGAATTTGCTACATGTTTGAAACAAATCGCTGGTTATTGTTTGCTATCAAAGAGATATTTAAGTTTAAAAAATAATGTTTACATATTTGTATTCTGGAAAACACTTAAAGGCTCGTCATTGATACTTTCGTGCTAATTTCCAATTTGAAATAATGCTAGTAAAGTTCTAACTCACAAACAAAACAAAACGACAAAGAAACGAGTAGTTGGAACACAGGCATCTCAGAGCTAACCCAGTGGGTCAGGGGCCCAGGGCCCACTTCTGCTCTTACAGCTGGAGGATGACCACAGACCCAGGTTCCTCTTCAGTGTGTGGCCTTGCCCCTTGCTGTCGTGACTCTCAACAAGACAACCCTCGCCCTCTCTGGGGCTGCTGCTCCCACCTGTCTGAGGAAGGTCTCGCCAGTCCCTTCCTGTTTGCAAAGTCAATGTGTTGAGCTCTTGGATCAGAAAGAAGCTGAGGGTCAGAAAAAAAGAGAGATAAGGAAGTCAGGGGAGACCCTCAAAGGTTCCTTAGGGGGCCCTGACCGGTTTGGCTCAGTGGATAGAGCCTCGGCCTGCAGACTGAAGGGTCCTGGGTTCGATTCCGGTCAGGGGCATTGTACCTTGGTTGTGGGTACATCCCCAGTAGGGGGTGTGCAGGAAGCGGCTGATGGATGTTTCTAACTCTCTGTCCCTCTCCATCCCTCTTGGTAAAAAATCAATGAAAAAAAATATTTTTAAAAATATACCCTAGGGACAACAGTCACTTGGAGGGTTGGGTGGCTCCCTCAGAAGACCCGGGAACGTGACGAGAGGAAGCTGTAGGACTCTGCAGCCCTGGAAAGTCCTCAGGGAATTGGCCCTTCCCCCTTCATGGGGAAGGCTTTCCCCCGCCCCCCAGGCTGAGCTGTTCTAAGAAGAGAAAGTTCCTCTAACTGGACAGTCTTGAGCTCTGGGCCCCTAGCAGCCTCCCTTCCTGAGCTTCCTGTTTGGCTTCCTCATGCTGCCTCCCCCACGCCCCCCCCCCCACCTTCCCTGCAGCCTCTGAGACTGACCCCAGTGGAGGATGAGAGGCAGGACAACTGGGTTCTCATTCTACCTGCCACTGACCACTTGGGAACTCTCTCTGCCACAGGCCTCCATTTTCCCATCTGAAAAATGGGTTCATAATTCTGGTCCTCCCGACTTCAGCTAAATATGGTAAGGCTTGTAGAGGGTTGAACATAATACATTCACTCCACACATGTATTTGAAGGGCCTAATACATGCCAGGCACTTTCTAGGCATGGCTTCGATGCCACCAGCTCTGTGAGCCTTATATTCGATGCAGCCTCTCCTACTCTAAAGGGTCTAGTACCCACTACTTCTCTTCTACCAAAACCCACTACCAAGGAAGTCTTTGCTATAGCCATTTACACTTGGGTATAAATTGCAATCCCTTGTAAGAATTTCTTCCACACCAGGCAGGGCTCTTTGAGGTTAAAGGGGACAAAAAGGCAACTCAAACTGACTCAAGCAGAAGAAAAAGGTTATTGGAAAGTCAGCGAGCACATCAGCTTCAGGGCTGGATTCAAGCGCTCGAGAATCTGTATTTCTACATTTCTTGGCTCTGCTTTGCAACGGCAAGACTCTTCCAGCCAAAAGTCAATATATCCTCCTCACTGGCCAGGATTGACCCACATGCTCATCCCTGCTTCTATTACTGCAACTCTGATTGGCCAGACTTGGTCACAGACCCACCCCTATTGTCAGGGTTGAAGTCAGCTGTACCACAATCCATGAGTTGAGAACGAGGGAGAAATAATCCCCACAGGAAAATTGGGGAATTGTCAGAATAAAGAGAAACAGATGCTATGCAGGAAAAGGTTGCAACTGTCCCCTTCAGAGAACTTATCATCCTACATCTCACTTCATATTTGGAGAAACTGGGGCCGGGAGAGAGGTTGGGACTTGCCTGAGGTCACACACTGAGCCTGTGGCAGCAGTGGGACCAGAATCCAGGGCTCCTCATTCCCAGTCTCCCGCAGGCCTCTGCTTGAACCTCCCATAAGACCATCTGCTGCCCACTGCTCAGGGTGCTAAGGCAGGGCCCTGTCTCCGACCCTTGTGAGTGCGGGAGGAATCTCTGAGCCCACGCAGCCGGCATGGTGGTGCGGGAAGAAAGCTGGCCTTTCTCATTTCCCTCCCATGCGGCCCCAGCAGGAGCTGCGGGGAGTAAATAGGGGGTTTCAGGTTCCAGGAGTTCAGCAGTGACTTGAGGAAGTGTCTTTGCCGGATGTCAGCAGTTCGAAGCTACACTGGGGCCAAGGGGGGTCACTTCTGCTCTTACAGCCTGGTTTTGAACCACACTAGTCAAGAACATGGTGCGCTCTCATTAGCTTGAAAAGCCTTTCACGTCTGTGTCCCACAGGCCAAGCATGAGAAGCAAGTGCCTTCTATTTTATAGGGAAGAAATGAAGCTGAGAGAGAGGAAGTGACTTACCTAAGGTCCCATAGCCAGTCTCTGTCAGAACCAGGAAGCAATCCTAGTTCTGACCCCAAGTTTGGTCCTAGTCCCCTCACATTGGTGGGTGGGTCTCAGATTTTAGTGTTAAGAATTTCCTGGAAAATTGTTAAAAATGCAGATTGTGGGCCCTCGTCCCCAGAAACCAGTTCATCCCATCCAGAGTAGCCTAGGAATATTCAAGAATCAGTGAGAACTGTTGGGTATAAGTGGCAGAAATCCAACTCAAAATGCTGCCGGTCCTCACACTGGCCACACTTGGAGTAGCTGGGCACTCTGTCACATTTCTAAATTCACTTCAAGCCACCCTGTCACAGAGCTTTTGCAGTCTCCATCCTGCAGAGAGGTCCTGGACTATGTAAACCTCTTTCCTCATCCCCGCCCCCCCCCCCCCCCCCCCAATGTTCTGAATGCGCCAAACACCAGCACCATCTATTTGGGAACCACTCATCAACGTACTATAGACTCTGCTCCTATGTCACAGCTGAAGAAGCTGTCCACTGTGACCTTTACATGAGGACACACATAATAAATTTGATTTTAAACTAAACGGCCCAGATTTTAAATTCATGCACAGGTGGGGTCCCTAGGCCTGGCCAACAATCAGGGCCTATCGGGGCTGTCTTGCCCAGTCCTGATCGGGGCTGGGCCTGCGGGGCTTGCCGGGTGGGGAAAGGGATGAAGGACAGGCGGGTAGGAGGGACCGCAGGAGACTGGCTGGCTGTGGGAGGTTGGCTGTGGGAGCGCACTGATCACCAGGGGGCAGCTCCTGCATTGAGCGTCTGCCCCCTGGTGGTCAGTGCGCATCATAGTGATTGGTCGACCAGTCTTTCCAGCCCAGTCGTCTGGTTTTAACAGTGGCTTACGCTTTTATATATATAGATTACTGCCCCAAAAATATTTCTGTCAACAAATTGCCATACTTTCTGAAATTTTATGGTGACAATGTACAATTCCCTTTTTACCTTAGTTACTAGGAAGCTCAGAGATAAATCTTGTACACAGTGGCAGTAGGGGTCACCCCTAGGCTTCTGGTTCAGTAATCTTTCCTTTCTAAATGCTGTACTATAACCTTTTGTGAGTCTTGAAGTGTTCTGTATGTGGTTTAATACTGTAAGTGCCCTCAAATCCTTTTTGGAAATCAGTGCTTCTTTGGAACATTCTTGACTTTCCCCAAATCTTTATTGAAATCTTCCACAGTCTTCAAATCCCAATTCATTATCCTGCTGCTCAATTACTATAAACAGGTTGTTTTTTCTATAAATACTAACGTACGCAGAACTGGGATATAAATACATCTGATAAAAATGACTTAATATGTAACATAATATATATGTTTTGAAGTTGCTTTTTTTGCTCACTAAGTATCTTAGCAATTTTTGTATGGCTCTGACTGTCCCAAACCCTACCAGCTTCTTTGCACATGGGTTTGGAATGTGATTCTCTACATCCAGTCTTCCCTTCTCAACTCGGTCCCTGGATCAGGACCCACATCTTGACATCTGTGTTGGACTGAGCACATAGAGCCCAGGCTCTGAGCAGGCATTTATTCACTAACTGTGCATTATGTCCTACCTTGTGCTAGGGAGGCACTGAGCTAAGCACTGAGGGACATAGACATGAGCAAGATCAGCATCTGCTGTGTGCAAGGATGAATATGTACTGTATTTGTACCACTGAGTACAGTAGCTTTAGCTACAGACAGTGTTTGAACTCCTGAAACATGGCAAGTCCTCACTGAGCTGTGCTGTACATGTGAAATACACACTAGGATGGGAAGACTTACCATGAAAAACAAAAGTACCCAACTGATCATTTTTTTTGGTTTGTTTGTTTTGCGTTTTTTGGGGGGTGGGGGTGGGGATCCCAACTGATCATTTTTATATTGATTAGCTGTTAATATGAATTTTGACATTTTGGGAAAAAAAATATGTCGAAAAGTTAATCCACTTATTTATTTTTACTTTGAAAAATGTGGCTGGAGAAAATTGTAAATTATATGTGTGGCTCACATTACATTTCTGAGTCCAGCAGTCATGAAGATGAGCATCTCTGAGGCCAGTTCACCCTGGGCATGGTTCTCTTGGGGGGCAATCACATTTTATGCAACTGGACTCCTGCTGGTATATCACTTTTTAAAAATCACACTTTATTGTGCAAAAAAAAAGAAGAAGAAGAATGGGAATTCTTTATTTTAAAAAGTTAAATTCTTAAATGTTGTGGTATCTCTAAGCTTATGGGCCAAAGGAATTGCAATCTGTGCTTACTTTTGCTCCAGGACAGGACCGTGATGTGAGTTAACAGAGATGGTTATGGTTAGGGTTTCTGAGCACCTAGTATGTGCCAGACACCTTTATACCTACAACTCACTCCAAGCTCACCAGCATCCTCTGAGGAAAAACCCCACCATCCTTTCTCAGCGATGGCCTTGGGTCGTACATGAACCTGGGCTTTCAGAGACCCATCCTGCGGGACCCATGGCCATCGTTATGTAAACTGTGATGTAAATGATGCTTAATAGGTGCTCAGAGAGGTGGAAGGAGCTGGCCTATATCACACAGCAGTGCTCTTCCCAGGACACTCTCATTAATCAAAATATATAAAATGCAATATAATGCTATGCCATATAAAACCACACAGTATGCTGTGTTATTTCCCAGAACTGTGATACTTATCACCAATCAAAGAGGTGTTGGTTTGGTTTTTGTTTTAAATGAATACCAGAGAGTGGAAAGCAGTGGGTCTGAATTCCTTATTTTATTCACAAAAGGCAACTGAAACACAAACCCCTTAAGTCCTGAGGTGGTAAATTGTTCCCAATTCCCACCAGGATAGACAAAACAGCATCCTTGTGAATAAAAAGAATTCTTTTCAAATCACTCCCCTAAGCCTAAGAATTTGGATTATTTTCCCCCTTAAACCACTAACACATGTTTATTTTAACAAGTATAACTGCATTCTAACTGTTTTAGGAGAAAATTTCAATTGTGCACAGATGAGGACAACAATGACTTCCTTATGTGGCTGCACACAGCCCGTCTCCTCAGCAAATACATGTGTGCATTTTGAGAAAAGAAGTGAAATATTTCTGCCACTTTTACAGTGAAACTTGACTCTGATCAGGATGTGTTTTCTTTAAGTGTATTTAAATTAATTAATTAGTCCATCAGCACTGTCTGTCAGCTCTCCCTGCAAAATGGCCCTGAGTCTGCGCCTGCTTCTCATCTCCTCCATGGCCACCACCCTGGGCCGGGCCACCATGGTCTCAGGACTGGACAGTTGCAGTGGGCAGTGTTCCCTGCCCTGATCCTACAGGCCATCCTCAACCCAGAAGCCAGTGGGGTCGTTTAAATTGAATCCTATCATTGTCCTGCTAAAACTTTCCATGGTTTCCCATCACCCTTAGAATCTAATCCAAATTCAGGATGTGGCACCTTCATCGCATACCATCCTTCATCCTACCTGTGATCTCCAGTCACACTGGCTGCCTTTCAAGTGACTCATTCTCTCCAAGCATATTCCAACCTCAGGACCTTGGCACCTGCTGCTCGCTCTGCCTGGAACACTGTTTCCTCAGAGTGTTTCATGACTGGCTCCTTTGTGTCATTCAGGCCCCAGGTCCAATATCACCTCCGCTGAAAGGCCTTCCTCAACCACCCTATTGGAAGAGGCTCCATTGAGCCCCGTGTGGCTCAGTTGGTTGGGCAATGTCTCATGCACTGAAATGTTGCTGGTTTAATTCCTGGTCAGGGCACATGCCCCGATTGCAGGCTCTATCCCTGGTAGGGGTCGTGCAGGAGGCAGCTAATTGATGTTGCACTCTCAGGTTGACTTTTCGCTCTCCCTCCTTCCCTTTCCCCTCCTCTCTCTAAAAATCAATTTAAAAAATCTTAAAAAATAAAATAAGATAAAGCCCAGCTGGTGTGGCTTAGTGGGTGAGTGTTGACATATCAACCAGGAGGTCACAATTCAATTCCTGGTTAGAACATATACCTAGTTGTGGGCTCAATCCCCAACTTGGGGAAAGCATGGGGCATGCAGGAGGCAGCTGATCAATGATTCTCATCATTGATGTTTCTATCTCTACCCCTCTCCCTTCCTCTCTGAAATCAGTAAAAATATTTTTATTTTTTTATGTATTTTTAAATATATTTTATTGATTTTTTACAGAGCGGAAGGGAGAGGGATAGAAAGTCAGAAACATCGATGAGAGAGAAACATCGACCAGCTGCCTCTTGCACACCCCCTACTAGGGATGTGCCTGCAGCCAAGGAACATGCCCTTGACCGGAATCGAATCTAGGACCCTTCAATCCGCAGTCCGATGCTCTATCCACTGAGCCAAACTGGTCTCAGCAGTAAAAATATTTTTAAAATAAATACATAAATAAAATAAAGAGGCCCCACAGAGAAGTTCCCTATCATATCCTCTTTTATTGTCCTCACACTCTTCAATAACTAAATCTATCTTTTTATTTATTTGTCTGTTTATTGCCTGTGTCTGCCATTCATCCCCCGTGTGAGCTCCATAAGGGCACAAACTTGCTTGTCTTATTTGTGGTTTAGAAAAGTGCTCAATAAATATTTGCTGAGTGCCCTAGTCAGTTTGGCTCAGTAGATAGAATGTCAGCCTGTGGAGTGAAGGGTCCCGCGTTCGATTGAGTGTCAGCCTGTGGAGTGAAGGGTCCTGGGTTCAATTCTGACCAAGGGCACATGCCTGGTTGGTGGGCTTTCCCCCCCCCATTTCTTCTTGGTTCTTCATTTTCTCTTGGTTCTTACTCATATTGTCGAATTTGTCTTCCATTCTTTTCAGCCACGTTATTACCATTTCTCTGAATTCTTTCTCTGGCAGTTTGCTTGCCTCCATTTCATTTACTTCCTATTCTAGTGATGTCTGCTTTTCTTTTATAAGCGGGCTGTTTCTTTGTCTCTGCATGGTTTCTCTTCTCCGATGTCTGGTTATGTAATTCTCTCTCTCTGGTTTTTTGGTGCGGGAACTTCCCAGGAGCTTGCTCATGTAGCTAAGGCGGATGTATTCGGGGTTGTGGGGGAGATGACCCTGGTTTGCAAGCTTAATCCCCAGTAGGGGGTGTGCAGGAGGCAACAGATCAATGATTCTCTCTGATGTTTCTGTCTTTCATTCTTCCTTCCTCTCTGAAATCAATAAAGAAATATATATAGCCCTAACTGGTTTGGCTCTCAATAAAGAAATATACATGTAACCCTAATATATATATAGAGCATAGGCCTGCAGACTCAAGGGTCCTAGGTTTGATTCTGGTCAAGGGCATGTACCTTAGTTGTGGGCACATCCCCAGTAGGGGGTGTGCAGGAGGCAGCTGATCAATGTTTCTCTCTCATTGATGTTTTAATTCTCTCCCTTCCTCTCTGTAAAAAAATCAATAAGATATATTTTTTAAAAAGAAATAAATATATATAAAAATATTTGCTGAGTAAATGAATGAATGAATGAATGATCAGATAGATCAATGAGACAAAAGAAGAGAGAGAGAGAGAGGGGGGGGAGAGAGAGAGAGAGAGAGAGGGAGAGAGACCTGTTATAAAACAATCATAAAATGACAGGAGGAACATGGTGCCTTGAATAGTACTTAGCTGGAATGTTTGAGCCACATTACATGATTTATCTTTGTCACTTAATAGAAAATGGTAATTTATTAGATAATAATAGTATAGTTTTACTTTACTGTTTGCCTGAGCCTGATGCTGTGCCAAGTATCTACCTGTCCACATGCTTTCTCTCCTCCTTCCAACTCCCTGCAGTAGGTGGTATTATCGGCTCCCTTTGCTGATAGGGAACTGAGATTGGGAAGCAGGGGGAGTGAAGAGTGAGGTGCAGGTAGTGTTGAGCAGCTCTGGGTCAGCTCAGTCTTTCTGAGCCCTGAGCTGGCTGTGCCCACTGCCCACTCTGTTCCCATGTTCTACTTATTGAATTTCTTTGTTTTTAAATATCCTTTGCTTTTTATTTTATTATTTTTTAATTTAATAAATCTTTATTGTTCAGATTATTACAATTGTTCTTCTTCCCCCCCCCCCCCCCACAAAGCTCCCCTACACCTGGTTCCCATCCCACCCTCTGCCCCTCCTACTATCCTCATCCATAGGTGTACGATTTTTGTCCAGTCTCTTCCCGCACCTCCCACACCCCTTTCCTCCCAGGAATTGTTAGTCCATTCCCTTTCTATGCCCCTGATTCTATTATATTCACCAGTTTATTCTGTTCATCAGATTCTTAATTCACTTGATTTTTAGATTCACTTGTTGATAGATGTGTATTTGTTGTTCATAATTTTTATCTTTATCTTTTTCTTCTTCTTACAGAATACCTTTCAGCATTTCATATAATACTGGTTTGGTGATGATGAACTCCTTTAGCTTTTTCTTAACTGTGAAGCTTTTTATCTGCCCTTCAATTCTGAATGATAGCCTTGCCGGGTAGAGTAATCTTGGTTGTAGGTTCTTGCTATTCATCACTTTGAATATTCCTTGCAACTCCCATCTGGTCTGCACAGTTTCTGTTGAGAAATCAGCTGACAAATCAGTTGTATGGGTGTTCCCTTGTAGGTAACTAACTGTTTTTTATCTTGCTGCTTTTAATATTCTTTCTTTGTCTTTTGCCCTTGGCATTTTAATTACGATGTGTCTTGGTGTGGTCCTCTTTGGATTCCTTTTGTTTGGGGTTCTCTGTGCTTTCTGGACTTGTAAGTCTATTTCTTTCACCAGGTGGGGGAAGTTTTCGGTCATTATTTCCTCAAATAGGTTTTTCAGTATCTTACTCTCTCTCTTATTCTGGCACCCCCATAATACTGATGTTATTACACTTGAAGTTGTCCCAGAGGGTCCTTACACTATGTTCAAAATTTTTTATTCTTTTTTGTTTTTGCTTTTCTGGTTTCTTTTTGCTCTAGTCTGCTGTTAGGTCTCTGTATAATATTTTTTATTTCAGTCAGTGTATGCTTAATTTATAGTTGGTCATTTTTCATATCCTCAAGAGTCTCACTAAATTTATCAACCTTTTCTAGAAAATTCTTGAAAAACCTTATAACCATGGTTTTGAACTCTTTATCCAGTCATTTGCTTTCCTCCATTTCTTTCATTTGTGATCTGTTTCTTTGTCTTTGCATTTTGGCTGCTTCCTTGAGTTGATAGAGTGGCTTTGTGTGCTAGGTGTCCTATTGGGCCCAGAGGCTCAGCCTCCCCAGTTACCTGAGGTGGACACTCTTGGTGCACCCTTTGTGGGCTGTGTGCACAGTTTTGTTGTAGTTAAGTCTTGATTGTTGTTGGTATCACTGGGAGGAATTGAGCTCCAGGTCAATTGGCTGTGAGGATCAGCTGTGTTTACACTGGGAGAAATTCTGTGCTGGAGACACCCTTATGAGAAAAGACTTGCAAAAGCCTCTATGCTCAGCTTGGATGGGGCAGAGTCTCAGGGCAAGGCAGAAAGCATTGGTTTCCTGTCAGCTCTGCCCTAATAGGTCCCTGTGTCTCAGTGTCCCATGGTAATTGCTGCAAGCACCAAGCACTCTCCTAAGTGCTTTATAGTTATTAAAGCTGCCCCCAAGTTCCGCCCACTGCCAAACAGCCAGTTTCTCCCTGAATGAGTCTGGGTCCCCAGAGTCTCACCCAGAACTGGAGTTCAGCACAGTTGGGAGCTTTTGCCTCCCTCCTGCTTGAGAAAGCCAGCCTCACACTCAGTTGCCAATCCTCTTCGCACACACATCTCAGTACCTCTGTCTCCTGCTCCTCCTCTGAGTCTCAGTGTGCTTTTCTCTTCCCTTCTAGTTGTAGAATTTCCACTCAGCCAGCCTTCCTGTGGTTCTGGATGGTGTTTGTTTTGTCTTTTAGTTGTAGTTTTGAAATTGTTGTGTGAAGCAGCCATCTTGGTTTCTTCCTACTTATTGAATTTCAATGATCCTCATGATTTAGTCTCTTAATATACTTGCCATAACAAGGGTCCTTCATAGCATGACTATAAAAATGTGGCAGCTCTGTATTGTGTGTGGTTGACGTGGACGTGAAGAAGCCCAGAGATGGCAAGGGCAGAGCGAGCTCCGTATGGCAAGGGTCGGGGAGCAGGGCTGACGGGGGAAGTTTGATGGGGGGGTGGGGGGAGAGGAGAAGCCAGCATGGGAACAGAGTGCCTAGAACCCAGCATCAAAGACTCCCCTGCCTGGGCTCAGGGCCAGCAGGGCTCACCTCCTTCTCTCTGCTGCAGGATGGGGTGCGTGAAGTCCAAGTTCCTCCGGGACAGAGACAAGGTCTCAAAAAGCGAGGCCAGTGCCAACCCACACAGCCCGGTGTATGTGCCAGATCCCACAACCACAGGCAAGAGGGTGAGTGGGGGAGGAGAGGGGTGGGGACGGCTGCCCTGTGCTCATATAGCGGCCTCCTGTTTTCCCAAGGGTGAGCAGGCGTGTTTGGGGTGAAGTGAGGCTGACCAGTCACCAGCAGCCTCTGCAGCACAGGTCTGCACTGAGCTCCCAGGGCAAGGACATTACTTTTTTTTTAATCCTCACTTGAGGATATTTTTCCATTGATTTTTTTTTTTTTTTTAGAGAGAAGGAAAGACAGAGAAACATTGATGTGAGAGAACACATCAATTGGCTGCCTCCTGTAGGAGCCCTGACCAGGGTCTGGGCCAGGGAGGAGCCTGCAACCAAGGTACATGCCCTTGACTAGAATTAAACCTGGGACCCTTCAGTCCGCAGGCCAATGCTCTATCCACTGAGCCAAACCGGCTAGGGCCAAGGACATCACTTCTTATCCTGCCACGCAGCCTGGGCTCCAGTGTCCAGGTCCCAGGGAGCAGGGCAGGCCTCAAGCCTAGGAAGTAGCAGAAGTGGTGCTGAGCACAATGAATGACCAACAGCAGCTGAAGTAGTGACAGTGAGGACACTGTTAAGGTTCCTAGCAATAGCTGTAGTAACAGTAACTGCTGTACTCCCATTGCTAAATGCCCATGGGAGTGTAGCAGCAAGAAGACAGTGTAACACTGGCAGAGGTATTGACTTACTTATATTTATCCAGAGCTTACCCGGAACCGAGCACTCTCCTAAGTGCTTTATAGTTATTGACACCTTTAATCCCCACAATAATCTCATTGTCGGTTACAATTTTCATTACACTCATTTTACAGATGAGCCACAGATTAAATAATTTGCCAAAAAGCCATGTGGTGAGTAAGAGGTAGGACCAGGATTTAATTTGGCTCGTGCCACTTCCAAAGTATCAGTGGTAGGAGCAAAAATAACAGAGGCAGAAGCTGAGTGCTAATGATAGGAGCAGCAGCAATGGTGGAAATAGTGTGGGCCAGTGGTTGGCAAATCGTGGCTCGCGAGCCTCATGCGGCTCTTTGGCCCCTTGAGTGTGGCTCTTCCACAAAATACCACGGCCTGGGCGAGTCTATTTTGAAGAAGTGGGGTCAGAAGAAGTTTAAGTTTAAAAAATTTGGCTCTCAAAAGAAATTTCAATCGTTGTACTGTTGGTATTTGGCTCTGTTGACTAGTGAGTTTGCCAACCACTGGTGTGGGCAATGGTGGCAGAAGTAGTCATGGTAACAGCACCACCAGTAATGGTAGTTGCCACAGTGATACCAGAGGGCGGTAACAGTAGTGATCGTGGTGGCAACCATAACAATACTGGCAACGAGATGATAGCATTAATAGCAGCAGCAACAGTTTCAATAACTGAGCCCATTTTTGAACACCTACTATGTCCTTGACATAGGAGTGAGGTGTTTCCACATCACTAATCCTCACCAAAAGCTGTGAGGAAGGAGTTCTGACACTTTACAGCCAGGGTGGCTAAGGCTTGCAGTGGTTCAGTGACTCCCTGGGGTCACATGGCTGGGAAGAGATAGGGCCAGGCCTTTCTACCTGCAAGTCTGGGTTCTCGCTCCTCCAGGTTCCTGGATTCCACCTCCTAAGCCTTCACCTGCACCCTTACAAGGACAGTTTATTAGCCCACACCTGTGGTCGGCAAACTGCGGCTCTCGAGCCACTTGTGGCTCTTTGGCCCCTTTGAGTGTGGCTCTTCCACAAAATACCACGGCCTGGGCGAGTCTATTTTGAACAAGTGGCGTTAGAAGAAGTTTAAATTTTAAAAATTTGGCTCTCAAAAGAAATTTCAGTTGTTGCACTGTTGATATTTGGCTCTGTTGACTAGTGAGTTTGCCAACCACTGCCCCACACCCTCTGCTCCTTGTTCCCAAACCTACTCCTCAGCTCGCTCCAAACATGCCCTCTTCCTTTGCCTACAGAGGTTGAAGGCAAAGATCTTATCCTAACCCACTCATTTCTTCCACATCTTGTTGCTTATACCGTGGATGCCTGGCTTCTCTTCACCCTGCTGGCCCTTCTCCGGCCATGATGCCTAGAAATGGGAGTTGTAGAAGAGTCACCTCCCTCCCTCTGGCACGACCTCCTTTAAAACAGCCTGAGAGCCGAACCAGTTTGGCTCAGTGGATAGAGTGTTGGCCTGCGGACTGAAAGGTCCCAGGTTCGATTCCGGTCAAGGGCATGTACCTTGGCTGCAGGCACATCCCCAGTGGGGGGTGTGCAAGAGGCAGCTGATCGATGTTTCTCTCCCATCACTGTTTCTGACTTTCTATCCCTCTCCCTTCCTCTCTGTGAAAAATCAATAAAATATATATATAAAAAAAAAGAAAAAGAAAAAACCAGCCTGAGATTACATGAGCTTCTCACACTGGTGATGTCCTAAACTGACATCCTAAACCCTTGGTCTGCTTCTCTCCCACCTGCCTGACCCGCGGCCCTTTCTGTGGCGCTCTGAGGCCCGCCAGCTTGTCCCCAGTGGGAAGTGGAGGGTTTTCTCCCACCAGCTTTTGGTTGTCCTCTCTGAGCATCAGATTTAAGGGATTCTATATTCAGCCTCTCACAGAAAGGGTCCCCAGGACAAAACAGTTTGGGAAACTCTGAGCAGAACAGGCTCCTTCCCTGGAGAAGTCAGGGCCTTTATGACTCTTGGCAACGGGCCTGGGGCTGTCCCAGAAAAGGGTTATACTTCTCCGTGCTTCCCAAATCTGGTTCTTAAATGACTGTTTATCTAAGCTTGTGACACACAAATGCATTCCCATTGAAAAGAAAAGTCACAAATTACAGTTAAAGCTACAGTTGCCTCTGACCGAAGACCCCTCCCCAGAGGTCTCATCCCTCTCCCCAGAGGCGTCCACTGTGGTCAGTTTGGTGAGGACCCTCACACACCTTTGCTGTGAACATACACTCGCACGTACATAGTATGTGTCCGCAGGAAGTATTTAGGGTGGGTGTGTATGCATTTTATATAAATGTATCGTATTCTGAAGAACTAGCTTTGTTCACGCAATATCTTTGAGGTTTAGTTGTGTCAGGAAGGAGACTTGACCTCCCTCTTACAAGGGCTGCTTAGAGTGCGACTGCCAACTCCCATTGAGATAGACACTGAGGTTTCTTTGCTTACATCATGGAGCCTTTACTCATAGAGCATGTTGGTGGACTCGGTTTCTTCAAACATAACTTGGAAAACATGGGTCCGGACCAACCCCCTCACTGTACGTCGAGGAGAAGAAACAAGCCAGTGTCCCCCGAGATGTCCAAAGCCAAGGGCAGAGCCCACAACTCCAGATCCTTGTCTCGGCTATATCCCATGTGCCCTGTGACCTCAGGCATGTCCTCTGCCCTCTCTGGGCCTCCTCCCATGACACATAGGGCTGGGCTCAGAGGCCTGGGGGTATCCTTTTTGACACAGGCTTTCTGTGGCTCCCCACACATTATTGGATTCATTCCTTTCTCCCATTTCTTCCCCACAGCGACCTGACACCAACAACAGCAACCCTCCAGGGTCCACGGAGGGTAAGTGTCCGGTGAACGTGTGCAGGGCAGTCTCGTGTTCTGTAGAGGTTGAGGTTAGGTGCTCAGTTAGAGCTTGAGGCAAAAGTTCATCAAAACCACCCTGGAGCCCTGACTGATTTGGCTCAGTGGATAGAGCATCGGCCTGTGGACTCAAGAGTCCCAGGTTCGATTCCGATCAAGGGACTATACCTTGGTTGCGGGCACATCCCCAGTAGGGAGTGTGCAGGAGGCAGCTGATCCAGCTAGCTGATCGATGTTTCTCTCTCATTGATGTTTCTGACTCTCTAACCTTCTCCCTTCCTCTCTGAAAAAAAAAAAATCAATAAAATAAATATTTTTAAAAACCACCCTTGAAAATCCCCTAAATTGCCACCAAAGTACTTCACACAGGGTCTTTTGTTTCTCTAACATTGTTTAATAATCTGAATAAAACACGGTTAGATTTAAACTGTAGAATCGCACCCAGCATGGCAAGATGCTTCCTTATAAAGACAGACACATCAGTGGGTCGGGGCTGTGTGCCAGGTGTTGGAAGGGAGACCCCCAGGGTGGTGGTGGGGTGCTCGGATAGAGCCTCCCTGCCCCACGTATCTCTCGTCCCAGCAGATTCTAAGGACACCATCGTGATTGCCCTGTATGACTACGATGCCATTCACCACGAGGACCTCAGTTTCCAGAAGGGAGACCAGATGGTGGTCCTGGAGGAGTGAGTCCTCATCCCCTCCCCCAAGACCTCCCTAGCCCAGTGTTCAGTACGCGCTCTTCAGTCCTTCAGTGAAAACCTTAGACCAGGGTGTCTGTGACTGATGAGCATGGCCCCGATTGTGGCAGAGGAGGAAGGGCTGAGGCCGCAGTAAAGGGGCTTTGCACTTACTCGTGGCGCCCACCCAGGCAAGGGTGAACGGCTCAGAGAGCTTCTGCAGGGAAGCCTTCCTCGGGCTCCTGCAACCAAGCTGCAAGCTTACCTGTGGACCGCACCCTGTTGAGGTGACTGCATGCAGAAATCTTTGGATCTCCGAGTTTGCTGCCTTTCATCTCCTCCAGTCTTCACCATCAGGGAGTGTAGTGTCCAGAATACGGGAGGACGGGAGCCAAAAATGGCAGTGGTTATGCTTGGTCAGACTCCTGAGCCCACTCCCTCTGGCTCTTGGCCCCAGCTGAACCCCTGGAGTCTGCCATGGGCACAGGGCCCCACCTTAGGTATGGCTAGGAAGGCCGAGGCTGCAAGACCAGAGGACAATAGTGGGGCCACAGGCCTAGGTCTGTAGGCTGTGGTTGCAGGGACAAACCTTGATTTCAGGCCCTCAGGTGCACAGTGGGGACTGTTGTAAAGATCTCTAGCTCTAGTTATGGGGTGTATGCAGGGGGTACTCCCAGCCAAAGCTGAGGGGCCCAAGAGGACGAAGGGAAGTCCTGCTACTGACCTCTTTGCTCCCTCCTGTCTCTTAGGTCTGGGGAATGGTGGAAGGCTCGGTCTCTGGCCACCCGGAGAGAGGGCTACATCCCAAGCAACTACGTTGCCCGCGTTGACTCTCTGGAGACAGAGGAGTAAGTCTTCTATTTCCCTGCTCTCCAGAAGGAAGCATGAGCAAGGCCAGCCGTGTTCCTGCCCCAGGGCTTTTGCACCCCCTACCTCGCCTACCTGGCATACTCTTCCTGGGGTTCTTTGCCTGGATGGCTCCTTCCCATCCTTCAGGTCTCAGAGAGGCCTTCCCTAACCACCCTGTCTAAAGCAGGTCCCCTTTGTGAGTTTCTCCCTTCTTTTTCAACTCTTCTCACTAGCATTTCTTCCTTATGCAAGATATGCGAGATTCCTTTCCAGGGGTGGAATTGCCGGGGAGATGGTTCTTACTAAATACCGTGTAACATTGCTTGACTCTTTCACCACGGCATGAATCATTTTACAAAACGGAATCAAAGAAGGTTGGGGGAGGAAGCGCAGCGTAGCATGGTGATAAGAGCTTGGGCTCTAGAGTTAGACTGCCTGGATTTGAAGTGTGGCTGGCTCTGCCACTTTCAAGCTGTGTAATGCCAGGCAAGTTACTTGCTCTCTCTGTTCCTCAGTTTCCTTATCTATAAAATGGAAATAATAAGGGCAACAATTCCAGAGTTGTTGGGTGGATGAATGTTAGCTGACTTTCTCCATAGCTGATGCAGAGGAAACAGGGGCCCAGAGGGGACAAGCAACTTGCTCGAAGTCACACAGCAATTTTATGGCAGGGCCAACGCCTACTGACTCTGGTCTGGGGCTTTCCCATCCCAGCACAGGAGCCACTCCGCACCCTGCTGAGGGTGGAAATAGATTTGGCTTCTGCTGCTTGAACTTTCCCATCCAATATCCCAACTATTTTGGGAGAATGAAGAAAAGATCCAAGGATATGGGCCCACATATAAAATTATTTGAAATCTCACATTTTTGCTTAGAAATGTATTTGACTTTATATTACACAGAGAAGGATAAATGGTGAAACAGAAGAAGCTCAGACCCTCATTCACATGGGCCTTCGAGGCCCTGACAGGAATATCGTGTGTCCTTGTGAAATTTGCAGAAGTAAGATTTTGACCGCAGTTGGTTAAGACCGCTGTATTTTCACACTCGGCCTCTCTGTCCATCACCGTACCGCTCTCTCTGGGTACTGTTGGAATGACCTCTGGGCATTTTGTATTTGTAAGGCTGTGTTATTTTTCTTAAAGAAAGCTCCCCAGTGTGTGTAAGTTTCTGTCAGTCTCAGCAAGCTGGATTCAACCCTGGTCAAATGTCTGTTTTAATATCAAAAGAATCATTGTTTTTCCCAAAAGAGTCTTTGGGGAAAGTCAGTGATGCAGGAAACCAGGCCCTCAGTACCCTGGTGGCCCTGTCAGAGGGACAGGACCGCCCACCCAGGGTTCACACGCTGTCTCTTCCCCTCTCCACCAGGTGGTTCTTCAAGGGCATCAGCCGGAAGGATGCAGAGCGCCAACTTCTGGCCCCTGGCAATGTGCTGGGCTCTTTCATGATCCGCGACAGCGAGACCACCAAAGGTGACCCAGCAATTCCCACTCTATCATCTATCTATCTATCTATCTATCTATCTATCTATCTATCTATCTAATTATGATGATGATGATGATCACAGCCAGCATTTACTGGGCGTTTACATCCTGACTACTTCACCAGCATTACTTCTTTCAATTATCAGGCAATATGATGAGATAGAGGGGTCTCACAACCAATCCCATTTTACAGATGAGGAAACTGAGGCACAGAGAAGTGATGTACTCACTTGTCCAAGGTCTCACAGCTGGATATGGAGGAGCCTGGACAAGAACCTGGCAGCCTGATTCCACAGCTCACTCTTACCCTTGTGCTCCACTGCCCAGCTGCCAGGGTGGTGCCAGCGGTGGCGTTATAGGGGTGTCCAGAAAAGGTGCCCAGAAGGAGTGCCGCAGTAGTGGCCGGACTCTGAAGTCCCACTCCTGAGCAGTTTCTCTCTGACCAATTGCAGGGAGCTACTCTTTGTCGGTACGAGACTACGACCCCCAGCATAGGGATGCAGTGAAACATTATAAGATCCGGACCCTGGACAACGGGGGCTTCTACATCTCCCCACGAAACGCCTTCAGCACCCTGCAGGAGCTGGTGGCCCACTACAAGAGTAAGTCCTGCCCAGGCCACACCCCGGGCAGGGTGGACCTGTCGCCCGGGAACCCGAGTCGAGGTGCACTGTGCCCTCTGAGGCCTGCTGAGCTCTTTCTGTCTCTCCCCAGACAAATAGTTGCTTTGGATTCTCCTGAAATTCTAGGCCTGTTGAGGAGGAGGGCAGAGGTGGCATCTGGTCACACTCTGCTCTCTGGGAATGTCCCTGATCATGGCAGCCCCCTGGAACAATGGCCAGCTACAGCCGACCAGGCAGGGAAGCCTCTGAGGGGAGGCCTCTGGCTGGCCGAGAGCCGGCTGCCCTCGCTGACCAGCGGCTCTGTTCCAGAAGGGAGTGACGGACTCTGCCAGAAGCTGACAGTGCCCTGCGTGTCCTCCATGCCCCAGAAGCCGTGGGAGAAAGATGCCTGGGAGATCCCTCGGGAATCCCTCCAGCTGGAGAAAAAGCTTGGAGCCGGGCAGTTTGGGGAAGTCTGGATGGGTAAGGACCCAGGGCCAGAGGGTGATGGGAGAGAGGGAGCAGGGAGGTCATCTCTTCTAGGAAGAGCCCGAGATAAAGTGGGAATGCCACCAAGGGACAAAGGGGAGATCTGAATAGCAGCCATAAAGGAGCAATTCCTCCGAGAGAAAACCAAACTGCCCTGCCATGCAAACACCGAGGCCACTTACCTGGTGGAGTTAAAAATTTCCTCCTGGGACGTAGGAGTCCTAGGTGAGGAATCTGCTCTAACACAGAGCCAGGAGGCCTACCAGTTGGGGGTGAGATTACCAAAGCCTCCTAGGATGATGAAAATTAAGAATGGGGAAATGCAGCTTGGAGATTTCCAGGTGAGTTCAATGTTGGTAACTGTGTGCTTAGCGCCATGCCACAGCGTTGTGGGGCACCCATAAGGTATGTTCCACCCCTGCTGCCCTACCGCCAATAACTCGAGAACAGCAATGCCTGGCCCAGTGCCTGTGCACCCGATTGTGTTTCCACCCACCAAGTTTTAAGTGAGACTGAAGACAGCTTAGAGAGTGGCAAACAAATTAGTCCAAAAAAATGTTTACATACACATATTCAACTATATTTGTTGAGAGCCTGCTATATGCCAGGCACCTAATAAGAGGTTGTGGCAGAGAAAATATGGAGAAGAAAGGAAGACAGATCTGAGTAATGAGTTAGAAACAAAACTATATCATACAAGGGTTTACTCGTACTAAGGGAAGACCTCAGGCGTGGATTAAAACAGAAACACAAGGCAAAAATGGAAACACAAGCAATTAAGAGATTTATAAGTCTAAGTAGAAAGGGGGTGAGGGAACATCATGTGGGAAGTTCCTAGGGTTGGAGGGGTGGTTGGGTGGGTGGTACCTGAGGTGCTGAGTGACATGCAGGCTGACTGTACACAAAAGTCAAGGGGAGTTTGGCGAATGATAAAGCTGGCAAGGTGGGCAAGGCCAGATCATGCAGGCCTTGTAGACCATGATGAAACTGGTATTTATTTTGAGAGCAGTGTTAAGATTAAAGCATTTTAAGAGAGATGGTATATGTGAGAGGTCTGTATGTATGAGTGACGGCATCTGAATCCCTACAACAGCCCTTCAGAGGCAGTGCTTATCATTCCTACTTCCCAGATGAGGAAACAACAGATGAGGGAGGATAAGTGACTTGTCCAAGGGCACACCGCTAGGAATGTGGACCAGCTTTGCAACCCACATCTCTCTGAGCCAAAGTGCATCCCTCTCTAGGGGCTGAGTTGGTCACGAAAGACTTTGTGGAGGAGGCAGTTCTGCAGGTGGCCCTTCCTGGGCGGTGGGGAAAGAGCATGGGTTCTGACCATCTTTCCTGCTTTCTCGCCCACTTCAGCCACCTACAACAAGCACACCAAGGTGGCCGTGAAGACCATGAAGCCAGGGAGCATGTCTGTGGAGGCCTTCCTGGCAGAAGCCAACCTAATGAAAACTCTGCAGCATGACAAGCTGGTGAAGCTGCATGCCGTGGTCACAGAGGAGCCCATTTATATCATCACGGAGTTCATGGCCAAAGGTGCTGTGTCTGGGGGCTGGGGATGCAGGCTGTGGCTCATACAAGTTAACTGAAGACTCAGAGGTGACTTTGACATGGTTCTTGCCCTCAAGATGCTCCCAATCTGGCCAGGAGCTTTTCCCACAGGTATAAGCAGCTATTGCCCAGTCCTCTTGGTTAATGTGGTGAAATCATGTGAAGGGGATGCCAGTGGAAGGGGAGCACATGAAGCTACCAGGATTGGGGAGTAGGGCAGACCCCCATTTGGTGATGGAAGAAGAGACTTATGGATTACTGTGTCCTTAAAGGCCAGGGGAAGTTCTCCCTGTAGGCCATGTTCCCTGTATCCTCTGGAAAAGAGATTCCACAAAGCATCCATTCCAAGCTGTCCCCACCCTGCCCACCCATGATCCAGAATTTCTCAGGGACTTTTTTAAGCCACCATTTCACAAACATTTTCAATCCCTGCCCCTTAAAAATATATATTTGTATTGATTTCAGAAAAGAAGGGAGAGGGAGTGAGACAGAAACATCAATGATGAGACTTATTAATTGGCTGCCTCCTGCACGCTCCCCCCCCCCCCGCCCCTCAACTGGGGATGGAGCCTGCAACCCAAGCATGGGCTCTGACAGGGAATTGAACTGTGACCTCCTGGTCTGGAGCTCGATGCCCTACTACTGAGCCACAGGCCGGTCAACACCTGCCCATTTTTTATTAATAGAAACGTATCACCCAACCTCATTTAGTGTGATTTAAAATCTCAAAACTTCTTTCATTTTCTAGTTACACAGTTACACCAGCCTTATAAGACCATAGCACAAGTCACCTGGGCTCAGAAAGCTGCCTCAGTCGAAGAACCAGTCTAGCAGTCACAAAGTCACTTAAAAACATTCAGCTTATTTTTCTCAAACACTAGGTGTGGTAAATAGATGTTTTATTTAAATCCATTACTATGAACAATTTTACCCTAAGTAGTGAGAGCACTCATTATTGCTTCCCCTCCCCCACAGGAAGCCTGCTGGACTTCCTGAAAAGTAACGAAGGCAGCAAGCAGCCATTGCCAAAACTCATCGATTTCTCAGCCCAGGTGAGAGGCTAGTGGGGAAACTGGGGCGGGGAGGGGAGGTGTAAATATTTATTCAGCACATTCTTATTGACATACTATAATAACAGCAACAATACTGGATAACATGTTGTTGTTGTTATTGTTAACCCTCATCTGAGAATATTTTTCCCCATTAATTTTTGAGAGTGGAAGGGAGGGAGAGAGAAACATCAATGTGAGAGAGATGCATGGACTGGTTGCCTCCTATGTGTGCCCCAATGGGAGCTGGGGATTGAACTTGCAACCCAAGGATGTGCCCTTGGCCAGGAATCGAACGTGGAATCCTCTGGTGTGCAGGCTGACCTCTAACCACTTAGAAACATTGGCCTACGCACATTTAGTGAGCACTCTGTATAAAAGTATACTATTAAAATGTGTCTTACATGTATTAGCTCATTAAGTCCTCACATCAACTTTCTAAGATGGGATTTTTGTTATCTGTTCTTTTTTTTTTTTAAATATGTTTTTATTGGTTTTAGAAAGAGAGAAAGGGAGAGGGAGAGAGAAACATCTATGTGTGAGAGAAACATCAGTATGCTGCCTCCTGCATGAATCCCTGACTGGGGCGGGGGTTGAGCCTGCAACCTGGGCATGTGCCCTGACCCGGAATTGAACTGGTGACCTTCCAGTGCTCGAGACAATGCTCAACCAACTGAGCCACACCAGCTAGGGCTGTTATCTATCTTATCTAACAAACCACCCAAAGCTTAGGAGCTTGAAACAATAATTTATCTCTCATTATTCTGTGGGTTGACTGGAGCTGGCTGTGTGGTTGTCCTGCTCCACATGTTGAAACTGAGGTCACTCACATGGCTGCATTCTGCTGGCAGGTTGCCAAGGGCTAGAATGTCCATGATGGTCTCTCATCCTCTGGATTTTTTTTTCCATGTGGCACCACTCAGTAGTCCAGCCAGAATTTGTGACTTGGTGGCGAGGCCCCAATACAGAGTATACCAAGGGGCCAAACCCTAATGTGCAAATGCTGATTGATTTAGCCTGCATGATGCTAGCTAACGCCTCATTGGCTAAAGTAAGTCAGAGGCTCAGCCCAGAGCCAGTGTGGAAGGGAACTGACCGAGGGCCTGAGTCCAGGAGGCATGGCCCATTGGGAGTCACCAATGTGACAGTGTAGCCATAGGATGGTAATTGCCATCCAGGTTTACATAAGAGAAATGAAGCATCGAGAAGATAAGTACAGATGAGGAAACCGAGGCCCAGTGAGATTCAGTAGCTTGCCTAAGTTACTGTGTTCTTTCGATGGATTTGGCAATGAACAAAATGGAAAGAATTGCTGTCCTCACAGAGCAAACAGTTCAGATCGGAAGAGAGATATTAAATAACTGAATCTCTTCAAGAGCCATGATCCAAGAGGCCTGGTTCAATGTCAAAAGAATGTAGTATTCAACAAAAATAGTCATGTATACAAGTCACAGGAACACTTCTTAAAACCCCATTCTTCTCATCTTCCCTTCACACTCTGCAGCTCTTCTCATCCTCAGCTGAGTGATTTTATTTCTATCCTCTGTCATTCTTTTCTATTTGTGGGAAAACAGAGAGGAAAGGGGTGCTGTGGGAGTACACAGCTGAACTAGCAGCAACCCAAGGAGACTTCCCAGAGGAATTGTTGTCTAGATTGAGCCCTGAAGAATGACTGGAAGTGAGTCTGATGAAGAGGAAAAGAAAGGGTGTTCTAGACAAAGGACATGGCCTGTGCCGAAGCTCAAAGGAAAAACACAAGAACCAGGCCTGGTCAGGTGGTGCCTGGGGCTGGGAAAGATGAAGGGAGTGTGGTTTGCAGCCTGGAGTGTATTAAGGGAGACCTGCACCAGGGCCTAGACTTGGGGCTTCTGAAGATGGCTAACGCAGAGCCCATTTGAGTAGGCAAATCCTAAGGGGAGGTCAGAGTTATATATATATATATATATATATATATATATATATATATATATATATAAAGGTCTTGCATTTCAGAGCCTGGAATGCCAGAGACATATGGAAACCAAGGCCTGGCATTTTGACTTTAGTGGGCCCTGTCCCTAGAGAAAAGTAGTCCAGTGTGTTGCTAAATTAAAGCTATCAAGCTGGCAGAAACCTTGCTGGGCAGAGTCATCAACTGGGCAAGAGCCACTCTCCTCATTTCACAGATGGGAAAACAAACCAAGGGAGGAAAAGAAGCGCCAGGCCCTATGCATCCAAGAGCAGAGGAGACCTCAGAGCCCAGGGACAAGAAGGAGCCAACCTGGTCTTTGCCTCCAGGCCTGTTGCCACCTGGCTGATGGCTTTCGATCCACTATGGGTCTCAGTCTCTCCTTTTGTCAAGTTCAGAAGCTTTTCTCTCTATTTTATTTTTTACGGCACAATTCTGTTGGTCAATGAAATCATATACATTAGCTGAGTATTTAAAAATAGGTCTAAACAGCTGTTCTGATTGTAAGGTAGGACCTCATGTGTGGCCTTTTTCTCCACCTTCCCCATACATACCCCCTGCCTCACCCCTGGCTACCCTGAGGTATCCTACTGAATCCAGTTTGAAGAGCTAGAATATCCTACAGGCACTTCCCACTCTGATTCTGTGATTCCTTGGAAGAAACCCAAGTTCCAGTGCCTGACATCATGTCAGCCCATTTGGTGGTCATGAAATCACTCCACCTAATTCCCCCCCCCCCCCCAATTCTTAGACCAGCCCTGAGCCCAATAAATATATCCCTTAATTCATCCAGTTAACAAAACCTTGAAAAGCAACACTTTGTGTATTGGGCTTAGGAGTAGAGTAGCATTTTGGTTTTGATCCCAGCTCTGCCTGTGTAGCTTTGAGCAAGTTGCATAACCTTTTGAGTACCACTTTCCTCAACAGGGAGCACTAATTGTCACCAACGAAGTGAATACTTAACCATTCTCAGTTCTAAATGCGTGGAGATTTAATCCTCACAGAAGCCCTCAGAGGCAGGTTCTATTGTTGTCCCCATTTCACAGAGAAGAAGTGTGAGGCATAGAAGGTTGAAGTAGCTTGATGGGGCTCAAAAAGAACTGGTCCAATTCCAGAGGCACGCAGGCATTATCCCCTACTGTTCTCTGTGGGCTTTGTCCCACCTGCCCCACTGAGCTCATGTCAAAATCAATAGCATGACTGTCTGCCAGTGGTAACTACCAGCATTAGTACCTGCTCTGTGCCAAATAGATGGCCAAAAATTCAGGTAGATTAATGGCTAAGTGCATGGACCCTGAGTATAGCTGTTGGAGTTCCAGTCCTGCTATTTATTTCTCTGGCTTCCAGCATTCTCAACACAGCTGATCACAATAGTGCCTCCCCTAAAGAGAGAGCAAGTACTATTTATTATAATCTTATAATCTATCTATATATTTAAAAGGCTAAGATGTTAAGTCCATCCAGGTAATGACATCACATAGCAATGTCCAGCTTCCTCCCCCTAGCCACTAGCCTCCTTGCGGTTTCTTCAGCCCAGGAACACAACTTGCTTTATAGCCAGGTGCAAACATTTTATACTTTAACCAAATGTGCCTTATCTCATTTAATCCCCACAGAAGTCCTGGAATAGGTAGATAGGAGACTTGGTGGAATCCTTTTTTTTTTTTTTTTTTTTTTATTAGCCAGAAAATGGAGATTTAGAAAGCTTAGAAACTTGACCCAATTGAAAAGAAGTAAGAAATGGTGGATCTTGAAAATGACTTCAGGTTTTCTCACTGAGCAGAATATAGTCAAATACTGCTGCAGTTAAATATTTTACCCTTTGTTCTCCCTGTGTGATCTACAATAATAATCAGCTTCATGTTGATATTTACTGCCATGTTGCTGAAAGAGAAGTTGGGGTGTTTCATTGGGATTGAAAAAGTTTAGCTAAATCAGAAAGCAGGTCTAATTAAGCAAGTTTATTCCATCCTCTCTAATAAAGAGGGAATATGCTAATTGACCCTCACACCATCACAAAGATGTGCAGTGCCCACAGCTAATAAGGAGGAAATATGCTAATTGAATGACACGCCCTCAAAGATGGTGGTGCCTACAGCCACAAGATGGTGGTACACTGTCCCCTAGGCCCCCCAGTCATCCAGGGCCAGCCCAAGGCGTAGGCAAGCCTTGGATGGGGGCTGCCTAGCCACCCAGCACCAGCCGAGGCTCAGGTAACCAGGGCCAGCCAAGGCTTGTGCTGCCGCAGTGGCAGCAGCAGAGGTGTGATGGGGCATCGCCTTCCCCTGATCGTCAGGTCACCTCCTGCCCCTAAGGGCTCCTGGACTGTGAGAGGGTGCAGGCCAGGCTGAGAGACCACCCCCGCTTCAGTGCATGACTTTCCATGCACCGAGGTTAAGTTAACTCACGCATGCATATAAAGTTCTCACTGGGGCCAATTACACACATGTGTTTTGATTTGTCATTGTCACTCATGAATTTGGTTGACACTTCTATTATAGAGAAAGGGTGAATAGTGATATTAAAAGATTTCTTCTAATTAATTTCCTTTCAACGTGCATGAATTTGTGCACTGGGCCACTAGTACATGAATAAGCTATGATGTCTGCCATGAAGGTAATATCCATTGTTAACAGTGCCTCTAAGAACTCCTTATACATTTTCCCACACCCCCAGGCAAAACTGTCTTACTCAACCCCTTTATAGGCTTACCCCAAACAAAATTTAAAAGTCTGGAGATTTTGTTGGAAAGTCTTCAGCCTCAGACCTCAGTTTCAGTAGTCATGGGTGCCCCCTCCTGTCCACTTCCTGTAAGCGCACTGCCCACTTTTCCTCCAAACTTCAGGCTGATGCATTGGTTTGGTCTGTCTGGTCAGGCCCCCTATCCCTTCCAAATAATCTCACCAGATTGCGCCCAGCTGCAGTCCTCCAGGGCACTGGGGATCTGCAATAATTAGAGGCAGCCTGGTGCACTGGGATTGAACACCCACAGACTGGTTTGAGTCTGACATTCAGAATTTTCTTGGTGGTATGATCTGGAAAACACAGATTGTGAGAGCACCTGACTCAAGGAGCTTGAAGGCCAGTTTGTAAATTACAAGTGCGGTTTAGTGGGTGTCTGAGGGTTAATAATAAACCTCTTTCTAAGGGTTAATGCACAAACCATTCTATGTAAAAGATGTCTCTAAGGAAAAATCCTACATTTTTCCATCAGAAACGTCCAGGCCCCATTGTGATTAACAGTCTTTAACACAGTCTATTATTCACTCGGCAGCCATGATGACATTAAAATATACATCAGACAACATCACATTCCTCCTCGAAGCCTTCTACTATCTTCACATCACACTCAGAATACAGTACAACCTCCTCTCCCAGACTACAAGGTCCTTCACAATCAGCCACTTCTCTCTCAACTCCCCCCATGGTCCCTGTGGCAACTTCTTCTCAGCGACCTGTTCCACAAACATCCAAGCTCATTCCTACCTCCAGGCCTTTGCACATGATGTTATTTCTGCCAGGAATATTCTTATTTAACACGCTATCATCACTGAGATCTTCACATAATTTCACCTCTTCAAAGCAGCCTTCCATAAACACTCAATCCAAAAAGCCCTCTAGGTTTCCTCTCCTGTTACCCTCTTTATCCTTTCCTTATTTAATGCCACCTACAGGGGTTTTGCCTGACTTAGCACATATTCAAGTAACACGTCTGGCACCTCCAAGACACTCAGTAGATATTTGTGAACAAATGAATTTTTCCTACTGAGGTTGGGATGAAGATGGCATTGGAGACACAGCAAAGCCCAGTGATTGAACATCAACTTATAAACCTTGAGGTCACAGTTCGATTTTCAGTCAGGGCACATGCCCAGGTTGTGGGGATCCCCTGTGGGAGGCATGCAGGAAGAAGCCAATCAGTGATTCTTTCTCTTCATTGATGTTTCTCTCTCTCTCCTTCTCCCTTCCTCTCTGAAATCAATAAAAATGTATTTTTTAAAAAGAGAGATACAGCAGAATATGATGTGAGCCTAGATTGTTCCCAGAAAGAGAGTGCGGGAGGAAAGCTCTTCATGGTAACCTGGTGTGGGTGGGAATAAAGGTCCGGAGAATAATGCCATTGCTTCTCCTCAAAGTGCTCCCTGGAACTCCCAGAACCCTACAGAAGCCCCACACTAACTCAGCCCCTGAGGATCCTCCCAACTTGGAAAGGTAGACAGGGAAATGCCAGTCTGAGTTTGGACTCTCCCACACAAAAAGGAGGAGCTGGAACACATTTTCCTGTTTCCTCACACTTGGACACTTATGCCTTTGGGTGGGACTCATCTTGGGCTGGGCCAGATCTGAGGACAAGGATATCTCTGTTTTGGGTAAAGGTTTCGGAAGGCATGGCCTTCATCGAGCAGAGGAACTACATTCACCGAGACCTGCGAGCCGCCAACATCCTGGTCTCTGCGACCCTGGTGTGTAAGATTGCCGACTTTGGACTGGCGAGGGTCATCGAGGACAACGAGTACACGGCCCGGGAAGGTAGGGGATGCTGCCAGGGGACCCGTGGGGCCCACGTGGGTGGGTGGTGAGAGTTGAGCCTGTGAAAGTGATCAGTAAAATGCAAAGGTCCACCCCAGTATTAGCAATGTGTTATTCAACCTGAAAGAGTCCTGGATGTAGCGTCCTGGCCTCCAATCACCCAGAGACTCTGATTTAGATTAAGTTGGGTGTGTACATGTTGAAATTAAGCATAAGATCAACTTTATGGATAATAGACAAAAACAAAGGAGTCTAAATGTCTATAAATAGGAGAATGAATATGTAACTTGTGGTATATTCATACAATATAATGTATGCAGCAATGAAAAATTACAAACCAATGCTACATGCAACAAAGTGGTTGACTCTCATAGGCGTAATATCAAAATGAAAGACATCAGACCAAGAAAGTAGATGTTGGATGGTTCCATTTATATAATATTCAGAAACAAGCAAACTCATGTATGAAAGTTCATAGAATCATTATTTGTAACAGCCAAAAAGCAGAAGCAAACCAAATGTCCATCAACTAACTGAGAAACAGATAAACAAAACGTAGCCTATCCATGCAATGGAATATCATTCATAAAGGAATGAGGGACATGCTACTCATGTATAAACTTTTCAAGCATCATGTTAGTGAAAGAAGGCAGATACAAAGGTAACATATTATATGATGCCATCTATATGAAATGTCCAGAACAAGCAAATCTATAAAGAAAGTAGATTAATGATTGCCTAGTGCTGGGGTGGAAAACTGGAAAGAAATGGGGAGTGCCTGATATGTTTTTTTTTTGGGAGGGGGGGAATATGATAAAAATATTCTAAAATTCCCGACTTTGTGAACATACTAAAAACCATTGAATTGCATACTTTAACTGGGTAAAATGCATGACCTGTGTATACATCTTAATAAAACCGTTAAAGAAAAAAGCAGGCAAAACTCATTTATGGCGGTAGAGGTCAGAATAGTGATTACCTGGGATGGGGTTAGTACTGGCTGGGGGCAGAGGCACGAGGGAGCCTTGGAGATGCTGAAAGTGTTTCTATCTTGATCTGAGTGGGGATTATCAGATCTGTACATGTCAACAATGCATCGAGTTGCACATGAAGGATTTGTGCACTTTATTTCATGTTTGTTAGGATACAATAAAAACAATCTAAACTAAGGGCAACCACTAAAAGACTAAGAGTAGACTGTATAATCTCTAAAACAGGAGAGGAGAGGCAGGAATAAATAAAATTCTCTCAATGTCAAGGAGGGAGAAAATGGAGAGAAGAAAAAAAAAACAACCCAGAGCATTTTCAAAATTTGACCATGTACTTAGCCATAAAGCAGGCTCATCAAACTTCAGAGGACATGTATTCTTATAGAGTATATTCTCCAACCACAATGGAATTAAGGTGGAAAACAGTAACCAAGCATTAACTAAACCCACCCCAGACCAGGTGGGAGGAGAGAAAGAGTAAAAAGGAGATAGATACCCAGCGACTGGTGGAAAGCACAGAGGCCAAAGCCCAAATCTTCCCTTCCCCCACTGCCCGGCACCAGGGCACTAAAGCATTCGCTGCAACCTCGACTCAGGGCCCTGAAGTCTTGCTGTCCTGAACAGTCTGTGACCTCTAGGACGCCACTCTTCAGGAGCTGTAGGTTGCTGGGGTAACCGCTGAATTAACAAGGTGGTCCTGGGGAGTTAGCTACCTGGCCACACCCCAGACCCTCTGCCCACGCCTCTCCACTTGAGCCATCTGTCCTCAGCATGGATGTTCCTTGCTTCCAGAGGCCAGATTTAGATTTAGGGAAATTGCAGTGTGCAGGGGACAGATGTGGGAAGTGTGCTGTCCTGTTCCCTCACCCTAGCAGAGACCCAGCCCACTGCTCTCCAGACTCTCCCTGACTCCACTCTTTCCAACTCCGCAGGGGCCAAGTTCCCCATCAAGTGGACAGCTCCTGAAGCCATCAATTTTGGCTCCTTCACCATCAAGTCAGACGTCTGGTCCTTTGGTATCCTGCTGATGGAGATCATCACCTATGGCCGGATCCCATACCCAGGTAGTAAAGGGACCTCAGCTCGGGGCTGCTTCCAGAGCCCAGTCTGGCTTTCTTCTCTTGTCAGTGTGCATTCAGACTGAGTTCTTCATCCTCCTCCCCAATCTCCCTGCACCTGCTCCATCTCAGTTAAAGGCACCGCCACCCACCCAGTTTCTTAAGCCTGAAATCTGGGGGCTTCCTCTGTCCTTCCTTTTCTCTCACGCCTTACCACATCCACGCAGTCAGAGGTTCTGGCATTTGACTCCAGAACACATCCCAAGTCTTCCCCTTCTAACTCCAGAGCCTCCATGCTCATCCTGACCAACATCACTTCTCACCTCGATGTTCCTGCCTAACCAGCACCCTGCTTCTCCCCTCTCTCCTATAGGCCATTCTCTACGTGCAGCCAGAACGAGTCTTCTAAAATTGTGACTCAGATCTTGTGCCTTCTCCATCTCTAACTCTTTCACGGTTTCCCACCATAATTAGGACAAAATCCCAAACTTCTAATTATGCCTGCAGGTCTTGCACGACCCAGCCCCTGTCTGCGTCTCCAGCTTCACTTTATGTGGCATCCCACCATCCAGTCATCCAAAGTACCACACATGTCCCCCATGCTTCTTATTCAAAACACGCTACACTGTTTCCTTCATAGTGTTCATCACATTTGGTAACTGTGTTTGTTTAATATTTTCCCCATCAGACTCTGAGTTCCATGAGGCCAGAAATCATGTCTGTGTTCCTCACTGGGTATCTGCACTGCCTACCTCTGTGCCCGCCACATAGTGGGTGCTTTGTAGCTGTTTGTGGAATAGACGAGTTTACCAACACGCCTGCAGGCAACACCCTAGACTGAGTAGAACACAGGAGTATATAAAGATACACACAACATATAGACTGCCCAGGACTCAGTAAAGTGCCCATGAGACAGTTGTGCTCTGTCTCTTTTTGATTGGCATGTCTCCATCGGTATCCCTACCCAAAACACTGGGAAGAGAGGACAAGGCAGATATAAAGAGTCTCTGATTTTTTTTATAAATTGTCCAGAATTTGAATGGTGTCCCCATCAATTATTACATTTTGACAAATTCACTTCACTTTTACTCCAGTGTTTTCACCTGTAAAAAAATAAAGGTGCCCAATCTGGTAATGATATTTACCTTGCACTAGTGGTTGTGAAGGTTAGGAACAAAAAATATAGACATAGCTCATTCAATTGTATTTCTCAAGTTCCTTCCGTGTGTTAGGCAATAGGATACAGGAAGAGCTGAGGTCCCTGCTTGTAAGGAGCTCACAGTCTAGCCTGGGCACACACTAAACAGACACACGCTCCCAAGGAGATGACTGCAGAGGAGAGAATGAAGCAGAGGCGTTTAAGAGGGAGGGACCTGGAGCTCCTGTGGACAGGAAGTACCTGTCAGAGCAGGTCATATTTGAGCTGAAAAACAGCTGAGTGAGGATCTAGGGGAAAGATTTCAGGCAGAAGGCACTGCTAGTTTATAGGGCCTGAAGTGTGCCTGAAGGACAGCAAGGAAGCCAGGCAGCTGCAGGCCAGGAATGAGAGCAGATGGTAGATGATGAGGTTGGCAAGGGCCAGATCCGGCAGGGCCCATGGTCATGGAGGAGAGTGAGTGGACGTTAGTCTAAGCATGTGGGATCTGGGAGGTGGCATCATCTCATGTTTAAGTGGTGCTTGGTTCAGCATGGAGAGTGGATTTGGGGACAGGTAGACGCTGCGACAGTGGCACAGACACAGGTGGTGATAGCAACAGAGATATAAGTTGATGGGTTGATGCTACATTTCAAAAGAAAGGACGTGAGTTGCTGATGTGGAAGGCGAGGGAGAGAGAAAAATCAAGGATGATTCTCCTGGTTTTAATTGAGCAAATAGGTGGGCAATGATCTATGGATAGAAATTAAAGAATTCTGTCTTAGCCCCGTTAAATTTGAGGTGACGAGTAGACATCCAAGTTGTAGACATCCCCCCATGGAGATGGTCACCTACAGCCAGATCCCATACCCAGGTAGTAAAGGGGGGTTTAGCTAGGGGGGACAAAGCAGATCTAAAGAGTTTCTGATTTTTTTTATAAACCGTCCTGAATTTAAATGGTGTCCCCATCAATCATTATATTTTGACAAGGTCACTTCACTTTTACCCCAGTTTTTTCACCCGTAAAAAATATAGGTGCCCTATCCAGGAATGATATTTACCTCACTAGTAGACATCCAGCAGTTAAATGGTTGTTCTTAAAGGTAATGAACAAATTCAATAAAATAAGGCAATGGTCCCGTTCACACATGGTATGCATCAAGTCTGGCCTTCTGTTTTGTGTCGAGGGTAGGCCAGGAAAAACCAGGAATGGCTATGGCAACCTGTATCCATGAGGATGCATTAACAATAAGAAAGTTATTGTTCTCATGAGGAGTCTGACATTGGTGACTGGTTAGTTCAGCGGCTCAGCAGCTCTCAGGACTCTAGGCTAGTTTGTCCGTGACTATCTTCCTCACGTGGTCAGATGGCTGCTGCAGCTCCAGGGATCACACTGTCTCACTGTGCCAGAAGGAAGGACTAAGTGACTGTCTTCTAAAGTCTCTCTCAGGGAGGAAAACCTTGCCTGGAAGTCTCCCTAGAGACTCCCTGTCGGCTTCCATTGCCCATCACTGGGTGTAGCGCCTCTGCCCTCACTCAGGGGAGTCTATGGATGTCACAGAGAGGCGGAGCTCCCACAGGAGATGGGGAATGAAGGCTGCTGGGTAGGCAACTTTGTCTGCCTCCCCAGGACTCCCATTGCCCATCCATCCCTTTTTAATTCCCTGGCTCCTTCTCAGGGATGACAAACCCTGAGGTGATCCGGGCGCTGGAGCGTGGATACCGCATGCCCCGGCCGGAGCACTGCCCCGAGGAGCTCTACAACATCATGACTCGCTGCTGGAAGAACCGCCCTGAGGAGCGGCCCACCTTCGAATACATCCAGAGTGTGCTGGAGGACTTCTTCACGGCCACTGAGAGCCAGTACCAACAGCAGCCATGATGGGGGACCAAGGCAGGGCCAGGCGCTGAGGCGATGCCCTGTGAGGTGACTCCAGCACCATCTGCTAGATGTCGCTCACTCCTCTCACTCCCAGATACCCACCTCACTCCAGCCATGGCTCTGCATTTGTCAAGTGGGTGGGCTGGACTGGACAATCTCTTTCTGACTCTAGCAATCCACAGCCATTCTCAGGAGACCCCAAGTTATATTTCTGTTGCCTGGGACATTCGGATTCCAGTTACAGCTATGGTTTGAATAGGAAACTTTAAAAATAATGAAATAGCCGAACCGGTTTGGCTCAGTGGATAGAGCATTGGCCTGCGGACTGAAAGGTCCCAGGTTCGATTCCGGTCAAGGGCATGTACCTTGGCTGCGGGCACATCCCCAGTTGGAGGTGTGCAAGAGGCAGCTGATCGATGTTTCTCTCCCATCGATGTTTCTGACTTTCTATCCCTCTCCATTCCTCTCTGTGAAAAATCAATAAAATATACTTTTAAAAAAATAATGAAATAAATATTTAAATAAAAGATACAAATGCTAAAGGCTTATTGACAGGTCAGCTTTTCTTCTAGCTCCTGACTATCTATTTGCCTTTTCGCTGGACAAGTCAGAAATGGAGAGGCCCTCCCTGAGGCCAGCAGGACAAGGAGAAGCTGAGTGTGACATTCAAACTGCCCCAACTAGTTGCTGTGTTAGTTTCCTCTTGCTGCTGCGACAAATTACCACAAACTTGGTGGCTTAAAAACAACACAAATTTATTGCCTTACAGTTCCAGAGATCAAAGTGTGAAATGGGTGGGCAGGGCCACATGCCTTTGGCAGGCACCGGGGAGATTCCATTTTCTTGCCTTTTCTAGAGGCTGCACAGTTCCTTTCCACTCTTCACTCCAAACTACTTCAGTCATCAGACTTCTGCCTCTGAGTCTCCTGCCTCCCTCTCTCACTTATAAGGGCCCCTGCAATTACACTGGACCCATTTGAATAATCCAGACTAATCTCCCATCTCAAGATCCTTATCACAGCTGTAAAGTCCCTTTTGCCATAGAAGGTGACATCTTCACAAGTTCTGGGAATTAGGATATGGACTTTGGGGGGGGGGGGGAGGGCTTTTGTGCCTATCACACTGGCACTGGGACTCTGGATGGGTTTCCGTCCCCAAGAAGCTGGGTCTGCCATGATGACAGGAATGATTTCTCATGCTCTGGGACCCTGACTCTGGCCAGGCCACATTGCTGCTTGGGGGATCTCTACCAGCATTGGCGGCATTTCCCATGGCCAAGCAGCTACTGTGGCTGCTAAGATGGTATCCACCGTTGCAGGAATCATGGGGTCTGGAGAGTGGCTGCTGCGCGGTATCTGGTTCCCTGCGTGGGAAGCTCTCAGTGGATGGGAGGAAGACCTGGGAGGGGAGCAGAGAAGACAAGGAGGCATGTTGTCACAGTTGAAAGTCAGCTTTTGTTGTGAGGGGAGCAATGAGAAGAGGTGACAGTGGGATGGGCACAAATGATACCTTTCTATATTATTGCATTCCTTGAAGGATCCACATCACAGCACCCACCAGGGTCCCCTGAACCCTATACTGAACTGATTCTGTACCCCTGAGTAGCACAGAGTCTTAACCTTAGAACTGGATATAAGAACAGTGGAAAATAAAACTATCAGTGTTTCAACTTACCTAGATGGTAATTCCATTTTTCTCGTTTTCTTGTTTGGGATGTGTCTTTGGGTATCTGAAGCAGGGCTCTGTGATAGGAATCTGCACTCATGATTGTGGTACATTGAATTGCCATTCAGTAATCCATAGGAGGAGTACCCTTCTCTGCACCACTAATGTTGAGCTTGGCATGAAACTTGCTTTAGCCAATGGGATATTAGAAGATGTGCTGTAAGCAGAGGCTTACAATGTGCTTGTGGGGCTGGCTTCCCCTCCTGCCTTTTGCTCTGAAAAGAACATGGTCCAAGAAAGATGAATGGCATGTGGTACTGATCTGGACCCAGCCCAGCTTGGAGTTAAATCCAGCTGATCCCAGCTTCAATCAACTGAACTCCAGCTGACCTGTGGACATGTGAGAGAGGAATACATGCTTAATATTACAAGCCTTTAAGTTTTAGGGTTGTTTTGTTACATAGCATTATTATAGAAACCAGAGGCCCAGTGCATGAAATTCGTGCACGGGGGCTGGGGGATGTCCCTCAGCCCAGCCTGCACCCTCTCCAATCTGGGGTCCCTCGAGGGATGTCTGACTGCCCATTTAGACCCGATCCCAGTAGGATCGGGTCTAAACGGACAGTCAGACATCCTTCTCACAATCCAGGACTGCTGGCTCCAAATTGCTCACTTGCCTGCCCCTAACCACTTCTGCCTGCCAGCCTGATCACCCCATAACCACTACCCTGCCAGCCTAATTGATGTCTAACTGTTCCCTTGCCCCTTATTTTTCATCTCTTCCTCCATCATGCTGTCTAGAATGTGCATGTGAACTCTGAACTCTGAGGAAAATGAATTAATTCTAGGGATGGCAAAGCCAGATGGTGCCTGGATCTCAAGATATTTGAGGCATAGCCATCCATCATACAGCTAGTACGATCCTCTACAGCTAGGACAATCTCCCGGACTTGTACCTCAGAGGGTGTGGCATGTATTGTTAGTATCCCTTCAAGTGGCCTAGACTTTTAGCTGTCATTATCTGCATCACTGTGCCTGAGGGCTCTTTTTGTAAAACTGCAAAAAAAAAAAAAAAAAAAAAATACAACCACACACCCACACTCACATACACACCCACACCCACACACACAACCCTCAGCTGCCAGCATTCCAAGATCAAAAGTGCTAAGGAATTAATGCCCTCTGGGATCAGTCCTCAACTAATGACTTTTGGGAGTCGGTGTCAAATAAATACTCCAGCTCTCTTGCCTCTTGGGTGGGGTAACTGTGAGATTGTGTTTTGTGCTATTTCCCGGATTTCCCCACAGGAGGAAACGTCAGTTACCCACAGAGGTAACTTGCTTGACAACATACCCTCTCCAAGTATAGCTCTGACATGAATGTCAGTTGTTAGTTTCATTTATACTCATGAATAAGATGAAAATGAAATAATGAAGTATGCATGTTTTCATTCATTAGATGATAGGAACAACTTCTCTGCTGAGTAAGTAAGCTAAGAGTTTCTAATACTGTCACAATTTTGTGCTAATCACAATGTAACAGCTACAGACACAACACACTGAATGTCTTTATCTACATTATTAACAGTGGCTCCTTATTCCCCTGAGACCTAAGTCCATACCTGGGTTTACAAACTACATTTTACTGCAACAGAGCCACACCGTTATTTATTGTCTGTAGAGGTTTTGTAACACAGGCAGAGCTGGATTGTGACCCAGTAACATGGTCTTCAAGGCCTAAAATATTTACTACGGAGCTCTTTACAGTAAAATTTTGAAAGCAAAACAATAATTCAAGTTCTGATTTGTAGCTTTGCTGATTTTTGTGTAATAAACAGTCTCGACATGGCCAATCTCAAACTAACAACCGGAAATGTATTATGCTATTCATGGGCCTTCGGCACTTTTGCTTTTGTTGGAACCTTCCTCCATAAAATATATGTTCTATTTATAAATATATTAAATTAATTAGAAATTATAGTTGACAACTACATTGATATCAAGATGAATATATTAATATTATATATGGAGACATTTTTCCTTCTGATTTAAAAAAAATTATTTCTTTTGAACATTTTTGTGGCACCTAAAAGTATGATGGGCCTTCTGCACTGTGCCTGCTGAGTTAATGGACAATTTGGCTCTGCTACCAACCCAACACCGCTGAACACAGCTGGAAAGTAATATGCAGTAACACACCATTTAAAAGTATTACACATAAAATAGATGCAAATAATTCAAGAATAAAATGGAGTAAAATGATCAGGAAGTGATAAGTTTTAAATATAAAATGTTTTTAAATTGATTTGAGAGAGAGAGAGAGAGGGAGGGAGGGAGAGGGGAAGTGGAGAAAGGGAGGAAGAAAGAGAAAGAGAGATTTATTGTTCCATTCATTTATGCATTCACTGGTTGATACTTATATGTGTCCTGACTGGGGATCAAACCCACAACCTTGGCATATCAGGACGATGCTCTAACCAACTGAGATACTAGCCAAGGTCACTTTGTTGAGCATTGCCCCATGTACCAGGATGCTGTCTGCTCAATTCCGAGTCAGGGCACATGCCCAGATGAGCTTGATCCCCAATAGGGAGTGTGCAGGAGGCAGCCAATCAATGATTCTCTCTCATCGATGTTTCTATTTCTCTTCCTCTCCCTTCCTCTCTCTGAAATCAATAAAAACATGTTTTAATTTAAAAAACCATGTCTATTTGTCTGAAAATATCTTTAAAAAAAATAAAAGCAATTAAAGTGATAAATTTTATGTGATGTATATTTTACCACAATAAAAAAGTTTTTTAAAGGAAAAAAAAGAGCTAAAACCGGTTTGGCTCAGTGGATAGAGCATCGGCCTGCGGACTGAAAGGTCCCAGGTTCAATTCTGGTCAAGGGCATGTACCATGGTTGTGGGCACATCACCAGTAGGGGGTGTGCAAGAGGCAGCTGGTCGATGTTTCTGACTTTCTATTCCTCTCCCTTCCTCTCTGTAAAAAATCAATAAAAAAAAATAAAAAAAAAAAAACTTACCATGTGATGGAGCTAGAGAAAGGTAGGGATGGGATCTGACCTTAGGCCACCAAGTTCCAGGATTCTGGAGTATGTTATGGAAAGAGACTGGAATGTGAAAACTCTTGGGGAAAAATAAAAAGTATGAGGAGGGAAAAAAATGGAAATACTGAGGAATAATAAGCCATTTGTGGAGCTTTCCCTCTTATTATTCATCCCTCTTCAAGCATCCAGAGAGAGTAGAAAACGCCCAGGATTCAAGATCCAGGAGAACTTGTTTCAAGTTTGGAATTTTTGACTTACTTGTGATGAGATTCCAGGTAAGTTCTCCTAGACTCTCAAGCTTTCTTCCCCTTGGGAATAATATCTGTCCAGCTACTCTTCAGGATGGTTGTGTGGGTCAGAGAGTTA
This sequence comes from Antrozous pallidus, assembly GCA_027563665.1. Taxonomy (NCBI): domain Eukaryota; kingdom Metazoa; phylum Chordata; class Mammalia; order Chiroptera; family Vespertilionidae; genus Antrozous; species Antrozous pallidus. The sequence continues at coordinate 35,443,359 of CM050518.1, forward strand.
ATGGATGTGTGTTTCAATGATCAATTGCTACATGAGAAACCACTCCAAAAATGTAGACCGACTGGGCTCAGCTGGATAGTTTTTCTACTGTACATAAGTGTCGGATGTGGTTGCATTCAGCTGACAGTTCAGCTGGGGTTGGAATGTCCAAGATGACTTCATTCACAATTCTAGTGCTCAGCTGGAGTTTCTAGATGTCTTGAGGAGTTGGCTAGCCTCCCTCCCTTTCCATGTGGCTCTCCAGCAGGGTAGCCAGACTTCTTCAGACTCAAGTTGATAGATAAAAGCAGAAGCTGCCAAGCCTCTTAAGGCTAAGACCCAGAACTGGCAATCGTTTGTACCGCATTCTATTGGTCAAAACAAGGGAGATGACCAGTCAGATTCAAAGGGAGGATAAATAAAATCTGCCTCTTGAAGGGAAAAAGAACATGCTCATGAAAAAATGGGAGGACTTGTTGGCAACCATCTTTTTGGACAATCTACCACAATGGTGCTCATTTCTACTCAGGGAGATAGCAGAAATCCAAGTGCTATTTATTTGCCAATCACACCCAGGGGCAGATGGGAATAAATCTCATCTTGGCACATCAGCCTAAAACTATTGAATAATCTATTAGACCTCCCCATAACTCCCAACCTTAAAAAAACAAACAAAAAAACCCCTCAAACGGAAGGTCCCAGCGCACACCCTCTTCCTCTCAGGAGTATGTCCAGCCTTTCTCAGCCCCTTCCTGATCCCCACAGGCATGCATCTCTTACACTCTGACGGACCCCAGGAGGCTTGCAACCAGAAAGCAATGGACAGGGACAGCTCCTCCCCAGCTAACCCTTGAACTTGTCCCCAATGCCTCCTTTTCTCTGACTTCCTAGTGAGTCAAAGCAGCCTAGCAGAGACTCATTTCCCCACCTAGTTACTCCCTCTATTTTTGCTTCTTCTATTCTAGGCCCTTCCTTGTTTCACTGTTGCCAGCTTTAATAACATTCTTTTTAAATCACCCGGGTTCCCGCTGTGAAATCTTTCCCACACAAAGTCAAGAACCCACTCAGGGCCAGGTCACCTTTCCCGTAACAAGAGTCACACACTTACCTAACACATGGTGAAGTGCACATCCAAAGATGTCTTCCTCCATTAAAAAGGTTGTTTTTCATTCATTCCTTTAACAAATAGTGCATTGTATTGGGCAACTTCCATATGCCTGAAGTAAAATACATGAGTATAATGACAACTATGTAACAATTATGTCACTAGATCCTCATCACAAAATCATGATGAAGGTATTACAATAATCCCCTTCCCATTTTACATATGAAAATGGAGTGAGGTTAATAAATGGGATCCTACCTTATTGATATTACAGTCTATTGGAGAGGATATAGAAGAGTTAAGAAAGTAATTAAATACATAATGACAAATTATCCTCAGAGTAGAACCCTGCTACTGGAATCCTGGTATCCTCCTCTCACCTAAACCAAGGCCTTAGGTAACCCTGGCAACGGTTCTCTGGCCATTAGTAAAGATGGTACCCAGAGAAACTGCGTTTAGGCACAACCCTCATTACCCACAACGCAGTGCGGAAGAGGGAGTAGCGGTCTCTGCCAGGAGCTAATATGGCTCCCAAAGTTACGCCGTACTCTCCCTTCCCCTAATCAGCGACTTGACTGCCCAGACCAAGCCACGGATCCGAAGCTAAATCTACTTTGCCCCTCCATACCGAAACTACAGGAGCGACTGAAGTTGAGCGGCACCTCACAGAACTGACCTCCACAACCGGGGAAACACCACTTCCGCTGACGTCATCACGCCGACACGTGGATCCAAGATGGCGGCAGCGATGGTGAGTGAAGGAGACTCCGGGAGCCGGAGCTGGAGCCGGGTTCTCCGGGGGATCCCAACATCTTCCGGCACTCCATGCCTGCCCCGAGCCGTCTCCGGAACCCCTAGCTTAGGCTCGAGGGATGTCCCTGACTGGGCGTATCTCCCCCAAAGTTCCCCGGCCCCGCACTCAGGCTTGTCCAGGCCTGGAGTTTTGAGGGAGGCATTGGGTCGGAGGAAAGGTCTCGGCTACCGCCTCTGCTGGTTCCTATTCCTGCTTTGGTCTCCGCTTTCTGTAACCCCCATTTTCCAATTTTCACTTTCCAGCCCTGGCCCTTCTGAAGAGCCCCCCATTATTCCCGCCTTTGCTCCTCCCTCTTACGTCCGGATCCTGCTGTCTCCGCCTCCCCACTCTCCTGGCCAGTCCGGGGCCGCGACCTCACCTCTGACCAGCCTCCCAGCCTTAAAACCTGTGTCAGATCCTTTCCGGAGCCCCGGCCGCACCTCTGCTCCCGCCTGTTCCACCGCGCACCCATCTCGGCTGTGGTTACCCCGGACATGCCCGTTCCCATCCCCAGACCCTTCCCTAATTATTTTTCCTGCCTTCTTTCTGTCAACTCTGCTTTTCCTGGGGAGCTTTAATCCCGTTGTTTGTGGGGAGGGGGGTGCGGGGAGGGCGGCATGTTGAAAATAGTTTACGGAGCCCCACTCCTACTAAAGATTCTAATTCCTTAGGGCTAGGCGATGCCCAGGAATTCGCAGTTTTATAAGCACTCCAGTGATTGTGATGGCGGTGGTCTGTACTACGTTTAAAAAACCCACAAAAACACTTGCCCCCCTTGCCTAGGCGCCTGCAGGGGCCACACAGCCGTTAGGGATGAAGGTTATTGGGATGGAGCTCGTTAGGATGGAGCCTGTGTGTGGTTAAGTGTGCATGTGTCTGGAAAGTGGGTCAGAACTTGGCTCCTTGTACAGAATCCGGAAAGTAGATCTCTGAAGCAATGGCCTTTCTTCCAAAGGCTCAGTTCACACTCTGCTTGTCAAGAGCAAGCAGACAGAACCGAAATTTAAGTCATTTAATCCAGAGTGATTTTCTAGGTCTTCCTGTAAAAACTCCCTTAGCTGATAATATGCAGAGAGTGAATGCGAGGGAAGACATGGAGAAAAGGGAGTGATATTTGACTTCGACAAAGGAAAATTCTTGTTTGAGTTCTTTGGTGTTGGTTTTCTCCTAACAAGGGTAGGTTATTGGCTGATAACAAGTTTCCTTCCTTCTGTTAGCCAACGGATAATTTATCCTTTTTGTTGAATGAGAGATTCCTTATTTAGAACCTCAGAGGCCAGGGATTCCACAGCCTTGTACTGTCAATTTCAGTCGGAATCATGAGTGAGGAAAATCCCCAAAGTGTCATGTTGAAACCCATTTTTCCCCAGACTGCGTTCAGATCAAGCATGGCGTAAGAACTTAACAGGAAAAGGCACACCCTCTCTTGCCATAGGGAAAAAGTTCAATGAAGTGGCATTTATAGAATTGCATGGGAGACTCCTGACCTTTTGAGATGTTTTAAAGAGGTAATAAGTTAGCAATACATATTTCTGGAACACATTTATATAATCAATAAATATTTGTGTGTCTGCTCTGTGCCAAGGCCTAGGGATGTAGTTGTGAGTTAGAGGCTCAAGGTCCACCCTTATGGAGCTTTTCTAGTCTGAGGAGAGAGAGAACAAGTAAGCAAATACATGAACAAGATAATGTCAGATGGTGTTCAGTGCTGTGAATATAGTAACTGATTTAAAGAAACTGAGGATGTAATGTACACAGTGACCCACAGAGACCAGTGTGAAGGGTGCACAGGAGAAACTTTAAGCTTGATTCAATAGTGAAAAGGCGTGGAAATAAGTTTATTAAGGGAGCCTGTGTAATAGGCCAAGGGGAGTCACAGACAGACTTGAGTTTGCTCTGTGTCAAGCACTTACTTGGAAGTCAACAGTCCCCACACCCTCTAATACACAGGGTGTTTCACAACCATTGGGGATGTAAGCGAGTGGGTCTGCTTTGGGGTGTATGGGTTTCTGAGGCAAGTGGTACAGCCAAAGAGGAACTGAGCTGGTGGGTTCAGTGACCGTGGGAACAGGCTTGTTTTTTGTTTGTTTGTTTTTTAAATACATTTTATTGATTTTTCACAGAGAGGAATGGAGAGGGATAGAAAGTCAGAAACATCGATGGGAGAGAAACATCGATCAGCTGCCTCTTGCATTACCTCCAACTGGGGATGTGCCCGCAGCCAAGGTACATGCCCTTGACCGGAATCGAACCCGGGACCTTTCAGTCCGCAGTCCGATGCTCTATCTATTGAGCCAAACCGGTTTGGCCAGGCTTGTTTTTTTCTTTTGGAAGTTAGGGTTGTAGGTACAAGTTTGAAGTGGTAGCATTTATGGCCTTTTCCCTCCCCTTTTTTTTAGTGAATGGCTCTTCTTAAGGAAACCGCCACCTCCCAGTTCTGTGTTAGCACAGTGGGTATTTCTTGATCCTGCAGGACAAGAGTTCTCCCACCATAGGGGATGGTTGGTATAAACCGAAGTTCTCTCTGGTGTTCCTGCCTCCCTCCTGCCCTGGGTTTAGACTCTTAAAGTTACAGGATACCTAGGTGAGCTAGCTGGGTCTGAGGTGAGAGGCAGGCTCATCTCACTCTTTAGGAAATATTGCGCATATGGAATCTGCTTTTGGGAACATTATTATGGTGGAACTTGTGAAATATCCATTGAGTACATTTGTAGGCATCTCATGAGTCCAGAAACCTCCATTTGAGAATAAAATTTTTTGTACTTCTCTCACATATGTCATTGTTAATGCTGTTTTGAGTTCTATCTTTTTCCTTTTTTATTGGGTATTATTCACTTACCATAAAAATTTTCCTTTTAAAGTCTACAGTTTGGTGGTTTTTAGTATATTCACAAAGTTGTGCAACCTTTACCACTATCTTCTAGAACATTTTCATCACCCCCCCCCAAAAAAAAAACCATTAGCAGTCACTTCCCACACAACTCCTCCCCTGTTCTCCACAACCACTAATTTACTTTCTGTTTATATAGATTTGCCTATTTTGGTTATTCTATATAAATGAAATGATACAATATGTGGTGTTTAATATCTGGCTTTGTAAAAAGTATATTTTTATTGATTTCAGAGAGGGAAGGAGAGGGAGAGAGAGATAGAAACATTAATGAGAAAGATCCATTGATTGGCTGCCTCCTGCAGGTTGCCTGCTGAGGATTGAGCCCACAACCTGGGCATGTGCCCTTGGTCAGGGAATTGAACCAAGGACCCTACAGTCCCCAGGCCGACACTCTATCCACTGAATCAAACCCAGCCAGGGCAAGTATCTGGCTTTTTAAAAAAACATAGCATAATGTTTTCAGGAGGTAATTAATGTTGAAGCATTTATTAGTACCATTTCTTTTTTTTCTTTTTTTAATCCTCACCTGAGGATATTTTTCCACTGATTTTAGAGAGAGTGGAAGAGAGAGGGAAAGACAGAGAGAAACATCAATGTGAGAGAAACACATTTGGTTGACTCCTGCACGATCCCTGACCAGGGCCCCGGCCCAGGGAGGAGCCTGAAACCAAGGTACGGTGCACTTGACTGGACCTCTCAGTGTGCAAGGCTGCGCTCCATCCACTGAACCCAACTGGCTAAGGCAGTACTTCATTCCTTTTTATAACCAAACTAGAGGCCCGGTGCACGAAATTCGTGCACGGGGGGTGGGGGATGTCCCTTAGCCCAGGCTGCACCCTCTTCAGTCCAGGACCCCTCGAGGGGTATCCAACTGCCCATCTAGGCCTGATCCTAATAGGATCGGGCCTAAACGGACAGTCGGACATCCTTCTCACAATGCAGGACTGCTGGCTCCAAACTGCTCACCCGCCTGCCTCCCTGATTGCCCCTAACTGCTTCTGCCTGCCCATAACCACTACCCTGCCAGCCTAATTGATGTATAACTGCTCCCCTGCCAGTCTATTTGCCCCCAACTTCCCTCCTCTGACGGCCTGGTCACCCCTAACTGCCCTCCCCTGCAGGCTTGATTGCCCCCAACTGCCCTCCCTTGCAGTCCTGATCCCTTCCAACTGCCCTCCCCTGCTAGCCTGATTGCCCACAACTGCCCTCCCTTGCAGGGCCTGTAACCTCCCAACCGCCCTCCCCTGCTGACCATCTTGTGGTGGCCATCTTGTGTCCACCTGGGGGCAGGATCTTTGGCCACATGGGGGCAGCCCTCTTGTGTTGGAGTGATGGTCAATCTGCAAATTACTCTTATTAGATAGGACAGAGGCCTGGTGCATGGGTGGAGGCCAGCTGGTTTGCCCTGAAGAGTGTCTCAGATCAGGGTGAGGGTTCCCTTGGGGTGAAGAGGGTCTGGGGGAGGGGCTTGTGGAGGTTTGCAGGCCAGCCACGCCCTCCAGCAACCCAAGTGGAGGCCCTGGTATCTGGGATTAATCTATGTCTACAATTGAAACTTTGTAGCCTGGAGCGGAGCCAAGCCTTCTGCTCCCTCTGGGGCGGCAGCCATTTCTGTTTGAAACATTGTAGCCTAGAGTGGAGGCCTAGGCCAGCAACGGCAGACTGAAAGCTTGACTTCCTCCATTGCCAGGGAAACCCAAGCCTCTGTTCTCTCCAGCTCAGTGGCTACCGCCATTTCTGTATCTTTTATAATGGAAACTTTGTAACATTGAGTGGAGGCCTAGGCAGGCAGAAAGCTTGGCTTCCTCTGTTGCCGGGGAAACCCAAGCCTTCCTCCTGCTCTCAGTGGTGGCAGCCATCTTGGTTGGGGTTTATTTTCATAATTTGCTCCTGATTGGCTGGTGGGTGTGGTGAAGGTATAGGTAAATTTGTATATTATTCTTTTATTAGATAGGATAATATTTCATTGTATGGCTAGACCCCATTCTTTTTGTCCTTTTATTTATTCACTAGTAGCCCTGCACACGAATCTGTGCACCAGTAGCATGCTGCTGCTCTCCAGTAACTCTCTGCCCGCTGCCCTGTCCTCCTGTAGCTCCCTCTACCCCTTTGCCCCCTTCTATAGCTCTCTGCCACCTACTTGTAGCCAGTAGCTCCCTGCTGTCTTCCTATAGCTCTCCCACTGCCCGCCCTCCTGTAGCTCTGTCCGTCCTATCCCCCCATAGCTTGCTGCACTGCCCCTCCTGTAGCTCTCTGCCACCCGATCCATTAGTTAGTCGTTATGCAGTCGGGCGTTAAGTTTCACAGTGTAATGACTATTTGCATATTACATCTTTATTACATAGGATTGATGGTTATTAGGGTTGTTTCCACTTTTTGGCTATTATGAGTAACATTGCTGTGAACATAAGTGTGCAAGTTTTTGTGTTTTCTGTTTTCTTGTATTTATACTTAGTAGTGGAATTGGGCAGGAGGGGTAGACTCTGCCACCAGTCCCATGTGTGGGAAATTGCTGTCTCCTCTGGGCCTCATATGTGGGGTGGGCATTGAGGAAGGAGCACAGAACAGGAGTTGGCAGCCTATGCTTAGTCCTAACACTGACACTGACCCACTGTGGCTTGGGTGGAAATCACTTTGGCTTTATTGGTTTGTTTCTACATATGGGTGTGGACTTGATGCTTTCTGAATTCCAGGTTGAAAATCTTATGGTTTAGAATAGTTGGATTTAAGGCGACTTTTGCCTATCTATATGTACAAAAGCTAATATTCAAAGTGTCCCCTCGGGAGTTCGACCAGCAGACCAGGAGTTTGATCGCTCGCTATAATGTGCACTGACCACAAGGGGGTGATGTGAGCGAAGGAAAGCCCCAGCCCTGATCACCAGCCAGGCCTAGGGACCTTACCCATGCACAAATTTCATGAACCAGGTCTCTAGTATACCTATAAAATCAGATGGATTTTCCCCCCATGATCATAGTTTCTGTAGTCTTTCCGAGCTCTTGTCATTTGGTCATGTTGTCCATCTGATCTTGAGTTGCTCCACTGGCACATATTTTGCAAGGTATCCTTGGAGCTGGTGCAGACATCAGGCCTTGGTTCAAATGTGTTTCTCTGAGGAATCCTTTTAAACGAGTGCCCTTAATCCCCTCAGGAAGTGCTGAGGAGGCAGAGATAGCATTAAGTTGCCTCTTGGTTTCCCTCTTACAGCTTGGATAAAAGTTCTCCTTTGATCTTGGCATTAAAGATGTAGGTCACAGAATGCTGGAGAAGGTTGAGTTTTGATCTCTGGCACTGGCAGGAGTGTGGGAAGGACCCAAGATGAGCAGGGCCATCTGGCCACAGACAATGATAGGAGCCACCTTCCACCCCCAAACCTGTTTTGATCTCTGACCCATTTGCTGAGACTAGTGTTTCCCAAATGGGGCCTAGTTAAGGACACCCAGGACTTCTGTTTCAATCCTTTTTTTTTTTTTTTTTTTGCTTCCTTCTCTGCCTTCCTAACATGTCTCACCTATGCCTGAGCATTAAATTTACAGACCTCTCAGGGTTTGGGGTCCCAAGGTTTTATACTCAGAAGGAATGCTAAGGTCTACTAACAGTTACTAGATTTATTGGGGTGATTACATTGTAAGGTATAAAAATATCGAATGATGCCGAGACCGGTTTGGCTCAGTGGATAGAGCGTTGGACTGCAGACTGAATGTCTCTCTCTCATCGATGTCTCTGACTTTCTATCCCTCTCCCTTCCGCTCTGTAAAAAATCAATAAAAAATATTAAAAAATATATATATTGGATCACTACCCACTTGAAACTAATATACCCAATATAAGATTATATACCAACTATACTTTAATTTAAAAAATTTATTAAAAAATCAAATCACAAGTTGGAACTGAATTTCTTTTTTTAAACAAATAAATATATATTTAAAAATAATTTTATTAATTTCAGAGAGGAAGGGAGAGGAAGAGAGAGATAGAAACATCAATGATGAGAATCATTGATTGGCTGCCTCCTAGTTGGGCTTGGTTTCAGGCCCAACTCCTGGGGATGGACGCCCCCCCCCCCCCAACTTGGGCATGTGCCCTTGACTGAAATCTAACCTGGGACCCTGCAGTCTGCAGGCCGAGGCTCTATCCACTGAGCCAGACCAACTAGTATGGAACTGAATTCTTAAGGCTGTTGAGAAGAAAGTCTGGGTGCCCTTAATATCTTTGGGCCTCAGTTTCTACTTGAAGTAGATGAGACACTATAAATTGGCAATCTGTGGACCACATCTTCACATGAACTTAACTGGGGAGTGGGGTTGGCTGGCATAGTACTTAATTTTTCAAGTTAGTTGTCAATGTTTAATGATTGGGAGATTTCACAATTCTAGATTTTCATTTCTCTTGAAAATGTGGGCCGAAATTCCACATCAAGAGCATTCCTCATGCAGGTCCCAGTTTATCATTTTCTCAGTTCTATCATCTTACTCCTGAGCGGCTTCACCACTTAGGTCACTACTATGACCCTTCTAAGTGGTTAAATTTGCAACCCCCAAATGTATTGCGAAATTAAGCCTTGAACTTAATGCTTGGTCTTTATATGAAGTTTTTTCTACTCTGACATTCTGATTCACATGCTATTAAAAGTTTGTGGTAATCCCCTATGTTACCTGACTTCTAGGGAAAGCTTGCTACTCACATAATACATGTCTATTAACTCACCATATTCCCATTCATTATTTAACCTAATCCTTACAAAAGTCCATTTTACAGAGAAGACTAAGGCTTGGTCTAGGACCTGGGATAGAATTTGACACTCTTGATTGATTTTATGACTTTGGCAAACTTTGTTTCTTTAAATCTCAGTTACTTTTTTTTTAAAAAAATCATTTTTAATTGTGAAATATATATCACATATAATTAGCTATTTTACCTATTTTGTGTGTACAGTTCAATGTCATTAAGAATCTTCAACTGTTGTGCAACTGTCACCATCATCCAGCTTCAGAACTTTTTCATCTTCACATATTGAATCGTTTTTTTTTTAATTCTTTTTTTAAATTTAATTGATTGATTTTTAGAGAGGGGAGAAAGGAGAGTGAGAAGAGAGGGAGAGGGAGAGAGGGAGGGGGAGAGAGAGGGAGAGGGGAGAGGGAGAGAGAGAGAGAGAGAGGGGGGAGAGAGAGAGAGAGAGAGAGAGAGAGAGAGAGAGAGAGAGAGAGAAAACACATCGATTTGTTCCACTATTTATGTATTCATTGGTTGATTCTTATATATGCCCTGGCCTGGCTTCGAACCCATAACCTTGATGTATCAAGACAGTGCTCTAACCAACTGAGCTACCGGGCTAGGAAGTTTCCTTATTTTTAAAGTAACAATAATACTTTCTTCGAGAGGGTGGTTGTGATGATTAAATGAAACACGAAAGTGCCTAGCACAAAGAGCTCACTGTAACTTTTCCATTTCAAGGTTTAAAGTCTTTCAGAGGTGAACCATGTAAGCCTGTTGCTTGGACTGAGTTCCTTTTATAAATACTCAAGGAAGAGAGGGAAGGTCAGTGCATTAAGTTTTATTTCTGTACTTTCTGGCCTCAAGATTTAGGTGTGGCATCTGTTGCTGGGTCAGGGTAGTCATTTGTTTCATTGGATTTCCACAGCCTGCTGTGGATTTTCCCTCCCCAAGAAACAGTTTTGAGTCTTTTCACGTATTTGTTCACAGCTACTCTGTGTCTGTGGGCTCTGAATTAAAAGCTACATTTTCAGTCTCCTGTGGCTAATTTGATTCTTGATTTTGTTGTTTTTCTCTATGAGTTCTTTAGCTCCATGGGGGCTGCTTGGTAAGTGTTCTTTAGCTGTCATTAAGCATCCTGTGTGTGTCCTTGAATTCTTAGGGAGCTTTAGCCATTGGGTGATTGATTTCAGTTAACTGTTGGCAAACTGTGCCCCAAAAGCCTTTTTCTTTGTTTTGTTTTTTTTTCCCTGGGGAGCAATTATTGAGTGACCTTAAAATGGTGACTGTATCTTGGAGAAGAAAAAAGAAGAATCTAGCTTACTGTTAAGGAAGATACTGCTTTTGCAGCAGAAAAAACATGGATGGGAACTAGAAAAGCTGTTCAGATTGGCCAGACTGTATTGCTAGATGATAGGAAAAAAGACTGCAAGGCAGAGGACTCCAGAAAAGAAAAGTTAACTTCTGGGCACAGAGAAATGTGAGTGAATGAAATAATTTTCAGTTCTCGAGAGAAACTTCCTATTTTCTTTGGAAGAAGTTAATTGTTCACACCTTTCAAATTGGGTGCTGCAAATTTAGGGGAGTGAGAGGTACTCTTTAGTCCTAGCAGTCCTCCACTGGGGTGATTGGGAGAGGTTTTTTTACATACCTGCCTCCCAAAAGTAAATAAGGAAGGCAAAAACCTTGATTCTTGTGTCTTTTAAATTATAATTTTTCAGGTCACCCATTTCTTTGCTAGTGGTGGGGTGTTAGGTTACAGCACAAAGGCTTCTAGATTACCATCACCTTGTTCCTTGACAATGCTGCCTTTGCCATCTCGTGACACAGAAACCAAATAAAGCAAATAACATTCATCGAATTGGCTGATGCACATCTCTTAGGATTCCCGCTCCTCTCAGAACTCTGAACATACAAAGGATGTTTGTTTAAATACTTAATTGACTTTTTAGGCTGAATCTCACATGAGAATTCCTGTGGTGATCAATTAAAAATTAAAGGACAATGCAATGGAATTTCCCAAGAAGAAGCAGCAGGTACTTTGCTACTCCCTAAGTTCCTTACAGAATAGAGCTGTGGGTCAGGCTGTCAAGACTGCAGAGGTAAAGAATTACAGAAGTTGGGCAACCCACTTGGATCCCCTCCCAGGGAGCTTTTCTATAATAAAACTGCTTTCACTCATTAAAAAAAAAAAGAATTACAAAAATTGAAATGATGTCTAGTACCATGAACTTCTTAGTCCTTAATCCTTCTGGAATTGTATATCAGATTCTGCATTCTGTAGCATTTTTCCTGGGAACAGAAAAATGCAGGTTTTATAAGATTCTCAGAGTTTTGCCACCCTACGTGAGGTTAAGAATTCCTGATCTAGGATGGTTACCCAACACACCTGGTCACAGAATCGCCTCTGCATTGTTCTTACTTTATAACTCCCATTTTCTGTATATCTTCAGAAGTGCTTGCCCAAGTATTTTCAGAGGCAAACAATTTCCTTCATCTTAAAATGTAAATGTGTATATTTTGAATATGGATGACTCATGTATATGGCAACAAGTTATTATAAAAAATAGTTTTGATTAAGAAAACCCACGTTTCTTCAGCCTTGGTCAGTGTGGCTTAGCTGGTTGGGTATAGACCCATGCACCAAGGGTTGCCTGCTCAATTCCCAGTGGAGGGGACGGTATGGAGTAGGGGAGGCTCTCACATCGATGTTTCTTTCTCTCGCTCTCTCTAAAAGTCAAGTTAAAAAACCTTTAAAAATTTTTCTCCAGAACATTTTTATGCATTTGTATGCCTATTTTTAAAAGCTTATAGAAAAAAATTTCTAACATACACGAAAGTAAAAGAAATGGTATGATAAATCCTCACAACCCATCACCCAACTTCACCATTACCATTATAATGCCAAACTTGTTTCATCTATACATCCCTTGGCTGTTTTTTGTTTTTGTTTTTTTCCCTTCAGGGTTATGAAGGTATCATTTTTAATACCACAAATTTATAGTACAGTGATTTTTAGTAAATGTGTAGACTTGTGCAGCCATAACAATGACACAACTTTTAGAACATTTTTATTATCCCCTCAGCTAGTTTACTCACAAAAGATTGAAACTTGAAGTCAATCTCTGTTCCCACAACCAGCCAGCCAACCACTGATCTACTTTCTGTCTGTAGATTTGCCTTTTCTAGACATTTCACATAAGTAGAATGATACAACATACAGACTTTTGCACCTGGCTTTTACTTAGCATAATGTTTTTGAGGGCCATTGTGGTGTAACATGAGTTGGTAGTTTACAAATTTTAAAAATATATATCTAAATTTACTTTTATATTTGATTTTTTGTTTTAAAATATATTTTTATTTTTTAAATATATTTTTAATGATTTCAGAGAGGAAGAGAGAGAGAGAGAAACATCAATGATGAGAAAGAATCATTGATTGGCCGCCTCCTGCACTCCCCCCACTGGTGATCGAGCCCACAACCCGGGCATGTGCTCTTGACTAGAATTGAGTGTGGGACCCTTCAGTCCTCAGGCCAAACTCTATCCACTGAGCCACATCAGTTACGCTGGTGGTTTACTCCTTTTTGTTGCTGAATCGCATTCTATTCTATGGCTACACTATATTTTGTTTAGCTATTCACCAATTGATGGGTGTTCAGATTGTTTCCAATTTTGGACTATTATGATCAAAGCTGTTAGGAACATTTATGTACAAGTCTTTGTATGAACATATATTTATTTCCTTTTCTCTTGGATAAATGCCTAAGATTGGAATTGCTGCATAGTGTGGTCATTTCTGCCTAACATTTTAAAGACACTGCCAAATTTTCCATAGTGGCTATACCATTTTACATTCCCACCAGTATGTGAGGATTCAGTTTCTCCGCATCCTCGTTCACACTTGTTATTGTCTGTGTTTCTGAGGTTAGCCATTCTAGAGGGTGTGCAGTGATACCTCATTGTGGTTTTGGTTTGCATTTCCCTTATGACAAATAATTCTGAACATCTTGTGTGCTCATTAGCCATTCCTATATCTTTGGTGAAATGTCTGTACAAATCTTTTGCCCATTTTAAAATTGGATTGTTTGCCCTCTTATTATTAAGTTGTAAGAGTTTTTTTGTTTTGTTTTTTAGATATTCTGAATACAAGTCCCCTGCCCCCATCAGATATATGATTTACAAAGGTGTATTTTTTTTCTAATCAGTGTCCTTTTATTTTCTTAATATCTTTTGAATTGTAAAGTGTTGAAATTTGGTGAAATTCATTTTCAAAATGTAGTTTGCGCTTTTGGTGGTGTATCAAAGACACTTTACCTAACCCAAGGGCACATATATTTTCTTCTAACTTTTCTTCTAGAAATATTATAGTTTTATTCTTCTGACTCATCTATGATACGTTTTGAGTTAATTTTTGTGTATGGTATGAGGTTTCTTTTGCATATGGCTACCAGTTGTCCAAGTACCATTTGTTAAAAGACTATCCCTATTGAATTGCCTTGGCAACCTTGTTGAAAGTCAATTTACTTTACATGTAAAGATTTATTTCTGGACTTTTAATTCTGTTCCCTTGATCTTTATGGCTATCCTTACCATACTGTCTTGATTATTATCCTATCTAATAAAATAGTAACATGCAAATTGACCACACCTCCGCTACACTACCAGCCATGGGACCAGGAGCATGGGGCGTGGCCGCAGTGCTGTGAAAGCAACCACCATGCTATAAGCTCTCCCTGCACGGTACTTAAGGGCCAGCCCTCTTTACAGTTATGGTGACTGAATCACATGCAAATGAGCACTCGGGACACCTTGGGTAATGAGATCCAGGTGCGAGGCGGGGCTGTGAGCCAAGTGGCAGTCTGCTCCACGGGGCACTGCAGGCCAGCTGGGACTGCCGGCGCGTGGTGTCAGCTCCCCAGGCCAATGTCTCTTTCCCCTGGCGGGCCCCCGCCACCTCCTTCCCCGTCGCTGCAGAACCAGCACCAGTCGTTCCGGATCCTGGTGCGCTGAATGCAGGTGGGGAAGGGGGCATAGAGCCCCCAAGACCCTGCGCCCCGCGAGCTCGGTCCAGGACCTGCCGGCCTCGCGGCTTCCCTTCGGGGCAGGTAGGCCGGGCCTCCAGAGGAACGGCAGAGGCAGCAGGGAAGCGAGGAGATGGATGGAGAGGGTGGAGAAGGAAGAGGACTAGGGCTGCACTGCCAGGCTTCGGGGATGGGTTACCCTGGACCACAGGAGAGAGGTCCCATGGCTACTACTGCAAGAGCCGCACGGAGCCTGGCCTTGGGCTCCCCTGCCCAGCCTGGGCTCCACCCCCTGAGGCTGGAGCAGGCGCTGCGCAGAGCGCCGGGACCACCTGCGCGCGGTGTCCGTTTCCTGGCATTGGGCTCTGCAAATCCCATGAAAACTGAATTTGCTGCAAATAAAAGTGCCCTTTAAAATGACTATGAACACCGAAGTAAAACGTTTTCATTTTATAATCCTATATTTTACAGTATGTGCATTTCACATAATAACACCCCAGAATTTATCTAGGGCAGGGGCCAAATGCCACTGCCGTAAGGAGCCAGAGTGCGGCTCAGTTTTTATGGGCTATACATTGCCTCGAAAACTCAACTTCTGCAGTCCTAGCATGCAAAGCCCAAAGAAACAGGATGGCTGTGTCCCAACAAAATTTTATGGCCACTAAAATTTGAATTTCAGTGGCTGCAGGCGGCCCAGGACCATACCAGAAAGGATGGATCTTGCATTGCCACGATGTGTCCACCATCTGGATACCATTGCTGACATGTACACATGAAGAACTATTTGACATTGAAACTGGGACTCAGAACAGTTGGACATTGAAACTGACACTCAAACATTTTTTTTGCTCTTATACGTTTGTTTCTAGTATGCAGAGGCAAGATATTTTTGAAGAAAAGAAACAAGGGGGAGTGATTGATATAGAGGCAGGGTGGCCTTGAACAGGCTGTCAAGCTACAGGGGGAAGGCCGGAGTGGATGGGAGGCAGATGCTGGGGGAGATCAACTGAAGGACTTGTATGCATACATATGAGCATAACCAATGAATGAAAGACACTTGGGCGGGGAGGGGGGCAGGTGGGGACATGTGCTGGGGGGTAAGGGAGACTGGGGGGAGAATATTGGGGGGGAGAAGGAAAACATATGTACTACTATTAAATATAAGTTATATTGTAAATAAAAATAATAATAAATAAATAAAATTTGAATTTCATATAATTTTCATGTCACAAAATAACATTCTTTTTTTCCTTCATTGACCAAAAATAGGCAGAAAGCCAGATTTAGCCTGGGGGCATAGTTTGTTATCTTTGATCTAAACCTGGGTCTCAGGTCTGGACTAAGGCAGAGGCAGTTAGGGGCAGTCAGGCCAGCAGGGGAGCACTTAGGGGCAGGGGTGATCAGTCAGGCAGGCCATGAGCAGTTAGGAGCCAGTGTTTCTAGCTTGCGAGAGGGATGTCTGACTGCCAACAGTCAGACATCCCCAAAGGGGTCCCTGATTGAAGAGGGTGCAGGCTGGGCTGAGGGAACCCCCAGCCCACGAATTTCGTGCACCGGGCCACTAGTCTGTGTGTGTGTGTGTGTGTGTGTGTGTGTGTGTATCCCTAATACACAAATAGACCAAATGGTGGAATAACTGAACAACTGGTCGCCATGACATGTGCGGACCTTCAGGTGACACGTGTGGAACATGACGGGCATTGGCAGTAGGCAGCAGAGCGCAGTACATGGCCGGCATCAGCTGCAGCGGGATGGTGGAGCAGGTGAGCGGGAGCACCAGACCAAGGTGGGGCGCCAGTCACTGTCATCGAGGTGAGCTTCTGGTGGTTACTGAAAATTCTTTGCTCCTGCGCACCATGGTCCTGCCCAACACTCACACGTGCTGCCTGTGACTGGCATCAGTCCCAATTTTTCGGTGCCGTCAGTGAGTGTGAGCAGCTGCTGCTGATCCAAATCACCCCTGAGGACTTCTCTGGACCTTCCCCTGCTCCTGAGGGGCGATCGGGGCTGGCAGCTGCTGCTCGCACCTGCTGCCAGTGCCTGCTACACCCGCTACTGGTGCCGGCCCTAGTGGCTCTGCACTGTCAGTGGATGCAAGTGAGACTGGCGTGCGAGTGGCAGTGGTGGTAAAAGCAGGGCTGCCCGCAGAGAGGGGACAAGGGTGGGAGGGGAGGGAAGAGCTGGGTGGTGAGGACCACAGTGAGAGGGGCCAGGCGAGTGCACAGAGGATGAGCCAAGACCCGCCCCTGTGTCCATCACAGCCTCACAGCCCACAGTTCCTTTCAAGAAAGGTGCACAGCCGAAACCAGTTTGGCTCAGTGGATAGAGCGTCAGCCTGCGGACTGAAAGGTCCAGGGTTCGATTTCGGTCAAGGCATGTACCTTGGCTGCGGGCACATCCTCAGTAGGGGGCGTGCAAGAGGCAGCTAATCGATGTTTCTCTCTCATCGATGTTTCTGACTTTCTATTCCTCTCCCTTCCTCTCTGTAATAAATCAATAAAATATATTTTTTTTTAAAAAAGAAAGGTGCACAGATTTGTGCACTGGGCCCCTAGTAACTTTTATAATAAGCTTAGAAATTGAGAAGTATAAATCCCTCCAATTTTGTTCTTTTTTAAAGTTGTTTTGGATGTTTGGGGTTCTTTGAATTTACATAAAAATTTTAGAGTCATCTTGTCAGTTTGTTTCTACAAAAAAAGGCGGCTGGGATTTTGATATGGATTACATTAAAGCTGTAGATCAGTTTGAGGAGAATTGCTATCCTAACAATATTGACTCTTCCAATCTTTGAAAGTAGGACGTTTCTCTTTCATTTCTCTTCAGAATGTTTTGTAATTTTCAGTATACAAGTCCTTTTAAAATTTTTATTTCATTCTTTTTAAAACTATTATAAATGGAACTATTTTCTTATGTTTTTTATATTGTTTGTTGTTAGTATGTAGAAATACAATTAATTTTTATATGTTGCTCTTGTAGTCTGTAACCTTGCTCAGCTTATTCGTTCTAGTAATTCCTTAGGCCTTTCTAGATATAAAATATGTAATCTGCAGATAAAAGCACCTTTACTTTGCCTGGCCAGTGTGACTCAGTAATTGAGTGTCGACCTATGAACCAGGTCAGGATTCGATTCCGGTCGGGGCACATGCATGGGTTGTGGCCTCAACCCCCAATGGGCGGTGTGGAGGAAGCAGCCAATTGATGATTCTCTCTCATCATTTATGTTTCTAATTTCTCTGAAATAAAAAAATATATATATAAAGAGAGAACACTCTTACTTCTTTTTAATCGGGATGTCTTTAATTATTTGCTTTAATACACATTAGTTGCATTTATAAGCAATGTTGAATAGAATGGCAAGAGTGAACATCCTTGTTCTTTTCCTCATCATAGCAGGAAGCATTCAGTCTTTCACCATCAAATGTGATATTGGCTGTGTTTTTCAGAGCTGCCCTTTTTCTGATTGAGGAAGTCCTTTCTATTCCTAGTTTGTTGATTTTTTTATTATAAATGTATGTTGGATTTTTTCAAATGCTTTTTCCTCATCAGTTGTGATAATTATGTGGTTTTTGTCCTTTTTCTATTTATATGCTATATTACATTAATGGATTAAGCCAACCTTGCATTCCTGGGATAAATCCCACTTGGTCACTTTTCATATATTGTTGAATTTGACTTGATCATCTTTTGTTAAGGATTTTTAAATCTGTGTTCATAGCAATATTCGTTTATAGTTTCTTTTTCTTGTGATGTCTTTTTCTGGCTTTAGTACATGCTTTAAAAATTATTTAGACAAATAAGATTATGCTCTTCATATACTGGTGTGCATCTTACTTTTTTCTACTTAATAACTTACATTGGCAGTCCTTTAATAATAGTTTTACCTCCCTTCTTTTTTTGTGTTAATAAAATATCTAGAGAGAGAGCACTTTTTAAAAACTGCCTATTTATATTTTTTTGAGTTATTTGTCCTTCATTGTTTTGTGTGAGCTCTTGGTATATTGAAGAAATTAGTCCTTTTCAGGGGTGTGGTAAATATTTTTATCCCCAAATTGTCTTTTTCTTTTCCTATGGTGTTTATATTTTATTTTCTTCCATCCTGCATACCTTTTTATTTTATAGCTTCTGGATTTAAAAAAAAAAAAAAGCATATTTATATTTTCTTCTAGTACTACTTCTATTTCAGTTTTTACATTTCAGTTTTGTCTATTTTCTTCAGTGCCAGTTTGGATAGCTCTATGCACCCCTCCCCAATACACTGTCCTTAGCTTCTTAATCTAACATTATAGCATCTGGAACCTACTATTGTGATTGGCTGATGACCTGCCCCTAACTGGCTGAAAACTAGTGGGCAAGCATTTTATGAGGCTGGCATAATGTGAGGCACATAGTAGGTGCTCAGTAAATAGTGAACTAATTTCTGTATTGGTTAGAGAATGGACTGCCTGAGTTCAAGTCTTGTCTCAGCAGTGTTATGTCACCTCTCTGAACCTCAGTTTTCTGATCTGGGAAATGAGAATAATGAGTCTCTCTATACCTCACAGGGTTGTTGTGAAAATTAATTGGGTTATTGCATAAAAAGTACCTAGAACTGTACCTGGCAGACAATCAACATTCAGTAAATATTAGCTGCAGATGTTATCAATATCATCCTTGAATGCTCATTATTGTTTAATGCAACTCACCTGCCTAAAAAGAGCACACCTGTTTCTCCACATTCTGATCTTGGGCAAGTTATTTATCTTTAGGTCTCGAGTTAACTAGCAATCATCTGCAATGATGACAAAAATTTCCAGGTATATGTAGTTGTGAGGATGGCACAAGTCAGTATCTGTAAAATGTCTGCCACATGCCTTGTACTTACTTTGTAGGTGCTTGGTGACTCTGTGGCTTCCTGTTGCTTTTTAGTGTTGACTTCTAACAGGGTAAATATTATCCTCACTGTTGGGTCCTTTTTGTTTGTTTTTATTTGTGTGTGTGTGTACTTGCTCCATTGGTTTGAGACTTTGGAATAAGTGTATTGATGTCTTTGAGTATTTGCTTTTTATTCCTCTGCAACCTGAGCTCTCAGGAGCCTCTGAGTTCCCAAGGGTGGTGTCTCTCTGCTAAGATTGGAGGGTTCTAGTTGCAAAAGAAGGTAGGCACTAACCAGTTTGACTCAATGGACACAGCATTGGTCTGTGGACTGAAAGGTCCTGGGATGGATTCCAGTCAAGGGCACATGCCTGGGTTTAGGGCTTGATCAGTTGCATGCAGGAGGCAACTGATGAATGGACCGATGATGTTTCTCAATCATCAATGTTTCTATCTCTCTATTCCTCTCCCTTCCTCTCTAAAAATCAATAAAAAAAATATATACATGTGCAATTAAATTATAAAGAAAATAAAGTTTAAAAAAAAGAAGATAGAACTTGATTGACTTCTTAGATTTAATTGATAACCCAGGAGATTGTAATCCTCTGCTCTGGCTTCAAATCATATATCAGATAAGGTTAAAATAAGGGGGCAGAGGTTTCTGATATCTTTCTTAGGAGAGGAAATACTAATGTTTATATTATTAACCAGTGTCACCCCAATAAATTCAATTAAAAAGGAAATAATGTTAACAGTGTACTTTTCAGATATGGCCTTTATTGTGTTGAGGTAAGTTCCTTTTATACCTATTTTGTTGAGAATTTGAATCATGAATGGATGTTGAACTTCGTCAAGTGCATTTTCTGTATCTATTGAAATGACCATATGGGGAGTTTTCTCTCATTTGATGTGGTTTATCACTCACATTGGTTGATTTGCATATGTAAGCCATTCTTACATCCCAGTGATAAAGCCCACTCCATCTTGGTATATGTTCTTTTTAATGTGCTGCTAAATTTGTACTAGTATTTTATTGAGGACTAGAGGCCTGGTGCATGAAAGTTCATGCACTTGAGGGAGGGTCTCTCAGCCTGGCCTGCAGCCTCTTGCAGTCCAGGATCCCCTCAGAGGATGTCTGACTAACGGCTTAGGCCCACTTTCCAGTGGATCGGTCCTAAAGCTGACAGTCAGACATCCCTCTGGCAGCCCAGGAGCCCTCGGGGGATGTCCACCTGCCAGCTTAGGCCTGCTCCCCTGAGAATCTGGCCTAAGCTGGCAATCAGACATCTCTCTGATAGCCCGGGAGCCCTCAGGGAATGTCCGACATTAGTCAGACATCCTTAGTGCTGCTGCAGAGGCGGGAGAGGCTCTCACCACCACTGCTGTGCTGGCCAGCCATGAACCAGCTTCCCTTGTGGAAGCGCACTGACCACCAAGGGGCAGCTCCTGCATTGAGCATCTTCCCTCTGGTGGTCAATGCATGTCATAGCGACTGGGCGTTCCCCTGTTAGGGTCAGCTTGCATATTACCCTTTTATTATATAGGACTTTTCTATCTATATTCATTAAGGCTATTGACATATTTTCTTGTGGTATCTTTGTCTGATTTTGGAATCAGGATGATTTTGGCCTCATAAAATGAGTTTGTAAGTGTTCCCTATTCTGTTTTTTGGAAGAGTTTAAAGATTGGTATTAATTCTTTGAATATTTGATAAATTGCACCTGTGTGAAGCCATTTGATCCTGGACTTTTCTTTGTTGGGAGATTTTTTATTACTGACTCAATTTTATTTTTTATTCATCTGTTTAGGCTTTCTGTTCCTTGATTCAGTTTTTGTAGGGTGTGTGTCTCTAGGAATGTGTCCATTTTTTCTAGGTTATCCAATTTTTTACATTTAATTATTCATTATAGTCCCTTATGATCCTGCTTATTTTCAAGGCATCTATTGTAATGCTTCCTATTTCAGTTCTGATACTATTTATTTCAGTCTTCTTTTTTTTTTTTCTTAGTGTTTGTCAAGTTTATTTTTTCAAAAATATCAGTTCTTGGTTTTGTTGATTTTTTTCTACTTCTGCCCTAAACTTTATTATTTTCTTCTGTAACTTTGTTTGTTCTTCCAGTTCCTTGAGGTATAAAGATAGGTTGTGTTTTTTGTTTGTTTTCAGATATTTTTGGAATGAAGGCACTTATCACTATAAACTTCCCTCTTAATTCTGCTTTTAATGTATTCCATATGTTTTGGTATGTTGTATTTTCATTTTCTTTTGTCTGAGGAACTTTTTAATCCTCATTTGATTTCTTCTTTGATCTCAATAGCTGTTCTAGAGTGTGTTATTTAATTTTCACATAATTGTTGACTTTCTCTCTCTCTCTCTCTCTCTCTCTCTCTCTCTCTCTCTCTCTCTCTCTCTCTCTCTCTCCCCCTCTCTATCGCTCTTGCTCTCGCTCTCGCTCTCTTTCTGTTATAGGTTTCTGGTTTCATTCCATTATGGTCAGGAAAGGAATGGTTTCAGTCTTAAATTTAAAACTTGTTTTGTGACGTGGAGAATGTTCTGCGTGCACTTGAAGAATGTATAGTCTGCTTGGATGGGAAGTTCTAATTACGTCTATTAAGTCAACCATCTATTGATATTCTGAGTGGATGTTCTATACATTATTATACTTGGGATATTGAAGTCCCCTATTCTGTTGTATTGCTTTCAATTTTTCCCTTCAGATCTGTTACATATTTAGATGCTCTGATGTTGAGTGCATATATATCTTTAATTGTTATATCTTCCCATTGAATTGACCCTTTGTCATTATATATATTGTGATCTTTGTTTCTAAAAACAGTTTTTGACTAAAAGTTTATTTTGTCTAATATAAATAGCTATCTCTGCTTTCTTTTGGTTACCAGTTACATAGAATATTTTTTCCATACCTTCACTTTCAACCTGTGTGCGTTTATAGATAGTTCTAAAGTGAATCTTGTAGACAGCATATCTCTGAATCTTGGAATGTGGTGTTTTTATTTAATCAGCCACTCTACGCCTTTTGATTGGGAATTTATTCCCCAGCTTATTCTGATATGCATCAGCATTGAAAACAACTATTCTTTACATACAGATAGGGTATAGGTGTAATAAGTATCCTCAAGGATTCTTTGTTTTAAAATATATTTTTATTAATTTCAGAGAGGAAAAGATAGAAACATCAATGATGAGAGAGAATCATCAGTCAGCTGCCTCCTGCACACCCCCACTGGGGATGGAGATCTCAATGCAACATGAGCATATATTCTGGCCAGAATTAAACCATGACCTCCTGGTTCATAGGTTGATGCTCAACCACTGAGCCATGTTGACCAGGCGCTGCAGGGATTCTTAACTAGGTCCTTAAACAGGTAGAATGGTGGGAAGTGTCAAGAACTTAAATTTGACAATTAAAAAGAATTTTTTTTCGAGCTGAAACCGGTTTGGCTCAGTGGATAGAGCGTCGGCCTGCAGACTGAAAGGTCCCAGGTTCAATTTCGGTCAAGGGCATGTACCTTGCTTGCGGGCAAATCCCCAATAGGGGGTGTGCAAGAGGCAGCTGATCCATGTTTTTCTCTCATCGATGTTTCTGACTTTCTATCCCTCTCCCTTCCTCTCTGTAAAAAATCAATAAAATATATTTAAAAAAAAATTTTTTTTTTCGAGAGTCATAGTATTCAGCCCAGGCTGGTGTGGCTTGGTTGGTTGGATGTCGTCCCCTGCACCAAAAGGTTGCCATTTTGATTTCTGATCAGGGCACATACGGGGTTCTGGCTCAATCCCAGGTAGAGGGCATGCAAGAAACAGCCTATCAGTGTTTCACTCTTACATCAATGTTCCCCTCTCTCCCTCTCCCTTCCTCTCTAAAAATCAATTTAAAAAAAGAAAAGAAAATTCTAAATTACAGCTCTAAAAGAAAATATGCAAATACAAAACATCTAAAAATAAATACAATGAAAGCAAAACAGTGTTTCTCTTTATCCCTTCCTCTCTTTAAGAATCAATTAAAAATCTTTTGGAAAAAGATCAATTAAAAGTCTTTAAGAAACAAAAAGAACGATAGTATTGCCCTGACTGGTTTGTCTCAGTGGATAGAACATCAGCTTGTGGACTGAAAGATACCTGGTTCAATTCCTGTCAAGGGCATATGCCTGGGTTCCAAGGCTTGATCCCTAGTAGGGGGCATTCAGGAGGCAGCAGATCAATGATTCTCTGTCATTATTGATATTTCTGTCTCTCCCTCTCCCTTCCTCTCTGAAACACACTCACTCACTTACTCACTCACTCACTAGAGGCCCAGAACACAAAATTCATGCATGGGTGGGTGGGCGGAGTATCCCTCAGCCCAGCCTGCATTTTCTCCAATCTGGGACCCCTCAAGGGCAATTGGACATCCCTCTCACAATCCAGGACTGCTGGCTCCCAACTGCTCACCTGCCAGCTTTCCTGGGTGCCCCTAACCGCTTCTGCCTGCCAACCTGATCAACCCCTAACCACTCCCCTGCCAGCCTGTTTGCCCCTAACTGCCCTCCCCTATAGGCCTGGTCACCCCTAACTGCCCCCACCCCGCAGGCCTGGTCACCCCCAACTTCCCTCCTCTACTGGCCTGGTCACCTCTAACTGCCCTCCCCTGCAGGCTTGCTAGTCCCCAACTGCCCTCCCTTGCAGGCCTGATCCCTCTCAACTGTCCTCCCCTGCTGGCCATCTTGTGGTGGTCATCTTGTGTCCACATGGGGGCAGGATCTTTGACTACATGGGGGCAGCCATCTTGTGTGTTGGAGTGATGCTCAATCTACATATTACCCTTTTATTAGATAGGATAGAGGCCCGGTGCGAGTGGGGGCCAGCTGGTTTGCTCTGAAGGATGTCCCGGATTAGGGTGGAGGTTTCCTTGGGGCATGGAGCAGGCCTGGTGAAGGGCCTGTGGTGGTTTGCAGGCTGGCCACACACCCCAGCAACCCAAGTGGAGGCCCTGGTATCTGGGATTTATTTATCTTCTATAATTGAAACTTTGTAGGTTGGAGTGGAGCCAAGCCTTCTGCTTGTTCCATGGTGGCAGCCATTTCTGTTGGGATTTACTTATCTTCTATAATTGAAACTTTGTAGCCTTAAGTGGAAGCCTGGGCCCCAGGTATGTGGAAAGCTTGGCTTCCTCCATCGCCCGGGAAACCCAAGCCTTCCTCCTGTTCTTTGTGGCTGCAGCCATCTTGATTGGTGTTAATTTGCATACTTGCTCCTCATTGGCAGGTGGGCGTGGCTGGTGGTGAGTAGAGTGATGGTTAATTTGCACAACCTTTTATTACATGGGATTTTTAAAAGGACCATACTATTTAACCTTTGTGTGAGTGGATGGTTTTATATTTTTATAGATCAGAAGTTGGTTGGTGCTTTTTCTAACTAGTTTGGCTCAGTGGATAGAGCATTGGCCTGTGGACTGAAGGGTCCCAGGTTTGATTCCGGTCAAGGGCATGTACCTTGATTGCAGGGCACATACCCAGTAGGGGCTGTGCAAGAGGCAGCTGATTGATGTTTCTCTCATCGATGTTTTTAACTCTCTATCCCTCTCCCTCTTTGTAAAAATCAATAAAAATTATACTTTAAAAAACAAGTTGGTTGGGGCTTATTAATTTCTTTGATAAGGATTTATTGAGTACCCCTGTCAACAAGATTAGCTAGAGAGATGGTAGATACTTGAGTGACCATAATTCAGTGCAAAATGTACACTTTTGTGGGGCTTTTGATAGAATGCCAAACTGTCCTATAAAAGTGTTCCTATTCATAACTTTTTCAGTATATGGAATATCAAAACAATGACATTTTATTTATTTTATTTTTTTTTAATATATTTTATTGATTTTTTACAGAGTGAAAGGGAGAGGGATAGAAAGTCAGAAACACTGATGAGAGAGAAACATCGATCAGCTGCCTCTTGCACGCCCCCCACTGGGGATGTGCCCACAGCCAAGGTACATGCCCTTGACCGGAATCGAACCCGGGACCCTTCAGTCCGCAGGCCGACGCTCTATCCATGGAGCCAAACTGGTCTCGGCAAAACAATGACATTTTAATGTCTAACACTGACAGTGTCATCTTGGTGCAGTCAAAGATTCTAGCATATTATGGAAATATTGCCATTTATCATCTGTTGGTCCTTCCTCTAAGATAAATTGATTTGAAGTTTGTTCATGGAATCTTTGTGTGAGGATTGTCTGTTTTCTACATCTTTTTTTAAAAAAATTCAGGGTTCTTTTTATTTTTAAACTACTTTTGGATAACAGTTTATGCTAGTAACCCAGGATTTATTTTTTTTGCATTTTAATGAACTGGAATTCCAGCACAAAGGAATTACAGGGGAAAAAAGACAGGGTTTATTTCTCTCACACTACACATTCATATTTTAAGGATTGACCAGTGAGTCCTAGTAAAGGGTTCCAGAGAGAGGGGGACCAAATCTTCCAATAACTGTTCAATGGAGGAAGTCTTTGATCGAGAGGAAATCAGATGCTGGGGCCAGTGCACAGTCATCACAGAAAGAAAGAATAAAACTCTGTTTGTTATATTCAAGACAAACTCATACCACTAAACCCTTCCCTCTGTGCATGCATAGAATATCTGTAGAGGGTCTGGCCAGTGTGACTCAGTGGTTCCCTCTCCCTTTCCTTCTTCCCCTCTACCTCCCCTTCTCCCTCCCCTTCTCCCCCTTTCCCTCTCCTTCTCTGAAATCAGTTACCCTATCTAATAAAAGAGTAACATGCAAATTGACCGTACCTCCGCTACGCTACCAGCCAGTCAGGAGCAGGGGGCGGGGCCGAGCGGCCCGAGGGCTGGGCCCCGAGGGTGGAGACGAAGCAGCGGCGGTGGCAAGTACTGTGGCCCCTGGCCCTTGGGGCACAGAAGTGGCTAGGGGGCGGAGACGGCTCACTGCGGAAGAGGCGGTGAGTGCCCAGCCCCTGGGGTTGGGTGGTCACAGGCAGCTGGGGCTGAGCTGAGCAGGGAGATGGCTTTAGGCCTTGGGCAAGCTGGGGGTGAATCATCAGTTGGACATCCCCTAAGGGCTCCCAGTATGTGAGAGGGGGCATGTTGGGCTGAGGGACCACCCATCCCCAGTGCACGAATTTCGTGCATCAGGCCACTAGCGTGTATATATTTAGAGAATATCTGTGGAGGGATTTTTCAAGGAACTGGTGAGAGCAGTTGTCTTTGGGGAACTGAAGTAAGAGGAAAATTTCTCTTTCATGGTATACTTATTTGTACTGTTTTAATTATTTACTATATGTTTTACTTTTTCAAAACTTTTTAAAAGTAGTTATTTTTTAAAAGCTTATTCACCCATGATTGTGTCAAATGTTAATATTAGAGGAAATTTAAATTAATTTAGAAAGATAAAAGGAAGGGAGAGAGGGTGGGGGATGGGAAGTACTGTCTTTCTATACAGAATCCTGCCCTGTTAAGCAATTTTCTACCTTCTAGTTTTGCCCTTTCCTTTAAAGATTTTCCTCCTCTCATCCCTAATTCCACAGACTTTCTAATTACCAAATGTGATACAACTCTTACCCATTTTTCACTGTTGTTTGGAGCTCAAACTATTACTTCATATATCATAATGAACATTAGCTGGCAGATATTTATAAATGTTCACAACAAATCCAGGGGAAAATATTCTGTGAATATATTGTTTTTAAGACTTGGATCAACCTGTGTATCTACAAAAAAAGCATACTGAGTTCAAAACCTTAAACATTTTTTAAAAAATACATTATTATTGGTTTTAGAGAGGGCGAAAGAAATAAAAGTGAGAGAGAATCACCGATTGGCTGCCTCCTGCATGCTTCCCACTGGGGATCGAGTTGGCAACCTGGGTATGTGCCCTTAACTGGAATCAAACCCGGAATCCTACAGTCCGCAAGCCAGCACTCTATCTACTCACCCAAACCAGCCAGGCAAAAACTTAAACTCTTAAAGTCCTTTATTCTACCATGTGCTCTTGGTGAAAATGCAGAAATACAGCCTAAATGTTTGGCAAATCTGAGTGATTCTGATTCCTAAGGCTCAAAAAGAATAACTTGCATGGGGGGGGGGGGATGTAACTTCAAGGATGGAGCAGCTGCCAAGGCAAGGTGATCAGGAGGCTGTGGCCAGTGGCCAGGTGGGAGGAAATGAAGGTCTGATGCTGCTGCAGTAAAGGGGGTGGAGAGAGAAGTCAAATGCAAAACCAAGATTGAGTTGGCCTGCAGCCATATCAAATTCGGTGCCTGCCCCATCCATGGCAGACACTGGCCCAAACGGCTGCCATAGAAACACTGTGACTCATGGGCCCTGATCCCCTCTGCTGGGCCTCAGGGATAAATTTGGTTACAGACACCAAGAAAATAAATGCAAAGAAGTATTGAGTTGGTGATTGAGGTATGGCTGACAAAAGTTCCTTGTTCAGACCATGTAGAGAGAGTATCATGAAGCTCTAGTTCCTTAAGGGGGAAAAGGATGGTATTAGTGAAGGGAAAGCCATGCTTTGATGGGATGAATTTCTTCAGACTAGTAGTTGATCTTTCTTGCCTTTGATTCCCAGATGACTACCCTGCATGCAGAAGTGCCTACTTTGTGCCAGGCACTGAGAATAGGAATGAGATGAGCTATGCAGATATCTGTGGGGGGGGGCGTCTGTCAGAGAGAACAGTAAAGGTGATGGCTGTGAGGTGTGGAGAAGGGCTTGTTATCAGGAGACAAGAAGGCCAGTAGCTAGAGCTGAGTAAGGAGGAGAGTGGGAGGTCAGTACAACTTTAAAGAAGGCTTATAGGAAAATATGTTGGTAATGGAGGAGCTTCCTGACAAAGTGAGCCTGTTACTATATAGAGAAATAGGAATAAATGGAACACTGGAGCTTTTATTCTCTGCTAGCTCTACAGGAGAGTAATTCTATCTAATAAAAGAATAATATGCAAATTGACCATCACTCTGTCAGAAAGATGCTGCACCCACAACTGAGGCCAAGTTACCATAAGGAGCCTTAATGAGCAATCAGCAGAGACCTGAGGCTATGCCCTCCCCCGCCCCAGTGGGGCTTGACAGGGGACTTCAGGCCATGTTCCCCACATGGCAGGGCTTGACAGGAGACCTCAGGCTGCAGCCCCTACCCTGGCGTCAGGCGGGGAACCTCAGGTCACACACCCCGCCCCTCCCGATGGGGCTCAACAGGGGACCTCAAGGTGCACTTCCTGGTGTTGGGCTAGGGGACCTCAGGCTGCTCCCCCAGCCCCAGCACCAGGCCAGGGGACTAGAGGCCATCTCCTCCTCCCAATAGACTCAGCCCTGATCTGCCCTCGATATGCCTCAATTGGGGCCAGGCCAGCCAGACCCCACCTGGTGCACTGGGCCTCTAGTCCTATCGAATAGAAGAGTAATATGCAAATTGACCGTACCTCTGCCACACCCACCAGCCAATCAGGAGCAAATATGCAAATAAACCCCAATCAAGGTGGCTGTGGCCACTGAGAGCAGGAGGGAGGCTTGGGTTTCCCTGGCAATGGAGGAAGCCAAGCTTTCTGCCTTCTCTTGCCATCCTAGGCCTCCATTCAATGCTACAAAGTTTCATATCTCAACAGAAATAGCAGCAACAGGCTTGGCTCTGCTCCAGGCTACAAAGTTTCAATTGTAGAAGATAAATAAATTCCAGATACCAGAGCTTCTGCTTGGGTCACCGTGGGGAGTAGCTGACCTGCAAACCACCACAGGCCCCTCGCTCAGGCCGTCCCACGCCCCAAGGGAACCCCCACCCTGATCTGGGACATCTTTCAGGGCAAACCAGCTGGCCCCAATTCATGCACCAGGCCTCTATCCTATCTAATAAAAAAGTAATTTGCAGATTGACCATCACTCCAACATATAAGATGGCTGCCCCCATGTGGTAAAAGATCCTGCCTCCATGTGGACACAAGATGGCCAGCAGGGGAGGGCAGTTGGGGGGACCAGGCCTGCAGGGGAGGGCAGTTAAGGGTGACCAGGCTGGCAGAGGGGAAGTTGGGGATGACCAGGCCTGCAGGGGAGGGCAGTTGAGAGGGAGCAGGCCTACAAGAGAATGCAGTTGAGCTGATCAAGCCTGCAGGGGAGGGCAGTTAGGGGTGACCAAACTGGCAGAGGAGGGCTGTTGGGGGGAACCAGGCCTACAGGGGAGGACAGTTGGGAGGGAGCAGGCCTGCAAGGGAGTGCAGTTGGGCCGATCAGCCTGCAGGGGAGAGCATTTAGGGTAGACCAGGCCAGCAGAGGAGTGAAGTTAGGGGCAAACAGGCTGGCAGGGGAGCAGTTAGACATCAATCAGGCTAGCAGGGGAATGGTTAGGGGGTGATCAGGAAGGCAGGCAGGCAAGCAGTTGGGGGCCAGCAATCCTGGATTGTGTGAGGGATGTCTGACTGCCCGTTTACCTAAACGGGCAGTCAGAAATCCCCTGAAGGGTCCTAGATTGGAGAGGGTACAGGCTGGGCTGAAGGCCTCCCTCCATGCACGAATTTCATGCACCAGGCTTCTTGTCCTATCTAATAAAAGAGTAATATGCATTGACCGTACCTCTGATACACCCACAAGCCAATCAAGAGCAAATAAACCCCAACTAAGATGGCTTTGGCCACTGAGAGCAGGAGGCTTGGGTTTCCCTGGCAATGGAAGAATCCAAGCTTTCTGCCTGCCCTTGCTGGCCTAAGCCTCTACTCAATGCTACAAAGTTTCAGTAACATAATCCCAACAGAAATGGCGGCAGCCCAGGAGCTGGAAAGAGCAGAAGCTAGGGTTGCCCTGGCAATAGAGGAAACCGCAGCTTCTGCAGCCCTAGCACCTAGGCCCCCACTCTAGGCTACAAAGTTTCAATTATAGAATTTAAATGAACCCAAACAGAAATGACTACCACCACAGAGCGAGCAGAAGGCTTGGCTCCACTCCAGGCTACAACGTTTTAATTGTAGAACATAAATTAATCCCAGATCCCAGGGCCTCCACTTGGGTTGCTGGGGGGCATGGCTGGCCTGCAAACCACTCACACCCCAAGGGAACCCCCACCCTAATCCAGGACACCCTTCAGGGCAAACCAGCTGGCCCTCACCCATGCACCAGGCCTCTATCCTATCTAATAAAAGAGTAATACGCAGATTGACCATCACTCCAACACACAAGAGGGCTGACCCCATGTGGTCAAAGATCCTGCCCCCATGTGGACACAAGATGGCCAGCAGGGGAGGGCCATTGGTTAGTTCCAGACCTTCAAGGGAGGGCATTTGTGGGCAATCAGGCCTGTAGGGGAGGGCAGTTAGGGGTGACCAGGCTGGCAGAAGAGGGAAGTTGGGGGTGACCTGGCCTACAGGAAAGGACAGTTAGGAGTGACCAGGCCTGTAGGAGAGGACAGTTGGGAGGAAGCAGGGGAGGGCAGTTAGGAGTGCCCAGGCTGGCAGAGGAGGGAGGTTGGGGCAAACAGGCTGGCAGGGGAGCAGTTAGACATCAATTAGGCTGACAGGGTAGTGATTAAGGTGTGATCAGGCTGGCAGGCAGA
This sequence comes from Antrozous pallidus, assembly GCA_027563665.1. Taxonomy (NCBI): domain Eukaryota; kingdom Metazoa; phylum Chordata; class Mammalia; order Chiroptera; family Vespertilionidae; genus Antrozous; species Antrozous pallidus. The sequence continues at coordinate 35,474,265 of CM050518.1, forward strand.
AGTGGTTAGGGGCAATCAGGGAGGCAGGCAGGCTAGCAGTTTAGAGCCAGCAGCCCTGGATTGTGAGAAGGATGTCTGACTGCCCTTTTAGGCCTGATCCTATTAGGGCCTTCTGCCTAAACGGGCAGTCAGACATTCCTTGAGGAGTCCTAGATTAGAGAGGTTGCAGGCTGGGCTGAAGGACACCTCCCCCCAACCCTCATGCACAAATTTCGTGCACCGGGCCTCTAGTCCTAACTAATAAAAGTAATATGCAAATTGACCATACCTCCTATCAAGCCATGCCCACCAGCCAGTCAGAAGCAAATTATGCAAATAAACCCCAACCAAGATGGCTGCTGCCACTGAGAGCAGGAGGGAGGCGTGGGTTTCTCTGGCAATGGAGGAAGCCAAGCTTTCCATCTGCCATTGCCAGCCTATGCCTCCATTCAATGCTGCAAAGTTTCAATGATAGAAGATACATAATCCCAACAGAAATGGCAGCGGCTACAGAGCTGGAGAGAGAAGAGGCTAGGGTTGCTGGGGCAATGGGCGAAGCCAAACTTCTGCAGCCCTAGCCTAGGCCTCCACTCTAGGCTACAAAGTTTCAAACAGAAATGGCTGTCACCATGGAGCAAGCAGAAGGCTTGGCTCTGCTCCAGGCTACAAAGTTTCAATTGTACAATGTAAATTAATCCTAGATTCCAGGACCTCTGCTTGGGTCGCTGGGGGACATGGCCGGCCTGCAAACCACCATAGGCCCCTCGCCCAGGCCACCTCACACTCCAAAGAAACCCCCACCCTAAGCAAACCAGCTGGTCCCCACCCATGCACCAGGCCTCTATCCTCTCTAATAAAAGTAATATGCAGATTGACCATCACTCCAACACACAAGTGGGCTGCCCCCATGTGGTCAAAGATCCTGCCCCCATGTGGACACAAGATGGCCACCACAAGATGGCCAGGAGGGAAGAACAGTGGGAGGTTCCAGGCCTGCAAGGGAGGGCAGTTGGGGGTCATCAGGCCAGCAGAGGCGGGCAGTTAGGGGTGACCAGGTCGGCAGAGAAGGGAAGTTGGGGCAAACAGTCTGGCAGGGGAGCAGTTAGACATCAATTATGCTGGCAGAGTAGTAGTTAGGGGGTGATCAGGCTGGCAGGCAGAAGCAGTTAGGGGCAATCAGGGAGGCAGGCAGGTGAGCAGTTTGGAGCTAGCAGTCCTGGATTGTGAGAGGGATGTCCAACTGCCCATTTAGGCCCAATCCTACTGGGCCTAAATGGGCAGTCGGACATCCCTCGAGGGGTCACAGATTGGAGAGGGTGCGGGCTGGGCTTAGGGACACCCTCCCCCATGCACGAATTTCGTGCACCGGGCCTCTAGTATAATATAAAATGGTTAAAGAACATTGATTCAGCCCTGGCTGGTGTGTCTCAGTTGGTTGGATGTCATCCTGTGCACTGATATGTCACCATTCAATTCCCAGTCAGTGCATGTACTCAGGTTGTGCATTCCTTCCAGGTCAAGGTACAAATGGGAGGCAGCCAATCAGTATTTTTTTCTCATATCTATGTTTCTCACTCTCTTCCTTTCTCCCTTCCTCCCTCTCTAAAATAAATTAAAAACATATATATTTTTTAAAAAGAACATTGTTCCAGAAGTTGGGAAATGTAGCTCCTGTATTAGTCTTTTGCCCTTATTACTTTATTTTTACTTCATTTATTTTATTAATTATTTCTTCATTTATTTTATTGCTCATTTTTGGAAGTGCAGAATTGACTCCTTGTAGTACTCTTGGGAGCATGTAAGAGGTAGCATCTCAGGCTTCCCAGAGTAGGAACAAGACTGGATCAGTTAAAGTAGACATAAACCTACTATGACTTGGTCTGTGCAGAGAGATGTTCACTTCTTTCCCTCATTCCAATCTAGGCCTCTCTTTTTCCAAGCAGGCTTGGTTGCCGTGGTCCCTGCTGCTTCTCTCCTTCATGTGTGGAACAAGAGCCTTCTATGTCCCTGGGGTCGCACCAATCAACTTCCACCAGAATGACCCTGTAGAAATCAAGGTAAGTGTTCCTGGGCCATTGGAGCCTGTGTGCTGGGCAGTATGGTTGAAGACCATGGTGAGCTGGTCTTATCCCTCCTGTGGTTGCAGAGAACAAAGACCAGTGCCAATTAGGAACTCTGCCCCTTCCTCCCATCCCCCTCTCTTTTTCTCATTTTCTTTGTTTTTTTCTGTCTGTCTCTTTCAGTCTGCCTCTTCTATGACATCTCTACCTTCCTCTTTTATCTGCTCCATCTCCTCTCTTACCAGCTTTCCTGCCTAACTTGTATCGTCTGCACATACACAGCCAGTTGTGACCTCTGTTTTTTCAATGTTAGCTTCTGCTACCAGCTGGCTTTTCCAGTTCATTATCTCCAAAATGTGTACTACATATCTGAGTGGTGGTATATGAGATGATTTTAAGTGGTTGACAAATAATTTTAATAACTTTTGTTTTAACATATATTAGGAAACATAGCTAGTACTTCAACTCATGGATTCATGGCTATTGACTTCCTGTTTTTAATACTGATATATAATGTTTGCTTCTTAAATGTATTTATGAAAAATGAGTCAGATGCAATAGTAGAATAAGAGGTGAGTAGGTAGGGCAAGTTGGTATGTGAACAATTAGATTTGAGGAGCATTGCCCTAAGTCAGGATCCAGAGAGAAGCTACCTCACATTTTCAGGCTGGATGCCGATCTGAGGGTCAGTCAACTGTGGTAATAGGGTGGAGAGTGGAAGGGAGTCATTTAATAAATGGTTGACCAGGGTCAGTGGGCAGGTTGACATCTTAATTATGTCTCTAAAACAGTGGACTCTTGGTGGCATTCTCAGAGCCCCAAGCAAGGCTAAGGGTTGGTGGTGGATCTTCTTGGATATGGTTTCCTAGGAAACAAACTGTAAGGTAGAGATTTAGTGCAATAGATGTACCGAGAAGACTCTCAGGGTCAACCTTTGGTGTGAGTGAGGGAAGTAGGCTGGGCAGAGGGAATGTTGAGCTATGGTAAACTGAGGCATGTGGGAAGTACTGGAACTGGAATGGCTGGTCCTTCAAAGTTCTAAATTGGACCACCTCTCCAAACCCCCCAGTGGCCAGTCATTGGATACAGACTGCTACCAAGGAAGGGGTATAACCTGTACAAGGGCTCCCACCTAACTGGACTCCCCTCTATCATCACCCAAATAAACATTCTTAATACTTTGGTCTGTTTTTCGTAGTCTTTTTTTTTTTCTGTGCAGTGTTTACAGTATAGAATACTTAGCATTCTCACACTTCCATTAGTCAGTCCCCCATAGACAAAATCATGTGAAGTTGAAATTTTTGAGTCATCCTTCAGATTCTTTTTTTTTTTTTTAATATATTTTTATTGATTTCAGAAAGGAAGGAGGAGGGAGAGAGAGATCAACCCAGGCATGTGCCCTTGACCGGAATTGAACCTGGGACCTTTCAGTTCACAGGCTGACACTCTATCTACTGAGCCTAACTGGCTAGGGCCTCCTTCAGATTCTTAGTGATCCTATAAAGCAGAGCTGGCAGAACTTACAAAGTTACATTAAATGCTGCTTCTAAAATGTATATTTCTTGCTTCATTGCCATGTTGATGTGAACCACATCTTTATTGCTCTGTGCCAAAGCAAGCAGTGAGGTTGTGTGAAAATAACATTTTTATTATGTCCTAAACATCCCAGTGTTCAAAAAGAGAAGCAGAAGATAAAGTCACAAAGGGCTGTCCACATGACTTGCTTTCACATATATGTCCCTTAGTTTGCCACCAAATTTTAGGTATTATCAAAATTTCAAATTGCTACACATCATGCTCATTTGGGACATCAGTTATAAGCAGCTTAATGGGATTAAGAAACTAGAAGCAGAGACCACTATGGTTATGAATAAGGAGTAAAACCTCTTTATTCCTGAAGACTTGTCCTCATTTGGAGTTATTTCCTTAGGAAAAATGCCCAAAGGTGAAATTCCAGGGTCAGAGGATAATCAGTATGTTGAAGACTTTCAATATATATTGAATTTGTTTGTGATTTTAAACCAAGTCTGTAATGTAATCTAATAAATTTAATAAAATATGAAATAACTCAGAATTGTGAGTAGTAGAGTATATAGAACACTGCAACAGTTCATTTGCCTTCTAGATAATACTGTCGAGTATGCCAAAGACGGTGGGTATCAAGGAGGATTATTGAAACAGTCTGAACTGAAGAATAATGGCCTCTCTCCTCCCACTAGGCTGTGAAGCTCACCAGCTCTCGAACCCAGTTACCTTATGAGTACTACTCACTGCCCTTCTGTCAGCCCTTAAAAATAACCTACAAGGCAGAGAATCTGGGTAAGTTCTTCTCTCTCACTGTTGTCAGCCTGTCCCAATGGGAACCCAGATCTTCTCATAATGATAACAGCAGTTAACCCTTATGTAGCACTTACTGTGTCCTGGACACAGTGTACATCGTTTACATACATATTGGCTTAGTTAATCTTCATAACAGCTCTAGGGCGGCAGCTGTTCTTTTTATTCCCCTTTTACAGGTGAAGTGACTTGCTTTGGTTATACTGTTAATCAACAGGTAAGCTAGGCAGTCAGGCTTCAGACTTGGAGCCCTTGGCTACTGTTCAGATTGGTTTTCCCTTGATTTCTAAATATCATACCCTTGTCTCTCTCTCTCTCTCTCTCTCTCTCTCTCTCTCTCTCTCTCTCTCTCTCCCCCCCCCCCCCCCCCTTCTCTTTCCCTCTCTCTCGGTGGCTTCTGTAACCGGCTCTACTTTTAATTTTAAAAAAGTGATCACCTCTGGCTCTAAAGGAAGCAGGGACATCATATAGTTCTTGTAATGTGTGAGGCACCAGGGCAATGTCTGCACAAATATTCTATAAATAGCAGCCATTTTATTCTAATTCAGATAATTCTGTTTGGCAGAATTTCAGGCTTAAAGGAAAAGACATTTGGAGGCATCTATTCAGGACACAACTATTAGTACTTATTTCATGCCTGTCTCAGTGTTAAGGCCGGAGATGAAAATGTGGAAAGATCGAAAGCTCTGCAGTGGGCACACTTCCGAGTGATCTGGTGATCGGAATTGAATGTGGACCCTTGAAGCTAGGGAATGGTCCTGCTTCCTAGAAATAGAAACTTCTGTGTACAAAAGTTATCCTGCCATAATGTATGTCATCCTGCCTTTGTGTAGTGCTTCCCTTCATGGCCTAGGGGCTTTTTGAGCAGAGGGATCATGTCTTACATTCCCCTCTCTCCACCATTTCTGACCCAGTGCCTAACACACAGTAGACATTCAGTAAATGTTAATGTCCTGTTGAGTGGAGCAGAAATATCCTTGATTGAATGCCTATTGGATTGTAGGCCCTGTACTCTACATTATCTTCATCATCACTGTTAATACTTACAGGGCTTTCCTATGTGCCAGGCACTCTTCTAAGCACTTCTATTCATTAACTTGTTAATTTCCTCAATAGCCCTGGGAGGCAGCTATTCTTATATCCTCTTATCAAGGGGAGTGAGGCACCAGGAGATGAAGTCTCTAGCCCCAGGTCACTCACCTAGTAAGCAACAGAATGCAGGAACTCTGGCCATATCCTTAAGCACTTTACTCTGTACATTATCTTAGTTAATTCCTATAGTAACTCTGCAAAACCAAATATGATTGCCCTACATCATAGGAGAGGGAACAGCAGCTTCAAGGGTTTGAAAGACTTGCTCAGTGTCATATAGTCAGTAGGTAGATAAATGGAGATATTAGCCCAAGTTTTCTAAGGCCAGATTCTTTCTGTTGTCCCAACTGCCTTCTCCAGAAAGGCTCAGTTGGGCTGTCTGAGAGCTGTGCTCATTATTATCATACTGATGGAGGTTCAGCTTATGGTATGTGTATGGCAGATGTGCTGGAGTACAACCTCAGACTCTCTTAGAGGGGCAACATTCATGGCGTGTTGCTCATTTAGCCTGCTAACGACCTGCTCCCAGCTTTAAAACGTTAAAAGAGCCCTAACCAGTTTGGGTCAGTGGATAGAGCGTTGGCCTGCAGACTGAAGGGTCCCAGGTTTGATTCTGGTCAAGGGCATGTACCTTTGTTTCGGGCAAATCCCCAGTAGGGAGTGTGCAGGAGGCAGCTGATCGATGTTTCTCACTCTCCCTCTCCCTTCCTCTCTGTAAAAAATCAATAAAATATATTTTTTAAAGTTAAAAGGAATACAAATGAGCCATTCCAGACCATTATGTCTTCTTTCTTGGTTTAAATTTAATTTCTAAATATCAAGAAGTGATACCTATCTTACTTGGACTACAACCCTGTTCCTCTCTCAGCTGGTGGCCCTGTCATCTGTGTACCAACAACTGATAGCTTCCATCAGTCCGATCTCTCCTCTGATTCTTATGTCTGGATATCTGACTGTATCCAGTTATATCAAGTCAAACTAACGAGCTAAAAAAATGCCCTTAGTCTAAATTTGCTATACTTCCTGTCTTCCCACCTAGAACCTGGTTATAGAAACTTCAGTCTTCCTAATATGCACCCTTCTTCACTCACTCCTTGTATCAGTCAGGACCGGGTCTCTAGATTTCATTGCCTTTGTAGCTCCTGAATCTGTATACTTGTTTCCATCCTCATCACACCCTCTCGTCCACCATTGTTGCTCACTTGCATGACAGACTGCCATCATCCCGAGTGATCTTTCTGTAACAGAATCAGATGAAGTCTTCTGCTATCCCTATTCATAGAAACCTTCCAGAGACTTTTTTTGCCTTCTGAATAAAGTTGAAACTTCCAGTGTGGCCCACATCCCCTGAGATCCAGCTCCAGCCCCATCTCTCCAGCTCACCTCAAGTTGCTGTCTGCATCAAAACTGCACAGGCCTCTCAGTTTTACCGTGCTTCCCCCACCCTCAAGGGACCTTTGCACATACCGTTCCTTCTGTCTAGAGCGTTCTTCCCCTATCTGTTTGCTAGTTAACACTTCTCTTCCTTTATAGCTCATTTCAAGCATCACTTGTCTAGTGCAAGTTCCTCTTGTTGAACAATATATTCTCGTGTAATCAAAGTCCATAAGCTTCATGTGTATGTCCATTCAGCATTGTATCTTTAGGGCCTAGGAGGTAGCCAGAACCCGGTACATGTTTTGGGAATGAATGAATAAGCAAATAAATGGCTAGGCAGAGAGTGTCACATCACATAGGTCCACACTGGTAAGCAAATGCTAGACCAAGTGTGTGTTCATGGGTCAGTGCTGCCTGTTGGTTTGGTCAGTCTCCTTTGGTTTGTCCCAGTTTCACAACATCACAGTAGCATTGTTTTTATTAGAATGACTCAAAACGAAAGTACCATTGAGTTTAGTTGTCAATCCCTAACTGCTTGGTACCTGCTCCATGACATCTGGTAGCAGGTTACTCTGAGGCCGGCATGCAAGGGGCGTGCCAGTTTATTGAGTAAAAAGATATTTTGGCTAAAAATTTCAAGTGCTGGATTTTATCCCATATCCCTCTTAGCCTGAATCAGGATCTGAAGACACAGATAAATAGGAAACACTGTCTGCCTTTGAAGAACTCATAGTCAAGGGAGTCAGAAATGTAATATGTCAACCCTGTGCAAAGTCACATCATTGACATAAAAGGTGCAGAGGTGATTCTGATGATGAAAATAGTATTTGTCACCTGCCTACTCTGTGACTGGTGCTTTATTTCTCACTGTAACTCTGTGAAGTGGGTGCTATTATTATCCTCGTTTTATAAATGAGGAAAGGGAGGCTCAGTGGGGTTAAATGACTTGCCAAAGCTGCTAAGTGAGTAAGTGACAGAGCCAGCATTCAGTAGCAGGCAGCCTCTCTCCTCACCGCTGTATGATGCTGCCTCCTTACAGAGGGAAATCAGAGGAGGAAGTGCAGAGGTCAGGAAGGGCTTCCCAAGGGTGAAATAGAAGCTGAGCTGGAAGTGTGAGGAGGAGTTTCTCAAAAACCTGGGGCAGGCAATAGCCCTCCAAGGCAAAGGAAACAACCCGAGGCCCAGAGGTGTGGAATGAAATGGCATATTTGATGAGCTCTGAGAAGTCTGATGGTGCTAGAGCACAGAGGGGGAGGAAAGGGCAATGGGTAGGACTGCATGGGTAAGCTGAGCCTGAATAGGTCGGGTAGACTATGGAGTGCCAGGCTGCAGAACTGATGACAGCCCTGCATGTCTGCCCTGGGTCTCCGTGGCTCTGCTGACCTTACCAGCCTCAGGGCTGAAGCTCTGAGCTCCATCTGTCTCTCTTACGGCAGGAGAGGTGCTGAGAGGGGACCGGATTGTCAACACCCCTTTCCAGGTTCTCATGAATAGCGAAAAGAAGTGTGAGGTTCTGTGCAGTGAGTCCAACAAACCAGTGACCCTGTCCGTGAAAGAGAGCCGGCTCGTGGCAGAGCGGATCACGGAGGACTACTATGTCCACCTGTAAGTCGTCCTCGAATTCACACTGGGGAGGGCACTGATGGGAGAGGCGGTTCAGAGGGACTGAGCGGGGCCTTGGGTTTCCAGCATTGCCGACAACCTGCCTGTGGCCACCCGGCTGGAGCTCTACTCCAACCGCGACGGCGATGACAAGAAGAAGGAAAAAGATGTGCAGTTTGAACACGGCTATCGGCTTGGCTTCACAGATGTCAACAAGGTAGAGTGTCTTGGTGTGCTCACAGGGCTGGAGAAGCCACAACCCAAAGTCACGAGCCCTTGGGACCAGTGAGGAGGAGGAAATATTTAGCTCTGGGGCTGGCTGAGGCAGATTCCTCCGGGCGCTCTTGGGCAAGGCTCTTGCAGATGCTACCCAGGAGGTGAAAGGCATAGTCGCTAAAACCTCAGTTTCTAAAAAAAAAAATAATAATTCTGAGGACAAAAACATTTCTTTTGAGGTTCAGTCCCTGTCCTCAAAGGGCTTTTATCCTCATTAGGAAAAGACTGACTGTAAGATCCTGAATCTTAAGTCCCATACCGTTCTGACCACGTGCCACTGCCATGGTGGGTAATGCCAAAGCCGTTTGTTCAGAGGGAGCTTTGAGATTGCCACTGAGGAGGTGGGCCTTAAGAAACGGGTAGGCTTGAGCTCAGTGGAGTCAGGGACAGCATTCTGATTGGAGTGAATGACATGAACAGAGCTGCAGAGCGGAGACTGTTCGTGGGGCAAGGAGGAGTTCGGGGAGTTAAGGTGAACTAATGTTAGTCTTAGAAGATCATGACAATCAGGCTTAGTGATGGGCTTTTGTATTAAACCCGGGGGAGCCCTGGAATGTTTCTGAGCATAGGAGAGCTCTGAGAGCAGTGTCTTGGGAAGGTTGGGATAGCTGGTCTGTTGGACAAGGGGAGTGACCTAATACCTAGGGTGGTCCCCCAGAGTGATTTTCTAGTTGTTCCTTGGCTACTAGTTATTTTGTTTTCTCTGTTGGTCTGTTTTAGATCTACCTGCACAATCACCTCTCCTTCATCCTTTACTACCACCGAGAGGACTTGGAAGAGGAACAGGAACACACATATCGTGTTGTCCGCTTCGAGGTGATTCCCCAGAGCATCAGTCTGGAGGGTGAGTGGGGAGGTGTGACCAGAGGGGCAGGGCTGGTGGATGGGCCTAGGCTTTTACTCCTGGGTTTTCTCACACTTGATTCCTGAAATAGCTAAAAGGCCCCAATGTAGCCTCTGGGCCCAGCCATGGTAGGGTCACGGCATTCCATTAGAGAAGGTAGGGGAGAAGGGGAGAGCTGGCACCTGTTGTGTCCTGGCCTGGCACCACCTCTGGCAACCCCCAGATATATTTGATTATATATGTGGAAGCAGAAGGTCCGAGAGGTTGGTGGCTTAGCCAAGATCAAACAGCAACTTGGGGCTTGCCCGTGCCTCTCATAAGAACTAGCCAGCTCCCTCTGGGTTGAAGGGAAAGGGGCAGTGTACAGACAGCTATTGGGCAACCAGTTTCTGTATTTCTTGTCTTCTGTGTGAGTGAGTGGTCTAGACTAAAATTGGCCCAAGCTCAGCAGACTGGTCCAGTCTCACCTTGCTTATTAGCACAGGGCACTCTTTAATTTAGGAGACCTGGCCTTTTGTCCACAGCGGGGCTGGGTTTCAGGGTGGGTGAGGAGTTGTTGGTTTGTTTTATTTTTAAGCTGTGGAACCTAGTTTTCAAACAAAATCATACACAGAGGCCTCAAATAACACATTCTGTACTTTCCAAATACCATACTACCTCTCCTTTGTGAGTGTCATGAGCACAGCTGGACATTTATATCTGATTATTTTGACATCATCCGTCTCCTATTGCCTATTGGAAGTTAAGAGACTTGTCTCCTTTTCTCATCGTTTTCTCTCCAGCACAATACCTGGGATATAGTAGATGCTTGTGATATCTTTTTTGGTTGATTAAATGGATAGATAATAGAATAAAGGAAAGAGGCACCTGAGTGGATTACTAAAGTACCAGAACTTTGGGGACTAAGTGAATGAGTAAACATATGATAGACTGAGCCCATATTGTTTTGCATGTGAATAGGACTGATTGAATGAGTAAATGAATGTTTGAATTGCATGAAGGAAGGTTGATTGATTAAATGAGGGGCTCAGACCCCTCCACACACACACCTAAGGCCCTTTGGAAGGTGAGAGCTGTTCTCCCAGCCTCCACTCAGACCTGGGTCCCAGCAGCATGCCATCCCCTCAGGCAGCTTCTGAAGGCACCCCGCCCGCCCCCCCAGACAGCCCCTGGGTAGTAGCAGAAACAGACTGAGTCTCTATCTCTCACAGACCTCAAAGTAGATGAGAAGAGTTCATGCACTCTGCCTGAGGGTACCAACTTCTCGCCCCAAGAAATTGATCCCAGCAAGGAAAATCGGCTGTACTTCACTTATTCTGTACACTGGGAGGTGAGAAGGGGCTGAAGCCCACAACAGGGGAGGAGGATTCTGGTCTGGGCAGGAGTTGTTTAGCAGAAGGCTTGACTCTTAAGTGCTTACTCCCCCCACCAGGAAAGTGACATCAAATGGGCCTCTCGCTGGGACACTTACCTGACTATGAGTGATGTGCAGATCCACTGGTTTTCTATCATTAACTCCGTTGTTGTGGTCTTCTTCCTATCAGGTGAGAGATCTATAGGTTGGAGTGTGGAGAGCACAAGGAGGTGAGGGATAAGGGGCTGAGGCATCATATCACTTAAGAGGGACTTCTGGGGTGTTCTTGGGGCCAAGCTTGGATAAAAAATGGGCCTTGGGGCTCTGTGCTAGGCATCAGGTACACAAAGGTGAACAAGATTCAGTTTCTACTCTGGAGAGCTCCTAGAGGGGATGGATACATCTCATGCATACATTCAGTCAGTAAAACTTTGTTGCACCTTCTGTGCAGGTGCTGTGCCATGTGCTGGGGATATGGTGGTGAGCAAACCAAACCCAGTCTCTGGCCTCAGAGTCTATATTCTGGTGGTGGAAGAGACAAAAGCAAAGAAATAGTAATCAGTGACATAAAGCAAATAAACAAGGTGATCATATACACAACTATAAGGAAAAGGTGAAGGCTCCTTTAGAGAATACCTCTTTGAATGAGGAGTCACCATTGAAAGAACTAGGGAAAGGCTGGTCCAGCAGGCTGCAATGGGACAAGCATGGCGAGAAACCGGATGGCAAGAGGGTAGTAAGCAGGGGGCAGAGTGGTGGGCAGAGGTGAAATGAAACTAATCATTTTAATACTGTATGAGAAGTAAAAATAATGCTAGCTACTATTTAATATAATCCAAGACCCATCTACTGTGCTTAAAAGCATCTCAGTTCTCAAAGTCCTGTGAGTTAAGTTAGTTCAAGGTCATACAACCTATTGTCTTAACCACTATACTAGCGTGAGTAGGAGTTAATCCAGGTAGAATGGGATTTTCAGGGTAGAGGATAGCCTGCGTAAAGGCATGGAGGTGAGAGAACAGTGCAGTGTGAAGTGATAAGAAAAGCAGCAAAGAACCAGGGGTGTTTCTGAATGGGTTTCCTCAGTGTTTAGACCATTGGCCCATGGACCAAAGGGTTGTGAGTTCAAGTTCCGGATTAAAAATATATATATATATAGAACCAGGGGTGAGTGAGAAGAGGGGAACCTGGGAGGAGGTGAGGCTGGAGAAGCTGGTAGGACCAGGCCAGGGATTAGCTGGGGTGCCGTTCTGCCCATACCAATTCCAGCAGCTTTCCTTCTTTTGTCTGGGGGGTGGCCCTCTGTTCACTCCTGCCTACCTGGGATGGAGCTATACCCAAAAGAGGACCTGAGGCAGTGCATAGCCACTTCTCACTGGAGGAAGCCACACATGCCAATCATCCCTCAGTGAAACACCAATCCCAGGAAGGCATGCAGCACAGAAGACATGGTTGACAATGCTGACAACTTCCTGTCCTGTTTGTTTCAGGCATCCTGAGCATGATTATCATTCGGACCCTCCGGAAGGACATTGCCAACTATAACAAAGAGGATGACATTGTACGAGGTCTTGGCTGGGGAGGGATGGAGTTGGAGAGGGAAGGCAGAGTGGCCTGCCAGACCAAAAGGGGTGTGTGTGTGTGTGTGTGTGTGTGTGTGTGTGTGTGTCTGTGTGTCTGTGTGTATCATCATTTATAGAGTAAGCCTTAAAAATAGTGAAAAGCAAAAAAATGTTTATGACCCAAAATGATGGGGATAGACTCTGATTTCTAAGCATAAAAGCAATGGAAGAAATCAGAGGGGGAAAACTTGATGAGTTTGATATTAAAATTTAATAAACCAAAAAAAGATAATACAGTTAAAAAACTGGTATAAAATCTCTTTAAAAATCTAAAATCTTTAATGTGATAATGAATGAAGAATTTGCAGACAAGGAACTGTACATAGCTAGTAAACATGTGAAAAACTGCTTTTACCTGAGTGATACTCCCTAAAACCGCAGATTCAAACAATTCATGAGAAACAGTTTAGGTCCTTCAAAATAGCATTTTTTTTTTCCATAAAAAAATTTTTGGCAAGATTAACATGAGATAGGCACCTTGTACCACTTATGGCAATGTAAATTGATAGTTTTCTGAAAGCTAATTAATTGGAAGAACATATCCTATCTAATAAAAGAGTGATATGCAAATTGACCATACCTCTGCTATAGCCACCAGCCAATCAGGCGTGGGTATGCAAATTAACTCCAAGATGGCTGTGACCATGGAGAGAGCAGGAGGGAGGCTTGGGTTTCCCTGGCAATGGAAGAAGCCAAGCTTTCCACACACCCTGGTGGTCCCAGGCCTCTACTCAAGGCCACAAAGTTTCAATTATAGAAGATAAAAATATCAACAGAAATGGCTGCTGCCTCAGAGCAAGCAAGAGGCTTGCTCCGCTCCAGGCTACAAAGTTCCCATTGTAGAAGATAAATAAATCCCAGATACCAGGGCCTCTGCTTTGGTCCCTAGGGGGCATGGCTGGCCTGTAAACCACCACAGGCCCCTTGCCCAGACCATCCCATGTCCTAAGGGAAACCCCACCCTGATCCAGGACACCTTTCAGGGCAAACCAGCTGTCCCCCACCTGTGTACCAGGCCTCTATCCTATCTAATAAAAGTAATATGCAGATTGACCATCACTCCAACACACAAGATCCCATGTGGTCAAAGATCCTGCTCCCATGTGCATGCAAAATGGCCACCACAAGATGGCCAGCAGGAGAGGGCATTTGGGAGGGACCAGGCCCTGCAAGGGAGGGCAGTTGTGGGTGATCAGGCCTGCAGAGGAGGACAGTTGGGAGTGTCCAGGCCTGCAAGGGAGGGCAGTTGGGGGCAATCAAGCCTGCAGGGGAAAGCAGTCAGAGGTGACCAGGCCGGCAGAGGAGGGAAGTTAGGGGTGACTGGGCCTGCAGGGAAGGGCAGTTGGGGGCCACCCAGGCCTGTAGAGGACAGCAGCTTGGTGTGACCAGGACTGCAGGAGAGGGCAGTTAGAGGTGACCAGGCCTGCAGGGGAAGGCAGTTAGGGGCAAATGAGCTGGCAGGAGAATGTTTAGGGTATAATCAGGCTGGCAGGCAGAGCGGTTAGGGGCAATCAGGAAGGCAGGCAGGTGAGCAGTTGGGGGCCAGCAGTCCTGGATTGTGAGAGTGATGTCCGACTGCCTGTTTAGGCCCAATTCCACCTGGCAGTCGAACATACCTCGAGGAGTCCCAGATTGAAGAGGGTGCAGGTTGGGCTAAGGGACATCCCTGTGCATGAATTTCGTTTACTGGTACTCTAGTATATACATATACACAGATACATAAAGAATTAAAGGAAATATATCAAGACAGTGGTATCATTAAATGTATAAATCATTTTATTTTCTGTATCTTTAAGTATGAGGATGGGTTTTATATCTTTTGTTCAGTTTTTCTAGATTTTTAAAAATTTTTCTATAGTGCACATCATTTTTCTTTTTTTTATCTTTGTATATTTTCTTCATTGATTTTCAGAGAGCATGGAAAGGAGGGGGAAAAGAAACACCTACGTGAGAGAGACGCATTGATTGGTTGCCTGCTGCTCCCTGACTTGGGCCAGGGATCGAACCTGCAACCCAGGTTCATGCCCTTGACCAGAATCAAACCCTTAACTCTTTGATTCTAACCACTGAGCAAAGCCAGCCAGGGCTTTTTGATCACTTGATTATCATGCCATATACCAAAAATTGTTTTTACATTTTTATTATACAAGTCAGAGCACATATTATTTTTATAATCATTAAAAAATTGCTTCTAAATCTCATTACCCAAAAATTATCACAGTTCACATTTTTGTATGTTGATGATTACATTATTTTTCCATGTATAAGGTTTGTGGAATTTAGGGAAATTTTCTCTTTATGTAACTGTAGGCTTTCTGTTTGTGTCCTCCTTGTACCTGTGACATTTCTCTAGGAAGCACTGTATCATGTCACTTACACTCCTATGTCAGAGTGGAGCTGATTGACACTTGAGGGACCCTCATCCCTGGTTAGAGTGGGTGGGTTCTTGGGGGTGATCCCTACAGGAGCTACCTATACCAGAGCCAAAGATGCAGCCTCACTTTCTGGCCCTTTGCTGTAGGAAGACACCATGGAAGAGTCTGGGTGGAAGTTGGTGCACGGTGACGTCTTCAGGCCACCCCAGTACCCCATGATCCTCAGCTCCCTATTGGGCTCAGGCATTCAACTCTTCTGTATGATCCTCATCGTCATCTGTGAGTGGGCCTGTGTGGGAGGCTGTCACCAGAGCAGCGTGGGCTGAGTCTGAGAGAAGGGGAGGCTTTTCTTCCTGGAGAAAAAGGCACGTCAGCATCTCTGGGCCAGATGGAGCTGTCCATCCCAGCAGAAAGGCTAGGTCTTCTCAACCCCAAGCCCTGGTAATCATGCTCGTCGGCAGAGCAGTTCAGCACTGTTTACAGCACCCCACACCCACTGTGTCAGTGTGCTGAGGTTGGCCTCCTTTCGCCGTCAGTCATGAAGTGTTTACCAAGTCAGCACCAAAATGAGGGCTGGAATCAGATCTTTTTTTTTCTCAAAAATAATCCCCCCAAAACTAATATATAGTAATTATAGACAGTTCTGAAGTCAGTCTGCCTAAAAAAATTTTTAAGATTTTATCCAACTTTTTTTTTTTTACTTTTAGAGCAAGAGAAGAATGGAGAGGGAGAGAGAGAAAGAGAAACATCAATGTCAGAGTAAACATCAATTGGCTGCCTCCTACACAACCCTATCGGGGATTGAGCCCAAAAACCCAGAATGTGCCCTGAATGGAAATCAAACTGGTGCCCAGGATGACACCCAACCAACTGAGCCCCACCAGTCAGAGCTCTCCGTCTTTTGATTGACATAAAACATTATAGTTTAAGATGTATGACATAATGATTTGATATGTGTATGTGTTGTGAAATATTCACCACAATAAGTTTAGTTAATATTTAATATCTATCACCTCTCGGGTTCTTTTTTTTTTCTCTCTAAGATCTAAGCTCTTGACAACTAATCTGCCTAAATTTATATCTCAATTCCAAGCTTTGTGACCGTGGACAAGCTTTGTGATCTTAACTTCTGTGGGCCTCAGTTTCCCCAGCTAAGAAATTGGGAAACTAGCCTCCACCTCATAGGATTGATAAGGCGGATTTAGTGGCTAGAATTCACAATGCTCTCAGCTCACTGCCTGGTTGGTTGCAAGTACCCTGTGGGCTGAAAGCTGCATCCTCTGAAGCCTAACTGAGTAAAGAGAAAGGGAGTATACTTAACTTGCTCCATCTGCCCAAGTCCCTGTCAGTCAGCCAGGGATGGGGGGTGGAGGCCTGCCATCGATCAGTCACTGACTTTCTCTCTGCTCCGTCCACTCCCTCCATAGTTGTGGCCATGCTTGGGATGCTGTCACCCTCCAGCCGGGGAGCTCTCATGACCACTGCCTGCTTCCTCTTCATGTTCATGGGGTAGGTGTGTTGAGCGGGCTCCGGGGACTGGCACACGCCGGCTGCCCTCCAGCTAATAGGTCTCTTGATGTGGATCCCTGCTGTTTCCCACAGAGTTTTCGGTGGATTTTCCGCCGGGCGTCTGTACCGCACTCTAAAAGGCCATCGGTGGAAGAAAGGAGCCTTCTGTGTAAGTGTCCTCAACCTCCTCCCGGTGTTTGTGGGGAGCTGAGAAGTTTCATCCTGGCTTCCTCAGGAGCAGTGTCAGCAGGCCCTGGGAAGGTTTTAGGGCCAGAGGCTGAGGGGCAGCATGATGGAGCAGGAAGAGTATATCCTGAGGGTCAGGAATGCTGGGCTCGTACCCTCAGGTGCAGCAGAACCTAGGGCCTTAGTTGCCATGTAAAATGAGAGGATTGAATTTAGGTGGTTTTTAGCCTACTTAGTCTGATGTCTCAAGCTAAGAAAAGAAATAGAGGATTCAAAATAACTGAATTTAGCCCTCAACCATAAGTCTAAAAGTTTAAGGGCAAACACTGGTCAGGGCTGAGGCGAGTAGTACACCTGCCCACTGGTGCAGAGGGCAGAAGAAGCCAGGCCCCTTGTCACCATTAGTCTGTTTTCCAGACTTTGGTCCTTTGTTCCCCTTCAGTGAGGACAGCTCCTGCCCTCTCTGTCCTCCACCAGGACATAGAAATTGAAGGATGCCTAGTAGCCAACGCTACCTCCCAGGGAGCCCTGAACCCTTCCTCCAGAGCTAATGAGGTCTGTAGGGGACCAGGAAGAGCCTTGGTGTCAAACTCGGAGAAGCCTTTAATCCCAGCATTCTGAAATCACATAGAAAGCCGGGGAGGGAGGGCGCTCAGATTGTCTCAGGGGTCTGGCTGCCATACCCTGGCACACAGTAAACCCTGAGTATAGAAGAGTTGTGGTGATTATTCTAGAAGGATCAAAAAAGATCCTTAGTAATGTCCAGAATTCTTGGTAATGTCAAGTGTTTTTCTCAAGATACTATGTGATCTTCAGAAGCGTAAAACTCTGCTCTCTCATCCCCTGGTGAGGTCTCCCACCGATACCTTCCAGGATCTCCCTCAGTGGTTCTCACACCAAACCCAGTCTCTCTTCTCCCAAACCCATTCCCTGCATCTGGTGGCAACACTATTCACCCCGGTGACCACCTTCTCCTCAAATATCAAGTGTTGAGGGTTTTCCTGCCAAATAGTCCATGAGTTCCTTCCCATCTCCATCTCCAGGTTTCTTGCCCAAGTTTAGGCATCTTTGTCTCTGGCCTCCAACCTTGACTGTCTGTGAGGCTCCCTGTTCTCCCTGTGACTTTCTGAGCCTTCCCTGGTGTTCTAATGTGTTTGCAGATAAGCAATGCGGGTATATGATTGCTTATTTCTCCTCCAGCTTCTGCCTTCACCTCTGCCCAGGTACACCACCCTCTCTCTCACCTCATCCTTTAATTTTTTTTTTTTAAAGAATAATTTATTGACTTTTTTTAGAGAGAGGGGGAGGTAGAAAGAGAACGATGTGAGCACAGCATTGATTGGCTGCCTCCTGCACGCCCCCAATGGGGATCGAGCCTGAAATCATGACCTCTTGGTCCTTACGTCAGTGCTCAATCATTGAACCACACCGGCTGGGCTATCCATACACATTTTGTAAAAGTTTTATTTATTTATTTTTTAAAGGTATTGATCTCAGAGAGGAAGAGCGAGGGAGAAAGAGAGAGAGGGAGCGCACAAATAATTGATTGGCTGCGCACACCCCCCACTGAGGATTAAGCCTGCCACCTGGCACGTGCCCTTGAATGGGATCTAACTTGAGACCCTTCAATCCGCAGACCAACACTCTATCTACTGAGCCAAACCAGCCAGGGCTATTCATTCTTTATTCAACAAATGTTTATTGAGCAGCTGCTGTGTTACATCGGTGAACAGGAGGGCACACTCCTCAGCCTATGGTGTAGGCAGACACTGATTAAGTTACAACAATATGGAATTACAAACTGGTATGAGGACAAGGAAGGGGCTGTTCCGGAATCTAAGAGGACAAAGAACATGAGTCGTGCTTAGTCTGGGAATCAGGAAGTGCTTTCTGGGGGGAATGATTCTTGAGTCCTAGAGGACATGGAGGGGCTGAGAACCTTAGTCTGGGGGCCCCACTGGGACAGCCAGGAGCTCCCTAGACGAAGCTCCCCAACCTGGCTCCTCTTGCTTCCAGACAGCAACACTGTATCCTGGCGTGGTTTTCGGCATTTGCTTCATATTGAATTGCTTCATCTGGGGAAAGCACTCATCAGGAGCGGTAAGTGCCTTCCCCAGCAAGGGGGGGTTGGGCAGCTGTGCTCAGCTCTACTCCCGTAAGTCACTTCCTGCTCTTCCCTTCCCTTTTCTGAGTCTTCACCAAGTTCTATTTCCAGCTCTTAAGGGCTGAGAGCTAGCTGGGGTTTCCCCAGCCCTGCCTATGTTTTTGCCTGGGCCCTGGCCTTCCTGTGGGCTTTTTCAGGCAGCTGACCAAAACTTACTTCTCTATAGGGAGGTGTCCATAGTCCAGGGGCCAGCTGGGGAATTCCCCTTTGTCCCAACCAAGGGAAAGCTGCTTGGTGTGAGTTTATTAGGTCAGTGTCCCAAAACAAGGGTTTCCTCCCCTGCAGGTTGTTCTATCCTCAGAGGGGATCCTGCCGGCCCCCGTTGTTTCTAGCAGCTGCCCAGGACTTAGTAGGATTGTGAACTCAGTTGAGAGTTGGGAGATGGGGTCTTGATCCATTAGCAGGACTGTGGTAGAGATAGGCTGGCATTTGCACTCTCAGCCACAGCCGGTAGAGCCACCTCCTGCCTCCTGCAGCTGCTCACTAAAGGTCCCTGGGTGAGGCTTCCAGTCCAGGGTGCCGAAGGACTGGTTTCTTTCCAGTAGTCCAGGAGGCTGCCCAGGAAGAACAGTGGTGCTCTTCCTCTCACTTCCTCTTTTTTATACCTGTGCTCCTTCTCTCAACATTTTTCTCCCAATAACCAACTGCTCGTTACAAACACTCATTGTAGAAAATTTGGAAAGTACAGAGAAGTTAAAGAAGTCAGAAATAACCCAGAATACAACCACCCGGAGATAAATACTATGTAGATCTTTACTGTGTATTTTTTCAATCTTTTTCCTTTTTTTAGATTTATTTAAAATTGAAGACTGTAATTTAAAAATTATAAAATAATAATAGCAAACATTTATAAGATGCTTAATTTGAATAATTTCTATTTTAAATAGTTGACATATATTAATTTCTTTTTCCATGATTTTTTAATTGATTTTTAAAAATATATTTTATTAATTTTTAGAGAGAGAGGAATGGAGAGGGAGAGGAAGAGAGAGAGACATGCATGAGAACAAAGCATCAATCGGCTGCCACCAGCACACACGCGACCTGGGGTCAGCTGCGCAGCCCACTCGGTGGTGCACGGGCCAGCACCCAGCCAACCGAGCCACAACAGCCGGGGCTCTGTTTGCACAATTCGTATCAAAACGTAATGTTTTAGAGAAGAGGATAAAGAAGAAAGTGAAAAATCCGTTTACATCCTCCATATCCCAGCCGAGGAAGTACTAATAACTTTTTGATACAGGTTTCTAGGCACTTACACATAAAAATATTGGGCATTTTTATTAAAATGGAGTGCTAGACATACAGTTTTATAACCTGCTTCATTTAGTTAGTAGTATATTGTAGGGTTCTATTTTGAAATAGGGAACACACTATTTGTACAGTGTATTTCCCCCGCTCTCCCCCCCCGCTTTTGTTTTCTTTTTTTTTTTTTAATATATTTTATTGATTTTTTACAGAGAGGAAGGGAGAGGGATAGAAAGTCAGAAACATCGATGAGAGAGAAACACCAATCAGCCGCCTCCTGCACACCCCCCACTGGGGATGTGCCCGCAACCAAGGCACATGCCCCCGACCGGAATCGAACCTGGGACCCCTCAGTCCGCAGGCTGACGCTCTATCCACTGAGCCAAACCGGTTTCGGCTCCCCCCCTTTTGTTTTCACTTAACATACCTAACACAATAATGTCCCTTCGTTCTGGCCTCTGCATCTTCTCTTCATGTCCTCAGTTTCCTCCGTCCCTGTTTTTTCTCCACTTCCTCCCTGAATAACAAACTCTGGGATGCTGTGTTTCTGTCTTCATAGCCCAAGTGGGTTTACCCAGGGCTGGGGTCAACTCCAGAGCTTCTGGCCAGGAGCCCTCTGGGGTGTGTCTGTAGGACCTTCCCCATGATGGTGGCCCTGCTATACACACCCTCTTTCCCTGAGACCCCAGAAGGTCCCCTTCCCTTTGCACAGTCTCCAGCCTGGGCATCAGAGCCTTATGGGGCCTCATTGTGGTGTGTCCTCAGGTGCCCTTCCCCACTATGGTGGCCCTGCTGTGCATGTGGTTCGGGATCTCCCTGCCCCTCGTCTACCTGGGCTACTACTTCGGCTTCAGAAAGCAGCCATATGACAACCCTGTGCGCACCAACCAGATTCCCCGGCAGATCCCTGAACAGCGGTGGTACATGAACCGATTTGTGGGGTGAGTCTCCAACAGGGGCCTTCTGGAATGAATGAGGTTAACACTGCTCTTCTTAGGAGAACATGGAAGAAGGTGCCTCCCCCCGTAGATGCTGTGACTGGTGTTCTGCAGTTTAGCTGGGCCTAGTAGACTTCATGAAAACTTAGCTTCGCTCTAAGATAAAGAAGACTGAATGATAGCCAGATTTGGTGTTGGCCTAGGAACCAGGTTGGGGGAGGGGTGGAAAGGTGCAGTGACACAGGTTAAACCATTGCTTAGACCTTAAGCAAGTCAGCCCACCTCTCTGTACTTCAGTTTCCCCATCTATAAAACAGAATAATGCCCACCGGCTTATCTCTCAAGAGGCTATATAATAGTACAGAAGCATGCTGAAAGAATTAGAACCTCCATACTGTGTACGCTTTCTCAAGTTGGCTAGGGAGGGAGCCTGGGCTTCCAATGGCTGGGTCTCCTCCCAGTGTTAACCCTCCTGTTCTGCTGCAGCATTCTTATGGCTGGGATCCTGCCCTTTGGTGCCATGTTCATCGAACTTTTCTTCATCTTCAGTGTGAGTAGTGCTGTCTGCTCCCCTTCCCTCCTCACCACACAGCCTTTACCGCTAGCCTGGTCCCTTCCCTTTCACTTAGGTGCTCTGCCGATGAGATTTCAGATGGGCCATTTAACCTCTTGGAGCCCCCATTTTTCATCCTAACAAGATAACAGACCTTCCTCTTAGGATGGCTTGGAAGGTCAAAGGAGATACAGCGTGTGTGCAGGGTCAAGTGTGGGAGGACTTGGTGAATAGAAGCTGATTCAGTAATACTGCAGTCAGTCATCACTATTTTTAATATTGTTGCATCTGCTTTGATTTCTGGGTTCCTATACACATTTACCTAAGTTACTCAAAAGACTCAGGAAGTGGAGGGAATGAGGTCTGTTTTCAGGATCATTGTGAAGCTGGAATGTGATGTTTGTAAAAGGCAGGGTGCTTGACAGTCAGAAACGCTTGTTAAATTGTAGCTGTGGCTGTGATGACAATTGCTCTTGTCCCAGGTGTGCAAAAATGAAAATTGGCAGTAGAACTCTCCACAGCCATTGAAATCTGTCTCTTAACTTGATGCCCAGCACAGAGGGTGACTTGCACCAAGTCAGTGCTGGACAAGCATTCGCTGCTCTGGAGTGGCTCAGCCCCTCCCTGCTGAGATCCCCTTGCTCATCCAGCCCTTCCTACGAAAAGGGTCAGAGAATGGGTTCCCTGCCAGCGCAGCCACTTCAATTCTCTTTGTGTGACCTTGGGCCAATCACCAGCCTCACTGACCCTTGACTTCTTTAACTGTAAAAGTCCACATTTTCATAGGTTCATATGTGAATAAGTCCTTGAAGCTCTTAGCTTGCCTGCCATGTGGTAAGCTACCCCTAAGTGATAGTGGCTGCTATGTAATTTTTCAAAAAATACATTTTTATTGATTTCAGAGAGGAAGGGAGAGAGAGGGAGAGAGACAGAAACATCAGCAATGAGAAAGAATCATTGATTGCTGCATGCCCCACACAGGGAGTGAGCCCACAACCCGGGCATGTACCCTGACCAGGAATCGAACCTTGGCCTGTTAGTTCATAGGTTGACACTTAACCACTGAGCCATGTCGGCCAGGCTGCTATATACTTTTGACAAGGGTGTGATGCAGCTTTCTACAAGCTGCAGTGTTCAGGGTAAAGCCCACACATCGTAGGGTCAGCCATGCCCCAGCCACTCCCTAAGAATAGGCTGGCTCACCCTCTGCTTCAGGGAGGAGGGCCAGTGAGAGCCATGTGCCAGGCACAGAGGCCCCGATGGCATTGTGATGATATCTCCTTTCCTGCCCCGGAGAAAAGTGGTAAGCCAGTCCTAACTGGAAGCTCATGTCCTGAGAGCAGGCAGGATAAGCCAGGGGAAAGGGCCATTGGGTGGAGGCAGGCTAGCTGAAGGCTGGCTGTGATGTGTCTGCAGGCAATCTGGGAGAATCAGTTCTATTACCTCTTTGGCTTCCTATTCCTCGTCTTCATCATCCTGGTGGTGTCCTGCTCACAAATCAGCATCGTCATGGTGTACTTTCAGCTGTGTGCAGAGGTAAGGGGTATGGGACCAGGAGCTGGGAGTGGGGAACCTGAGTCCAACATTGAATGGGTCACAGAGGCTGTCTGGGTTTCCCATGTTCCCCCTTCTGGCCATGAGGTTTCAGGCAGATATATCACTTCCTCTCTCTGAGCCTCCATTTATTCCGTGGGCTCCTTCATTAGTAGCTCTGGTAGCAGTTGCTTAACCTCTCTCTGCTTTCCTAATGTAACAAGGATCGAGTAGGACCTGACTCAGTGCCGCTACCATGGTCAGCCTGGGCTGATTCACATGTACCACTTAGAATTGTACCTGGCACATGGGGAGCATTTGCTCAGGACATGTTAGTTGCATTACTATTCTTTTGTTGTTACTGATTTTTTTAAATTAAGATATATTTTATAAACAAGGAAGTTCACCCTTTTCAATGTGCCTTTGAAAATGCATACAGTTGTGAAACCACCATTACAGTCAAGATATAAAACATTCCCATCGCCCCAAATATTACTGTTCTTACCCAGAGTCTTTAGCTCCTTGGGCAACTATGACGCTTGGGAAGAGTTCTGACCTTTCTGTTTCCTCCTCAGGATTACCGCTGGTGGTGGAGGAATTTCCTAGTCTCCGGGGGATCTGCATTCTACGTCCTGGTCTATGCCATCTTTTATTTTGTTAACAAGGTACCTTATTTTGTTCACAAGTTCCCTTAGCCCTTTTAGGGCAGGATAGTGGTGAAGAGGGTGCAGGGAAGAACTCAAGTGTCTGAATCTTTATTTCCCATCAACAGTGGGACCAATGCCAGTATAGAACTGTCTCTGCTCTAGAACATGTATCTTTTTAGGAAAGAGAATCTATGTTCTGTATTTTGGGAAAACAAAAGCTTTCAGAATATATAACTATGAGACCATTGCATGAAAAATCTGTAACATATAGCCAAAGGGGTGCTTCAAAGAAATATATATCACCTTAACATTGTTTTTTTTTTTTTTTTTTTTTTTTTTAAATATATTTTATTGATTTTTTACAGAGAGGAAGGGAGAGGGATACAAAGTCAGAAACATCGATGAGAGAGAGACATCGATCAGCTGCCTCTTGCACGCCCCCTACTGGAGATGTGCCCGCAGCCAAGGTACATGCCCTTGCCGGAATCGAACCTGGGACCCTTCAGTCCGCAGTCCGACGCTCTATCCACTGAGCCAAACCGGTCTCGGCTTAACATTGTTTTTAATAGTAAAAAGAGACACTGATGATAACAGTATTCACCTCAAAAAGATAGAAAAAAGAATGTGAAAGGATAAGAGGATAAATGAAGAGTTAGTAAAGATAAAAACAGAAAATGATGAAATAGCCTTGAGCACCCAAAATTTAGGACGTCAGGTGTCCTGTCTCTGGATGCTTCCTTCCCTTCTTCATTCAAGTACAATTCAGTCCCTCACAATAAGGTCAGGGCGGGCCACGGCTTCGTCTGCATCTCAGATGGTCTACGCTGTGTGAGCCACATAGGGGAAGTGCGGGCGAATGAAAGGGAGCCTGGCTCACCTGACTCGGGTACATTGTGTTTGCTTGGCTTCGATCTGCTGGCAGGATCTTCCACAAAGTAGAAAGTGGACCCTTGGCAGCCCTAGAGGCTCCTTTTTTTTCAGCTTTGCAGCCCCAGGCTAAAAGAAAGTCTGTCTTCTACCATCATATTATCCATCCCTAAGGGAAAACTGTTACTGGCCCAGGTTACATGCCTTCCCTTATTGTTCCTCAGGTCCAATAGGATGGCTTACACTGATGAGCTTAGGTTTTATACTAGGAATGACAGGCCCAGCAGGACCACAAAGTGAGGAGTAGGTACTCCAAAACACTGGGCAGAAGGAAGGCACGAGACAATGTTGGGCAAGCAAATCATAACTATCATAGCCTCCTACCAGGCCCCCTGGAGCCACATCATAGTCTCCTGTCCTTCCTTCCTCTGCCTCGTTCTTTCTGTTCTTTCTTCTCTGATGTAAAAACCTTCTCCAGCCTTCCTTGTCTGTAAAATGATGATCTTGGTCGTTATTTCAAAGGACCCTTCCAGTACTGCCTTTTTGCCTCATCCCTTTCCTGGTTTTACCCCTGAATTTACCACTGCCCTGTCCCCTGCCCCCACCTCCCATCACTTTCATCCTTTCTCCAGCCACAAGAAAGGCTATAAAAGGAGAGGTGTGGGTGGAGCCTGAGAATATGGACTTCACCTTCAGTTTGAGAATGTTTGACCTCAGGAAGATCTCAAAACAGTGACCTTATGCCCAACCAAAGAGACTCAGTTGTTTTAGCACAGACCTATACACGGAAGGGTTGCCAGTTCAACTCCTGGTCAGGGCACATACCTGGGTTGCCAATTCCATCCCAAGTTGGGGCACATATAGAAGGCAACTGATGAATGTTTCTCTCTCTCTCTCTCTCTCTCTCTCTCTCTCTCTCTCTCTCTCTCCCTCCCTCCCTCCCTCCATCCTCTTCCCCTCCCTCCCTCCCACCCTTTCTCTCTCTCCAAACATGTCAGTAGATGATTTAAAAAAATTTTTAAATGGCCCTTGACTGGTGTGGCTCAGTTAGTTGAGTGTTGTCCTGTGTACTTCAGTCCATCAGAATTGAAGGTCATCCATTCAGTTCTGATGGATGTTTCTCTCATACCAATCTTTCTCTTTCTCTCTCCCTCTCCCTTTCTCTCTTTAAATAATAAATAAATAAAAACATCTTTAAAAAACAAAACAAAAGCAAAAACAAAACAGTGACTTAACTGTTTTCTTCTCGGCTCCCGGCATTTTGTGACCTTGTGTCTGTCCGTGAGCCCCGTGCAGGTCCTACCTGGTATCTGGGCAGGTCTTGATACCAAGGTTCCAGATTAGCTCTACTTGGCCTAGCTGCTACAGTGGTCGGCAAACTCATTAGTCAACAGAGCCAAATATCAACAGTACAACGATTGAAATTTCTTTTGAGAGCCAAATTTTTTAAACTTAAACTTGTTCTAATGCCACTTCAAAATAGACTCGCCCAGGCCATGGTATTTTGTGGAAGAGCCACACTCAAGGGGCCAAAGAGCCGCATGTGGCTCGCGAGCCGCAGTTTGATGACCACAGGCCTAGCACATACCAGCACAGCACAGGTCCTTGGCCTCCCTGCTCAAACCTCAAAATTCTACAGAGGAGTCCAAGATGCTCCACGATAAAATCCCTGTGAGGTGTGTAAAAGTGACAGTTGACCTGGCTTGTTTGGCTTAGTGGATAGAGCATCGGCCTGGGACTGAAGAGTCCCGGGTTTGACTCTGGTCAAGAGCATGTGACCAGGTTTTAGCTCGATCCCCAGCAGCGGGCAGGCAGGAGGCAGCCAATGGATGATTCTCTCTCATCATTGATGTTTCTATCTCTCCCTCTCCTCTGAAATCCATAAAAATATATATATTTTAAAAAGTGACAGGAGCGTTCTGAGAAGAGGGCTGGAGGCTAGGGCAGGCATATGGTGGCTCTCTGGCCCTTAGGCTGGGACTCTGAGACACTTCTCCTCCCCCGTTCCCTGTCTGCTACTCCGGCCATTCAGGACTCTCACCGTACTGTTCTGGGCACTGTGGAGGGTAAAGAAGCGACAGAGCTGTATCTATTTGTACCGTCCCGGGTCCTCGCCCCTGAGTCACACCAGTCTTCCAGTGAGCTCCTAGGCCCCTCTTACCCCAGCCAGAAATGGTCTGGGTCGATCGAGTTGGGCCTTTGACTTCTAGCACTCTAGCCCCAGGTTCAAATCCCAGTTCCTTCTACTTCTTGGCTGTGTAACTGTGGGTGTTGTTTAACCCCTCAGTGGCCCCTCTGTAACATGGGCTAATAACCTACAATGGTGGTCGTGAGAATCCAAGGCAATGCACAGGCCCTAGCATGGAAGAAGGTTCACTGTGGCTGTGGGCCCCATTTTCCCCATGCTGCCTATCTGGAGCAAGCCCCTTTTCCTGCAGGCTTTGCCATGAAATCATGGCGGGGTGGGGTGGTGGGGGCGGTTGGCCATGGCAGGCTGGCACTAAGCGTGCACTCCTCTTTGTTCTCCCCTGCTAATGCCCAGCTGGACATCGTCGAGTTCATCCCCTCCCTCCTCTACTTTGGCTACACGGCCCTCATGGTCCTGTCCTTCTGGCTCCTCACGGGCACCATTGGCTTCTATGCAGCCTACATGTTTGTCCGCAAGATCTACGCTGCCGTGAAGATAGACTGATGGGGTGGACCGCAGCACGCCCACTCCGTCCATGGACAGGAAGCACCCTGCGTGGGGAACTGCAGACACGCAAAATAAAGTAACTCCTGCTTGTTTGGAATGTAACTCCTGGCACAGTGTTCCTGGATCCCAGGGCTGTGTGGGGGGCGGGAGGACCTGTAGATAAATCTTGCATTTTTGTCCATCATCTTATTCCAATTCTGTGGGGATGAGATTTTTTGTGGGTCATTTTTTCTTCAGTACTAAGAAAGTTCCCTTCAGTAGGAACTCTGGGACCTGTTCAGGTTTATTTTTGGTTAGGGGTTTTTTCCTTTTTTTTTTTTTTTTAAACAATGGATCCAGCATGGATAAATCCACCTAGACACTGGGTTTTGGTCACTGTCTCCACCTCAGTTCCTCAGGGCTGTTGGCCACCCCACGACTAACTGGAAAAGGAAACACCAGGCCTTCTGGGACTTCAGTGAGGCTTCCAAGCCTCTCACCATCCATCCTCGCCATTGATGCCGTGTCAAGCACAGCTCTAGCCCAGACATGCATCCTCAGTGCCAGCCTGCCTCTACCAGCCATTTTCCCTCCCTCTTCTCACCTCTCCAGCCTTCTTCTGGGGCTGCCCAAGGCAGGGCTTCTAGCCAGGCCTCTGAGTCGTCTTGTCACCAGGAGCAAGTCCAGCCTTGGTTGCTACAAGGAACTCCCTGGAAGTACTAGTACGCAGTGGGAATTTGCTGGAGCAGAGAAGAAACTTGCAGCGAACTATTTCTGTGCCAAGAAATCCTGGATCCAGGGCCAGGTATTTCCAAAGCCAAACCAAGTATATCCATGTCTGTGCCTAGGCTGAGGGTCTTCACCCTTTAGGATTTCTCCCAGTCCCTTCCTCAGGGGGTTGCTGTTCTTGCAAAGTGTGCTGGTGGTGGGGTCTCTCTTCTCCCACTTTGAGCACTACAAAGCCTGGAGACTTCAGATCTCTTCCTTTAGGTGGCTGGGGAGAGGCACTCCCTCCCTGACATCCTCCAGCTTTAGTGCCCGTGCACAGCTCTTCTAGCCAAACCCATTCCCCTCACCCTCCCATTTGAGTTCTTGCCTTCTTTGAGGGACACCCAGAAAACTGATGGAGAAAAGGAAATGGAAGGTAAGTTCTGTCATTTCTTCCCAGATTCCCAGGAATAGGCAAGGAGCCAGTTACCCCAAGTTAGAGGTGACTAACATGGCAGGTCTGGCTCCTTTATCAACACTGACTCTTGGGGCCAAGTCATCCCTCCACCCCCACTGCCCACTCACTCTGCATGTCACTTTCTCTTAAATTGCAAGAGACCAAACCCACCCTGGGATTAGGGTTTAACTCACCCTTGCTCTAGCCCCTTTAGGACTCCCACCACAAGACAAAGCTCAGGATGCTGGTTAAGCTAGGAACACACTCTACCCCCTTCCCCTCCCAGGTTATTCTCAGAACGGCCCCTACCAGCTCCACCAATCAAACCAGTGAACTTCTCAGCCTGGCCTCACAGTGACTCCACAGTGCCAAGTGGCAGCCACCAAGAATCAGGTTGAAGAAAAGGGAACTCGAGCAGTAGAGAATGATAATGGAATCTTGTTTATTCAAATCTTGGATTTCTTTTTCCCTAAGCGATTCTCTTTTGGGGGGGAGTAGGGAAATGGACTCCTCACAAAGGATTTAAACATCATCAATTTTTCTGACTTTTTTAATCATCATCATCATTTTTAATTAAAAATGCCTGTATGCCTTTTTTTTTTTTGTCCAATTGTAAATAAATATGCCATTGTCCTGTTGTCATGCCTCTTGAATCTCTTGCCAGCATTAGGGGTCTGAGGTGCGGCAGCTTCTCCAAGTGAGTTGAGCTGAGAGGTTTCCCTCAAAGCTCAGTCTCATGTCAGGCTTTCTAGAGTTAAGGCCACTGTTGTTCCCCTACTAGGTACAAGTCCATAGCTTCTCCCATCTGCTCATCCCCTCCATTCTGAATTACAGGTCTTTGCCCCTCTAATCCAACAAGTAAGAAATGGTATTTAACTATGAGCTTTGGTAGCAATGAGACCTGATTTTAGATTCTCAGCTCCAGTATTTTACTGTCAACTCACTTCACCTTTCTGTCATGTAAGACTCCTTCAATTGCAAACAGTAGAAACAAGTAAAATTGGCATAAGACCAAGGGGAGTACATTGGCTCATAAGTCACAAAGTAAAAGGATGATTTGGCTTCAGGTTTGAATAGATCCAAGGGCTCAAAGTATAGTATAACCTTAGGATTCTCCCTTTTCCACTCTGCTTCTCTCTGGTCCATTTTATCCTGTTAAGAGTCTTGTTCCCTATGGGGAAGGTATGGAGGACATGACACAGATGGCTCTAGGCTTACATTAGCCAGTTTGGAAAGCCTAGAAGAAAAACAAATAATATGCTAATTAGACCAGACAGCCGAACGACCTTCCACACAAAGCCATGGCAGCAGGGGCTGAGTCAGAGGCAGCTGGGGACTATCAGGCAGGCAGAGTAGTTAGGGGCAATCAGGTAGGCAGGCGAACAGTTAGAAACCAGTGGTCCTGGATTGCGAGAGGGATGTCTGCAGAGATAGGGCCTAAATTGGCAGTCAGACATCCCCTGAGGGGTCCCAGGTTGCGAGCAGGTGCAGGCCGGGCTGAGGGAACCCTCCCACCCCCATGCATGAATTTTGTGCACTGGACCTCTAGTATTTAATATAAAGTCCAGGAAAGGTCTCTGGTGGGCCCAGCTTGGATTACTGCTTGCACATATTGGACCACTCGCTAAACCCAGGGGAATAGAGTATTATTATGGGCTGCATACTCCAAGGGTATTGGCTATTGTGAATTTCCACTTCACCGGAATCTCTTGGAATGGGTGAGGGAAGAATAACTTTCCAAGGTAAGGAATGTAGAGCAATAAAAACAATAGTTGCCTATTATACCCCATCCCTTCCAACTCAGTTGATTTGCACTATTCTAATATCTTAAGGTGGAAGCTGAGGTAATTTGTGGCCTCTTTTTTTCATTTAGCAGCATCCTAGAAATTCTGATAAGTTGTTTTTCATTGTCATGCAATTCAAGATACTTTCTAATATCTGATTTCTTTTTTGATTCATGTGTTAGTTTCTAAATATTGGGGGATTTTTTTTTCTCAGTGATCTTTTTTTTTATCTTTATTGTTCAGTTTATTAATTACATTGTTCCCTTTTTTCCCCCCCCTATAGCTCCCCTCCACCTGGTACCCATCCCACCCTCCGCCCTCACCCACCTCCACTGTCCTCTCCCATAGTTGCATGATTTTTGTCCAGTCTCTTGCTGCACTTTCCACACCCCCTTACTCCCCAAGAGTTGTCAGTCCATTCCCTCTCTATGTCCGTGATTCTGTTACAATCACCAGTTTATCCTGTTCATCAGCTTATTAATTCACTTGATTTTTAGATTCATTTGTTGATAGATGTGTATTTGGTGTTCCTAATTTACACTTTTATCTTTTTCTTCTTCCTCTTCTTAAAGAATATCTTTCAGCATTTCATATAGTATTGGTTTGGTGGTGATGAACTCCTTTAGCTTTTTCTTAACTGCAAAGCACTTTATCTGACCTTCAATTCTGAATGATAGCTTTGCTGGATAGAGTAATCTTGGTTGTAGATTCTTGCTATTCATCACTTTGAACATTTCTTGCCACTCCCGTCTGGCCTGCATCGTTTCTGTTGAGAAATCCGCTGACAATCGTATGGGTGTTCCCCTATAGGTAACCAACTGTTTCTCTCTTGCTGCTTTTAATATTCTCTCTTTGTCTTTTGCTCTTGGCATTTTAATTATGATGTGCCTTGGTGTGGTCCTTTTAGGGTTCCTATATATTGGGGTTCGGTGCGCTTCTTGGACTCCTAAGTCTATTTCTTTCACCAGGTGTGGGAAGTTTTCGGTCACTGTTTCTTCAAATAGGTTTTCATTGTCTTGCTCTCTCTCTTTTTCTGGCAACCCTATAATTTGGATGTTGGTATGCTTGAGGTTGTCCCAGAGGCCCCTTACACTATCTTCAATTTTTTGGATTCTTTTGGTTCTTGCTTTTTCAGCTGAGTGGATTTTACCTCTTTGTATTTCAAATCTTGAACTTGGTTCTTGGGGTGCTCCAGAGCACTTTTAGGTCTTTGTATAATATTTTTTATTTCAGTCAGTGTATGCTTAATTTCTGGTTGGTCCTTTTTCATATCCTTGAGAGTCTCCTTCATATCCTTGAGTGTCTCGTTCATTTCCTTGTAGGACTCATTCATTTCCACGTTGGTCTTGATCATTTCCACATTGGTCTTAATCATTTCTTTGCAGGTCTCGTTCATATCCTTGAGGGTCTCGTTCATTTCCTTATAGGTCACAACTTTTTGTAGGAGCCTCTTGAGAAGCCCTATAACCGTGGTTTGAATTCCATGTCCAGTCGGGTTTTTTTCCTCCATTTCTTTCACATCTGATTTCTTCCCATGTCTCTGCATGGTGGCTGCTTCCCTGAGTTGGTCAGTTAGCTTTGTGTGGTAGACGTCCTACAAGGGACAGTGGGTCAGCCTCCCCAGTTACCTGAGGTGGATATGGGTTGCACAGTCTTGCTGAAGTTAAGCTCAGGTTAATCGTTGTTAGCACTTGGAGGGGTTGACCTCCAGGCCAATTGTCTGTGAAGTTCAGCTGTGCTCAGGTTGGATGGGCGGAGTCTCCGGGCCAAGCAGACAGCGTTAGCTCCACCCTATGCGGCCCCAGGGACTATGTGCCGGGGGCAATGGCTGCCAGCACCTCTGAGAGAGAGCCGCTGTCAAGCTCCACCAGCTGCCGGGGAATTCAGACTCTCCCCAAATGAGTCTGCACACCCAACGTCTCACCCAGGGTCATAAAACAAAGCAGTCTGACGGTTCCCCGAATGAAAGAGCAAGTCACGAGTGCTCTCTGCGCAGTCATGCAGCTGCGCTGTTCCCAAGTTCACACACAAGCTCGCCTTCTCCACAAGCCAGCAGACCCTTGAAGCACCCGAGCTTCGGTGTGCCCTCCCACTGTCCAGTTTTTACCCCATATGATAGTGGGTTCCCGTAACTTCGCCCAGAGCTGGAGAATCAGTCCAGTGGAACGTCTTTGTCTCCCTGTTCGAGAAAACTGGCCGGTTTTTAGCCCCCTACCCTATCTGCTGACGCGCGCTCCTCCAAACCTCTCTCCATGCGTATCTTCAATGCTGTCCTCAGCCGCTCCTCTGAGTCACAGTGTCTTATCTTCACTTTTATTTGTGGAATTTTCACTCGGCCAGCTTTCTGGTGATTCTGGATGGTGTTTGTTCTTTCATTAAGTTGTAGTTTTAAAATTGCTGTGTATGACGGCAAGATAGGTGTTTTACCTATGCCGCCATCTTTGTTCCCCCTCTCAGGGATCTTTCTGTTATTCTGTTTTGGGCAGACACCATATGGGCAGAGACTTTGTAAGACTTGAATCTTTTGAATTTATTGAGACTTGTTTTATGGCCCAAAATGTGGTCTATCTTGGTAAATGTACAGTGTTACACATTAAAAAAAAACCAAAAAAACAAAAAACAGGTATTCTGTTTGGGGGTGGAGTATTCTATAAATATCAATCAGGTTAAGTTGGTTGATAGTATTGTTCAAGTCTATTATATCTTAACTAATTTTTATACCTGCTTGTTAAATCAGTTAAAAGAGGGGTATTGAAATCTTTTACTATAATTATAGATTTGTATATTTCTCCTTGCAATTTTGTTTTTGCCATATGTATTTTGGAACTCTGTTAGATACATATTGGCCTTTGGAACAATTTATCACTGGTAATAGTCTTTGCTCTGAAATCTACTTTGATGTTATATAGTCAGTCCCACTTTCTTTTGACCAGTGTTAGCACAATATATCTTTTTCCATCCTTTTACTTTTACCCTATTTGCATTTTTATTTTTAAGTGTATTTTTTATAGGCAGTGTATAGTTTGGTTTTGCTTTTTTATCTAATTTTATAATCTCTGCTTTTCAAAAAAAGTATCTTTATTGATTTCGGAGAAGGGATAGGGAGAGAGATAGAAGCATAAATGATGAGAATGAATCATAGATTGGCTGCCTCTGGCACACCCACACCCTCACCGGAAATTGAACCTTGACCTCCTGTTTCATAGGTTAATGCTTTCATAGGTCCAAGCCACACAGCTGGACAATTTCTTTTATTTAATTGGAGTGCTTAAGACATTTATATTTAACTAGAGGCCTAATGCATGAAATTCTTGCAGGGGGTGGGAGAGAGTGTCCATCAGCCCAGCTTGCACCCTCTCCAATCTGGGACATCCCTCTCACAATCCAGGACTGCTGGCTACCAACTGCTTGCCTGCCTGCCTTCCTGATTGCCTCTAACAGCTTCTGCCTGCCATCTTGGTCACCCCCTAACCACTCTCCTGCCAGCCTGATTGATGCCTAATTGCTCCCCTGTCAGCCTGTTTGCCCCTAACTGCCCTCCCCTGCAGGCCTGGGTTCCCCCCCTCCCCCGCCATCTGCCCTTCCCTGCAGGCCTGGTCACCCCCAACTTCCGTCCTCTGCCGGCCTGGTCATCCCTAACTGCTCTTCCCTGCAGGCTTGATTGCCCCCATTTGCCCTCCCTTTCAGGCCTGGCCCCTCTCAACTGCCCTTCCTTGCTGGCCATTTCTATTGGCCATCTTGTGTCCACATGGGGGCAGGATCTTTGACCACATAGGGCAGCCACTTTGTGTGTTGGAGTGATGGTCAATCTCATATTACTCTTTTAGATAGGATAGAGACCTGGTGTATGGGTGGGGGCCAGGTGGTTTGCCCTGAAGGGTGTCCCAGATCAGGGTAGGGGTTCTTTTGTGGCCTGGAATTGCCTGGGCGAGGGACCTGTGGTGGTTTGCAGGCCAGCCACGTCCCCTGGCGATGCAAGCGGAGACCCTGGTATCTGGGATTGATTTATCTTCTATAATTGAAATTTTTAGCCTGGAGTCAAACCAAGCCTTCTGCTTGCTCTGTGGCAGCAGCCATTTCTGTTGGGTTTTATTTATCTTCTATAATTGAAACTTTGTAGCCTTAAGCAGAGACCTGGGCTGGCCAGGGCAGGTGGAAAGCTTGGCTTCGTCCCTCTCCAGGTGCAACTCTAGCTTCCTGCTCTCTCCAGCTCTGTGGCTGCCGTCATTTTTATTTATCTTCTATAATTGAAACATTGTACCATTGAGTGGAGGCCTGAGCTGGCAAGGATAGGCAGAAAGCTTGTCTTCCTCTATTGCCGGGAAAACCAAAGCCTCCCTCCTGTTCTCTGTGGCTGCAGCCATCTTGATTGGGTTTATTTGCATATTTTCTACTAATTGACTGGTGGGTGTGGCTTATGGGTATAGTGGATGTATGGTCAATTTGCATATTACTCTCATTAGATAGTATGGGAATATTGATTTGGTTAGGTTTAAGTCTATAATCTTACCATTTGTTTCCTAGTTGTCCTACCTGTTGGCTTTTTCCGCCTTCTTTTGGGTAAATTAGGGACTCTTTGCATTTTAATCTCTTTCATTGGTTTATTGTCTATAACTTTTTATATTTTAGTGATTATTTTAGGCTATAGTATATGTCTTTAACTTGTTACAGTCTACCTTTTTTTTTTTTTTTTTTTTAAGGAAGAAGGGAGAGGGAAAGAGAGATAGAAATATCAATTATGATAGAAACATCAATTATTGAGTGGCTGACACCTGCAGGTCCCACACTGGGGATCAAGCCTGAAACCCAGGCATGTGCTCTGACCAGGAATCAAACCGTGACTTCCTGGTTCATAAGTTGACTCTCAACCACTGAGGGCCAGTCTACCTTTGATACTATACAACTTCATGTATAATATAAGAAGCTTAAAATAGTACTAGAGGCCCCCAGTGCATGAATTTGTGCAGAGGTGCAGTGGCCTGGGAGGATTGGGCCCCAGCTAGCACCCCTAGCCTCGCAGCCCCAGCTCACACCCTTAGCCTCTCACAGTACCACCTGGCACCCCACTGTGGCCTGGTGCTGACCCCTTACCTGCTCCACCATCCCACCTGGGGAATGATCTATTGGGGCTGGGCCCCCCTTCCCAGCTCCCTCAGTACCTGGGAGTTAGGCAAAGGCCCCACCCCCCACCACTGCTACTGGTTGCAGTCTGTGGGGCTATGAGTGGGACGATCGGGCCCCCTACTCACACCTGCCTTGGTCTGGCATTGCTGCTCACCTGCTCCACCATCCTGCCAGTCTCATCGGGGCCAGCAGCACCTCCACTACCACCTACTGCCAGCGCAGCATCACTGACACCCACCATATTCCATGCCACCCCGACGGTCAGCACACATCCCAGTGAACGGTCAAACTCCTAGTCAAACAATTTGCGTATTAGGCTTTTATTATATAGGATACTTCCATGTCTACTTTCCCAGCCTTTATAGTATGATTGCCATTTCTTTTTACTTTTATACATGTTATAAACCTCATAATATATTTTGATCTTTTATTTAAACAATTGTCTTAAAAGAATTTAAATACTAGAAAAAAAAACATTATATACCCATGTAGTTACCATTTCCAGTGGTCTTCATTCCTTTGTGTAAATTATTTCCATCTGATACCAGTTTCCATCTTCCTGAAAGATATCCTTTAACATTTCTTATAGTAAAGATCTGCTGCTGAATTCTTTCCATTTTTATATGCCTAAAATGTCTCAATTTTACTTTTGTTATTAAAAGATAATTTTGCTATAGAATCCTAGATTGGCAAGTTTCTTCTTCTCTAGTACTTTAAAGATGTTTCTCTATTATTGTATCACTTATGTTGCTTCCAACAACAGATCTGATGTCCTATCTGTGTCCTCTCTCTATGTAACAAGTCTTTTTTTTCTGTGTCACTGTTTTTGAGCTATTTTGTTATGTATGCCTTGGTATAGTTTTCTACATATTTTTTTTCTTTATTAAGGTATTACATATTTTTTAAGCTTAAAGTCATTGAGCTTCTTGGAACTGTATGTTTATTGTTTTCAGTAAGTTTGGTAAGTTTGGTAAGTTTTAGATCATTATATTTTCAAATATTTTTTTCTCTTCCTCCATTTCTCCTTTCATTCAGCCATTCTGATTAATCATATATTAGGCTGCTTGAAGTTGTCCTAGCACTGATGTCCCACCCACTAATGCTCTTTTCATTTTATTTTTTTATTCTTTTTGTTTCATTTTGAACAATTTCTATTGCTGTGCCTTTAAATTTATTAATCTTCTGCCATATGTGCTCTGCCATTGATCACATCTAGTGTGGTTTTCATTTCAGACATTATCTTTTTCATCTCTAGAAATTTGATTTAGGTCTTTTTTGTATATCTTTTCTATCTCAACTTTATATTGAGTAAAATATGCATAATATAAAATTTACCATTTTAAATGTACAATTTAATGGTATTAAGTACATTTGCAATGTTGTGCAACCATCTCCAGATCTTTTCATCAAACTAAAACTCTATACCCATTAAATACTAATTTCTCTCTCCCCCCAGCTCCTAGCAACCTCTGTTTTCTCCTGTCTCTATGAATTTGATTACTCTAATGAAATCACACAATACTTGCCCTTTTGTGTCTTATTTTAGTTAGCATAATGTCTTCAAGATTGACCCACATTGTAATGCATCTAAATTTTACTCCTTTTTAAGGCTTAATATTCCATTGTATGTGTATATCTATATATCTATATCTATATCTATATGTATGTATATAGATAGATACATATGTATAGATATATAGACATATACACGATGAAAAAAATATATATATATATATGACATTCAGGTTGTTTTCACCTTTTGGCTATTGGGGATAATGCTGCTGTGAACATTGATGTACAAGGATCTGTTCAAGTTTCTACTTTCAGTTCTTTTGGGTATATACTTGGGAGTGAAATTGCAGGACCCTGTGGTAATTCTGTTTATTTTTTTTGAGGAACCACCATATTGTTTACTACAGTGGCTATACCATTTTACATTCCCACCAGCAATGCATAAAACTTTCAGTTTCTCTATATCCTTGTTAATACTTGTTGCTTTCTGCTTTTTATAGTATCATCCTAATGAATGTTCTTATGGGTTTGATTTGCATTTGTGATTAGTGATGTTGAGCATCTTTTCATATGCCTGTTGGCCATTTGTATATCTTTTTGGGAGTAATGTTTATTCAAGTCCTTTGCCCAATTTTTAATTGAGTTTTTTTTTAATTGAGTTGTATAAGTTCTTTCTATATCCTGAATATTAGTCCTTTATCAGATGCATGATATACAATATATTTTGTCCCTTTGTGGGTTGCCTGTACATTCTGTTTAATAGTGTCCTTTGATGTAATTTTGATGAAACCCATTTCTGTTCTCCTGTTGCCTGTGCTTTTGGTGTCATATCTGATAAATCATTGCCAAGCCATGTCATGAAGCTTTTCCCGTTTTCTCCTAAGAATTTCATAGTTTTAGAAATTACACTTAAGTCTTTGATCTATTTTGAGCTCATTTTTGTATGTGGTATAAGGTAAGAGTCTGACTTTTTAATATATTTTTTATTAATTTCAGAGAGGGAGAGGGAGAGATGGAAACATCAATGATGAGAATAAGTGATTGGCTGCCTCCTGTACACTCCTTACTGGGGATCAAGCCCACCACTTGGGCACATGCCCCAATTGGGAATCAAATCGTGACCTGGTTCATAGGTCAATATTCAACCACTGAGCCACACCGGCCAGGCCCACTTTTATTCTTTTCTATGTAGAAATCCAGTTTTCCCAGCAATATTTGTTGAGAAGATTGTCCTTTTCCCCACTCAATGGTTTTGGCACGTTTGTCAAAAGTCATTTGACCATATATATGAGGCTCAATTTAACTTTTTACGCTGTGGAATACAGTAGAAACTTTTAATGTTTTTTTCTGCTCATTTTAACCTTTGTTTCAGTTGTGGGTTGGTGTTTATTGCTTATTTCCTCATTGTGAATTATGTTGCTTGGAACTTTATAGGACTGACGATCTTTTATTGCATGCCAGATGTTGTTTTACCTTGTTAGGTGCTGAATGTTTTTGTAATCCTATAAATCCCCTTGAGCTTTGTTCTGAGAGTTAAATTACTGGAAATAGTTTGATCTTTTTGAGTCTTGCTCGTAAAGGCAGTTTTAGAACAGTGCTCATTCTAGGGCTAGTTGTTAGTCAATACTGAGACCTTTCTAATATACTGAGACCTTTCTAATATTCTCCTCAATGCCCCCATGACATTGTTCCCAGTGCCATGGCTGGTGGGAATAGAGACTATTCTATTCCCTTTCATCTTTTCTGACGGTTCTTTACCTGGCCTCAGATGGTTTCCCCGCAGGCTTGTGCCGATCAGTTTTTCGCATAACATTCAAGGAGACCCTCTGGAGATCTCCAGGAGTTTCTTTCCACAGCTCTCGTTCATTCTCTGGCGCTTTGTCCTAGGAACTCATTGCTTTGGTCTGCCCGAACTCTCTGCATTGTCTCAACTCAGTGCACTGGCTTCACTTCAGTCACCCATCCTTATGCTACAGCCTAAAAGCTCTCTTAGAGCAGTAAGCTAGGGCAACCATAGGGCTTACCTTGCTTGTTTACCTGCCTGGGATCACTGTCCTTTTTAGTAAATGTCCAGAGCCTGGCAAACCACTATTTCATGTATTTGATCTGTTTTTGTTTTTTTTCTGGTTGCTTCAGGTAGAAGGATAAATATGATCCTTGTAATCCCATCTTGGCTAAAAACAGAAGTCTCTACTGCCAACTTCTTTACCTGTAAGATCACAGGTTGTCTGTGAAGAACTGTATGAGTTCTGTTAAGTCAAAGGGTCACTCACACTAGGTCCTCTGTCATTTATTCCCTCCTCGCTCACCAAAGGTGAGTCCCAAGAATCTTAGCTTGGCAATGACTTGGCTGGACTTAAGGAGCTCTCTAAAACCAGAAACCTTGCCATTGGACCTATGCTAGCCAGAAGTCAGTATCCTCTAACCCTAAGGACCATTACAGCATGAAAGTGCCATCTTGGGGGACCCATAGAAAGGCCAAATTATTACTTGAGCTCCTAGAGATGATGGTCCTAGTTATCCTACTAGACATTATGGGCACACATCCATTTTACCGATGCTTGGTCCAAACAAGTCATGGTACCATGTTCCCTCTTGCTAATAACTAATTCAAGAGTAGACATGTTACCCTGTTCTAGCCAATTACATACCAGATCTTGAACGTCTAGAGTGGCTTCTGGGAAAGGTTCCCTCCATTTTAAGGGTGTCATGGGACGGCAAATCAACCTTCTCTAGAGTTGTCATATCCCATAGTGCCCCTTGGAGCTATGGCCACCATCTTAGTACCAACCTGAGAGTGGAACCAACAGAAAGGATGGTGGGTCAGAGAAGAAGGCCCAAGTCCTTGAAGACATCATTGAGCTGCTGAATCAAACAGCCCCAAAGCCCATTTTACCTCTGGATGTTCAGGTAAGAAAAAAAATGTTTAAGTCAAAGTTAAAGCTTCTGTTAGATGCAACCAAAAGTATTGTAACGGAGCCAGCCACCTGGAGAGCTGGAGATCTTATGTGGAGGGGAAGTTATCTTAAAGGGATTTTTCCTCCCTACCTCTGTTACTTACCAGTTGTGCACTGTGAGCAGTGGATAACATTTTTCTTGGACAACCAGTATCCACCCATTCTTCATAATAGTACCCCAAATTTCCTTTGAGAAACAAAATTTTCCCGGCTCAACCTTGTCATTACTGGCTTTTGGTGACTGGTTTGGGGATAGCACAGAACCCCTCAAGGCCAATGAGAAAGGAGATGCTTACTGGGGCTTTTGTGAATAAAAGGACTCCCTTTCTCTTCCTGATCAGCACTATGTGAGAACAACAGGTCTGGAACCATGGCAGCACTCTACTCCTACACAAAGGGACAAGCCACTCTACAGGCCCTGAGGATGCAGTCACAACTGTGCAAGATAGGGCAGAAAGAAATCAGAATGCTCAGACCAACCTTTTGAATTGCTGGATCAATCCTAATCTAAAGACTAATCTACATCTGGCATTTTCAGTTTCTTGAAACCATTAAGCCAATTTGATTTTCCTGACCTTTGCATCCAAGATTAAGTGATTACGTGATGCCACTTTCCTCAAAGGCATCCTAGATCTTTTATTTCAAATTGCAGTTTCTAGGTGCCAAAGTGTAGGTCGTTCCTGTCTGTTCTATACTCATCTCCTTAGATGCTAAAGATGTTTGGAGGTTCCAATTCTTCCCCAGACTCTCTCCAACCCTTTTCCAATCAGATAGGTTCACAACTTCCAAACACATCATTCAGAAGTTTTTAATAAACAACTTCATTATAAAAACTTTTTTTGAAAATGTAATTCTGTAAAACATTGAAAATCTACTTTAACAAAGATATGCCCTGTGCATTTTCTAATGGCACTTATATTTTACAATTAAAAACCTTGTTTTATATAAAGCCAAAAATACTCCAAGAGGTTATTCACTGTTTACAAAGTGCTAGAAGGTTTTTGTCTTGTATCTTTCTCTTTAAATAATCTGGCATTACGAAAGAGAGGCTCCAAAGCCTTGACCACTGGGAGGGAGGAGGCGTATGAGAAGAAGTGGTATTTCAGGAGCTCTAGTGCCGAATATTCAGAGGTGGAGATGTGCATATGGGGAGAATCTGCTAAGAAAATCAGCTTATATTTGAAGAAATCAGAACAGAATACTTCTTCCAAACACCTCAACAGAGGCACTAGATTATCATGGTGAATCTTCCTGCCAGAACCACAACACCCTCCTCCCTAGCCACCAGCCCCTACTCTCCAGTGGTGAAGGTCACAGCCAATTCCTTCCACAGCAGGTTCAGAGCTCCAGGAGAGGCCAGGGTGGGGTCCCAGAGGAATCTGGATTTTTCTGGCCAACACCTGCCTAAGGCAAAGTTTATTACATAAATATCCTTGTTAAAAGCAAAATATTGATCCTGTACAATAAAAATTGTTTTTTTTTAAATCGTGTTTACAAACAGCTCCTAGATAAAGAGGGGTGGAAAAAACAACTACCAAAAAGAAGGGGGGGGGGGATGGATTTAAAGGACTACTAAGGGAAAGTTTAGGGTAGTGGGAGAATTTCAACTTAGGACAATATCTACGAGCAAAAAAGTAATCAACACCTGCTTCCCAGATTTCCATTAACAAAATGCCATTTGTAAAAGGTTGGGGAGAAAAACCTCATTGGTGCTCCTTTCCCCACCTCTCACCCCTTTACAGTGTGCACAGATCCTTGGTGCTGACAGAGCTGGGCATGCTGTCCTCTGGCCCCCAAGACTGCACTGAACCGTGACCAGCTACTGTGCCGGGTGGGATGTGTCTGCCCCCATTCAGGGCAGCTCATCGCTGACAGAAGTTAGAGATGGTGGGGAAAGGGGACATTACCCCTTTTTCCTGGTCCCGGTTTGGTCTCTGCCACATGCTCCTCAGGCTCTCATGGCCTCAGTAAGGGTACTGAAGTGGGTTTGGTACTGAGCGTAGGATAAAGCTATTCTTATCCTTTGAACAACCAGGTCAATAAGGGTTTGTTTTTTGTTTTTTTAATTATGAAAAGGGAGGTTTAAGGAACAGCTAGGTGGCTGTGGTAAAAAAAAAAAAGGGGGGGGGGGCAGATGTTCCTCTGCATTTGCAAAGTTCACAGTGAGAGGGAAATTCCTTGTGGGTGGTGAGGGCACTGAAGGAAGAGGAAAGGGAACAGGAGGGAAAGAAGGGGAGGAGGCAAGGCTCCAATTACAAGGTTTTAAATAGTTGCTCTGCCTGTCCTATGAGTTTCCCAGCATCACTAATGGCGAAGAGGATTCAAGGAAGGGACAGGAAAGAGCAGGCAGAAAGGAGGGGTCTCCCCTAACAGCCTGAGACTATATTCTGTGGCCAGAGGCCCATTTGCCTCTATAAACGATGGGTGCAGGGAAGGTGGTAAAGGGTTACTGGGTCTAGTGATGAAGACCAGAGACAAGGAGAATGGCAGCACTGAGTCCTGCTTGGATCCTCATATACCATTTCCTGTAATACGAGTCCCAATAACATGCACAGCATGCAGGAGGTGGCTGCGTACCAAGGTGCACGCTTTTTAAAAATAAACCTTAATCAGTCCCTGGGACTCACTGAAACTAATTTTTAGAAGCAAATTACCTAGTCTGATTTCAACCATGCCAGATATTATATCTGGTTTTATGTTTTAAAGGTATCCCAAGATACCCTGCCTAAATCAAAACATGCTTAGTCACTCCACATTGCTTCCAATCAAGGGCTAGAGAGCTACATTTTAAGGCTTTCACCTCAAACAGAGTACTGGCCTGGGCTAAAGCAGAAGCCTGGGTCTTGGACCTGCTCAGTTTCTGATGATAGACCAAAGTTATTTCTAGACGGAAGGGGAAGAGCGGGGGAACTGGGAAGAGGCTGAGGCAGTTCCTCGGTAGTTTGTCCTGAAATCCTAGTGGAGAAGCCAGCATGAGGCACCTGCTATGAGAAGTGCCCAGAAACTGCTGGCTGCATCTGTAGGAGTTAACAGTAAAGAGGTAGAAGTGTGTTTCTGAATCAGAGTGGAGGTATCTCAGGAGGGTCCCACATTGGTGGTCCCTGAGCTATCTCCCTTCCATGAGTAGGAAGAGTGCCCATGCAGAACTGAGATGAAGCAGGGATGGGGTTCGGCTGGGCAAGGGCTGTGCTGTCTGTGGCAGAGCGCCCCACAAGTCAGAAGAACTAATCATTTGTTGCAAGTAATCTTGCTGAGTATTGGGGGCAAAACAGAGGGGGCCACAAGAGGAAGGTGGAAGTTCTTTGATGGAGAGCAGAAAAGCCTATGTACAGTGGCCCTGAGTCCAAGGGAACTGCAAAGAGGAGGAGAGAGGAGGGACACTGGATAAGAAAAGTTTGGTGTGGGAAGCAATGATGCACCCATAGATTAGGACTCAATTACCTGCCTAATCCTAACTTTCTGAAAACCCCTTTTCCTACAGTTCCACAACTTCCTGGAAAAGGGACAGATAAGAAACAAATGAGGGGTTCACACCCTCTCTGCTATTCACACCAGCCTAGAACCGGAGCCCCTCCTTCTAAGACTCATGATAACAGCTCATGATGCTCATGGTAGGGGTCAGGGAATGGGGAGGTGATGGAAGTGGGCATGCCTTTTATTTCTTCCCCTCCCCAGTTCAAGAGGAGAATGAGGGGGTCATGATGTATACTTGGAGAAAAGTAGAATTGCAGACCTGTGAGAAAACTGCTCCAATCTTCTTGCCTGTCTTCTGCAGACACTGCTGAGGAAGCCAGGAACAGACACAGTCATGGAAGATGGCAGAGATTGAAGCAGTCCAAAGTCAGTTTATTTCCCCACAGGGGAAAAATATGACCTCAAGTGAAGAGAAGTCAGTGAGACCCGACTCCGCCTTGTAAACAGGGCTCCGGTTAACACCAGGTACCAAAAGGTTCCAGCTGGTGCCAACTGGAATGGATTGGTGGGAATGAATTCACGGTGTGTAAACAATGTTCACTGCAATCATTCTAAGGCTAACAGCTCGGCAAGGGAGGAGAAATGGTGTGTCTGAAGCGACTGTGTAAACAGTACTGTTGCTGGACAACACTGACTGAAAATGGAGGTGCTGGTACAGGAGGGATGGATGATGGGGAAGAATAGAGGCCTTCTCTCCTGCCCGCTGGTTGGAAGCAGGTGATGGAGCCAAGTGACCCTCTGCCATCAGGGTCTGACCAACTGTGTGGGTCTGCAGGTTGGGACCAGAAGGCGGGCTTCTCCGGCTATTTTTCTCGAGGTCATCCAGAGTGAAACTCTCTGTCTCTCCAACAGGTCACCCCTTCTCCCAAGAGAATGAGGGTCTGACACTTTGAAGAAAGAGAGGACTAAGTGTGGCTCCCGATTCAGATAAAAAAATAAAAGTAAAAATACCTGAAGTCCTATATTATGTGATCTTTTCATGGGGTTGGGGCTCAAAGCTCCTTTTGGAACTGATCCTGGAGCCTGAGCCCCCGAACCAAGTGCTCCATACAGACACTGGGTTTCTTTGTTTGAACCCAGCTCTGAAAGCTCAGCTGCCGTTATGGGGGTGCAGATAGGAGGGGTACTGAAGCACCCTGACAGAGTTCAAGACTGAACTGAAGGACCTCCTTGGAGGCTACTGGAATGCCTGGTGGAAACGAGGCAGAGTGGTGGTGCCCAGGCCAGAGGTGAAAACAGGAGGCAAGGAGTGCAGAGGCCCGAAGTTCAGAGGTCCC
Source organism: Antrozous pallidus (assembly GCA_027563665.1). Lineage (NCBI taxonomy): Eukaryota > Metazoa > Chordata > Mammalia > Chiroptera > Vespertilionidae > Antrozous > Antrozous pallidus. Next base: position 35,518,789 of record CM050518.1, read on the forward strand.
CCAGCTCCTGGGGAATCTTGAGGCTGAGCTTGCAATGTGGTGAGCAGGGGCTGTGCCTCAGCCTGGGAGTAGCCCATGACCAGGCCTCCTGTGGCCCCAGGAGGGTTACATGAGGGCAGGTTGAGTGGAAGAAAGCCCAGTAAGTGGGAAAAGTCCACATTAGCAGCGCAGAGGGCCTCAGAGAGGTTGGCGGGGCTCTTGGTGAGCAGTGCTTCATCTAGGAGGGCCGCAGCTGCCGCCGGCTGAGGTGAGGCGGGCTGGGGTTCTGCGGATGAAAGAGACAGGCTTCCAGGAAGTTCCGCCATAAAACTATCCACCTCCACTTTGGGCAATTTGTCGGGCAAGTATGAGGTAGATCCAAGCTGGTATTTTGGAGGAAGCTGAGCTGGAGAAGAAAGAGGTGAAGATTCCAGAGGATAGCTCATACCCATGGGCAGTGTGTTGTGCACCAGGGAGTGTGGCATGCCTGCACTGGGCATGGTAGGGATGTGGGCGCCATACATGCCCATGGGTAACATACTAGGGAAGGCCTTGGCCCCCATCATGTCCCGAGAGGCCATGCACAGCACAGGGCTCAGCTCTTCCTTCACACTGACTGTGGAGCTGCAGCTGAGTAGGCCTAACATGTCCACTGGCTCTGTCTTAATTTTGAGCAGCTCCTGCGAGTGGCTCTTCTTGACATGCCGTGTCAGGTGGTCCTTGCGGCCAAACCGCTGGGCACAGTACTGGCATAGGAAGTCCTTTCGGCCTGTGTGCACCACTAGATGCCTCCGCACATCCTTACGAGTATAGAAGCGCCGGTCACAGTGGTCACAGGGGTGCTTCTTTTCCTTGGCACCCCCTGCTACCCGGCGTGAGTGGGCCTTCAGGTGCTCTAGCAGGGCCTGGGTACTCTCAAAGGTCTGCAGGCACACCTTACAACTGAGGTCACCATTGCTAGCGGCATGCATGGCCAGATGGCGCCGGTAGCCCAGCTTTGTATTGTAATTCTTACCGCACTCGGAACAGTGAAGAGCCTCTTTGTTGGGGTCGTGAGTCTGCAGGTGGTTCCGGAGATGGTCCTTGCGGTGAAACATCTTATCACAGTACATGCACTGGTGTGGTTTTTGGGCTGAGTGGGTAGCCATATGCCTGGGTTAGGGATGGAGGAAAAGAAAGACAAGATCACAGGGCTGGCCAGACAATTGAGGTACCAATTATCAGGGAACTAGATATAAAAATTATGGTAGGGCCATGCAATGGAATGGATGGAATATAACATGCCAACTATACACTGAGTGGCCAGATTATTATGATCTCTGAACGCATAAAAATCTGGCCACTCAGCGTATATCCTATACAATAAAAAGCTACTATGCAAATTGTCCCCTTGACCAGGAGTTCGACCAGCAGGCAGGCCAACTGCCCATGTACACACACACACACACACACACACACACACTTTCTCTCTCTCTCTCTCTCTCTCTCTCTCTCTCTCTCTCTGAATGGCCAGATTATTATGCATTCAGAGACCATAATAATCTGGCCACTCAGTATATTCTAGATATTCTTGCCCACCTGAAGAATCATATATAGGGTGGGGGGCAAAAGGAGGGTTACAGTTGTCTGTATGAAAAACAATAATAAATAATAGTAATACAAAAAACTATTTCATGTCCTCACACTGTAAACCTACTTTTGTCCCACCCTGTATATACTATTTTCTCCCAGCCTTGTGTATTTAGTAGCAAAACATCAGGAACAACCTAAATATTCATCAATAAGGGACTGGTTAAATAAATTATGATAAATTCATAAAATAACTCTTTTAAAAACAAGGCAGCTTTCCATGTACCCACAGGGAAAAGCTCCTAAAATACAGTAAATGTGGAAACCCAATGAGACAGAAGAGTGCATATATACTGGCACTATGCAAACAAAAAGAGGGAAATATGTGTAAGTTTACTTATATGAGCTTAAAATATTTCTGGAAGGATATAAAAGAAACTGACAACTTTGGTTGCCTTTGGGGAGAAGACACATGTGGCTTATGGGTGTGATGGAGCATTTTCATTGTACCTTTTAGTGCCTTTCAAATTATGTGAATGTATTTCCTTTTTAATAAATTATATTTAAAAATTTTTAAATGACACAATAAAGGGAAAATGAAGTTTAGATAAACTTCCTGATCTGGGGCTGAGTCAAAAAAGGAAGTTCAATATAATGTATGCAATACAATCCCTTGTGAAAATAAAAAAGGGATACGTTTGAATGCCTCAGCAAGGACACATAAGAAACTGACCCTCCCCCTCACCTTTCTGGGTGCCTTTGGGGAGGAGAATAGTGACTTCAAATGTAGAGACCATTCATTTTTCACCGCATGTCCACTTGTACCACTTAAATTATTTACCATGTAAACCAGCAACATATTTTAAATGTTTTCATGGTACAGCAGTGTCCATTGGTTTACCTGCTCCCTGCTGGCAGGAAAACAGCTCCGAGTCTAGGAATTATAATGCAGAGCTCCATAATACATTCAGAAAATCAACTCAGCAAGACTTAGGGCCCACCATTTGCTAGGCCCAGTGTGAGCTGAGTCATGAACCTTGTTCCCCATTAGAGGCTGGAGGCATAGAGCAGTCCCACCCACCAGTAAGTAAGTGGCAGAAACTAAATTTAAACACAGACCTTCCTGAGAACTGGGTTCACTTAGGTATGCCACCACTGTTTCTAGTATGGCAATGGCACCCAGTTATCTTTTCTACCTAAAGAGCATCAAACCTCCCCATTCCTCTCATGCTCACGCGTATGAGGGTTACTATTGACCGCCTATGACATAACTGACATGATAATGTATGAGAAGCGCTGAGTGACCCACAGCCTACTTCCCTCATTTACAAAGTGAAGAAACTGAAGCTCAAAGAGGTTCAGTAACTAACCTAAGATCACACAATAGGTGGAGTCAGAGGTCATGCCTCCTGGACTAGGACCTTTCTTACAGTCTCCCACTGTCACCCAGACTGTCACTATGACGGTTTAAGAGGGCAGCATTTGAGATCATGCTCCCCAGCATATAGCATCACTTTGGTTCAAATAAACACATAAAAATTCTCAAAAAAAAAAGAAAAAGAAAAAAGAAAGATGGTCTAACAGGACAGCTCCAACAGACATCTACCTAAGACATAGGAGCGCACAGAATCAAAGCATTCCTGAGACCCACAGAACTGTCACGAGGGCAATTCTGGGCCCCTACTATCCTGTTACCTGTTTTAGTTCCTTCCTATCAACTGTTTTCCAGAGAAGGAACTGAGGCTTTCTGTGGTCATCTTATTCATATATTGACCTATCTGCTGTCTACAGTAAGACAGTAAACTCAAGGAGGGCCAGCACTCCTATCTATCTGTGCCTGGTATGTAGCAGGAGCTCAATAAATCATGGTAGATGAATAGATAAAAGACTGTATCAGGCAGCTTATCGCATCTGTAAAGATCATATTCATGTTCTTTTAATAGAAAAGCAAGGATAAAATCAAAATTGCTTTTAGTTGGCCTCTTTCTCTTCAAAGCTGCTCTGCTTACATTCACTTTCACTTCAGCAGCGGTTCTTGGGCTTACAAGTTTCAGGAAAGCCACCGACCCAGAGGATACCAGGGACTCTACAGACACAGAAGTAGTCATCTGAATGACAGGCTGGTTCAGTAGAAGAGGCACTGTAGTACCTAAGAAGCTATGTGACCTTGGGAAGTTACTTTCCTACTCTGAGCCTCTACTTTAAAATTTATAGATTGGATCACAGCATCTCCTTTTCCTTCTAAAGTTCTAAGATGGATTCCTAATTTCTGCCAAGATTTTCACTGTTATCTTTACAGGAGTGGGGAAACTGGTATAGAAAAAATGTTCAATCTAGTTTGTTCATGGCTATCTATATTGTACCCACACATTCTAGTGTTTGAATAAAAAAACGCCACCATTATTTTTCAGTGAATGACCCCCAAATGATTGGAATTCAGGGTACATTTATGAGACAAATTAACCTTTATCTTCAGTTACACTCAGTGGAGTCTCTCTGGCTTTGTCCTCTGGGAACCCCAGGACAGGAAGAGGTATGGGAGTGTCACCTACCTATACAGCTTATACTTGGAGGCAAAAGACTTGCCACAGTGCAGCTGAGGGCAGCTGTATGGTCTCTGCTCTGGATGGGGAAGGCTGTGAGGCCTCAGCTTCTCCCCATTTGAGAAGGGTGTCCCCGAGATTTCACATTGGCACTTCACTTGACTCTCCGCCTCCCGGCCCCGAGGCCTGGGAACTATTTTCCAGCCCACTTCCTCCTCCTGCTTTGCATCTTGAATCCAGGGGGGGACGCTGGTGAAAAATGTGGTCATGGCAAGGCTAATGGCGAAGGGCCATGTTACTCAGAAAGCCTCCCCATCGGCTTCACATGGGCTCTCTGCTCTGTCACAGCTTCCAACGCAGCCTTCAGAAAACAATCTCTTCACCTGAAATATTAGAACACCTGGTGTTAGGGAGCCCAATACCATGAAAATATGGGTTCTGGAGGCAAACAGAGCCCCGCCCAATCCCAGCCCTTCCAATTACTTCCCTGAATGGTTTCCTCACATACAAAATAAGCTTAATAATCTCTTAAATCATAAGAATGTTTTGATTAAATGAGATAATATAAAACACTCAGCAAAGGCTGGGAACCTACTAAGTGCTTAGTGGTAACCATTATTCACTAGTACCACTTAGGCCTGTGGTTGGCAAACTGCAGCTCGAGAGCCACATACGCCTCTTTGGCCCCTTGAATGTGGCTCTTCCATAAAATACCACGGCCTGGGCGAGTCTATTTTGAAGAAGTGGCGTTAGAATAAGCTTAAGTTTAAAAGATTTAGCTCTCAAAAGAAATTTCAATCATTGTCCTGTTGACATTTGGCTCTGCTGACTAAAGAGTTTGCCGACCACTGACCTAGGCTACTGGAAACAAGATAATCTGAGGAAATAAAAGTCCTAAACTCCAAACTTTCTCTTCTATATCCTTCCCACTAAACTTAGAGATAACAGCATATCCTCTTCCTCCTCATTACCCTAACTCCCCCTCACCCACTATTTTCCACAATTCTCCTCCTCATGGAGGTGCTAAGAAGCAATAAAATGCCCAAAAGGCAACAGAGAAGAAGGAAAAGCCTTTACTTAGGAAATTTACACCCTGAAAAGTCAGCCCCTGTGCCAGATGTTTTTTGTTGTTGTTATTTTAAATATGCCTCCTGCATCCCCCTACTGGGGATCAAGCCCACAACCTGAGCATGTGCTCTGACTGAGAATCAAACTGGGGACCTCTTGGTCCATGGGATGAAGCTCAATCCACTGAGCCACACCAGCCAGCTAGGCCAAATATGTTTCTTAGCAGCACATCAACATCGAGAGATTCTATCTGAGGAGGCAACAGCACACTTAGCATTTCCACTGAACAAGTGCTGGTCCCATTCTGTCCTCCACTGCTTCTCTGAATCTTTTTGTCTCAGGCCCAGACCATTCTTCTTTAGCAAAGCCTGTTTAACAGCCCAAGCTGCTGAGTGGCTCCTCCTATAGAACTCACAGTGCACACTCATTTCTCCCATTACAAGCAGGTTGACAACATACTTGCATTAAAACTTAGTCTCCTCCACCAAACTCTGATCCTTTGAGGGTGCAGAACATTTCTTTCACCTCCACATACCTAGCATCTAGAAAAGGACCCTCAACTTTCTTTTAGGTGAATAAATTAATTGTTGAATATAAGTTGATTCTCATAGACTTAACCTAGACTCAGGAAGTTCTGGTTTAAACTGGGTTACAGCATTTCCAAAGTGCAAAGCCATTACCCTGAAGTATGATCCTTTCTTTTATTGAGTAAAAGGGGTAGGGATTGGGGAGGGGTGAGGCTGGAGCAAGTGTCAGTACTTCTTTCCTGACATCATCTCGGCCAAAGAGGATAGAAGTTACCAAACTGACTCTCAAAAGGGGGACAAGAGATCCACATTCACACTCAAAAGCTCATCACAGAGTACCAATTGCAATGCAACTTGCTACAATAGGGATTCCCTTTGAAGAAGTCATGCCAAAATGTGGTCATGAGACCTTTTCATGTGAAGGGAGCAGAGAGGGTTGTGCACGAGAATCTGGGGAGGGCGCCAGCCATACAAACTAGCTGTGAGCCACAGAATGCTTGCTCAGCTCATGAGCAACTGCTGCTTACAGTGACCATTCATCCAACAGACTGGCCTTGAACGAGATGATAAGATCAGCGGGTTCATGCCCTAGAGAGCTTTGCTCATCATTAACATGAGCTAGGTCCTGCTCAGGAACTATTCCACTTAAAGAAAAGCTGAAATGTAATATGATAAACATTTCCCCATCATGAGTGAAGATTTGCCTAGAATGATCTGCACAAAGATGGCTGCACTTTGCATGAATCACATGCTGGTGAGGTATAGGTAGCACCAAAAACTAGTCCCACTTGAGCCTTCAAGTCAAGGCATATTTTACCTACTTCATTATAAACTTCAAAGGTCCCTGACGTCTTGCTTTCAATGTTTAAGTATCCTCCTTCTTCACAAGGGTAGAATTACCTGTTTATAATACCAGCAATTACTATGTACCTTGGATTTGGGTAGATAGGAAACTCAAGTTTGAATGTCTAATTTGGAGGGGATTTCCTTTACCTTCAATGTCAAATTCTGCTTCCTCCTGATATCTGAAATCATGCACCTCAACCTCTGGAAAGTTGGGAATGGCAGCCAGAGGGAAGCAAGTTGTACCACTCTGGCTAATGTGAGAGGGGAGCCTAGCCCTGGAAATTCCGCACAAACTCAGAAAGAGAGCAGTACATCCCCCACCTCCCACACGTCCACCTCATCTGTTCTCCTGAACAAGCACAAACAAGATATAGCAATTTAGTATGAGCAATGGGCTTCTCAGAAACAGGCTCATGAGGCCGTGCTCATAGAACCAAAGGAGGAAGCCAGCAGCCCTGTGCTTGCCTTGATCTGCATTTAATGGGGCTAGGGCTTTAAAAAGAGAACAGCCAACACCCTGATCCTTCTTACCCTAGTTTTTAAAAAGGCACTGCGGAAGTCCTTACCTAGTCATTGAAAAGCTGTTGTATAACCAAAGCTGCTAGTGTTACCTTAAAAAAGTCCTTTTGGGAATTTAGTCTCTCTCCCTCTGTCCTTTGTCTGCAAACTCCACTCCTCCAGAAAGAATCCTAAGCTTTTCTCACATCATCAGGCCTATTTCTTCAGGTCTTCCTTGGCAAAACTGTCAACGAATTCTTTGCTTCTCTTTCAAAGCTGCTCTTCTGGTCTCACATGCTAACTTTTAACTACAGAGAAGCTGACAGAACCAGTTCCCATAAAACAAACACAATCACTCCCAGGTACTGGTATTACTCAGTATATTTTCATCCTAAGATTCCTTCTGGCACCTGATCTGAAGAGGGAGGTAGCGTGGAAAGAACCTTGGACTTGCTATCAGAAGAGCTGCCACTCACTGGCTGTGAAACTATGGGCAGGTTATTTTATTTCTCCATTTCCTTAATTTCTAAGATAGAGATTTATTGAGAACATTTGAGATCTTACTTTCTGACCTCAGTCTGGCTAAAATAAATGGTTATAAAATTTTTTAAAATAAAATTGAGATTTATTATCCTTAACTATAATATTCTCATGGAGGATTAAGTGAAATAATACTCCTGAAAGCATCTGACATATAAAATTTGTGACTACACAGTGTCATCTGACATCTAATTTGTTCTGCCTCTTTCCACATGGAAAAGTAGTCCTGAGTAGGACTACTTTTTTCCCCTCCCCTTTAATGTCACTTTTCAGACCTCAGTTTCCTTTCCTTCCCAACATCTCCCCAGAATGCAACCTTCCCCTTTTCCCCTCACAATTAACCCTCAGTCATCCCCTTTAACCAGTCCCTCTTCACCGTTCTGGGCCAGAGTTCTCTCACTTTAGGCATCTCTTCTATTATTAACTCTCTGTACCACAAATACAAGTGCCTGCTAAAAACTGTATGGCCCTCTTTGGAAGCTGAAAGGAGACCAGTTGCTCCCTAGTCTGTCTGTCCTCCGTTGTGAGCCATCATACCCGCTGCCTTCTGATGAAACCAGTTTTTATGATGTTACATCATCTCTATAGAAACTGTATTCTTTCTCCATTATCAGCCTGTTTCCTCATCTGTAAAGCTAAAAATACTAGCCTCACAGGCTTGTTGTAAGGATTAAGTTAGGTATCCAAAGAGCTCAGCAGAGAGCCTCTCTCGCAGTAAGTGCCCAACAAAAGGCAGCTATTATCTTCGCCTTTGTATTGAGTTGCCTGTTCCCACCTTATGCTGCCACACTAGAATTCTTCCAACCCTCTCAAAATGCTGTTGAGAAACAGCCTTTCCTCCAGCAAGGAAAGGGTTAATCTCTAAGTGTTCTCAACTAGAGAGACCCACAGAGGATTAACAGCTCCACTTCAGTGACTGCCCTAAAATAGCTTTTATCCCTCCTGCCTAAGAGCTACTTGGGGATCTGAAGAACTCAATTCAACACCTGCCGAGGAGGAAACACACCCTGGAACCCATTCCTTGGAGTGGATAGAATCTTCCCTTAAGCAGAACCCAAAATAGCAACTGGGAAATTATAAATAGACTTAAAGAGAAAAAAAAAACAAAACAAAAAACAGATCCTGACCTGGCACCAGAAATGAATCCAAAAGACACACTGACTGGCTGGAAAAGAGTGGGAAGCGGAGAATGAGAATAGCTGCCCCCCTCTCTCTCTCTCTCACACACACACACACACACACACACACAAACACACTAGGGAGTGGTGGGAGAATTAAATTACAGAGGCTGGAGTCTCGGTGACTTGCATCATTCATTCCAGGAGACATCAAACTGGATTAACAGGGGCTGGATCTCCTCTGGGGCTGCTAGTTCTGTCAGTTTAGACGGGCCCTCTCTTGAGCCCCTTAGACTCGCTATTTCCTCTCATTCCCGCTGCCTCCCACTCCCGAGGAAGCCCTGAAAAAAGGGGCTGTAACTCACTTACAGACCCAGGTTCACGAAGAGAAAAACTGATTAGATACCCACCCCCACCCCTGTCCCAATCTGGTGACCTTACCTGGGGGGGGGGTGGGGGGGTAGGGGATTTAGAAACCCAAGGCCAGCCCCTATCACAGTCCTAAACTGACAGATGGAAAAACACACAAGCCAGAAGACAAACTACACTGGCAGGTGAAAGCGCCAACAACCCCCCCACACCAGTTGTCCCCATATCGTCCACCTTACAGGTCCCTTCCCCCACCGAGCTGGGGCCATAGTGTGGGGCTGGAATTGCAGGGAACAGCTTGGCTCCCACAGCAGCTTCTAGAGTCTAGAGTCTAGAAGGTTTCATTCTTTGGGGCTGGGGGAGATGGGAATGAACCGGATGGCTGCCGGGGAAGGAACAAATTCAGCGCTGGGTTTGGAGGTCTCAGGAACGGGAAGAAAGGGCAAGTATGGCAAGGAATCATGAGCAAGCTCACTGAATCTCTAAGGGAACCCCCCCCCCCCGCAAAAAAAAGACATTGGGGAATTATGAGGACTGGAAGGTTCCAGATAGTCACAAGTGAATTCCCCGAGTTTCAAGCGTCTGGAAATGGGTGTTCGGATAGAAGTTACCTACGTTTAGGAAATATGGTCACCGCGGAGGGAACTATAGGAGGTCCTATGTGGGTTTCTAAAACCAAGTATTTGGGGGAAGCCTCGAAAAGGGCTGTGAGGTTCTGGAAAATGAAACAGAGAGTCAAGAGCGGGCTCTCTGGAGCAGGGAGGGGGTCTGCAGGTCTGAGTAGGCGTGTCCGCAGAGAGGGAGCAGGTGCAGCTTCTCTGGGTCTCCAGGGACCCTGGGGTCGGGGGTGGTGGACGCTTCGGGCTGCGTCTCCAAGTCTCGGAAGGAGGGAGGGGGGGCAGTGGAGTTTCTTCGCGTCCCCCAGACCCAGGTATCTGGTCCCGGGAGAGTTTTCGTCACCATGGGGCCTATCTGGGCCCGGGCTGACGCAGAGGGGGCCCCGGTCGGGGGTGTGGACGACCGCGCTGAGGGGCCCAAGAAGAGGGACGCCGTCGCTCCGGGTGCCGGGCGCGCGAGCGCAACGAGACGGCCTCCCGCCCCGCTCCCCGCCGTCCCCTGGGGCCCTCGCCGGCACTCACCGCGCTCGGGGCCCCGCACTGCGGGCCGGGCCGCGCTCGGGCTCCGCCAGGCCCGCTCAGGCCCCGGTAGTGGCGGCGGTCGGGCCATTGTACGGTGCATTATGGGAGCCGCGCGAGCGGGCGCTCGGGCAGTGGAGGGGGCGGTGCCGCGGGATCTCTATGGTCCCGCCCGCCCGCCCGCCTGCTAGAGCGGCCGGGGCGGTGCGCGGGCGACGCGCGGGGGCCGCCGGGAGCGGGGCGGGCGCTCACGCCCCTCCTCTCTCCCCCTCCGCGCCTCGCGCGCTGGGGCTCGGGAGCCGACCTGGGCGCCGCCGCAATGGCGTGGCGGGTCCTGCTGCTGCGTGTGTCTCTCCTGCTGCTCCTTCTGCCGCTCCCGGGGCTGCCCGCGGGCTCCTGGGATCCGGCCGGCTACCTGCTCTACTGCCCATGCATGGGTAAGGCCTCCCGAGCCCCCTGCTCAAATGAGGAAACAGCCCGAGAGGCGAAGCCACTCTTAGGAAGCGCCCAGCGCCTCCTTGACAGATCCAAGAGAGAACCCAGCCGTGGGCACCGAGGGGCCTCCGTGCCCAACCTTCTATTTGGCAGCAGATGAGAAAACAGACCAGGAGAGGTTACATGTCTTGCGCAAGGTCTAAGCTAGCTTGGAGTCCAGTAAATGGAGTTAGTGGCCAGAATTTGATGCCACTAACTCTACAAGGTCTCTGGGCGATTCTTCCATTCATTCGACAAATATTTACCCAATGCTTACTCTGTGCCCAGCCCTGTGCTCTGCTCTAGAGATATGGCAATAAGACAGAAAACCCCATGGCCTTGTAGAGCTTCTATTTTAGTTGGGAACGACAGTCAATAAAAGGTAAACATTGCATATTAGGGAAAATAATGTAGAGAAAGTTAAGGAAGAATCTAATGGCCAGCTGAGGGATGCAATTTCAATGGGATGGTGGACCATCACTGTAAAAGTCATGCCTTAATCTTCCAGTTCCCTATTATAATTTGGACCTCTGCCCATCTTCATCACACCCTTCTCCTTTCCCAGATCCTCCAGCTGCACACTCACCTCTTTCTATTCCTCACACATTCTCAGGTCTCACAGCCTGTGCTGTTCCCTACACCTGGAACACCCTCCTCTTCACTTCTGCCAGACCAACTCCTTCCCATCCTCAGATCACAGCTTAAATGTCACCAAAAAGGACTTCACTGACCTCAACCAAAATAATCTTCTTACTGTTCATCGCCAAAATTTTGTCCATTCCTTCTTGAAATTATAAAAGTTTATCACTATATATTTGTTTATACATCTAATGTTTTCCTACCTGGACTGTGAGTACCTTAAGGGCAGAGACCTTGCCCTTCTTGCTCACTCCTGTATTCTATCACCTAGCAGACAGCCTGGCACATTGTAGCTTCTCAATAATATTTGTGGGATGAATGAATGGATGCCATGCTAAGGATAACAACAACAACAACAACAAAAAAAAATCAGAGAGGGTCCTTGCCCCGCGGCATTCACAGGCTGAGGAAACAGCCACTATAAAGGTCAGAAAATGGGAAAGGATCTAGGATAAGTGAAGAACTGCTAACTCAAATCCAAGATGGGAAGCCGAGGAGGGGGCTGAGTAATGGCAGCGGGTACGTGAAAGGATCCCAGTGAATGAAGCATTGGAGTTGCCTCTTTTGTAAGTGAGGAAAGATAGATGTAAAAAGGCACTTTTGGAGGGAACAGCAAAAAACAAAGGCTTGGATTGATGATGTGTAGCGGAGAAGTGTAGAGCATGTTTGGGAAGTAGAAGAGAACTTGGAGTGGCTGAGGCAGAAGGGACAGGGCCTGAACGGCCTTAACTGTTAGGCATCTAGACTTGACCCCACACTCCCAGCTCCCCTGGCCTTCTCCAACCCTGGCTCTGCATCCTTTATGAGCCCTGCATTCCCCATGCCTTTGATGCCCCAGGCCTCATCTCTCACAATATACCATCCAGGGCGCTTCGGGAACCAGGCTGATCATTTCTTGGGCTCCCTGGCATTTGCAAAGCTATTGAACCGCACCCTGGCTGTACCCCCTTGGATTGAGTACCAACATCACAAGCCTCCATTTACCAATGTGAGTACCTCTCGCTGACCTTGACCCTTGTCCACCCTTTCCCAATCCCGTTCACCTCTGCTCGATCCCCAAGTCCTCTGGGCTTTACCTCCCACCCCTCTGCTTGTCCCACCACACAGAACTGTCTTCCCTGGAATACAATAATATTGATCCTGCACCTGCTGTTCGCCAGGTACTGTTCTGAGCACTGCATGAAGATTAGCTCTTCTCCTTCATCACATCCCTAAGAGGAAACTGACTTAGAGATTAGGTGACTTGCCCGAGGTGACACAAGTGAATAGTAGAGCTGGAATTCTCAGGTGTTTGATTCTAGAGCCTGTGACCTGAACCTGAAGCCCCATTCATTTCCAGACCTTGTTGATCCCACCCTTTGTGCATCCCATTAGTCAAAGAGGATGGATGCTATTATCTGTTTAGAAAGATAAATTGAAGTACAGGTTAGTTAAATAACGTGTCCAAGGCCACAAACCCAGACTCCAGAACCACCTTTCATCCCATCACGGGATCCCTGAGCTTAGTGATGCTCAGCATCTTCTAATTCCTAGTTTATTCTTTGTGTCTTCCATTTGTCCTGTGTCTGTCTTTGTTCACACTGTATCTCCAAGGGCCTGGCAGTAGTAACTGAATTAATATTTAATGAATTGACTTTATAAGTTTTCAATAAACTTTAAAAATTATATTTAGTATGTATAAAACATTGTATTCCATTTTTATAGTCTTTTCTTTGTATAGGATTTATTTTTTTCCTTTGCATGCCTGTAGTTAGAGAGGTTTTTGTTTGTTTGTTTGTTTGTTTGTTTTTTAACAAAGGTTAAAAGCCAGAGTACCCGAGATCATAACCTGGCATGGCCACTTCCTGGCTGTGGGTACTTGATCTCTTTGTGTCTTGGCTTCCTCACCTTTAAAACAGGCTGGTAATAATGGCTGCTACCTTCCTAATTTGAGTTAGCCATGAACGTTGTATGTTTCTCTCTTAGAATCAACTGAACTCAACAATATAAAGTGCTTAGAACACAAGAAGTCCTCAGTAACCAGGAGTCATTGATGTTCTGATTTTTTTTGCACCCACTATTGTAATTTAGACATTTCCCATTCATCCCCCTCTTTTTCTCACCTTGTCTTCTCAGCCAAGTCTTTTGGAGTCTTCACTTCTTGCTTTCTATAGGTTACTTACCCTGCCCCAGTTAGGATCCCTTACCTACTGGGACCATTCTCTCAGAGGTCCCAGGATCCCAGAATTGCCAAATCCAGACTTTACCTCAACTGACCTCCTGGTGGCACCTAGCCTTGTGAGCCTCTCTCCTTCCTGGACCTTACTCCCCTGGCTTGCAAGACACAGCCTGTTCTTGCTTCAATCCTGACCTCTCAGCATTTTTCTCTTTGCACTATATGGGGGGCTGCTGTATCTCTGCCCACTGTTTAAGTGTTGGTGAGTCTTCTCTTTCTGTTTTCTTACTAACTATGTGACTGCAGATGAGTTCACCTGGGTTTCTTCATAAGTGAACTGGAGATGGTTGTATTCCTCCTCTTAGAATTAGATGGGCAAATCCATGAAATTTGTAATGAGTACAGCATCTGGTGCTAAGCCAGCACTTAATAAATCTTAGTTGCTATTATTACTATTATTTGCTTTGCTATAAATTTCTATTGACTCTTGTGGCTTTCACTATTCTCCACGTACCTTCCAAGTTTATCTGTAGCCCAGACTCTCCTTTGACCATTGGCCTCTTTTTCCAGCTCCAGGGCCTTTGAATCTACTTAAATGTTCCACCGATATCTCAAATTTTCAAAGCCAGAACTTGGCATCTTTACCCTTAAATTTGTGTTAGCTCCTATATTCCAAGCCTTACTGTGTGTCACCTTCATTCATCTGGATACCAAGCCAGGAATCTACACATTATCCTAAATGCTTTGCTCTCTACTTCACTTCCTTTTACATCTTCTAGAATTTCCATGCCTCTCCACCTTCACTTGGACTTATGTGTGATGCTCAGAAATTTATATGTTGAATGAACACTTGAACAAACAAAAGGACCGTTTTAGTAGCCTCTTAACTTCCCCCTTTAATTTTACCATAGATACATTCTCTCTTCTACCACCAGAGTGATCTTTCAAAAAGGCAAATCTCATATTATTTCTGCTTAAAATCGTCCAGCAAGATCTTGTTGCTAATAGTCAGGGTTCCCAAAATCTGTTTCTTGGAACGCCAGTGACTCATACAAGAAGTGTGTAGTGGGTAAATCACTTTGGGGAATTTTATTATCAAGTTCCCATATCTCCAAAATTGGGGATTCAGAATGCATACTGGCATATTTAAGGCCCTGAAAAGTCCTCAAGTAAGGAAACCAGCTTAATCCAGTATTTCCCAAGCCTGTTTAGCTCTGGTGTCTTTTTATTGCAGAATCTTTTACCCACCTGAACTAGTGGAACATGCTTGGGAACCCTGACTTATAGGATAAAGTTTAAATTTTATTCCCTGGTGTTTTAAGCAATTCTTTTTAATCCAGAAAAAACAACAGATTAATATCACCATCTATGTATCCACCACTAGAAGTGATAATTGTTAACAGTTTCTCATCTTTGCTACAGATACAGTTGTTAAAAGATAAAATCTCTCTTGGCTCTTGAGGCTAACCCCAACCCCTCCCTCCACCCCTAAGGCAACCACTGTCTTGGATTTAGTGTCTGGTGTGACTCTTCCAAATACTTTCCTATACTGGAGAGTCCTTGTACCCATCTCCTGGTGCAAAGTGTGAGAATTTCTTTAGGGTAAATACCTCGAGGTGGTGGAAGGAGCAATTTAAACTCTATTAGATGCTTCAAGATTACATTCCAAAGTGGTTGTTCTAAAATGTATACTGCTACTCCAGCCAAGTGCGAAAATGCCCCTTTCCTCACATCTCTTCCAATAATTAGAGTTAAGCATTTACATTTTTCCTAATCTCATGGGTGAAAAGTAATGCCTTATTGTTGTAATTTGCTTTTCCCTAATTACTAGTGAGGTTGCATATCTTTTGAGTGTATTGGCTAATTGGATTTTCTTTGCTGTGAGTTGTTCACTCCTGTCCTCTGCCCATGTTTTCTCTTGCATCTTCTCTCTCTCTCTCTCTCTCTCTCTCTCTCTCTCTCTCTCTCTCTCTCTCTCTCTCACACTTCTCTTTTTTCTTCGAGGTCAGTAGGCATTTTCTAGCCCAAGGGAAATTACTCTTTGTTCTTTACAGATATCTTGTCCCTGCCCCTCTGTTTCCCCCTTTTTCTGTAGATCCACGTGTCCTTCCAGAAGTACTTCAAACTGGCGCCCCTCACGACCTACCATCGGGTCATCAGCCTGGAGGACTTCATGGAGAAGCTGGCCCCCACCCACTGGCCCCCGGAGAAGCGCGTAGCATACTGCTTTGAAGTGGCAGCCCAGAGAAGCCCCGATAAGAAGACATGCCCGATGAAGGTGAATCCTAGGCACCTAGGGGCCCTTTCTGCCCGACCGGTGTCCTCTGGGCCCATGAGACGCTGTGTGATGGCTCTTGTTGGGGAAGGCACCAGCAGGGCATAAAATAGAAAGATGGAAATTTAAGTCTCATTTCTGGCATATGTCCGCGGTGTCACTTTGGGCAGCGAACTTTGCTTCCTCTAAGCCTTTATTTCTACCCATAAAGCAAAGATGACGGTCGTTTCTCTGTCTCACTCGTACAGTATCATGAGAGCCAGGGGGTAAGAGCGCTTGTAAATGGTAAAGTGCCACATCAGTAATAACAGCTCACATAGCACTAATATATGCCGTGCCATGCTAAGAGCTTTACACCTGTTAACCCACTTAATCTTCAAACTGCTCCATGAGGAAAGTACTATTAGCATCCCCATTTTATAGAGAGGACACTGAGTGCTACAGGGAGATTCAATATTTTGGCCAAGGTCACATAGCAAACAAGTGGTGGAGCCACGATTCAACCCCAGGTAATTTGACCCCATTCTCCACTTTCCTAAATTGTATACTTTCCTGTCTTCAGCAGGTTAATGAGAAGCTGTTATATTCTATCAGTACAAATTGTAAACCTGTAAATTCCTGACACTTTGAGAATAAGACAATCATTAATATGTCTTTCAGTACTTAAGCTAAAGTCTGGGGTGGGTGGTTAGCGGAGCCTTGAAATGAGAGAAAGGAGACGGATTATAGTCCTAACACTGCCCTCGCTTGCTGTATGAGTTTGGGCAAGTGTCTTTTCCTGTCTGGGCCTTAGTTTCCATATTAAAAGTAGCAGCATTGGATTAGCTGATCTTAAAAGTCTCTTGAAGCTCTACTTCACGGTCCCATATCCACGGTCCACTTCCTCCCCAGATCCACATCAATGCTCCAGGGTCAATGGATGTGGCATGGGAGCGGGAAAGACTCCTTCAGATACTGGTGAATGTCTCCTGCTGAAAACCAGACTAAAGGTGGAACTGCCCTCCTCGGGCCCCAGGCCAGGAATTACAAACTGACATTCCTATGGGCCATCCTACGAGGGTGTTTCAGCTTGAATAAAATCGCCCAGAGTTCCCCAGCCACAACTCCTTGGCCCCATCCCCAGTTGGCTTTCCTTCCCCTCAGTAAACCTTTGACCACTCTCTTTCTGCAGGAAGGAAACCCCTTTGGCCCATTTTGGGATCAGTTTCATGTGAGTTTCAACAAGTCGGAGCTTTTTTCGGGCATTTCCTACAGCGCCTCCTACAAAGACCAGTGGACCCAGAGGTACTTGGAGGGGGCGGCATTACTGGGTTTGGGGAGAGGTATGGAGCCCCTGGGCATTCAGCTCCTTCCTGGTCCTGTCCCCCTCTACCACACCTTGATATATGAGACCAAAGGTGCAGCTGTTCTGTCTGCTGAACTCAGGATCCTGTGTGATCTGTTCCCATCTCAGTGCCTGACACAGTGAAACATTGACCTGCCACGAGGTTGAGCAAGAGTTTGCCAGCCGATAAAGAATGTCATAAAAAGAATATTGTGCAGTCCACATGAGTCTTTATTTCCTCCTCTAGGCGTGAGAATCACTCCCCTGATACATTCTTCTTAACAAGGTGAAAATTGGAAGCAGCTTCTAGAGAAGAAGGACAACTTTAGGTGCAGACTGAGGACTGATGTCATCCTGATAATAATTGGATGTGCTTTATTAGTTGTCCTTCAGTAGGCCCTATTTTAAAAAATAGGTTAGCAGGGCACAGGCACAGGCTGTGAGGTATTTATAGAGTGTCTGTCATGTATGAGGCATAGGACTCAAGGGCCAGAGGTGACATAAAAATAAGGAAGACTCAGCCTCAGCCTTCAGCTAGCTACTGTCTAGTTATAATGATAACTAACATAGTGTACTTGCCCTTGATGCTATGGTGTGGGAAAAACAGCATGGGCTTAGAAGTCAGACTTGGGTTAGGAGCTATAAGAAGCTTATGAATTCATACATGGTCACTGCACTTGGCATTTAGTGGGCTAAATGTAGACCGGCATAGAGAAACAAGCATAGGCTCAGGATAAGACAGGCTTGAGCTCCGACCCAGCCCTGCCTCTTAAGTGATTGAGCAAATCACTGTAGCTGTCTCGCCTGCGTTTCCTCCTTGGATTAATGGAAGGAGCATGATGGTATTTGCCTCATACTGTGTAAAGTGTATGGCGCATTGTAGAGGACCAACCAGTTTTAGCTATTACAATTCTTATTCACAAGTTTTATTTTATTTAAGCCTTTGAGAAATTTCATGAAGTGGTATTATGGTCAATTTTCATTTGACAGGTGAGAAAGCTGAGCCCAGGAAGGTTAAATAACTTGCCCACAGTAATGCAGCTGTTGAGTGAACATACAATCTGTATGTAAGCCATTAATAGGTAATAAGCACTAATATGTACTTAGTGTCCACTATATGCCAGATACTGTTCTAAGGTAGTAATTCCTTAGAAGTCTTAGAACAGTATCTGGCATATAGTGGGCACTTAATCCTTCTATAAGCCTCTTGGGACAGGTGTTATTGTCATGTGTGCTTTGCAGGTAAGGAAATTGAAGAAGAGAGGAGTCAAGTCACTTGATCATGATCACACAGCCTGAAGTGACAGTCTGGGATTTGAATCCAGGCAGCCTGACTCTATGGGAAAAACAGCTATGCCTTTAACAGCTGTCAATTCCTATTTGGAACTTAACCTTCAAAGCTAGTCATGGCAAATTCTAATCCCCCTCATTGTTAATTCAGGAACTGCAGTCCCATTTAATCACCTATTTGGTTCTCCCCATTCAGCTCTGAAGAACTTGGAGCTATTGCCAGAAGGCAGACCTGCCCTGAATGGATAGAGATTTGCCCCTTATCACAAAATGCCAGGAAAAAGGAAAATAAGACACCAGCTCCAAAAGCAAATTCCAGAAAGCCAGAGAAAGCCACACAATCCTGATTGGAAAAGAAGGGACAGTGCTACATAAATGCATTAGTCGAGGAATGTTGCTGAAACACCTTTTTATTTCCCCACAGTCTTGTTGTAGTTCACTGAGTTGTAGGAATTGTGTGACAGCTTGAGGAAGCCAAATTTTTAGGAAAATTGGGAATAATAGAGAAGATGAGGTTCCTGGAGGCAATTTGAGAAGCACATTTAAGAAGCACCTCCTGAGTGTCAAGCACTGGTATGGGTGGGTGCTGGGCAATCAGGCAAGAATAAGGCAGTTAAGGCCCTTGCCCTGATGGAGGTGAGTCTAATGGGGGAGACAGTGAATACTTTTACATAAGATCGTTCCAAAAGAAGTGGAGCTATGAAGGACATAAACAGAGGATGTGTGATTGGCAGGGCTGAGACCTTGTCTAACGAAATACCACAACGAGGGGGCTTAAACAGCAGATGTTTATTTCTCATAGATCTGGAGGCTGGGAAGTCTGAGATCAGGGTGCCAATACGGTGGAGTTCTGGTGAGGACTTCGTGGCTTGCAGGCACTGCCTTCCTGCTGTATCCAAACATGTTGGAAAGAGAGCAAGCTCTCTGCCTCTGTAAGAGCACAGATCCCATCATGGGACTCCACCCTAGTGAGCTCATCTAAACCTGACCACCTCCCAAAGGCTGGAGCAGTCAGCTGGCGGTCATACACTTGACCTCTCCATGTGACCTGGACTCTGAGAGCATGGCATGGTAGCCGGCTTCTGAGAGCGTGCACCCCAGGAGTGAGCGTCCCACGGGACAAAAGGTGGAAGCTGCCTGGGCACAATGGCAGTTAGTTAAGTGTGATCCCAAGAACCAAAAGGTTGCCAGTTTGATTCCCGATCAAGGGCACACACCTGAATTGCAGGTTTGATTCCCCAGCTCTCTAGCCTACAGAAGGCAGCCAAATGATGTTTCTCACATTGACCCCCTCCCCCCACACACATCCTTCCTTTTCTCCCTTCCTGTCTCTAAAAATGTCAATTAAATTTTTAAAAATATTTTTTTTATTATTATTTTATTTTATTTATTTTTTTACAGAGAGGAAGGGAGAAGGATAGAGAGTTAGAAACATCGATGAGAGAGAAACATCAATCCGCTGCCTCCTGCACACTCCCCACTGGGGACGTGCCCACAACCAAGATCCATGCCCTTGACTGGAATCAAACCTGGGACTCTTTGAGTCCACAGGCCAATGCTCTAGCCACTGAGCCAAACTGGTTAGGGCAATTAATTTTTTTTTAAATAAAATAGAATAGTGGACACTTGCTCGCTGTAGAAAATTGTGCTCTGGGAGTAAGAACATGGGTTCCCTGGCTCACTGTGTAACTCATCAGATTGTTTGCCTTCTCTGGCTGCAGTCCTCCATCTCTAAAATGAAGGGGTGAGCAAGGTCAGTGGTTTTTCAAACTATTCCTTGGAGTTCTTGAGAAGTGCCGCTAGTGACCTGGGAGCGGTAATGGGGGCCTAGTTGGAGGGGCTCAGTTCTGCCCCCTTACCTCTTTCAACCAGAAACCCTCTTGTATATCGCCCGAAAGTTTGGATGGCCACAGGTCTAGATCTTTCAGGCTACGTGAATCAAAATCCAAAAGAACAGCAAGTTTAAAGGATAGTTTATTTTCTCTCTTTTTTTAATTTACTGATTGGAGAAAGAGAAAACATCAGTTTGTTGTTCTACTTATTTATGCATTCATTGTTTGACTCTCATATGCCCTGGCCAGGGATTGAACCCACAATCTTTGCACATTGGAATGACACTCTAATCAACTGAGCTTTTCAGCCAGGGCACAGTTGTTTTTTATTATTATTATTATTATTATTATTGTCATCATCATCATCATTTTTTTTGTTTTTACTAGGCCCTCCAAGTATAGTAGCTTTTTAAAAATATATATATATTTTATTGACTTTTTTTTTTTTTTTTTTTTTTTTTTTTTTTACAGGGAGGAAGGGAAAGGGACAGAAAGTCAGAAACATCGATGAGAGAGAAACATCAACCAGCTGCCTCTTGCACACCCCCTACTGAGGATGTGCCCACAGCCAAAATACATGTCCTTGACTGGAATAGAACCCAGGACCCTTCAGTCCACAGGCCGACAGTCTATCCACTGAGCCAAACCGGTTTCAGCTATAGTAGCTCTTTTAATGCTTAGCCGGGTAAGATTTTATCTCGATCTTACAGTTTAATAAATTTAGACTCAAGCAAGACCTCTGTTCGGACAGTTCAGCCCGAGGGAGGACAAAAAAACCTTGCATCATAATCTCAGGGAGGCGTGCGGGCCACCATCCCTTCCAGAGAATCTTAAAACTGTGACCACGGGAGGCTCAACATACTCCGCAGGATTTAGGGACGGCTTTGCAAGCACATGGTCACGTGAGTTCTCTCGTGCCCAGTTTCAAGAAGGGAGGCCGGGACCCCGGTCCCAATACTAAAACATCCGAATTGCACCCTTAATGCCTCCCTCTGATTCCCCAATTCCCAGAGGAAATGTGAGCGTTGGGAACAGGAGAAACAGGAGGCACCCGCAGCAACTGGAGCCTCAAAGTTTATTATTTTCTTCGGTGAAAAGTACTGGGATAGTCTGGCAAGTGTGGCTCAGCTGGTTGGGTGTCATCCCGTGGCACCAGGAGGTTGCCAGTTCGATTCCTGGCCAGGACGCGTGCCAGAGGGTATGTAGGAGGCAGCTGATCAGCATTTCTCTTTCATCAGTGTTTCTCCCCCTTCCTCTCTAAAATCAATAGAAACATTATTTTTAAGTTCTGGGGTGTGCAGCCCTGGCTGGATGGCAGGCCATTGTGTCATCAGGAATCAGGCTCCATTTCCCTACTCAGCCATCCCAGCACTGGCTTTTACCCTTCGTCTCACCTCTTGGGCTAAGATGACTGACAAAGCTTTAGCCATCACATCCTTGCCCTAGTTAGCTAGAAGGACAGAAGGAGCAGAAGATGGCCACATCTTCACCTTGAGTACAACTTGCTTACAACTCATTGACCAGTAGGTAGGCACATGGCCAGACCTAGCTACAGAAAGTACTGTGAAGTGTCTTTGTTTTAGGCTGCCATGTGTCCAGGCACAGTTGGGTACAAACTTTTGGGTAACATACAAGAGGATTACTGGTTGAAGTTGGGTTCTGGAAGAAGAGGGTAAGAGGTATTTCTAACCCACTACGTGGTTTCTGGGCTCTGCTGGTTCTGCGTCTGTGAATACCCTGGTATAGATTTAATTCCACTGACATTTTGCACATTTACTGTTTGTTGTTGGAAGGCTGTGTTCCATCATGCTGGTCCATTCTTGTGGCATGAAGATAACAGGTATTTGAGCATGTAGCTTATTCTCTCCACCCACAGGCTCCCTGAGAGGAGATAAACAGGCGATATATAATTGTCAGGGCTGAGACCTGAAAAATGGGAAGGAGCCAGCCATACTAATAGCTGGAAGAAAAGGTCATTCTTCACAGCAGGGACATTGAGAGCAAGGCTCTGCCTTGTTCGTATCCCTGCATCCTCTGCACTCAGCATGGTGAACATCTGCTGGTGTACACACACGGATGTACACTGGGCACATGAGTGGATGCTGTGCATAGAGAAACCCCAGCTTTTGGGGGCTCTCAGAAGAGTAGACGTGGTAGTGAAGAGCCCCAGAGGTTCACTGCACCCAGCCAACAGGAAAGCAAACCTCCTTTAGCTGGACAGTGGCCAGGCTAAGGACCTGACCTAGGGTGAACAGTCAGGGGGCAGATGGAGCTGGTGAAGCTCTTTTCAAGCAACACTCCCCTCCATCACTGGGAGCAAATGAGCACATCAGTCTTGGTCTCTTGCTGCTCGTCAGGTCAGAGGTGACATCCACTGGGACAGCTGGGAGCTGTTGAGGGGAAGGAATTCATCAAGGGTCAGCAGCAGGGTCTTTCCAAGAGGGCAGGGAGGGTGCAGATCCTGGTTTAATCCTCATGTTCAGCTCTCTGGGAGACCACAAACCTTTGCTGTCCTTTTGAAATCCTTTGAGGTGGCATCTGAAAGGAAATAAGCTGAGAACCTGGCCCAGAGTGGGTGCTCAGTTCTTACTCACTTCTAACAACATGATCTGGTCTTTCTGGTGAGATCCCTGAATCATTCATTCATTCATTCATTCATTCTAAAAATATTTGTTGTACCTACTGTGTTTTGAGGCTTGTACTAGGGGCTGGAAATCAAAAGAATATGCCATAGCCCTAGCTAGTTTTCTCAATCGTTAGAGCGTTGGGCTTTGGACTGACAGGTCTCGGGTTTGATCCCTGCCCCCAGTTGGGGTATGTGTGGGAGGCAACCAATCAATGTGTCTCTCTCACGTGGATATTTCTTTCTGTCTTTTCCCCTTTCACTCTCTCTACAAGTCAATGGAAAAAATGTCCTAGGGTTAGGATTAACAACAACAAAAAAGAATATGTCATAAACTCAGCTTTTTAAAATGTTCATATTTTTTAATGATTTTTAGAGAGAGAGGGAGGGGAAGGAAGAAGGGAAATAGAGAAAAACACCGCTGAGAGAGAAACATTAATCGGCTGCCTCCTGCACGTTCCTACTGGGGATCAAGCCCACAATCCAGGCATATGCCCTGATTAGGAATGGAACCAGCGACCTCTTGGGTCCAGCTCTACCACTGAGCCGTGCTGGCTGGGCCAGACTCAGCTTTTAGGTGCTGGTTGGCCGGGGTGGGAGTGAGTTTTGGTAGTTAAGAGTATAGTTTCTGGAGCAGACTGCCTGTGTTTACATTCCAGCTGTGTGACCATGGTCATGTTATTTAACCTTTCTATGCCTCACTTTTCTCATCTGTAAAATAAGAGGAACAATACTACTTACCTCACAGGGCTCATATGAGAATCAAATTAATTAACATACACAAAGCAGTTGCAATTATTGTCAGATAATAAGGCTTAATAAAGGATTCACATGTAGTATGGTCTCCAGTTACAATAGTTTGACTTAGGATTTTTTTTTTTACTTTACAATGGTGTGAAAGTGATATGCATAATAAATTACATGAGATATTCAATATTTACTTGACAAGACGAGTGTTGTATAGCGCCAGGCTGTCAAACACTTGTGTGTTACTTCCTCAGCACTGGCCCTGGAGGAGAGTATGTGGGAATCATGGTAAATAAAACTGCTTGTCCCCCTGGCCTCATGGGCTGAGGGTAGAGCAGGTAAAATGGAAGGCATCAAAGGAGAGGAGGGAACAGGGAGCCCTCCTGAGGAGCTGAAGCTTGGGAGTGGCGACAAGTCTTGGAAGTTTGGTATTTGAGGTGTTCGGGTTGGGCATGAACAAAGCAGCATGTTCGTTGCAGCACTGTTGTAGGCGTGAAAGATGGGAGCGACCTCCCCGTCCAGCAGGAGGGGACTAGATAGGCACCTCACAGTGTATTCGTGCAAAATAGAAAACTTCAAGAGAAGCTAACAGGATCACATGATCTACATGTGATCAATATGGCCAAATCTCTAAAACATAAAGTTGAAGTTTGAAAAAGTTGAAATAGGTTACCTGGAATGTGGTGAGATGATGATGATGATGATGATAGTCAGAATTTTTTTGCAACTTTCTATGTGCCAAGCACTGTTGTAAATGCTTTGCTTGTGTTAATCCATTTAATCGTCTGAACAGCCCTATGAGGTAGACACTGTTATCAGCTCTATTATCAGCTCTAACTTAGTTAAGTCACCTGCTCAAGTGACATAGTCAGCATTCTAGAACAAGGCCATCAGGCTCAACAACTCATGCTTTTGTACTATTATACTTCATAAAAAGCATAAAATATAATACCTTTTTATATCAGTATTATAAGTGTAATCATGCATAAAACCACATTATCTTCTGGGAAGAATAAGAAGAGAAAAGCATGATAAAATAGAGCTTTTATTTAGATGTATGTATATTCTTAATCTGAAGCAAAGTATTAATAGCTGCTAATTTGGGTTCTAGGTATATGGATTATTTTCTGTTTTTTCTTGTATTATTTGAAATATTTTGTACTTTTTAAGTGAAATTTTTATCGAGGTAATTGTAGATTCATATGTAATTACAAGAAATAATATAGAGGAATCGCCTGTACCCTTTGCCCAGTTTCCTCCAATGATAACTTTTGACAGAACTATATATAGTACAGTATTGTAACCAGGATGTTGACTTTGACACAATCCACCCATCTTATTCAGATTTCTCATTTTGTACTCACTTATGTGTTTGTACTGTGTGTGTGTGTATTTATTTCTATTCAATTTTTATCATGAATGTAGGCTCATGTATCCACCACCACAATCAAGATATTAAACAGTTCTACATAAGATCATTGTGTGGCCAGTTTATAACAATACCTACCTCCCTAAATATTCATAAACGCATGCACACACACCCTAGCCCCTGGCAACCACTAATCTAGTCTTTATTTCTGTTCTCTTCTCCATTTTGTCATTTTAAAAATGTTATATAAATGGATACATACAGTATGTATTCTTTTGGGATTGGCTTTTTTCACTCAGCCTGATTCCCTTGAGATTCATCCAAGTTGTTGCCTGAATCAATAGTTTGTTCTTTTTTATCACTATAGTGTTCCCTTTGGTTGAATGCAGGACAGTGTGTTTAAGCATTCACTTACTGAACAACATCTGAGTTTCCAGTTTGGGGCTTTTATGAATAAAGCTGCTCTGAACATTCATCTGCTGGCTCCTGTGTGAACATAGGTCTTCATTTCTGGGTTGTATAGTAGTTGCATGTCTAGTTTTATAGGAAACTGCCAAACCCTTTTCCAGAGTGCTGTACCTATTTCATAATTTTAAGAACAGGATTTTGGCTAGTGAAGGAAGGCATTACAGGCAGAGGGAAGAAATCTGCAGAGATCTGGCATTTGACAGTTTATGGGATAGGAGAGTGTTTCATGTTGCTGGGATAGGTCTGGGCTTAGCTCAAGAGGGGAACACAGGTTTGCTTCTCATCCATTCAGTCAGCAAGTCTTAGTAGAGCTCTTATGTGTTCTAGACACAGGTCTGAACACATGGAGGCATTCCCTTCAGACGCGTGAGTCCAACAGAAAAGACAAGTTGAAGTAATTACAAGGTGCGTGGTGTACAGGGGGGAGAAGAGCCTGTCTGATGATGGGCATCTGTAGAACTCCGGTGCTTTCCCTAAGGCAAGGACCATGTCTGTCTTGTTCTCCGCTGGGCTCTGGCACATAGTAGGCAATCAGTAAACATGTGTGAAGTGTTGAGTGAATGAGCTTATTCAGGGTACACATTCCCTGTGAGTGTGGCCTGTGCATTGTCCTCTGGAAGCAGCTGCACATCCCAGCCCCACCATGTGGGTAAAAGGGCAAGGCTCCTTCCAGACACCACACCCTGGAGTGAATTACCACACCACAGATTGGAAGCCAGCATGATATCCAAAAGATTGGAATGCTCTACTGGAAATTTTTAATTGTTAAACAAGCAAAGAAGGTTGTAAATTCCAGGCGGCGGGACAGCATTGCATTTTGTGCCTGTTGCCGCCGCCGCCGCCACAGTTTCTTATCAGCCCGTTGGGGTTTCACAACCTCTCATGCTTCTTGCATGTTAAAGGGGCCTCTGGACAGAGTCTCTAGGACATGGTGCAACACCATCCTTTTTCCCGTGGGGGTGATAGCCAAGCTCTCTGTGCAGTCTAACTTCCCCTCATTATGTCTTGGGTCTTAGATTTTCTCCAAAGGAACATCCAGTGCTGGCCCTGCCAGGAGCCCCGGCCCAGTTCCCCGTCCGGGAAGAGCACAGGCCACTGCAGAAGTACATGGTGTGGTCAAATGAGATGGTGAAGACAGGAGAGGCCCTGATCCGCACCCACCTCATCCGGCCCTATGTCGGCATTCACCTACGCATTGGCTCCGACTGGGTAACTTTCTCCTTCCTCTCCTGGGTGGGTGGCCATGTCCCTGAGCAGGGCCCTTGCCTTGGGGTTTGAACACTGAGCCCATTGCACCAAGTCCCAACCACAACCATAGAGTCCCCACGTGAGAGTCCCCCTGTGTCTCATGATCCTGCCATCAATAGTCCAATATGCGGCTCCAAAGATCTTGCTTGCCAGCCCTTGTTCTAAGTTGCCATTTTCACCCTGGCTTTGCAGATGGATAAACTGAAGTATCAAGCGAGACCCTGTGTCAGGCAGCAAGCCAGAGAACTCAAGACTCATAGTCCAGTAGTCCTCTGCCCCAGCTCAGTGTTTAGTCAGTAGTCTGCTTGTTAAAAAACAAGTTCTGGAGATTGGGTGGGGCTCCCAAGAAATGAAGATGTCATCCTCTGAATTCAGAGGCTGCTTAAATGTGCACAAGCCTCATCAGATTATCCTCTGTGAAAATAACAGGAGTAACATAGTCTCCTTAATTTATGTAAGCAGATAAACATATGTATATGTGTTAGAAATATTCGTTACTGAAGACTTGAAAAACATAGAAATTAGATCAGAATTCATTCAGAGTCAATTGAGAAGGTGTACGCTTCCTCAAAGAAAAGAAGCCAGACCCAGAATATCTTATGAGTAGTTTCAGCCAAACCTTCAAGAACAGATAATTCTCATCTGTACATTCTTAGAACATAAAAAGATAGGAGATATTATTTTTTTATAACGCTAGCATAACACTAATACTAAACTCAGATAAGGTCAACTCAGAAAAGTATATAGCCCATTCTCACTTATGAACATAGATGCACAGATCCTAAGTAAGAGATCAGTAAGTAAAATCTATACAACACAAGTAAAATTTATCCTAAGAATGCAATTATATATTAACCATATTAACACCCAAAGAAGAAAAATCATATAATCATCTCAACAGAGGCCAAGAAAGCATTTGAGAAAAGTCAACACTCATTTATGATTTAAAAAAACTCTTAACCAAGCAGGAATAGAAGGGACCCACCTTAACTTGATAAAGGCTATCTCTCTGAAACCCACAGCAAACACATACTTCATGGGAGCTATCAGAACTGTTCCCACTGAAGTCAGAAATCAGATAATGCTGCCCATTATCACCAGCCTGGTTCAGAATTCGACTGGAAGTCGCAGATAATGCAGTAAAACCAGTTAAAAAAAAAACCACAAAGAAAAACCAACTTTATAAAAAGCCAATATCCCACAACCCAGAAACAACTGTTACTGTTTTGATGCGTTTCCCTCTTCCCTCGATGCTTTAAAAAAAAAAAAAAAAAACATAGTTGAGCCTGCCTTTTTCTACTTACTACCTTTGACTTCTGGGGTGCCAGGCCAGTTGCTGTTTCTAACTCTGTCCCCCTGACCCCACCCCGTAGAAGAATGCCTGTGCCATGCTGAAGGATGGGACTGCGGACTCCCACTTCATGGCCTCTCCGCAGTGTGTGGGCTATAACCGCAACTCGGCGACCCCTCTCACCATGACCATGTGCCTCCCAGACCTGAGGGAAATCAAGCGAGCCCTGGAGGTCTGGGTGCGGGCTCGAAGCGCCCAGTCTGTCTACATCGCCACTGACTCTGAGAGTTATGTGCCAGAGATCCAGCAGCTCCTCAAAGGGAAGGTATGTGTGGGTCCTGTGGGAGTGCAGCAGGAAGGGAATCTGGGAAAGTGCCCGGTGTGCCCACTGCTCCCCATACATGCTTTGTGCCCTCCTGCCACCAGACTCTTGCTTTGACATCCAGGCTCCTTGAAGGCAGGATCCAAGACTGTCCTTTTCCTTGGTGTCTGGCCTCCAGGGCTGAGACCCCGCCTGGCCATCGC
The DNA here is from genome assembly GCA_027563665.1 of Antrozous pallidus. NCBI lineage: Eukaryota > Metazoa > Chordata > Mammalia > Chiroptera > Vespertilionidae > Antrozous > Antrozous pallidus. The sequence goes on from CM050518.1 coordinate 35,547,242, forward strand.
CAGTGTTTAGGAGGCCTACCACGTAGTAGACAGCTGGTAAATGTTTGCTGAATAAGGATGTAAAGAACGGGCCCCAGGAGAGGGCCAGTGTAGCAGAGGAACCAAGAGCATGGACTTGCCTCGGCCAGTGTGGCTCAGTTGGTTGGCTGTCATCTCAGGCACCGGAAGGTTGCTGGTTCGATTGCCAGTCAGGGCACATGCCTGGGTAGTGGGCTCGATCCTGGGTTGGGGGCGTGCAGGAGGCAGCTGAATTATGTTGTGCTCTCACATTGATGTTTGTCTGTCTCTCTGAATTTTTTTTTTTTTTTAAGAGCATGGACTCTGGAGCCAGAGAACTTGGGCTCTATCACTGTGCAGCCTTACACAAGGCGCTGCCTTTCTGTGCCTGTGTTTCCTTGTCTATAAATGGGGACTCAGAGTAGTACTTATCTCATCAGCAAAGATCAGATATAAAGAAATTAAACCCTGCCAAGACCGGTTTGGCTCAGTGGATAGAGCGTTGGACTGCGGGCTGAAGGGTCCCGGGTTGGATTCCGGTCAAGGGCATGTACCTTGGCTGCGGGCACATCCCCAGTGGGGGGCGTGCAAGAGGCAGCTGATCAATGTTTCTGACTTTCTATCCCTCTCCCTTCTGCTCTGTAAAAAATCAATAAAATATATTTTTAAAAAAAGAAAAAAGAAAAAAGAAATTAAACCTGTCTGATACCAAATAAGCACTCAGTTAAGTTAGCTGTCATTGGTAGAAGTTGGGGGTTGATTCATAAAGAGAAGGTCTTTTGTGCTTAATTGACACTATAAAAGCTGTGAATAGTATTTATTCAGTATATAAATAAGCAGTAGAATGTATGTGCTTGGTACTGTATGTGTGAAGAGCATGTATTATTAAATGAATTAATAGCATTCAATAAGACTACACTGAATGAACGAAAGCCTTAAATGTTTAAGCAGATCTTAAAGGGCAATGAACCCCCTCACTTTCTTTTATATATATACTAGAGGCCCAATGCACAAAATTCATGCACGGGGGTCAGGGGATGTCCCTTAGCCCAGCCTGCACCCTCTCTAATCTGGGACCCCTCGAGGGATATCCCGACTGCCCGTTCAGGCCCGATCCCGGTAGGATCTGGCCTAAACGGGCAATCAGACATTCTTCTCACAATCCAGGACTGCTGGCTCCCAACTGCTCACCTGCCTGCCTCCCTGATTGCCCCTAACCGCTTCTGCCTGCCAGCCTGATCACCCCCTAACTGCTCCCCTGATGGGCTGATTGACACCTGACTGCCGACCTGATCACCTCCAACTGCCTTTCCCTGCAGGCCTGATAGTCCCAACTGCCCTCCCTGGCTGGCCATCTTGTGATGATGTGAGGGTGGCCATCTTGTGATGACATGATGGTGTCGCGTGAGGGTGCAAGGATCACCTAGGCTTTTATTAGTATAGATATATATTTTTCAATTGCTTTCAGAGAGGAAGGGAGAGGGAGAAAGAGATAGAAACATCAATGATGAGAGAGAATCATTGATTGGCTGCCTCTCCTCGCCACCTACTCCAAACCCAGGCATATACTAACTAGTGGCCCGGTGCATGAAATTCATGCACATTAAAAGGGAATTAATTAGAGGAAATATTTTAATACTGCTATTTTCCCTTTCTCTATAATAGAAGTGTCAGAGATGAAAGAAAATTAATAAAATGTATATGAAAATCTCCATTCCTGTCAGAGTCTGGGGCATGCCGCAGGACCCACAGTCAAGTCTCTGCCCACCTGTATCCACCTTGAAATCACCTTGAAATTGCACAAGACCCAGACTCAGCCAGCCCCACCTCCATGAAGCCCCGCAGGGCAGGGGGCCCCCCCGCCAGCACTGGGGGCACGGCCTCAGGTCCCCCATCAAGTCCTATTGGCAGGGAGCATGGCCTCAGGTCCCCCAGCACAGCCTTAGGTCCCCTAGCCAGGCACCAGGTCAGGGGGTGCAGCCTCAGGTCCCCTGGCCTGGCCTCATGTCCCTCGACCCTGGCACCGGGGCAGGGGTGCAGCCTTAGGACCTCCAGCTTAGCCTCAGGTCCCCCAGTGCTGAGGTGGGGGATGTGGCCTCAGGTGTCCTGTCAAGCCCCTCTGGGCGGGGGGTGCAGCCTCAGGTCCCCTGGTCTGGTGCAGGAGCAAAGGGCGCAGCCTTAGATCCCCTGGCTTGGCCTCAGGTCCCCCATCCCGACACCAGGAGACCTGGTGCTGTGGTTATGCTGCCACTGCCCGCGCCCTGGTGCTGCCGCCGCCCACACCTCGGACCCGCCCCTCTTGGCCCCGCCCCCCACCTCGCACTGCTTGGCTTGCCCCCCCCCCCCGCTCTTGATTGGCTGGTAGCATAGCAAAGGTATGGTCAAATTTGCATGTTTCTCTTTTATTATATAGGATTATATAGGATACGCTTGACCGGAATCGAACCCGGGCCAATGCTCTAGCCACTGAGCCAAACCAGCTAGGCTGCCCTCACTTTCTAGCAATGAGTGCCCTTGCTTCCTTTCTCTCTTTTACCCCAGACACAGGATTTTACTCAGATACAAAAGTGCTGAGTCAGCCCTGGCCGGTTTGGCTCAGTGGATAAAGTGTCAGCCTACGGACCAAAGGGTCCTGGCTTCCATTCCAGTTAAGGGCACCTACCTTGGTTGCAGGCTCCTCCCCAGCCTGGGCCCTGGTTGGGTGTATGCAGGAGGCAAGCAGTCCATGTGTTTCTCTCACATCCACGTTTCTGTCTGTCTTTCCCTCTCCCACTCTCTAAAAATCAATGGAAAAATATCCTCGGGTGAGGATTAACAAAACAGACCCCCAAAAAGTGCTGAGTAAGTGCATTCTGGTCTCCCACCCACCCACTTTATAGAAGAACATCAGAGCTGGGAGACCTCGGAGCACCTCTCACCCAACCCTGTGCTTTATTGCTGAGGAAGCCAAAGTCCCAGGAAAGGATAGAATTTACCCAAGAGGTGCCAGAGCTAATTATGGGTGTGACACAGAGGGGATAAGTTTCAGGGTGTGGATGGAATTGTTCAGGGGTTTTTGAGCCATGATTAAACTCGTATTATTTCTTTGCTACCATCCAAATAGCAAGATGATGATTTTTGTTACATCAGAAATCTCTATGTGACAGGAAAGCACTTTCCGCTCAGCTCTGCCCACACTCCCATCTCAGTACTAAATTGAAGCATGTGGAGAGTCCCAGGGAATTTTTTACGAGTTTTTAGTTAATGTACTTGTTATGCCTTAAATCTCTTGCCATTTTCTATTTCCTGTTTCTGCACCATTGTTCTTGCCCTACCTTACTCCTCAGCTCCCCTTTCTCCTGGACTGTCTTGCTTCTCCGTTAAGCCTGGCCAGTGCTGACCTGGAGATACTGATAAATAAGAAGTGATGTTACCCTCCAGGGCTCACAGTCTAGACTCAAGAAAAGAAACTTTGCAGAGAACTATAATACATGCCATTGGGGGGAGGGGGAATGTCATTCATTCACTTGCCCAGTCAACAGATACTTCTTGAGGAGGGCTCCAGCCAGCAGTGACAAACAAACTGACCCAGCCCAGCCCCCATCAGGTGCATGAGGCCACCATTAGTCAGAGAATCACTAAGGCATAAAAACTGCCAACAGACATGCACTCCAAAGTAAAGGAACATGGTTCTGTCAGAGTGGAGAACAGAGGACCCTTGCCTAGACTGGGGGGCGAGGGAGGACTTTTCCAGGGAGACGAAGACTAGCGCTGCAGAATGAAGATTAAGTAGGAGTTAACCACGCAAAGAGAAGCACCCCAAATGGGAGGAAGAGCATATGTAAAGGTCCTGAGGAAGGTGGGCGCCTGCCTGGATGGTAGTGGCTGGAGGTAAGAGAAGAAGTGGGAAGGGAGCCTAAACAAGGCTTTATTGGCCACAATCAAGATTTGCCATCTTGCCTGGCTGACCTGGCTCAGTGGTTGAGTGTTGACCTATGAACTAGAGGGTCATGGTTTGATTTCTGGTAAGGGCCTGTGCCATGGCTGCAGGCTGGATCCCCATGTGGCGTGTGCAAGAGGCAGCCAATCAATGATTCTCTCATCATTGATGTTTCTATCTCCTTCTACCTTCCTCTCTGAAATCAATGAAAACATGTTTAAAAAAATATTTGCCACCTTTACCTGAAGAACAATAGGGCACCATTTGAGGTGGACACGATGGGGCTAAAGGCGTCTAAAATGATTTTCTCTGGCTGCACTGTGGTGGGAGGTCAGGAGGAGAGGCAGTGAGACCAGTGAAGAAATAAGAGAGGATGGTGGCTGGCCAGGAAGTGGTATTTCATCAAGAGAAGGGTTCACCTTTGGGGGATATCTTGGGAATAAGTTGGATAAGATTTTAGGCTCTAGAGGCACTGGGCAGCATAAGTGGATGGGTGGAGCGCTCTTTGGTCAGATCACAGTTTGGTGAGGGAAGCCAAGCCTGTCAACCTAGGGCTTCGTGAGAAAGGCAGAACTTGAGCTGAGACTTGGAGTATGGTAGGGATTTCAATGGGCAGAGAAAAGGTATTCCAGGCGAAGGAAACTAGCAAGCGGAGGTGAGTGTGAAGGAGTGGTGTGTTTGGAGCTAAGACTGGCAGTGGGAAAAGAGTGCTGGGACTGTATTCCATGTGGGGATGGGCCAGGGCAGCCCTGAGCAACACTTCTCTTAGATGTGGCCCTACCTCTTAATGCTCTCTGCACCTCCTGTTGTGTCTGTAACTTCCACACAGGGGAAGAATACTGGGAATATGGCTGCAGGCCTTGGCTGAGCTGGCCACCTTGGCCTTCACCCTGGCTAAAATGCCCTATCCTTCTTCCTGCAGGTGAAGGTGGTGAGTCTGCAGCCTGAGGTGGCCCAGATCGACCTGTACATCCTTGGCCAAGCTGACCACTTTATTGGCAACTGTGTCTCCTCCTTCTCTGCGTTCGTGAAACGGGAACGAGACCTCAAGGGGAGTCCATCCTCTTTCTTCGGCATGGACTGGCCCCCACAGTTTCGGGACGAGTTCTGATCTAGGCTGGAGCACATCACCAGCCCAGCTGGTCTCTCCAGCCAGGCCTGCACCCAGAGCTGCTCCCAGGATTGATCCCCAAAGGAGCAGGCCAAAAAGAGAAGCAGCTCCAAGAATAGAGAAAGTACCAGGGACTTCCTGGGGCGGAAGATGGTCCATCTCCCAGGGTACAGGATTTCCAAGTTCCTAGGAGCCAGACCATCTTCCCTGCTACTGTGCTTCTGGGAATTTCTTACACCAGCAAAACAGTCCAACTACTGTCTTTTGGTCTGTTCTGCTCTTATTAGGGGCAGAAATAGAATATTGCAGACCAGCTATAATTATAAGGAATACTAGAGACCCAGTGCATGGATTTGTACACCGGTGGAGTCCCTCAGCCTGGCCTTCTCCCTCTCAAAGTGGCAGGCAGCCGGGGAGGAGCCCGAGGCCAGGCTGGGCCCGCGGGCAACTCCCGCTCATCCCAGCCCCACTGTGCCTGCTGCACAGCACACTGCTGCAGCAGCTGCAGTCACCAGCCTTAAGCCTGGCATCTGGCATCCATCAGTCAGCTGGGTGGTGCTCCCACTGCGGGAGTGCACTGACCACCTGGGGCAGCTCCTGCATTGAGTGTCTGTCCCCTGATGGCCAGTGGACCTCATAGCAACTGATCAAACGGTCGTTCGGTCACTTAGGCTTTTATATATTCTAGATAAATCATGCTCTGTTAACGGTCATTGTTTTGTTCTGATTAAAGAAAGTACATTCCCACCTGGCTGGGAGTTGCACACAGGACCTAGGTGCTCACCTGGAAATTCATCCCATCCTCCACATCTGGGAGCTCCCTCGTATCATGGAAAGATGAACAACCTTGCTGCAGAAACCAGAGGTGCGAGCCCTTTACAAGCTCTTAGGCCTTTGCAAAACTCTAGATCTTTGCAAACCCCCAGCCCACATTACCTGTAAACTTCCCATTTTGCATACCTATTCTTATCCCTTTTGCCTACTTCCTCATGTAATCTTTGACCTTCTACCCAATATAAGCAGTTGGTTTATGGGGGAGGAAAGGATAAAGAGCAGATTTTTGTGGATGACCTACTGCTCTCTCATCCTGCCGGCATTATTGGAATAAACGCTCATGTATGATTCAACCCTCTCTCTACTTAATTGGCTCAAGTAGTGACAGGCAGCCCAGACCCATTGATTGTCTGGTTTCACTCTGAGCAGCCTAGTTTTGATACAAGGTCATGACTACCCTACAACTCTCATTTTTAAAAAATCAATGAAGTTCATTAACGTAGGTACTTAAAGTGACCTTAACTGAATGTAGATGAGGCCAGGGATGGGGTTGGGGTGTTCACCACTTTTCCATATAATTCCCAGAGTGGCCCTCAGACTCATCCCCTCTGCCTCACCAGAGCCTCTTCTCGACCCTTCTTCTTGACCCCGCTCCAAGGTTTGGGGTATGAACACTGTCCTCCATTGTAAACACTGCAAATACAAGTTCTCAGTCATGGCGCCACACAGTTCTACAGGCGGCTGAGTGCTGCTCACAGAGCACATTCCCTGCACAGAGCCCACGCCATCTCACCAAGCCGTCATGGCTTTGGTCTCAGTCTCTTGGTAGTTGGTGGCCTGCACAAACCTGCCACCATCAGGGTCTTACAACACGTCGCTGGGCTGTCAAGCCTGGTGGCATCCTTCTGCAGGCTGCCATCTCCTCTCCTGCTCTCTTGCCTCAGGGGCCTGGTTGTAGAATTTTGCCATCAAGTTGGTCTCCAGGGTCTGTACTCCCAGCCTTTCTCCTGCAGCTGGAGCCCTCAGACCATAGTCTCACAAGGGAGTGTTTGCTAAGCCCCTGACCAGACAGAAGATGCCCCAAACCTGATGCATTGGAGTCCCTGTTTTGAAGCAACTTTTGTCCCTTCCTATCCAATGTTATCTCTGATCCCATGAAACTTAAAGTGTTATATTTGTTAAGTTTCTTTGTCTCCCAGATGCTGTGCTCCCATGACACTTGAAAGTCTGACTTTTGGACCTTTTGGTTCTAAAATTCAAGTCTAATTAATACCTGCAGATCCTCACCATCTTGGGATTTCTCTGATCTTCAATCCTGGGAAGATGAAGGATATTCTCAGATCTTCAGTTAGGGGCTTTTCCTCAGGTTACCTTTGGAAGGGTTTTTTTGTTTGTTTGGTCTGTTTGTTTGTTGTTGTTTGTCAGTGCAGACTGGTCAGAGGTTGTAGGGCAGCAAGGGTGTCAAACACCAAAGGGGACATTTATTGCTTAGAGCTGCCGCCCAACTCCAAGCAGGAGAGACTATACAGAAAGGGCTTTTGTATTTTTGCTCTTGGGAAAATAGTGAAATGTTTTACATGCTGGATGGACTCTGAGAGGTAGTTTATCCATTCAGACTTATTCACAAGCCTCATTCAGAGTCACAGAGCCCATGTGTGTACTCCTGCCTCCATCGGCTGGTTGGGAAGGCTGATTTCATTTGTTGGATTCATTTGTCCATCACTGCCTCACACGAGACACATGTCTGGGCTCTGAAGGGCCTTCCAAATCGTGTTGGTTAGCATTGGCTGTGATAATAGCTTATATTTCTGGGGGAGAGGGCACCAGAATTGTAGTCAGTTGTGTGTTCTAAGGCAAGCACTTTATTCCTCTTTGACCCAGTTCTCTCAACTATAAAATGGTGATAAAACTGACGGAGTTGTTGAAGGGCTCAAATCAGATAAAGGGCTCAAATCAGAGCACGCTGTAAATGTGAAAGAGACAAAGGCTCATCTGTGGCTCTTTGTTCATTTGCCTGCCTCTTGCCGCACGCCTACTCTGTGCCAGGGTCTGTGCTTGTTAAGTGATTTATGGGCATCTCTGATTTAGTCCCCACACCAGCCCTGGGAAATAGGAACTGTTACTACCGTCTTCCTGCACAAGGAAAATGAATGCTCAGAAAACGCTCATCATTTTCCCAAGGCCACACAGGTGGTAGCTGTAAGCCAGGATTTGACCTCCCAAAGCCAGTCCTGGTAACATGCTCGGCTGCCCCCGGTTCATAGGATGCACTTGACTCCCATTTGGGCTTCTGCCATGGGTTGGCCACCGCCAGGGGGTTTGGGGGAGATCTCCCGAGAAACAGAAAGCCACGGGAAGCTTATACTTCCCTTGGGTGGTTATTCAACATCCTATTAGTAACAGGTATTTATTGATCAGCTACTATGTGCCAGGCTCTGTGCTAGGTTCTAGGGATTCAGCAGAGAATCAGACATAGGGTCTTTGTTCTCAAGGAATTTTCACTCTAGTAAGAAGACAATAAAGAACTATGTCGTGCCCTGACCAGGAATCGAACCGTGACCTCCTGGGTCAGAGGTCTACACTCAGCCACTGAGCCACGCCAGCCACTGATGTTTCTCTCTCCCTCTCCCTTCCTCTCTGAAATCAATCAAAATATATTTTTAAAAAAAGATAAATTCTCAGATGTGGTTTTGTTAGCATAGAGGTTTAAATATAAAAACTTTCATTATGGAAAAAATCAAATATAAATCACAAGTTATAAAATGAACTCCCATTTTTAACAATTCCAAACATTTTACAGTCTTGTTTCATTTACAGTCTCAACCCCAAGTCCAGATTTTAAAGAAAATCTATGTTTTGAAGGAAGAGCCAGTGGGGTTCCCTGACACACACAATGCGGGCGAGGAGAGAAAGTGAAGTCCAAGATGTCCTGAGGCTTAAGACCCAAGCAACAGAGAGAAGGCGTTGTCCTTGACTTGCAGAGTGACCTTGAGGCAGGTCACTCCCCTCTCTGCCTAACCTCTGAATCCCAGGTGCTAATGGTGGTCCCAGCAGTGTTTCTCAAAGGTGGTCTCCAGAGGTTCCTTGGAACGCTGATTAATAAGGCAGATTCCAGGGACTCACCCAGACCTGAACAATCAGAATCTGGTGGGTTGATGCCCAGTGGCCTGAGACCTACTTCAGCTGTACTCATGTGGACATCACCTGGACAGCTTGTTAGAAATGCAGATTCCCAAGACCAAATTCCCATAGAAATGGTACTTTGCTGGGATGAATAATATAACTAGATATTTTTAAGAGATTAACATATGATTTCAAATTTATAAGGGTCTGGATTCAATTTCCTGTGGTCACGTCTCAATAACTCTTTGTCTTCTCAAGTTACTCAGATTTTCTGATCCCAGTTTGTCTATTATGTAAAATAAATGTATACTAGAATCTTTAAAAAAAAAAAAAGGAAAGAAAGAAAGAAAATGCAGACTCCCAGCCATGCTACTCCCCCAGCCCTGCTGAATCAGAAGCTCTGGAAATCTTAAGCTTTCTAGGAATCTTAAGCTCTCCAGGAGCTAAAGCTTGAGCAATACTGGTTGGAAGACTGTGGGTTAACCAGAAAGCACCTGTGGAAGGCCTGCTCTGCCCCAAGCCCTGAAGCTTTCCATCACATGCTCAATGGGCTAGGAGGTGCCCCACAGTGCAACATTGATTTATTGTGCATTGGAGGAAGTATATAACAAGATAATCAAACCCTTGATTTAATTGATTTTATTGTTTTAAGAATGGGTCCACATTTTTATAAGCAAAACAATGGGAATTACATTTTTAAAAAATCAAGTAACTTCCAATAAAGACAGATTGTGGATTAAACAGAAAGGGTGTTCACAGGAACCAAGGCTGGGAAACACTGTCCTGATACATCAAAGATCCTCCGAAAATATGGAAGAGGGTGGAGAGTAAAGGAATAAGAAAGGAAGGACAGGATAGAGGGGGAAAAGAAAGAGTTAAGATCTCATTTCCATGTTCTGTGCGCTTCAGAAAAGCTTAGAGGGTAATAATAAAAAAGCATTCCCAGACCCGGAAATAAAGGTCCCTTCTCTTCTCCATTTTTTCTCTATCTTTAGAGGAGTTGATAGGAAAAACCCCACAGCCTAAAGGCAAATCATGTAACATGGATTATATTGTCAGAGTTAATTCAGAATCTTACTTGAAACCTGGCTTATTTCAAGGTTGAGATCTTTCCCTTGAAATAACATTGTTTAAGGGCAAGCAGGTTTGATTTGTTTTTATATCTAATCCTTGATTGAGCATCAGTCTAGGATGCCAAGCCCAACCAAGTAAACAGTGGGAAGGGAAGAGACAAAAAGTATTTTCTAGAAACCACCTCTTTCCCCACATTCAGTGACTCAGCAGCAGTGGGGAACAGTGCCCACCCAAGGGTGGCACAGGGAAAGCCTGGGAGGAGACTGACCCCCACCCCAGTCTAAAAATCCTCCCCTCTTAAAAAAGATTTGGAGTGGCCAGGGAGAGGTGAATGGGGGGAAAGGAGACATATGTAATACTTTAAATAATAAATAATTTTTTTAAAAGTTTGGTAGCATACCTTCAATACGGGAGCTGTTTTCCTTCTCCGACAGCGTCCAAGAAGTACAGGGCACTGGCAGGAGAAGAGAATGAGCTTTCCAGTGTCCTCGGTCCTACCAACAACTCCACAGAGAAAGCCTCCATTCCATGTCAGCGTGTCATTAAGGAGAGCAGACCTCGGCGTCAGACATCAGTTTTGCTTTCATTATACTTATTTTTGGATACTTTGTATTTGCATATTTTCATTTACAGATGTGGTTTAGAGTTTCCTCTTACTTTAGGTTACAAAAGTGAATCGATTTAGTAAATAATGGCATGTGAATTATGAAGATTAAGTTAGGGAGACCCTCACTTAGCCTAATTATTATGCCAGGCCCTAAAGACCCACAGAACAAGACTATGGGACTATCAAAGGGGAAGGAAGACCAAGTATTGAAATTACTGTAAAAGAGAAACTATATTCTACTCACTCTTCACAGATCCATGCCATTGCCAAGACTTTCCTCATTAATGTTTCAGGATCTTATTTTAAAAATTTCCTTTTCTGAGCTCCTGCAGCACCTTGAAATTGTAATAATAACCAACATGTATTGTTTCCCATGTGCCAAGACTGCTCAAGGCACCTTACACAAGCTAACTCAATGAAGTCACAGTGGAACCCTATGAGTTTGCCTTCTTATTAACTCCATTTTATAGATAAGAGCTCTGAGGCACAGAAAGGTGAAGCAACTAACTCAAGGTCATACAGCTTATGCGTGGCTCAGACCCTAAAAGTATAGGACAAATGTTAGTGTTCTTAGCCCCAGGCTGTGTTGCCTCTTATGTCATTAATCACAAGACATTTGCTTCTTGGTTTCCCCAACTAGATCAAAGCTTCCCAGGAACAAGGACCATGTCTGATATATTTCCCTAATCTATTGCTTGGTTTATAACAATGCCCACTGGCCCTGGCTGGAATGGCTTGGTTGGTCAGAGTCTTGTCCCATACACCGAAAGTTCACGGGTTTGATACCCAGTCAGAGCACATACCTAGGTTGTGGGCTTAATCCCTAGGCCTGGTTGGGGAGCATGTGGGAGACAACTGGCCAATGTTTTTCTCTCATATTAATGTTTGTCTCTCTCCCTCTCCTTTCCTCTCTCTAAAATCAATAAAACATATCCTCAGGTGAGGATTAAAAAACAAAAAGACTAAGACAGAGAGTGACTGGGGTGGTCAGAGAAGGCCTTTGCATCCAGGTGACATTTGAGCAGAGGCCTGCAGGCGGTGAGTGAGTAAGCTTTGTGGATATCTGGGGAAGAGCATTCCAGGCAGAAGGAAAAACAAGTACACAAGGGCTGGAGTGGAAGTTCGCCTATTGTATTTGAGGGGCGGGGAGGAGGGGAAGTGGGTGAAGTATGAGAGGGAGCAGGAGCCATATCAGAGTGGGCCTTGGCTCTGGCATTTATGAGATTGATGTGAGAAGTCATGGGGAAGTCTTGAGCAGGGGAGTGACATGATGTGACTTAGGTTTTATTATTATCTATTTTATACTATCTGTGTCTTGGTATTATAGTTATCTATTGCTGCATAACAAGTAACCTCCAAATGTAGTTTCTTAAAGCAAGAATAGCCACCTATTTCTCAGAGTCTCTGTGTGCGTCAGGAATTTGGGAGCAGCTAGCCTGAGCAGATGTAGGCAGTTATTGGCCAGGACTGTACTCATCTGAAGGCTCGACTGTGGCTGGAGGTACCTCAGTTGCAGGCTCCATCCCCAGTCCTGGTCAGGACGCATGCGGGAGGCAACTAATCGATGTGTCTCTCTGACATCAATGTTTCTCTCTCTGCCACTCCCTCTCTCTTCCACTCTCCCTAAAAATCAATGGGAAAAATACCCTTGGGTGAAGATTAACAAAAAAGAAGGTCACAGAGATAGAAGTGAGTGGTAGAAGAAAAGGACTCAGGAAATAAGTTACAGTGGCAACAGAAGGGCCCTTGAGGCTCAGGAGAGAGAAGAGTAAAGGTAGCATGAGGGCGGGGGGAGGAGGAGAGAAGGAGAGGAGGGGAAAGATTATTTGCTTGTCTTAGCTTATAGTAAATTTTTTTCTAGAGTTGTATGAATTTTAACGTGGGCAGATTTGCGTAACCACCACCACAAACAGGATGCAGTACAGTCTCATCACTCCTCCAAAAGCCCTCATGTTTCCCTTTGTAGTGACATTCTCTTCCCACCCTTAACCTGTGGTGGCCACCAGCCTGTCACTATAGTTTTGCCTTTTTGAGAATGTCGTGGAGTCATAGAGTGTGTCACCTTTTGAAATGGGCTTTTTTCACGCAGCATAATGTCACTGAGACTCATCTAGGTGGTTGCAGGTATCAATAGTCCATTTCTTTCTTTTTTTTTTTTAAATCCTCACCCAAGGAGTGAAGATATTTTTCCATTGATTTTTTTTTTAGAGAGAGTGTAAGGGAAAGGAAAGAGAGGGGGAGCATGAGAGAGAAACATTGATGTGAGAGAGACAAGTCCATCAGTTGTCTCCTGTGAGCATCCTGAATGACCAGGGGTGGGGAACACACCCACAACCCAGGTACCTGCCCTTGACCCGGAACCAAACCTGAGACTCCCCGGTGTGCAGACCAACACTCTAACCACAGAGCCATGCTAGCCAGGGCTAGTCCATTCCTTTTAAAATCCTGTGTAGATATACATAGTTTGCTTATGGTTTTACCCATTGAAGGGGTTAGTTCCTATTTGGGGGAATTATGAATAGAGCTGCTGTAAACATTTGTGCACCGCATCCTTTCTCTTGTAATTTCTACTACTCTGATTATATATATGTCAGATCTTTTGATACTGTGCCAAAGGTCCCTTATACCCATTTTATTTTATTTTATTTTATTTTATTTTATTTTATACTAGTGGCCCAGTGCATGAAATTTGTGCAGGGGGTGGGGGGTTGTCCCTCAGCCCAGCCTGCCCGCTCTCCAATCTGAGACCCCTCAGGGGATGTCCTACTACCTGTGGGATCAGGCCTAAACTGGCAGTCAGACATCTCTCTCGCAATTTGGGACCGCTGGCTCCTAACCACTCTGTCTGCTAGCCTGCTTGCACCCAACTGCTCCCCCCCTTGCTGGCCTGATCACCCCCAACTTCCCCCCACTGCCTGCCTGATCACCCCTCCCCTCTTGGCCTGATCGCCCCTCAGCATCTCTGCCTCAGCCCCGCCACCATGGCTTTGTCCAGAAGGACTTCTGGAAGGTCTCTCAGTCTAATTAGCATATTACCCTTTTGTTAGTATAGATTTCCCTCTGTTGTTCAGATTGGGTAATTTCTATGTATCTTTCTTCAAGTTCACAGATTCTTTCCTGTGACAGTTCCATTTTAATGTTTAGCTCCTCCAGGTTTTTTTAAATTTCAATTATTGTATTTTTCTCTTCTAAAATTTCCATTTGGTATATGTATATTTTCTATTTACGAAGAAGTTGAAGAAAGATCAGGTTCTTCATTCTTACTTGGAGTATTTTTTTAAATTGTGGTAAAACATAATAGCATAAAATCTACCATTTAAAACAATTTCAAGTGTACTAAATATATCAAGTACATTCACATTGTTGTGCAACCATCACCAGTCCATCTCCAGAACTTGTTCTACTTTCCAAACTAAAACTCTGTACCCAGTAAACACTAACTCCCATTCTCTCCTTAGAGTATTTTTAATTTTTTAAAAAATACATGCATTTTTTTATTGATCTCAGAGAGGAAGGGAGAGGGAGAAAACATCAATGATGAGAGAGAATCATCAATTGGCTGCCTCCTGCACACCCCCTACTGAAGATCAAGCCTGCAACCCAGGCATGTGCCCCTGACCAGAATCGAAACCTGGGACCCTTCAGTCCAGAGGCTGACATTCTATCCACTGAGCCAAACCAGCGAGGGCTCTCAGAGTTTGTTTGTTTTGTTAAAAAATATATTTTATTGATTTTTCACAGAGAAGAAGGGAGAGGGATAGAAAGTCAGAAACATCGATGAGAGAGAAACATCGATCAGCTACTTCTTGCACACCCCCTACTGGGGATGTGCCCGCAGCCAAGGTACATGTCTTTGACTGGAATCGAACCTGGGACCTTTCAGTCCACAGGCCAACGCTCTATCCACTGAGCCAAACTGGCTCCGGCTCTCAGTATTTTTATAACAGCTGCTTAAAGGCCTTATTCAGATCATTCCAGCATCTTGATGTTGGCGTCTTTTCATTGTCTTTTCCTATGCAAAGCTGAGATTTTCCTGCTTCTTTGTGTTGTAAGTAATTTGTCCTGGACATTTTTAATATTATGGTAAGAGCTTGGGTCTCACTTGAGTCTGAGGAGAAATACTGATGTTTTTCTCTTAGCAGGCCATTGGCAAAGTGGGGTCAGGTCACAAACTCCGTGGGCCTTCTGTGTGGTGGTTCCAATCTCAGTCCTGTTTTCAAATCCTCTGTGATGCCACCTGTGTCAGCCCCTGTGCATGTCACTCAGGGGTCAGTCTGGAACTCTCCCAGTGGCCTGCCTCCTTATTCATTTCTGTGAGACTGGGGAGCTGTTTAGGGTCGATCTACTCATCTACTGCTCAGGGCGGAGCCCAGGAGTCCGTAAATAACTTTGTGGGGTGGCTTTCCCAAACTCCCCCTCACTGAGATTTCCCTGGGACTTTCCAGTCCCTTGGGGCTTTATTTACCTGACCTGATGTGCATTTCTCACAACTGCAACCACATCAGGGCCAGAACATTAGGGGTCCATCCCACAGCTCCTCCAGTTAGAGAGGAAGGTTCCCTTTCCTCATAATTTCAGGCGCCTGGGGGCACTTGCCACCACCTCTGCCATGGGATAGCCTGGGGACTGGGACAGGAGAGAATGGGCAAAATAAAACAAATAGCTAAACAACATAAACTGATGAACAAAAACAGATCCAGAGACAGAGAAGCATAGGTCAGACCGTCAAACCTCAGAGGAAAGGTAGGGGGGGATGAGGTATGGGGAGAGGTCAACCAAAGGACTTGTATGCATGCATATAAGCCTAACCAATGGACACAGACACCAGGGGAGTGAGGGCATGTGCTGGGGGGGTGGGAGCTGCTGGGGAGAAGTCAATGGGGGAAAAAGGTGACATATGTAATATTTTACACAATAAAGAATTTAAATTTAAAAGAAAAGGTGGGCTGAAACCGCTTTGTCTCAGTGGATAGAGCATCAGCCTGTGGACTGAAAGGTCCCAGGTTTGATTCTGGTCAAGGGCACGTACCTTGGTTGTGGGCACATCCCCAGTGGGAGGTGTGCAGGAGGCAGCTGATCAATGTTTCTCTCTCATCAATGTTTCTGACTTTCTTTTTAAAATTTTTTAAATTTCTTTATTGATTAAGGTACTACATATGTGTCCTCATCACCCATTACCCCTTCTAATCCCCTCCTCCCCCTTCACCACATATGCCCTCACCCCCCTGGTGTCTGTGTCCATTGGTTAGGCTTATATGCGTGCATAAAAGTCCTTTGGTTGATCTCTTCCCCTTACTCCCATCCTCCCCTACCATCCCTCTGAGGTTTGACAGTCAATGCTTTTCTGTCTCTGGATCTGTTTTTATTCATCAGTTTATGTTGTTCATTGTATTCCATAAATGAGTGAGTTCATGTGATACTTATCTTTCTTTGACTGGCTTTCTTTTGACACTTAGCATAATGTTCTCCAGTTCCATCCATGCTCTAGTTTGAATCAGACACCTTTTTCTTCTTCTTAAAGAATACCTTTCAGCACTTCATATAATACTGGTTTGGTGTTGATGAACTCCTTTAGCTTCTTCTTATCTGTGAAGCTCTTTATCTGACCTTCAATTCTGAATGATAGCTTTGCTGGGTAGAGTAATCTTGGTTGTAGGTTCTTGCTATTCATCACTTTGAACATTTTTTGCCACTCCTGTCTGGCCTGCATAATTTCTGTTGAGAAATCAGCTGACAATCGTATGGGTGCTCCCTTGTAGGTAAGTAACTGTTTTTCTCTTGCTGCTTTTAATATTCTCTCTTTGTCTTTTGCTCTTGGCATTTTAATTATGATGTGTCTTGGTGTGGTCCTCTTTGGATTCCTTCTGCTTTGGGTTCTGAGCACTTCCTGGACTTGTAAGTCTATTTCTTTCACCAGGTGGGAGAAGTTTTCAGTCATTATTTCTTCAAATATGTTTTCAGTATTTTGCTCTCTCTCTTCTTCTGGCACCCCCATAATTCTGATGTTGGTACGTTTGAAGTTGTCCCAGAGTCTTCTTACACTATCCTCAAATTTTTGGATTCTTTTTTCTTTTCCAGTTGTGTGTTTTTGGCCTCTTTGTATTTCAAATCTTCGACTTGATTCTTGCATTCCTCTAGTCTGCTGTTGGGTTTCTGTAAAATATTTTTTATTTCAGTCAGTGTATGCTTAATTTCTAGTTGGTCCTTTTTCATATCCATGAGGTCCTTTTTCATATCCAAGACCATCTCCTCAAGGATCTTGCTCATATCCTTGAGGTTTTCGCTAAGCTTATCAGCCTTTTCTAGGAGCCTCTTGAAATACCTTTAACCGTGGTTTTGAACTATATATCCAGTCGTTTGTTTTCCTCCATTTCTTTTGTTTGTGATCTGTTTCTTTCTCTCCCCATTTTCACTGCTTCCCTGAGTTGGTTGGGTAGTTTTGTGTGCTAGGTGTCTTGGCCTCCCCTGTTACCTGAGGTGTACACTCTTGGTGCACCCCTTTGTGGACTGTGTATACAGCCTTGTTGCAGATAAGTCTTGTTTGTTGTTGGTATCACTGGGAGGAATTGACTTCCAGGCCAACTGACTGTGAGGATCAGCTGTGTCTACTCTAGGAGACAGCCTTATGTGCCAGGACTTACAAAGTTGCCACAATCTCTGTGCTCAGTTTGGATGGGGTGGAGTTTCTGGGTGGGGCCAAGTTTTAGGGTGGAGCTGACAGCCTTGGCTTCCAGTTAGCCCCAGCCCACGAGGTCCCCGGGTCCTAGCATCTGCAGGCAATTGCCACAGGCACCTCTGTGAGAAAGATGCCCTCACGTTTCACCTACCACCAGAACGTCCAGTCCCCAATGAATCTAGAATCTCAGATTTTCGCCTGGCACCTGGGTTCAGTGCAATCGGAACTCCTTTTCCCTTGCCAGCCACACAGTCAACAGAACGCCCTCACCATGAGCACCCCCAGGGCTCCACCTCTGGCCGGAACTCCTTTCTTCTGCCAGACACAGCCAAACGACCCGTTCATCCTCTCTGCACGCACTCACGCACATGCCTCCAGAGCTCTGCCTTTGGCTCTTCCCCTGGGATTCTGCCCGCAATCCAGGTTCTCCTCGTAAGGGCCTGGTTCCCCCGGGTTTTGAGTGCAAACCAAACTGGGTTCAGCGCAGCCTGGAGTTTTTGTCTCCTTTCCGCCAGAGCACCCTGCCAGGTTCAGACACCCGGTCCTCTCACATGCAGGAGTCTCCACCTTACTTGGGCTTTGCAGAGGCTCTGATTATTCGTGTGCACTTCTATGTCCCTCCAGGTTCAGATCTTCCAGTCAGCCAGCCTTCCCGTGGTTCTGGACAGTGTCCGTTCTGTCGTTCGGTTGTATTCTCAAAATTGTTGTGCGGGGCAAAAGCTTAGGTGTTTACCTATGCCTCCATCTTGGTTTCTCCTCAATGTTTCTGACTTTCTATGCCTCTCCCTTCCTCTCTGTAAAAAATCAATAAAATATATTTTTTAAAAGAAAAGAAAAGGTGGGCTTTCTAAAAGGACCATATTCAGGGCACAGGGGTAGCATGAGCAATGTCTTGGAGGGGTATCAGAGCAGATTGGGAAGGCTGGGGTGATGGGTGCAGGGCTGAGGCAGGATGGAGGGTGAGCACTATGGGAGGGAAGGCTAGGGACTAGGCTGGGACTAGGTGTTCAGAGGCGAGTAGTTGGTTTCTGCTTTCTATGGGCCAAAGAAAAAGGCCAGGTAATGTTTTCCACTAGTGTGTGAGGAGGGGAAGCCCCCACCCCCAGACCTGTGACAGGATGTGGGGATGCTTGTGGGTGACTGAAGCTTTGGCAGGGAAAGGTAGCATCTAGGTTAAAAAGGCCAGTGGCCCAGGTCCTGAGGAGAGAGATGGGCCGTTTTACAGCTGCTGGGAGGGAACGAACGCCTTAGTGGTGCAGCCTCTCTTGGGTCTGATGATCTAGGAGAGGGCCAAGGGGTTGGCTGCTTTTATACCCCAGATAGTGAATCTGACATTCCCCAAGGGCTTTTGTAAATCAGATGGGGAAGTGGTAGAGACTGGGGAACCACATGTTTAGAGGTAGGAGTGACAAAGAGCTTTCGCTATATTCTTCTTTGCTTTTTGTTGTTTGTAGTTATTGCTTTCACTGTATTCTTTAAAAAATTGCTTTTTCATTTCAAATCATGTGTATTTGAATAAATGACCCCACAACTCAGAAGGTAAAAACAACAAACATTGATTTCCTCATGCAGTTTCTGAGAGTCGTGATTCTGAAATCAGCGTGGCTGGGTAATTCAGGCTCAGAGTCTTTCATGAGGTCACAGTTCCAATGTCTGCCAGGGCGGCAGTCATCTTAAGGCTGGACTGGGGCTGGAGGGTCTGCTTTCAAGATGACTCATTTACAAGGCTGTTGGCAGCAGGCTTCGCCGCAGGGCAGCTGTTGATATGGCAGCTGTTTCCCCCATAACAAGGATCCAGAAGAGAGAGCAAGAGGCCAAGATGGAAGCGCTATTGGCGTTTTTGTTGTTGTTAGTTCTTACCCGAGGATATTTTCCCATTGATTTTGAGAGAGTGGAAGGGAGGGAGAGAGACACAGAGAGAGAAATATGGGTGTGAAAGAGACACATCGATTGGTCGCTTCCTGCACGGGCTGACATGGCGCAGGGATCAAGGCTGCGGCCAAGGTATGTATGTGCCCTTGACCAGAATCAAACCCAGGACCCTTCAGTCCGTAGGCTGATGCTCTACCCATTGAGCATCCAGTGTCTTTTTAAAAAATACATATTTTTGTTGTTGTTGTTGTTGATTTCAGGGAGGAAAGAAGAAGGAGAGAGAAATAGAAACATCAATGATAAGATAGAATCATCTATTGGCTGCCTCCTGTATGCCCTCCACTGGGGATTGGCTTGCAACCTGTGCATGTGCCCTGACCAGGAATCAAAACATGACCTCCTGGTTCACAGGTCGACACTCAACCACTGAGCTACACTGGCAGGGCTGCAGTACCTTTTATAACGTAATCTCAAAAGTGGCATAGCAACATTTCTGATATATTCTATTGGTCACTGAGATATTGTGATTTACAAAAATATGTAAACTTGGTCATTCAGATAATAAAAAAATATTTTTTCAGGTATATTTGGTCTTCATCTACAATTCCTGGCTCAGAGTTCCCTAAATCCCTGAAATTTCCTGGGGGATAAGAGCAATGGAAGCATCTTTTTAAAAAAGTGTGTTTTCATTGATTTGTTTAGAGAGAGAGGATGGGAGTAGGGAGGGAGAGATAGAAACATTGATGGAGGAGGAACATCAATTGGTTGCCTCCTGCATGCCCCTATTGGGGTTCAAGCCTGCAACCCTGGCATGTGCCCTGAATCAGAATCGAACCAGCGACCTCTTAATGCATGGGTAGACACTCAAGCAATGGGATCATCTTTTGATATAGTATTTGGTCTCTTGTCCTCAGTTCCTGAAATCCCTTCAGAACCTTAAAGGTGAAATGGGTGTCTTGATATTCATAACAACCCCCCTTCCATGTTCATATTAATGCAAGATGAGTTTTGGAAAGTGCCTTAGAAGGGGGCTTGTTGCCAGGGGAACCAATGGTCAGTAGAGATTTGGAAGTTTTGGTCCCACCCCTGATTCCACAGAGGGGAGAAAAGGTTAGAGGTTGAACCAATCATCAATGGCCAATGAGTTAATCAATCATGCCTATGTCATGAAGCCTCCACAATGAACCCAAAAGGAAGGAGTTCAGAGTCCTTCTAGTTTGGGGAACCAGAATGGCTTCATGTTCCACCTTTCAGGGCCCCAAGCTCCATGGGAACAAAAGCTCCGTTATTTGGGACCTCAGTTCATCTGGCTGTTGATTCATATCCTTTAATATCCTTTGTAATAAATTGGTAATCTAATGAGTAAACAGATTTTCCTGAGTTCTGTGAACTGTCCTAGAAAATGAATTGAACCTAAGGAGAGAGTCATTGGAGCCTCCCATTAGTAGCTAATCTGAAGTGGAGGGCAATTTTGTGGGACTGGGCCCTTTACCTGTGGAATCTATCTCACATAAATCGTGTCAGAATTGAGTTGAATTTTTGGACACCTCCTGATATTTGAGAATTGCTTGTTGGCATAAAGGAGCCCCGCCCCCCTAACACACACAACTTGAAATTGGGTTCAGGAACCCTTTCAGTCACATAAGCCATGGCTGATTAATGTGAGAGGGGCCTATACAAGGATTTGAATGCAGTGTGTGTGTGGGGGGGGGTCATTGAGGGTCATCTTGGAAGCTGGCTACCACATTGTGGATTACCAGTACAAGTTACTTTGTAAATTTAAAGAGATCACAGAGATATATTATTAATAGCAAAAGCTATTAATACCTTTTTCTAGAAACTCACTTTAATAAAAAAAGAACCACAAAACATATATTTCTATTATACATACAGATGTAAATGTATAGAAAAAGATATAAAAGGATAAAATTAAAGCTGTTACCTCTGGGGAGGGAAATGGAATGAAATGTTGTGAAAATAAACTAACCATTTTTATACTATATTTTCTTGGTGGTTTGAATCATTGGTTCACTGTTCTAATTTTCAGGTGCTTGATAGCAAACCACCACAAACTTAGTAGTGTAAAACAACATTTTTTAAAAAATTCTGCTCACAGATTTGATGAGCTGAGAAATTGGACAGGACATGGTAGAGCTGATTTGTCTTTGCTCCATGATGTCTGAGGCTTAAATTGGGAGACAAAAATAGCTTAGGTGACTACATTCGTGGTGGGCTCAAAGAGGGCCATTGGCTAAAACACCTGACTCTCAGTGTGGCTTGGTCTTCCTTACAGCATGGAAGCTGTATTCCAAGAGGAAGTGTCCCGGGAGGAAGCATCTGGAGAGAGGATATTCCAAGAGAACCAGG